>CM037882.1:26583580-27837535 GCA_021292165.1 Shinisaurus crocodilurus
TTATTATAACGAATGTCTCTTTGTTTTTGAACCCAAGATCTCAATTCCTTGTAGCAACATTCCCATGACATCTCTTAGATGAAGCATCCTTTTCTCTGAATTCAAATGGGAGAGAGGAAGGGGGTACCTCACTCTTTCACTTGAACACTTTCACTTTGAGAGTGTGAAATAGTGTAACATATGCACCCTTCTTCCATTGCTCTCCATTTCTCTACCTGTCTTTGGATTGCCTGGAACAGGAGTCATCTAGCATCTTCACCGGGCAATACAGGGCCAGGACAATGTGAGGCATTTTTTCTGGTCTCTGACACTCTATCCTCCCCATTTGGATTTGGTCCTTAAAGACCAAGGGTATGTGTGGGTGCATGGAGGGTAAGCGGTATGGAAGCCCAGTTTATGACTTTCTGCAACACCATATTGCAACACTTTCTGCAATATCCTTCCCCCCACTACTATGTACAAAATGCTTGAAAGCATTCCCACTCTCTGCCCTGGCATACTCTGCTGCAAATCCCTCCCCGCTCACAAGCCATTGCCTATTTATTATTTAGTATTACACTTAACGCTGTACACGTGCCCAACCTTGTATGGGATGGAAGGATGTTGCTGGTGGAGGGGGAAGGGAGAGAGGCGGGCCCAAGTGTTGTGATATGTATCACATTACCAGCTGTGGCACATTGTTTACACATGGAAGGGACAGAATGGCGAGGTAAACAGGTTTATTATGTCTTTCTAGAATCTCATGTTTTCGCAGGGGTTACTAGAGTGTGAGAGCAATATGGGCTAGTCACATGGTTTGTATGTTCTGATGACGTGTTAACTTGTTTTCTGTCTGAAGCCATTTTAGAGAGAAGCTGAACTGCCGTCTTCTTCTTCTTCTTCTTCTTCTTCTTCTTCTTCTTCTTCTTCTTCTTCTTCTTCTTCTTCATGGTCCAAGCTTGCTGGACTTGTTACTGCTACAATGTAACGTCTTTGCTGAAGTGGAGTGAGCTCAACTTACTCCACTGGATGTAATGCTTGCTATGCATTTATACTCTGCACATGGACTGTAACTAGGAAATGTATACTCTGTAGAACTTTACTTGCTAAGTGATTAAACAGGTAGAATTAGACCTGTGGTGTTTACAGAGTGTTTCCTGGCTCCATGGATTAATCTGCAACGGAGAAGCTTTGTTGGTTCACTGGCACACACGCTGCACGCTACCTGCGGGAGGAGGGAGGTGAGATCTGGAAGATCTGTGTGTGGAATGTACAGGTGTCTGCTAGCACACAGACAAGGATTATAAATCTCCCAACCCGCACACACTCTGCTCAAGTCCAGTTCGAGTAGGGTTATGGGCCCAGACCAGAACCAGACGGAACCAATGAAACCAGACGGAACCAGACTGGACCGGACCAGAACCAGAGCGGGTTGGAACCAGAACCGGGACCTGTTTGGCAACAGCTTCGACTCCGGTGATTGCAGTGATTAATGGCAGAGGAGGAAGACATCAAGGAAGAAAAAATCTCTCCTGGTCCTTCAACCGGTAAGGGGGAAGAAGGGGGAGAGAATCTGTTAACTGACATAGACAGCTTGCAGGCAAGTTCCAAGGCCGAGAACTTGGAGGGAGAAAGCGAAGCCGATATTTCTGAGGAGGAGGGAGAAAATCCCCGGTCAGAGAAATGGCGGCTGCACCATCCCTGAATCCACAAATCGTGGAAAAGTTGTCTGGTCAGAACTATGTGCTGTGGAATTTCCAAATGCAGCATTATTTAACCCATGTGGGACTCTGGTCTGTAGTAACACAGGATCCAGAAGCAGTGGGTGACCAAGCTTAATCTTTGTGGAATTTATAAAGTGCAGCTTTTTCTGCTTCAAGCTGGAGAAATGGCTTGTGGAGATAGCAGAAAGGAAAAGCAGCAAGCAAAGCAAAACAACTCTGGCCGAAAGTTTGCTGAAAGCCGGGCTGATGTGGCAAACAGCCAAGCTGCAAACAAGCTGGGAGTAACCCAAGCCACTGCTTTAAAAGTGAAAAAATGCTTCAGTTGCGGATCTACATCTCATCTGAAAAAGGACTGTAGGGTCAAACAGAAAAAGAAAAAAACCAAACAGGAAACAACGAGCACACCTGAGGAGGCAGTTAAAACGGGCAAAAGTTTGATTGCAAGGGTGGGGGTTGCAAATAACGTTTGGATTTTAGACTCTGGAGCTTCTCATCACATGACTAACTCCAGGAACTTGTTCCAATCTCTGGAAGAAAATGGATGTACAGGTCAGCACGTGGAATTAGCTGACGGGAAACGTATAAATGTTTCAGCAGCAGGAACAATTGAATTTGCTACTTTGGGTCAACAGAGAGCATTGTTTGTTCCGGAACTGGACACAAATATGATAAGTATTTCCCAATTAGCTCAAAATGGCTATGAAATGTGTTTTTCAGACAGCAAATGTGTGATTTCACGTGAAGGGACAGTCTGTGCAAAAGGTGATTTGCATAATTCTCTGTATGTTATAAATCCATTTGTAACACATGATGAGAGTGTGAAGTATGCAAATTGTAAACCACATGATAATTGTTTACATTTATTCCACAAACGTTTTGCGCATGCTAATTACAGAAGCATCGAAAAGATGCCGGGTCTGTGTGAGGGCATGAAAATGAAACCTTGTGCTAATTATGTGGAATGTGAAATATGCAGTAAGGCAAAGTCGCACAGAACTAACATTCAGAAACACAGTGATAGAGTGAGCACAAGAATATTTGAGCTGGTACACTCTGATGTTGCTGGGCCATTTGAAGACAGCTATGGGGGAAATAGGTACTACATGACTCTTATTGATGATTTTTCTAGATTTGGATTTATTTATCTTCTGAAGCATAAGTCTCAGGTACAAGAGAGATTTGAATCATTTGTGAAATGGGCTGGTAACAGATTCAAACAATACCCCATAGGTGAATTGCTCACAGATGGTGGGGGAGAGTACATGAGTACAAAATTCAAGAAATTCTTGGAAAGTGAGGGCATTGGGCACAAAATTACAGCCCCAAACTCCCCGTTTCAAAATGGCGTAGCTGAAAGAAGGAACAGAACACTCCAGGAAATGATGAGGGCTCAATTAGCTGACTCAAAGGTGGGAAACCATTTCTGGGGGGATGCACTTTCAAACGCAAATTATCTGCTGAACAGATTACCTAACACCACAACTGGGAAAACTCCATATGAAATGTTTCATGGGAGGAAGCCAAAGGTAGCACACATACGTATTTTTGGATGCAAATGTTTTGTTCAAATACAGGCTAAAAGCTTTGAATGTTTTCTGCTGGGGTATGATGCACAAACAAAAGATTACAGGTTATGGTCACCACAACACAGAAAGGTAATTCTAAGCAGAGATGTGATTTTTCACGAGCAAACACATGATGAGAAACAGCTGGTGGAATTGCCAATACATTCAATGGCTGAAACACAGCAGGAAGTTTCTGAAACAGAACAGGCCACTGGGCAGATATCTGGGGAACAGGAGGGAGGTGAACAATCTCTAAGGCGTTCAACCCGAGAACGTAAAATACCTGTTAGATATCAGGATGAATTCCAAAGTGGGAAAACTGTTGTACATAAAGCTCTCAAAATAGCTTTAGAACCTCAAAGTTTTGAGGAAATCCAGGGCATGCAACCAGCAGTGAGAAATGATTGGTTTGAAGCCATGCAGGATGAAATCAATGCAATGCATGATAACAAAACATGGAGTCTGGTATCTTTACCTGTAGGGCGCAAGGCCATCACCTGTAAATGGGTGTACAAGGTGAAGACAAATCACCAGGGGCAGGTGGAAAGGTACAGGGCAAGACTCGTGGCAAGAGGGCTTGCACAAAAACATGGGATAGATTTTGATTCCGTGTTTGCACCAACAACAAGGTATGCAACTGTAAGATTGTTGTTGAAATTGGCAGCACAAAGAAAAATGATGGCATTTCATTTTGATGTAAAAACTGCTTTCCTATATGGTGAATTACAAGAGGAAATCTACATGATGCAACCAAAAGGTTTTGTAGAAAATCCCAGTCTTGTATGTCATTTGCACAAATCCATATGTGGGCTGAAGCAAGCAGCAAGGTGCTGGAACCAAAAATTAGACAGGGTTTTGATTAGTTTGGGATTCAAACAAAGCAAGGCTGATCACTGTCTGTATACATGTCACACAGAATTGGGACATTGGGTGTATTTGTTAGTCTTTGTTGATGATATATTGCTGATAACAGAATCAGTAAGTCAAAAAGACAAAATTGCAAAAGAATTGCAAGCACACTTTGAACTGAAAGATCTAGGTTTGGTAAAACACTATCTTGGAATGCAATTATCCCAGGATGAGGAAGGTTCTTTCTTGGTTGAACAAAGTGGAAAAATTCAGAAATTGCTGGAAATTCATGGATTGGAGAATTGTAACCCAGTTACCACTCCAATGACTCTTGAATATCAGAAACACAGAGATAACACTGAATTTGAGGATATTGGAAAATATCAGAGTGTTATTGGAAGCCTGCTATATTTGACAAATGTGAGTAGGCCAGACATCAGCAATGCTGTAAACATACTTAGCAGGAAAACCCAAAATCCTTCTATGTATGATTGGCTAGCTGTGAAACGTGTGTTAAGGTATTTAAAAGGATCCATGAATTGCAAGCTGAAATTGTCATCACACACAGAGGGAGGTTTTTGTGTATACACTGATGCTGATTGGGGGTCTGCAACAGATAGAAAGTCCACAAGTGGGACTGTGATCATGTATGATAAAAGTCTAATTGACTGGTACACACGTAAACAATCTTGTGAGGCTGTATCTAGCGCAGAATCTGAATTCATCAGTTTATCTCAAGCATGCAATGAGATTGAATGGTTCAAGCAATTGTTTACTGATTTGCAAATACCAGTAAACAAGGCTGTTACAATTTTTGAGGACAACCAAGCTTGCATAAGCATGGCACAAAATGAAAAATGTAAGCCAAGAACCAAACACATTGATGTTCGTTACTCTCATGTAAAGGACTGTGTGCAAAAAGGGTGGGTAACACTCAAATACTGTGCAACAGGGGAAATGGTGGCAGATCTTTTCACAAAACCATTGCCTGTAGTAAGACACAAGAAACTAATGACGGCACTAGGCCTCATTGAGTAAGTATAAACAAGATGTACTATAGCTTGTGGGGGGATGTTGTGATATGTATCACATTGACCAGCTGTAGCACAGTGTTTACACATGGAAAGGAACAGAATGGCTGTAAACAAGTGTGTTATGTCTTTCTATTTTCCTGTGTTCTTTCTCATGGGAAAGCTAGGCCCTGGGAATATTATGAGCTAGTCACATGGTTTGTATGTTCTGATGACGTACTAACTTGTTTTTTCTGTCTGAAGCCATTTTAGAGAAGAGCAGGACTGCTTTCTCTATTCCTTCTCTCTTCTGGCTATTGCTTGCTGGACTTTGCAACAATGTAACGTCTTTGCTAAAGTGGTGAAGCTTAACCAACTCCACTGGAAATAATGCTTGCTATGCATTGTACTCTGCATATGGACTGTAACTAGGAAATGTATACTCTGTAGAATATTACTTGCTAAGTAAATAAACAGGTAGAAATAGACCTGTGGTGTTACAGAGTGTTTCCTTGCCACTTGGATTAGTCTGCAAACCGGGGAAGCTAGAAGCTGGAGTCGGATTACAGGCAAGCTGGCTGGCAGCTTCAAACCGACACGCTGCACGCTGCGCAGAGGGGGGGGGTGAGATCTGGAAGATCTGTGTGTGGAATAATGGGCCTCTATGCACAGACAGGATTATAAATCTCCCATCCAGCATACGCGGGGCTCTGCTGTCACTCACGCGCCATCAAACCCTCCTCCCAACACCATATGTCCCTCTACCCAAAATTTGAACAACTTTCGCCCAGTCTCCAATTTGCCATTTCTGGACAAGGTGACTGAGCGGGGGGGGGGGGAGACCTCAGTTGAAGGCACACTTGGATGAAGCCGATTATTTAAATCCATGCCAGTCGGGCTTCAGGCCTGGACGTGGGACGGAAATGGTCCTGGTCGCGTTGGGGGATGATATGAGGAGGGCCTTAGATAGGGGTGAATGCTCCTTCCTAGTCCTCCTCGATCTCTCCTCGGCTTTTGATACCGTTGACCATGGTATCCTCCTGGACCGCCTGGGGGGGTTGGGTATTGGAGGCACTGTATTACAGTAGTTCCGGTCTTTCCTCTCTGGAATGTACCAGTGGGTAGTTCTTGGGGAGGAGGTTTCGGACCCTCAGCTGCTCACTTGTGGAGTGCCGCAGGGTTCCATCCTCTCCCCGATGCTATTCAACATCTACCTAAAGCCGCTGGGGGCTATCATGAGGAGGTTTGGGGTGCGATGCCATCAATATGTGGATGACACGCAGCTCTACCTCTCTTTCAAGTCCTCACCAAGGTTGGCTGTGGAGACCCTGTCCAAGTGCCTAGAAGCAGTGGGTGGCTGGATGGGAAGGAACATGTTGTAACTGAACCCCGACAAGTCTGAGGTACTTCTGGTGGGAGAGAAGGGGAGGTTAGGGGATGTTGACCTGGTGCTGAATGGGGTACATCTTCCCCTGAAGGACCAGGTCTGCAGCTTGGGGGTCATTCTAGACTCCCAGCTGTACATGGAAGCTCAGGTGCCAGCTGTGAGCCAGGCGGTGCTGTATCAACTCCATCTGATACGGCAGCTGCGCCCCTACCTTCCTAGTCATCTGCTCCCATCAGTGGTTCATGCCTTGATCTCCTCTCACCTAGACTACTGTAATACGCTCTATGCGGGATTACCCTGGAAGACGGTTCGGAAGATTCAGCTGGTACAGAACACGGCGGTTTGCCTGGTTAAGGGCAGCCGCCAGCATGATCACATCACGCCAGTGCTTAAGGAGCTGCACTGGCCACCAGTTGCTTGCCAAGCCGAATTCACGGTGTTGGTTTTGACCTTTAAAACCCTACATGACTCCGGCCCAGTTTATCTCAAGAAGCATCTCCAGCAACACCAAGTAGGCCACTCAGCAAGATCTGCCATGGACAGCCTTCTCCTTATCCCATCAGCCAGAGCAGACAGGCTGGTGGAGACTAGGGAGAGGGCCTTCTCTGTGGCAGCCCCCAAGTTATGGAACTCCATCCCTAGTGACCTTCGCCATGCCCCCTCCGTGATGAGCTTCTGCCGCGCATTAAAAACGTGTTATTTCAAGCGGGAATATGGTGTGGGTTAAGATTCTAAAAGAATGTTTAAAATGGGGTGTTATGATGGATGCTTTTGTGATATAACAACTCCGTTTGAGAAGGGGCAAGCATCTTTACAGGCCTGAAGCGTTTGCTGAGCCTTATGGGATGGCGAACCTATGGCACGCGTGCCACAGGTGGCACGTGTGGACCGCTCTGCTGACACGTGAGCTATAGGTCACCAGGAGAGTCACCGCCTGGCACCAACATTCCCCGGCGGTGGAGTGAGGCAGCGTCATGCTGCGCGCCTGGGCTCAGGCCATGACGCGGTGGGTGGGGTGGGCCGACGGGCCTACCTGCTGCCTCCTTGCCACCCGCGCCGGACCCCCCGCCGCCCGTCGCATCATGTCCGGCGCGCTGGATACCCGCGCTCTGTTTCTGAGGGGGGAACCAGGGCAACAGGGCTGTTTAAGCCCTGTTGCCCTGGTTCCCCCCCCACCAAAAACAGAGCGCGGGGATCTAGCGTGCAGGACATGACGCGACGGGCAGCGATGGCGGGTCCAGAGGCAGCGATGGCGGGTCCAGAGGCAGCGGTGGCGGCGGTGGCTTGAGCGGCGCGGAGAACGCTCCGCGCCGCTCAGAAGAGTGACAGGTGGCGGCGGCAGCTTGAGCGGTGTGGAGAACGCTCCGCTCAGAAGAGCGACGGGCAGCGGCGGCAGCAGTTCGGGTTCTGCTTCGGGGCGGCGACAGAGGCCGGGCTGGAGCCGGTGGCGCAGGGCGAGCCCGAGCGAATCCGCCGCGTGAGGGCGAGCTGGAGCTTCGTCGCGATCGTGCCCACCGTTGAGTGAGCCTGCCCAGCCATCCCCGTCCCGGCTTGCTTCAAGGGCGAGTGCTCAGTGGCCTTGTCCCGAGTCAGGCCTGCTTGGCCTGGCCACCCATCCTTTTGACTGGGGCTGCTGGAGTGACCGCAGGTCCTTCTTCACGCTCACACGCTCAGCCTGGTACCAGGCTGCCAGTGGGCTCGAGGTGGCCCCATGTGGACCCAGCACCCCCGACAGGGCTGACAAGGCCCTACTCGTGCCTGAAGAAGGGGAAGCCGCATGTGGCACCGGGCTGGTTCTCACCGCCGCAGTCAGCGCCCATTCGGGCCTTTCACCGAGCGAGGCGGTGCCTGGTCGTCAGCCCTGGGAGACACCGGCCTCTCTTTGAGCCGCTAGTCGTGACTACAGTGGCAGCGTTTGGTGCTTGAACGGGGCGGGGGCTTGGGCTGGTTTCCCGCAGTTTGCCCTGCCGAAGGCTGCGTTTGGGATCGGGGGCTCTCCCGCCCGCTCACCCGCCCCTGCTCTCCTCTCCCTCCACAGGCTGTTTGTATCATTGAAAGCCCTGTTTCAATGAAAAAAACTGTTTGTATCTTTGAAAGCCCTGTTTATTTATTTTAATTATTTTATTTATTATATTTATACACCGCCTTTTTTCCTGCAAGGAACCCAAGGCGGCTTACATAATCCTCCTCCTCCTCTCCATTTTACCCTCACAACAACCCTGTGAGGTAGGTTAAGCTGTGAGGTAGGTTAGGTTAGGTAGGTTAGGCTGAGAGTCAGTGACTGACCCAAAGTTATTGTGTTATTGTGTTTTTCTTTTAAGACAAAAGATGCTAATTAGTTCAGACAACTGTATGAGTTGTTTTTACTAAACTAAAACCCCAGTATTCAGGTTTAATTGCAGTGTTGGCACTTTGAAATAAATAAGTTGGTTTTGTGTTGCAGTTTGGGCACTCGGGCTCAAAAAGGTTTGCCATCCTTGTTTGGGTAACCAGAACTCTACACAGTATTCCAAGTGAGGTCACAACATAAATTTCTATGAGGGCAGTATGATATTGGCAGTTTTGCTTTCAGTTCCTTTCCAAATTATACTTATCATGAGATTTGTCAAGTACTTATCATGAGATTTGTCAAGTACTTATCATGAGATTTGTCAAGTACGAAGAAGCAGAGTCAACTCTGGGTATGCAGTTGGGCAAGGTAAGGTCAGACCAGGGAGGGTCCATGGGCACACTTTCAAAAGTATCCATGCTTTCATAGGCATTTCTCAAATGTAAGAAATGGCACTCATGCTCCTTATTGCATCACAGTCTCAGACACGTACCGTACGGACTTTGGATGCGGATCACGTTTTGTTCCATGTACACTTCCTGGAGGTGAGAACTAGTCTAGTCAAAGATGAACCGAAATGAAATTCACATACGTAGCTGCTCAGGACAGAGTCCCGGCAACGTGCTGTTTCTCCATATGGGCTTCAGGTCAGATCCATAAGAACATAAGGACATCAGAAGAGCCATGCTGAGTCAGAACAAGGGTCCATCTAGTCCAGCATTCTATGCACAAATTGGCCAACCAGCTGCCACGAATAACCCACAAGCAGGACATGAGAGCAACAGCACCCTCCCGCCCATTTCCCCCAGTCATTGGTGTACATAGGCATCCTGCCTCTGATACTGGGGGTAGGCTACAGCCATCAGGACTAGGAGCCAGTGATGGGCTTCTCCTCCAGGGATTTGTCCAATATCCTTTCAAAGCCATGCATCAGGGGCCAGACTAAAAGTCCTGGCATCGCTTGCGCTCAAATCTGGTGCGCGAAAAATAATTTTCCTCGGCAGAGAGGAGTGGCGAGTGGGGTATATGGTGCCAAAAGGCTGTGTTGCTGTGACACAGTTGTTTCGGAAGCTGTGAGGAGCATTGGAATGAAGAGCAACCACAAGTATGAAGCCGAAAGGAGGAGGATTTTTTCAATACCTACAATGAAGAGGAGACGCTTGGAATAGAGCCTCTAAAAAGACCGCAGTGCTCAAAATTAATAACAGTATTATGGACATGCAGCCATTTCAGCCCTTGTTCACCTAATCGGTTTGTGTCCGCAGGGCTCCTGACTCGAGACCTCAGTGCTGCAAAGGAGATGGGGGGGAAAAGCTCTCAGCGATGACATCATTGTCAGTAGTTTCTGGGAACTTGCCGTGCCTTGCATTGTTTTATTGGGCGATTGCATTTGCCAACATATGTGTGCCAGGAAGGGAGGAAGTGATTTTGTGAGCCGGAGCTGCTGCTTTGGCATTGGAGAGCCCAAAGTGAGAGATGTCACCCTATGTGGACTCACTTTTTACAGGGCATCCACATGACACTGTGAGCAAAAGATCCCCCTCCCATACCAGTCTATCCACCTAGCTGTCTTTCCCGTTTAGGCTTTCGTCAAAAGTAAGAAAAGAGCTTGTTAGAGAAAACAAAATAGATTTGGAACCTCCTTTCCAAGACTCCTTCTCTTCACTAACTTTTCGCAGTAACACATTAAATTTTAATTCCTTCCAGTATTCCCCCCCCCTTTTCCTTCCTTTTTCTTTTGGTTCCAAAATTAAAGTGCTTACGCTAAGAAGAAGCTCAGTAGCTGTGAGAAGACCTCTCAATAACAAACCAGATGTAGTCCATAAATCATTGAGAAATAAGGATTGGCAATCTTATTACCCGATCCCGGGCTCTGAAGGCAGCGAGGAGTGTTAGTAAAGTCCTTCAGCCTAAGTCGTTTTACAAGAACTAGGTGTTGAAACAGCAGGCAGATATACGACTCTCTAGGAAATAATAAGGGTTCAACTCCAATCATTCCCTTTTCATCTAGGGCCGATTTCACCAGCTGGAAGCTATTTCCAGTCTGTACTGCGCTGCTTTCCTTCTCCACCAACAGCGTGGAAGTAAAATCACCATTAAACCAAACCGGATGCCGGACCTCACAGCGGCTTTCAATACCATCGACCCTGGTATCCTTCTGGGCCGCCTCACTGGGATGTGTCTTGGAGGCACTATTTGATAGTGGCTCCATTCCTTCCTGGAGGGGCAGACCCAGAAGGTGGTGCTGGGGGACTGCTGTTCGACTCCCTGACCATTGGCCTGCGGAGTTCCTCAGGGTTCTGTCTTGTCCCCCATGCTATTTAACATATACATGAAGTGGTTGGGAGTGGATGTCCAGAGTTTGGGGGTTCGGTGTCACCAGTATGCTGATGACACCCAACTCTATTTCTTCTTTCCATCTAATTCCAAGGAAGCTGTTGCTGTGCTAAACCGGTGTCTGTCGGCGACTCGGCGGTAATGAACTGGATGAGGGAAAAGAAATTGAAGCTTAATCCAGACAAGACAGAGGTGCTCCTGGTCAGTCGGAGAAGGCAGATCAGGTAATAGGGAGTCAGCTTGTATTGGATGGGGTTACACTCCCCCTGAAGACACAGGTTTGCAGCTTGGGTGTACTTCTGGATTCAGCCCTGAACCTGGATGCCCAGGTTTCGGCGGTGGCCAGGAGTGCATTTGCACAGTTAAAACTAGTGTGCCAGCTGCACCCATTCCTGGAGATGTCTGATTTGGCCACAGTGACACATGCCTTAGTTACATTCCGTTTGTATTACTGTAACGCACTCTATGTGGGGCTGCCTCTGAAGAGTGTTCGGAAACTTCGGTAAGCTCGGGGAACCACTAACTGCCTCTTTTTCTGTCCTTGTCTTTGTTCCTGCCTGGGTGTAAACTCTCGGTACAGAGTCCCATTGTCCCACAAAAATATGCGGATTTAGCTGTCTGCCCCTGAGGCTTGTTTTGGGTTGCCTCTGCATGACAGCCCTGCAGGGAGGGGTCGTCCTGCTGCGCTGCCTGGAACGCGGGTCTGATCCCAAAGTCCGAAGCAACTGGCTCGGGTCCCCTGTCCTGACTTTGGTTGGGCTCAGCGTGTCCGGGAAGTGAAGGAGAGGAAAGGATATTGAGCTCTTCAGCTGCATCAGCCTTTGAAACGAGCTCAGAAGTGGGGTCCTCGGGGCTACCTATCCTCACTTGGGTTTGCTGCTTGGCTTGGCTTCGGGTCACCACACCCATTATCGCCACCCGATATGCCAAATCATTCTCTATGCTGACCCCCCACTCCTTTTGGTCATGTACTATCACATCCATCTATCTTTCCCACCCCTGGTACTTCACCCAGACCCGGGCAAGGGGCACGTCTTTGTCTGGAGAGGTGTATGACTTAATGGCACAGGTCTCCCCCTGCAAGAACTGAGAGTCTTTTACACTACCCCGAGATAGAGCTGTCACATCTGCCCCCGTGTCCCAATACCCCACATACGAAACATTATTAATGCAGATGGACTCACAGAATTTGTTTTGGCTTCCCCACCGATAACCCGTGCTTCATGTAAATTTCCTGACATAGACAAGAGGAACTAAGACCCTGTTTATCTGCAGAGTTCTTCACAGATCAGTTTGACATCAGCACAATACACCTCCTTCCAAATGTTCCTGTACTCTTTCTGACTCTGCATTCTTCAGGACTGCATTTGCACAGTTAAAGCTAGTGTGCCAGCTGCGCCGATTCCTGGAGATGTCTTATTTGTTTGGCCACAGTGACACATGCCTTAGTTACATCCCGTTTGTATTACTGTAACGTACTCTATGTGGGGCTGCCTCTGAAGAGTGTTCGGAAACTTCATTCAGTAAGCTCGGGGTACCACTAACTGCCTCTTTTTCTGTCCTTGTCTTTGTTCCTGCCTGGGTGTAAACTCTCGGTGCAGAGTCCCATTGTCCCACAAAAATATGCGGATTTAGCTGTCTGCCCCTGAGGCTGGTTTTGGGTTGCCTCTGCATGACAGCCCTGCAGGGAGGGGTCGTCCTGCTGCGCTGCCTGGAACACGGGTCTGACTCCAAAGTCCGAAGCAACTGGCTCGAGTCCCCCGTCCTGACTTTAGTTGGGCTCAGCCTGTCCAGGAAGTGAAGGGAAGGAGAGGATATTGGGCTCTTCAGCTACATCAGCCTTTGGAACGAGCTCAGAAGTGGGGTCCTCGGGGCTACCTATCCTCACTTGGGTTTGCTGCTTGGCTTGGCTTCGGGTCACCACACCCATTATCACCACCCGATATGCCAAATCATTCTCTATGCTGACCCCCCACTCCTTTTGGTCATGTACTATCACATCCATCTACCTTTCCCACCCCTGGTACTTCACCCAGACCTGGGCAAGGGGCACGTCTATGTCTGGAGAGTTGTATGACTTAATGGCACAGGTCTCCCCCTGCAAGAACTGAGAGTCTTTTACACTACTGTCACATCTGCCCCCAAGTCCCAATACCCCACATAGGAAACATTTAACGCAGATGGACTCACAGAATTTGTTTTGACTCCACCTCCTCCCCTCATCTTCCTCCTTGCCTTTTTCTCCTTCTCCTTCTCTTCTTTCTCCTCCATCATAACATCATTTTTTATTTCAGTTTCCCACCCAATGGTACATAGTCAGAACAATCACCCAATGTGAATTGAGCAAATACTGCCCCCACCCCCATAGGGATGCGTGAGGATTTCATTCGGTCCACATGTTGAAATGAAGCAATGTGGGCCAAATTTGATCTGCACCATCCCAACCAAGGTGCAGATCAGAAAGCAGACAACCCCTGGGTTGTGCATTGCTCAAAGGTTTGTCATGTCATTCACAGCTACTAAATGCCTATAAAAGGCATACTTAGTGAAATAAATATTTTCACTAGTATGTATTTAAGCAGTTCAATTTTGTTCAATTCAATGTTTGGACAAAGCCAAATATTGAAGTATCCTGAGAGAAAAAGAAACACTTTCTGATTGATTCACATTGCAAGACTTACTTTAACTATGTACCAGTGTTAGGAAAACTGAAATACTCCTCCTCCTCCTATTATCACCACTACTTCTATAAATAATAATAATAATGAGGCAGCGGCGGTATGGCTTGTGTGAAATGTTGCTTCCACTTGGGGGCAGGGGGGTATATTTGCCTTCCCTTATTCTTGGATCCAAAATGTATGTAGGAGAAGATTCCCAGGAATAGAAAAAGAAAAGAAAAGATCGGCATGTTTTGAAGTACGATACTGTGGTTTTGTGAGAAGCTGAGAGAACCTTCATTAACAGACAAATTGCCCCAATGCCCTATGACAACTAAAGGGATTTGGTGAGTGATGCTGTTGAGATAATTTGCATGTGTAGCTAACTAAGGCGGCGATGTGTTGGCTGTGCTTGTTGCTAGCTCCAGCATTTTAATCTTGTTTATTTTATTTTTAAGCTTGCTGAAATTGTCTGGGGGGTTTTTTCAACCCCTTCACATAGCCTTGCAGCCTTACAATTTGTAAGTTGTTTTTATTATTATTATTATTATTGGGTTGCTCTCTTTTGTAATAAGAGATTAGCCGGGAGTTTGGCCTCCGCTGACAAGGAACTGGGAGGCTTTTAAATTATATTAGCTGCTGCTAGGCTTTTAAATTTTATCTTCCCAGCTAAACTACAGATACTGGAAGTTTTTAGTTGTGAGTAGTTTTTATCAGCGTGTAGGGTTTTTTTTGCAGTATTTTAGTATATTTTTAGTAAGTCGTGGGGTCGAAGCTTTGTTTTTGGTTTTTGGTTTTGTTTTGTTTTGTAAATGATAGTGACTGAGGGAGGAAGCGTTTGAAGCCAGACTGCTTTATCTTCGTTGTTATCCACCAACTCAGTTGAGTAACTAGCTGTGTCAGAGAGTCAATGTTTTAAATTTTTGCTGCTGGCTTCAGGGTGCAAAATAAGAAGCATTGTTAGGAAATTATGTTTACTAGGAAGACAGGGAAAGATTTAGGGATTCCACCGACCTTTGAGAGTCTTCCGTTAAAGGGGCAAAGGAAAAAGGGAAAACAGGCCAAGATCACTGAATTTTTTACTACCCATAATGGAAAGAGGAGCGAGGAAGAGGATAACCCACCCATAAGCAACATCTATTTAGAGTGGTCGGTGGATCTTACAGGCAAAATACAAGACCATCTGGCAGAAGATTCTCCCTCCCTAAACCTAGCAATAGAGATGGCACTGGCAGAAACTGCAGCAATTAAAGACCAGGGCCAGTCCCTGAGAAATGTTGATCAACTGATTGAACCTATTTTGGTACAAGTACCTGAACCGAGTAGTAGTGCAGGGGGCTGTATAGATGAAGATGATTGGAGCAGTACCCCTGTTATACTTAAAGTACCAATGAATGAGGTCCTAGACTGGTCAATGGGGCCAAATATGTTAATGAAACCATCAGATACTGAGTCTCCAAAAAGAAGTAGCGTGGCGCATGAGTTTTTTTTGATTGGGGAAGACCCTATAAGATTAAGCTTCCCTAATGGTACAGCAAATGACAATAGTATAGAGCTAACGCCTATACCTCCTCTGTTAGAACAAAGTTCAAGGGGTGACAGCCTGTTTTCTATGCAGCCTAATCGGACCATTATGCAACCTGATGGGCATACAAATTCCTCGCCAAAATCAAATGGGGATTTGCAGACGTTATCCAGCTTACTCATCACTCAACATGAGATGATTAAAGCACTTTTTGGTTGTTGTACAGAGGACATAGCCCTGATAAAAAAAACTTTCTGACTGAATGTAAGGATTTATTGACTACTCTTACCAACCTTATACTGATTAAAGTGACAGAGGATGGACGGACTGGGCACACAAGTACAGGCAAGTCAGATTCAATTCGGGATAAGCCAATTCTTAAAAAGAATAGATCCATAACAGAGGCATCTGAGATAGCACAACTTAGTAAAAGAGGATAACCAGCATAAAATTAGGTGAAAGAAAGCTAATAACATCCCTTTAATGGGTGGCAAAGGATTAAGATCAAAAACCAAAGCAAATCAAAAAGGTGAGAAGAAAACAAAAAACAGCAATTACATCCGAAATACAAGATCCATGGACATTACGAGCCCAAGTTGCTCGAACAAAACAAAATATGCCTGTAGCTGAGGAGAAGATTACCCCTGTATTAAAGCCTGCACCTGAGGGGTATGATACCTGGAACTTACAATTGAACAGCTGTGCTTTGGTAATATCCAACTATCCAAAACCACGGGGTCTTCTCTCGCAAATGGAAATAAAGAAGCACCTCCTTAAGTTAGCATCAACTTGGAAAGAGAATCCTCTTGGAGATAACATTGAAGCAATCCAAAATATTGAATATCTGTTTTACAATCACTACAAGGCACATGCTGAAGTAACTTTTTCTTCTCCGAATTTGGCAGCAAGATTATATAGAATGAAAACAGATATCTTAAGTAAAAGTTTGGTGGTTAACAGATATTTCATTAACATCTCCATAGCCCCTTTACTTCCTTTTGTGAGCAGAAAGACTGATTGCACAGGTAACATGATACAACAGGAGGTGAGTGTTGGGAATCTTATTAATCTTTTAGATACAACCTTGATAGATTCTGTAGTGGAATTACACCTTGTCTGATCTGGAGGTCCACTGGAAAGATAAACCACTCTGCTTTAAGTAAACCAAGTACTTTATTGTTAGTCTGATCAGAGGTAAATTCCTGGCACAGATACAAGGAAAGTACAAACTCACAAACGCAGCTCCAGGGTTTTATAGGGGGGAGCATATACCCATGCAAAGAAGGAATCTGTAATTGGAAGAAACTAATAACCTTATTTGGGGTATCCAGTCATACACACACACACACAAGAACAATATGAAATTCTATGTTGTCAGCACAGGAACAACGCATGATCTATCCTTATAAGGGAGTGCTTCCGAATGGTATGTTTACATAAACATGTGTTATGTTGACTTTTGCTCTACAGACATTCTGACTTCATTCTTTATCTTACTTTCAACAATCCTTCACATACTTTCACTCCACAGCTTTCACTCTTCATGGGTGAAAGGTGGCTACTTTCTTTAAAATTTCCACATCAATTCCATAGACAACCAGCCAACAATCACCAGGATATCAAAAGATACTAGCAAAAGTGGAGAAAAACAGCCATTGTGGCAGGTGGACCTAAATGAGATATCGATAATATCCCATGATAAAACTAACCAGCTTCAAAGCCTTATAATCTCCCACCACTGTGAAGAAGAGACAGATGGGAGAAGTTTTGAGAGGGAGGATGAGAATGGCCTTTTGGGGCAACATCTGTCCTGATGAGATAAAGCTCATAGAGAACTTTGAAGCTTTACATAGAGTGCAACAACAATGGATAATAACCAATTTAAGAACTTTGTTGGAATTACTTAACTATAAAATTAATAATACACAATCCCAACATTCAGTAATTACACGGGATGAAATGGCATGTGATATAAAAGAAAAGACATTTAGTAATAACAGATCCGACAATCAAGAATGTCAGCTTCTTATAAATAAAGAGGAGGTGGATGATAGAGGGAAAACCTCAGCTTCAGACATACCTGCTGCACATTGCCGGAATGATCAAATTCTTAACTGCCAGAGATCAATTAAAGATATAACCTGTTCACCCCGAGATAGACATTCAAACCCTATAGTTGAATCAGTTAAAACAGATACATTATACCCAAACATTAGTGTGATAAAATGGTCCTTGGATGGCCGCCCATTAATGCCTAAGAATGATGTAACATCAGTATTGAGAGAGGAGACAGGATATAAACCTTGCACAACAAATGATAGTAAAGAGCCAGAAGGGACGCATATTAAGTTACTAACCAATCCGGCAGTTTATGATGGGAAATTAACATTGAGCCCAATATATGAAGCACCCGCACTAACGGCCAAGAGGGATAAATCTCTCTCTTCAAGAAAGATTAAGATCAATACGGAATGACAAAGATCTATTAGAACCGTATCGGGAAAAGGAAAGCGCTCCTTTCATCCATCAGAGAATGCCCATACAAAACCAACACAAACTCCTTTGAAATTTGTGTCCTGGAATATTTCAGGATGGGACAACAAGCAAATGGATGTAGGTTTTAAAGAATATCTTTCCAAGTTTGATATAATAGGGCTACAAGAAACATGGACACAGAAAAAGATAGAGATACCAGGCTATCAATTTTTTGTTAAATCCGCCAGAAAGATTGCCAAGAAAGGAAGGTGCTGTGGCGGATTGGCCTTGGGGATATCGACAAATCTGAACATTGAAGTAAATGAAATATATACTCCATCACAAAATATGCAGGTATTCCATCTGATTAAATATAAAGATTTAAAGATGATATGTATTAACATCTATATCCCCCCTAAAGGCTCAGCAATTTATGCTCCTGATATGTGGGAAATGCTCGAATCCCTCGTGGACTCAATAAGTGTCATTGGTCATAATGGGGGATTTTAACGCCAGGATCGGTGACGGGTATATCAGTGCACAGCAGAAATTTGCACTTACAAATGAAGAAATTAATCATCTGCCCCCAAGAAACTCTAAGGACCTGAAGTTTAATGAAGAGGGTGCAACCCTATTTAAACTAATTTACGAATTCAATCTGTTTGTTTTAAATGGTATGGGCTCAGATAATTCTACAGCAAATTTCACCTTTGCCAATAAGAACGGGGGTAGTGTCATTGATTATGTCTTAATAGACCCACAAATCGTCCCACACATAAAGAAGTTTGCGATAGGGAACCAGCCGGCAAGTGACCATCAGCCATTGATCCTGGAATTAGAAGGAACACAGGAACTAAGGAATGAAAGAACTCCAGAATTGCCTCTTGTTCAACATGGCAAATGGAGACTAAGATGGGACTCCAACCTTCAAGAAAAAAGTTGAGATACACTGTATAGCTGGGAATGGGTTGTTTTAAGTTCTTGCTTCCTGAATGCAGCTGCTCCAGATATCTTATCCCTATTCCAGAACTTGATCCAAAGACTGGGTGAACTGTGCTCAACTTCTGCTCCTGTTAAACGAAGACCACACCTGGAAGGATGGTATGACCAGGAATGCAGGGACACTAGACGTGTTCTCTGCTCCTTGAGCAGACAGTCTAAGCGTGAGGAGCGGGCCCAGGTTATGTATGATTTGGTGGTGCAAAGATGTAAATATAGGCATCTTCTTAAAAATAAACAAAATGCTTATATTACACAACTATGGGCAGACATTGCCCGTGCCTCTAAAGACCGAAATGCTACTAAGTTTTGGCAACTGGTAGCCTGTAAATTAAAGGAACCTGTATATGATCTGGCTGCCCCTATAATGATTATGAAATGGGAGGAGTACTTTAAAAAAAATTATAACCCAGAAGGAATGATTTACTTGACACAACTATCATTCCCTAATATGCAGGAAATTGATCCATGGCCAGATGTAAGCACCAGCGAAGTAAAAAGGCTTATCGACAGCTTAAAAAGAAGGAAACCACCAGGGGAAGATATGGTACCCCCAGAGATTTATTTAGAAAATGAGCACTGGTGGGCCCCGATTCTGGCCAAAATGTTTACTCATATAAATCCGGTAAATTTCCAATGGGCTGGGCTCAAAGTATAATCGTTCCAATTCATAAGAAGGGAGATAAGTCATGCCCTGCTAATTATCGACCCATTAGCCTGTTCGATGTTTCCTTAAAAATTTACACCAAGTTTCTTCTCACTAAAGTTGAAGATTGGGTTTATCAAAATAATATAATTGGGGACGAGCAAGCTGGCTTCTGCAGTGGCAAATCGACTATTGACCAATGTTTCATTTTAAATCATCTTAGTGAAAAATATTCCAGACATTCCAAAAAACATCTATATGCCACATTTGTTGATCTTACATCAGCTTTTGATAGGATTAATAGGGAAAGACTGTGGTATAAGCTATGGCATCTCGGGATGGACACTCGCCTTCTGATACTGATCAAAAAACCTATATTCAAACACCACCACTCGAGTAAGAGTAGGAAGAGGCGGACAATTGTCTGATGAAGTGGAGACCTCTATAGGGGTCAGACAAGGATGTTTACTAGCCCCTATCCTCTTTAATATTTATGTAAACAACATTATTGGGGATTTGGCAAATAATTCAAACTTCCCTGTGGCCGTAGGTCCAAGAAAACTGAATATATTGCTGTATGCGGACGATATGGTGATATTATCACAAAACCTAGTGGGCATGAGAAGATCGCTCAAAGCCTTTGGGGAGATACAGTAATACCTTGGATTACGAGCATAATTTGTTCCGGAACCATGCTCGTAATCCAAAATACTCGTACATCAAAGCGAGTTTCCCCATTAGAAATAATGGGAACTCCGCTGATTCGTTCCATAACCATTTAATCACTGCTTTGCCCCATGGAGCCCCATGAAGTGAGCCGGCAAAGCAGTGATTAAATGGTTGTGGAACAAATCAGCAGAGTTCCCATTATTTCTAATGGGGAAACTCCCTGATGTGCCGGCTCCCGGCTGCGCCTCGCCTCCACTCGCTCTGCCAGGAGTGGCCAGGAGGCAGGGGCATCCCTGGAGGCGAGGCGCGGCTTGGCTCGGCCGCCGCCTCACGCTGCTGCTCCGGCCGGCTGAGTAGCCAGGAGGTGGGGGCTTCCGTGGAGGCGCGGCCGGGCTTCTTTCTCCCCAAAAGGCAGCAGCATCGGCAGCACTTAATCCTTTCTAAAAAGCACACAAATCCTTACAAATTCTCACAGTATGGACCATAATCTCTCTAATACTGAGACAGACTGAATGTATTTCAAGCATTTTCTGTCAGGAAACGCTCCCACCCAACTCCACCACCTTTATACCCTCCTCTTTCCACCACTCTGCATGCAGAAATAAAGGCAGGAAAAGAAAAGATTACGCCAAACTAGTTGCTTCCTACACAGCTGTTTAATTACATTATATTTCCTTTGCCAGGGTCAGAAAAAGAAGAGAGGGAGCCCAGATGCAGCCGGCATTTGCAAGTTAAAAAATGCATTTGCAAGTTAAAAAGCATCTTCTTCTGCTGCTTCGTACCGTACAGAATTATTTCTGTAAGATAGATATTGATAAAATTAAAGCCTCCAGATTCTCTAACAGTTTTCCTCTTATAAAATTAACTCATAAGGAAGAAAAATATTTAACAGAAATAACCACCCCAGGTCTTCGTAAAGCTCTTACTAGTCTGCGTTTCCAGACGATGTCGTCCAATTTCAAGAAGGTAGATATAAAAACATACCAAGGGAACAAAGATTATGTATTTGTGGAGACCAAGCAGTGGAGGATACAGTTCATTATGTTCTACACTGCAAACTATATGAGAACCCTAGGAAAAGATACTTAGACAGGTATTTGGACCCAATTATTCATTGTACAGATCTGGATAAAATTTGTTACCTCTTTACAGCAACAGCGAAATCTATCTCGCTGAATCTAGCCTGTTTTGCGGTGAAAGCAGCGAATATTAGAAAAGCCTTGGTGATTATAGAGGATAGTATATAAGGCGATCCATCAGAATGTTGTAATGTATTCTTATAAGGCATGGTACTGTTGTTTTTGTTGTATTTTATATTGTATTTTATATTGTATTTTATATTGTAAATGGCTAAAACCCAAGTTGGGTTGCCATAATAAAATTTATTATTATTACAGTCATGCCTTGGATTGAGAGCATAATTCGTTCCGGAAAGGTGCTTGTAATCCAAAACACTCTTATACCAAAACGAAATCCCCCCCAAAAAATTTGTACAGAGATTTTTAATTTAAGCCATACTACAGTACTTGTATTGCAAAACGACGCTTGTATATCAAGTCAAAAAAAATTAAATAAATATTAAAAATTTTGCTTGTCTTGCAAAACGCTCTCAAACCAAGTTACTTGTAATCCAAGGTATTACTGTATAACTAAGGCTGTGAGCAAAAAGTGCTGCATCATCATGATGGACAGTGATACTAAGCGTATATAAAGATACACAATGGGTCACTGCTCCAGCAGCTCCGCCAGACACCAGGAACTCCTCTCATCTTCTCTCGAAAAGCAGGTACGACTGATTCGGGAAGAGGTTTCAAACGTTTCTTGCCCTCACATAGCCAGGCTGTAGTGCTCTCAATGATCTTTCCCTTTTTCTCTCTTGCCCACTCTCATTCTCCTCTTGCCAATAAAAACGATAATCGAGCTGTCTCAATCAGTTCCCTGCCTGTTTAGAATCTGGAGTTGTCACGGCACTGTGTTCCTCCACTGCCACAGTTGGCATCACCTCAGCCAAAAGGGAGCTGGTTGCTTCTGTTTTTTCATTTACAAAGGTCTTAAATAAGATGAAACCATTGCCAGTTAGGTCACAAATCACTGACAGAAAGTGTGCACCCTCTACTAAGTTGCCCAAACGCTCCCAACCATCAAAAATGTAGAAGAGAGAATGGAGACAGATTGAGAGAAGACAGGAAAAGGTTGAGAAGAGAGAGAACTTGGATGAGAGGGGGAGAAGGAGGAGAACTGGAAGTAGAAAGAAGACACCCCCCTTTGCAACTCCTCTAAGGTTATATCCAGTTCATTATTGCAGTTACAAACTATAGTAACTTAATGACACTGTTAGTGTATCAGACCATCCCTGCTGGGAATAGGCAAGGTGTGACGACCATCCCTAATGGCTGCGTAAGGTGGTGATGGGTGATGGGTGTTGCAGTCCAACAACATTAAAAGGGCCACATAATCCCCAGCCCTGATCCATGCAGTCAGTCCTTCGATCTCAGGTGCTTGCCCTCCTATTTCCTTGTACACCAAGTTCAGTTTTCAAAATGCTCCGCAACATTAAATTTCTGCATGAACATTTACTATGGCAGATGGTATAGTGGGGATGGACTGTTCTGGCATGGGTGTGTTAGGCATTGCGGACGTACAGGTGGGAAATGAAGAATCGAGACTCTCAGTTGGTGTTTAACTGGGCCACGTTTATTTACATATTTACATACAATGACCTGCAAAGGGATCGAGTGCGGGTTATTCTATTCTGGCCTCGTAGGCCGCTCTGTTATGCACTTGGGCGGAGCATCAAAACCGGGAGGTGGCGAGGAAATCCGCCGCCTCCCCATTTTTACTTTCCAGTGTTGGGTGCCTTTGTTGCGTCGCCCCCTCTCGGAGTCTCACGACAACAAGCTTGGCGAGAACAAAGGCCTCACAGGCGTTCCTGACCCCCAGCTGTCTGAGCCTATTGACCCATCCATCTGAGGCATCCTGAAACCGCCTGTCACCTGAATGGTGCCAGGGATGCTCACCTCACCCTATCAATACCCTAACCCGCACTTACCTGCCAACTATCTATCTGTGACCATTTTTCTTGCTATGTGCCCTAACTATAATACTCCCAACCCTGCAGTAGTATGGAGTAGGCGAAACGCGCCCACCCCCCCTAATAGGGATAAGCCAAAATTCCTACTCGGCCCCTTAACGGCGACCAGAGGAGCCCATACTGAATACAGGGCGGGAGGGAGGGAGCTGCGAAGAACAAAGAGGGTGTGGGGCGGTGCTGCAGGTCCTAATATTGGCTCCTGTAACCCCACCCCCCCTACCTGAGGCATACCTGCGAGAACTGGTAAGTCTCGCTTCTCCTCCCCCCACGTCCACAAAATTTCTCCCCGCCCACAGCTGCACGTGATGCGGGGGAAGGTCATTATTGGAACTAACCCTGCTGATCTGTAGGAAGCAATGGAGGAAGTTGCTCCTGTAGACCGTCTCCTTCAAAATTCTCCGCACTTGTTGACTGTAGCAAAGCATCTTTCTGCTTCCCAAAATATTTCTTTTTTCCCTTCTGTGTTCTTTCAGCCTCACCGCCATCACTCAGACATGCCTTTCTCTGGACCAGTCTGTGCCGTCCCATCCTGTGCTTCCAGACCAGTTGTTAGTTTTGGATCCCCGCTTTCTGGCTACGCTGGCTTGGGCCGTTATGCCGGTGGTGTTAAGATGAGATATAGTTCTGATCATTTGGTTATGGCTACATCTCCAAAAGGAAGTCCACAGCCCTCATAAGAAGTGTTGGGTAAGCAAGGGTTCAGGAGAAAAGAAGCAGCCTGCCCACCTCCCCAGCAGGGCAAAAGGCAAAAGGTCATGACTGAAGGTTTGAATGGAAGAGTGAGTGAAGCCTAGAGGCATGCATAGGCGAATGAGTGGCAGGCTTGCATTGATTAAGACCTGAATATTGCATATCGCCTAAAACACAGGAGGATTTCTCCTGAAAAGATATGTCTCATTCCCCCCCCCCCCCGCGAATACCACCAGTAGCTTTATCCAAAAACAGGCCCATCAGCAAGTAGACCCAAACCTTTGCTTTCCTAAGTACACCCATTATGAGTCATCAAAACATAAAGAGTAAGGTAGTTAGCAGAGTTTGAAGACATCTGTGGGGCAAAGACCGCCCCCACTGCTCTCATTTCCCCCAAAAGGCGGGAAAGGGACTATAAGAACCAAGAGGTTTTAGCAAGGTGTGTCGGGAGAGAGAGCTGAGGGGGTCACCTTGGAACGCAGACTGCAGGGCTACAGCTGGAACCTAATCACAGCAGACAGGTAGTAGCTGGGACTTTGCTTTTCTATCCTTCTAGGCGGGAATCTCTCTCCCCCCCCCCTTTTCTTTTCAGGCTTGTCAGGGCAAAAGGGACTCTTTCTCCTCTCCAGAATACAGGGTGTGTTTGAACCCTAGCGTAAGGAGATTTTGCTGCCTGACATCACTAGGTTTGCTTTACCAACAAGTAAGACGCTGTACCTGCCCTGTATTTCTTCTTCAATAAAACCACCCTTTTGTTTCTAGAGTCTCTCTGTGTGTGTAGGTTTGTTTAGGTGTGAAAGGAGCAAAGCGCATATTCCCCCCTAACAGCGCAGGTTTTACCCCAGCCAAAGATCCTAAACCTTTCGTAAGAGTGTGGGGTTAGAGGGAATCTAGCGCCCAGAATTATCTGTCGTAACAGTGGCTCCATCTCTGGCTATGGCCAAGGTGCACTGGGTGGATCCGCTGTGCCCTCAGCTAGTCTCAGTGTGCTTTGTGGAGTCCACCCTTCATGCCTCAACCAGCTCCTACCATCAGAAGTCATGATCCAGCCACCGCCCTGCATTGAGACCATCCACGGACCCATCATCTGTGCCAGCTGTGAGCCTGTAGCCATCGAGGGCAACACTTCAAGTGCGGATGGAGGTTATGGCAGTCTTGGGGGTGATGGTGGTCTTGGGTTGTATGCCAATGTGGGAGGTTATACTGGCTTTGGTTTTTTGAGTGGTCGTGGGGGGTTTGGTGGTATTGCGGGTTATGGTGGTTTTGAGGGTTCTGTTGATTCTGAGGGTTTTGGTGGGATGTGGCAGTCATTCAAGTTGGGCTTTATCTGATATCCCCCCAACTAAACTCACATGGACTGACAATGATGAAAAAGAAGAACCAAAGCATTTGCCATGTAACATTCTGGCCTGGCTTTAGAAATGCTGAGCTCCCCTCCAGCTGGTGAAGTCAACGTGAGCTGGGTGAGTGCTCCTCAGCATCCCTGAAGATCAGCCATGCATATATCTTTCATGGATCTCTTTAGAATCAAATCATATCCTACTACATCACCCTATGTATGTGCTTTTCTGATATTTTTTTATTTCTTCATGTATAGCTCTTTTGCACATAGGTAGAAAAAGAAAGTTGACAGGAACTAGAAATTGTGCCGGGTCAGATTAGTAAATCTGGGCAAAGGGCAGTTGGAGGAATGATCTTTCTATAGAAGCTCTCCATTTTTTCTCAAGTTTTGTGAGATGGAAGCTCTAAATTCACATGTAATTTTTGCTCACTGAGTTTCAATCAATCAATCAATCCATTTATTGTGTATAGCCAAAGGCCTTTACAATGCACAGCAAGGACAAAAGAAAACATACATCTGAATACATACAGTATTACCTGCAAAATTTGTAAAATAATATTTATACCTAAATCTTAAGGTTTAGTACATTTGCATAGCTGGATCGGAGCTTCTTAGCTGCCAAGGCAAATTTGGCTACCAAGTGTGTGGTTTGCAGATGTTTATCAGCTAAGAGATTGACTATCAGTTCCTGGGGAGATCGTCCTGGGAACTGGCTAAGGATAGGCCATAAGAATTTCCCTCTGGGCACTGTATATAATGGACAAATTAGTAAATAGTGCATAATATCCTCGACCTGATTACAACCAAATATGCATTTCCGATCCCTATGGGGAGTTCCCCGATATCTCCCCTCTATGTAGGCCGAGGGCATCTGTTGGAATCTCAATTCAACAAAAGCCCTACGTAATTGCGGGAAAGTCAAAGTCTCCAAGTATTGGGGCCTTGAATGATTAGCCTTAATTTGAGGGTACCAAATAGAGTATCGGGCAGCAATAATGGATGCTCTATCTTGATTGGCATCCTGATCAAAAACCCAATTCCTAAGATCGCGCCGGCTTAGAGATAAAAAATTCTCCATCTGGAGATTATAAACTATAAGCTTGTCCTGACATTTCCGAGCCCATCCCCCTGACTTTAATTGTTCTAACCAACAGAGCTTGGTAAGGTTGTGATCATCAGAGACATTTAGTCTGCGCCAATATCTAAGATAGGCCAGATCAATTCTGGCTGCTATCGATGGGAGGCCCAGCTCAGCTCTAAGATGGGCTGCCGGTGTCCCAGAGGGAAGTCCCAAGATCTGTCTCATAAATTTATTTTGTAAAGCGTCTAATTCGGATTTAACTCCAATTCCCCAGATCTCAGCCCCGTAAAGCATTTGAGCAATAATCTTTGACACAAAGATCTTAATGGCTGGGTTGATTAGTTGCCCCCCCTTCAAATAGAAAAACCTCAATAGCTGCCCAGTTGAACGTCCAATTAATAACTTAATTGCGTCCAAATGAGGTTTCCATGATAGTTTCCCGTCAATGAGCAGTCCTAAGTATTTAAATCTTTGTACTTGCTCAAGGGTATGGCCATCTAATGTCCACCTGGACTTATGAGCCCTCTTACCAAATACGGTGACCTTAGATTTCTCATAATTGACTTTTAGATGTTCTTTTTTACACAGTTGGCCAAATTTGGCCAGCATCCTTCTGAGACCAATTTTATTTTGGGAAAGCAAAATTAAATCATCAGCGTAAAGCAGCATTGACACTTTACGATTCCCAAGAGAAGGAGAAAAAAAGGAAGGGGATGCCATATCAGGGATAAGATTGTTAATATAGAAATTAAATAAGAAAGGTGCCAGTATGCATCCTTGCTTAACGCCTCTTTTAATTGGAATTGCCTGTGACAGGGCTCCTTGTAGGCCCAATCTCACTTGCATATAATTCTCACTGTGTAATTGTTGGAGAAGCCAAAGGAGCCTTTTGTCAATGTTTGATTGGGCCAATTTGACCCATAGCTGTTCCCTATCTATGAGATCAAAGGCTGAAGAAAAGTCTATAAAAGCTACATAAAGAGTCTTGTGTGGGCTTTTGATATACTTACAAACTAGATGATGCAAAACAAAAACTTGGTCTATGGTACTCCTACCCTTCCTGAATCCCGCTTGCTCATCATGAATGATGGCTTGTTTACTGTCCCATTCCTGCATTTTGTTTAGTAGGTAGCGTGAGTATAATTTAGAGGCCACATCTAAGAGGCTAATGGGTCTGTAGTTACGGGGAGCTGCCGGATCTCCTTTCTTGAAAATTGGCACGACTATGCTGGTACGCCATCCGGTAGGGATGTCACCAGACATGTTTATATAAGTAAATAGTTTAGCCAAAATTGAAGACCACCAGTTAACATCCAGGGAAAAGATCTCGGGGGGGATCATGTCTTCTCCCGGTGCTTTCCCAGGTCGCAATGTCAGGATCAGTTCTCCAATCTCTGTGTTGGTAACGGGAGGCCAATTTGGTAAGTTTAGAGAGTTCTCCATCAATGTGGGGTTTATGTTCAATTCACTCCCAAAGATATCTCTAAAATGGGCCACCCATATTTCAGGTATTATGGGCGGTACAGACTCAAATGGATTGACTGCAAAGCCTCCTTGGATTAGATTCCAGAATTTGGATTCGTTCCCCTCAATAAGAGCAAGGCCCAAGGATTTCCAGTTGTTTTCATAATGCGCCCTTTTTTTCTCCTTTATCATTGTTTTATACTCTCGTCGTTTCAGTTGTAAGAGAACAATGGCCTCATCTGATCGAGAGAACTGAACCTGTCGAGTTAATTTTGACAGTTCTTTCTTCTTAAACTTACAGTCCCTATCAAACCAACTCCATGCACTTGCGGGAGTTTTGGGATGGGAAGAAGAAATCAGGAAGGGTCTAAATTCTCTAATTATCTCCTGATATAACTCTTGAATATTCCTAGACCCTTCAAGGGCTTGTCGACGAAGCCCTTGGAATTTGTTTGTAATCATCATCTGTCTGATGTTATAGTCAATTTGATGGGACCATTTTAACCTTCTCTCACCCTGTAAATTGCCCATCATTTTAGACTCTGTCAGAGCTTTTGTCCGAATATGCTGCGTTTGGAGAGTCAGCCTAAGAGGAAAATGGTCACTATCGGGTCTCTCATCTAGGAACAAGGTGTCTACATAGGGCAGAATAGAGTAAGAGCCCAGCATATAGTCGACAACACTAGCTCCCTTGTCTGTTATATAAGTATAGTAACCCTTAGAAAGGTCAAAAGGGGAACCATTAAAACATACCAAATGATATTTGTAAATTAAAGAAAACAACTCTTGGCCGGTTTTGGTGATGGTCATATCATATGAGATACGAGAGGTGCTCAGGGCATCCTCTTGTTCAAGTCCTAGAGCCCTACTAATTTGGGAGGGGTCATTCCCCATCCTAGCATTGAAGTCCCCACAGACAATAAGAAAATGGTTAGGGTATCCATTGACAATTCTATCCAGCAAGTCATCCATCTTTCGCCAGATCTCTGCTGTCGTATCTAGGGCTCTAGGAGGAAAGTAGACATTTATACAAATTAACGGACCCCATTTGTGGGCCTGAATTATTAAGACCTGACAATACTTAAAAGAGATATCCACTATTTCTGTAACCTCTATATCTAGTGTCGCAGATATCAGAATAGCTAAACCACCACTTCCACGACCAAAGTAAGAAGTTTTCAAGGCGGGTTGTTCCCATGTTCTAAAACCCTGGAGCGTTAGAAGATTTGTCTCCAATAGCCAGGTCTCCTGTAGGCAAACTATGTCAAATGTTTGTAGATACCTTTTAAAGTCAGGGTCAACTAATTTATTCCTCCATCCAGCAATGTTCCAGGATAAAAGAGTAAGGGGCTGGGCTAGTCCTGTGCTAGATGTTAGTCAGTCTGAGGGATAGTCTGCCAATAGGGCAAATCTATTTCCTATGCACCAATCGAAGATCAACGGCTGGTTGGTGTTATTTGTTCCTTTTAGTCTAAGATCCCTCTTGTGGGGCCACTTCTGGGGATGCCCCATAGGGATGTTGTTAGGGGATGATACATAGAAGGGGCAGTGATATTTTTGCCCAGATGCCAACCTATCAGTCAGGTGGTGCCATTCGGACCTGGTTTTAGTCTTTACTAAAGGCCTGCCCTTAAAGGTGGCAGTACTATTCATATGATTGTTACTCAACTCCCCTTGCCTGTGCAGGTTTCTTCTTGTCAGACTGTCAGCGAAATGGTGTCTTCCGGACCTAGATTTGGGTCCACAATAGGACCAAGTGCGGTCCCTTCCCTTATATGCTACTTGGCCATTTAAGCAACCATGACTCAGAGCCCCTTGCCTAGGCAAGATCCTTCCAAATTTACTGTATGGGCCAACCCGGGTCTTCCTTGAGGCACCCCTCTCTGTACATAGTGGGATGTTGTTGGGGAAGGTTAGGGGTACCAAGAACTCTCGGGGGGCCCATCTCTGCTTCCACAACTGTTTGGACTTTAGGCAGCCTTCTATATAATTCATGGCCTCTTTGGAAACATTCGAGTCCTCGTAACTGTAAGGTGTTATAGGCCCATCACCCTCTGATGCTGTCTCTGTGCCGGGGGGTTGCAAAGGGTAATACTCTTGACAGAGGCAACATTCAGCAGCTTCCTCAGTTGACATCAGAGTAGGGCATTGCTTGAAAGGTTCTGCTAAAAGATCAGATGAATTCCCCATTCTCTCCACAGGGGTATAATCCATATACTCATCCATCAGCAAAAGCCTTGGGTCCGAGGGAGTCAGGTCCAAGATATCAAACGATGTCTCCTTGGAATTATTAAAAGCCATGTTGTCACCATCTTGGTCAGGAAAATAGTCCTTTAGTTGTTGTATCACAGCATCGTCGCATCGCTCTTCCAGCGTCTGCCGTCCCGTCTCTTGGAGCAATGATGTTTCAGCTGGATCTTCAAGATCTGAACTAAAAGGGCCAGATGGTGGGGCGGCGGTCAATATACCATTCTCCACCAGAGCCACCAAAATCCCGATTGTGGCCTTCAGGCCCGAGATCTCATTCTGTAGGTGGCACATCCCCTGAAAGATTCCTCCGACGGTGCGATGCGATAGGTTGCATTGATCTCGCAGCATCTCCCACATCAGGGGGAAACCAGTCTCTGTTTGGGACTGCTTGTCAACAAGCAGGCCTTCATTCTGTAAATAGGGGGATCCTCCTGTTGGGGCGAGTCGTGCTTGACCAGACGCAGAAGTGACTGCTTGAAACGAATCTGAATTAATAGACCAGTTTAGGACCCCTTCTGCTGACCAGTCGAAATCACCATGCAAGACATCGGTTAGGCCATCCCCCTCTGTACTAGGATGTGAAAGAGTAGGGGTGTTATACAGGGGTGGGCCTGTTATCCTGTTCTGCCCCTGGTCCACAGGTTCCCATACCCTGCCAGCGCTACTCTCCACCTCATAATAGTCAAGCAATGTCTTCTGCTTCAAAGATGATACTGTGATTGTAGGTTTAGTGGGGGGGACCCTTTGTGCCTGTGCCCGGGTAAGTACCATCATGGGGACGTCTTTGCCGGGCCTACCAAGCAAGGCACAAGATTCCCAACCCACCACTTTGAGGGAATAGGCCAAACACCGTATACCCTACCCCCCAAGGACTCACTGTTCAAGAACTCTGTCTTCTCTTGTGCTGCTGCTGGTTTATACAGCACGGTTGCTATCTCTTATTTCTCTGTAAATGCCGAATTTCTCGATGATTGCTGGAAGTCTGCGGCTCGTTAGAGCATAATTACTCTTAGCACCTGGTTCCACAATCTTGCTCCAGCTCCAAAATAAAATATGCAATAAAATTTAAGTTCGAGGAACTCTTTGTCTTCTCTTATGCTGCTGTTGGTTTATGCAGCACGGCTACTATCTCTCTATTTCTCTAAAAGCGCCGAGTCTCTCGACGCTTGCTGAAAGTCTGAGGCTTGTTAGAAGACAATTTCTCTTGGCTCCTGGTTCCACAATCTTGCTCCAGCTCCGAAGTAAGTAAACAATAAGATTTATATAAATATTGTTTGGTTTAGACTTCTCAGCTTCTCCAACAATGCAGTTAAGCAGTAAACAGAGGCAGTTAATTTCCAATACTCCAAAGCAAGGCAGGACGCCCACATGAAAGATAAAAATGGACATAAAAGATAGCAGCGGCACGAGTATAAAATAAAGTATTTAAAAAGCTAAAATCAATCTAAAATCTAAAATGCTGGGAAGGCAGAGTAAAATAAAAAATAAAATATAGTTTGTATAGTTTAAAATCCAAGGAAGGCTGCGGAGCTAACTTAAAACACAGCCATCCTGTCAGACGCCATCTCCCCCCTGGGAGTTGGGTTTCCTAGTCAGCTTTGGGTTTTTGAGTGGTCTTGGGGGTTTTGGTGGTATTGCAGGATTTTATGGTTCTGTTGATTCTGAGGGTTTTGGTGGGATGTTGTAGTCATTCAGGTTGGGAATTATCTGATATCCCCCCTGCTAAACTCACATGGACTGACAATGATGAAAAAGAAGAACCAAAGCATTTGCCATGTAACATTCTGGCCGGGCTTTAGAAATGCTGAGCTCTCCTCCAGCTGGTGAAGTCAACGTGAGCTGGGTGAGTGCTCCTCAGCATCCCTGAAGATCAGCCATGCATATATCTTTCATGGATCTCTTTAGAATCAAATTGTATCCTACTACATCACTCTACGTATGTGCTTTTCTGATTTTTTTAATTTTTTTAATTTCTTCATGCACATAGATAGCAAAAGAAAGTTGACAGGAACTAGAAATTGTGCCGGGCAAAGGGCAGTTGGAGGAATGATCTTTCTATAGAAACTCTCCATTTTTTCTCAAGTGTTGTGAGATGGAAGCTCTATATTCACATGTATTTCTTCTGCTTGTCCTTTCCACAATCGCTCACTTTTCTTTCCATGCTGAATAAATCTTACTCTGCATCAACGCACTGGCCTCCTGTCTTGCCTGGGCACACAGACTGGTTTCATAAAACCAGAGGAGACTGGTGACTCCGATGCCACGGGGGCTCCCCATCCATCGCAGCTTTTATATGATGTCCCCCCTTCCCACTTGTGAGGAACTGGGGCAGCTTACATGATCCTCCTTCTCTCCCTTTTATTTTCACAACCACCCTGTGAGGTAGGTGAGTCTAAGAGTCTTTGACTGACCCAACGTCACCCAGTGAGATTCATACCTGAGTGTGGATAGGAACCCAGGTCTCCCCAGTCCCAATCCAACCCTCTAACCACTACGCCACATGAGCTCTCTTTTGATTGGATCCCATTCCTGTCCTGACCCTATGCTCATGTTCACCAGTGTGCCTCTGGTCACCTCCCTTGAAACCTTACAGGCTCCCTGCCCCCCCCCCCCGACTTTTTTGAACATAACTCATGATGCAGCACGATGCCAACACAAGTGCCTCTCTCTCCATCTCCACGCCGTCTTTATCTCCTAGAAAGCCTCTTGAATGGTAACCCCAGAGCTATTCTAAGACCATTGCTGCATTGAGTGGCTGCAGCCTGGAGTTTTCTGCTGAAGTATGTCCAACCACAGAGAAAAGATGGAAAATGTCAGCTGGGTTGGGAAGAAGAATCCTACAGGGCTAAAAGGGTGTTATGGAATGTGGGGGGAGATTTTCCTGGTGTGTGTGTGTGTGGTTCTTCTTTAATGTGTTGTATATGTTATTTTCTTCATTTAAGGATATAAGTAGGGCCATGCTGGATCAGACCAAGGGTGCATCTGGTTCAGCATTCTGTTCACGCAATGGCTAACAGCTGCCTGAGGGAAACACACAAGTAGGATATGAGTGCCATTGCACCCTCCCACCCATGAGCCACAGCAACTGGTGTACATAGGCAGACTGCCTCTGCTACTGGAGATGGTATATAGCCATCAGGACTCGCAGCCCTTGATTGCCTCATCCTCTGTCAATTGGTCTATTGCCCTTTTAAAGCCATCTAGATTGGTGGCCAGCACTGCATTTTGTGGAAGTGAATTCCATATTTTTACTTCGCACTGTGTGAGAAAATCCTTCCTTTCATCTGTCCTGAATTTCCCACTAATCAGTTTCATGGGATGAGCCCATTGCTTTTTCGTATCATGAGAATGACAAAAACATGTCTTGCATCTACTTTCTCCACAGAATGCATAATTCTGCGTGCCTCTATACTGTCTCCCCTCATTTGCCTTTTCTCTAAGCTGAGCCGCCCCAGACATGATAACAAGTATTCATGGGGGAGTTGCTCCAGCCCCTTTGCCATTCCAAGGGCCAATCCTATGGCCCCTAGGTAGCTCCTGAGGGGCCAGAGTCTAGTTTGGCTTCACAGCTCTGAGGTGGGGCACAGCGCTCTGACGTGGGAGCTGGGAATCAGAGCTCCAACCCCCCTCCACATCCCCCTCACAAGGCGGCACAGAAAGAACCATGCTCGCTGCTCTCTGAGGTCAAGAAACCAACCTCGGAGAAGGGCATAAGGGGGCATTTTGGAGGCGGAGGAGGGGGGAGACTGGAGAGGCCAGGATATGAGGTTTCCAGAAGCCACTGCAGCCTCCTTACTTCCCCCTCCGAAACGCCCCAGAGAGTTGGGCGAAAAATCCCATCTAGCAAAAATGCAGGGTGGGAAGATGAAGGGCAGCAAGATCACCTCCTCCACTCCTCCTGCTCTGGATTGGATGCCTGTGAGCCTCCACGTTCGGGGGCTTACGGACATTGTGATAGGACTGTGCCCTTCGTTGCCCTTTTTCCAACTCCACAATATCCTGGCTTTCAGGTGTGGTGACCAGAACTTTACGTATTATTCCAACTGTGGTCACACCAGAGATTTGTACAAGGGGAGTATGAACTTAGCAGTTTGAGGTTCCTTTCCTTTCCAGATGATGCTCAAAATGGAATTTGCTTTTTTCACAGCAGCCGAGCACTGGAATAACATTCTGATTTCCAGGTGGATTTCAACTAGTTAAAAATACTACAATGCCATCTTAAGACACAGTTCAAAATATAGAATGCAATAGAAATATTGAACACTATACAATACGATATAATGCAAAACAATAAACAGCACAGGAATAAAAAAAAACCCAGCCACATGACTGAGAACCCAGTCTCTAAAAATGCCTTGGAGTAAACAAAGGTCTTTGCCTGGTGCCAAAGAGATCACAACGTAGGGGCCAGGCAAACCTCTATGGGGAGTTTATTCTGCAAGTGGGATGCCACCACCGAGAAAGCCCTATCTCAATTGGCCTCCTGCCAAGCTTCCTTTGGTGGGGGCACCCGGAGGAGGGTCTCTGAGGATGACCTAAGTGACCAAGCAGGTACATGAGGGAGAAGATGTATCTTTAGTGTGGAGAAAAGAGCCTCTGAGGGTTTCTACACACACACTCACATGCCTGCACACACACACCTCCTCATGTGTAAACCAGGTAATCCCGGCTGAGGGCTGGGAGGAGGCGAAATGTGCATAAGTATCTGATAAAGCATGGCGCCTGAAAGTCCTGAAAAGCTGGTCTAGTCTACAGGGACCCGGCTTTCATATGCAAGATGCAGAAGCCCACTAGTCATGAGTCACCTGTTGTGATATGTATCACTTCACCAGCTGTAGCACACTGTTTACACATGGAAAGAACAGAATGGCTGCAAACAAGTTTGTTATGTCTTTCTGGGTTCTCTTGTTTTTCGCATGGGAAGCCTAGACCGTGGGAGCATTATGAGCTAGTCACATGGTTTGTATGTTCTGATGATGTGCTAACTTGTTTTTCTGTCTGAAGCCATCTTAGAGAGAGGCAGGACTGCTTTCTCTCTTCTTCTTTGTTCTTCTTGCTGGACTTTTGTCACTGCAACAATGTAACGCCTTTGCTGAGGTGGAGTGAAGCTCAACTTACTCCACTGGATGTAATGCTTGCTATGCATTTATACTCTGCACATGGACTGTAACTAGGAAATGTATACTCTGTAGAACTTTACTTGCTAAGTGAATAAACAGGTAGAATTAGACCTGTGGTGTTACAGAGTGTTTCCTGAATCCATGGATTAATCTGCAAGTGGGGAAGCTGGAAGCAAGTTGGATTACAGGCAGGCTGGGCTGGCATCTTCACAACACGCTGCACGCTGCGAAAAGGGGGGAGCTGAGATCTGGAAGATCTGTGTGTGGAATAACAGGCCTCTGCTAGCACACAGACAGGATTTTAAATCTCCCATGCGCACACGCACTCTGCTGCTCACGCACACGCGCACCAACATCACCCCTCCTCCCTGCCTGGCCAGGTGAAGTTCATCCTGATTGGCTAGAGGCAGCAGAGCTACAGAAAGGAGGAGGGGAGGGGGAAAGGTATATTGCCAAGGTGTGGCTTTTGTCTATCGTCGTCGTGTCATTGTTGTGGATCATGGCAGCAAGCTGCGCGGAGGTCCAAGCCTTCGGGCTGGCCTCAGGATCCGGCCCCAGGTAGCTCCTGGTGAAATTAGCTGAATGAGGGCTTTGGCAAAGGCAAGCCCGGAGGAGGGCTACCCATCTCGGACCTTAGGGTAGGTGTGGTAGTCTCCTCGGTGGCAGGGCTGTGCTGAAACCAACCCTGAAGGGAACCGGCCCCCAGGTAACTAGTGTGTGCCTGGGAGATATAAGGAATCAGCTTTTATTGTTTTGTAGCTTTACTGTGTGTACCAAAGTGTCTCTCTATTTTGTGTCCTTACCTCATTCCCCACCTTTTGTTGTAATATGCTACCTGAATAAACCTTCTTGGTTTTTACCCCACATGGTGTTTGTGGTTGCTCTCTTGGTTCAGCTAAATCCAGGTTATAGTCAAGGGCAAGTCCCTGAACAGAGATTCAAGTAGGATTGCAGAGCTGAGGCTGGCAGTCTGGCACCTTGAGATCTCTGGAGGTCTTTTGGGTAGGAAAGGGTGGGTTGGCGGGCCAGCCAGCCCCCCTTCCTCCACATTTAGATACTCTGGTCCCAAGCCACTTAGGCAGAAACCAGAGGAGAAGAGCATCCAATAGCAACGAAAAAAAGGGGGAGAGAACTAGTTACTCAGGATGCAAATTTTATTAATTAGAGAAGCCCGATGCGTTTTGGCCTGTGTTTTTTTCAAGGCCTGTGTTTTTTTCAATAGGAAAAACTATTAGACCTTTTAAAAAAACATATAGGAGAGCACCTTAGCAATATAAAAAACAACAGACAAGGTGCACCACTGATTCAGCACTTTACAGAACGGCAACATTCCTTTACAGATCTTACATTTTGGGCTCTTGATAAAATTAACACCAATAATGAAAAACAACTATTAAGAAGGGAAATACAATGGATTATTAAATTAGATACTTTAAAACCAAAGGATCTCAATGAGGATTTGGAACTGTTCCCATTGATGTGACTCTGCAAATTACTGCAGTTAGACATAGAAGCTGTGCCCTGACTGGATGTCCTTGACAATTTGCCAACAAGATAACGCCCAAAAGAAAAAAAAAACTGTACCAAAATATAATAACGTTCAAAAAGACCTATTTTTTCAGTCGCCACTAAAACAGTGAAAGACACCTCAGTTGTTTAAGAAATCTGCAGACTCTTTTATAAGTAAGATATAATTTATATAAAGAATACGTATGTTTTTATTTAAAAAGCAATACTTGTTTCTCATTTTTAAGAAAATGTTTGTAAATGATTTCTACTTAAAATATAAGGAAATTAATTATATAATGAGAAAGTATTTTTATTATGTGTTGTCCTCACCATGTTAACTAAATGTATGTATTTTGAACTTTTACAGCCCCTTGAGGAAGGCCTTGAAAAAAACACAGGCCAAAACACGTCGGGCTTCTCTAATTAATAAAGTTTGCACCCTGAGAAACTAGTTCTCTCCCCCTTTTTTCCCCAAGCCACTTAGGGCCTTGAAGGTCAGCACCAACATCTAGAATTTGGCTCAGAAATGGCCTGGAAGCCAGTGCAGCTGATGAAGTACTGGACTACTGGCATCTCATAGTCAAGTCTCATGGGTCCAGGAGGTTGTAAATGCCTCCTTGAGAGAGGGAATGGTGCCAGCGTCTTTGAAAGAGGCGGTGATTAGGCCACTCCTCAAAAAGCCTAACCTGGACCCGGATGATGTTAATACGTATATACCCAAATATAATTCTAGTTTTTCAGCACATTTTTTGTGCTGAAAAATGCCCCCCCCCGACTTATACTTGGTTCAGCGCCCAGGACCCCCGCTGCCACCGCAAGGCACCGCCAGGCACCCTCCTCCACCCCCAGGACCCGTGCCGCCACCCCCAGACACCCCACCCCCACCCCCGTACCTGCACCTGCCGCCGCCGAGGCCCCTCCCCCCCCGAAGTCCCGCCGCGCCGAAGCCCCCCCCAGACACCCCCAGACACCCCCAGACACCCCCAAACGCCACCCCAGACACCCCCCACGCCGCCCTACCTGCACCCGTCGCTCCCGAAGCCCCGTTGCCCCAGGAAAGCCGCGCCTCGCCGAAGCCTCCCTGCCGCCGAGGCCCCTCCCCCCCCGAAGTCCCGCCGCGCCGAAGACACCCCCAGACACCCCCAGACACCCCCAAACGCCACCCCAGACACCCCCCACGCCGCCCTACCTGCACCCGTCGCTCCCGAAGCCCCGTTGCCCCAGGAAAACCGCGCCTCGCCGAAGCCTCCCTGCCGCCGAGGCCCCTCCCCCCCCGAAGTCCCGCCGCGCCGAAGACACCCCCAGACACCCCCAGACACCCCCAAACGCCACCCCAGACACCCCCCACGCCGCCCTACCTGCACCCGCCGCTCCCGAAGCCCCGTTGCCCCAGGAAAGCCGCGCCGCGCCGAAGCCTCCCTGCCGCCGAGGCCCCTCCCCCCCGAAGTCCCGCCGCGCCGAAGACACCCCCAGACACCCCCAGACACTCCCCACGCCACCCCCAGACACTCCCCCCGCCACCCCCAGACACTCCTCCACCTCCTACCTGGTCTTGCACGCCGCCTCCCTGTTCCTGCGCGCCGGAGCCACTGCTTTGAACGAGACAGGAAGTGAGAAGAGGGGTCAAAAAGGAGCCAGCTGGCATCAACATGGGTATGGTACCGTATTTCTCCTACAGTAACCCCTCCCCTAATTAAAAAGACAGAAAAGTGAGTCCATAATGTGTAGAGCAGTGTTCTCCAACCTTGGGTCCCCAGATGTTTTTGGCCTACAACTCCCAGCATGCCCCAGCCAGTGTAGCTGGCTGGGGCATGCTGGGAGTTGTAGGCCAAAAACATCTGGGGACCCAAGGTTGGAGAACACTGGTGTAGAGTGTTTGCTTTAGCAGTGCTTCTCAAATAGTGGGGCGGGCCCCCCAGGGGGGGCGCGAGGCTCCGTAAAGGGGGGCTCGTTTGACCTCAGTTAAAAGTTTTTTTTAATATTGTGTTCCTTTAAATCCTGTGCTCCTTTAAATCTTTTCTGCTACAGTTAATAAAGCTATTCTTTGTTGTAAATTGATCCACATTTCTTTCTTTTTTTATTCTCTTATACGTTAATAAGGATACAGTGTTATGCAGAGGTGTACTTATAACAATTTTATAGACAAATGATACTATTTACAGTTGCGCGGGGCACGCGAAATGTTTTCTTCTTCCTAGGGGGGGCATGACAGAAAATAATTGAGAAGCACTGCTTTAGAGTGTAGAGTGTAGAGTGTTTGCTGTTAATGTGAACTGTTTTCATGCAGACAAATATTTTCATCTTCATTGCATGAAACCAGCATTTTCTCTATTTAGCTGAGCTATTACCGTAATTGATGCTAACTGGGATTTTAAATTACGGTACCGTAATTATGGTACGTAGTGGTGAGGAAGAAAATATTGTTACCCTGCTGAGATTAATTTACCGTATATGACACATCACACACATGTTCATTGTGCTCATGAGTAAAATAAACTACCGTATGCCGCTTTGGTTTTATTTTTTATCCTGTTAGAAATGGATCCCAACATCAGTGCCGTTACTTCTAATCCTGGACCAATACAAAAACCAAAACAAAAACGCAGGTCATACGAAGCTGGTTTCAAACTTATGGTTGTGTCAAGAGCAGAAGAAAGCAATAACAGTATTGCAGGTAGGGAATTTTGTGTTGACGAAAAGCAAGTAAGGGATTGGCGGAAAATGAAAGCTGACTTGGAAAAGATTCCAAAGTCAAAAAAAGCTCGACGTGGTTTAACGACTTCATATGGGGCTCTAGAGACTGAATTGCATAAGTGGGTTATGGAGTGTCGTCAAAATGGTTACTGTGTAACACGCATGGGAATTCGCTTACGTGCCCTTCAAATGGCTAAAGATGACAAATTTAAAGCACCAGGCATTGAAAATTTTGTTGCATCAGCAGGATGGTGTACCCGCTTCATGAATAGGTTTGCCCTATGTTTGCGGCAAAGAACAAAGATTTCTCAGAAGTTGCCAAAAGACCTTGATGAAAAAGTGATGTCATTCCATTCATTCATCTTAAAACAAAGAAGGATCCATAACTATGACCTGGGAGATATTGGGAATATGGATGAAACACCGATGACCTTTGATCTTCCAAGCAACAGAACTGTGGCAAGTTTGAGAGAAAAAAGTATTTTACTAAGAACCACAGGAAATGAAAAAAACCATTTCACAGTCGTTCTGTCATGTTTGGCTAATGGAACTAAGCTGCGGCCTGTCATTATTTTTAAAAGAAAGACCTTGCCTAAAAAGGTCAAATTCCCACCACGAATTACAGTGCGTGCACATATTAAAGGCTGGATGGATGAAGACGGAACAAAGAAATGGCTGGAAGAAATTTGGAACGGACGACCAGGAGCAGCCTTAAAAAAAAAACCATCATTGCTAGTTTGGGATATGTTCAGAGCCCACACATCTGATGGCATAAAAAAATTGGCAAAGTCTTCTCAAGCTACTTTGGCCGTTATTCCAGGTGGGCTTACATCTGTATTGCAGCCCCTAGATGTGTGTTTAAATAAACCTTTCAAAGACCGTGTGCGAAAGATGTGGCATGAATGGATGTCATCTGGTCAAGCTCAACTGACAAAAGTTGGAAATCTGAGGAAGCCAGACATAGAATTGATAGCACAGTGGGTCCGTGATGCATGGGAACAGATTCCAGAGGACATGGTGCAACGCGCCTTCAAGAAATGTGGCATTAGTAATGCTATGGATGGCAGTGAAGACAGCACTTTGTATGAGAACGACAGCAGTGATGGTGATGACTGTGAACTCAGTGATGATGACAATGTCTATGCTGATCGCCTCACACCAGCTGAAGTTGAAGCTCTGTTTGCAGATACAGATGATGATGAGAACTCCAGTTTTGAAGGATTTTAGCTATTGTGTTTTAGCTTGGTTGCTGATTGAGCTAAGGTTGTTGTACGTACTTTTAAAGTTACGGTATTTTTGATACCATATTGTATTTGTTGACCCCCTTTTCCACTTACAGAGCTAGTTTACTGTTTTTCTTTGAAATAAATATTTAAAAACATTTAACCTACTGATGCCTCAATTAATGTTAATTTTATTGGTACCGGTATCTACCACATCTTTATTTTTTTAATTTATCAGTAGCTGCTGCATTTCCCACCCTAGACTTATACTGGAGGCAATAAGTTTTCCCAGTTTTTTGGGGTGAAATTAGGGGCCTCGACTTATGTTAGGGCCGACTTATAGTTGAGTATATACGGGTAACTATGAGCCGGTAGCTAATATCCCATTCCTGGACAAGGTGATTGAGCGGGTGGTTGCTGGTCAACTCCAGCTACTCTTGGATGAAACGGACTATCTAGATCCATTTCAATCTGGCGTCAGGCCTGGTTTTGGAACGGAAACTGCCTTGGTCACCCTGTGGGTTGACCTCTGCCGGGAGAGGGACAGGGGGTGTGCAACCCTGTTGATTCTCTTGCACCTCTCAGCAGCTTTCGATACCATCGACCATGGTATCCTTCTGGATAGGTCTTTGTCAGCAGTCCTTCTCTGCGTCCAAGCAGAGGAGGGGGAAGGCGGCGGCGGCGGCAGCGAGAGTGCACCGGGCCGAGGTGCAGCCTGCGGATGAGGCGTCGCCAAGAAGAGGCCCAGGTGCGGCGGCCTCGGTGCGCGCCTCTCCAGGGGCACCGCAGGTCTCGGCCGGGCGCAGAGCGGGCACACCCCTCCAGCAAGATGTTGGTTTTTTGCAACATCCCGATTGTAGGCCGCACCCCTAGTTTAGGGAGTCAAATTAGGGGGGGGAAGTGCGGCCTATACTCGGAACAACATGGTATTCCTCTATCTTATTTTTAACCTCATTCTTTAACTTTCTAAAATTCTGTTCTCCTATTTTTTCTAACCCTTTTAAAATATCTATACCTAAATATTTAATTATATTTTTTATCTTAATATTTGATCTTTTTAAAATCCCTTCTAACTCCTCTGTTTTACTATAATTAAACAACATAATCTCAGATTTATCCCAATTTACTTGTAACCCCCGTAACATCCCTAAACTCCAGGGATGTTGAAGAGTCCTTGGTCTCAAGTCACGAGTTGAGTCACGAGTCTTTGGACCCGAGTCTTGCGTCCGAGTCCAAGTCCTTGGTCCAAAATGGTGACTCACGAGCCCCGAGTCACTCCCAAAGCTGACTCCACAAGTCCCTATTAAAATCAATGGGGTTCTTCCCCAACAAAATAAGGCTACTTCAGATGTGTGGCTTAAATAAATTCTAGGCACAAGTGTGCCTTTTTATCTCAAAACTCTGCCACTGATTTTGACAAGAACAGACCAGGCAGACAAACCCAAAATAACCAGGCAGGCAGAGGAGGCAGGGAACCCCAAAGCAGGCAGGCAGAGGCCTTTGTCTTGGACAATTCAAACTGTGGAACTAGTTAAGAAGAGACCAGGCAGGCAGAGGAGGCAGGGAGACCCAAACAGGCAGGCAGAGGCAGCCAAACCCAAAATGTCTGAAAGGTTGCATTAGGAAAATGATTTTTAAAAATAAAACTTGGATTGTTACTGCAACTAGGTCCAGACAGCACCTGCAGGTGGCATCAAGCAGGGATGTTGACTAGTCCTTTGTCTCGAGTCCCATTAAAAATATTGGGACTCGAGTGCGACTCGAGTCAGAGGGGTGACTCAGTCCGACTCACAAGTCAAGGCCTCGAGTCCGAGTCCCCATCCCTGCTAAACTCATTCAGATGTTTCTCTAACCTATCCATCATTTCCATGGGGTTTGCAATTGTTAACAGAGTATCATCTGCAAAAAGGTTAATTTTTATCTTATCCTTTATCCCTAACCCTTGTAAATTTCTATCCTCTCTGGTTACATTTGCCAAAATCTCCATTACTAAAAAATAAAATCGGAGAAAGGGGACAGCCCTGTCTAGTACCTCGGCCTAGAAAAAATTGTTCTGATATACCATCATTTCCTACTACTGACGTCATATTTCGAGCATATAATTGATCAATAACTCCTCAAAACTTTTCACCAAACCCCATAGTTTTTATTATCCTCTTTAGCGCTGGCCATTCTACACAATCAAAAGCCTTGAAAATATCTAATGCTAAAACCCCTGCTTTCAAATTATTTTTCTTAATTAGATATATTTAGCACTCTTCTAGTCAGGTCCGCCATTTGTCTACCTTGTATAAAATCACATTGATCTAACCCAACATACTTACTAACAAACCTATTACCTATTCATTCTTCTCACTAATATTGCAGACATTAATTTTGCATCTTTATTAATTAATGAAATTGGTCTATAAGATCCTGGGTCCGACGGATCCTTATTTGGTTTCAGGATTAAGATAGTCAAGGATTATTTCCAAGAAGGGGGGATCTCTCCCCCCTGTAAAATGTCATTAAACAACCTTTTAAACTTAGGGATTAACATTTTCTTTAAAACCTTATAATATTCAGCCCATAGGCCATCTATTGCTGGAGTTTTACCATCTTTTAATTTAATTATAGCATACTCTATTTCTAACTCTGTGAAAGGTTGTTCCATAATCTCTCTATCCTCTTCCTGTATTTTTATTTTTTTCCCCCAATATATTCTTTAATCCTTATTTTGTAACATGAACCTGCCTTATATAATTCAGAATAAAATTCATAAAATATTTTTAATTTATCCTTCATCAAATTATATTCCTTACCCTTCTTATCTTTAATCACTCCCACTAGATTTTTTCCTCTCTCTTTTTGTGCAGATCTAGCTAACGTTTTAGAATTTTTGTTACTATTCTTAAAAAAAGCTCTTTTCATATATATCAAATTCCTTTGTACTTTATCTATATCTTTATTCTCAAATTCTTTCCTCTTAGCTTGTAATTCAACAAACACCTTATTATCCCTATTCTTTAAAAAAAATTCTTCTAACTCCCTCATCTCTTCTTCTAGCTGTTTATTGAAAGCATCCTGTTGTTTTCTTAAGTTAACTCCCTCTCTTATTCCTATTCCTCTCATTACACTTTTCATAGTGTCCCATGTTATAGCTTGACTACAATCCGCTGTTTGATTAAATCCCCAAATTTCCCTCATCTCTTTCTCTATCTTTTCTGTTATATATTTTGCTTGAAAAATGTTGCAATTCAGCCTCCATCTTCTAGCCTCTCTATAATCCTTACAAATCTTAATATCCATATTAACCCAAGCATGATCCGAAACTGTTATGGTACCTATCTCAGCGCCCATAACCCTAGGAACCAAGATCCTAGACACAAATATGTAATCTATCCTAGAAAAATTCTTAGAGGCTGATGAGTAATATTTATATCTTCTTTCTTCTCCTTTAACCCCTCTCCAAACATCCACCAACCCTTCCTTTGTAATCACCTTATTCAAAAACGTTAAATTGTTCCTCACCTCCCCAACTGTTGGGATTGATTTATCCTTCCTTTTATCCATCACCATATTAAAATCACCCGCCATAATAACCCTCTGATTTTGTAAAACACCCATTTCCTTAAACACCATTTGATAAAATTCACAGTTCTTTCTGTGCCACCTTCTGAGGGGTGTGTGGAGGGGGGTTGGAGCTCTGATTCCCAGCTCCCACGTCAGAGCGCTGTGCCCCCCCCTCAGAGCTGTGAAGCCAAACTAGGCTCTGGACCCTCAGGAGCTACCTAGGGGCCATAGGATTGGCCCTTGGAATGGCAAAGGGGCTGGAGCAACTCCCCCATGAATACTTGTTATCGTGTCTGGGGCTGCTCAGCTTAGAGAAAAGGCAAATGAGCGGAGATAGAAGCACACAGAATTATGCATTCTGTGGAGAAAGTAGATGCAAGACATGTTTTTGTCACTCTCATGATATGAAAAAGCAATGGGCTCATCCCATGAAACTGATTAGTGGGAAATTCAGGACAGATGAAAGGAAGGATTTTCTCACACAGTGCGAAGTAAAAATATGGAATTCACTTCCACAAAATGCAGTGCTGGCCACCAATCTAGATGGCTTTAAAAGGGCAATAGATCAATTGACAGAGGATGAGGCAATCAAGGGCTGCGAGTCCTGATGGCTATATACCATCTCCAGTAGCAGAGGCAGTCTGCCTATGTACACCAGTTGCTGTGGCTCTGCTCATGGGTGGGAGGGTGCAATGGCACTCATATCCTACTTGTACGTTTCCCTCAGGCAGCTGTTAGCCATTGTGTGAACAGAGTGCTGAATTAGATGCACCCTTGGTCCCTCAGGCAGCTGTTAGCCATTGTGTGAACAGAGTGCTGAACTAGATGCACCCTTGGTCTGATCCAGTTATATCCTTAAACGAAGAAAATAACATATACAGCACATTAAGGAAGAACCATACACACACACACACACACACACACACACACCATGGGCACCCCCCCCCCCTTCAACCCTGTAGGATTCTTCTTCCCAATCCAGCTGACTGCATGGCTGGACATGCTTCAGGAGAAAATACCAGGCTGCAGCCACTCACCGCTGTCATTGCCATACAATATCTCTGGAGTTACCATTCAAGAGGCTTTGTAGGAGATAAAGATGGCGTGGAGATGGAGAGAGGCACTCCATCCTGCTGCCTCAGGTGTTATGTTCAAAGAAGCCAGGAGGGGCAGGGAGCTAAGAGGGTTCTCCATAGGCACATTGGTGAACATGAGAACCGTCTTGTGGGTCACGACAGGATGGAATCAAATGAAAAGAGAGCTCATGTGGCATAGTGGTTAGAGGGTTGGATTGGGACTGGGGAGACCTGGGTACCTGTCCACACTCAGCTATGAATTTCACTGGGTGACTTTGGGCCGGTCACAGACTCTTCACCTCACCTACCTCACAGGGTGGCTGTGAAAATAAAAGGGAGAGAAGGAAGGAGGATCGTGTAAGCTGCCCCAGTTCCTCACAAGTAGGAAAAGGGGGACATCAGTGTAATCATTGTAACAACAAGAAGAGCTGCAGGTATCAAAGGTATAAAAGCTGCGATGGGTGAGGACCCCCCCCCCCTGGCATCGGAGTCACCAGTCTCCTCTGGTTATATGAAACCAGTCTGTGTGCCCAGGCAAGACAGGAGGCCAGTGCGTTGATGCAGAGTAAGATTTATTCAGCATGGAAAGAAAAGTGAGCGATTGTGGAAAGGACAAGCAGAAGAAATACATGTGAATATAGAGCTTCCATCTCACAACACTTGAGAAAAAATGGAGAGTTTCTATAGAAAGATCATTCCTCCAACTGCCCTTTGCCCGGCACAATTTCTAGTTCCTGTCAACTTTCTTTTGCTATCTATGTGCATGAAGAAATTAAAAAAATCAGAAAAGCACATACGTAGAGTGATGTAGTAGGATACAATTTGATTCTAAAGAGATCCATGAAAGATATATGCATGGCTGATCTTCAGGGATGCTGAGGAGCACTCACCCAGCTCACGTTGACTTCACCAGCTGGAGGAGAGCTCAGCATTTCTAAAGCCCGGCCAGAATGTTACATGGCAAATGCTTTGGTTCTTCTTTTTCATCATTGTCAGTCCATGTGAGTTTAGCAGGGGGGATATCAGATAATTCCCAACCTGAATGACTACAACATCCCACCAAAACCCTCAGAATCAACAGAACCATAAAATCCTGCAATACCACCAAAACCCCCAAGACCACTCAAAAACCCAAAGCCAGTATAACCCCCCACACTGGCATACAACCCAACTCTGTCATCACCCCCAAGACTGCCATAACCTCCAACAGCATTTGGAGTGTTGCCCCCTATGGCTACAGGCACATAGCTGGCACAGATGATGGGTCCGTGGATGGTCTCAATGCAGGGTGGTGGCTGGATCATGACTTCTGATGGTAGGAGCTGTTTGAGGCATGAAGGGTGGACTCCACGAAGTACACTGAGACTAGCAGAGGGCACGACGGATCCACCCAGTGCACCTCGGCCATAGCCAGAGACGGAGCCACGGGCATAATGGCCCAAGCGACAGGATGGGACGGCACGGACTGGTCCAGAGAAAGGCATATCTGAGTGATGGAGGTGAGGCTGAAAGAACATAGAAGGGAAAAAAGAAATATTTCGGGAAGCAGAAAGATGCTTTGCTACAGTCAACAAGTGCGGAGAATTTTGAAGCAGACGGCCAGAGGTGCAACTTTCTCCATTGCTTCCTACATATCTACAGGGTTAATTCCAATAATGCCTAACACACCTATGCCAGAACAGTCCATCCCCACTATACTATCTGCCATAGTAAATGTTCATGCAGAAATTCAATGTTGGCGAGCATTTTGAAAACTGAACTTGGTGCACAAGGAGATAGGAGGGCAAGCACCTGAGATCGAAGGACTGACTGCATGGATCAGGGCTGGGGATTATGTGGCCCTGTTAATGTTGTTGGACTGCAACACCCATCACCCATCACCAGCTTACGCAACCATTAGGGATGGTCACACCTTGCCTATTCCCAGCAGGGATGGTCAGATACACTAACAGTGTCATTAAGTTACTATAGTTTGTAACTGCAATAACAAACCAGATATAACCTTAGAGGAGTTGCAAAGGGGGGGGTCTACCTTCTACTTCCAGTTCTCCCCCTTCTCCCCCTCTCATCCAAGTTCTCTCTCTTCTCAACCTCTTCCTGTCTTCTCTCAATCTGTTTCTCCATTCTCTCTTCTACATTTTTGATGGTTGGGCACATCTGGGCAACTTAATATAATATAGGGTGCATACTTTCTGCCAGTGATTTGTGACCTAATTGGCAATGGTTTCATCTTATTTAAGACTTTTGTAAATGAAAAGACAGAAGCAACCAGCTCCCTTTTGGTTGAGGTGATGCCAACTGTGGCAGTGGAGGAACACAGTGCCGTGACAACTCCAGATTCTAAACAGGCAGAGAACTGATTGAGACAGCTTGACTGGGAGAATCAGCCCAGTTGCCTTATGTAAAACATGCAGTCAGCCAAGAGCCAACCGATCTCTGAATGTCCAAATTCACTGCAAGTCTTGCAACAGTGGCAAATTATCTCTGGGGATTATCGTTTTTATTGGCAGGAGGAGGAAGAGAGTGAGCAAGAGAGAAATGGAGAAAGATCATTGAGAGCACTACAGCCTGGCTATGTGAGGGCAAGAAACATTTGAAGACGAATCAGCCTTACCCGCTTTTCCAGAGAAGATGAGAGGAGGTCCCGGTGTCTGGAGAAGCTGCTGGAGCAGTGACCCATTGTGTGTCTTTATATACACTTTGTATCACTGTCCATCATGACGATGCAGCACTTTCTGCTCAGAGTCTTAATTAGACACATGCAAATTATCTCAACAGCATCACTCACCAAATCCCTTTAGTTGTCATAGGGCATTGGGGCAATTAGTCTGTTAATGAAGGTTCTCTCAGCTTCTCACAAAACCACAGTATTGTACTTCAAAACATGCCGATCTTTTCTTTTCTTTTTCTATCCCTGGGAATCTTCTCCTACTTACATTTTGGATCCAAGAAAAAAGGAAGGCAAATATACCCCCCCGCCCCCAAGTGGAAGCAACATTTCACACAAGCCATACCACCACCGCCTCCTGATTATTATTTGTAGAAGTAGTGGTGATAAGAGGAGGAGGAGGAGGAGTATTTCCATTTTCCTAACACTGGTACATAGTTAAAGTAAGTCTTGCAATGCGAATCAATCAGAAAGTGCATCTTTTTCTCGCAAGGATACTTCAATATTTCTCTTTGTCCAAACCTTGAATTGAACAAAATTGATTCGTTTAAATACATACTAGTGAAAATATTTATTTCACTAAGTATGCATTTTATTGGCATTTTTTAGCTGTGAATTGCAGGACAAACTTTTGAGCAATGCACAATCCAGGGGTTGTCTGCTTTTTGATTTGCATCTTGGTTGGGATGGTGCAGATCAAATTTGGCCCACATTGGTTCATTTCAAATGTGGACCGAATGAAATCCTCATTCATCCTTATTTATTTATTTATTTATTTATTTAATTTTATTATATTTATACCCCACCTTTTTTACTGCAAGGAATCCAAGGCGGCTTACATAATCTTCCTCCTCCTCTCCATTTTATCCTCACAACAACCCTGTGAACTAGGTTAGGCTGAGAGTCAGTGACTGGCCCAAAGTCACCCAGTGAGTTTCATGGCTGAGCGGGGACTAGAACCCGGATCTCCCAAGTCCCAGTCCAACACTCTCACCACTACACCACACTGGCACCACACTCCCTATGGGGGTGGGGGCAGTATTTGCTCAATTCACATTGGGTGATTGCTCTGACTATGTACCATTGGGTGGGAAACTGAAATAAAATGATGTTATGATGAAGGAGAAAGAGGAGAAGGAGAAGGTGGCAAGGAGAAAGATGAGGGGAGGAGGTGCAGCCAAAACAAATTATGTGAGTCCATCTGCGTTAATAATGTTTCCTATGTGGGGTATTGGGACACGGGGGAAGATGTGACAGCTCTACCCCAGGGTAGTGGAAAAGACTCTCAGTTCTTGCAGGGGGAGACCTGTGCCATTAAGTCATACACCTCTCCAGACATAGACGTGCCTCTTGCCCGGGTCTGGGTGAAGTACCAGGGGTGGGAAAGGTAGATGGATGTAATAGTACCTGGCCAAAAGGAGTGGCCAAAAGGAGTGGGGGATCATCACAGAGAATGATTCGGCATATCGGGTGGCGATAAAGGGTGCGGTGACCCGCAGCCAAACCAAGCAGCAAACCCAAGTGAGGATAGGTAGCCCCAAGGACCCCACTTCTGAGCTCGTTCCAAAGACTGATGTAGCTGAAGAGCCCAATATCCTCTCCTTCCCTTCACTTCCTGGACAGGCTGAGCCCAACTAAAGTTAGGACGGGGGACTCGAGCCAGTTGCTTTGGACTTTGGGGTCAGACCCGCGTTCCAGGCAGCGCAGCAGGACGACCCCTCCCTGCAGGGCTGTCATGCAGAGGCAACCCAAAACCAGCCTCAGGGGCAGACAGCTAAATCCGCATATTTTTGTGGGACAATGGGACTCTGGACTGAGAGTTTACACCCAGGCAGGAACAACGACGAGGACAGAAGAAGAGGCAGTTAGTGGTACCCCGAGCTTACCGAAGTTTCCGAACACTCTTCAGAGGAAGCCCCACGTAGAGTGCATTACAGTAATCCAAACGGGATGTAACTAAGGCATGTGTCACTGTGGCCAAATAAGACATCTCCAGGAATCGGCGCAGCTGGCACACTAGCTTTAACTGTGCAAATGCACTCCTGAAGAATGCAGAGTCAGAAAGAGTACAGGAGCGTTTGGAAGGAGGGGCATTGTGCTGATGTCAAACTGATCTGTGAAGAACTCTGCAGATAAACAGGCTCTTAGTTCCTCCAGTCTATGTCAGGAAATTTACATGAAGCATGGGTTGGCGGTAGGAAAGCTGCTCCTTTCTATGGTTTGAATCAAGAGGTGGGCACCTGCAATGGCTCCTTCTTCTGCTCCTACTTCTTCCTTCTTCTCTGGGATGCTTTTGGATGTTTTCCATTTCCTCTCTCCCAACTATGACTTGAATGGAGACAACTGGAACCCTTATTTCCTTTGGTAACTGACACTGATGTGAATTTCGCTTCAAAATCACTTTGATGGCTTTCTCAGTGAATTTCTGGTGCCATTTGGAAACCATTTCTCTTGTGTGCTTTTTTGACTGATTGCTTCCTTGTGCCATTTCCTGACCATTCATCAATAGGTTCTATACCACCACTCCGACTACATGTAGAACACTCTCTTTTCTCTCTGACCCACGAGGTTGCAAAAGTGCAATGTTAAGATCAAATTAGACCACTGAATTGACAGTACAGGAGGGGGATCTTTTGCTCACAGTGTCATGTGGATGCCCTATAGAAGGTGAGTTCACATAGTTTGACATCTCTCACCTTGGGCTCTCCAGTGCCAAAGCAGCAGCTCCGGCTTACAAAGTCCTGTCCTCCCTTCCTGGCACACATATATGTTGGCAAATGCAATCGCCCAATAACACAATGCAAGGCACGGCAAGTTCCCAGAAACTGCTGGCAAATATGTCATCGCTGAGATCTTTTTTCCATCTCCTTTGCAGCAGTGAGGTCTCGAGTCATGCGGACATAAACCGATTAGGTGAACAAGGGCTGAAATGGCTCCATGTCCATCATCCTGTTTGTGCTCTTTATAGCAACATTCCTTTAAATGATGCACGTCTTATTATTTCAATTTTTTTGGATCTTAGACTCTCTAAACATCCTCCAACTCATTTTTTGCTAGACCTGTTAGATATTATTTTTGAACATAATTTTTTTAGGTATAAACACCAATTTTATTTACAGGTTAAAGGCGTGGCCATGGGTTCGTCTGTGGCACCCTCTGTGGCTAATTTATTTATGTTTCATTTTGAAAATTCATTTATTTTTAATTCAGAACTCTATAGTCACATTCTTTTTTATAAAAGGTATATTGATGATTTATTTTTCATTTTTGAATCAGAACTTTGGTTTGATAAATTTAAATCTTGGATTAATTCAGTATCTTCTGATATTCAATTTACAGGTTCTTGTAATCCTTGTTTTGTTTCTTTTTTAGACACCAAAGTTAGTCTAGATCCTTCTTCATGTACTATTTTCCTATCTCCTTTTAAAAAACCTACTGATAGGAATGCCTTACTACATTACAATTCTTTTCATACAAAATCTCTTAGGGATAACCTCCCTTTTAGTCAACTTCTGTGTCTTAAACGGAATTCTTCTTATTCCGTAGCGTAGACTACCATTTGGCAGCACAACAACTTTGTTTAAATCTTGAATCTAGGGGCTATCCTAAACAGGTTATTAATAAAGCTATAAACAGAGCACATAGTAGACACTGGTCTTCTCTTTTTCAGACATCCACTAATAAAGATAAACACATAAATAAAGTCTCTATATACACCTCAATCCAATACTCTCCCTTATCTGGTAAAATTAAAAACATTCTTCGAAAACATTGGCACCTCCTATCCAATATCCCAGGTTGTCAATCTTTTCCCACTATTGGACTTAGAAGGACTAGGAATCTAGGTGACTCTATGATTCACTCTGATGATTTAGGTCCCCCTCTTCCACCTTCTACTACAGGTCATTTCAAATGTGGCAGATGTTCAGTTTGTCCACATGCTTTACAGATCAAGTCTTTTTATGATACTAGTTCAGGGTTTAAATTTACCATTAGACATTTTTCTAATTGCAGTTCAAAAGCAGTCGTATATATAGTTCGATGTCCCTGTAACTTACTGTATGTGGGTAAAACCACTCGCCAGATCAAATATCGAATACAAGAACATAAATCTAGGATCCGTAATTGGGTGCTAACCGCCCCGATGGTACAATATTTTTTAGATAAAAAACATGAGGATAAAGATTTACAGTTTTTTGTGATCTGGAAGCTCCACTCTCATTCTTACAATATTCTAGACGTAGATTGTCTAATCAGCCAGCAGGAGGCGCGCTTTACTTTTCTTCTTAATACGATTACACCTGGTGGTTTAAATTGCGAATATGATTGGTCTAGTTTTATATAAAATATACTCTGTAATCTTTTTATATGTATTATATGTATGCTTGGCTTTATGAAACATATCAATGGGTTACTTGCTCTGTTTTTCATTGTTTCAATGTGGAATTGTATATGTGGCAACTCTGTGCTCTTTCCCCTTTAATTGTAAACTCATTCTTTCAGCTTACACCTGTTTGGTATTAGCATTTTGTATAAATTTGCTGGGTTAATTTCAGCTCAGTCCTTTTGAAAGGCATTGGCTACAGGCCTATTATATGAATCTTAGTAAAACTGACTGGTAAGCATTTAGTTTAGTATTTCTTGCTCTGTATTTCTTGCTCTGTATCTATTATAGTTCCTTTCTAAATATTATATGTTTTTGTATCCATTACAATCTGTATATATTGTTTCAGCTCACTGAACTAGTAAAACTGACTGCTCCCTGAAGAAGATTATTCTCTATGAATTACTGCTCACTGAAGATTATTTACGAAACGACGCTACATATCTAGAAACGTCATCTTCTTATCTTCTCTACTTTCTTACTTTGGTTACAACATTCAGTGACCTTGGACACTTTGGTTTATTTTGGACTACGCATTTTGGATACCTTTTACTTTGTTATGTGGTACTTATGTTTATAATAAGTCATACAAATTGCTGTTCTCTTTTCCAAAATTGAAAACCTTATCATTTCCTTTGAAATAATTATATAATAAATAATTCCTTTATCATTGTACCCAGGGCCTTTGTGCCGTTTCCATTATAATTGACCTTGTGATATTACAGCATTATATTGTTTCCTTTGTATTGCACACATATATGTTGGCAAATGCAATCGCCCAATAAAACAATGCAAGGCATGGCAAGTTCCCAGAAACTGCTGACAATGATGTCATTGCTGAGAGCTTTTTCCCCCCATCTCCTTTGCGGCACTGAGGTCTCGAGTCAGGAGCCCTGCGGACACAAACTGATTAGGTGAACAAGGGCTGAAATGGCTGCATGTCCACGATCCTGTTTTTAATTTTGAGCACTGCGGACTTTTCATAGGCTCTATTCCAAGCGTCTCCTCTTCATTGTAGGTATTGAAAATATTCTCCACCTTTTGGCTTCATTCTTGTGGTGCTGTTCATTCCATTGCTCCTCACAGCTGCCGAAAGAACTGTGTCACAGCAACACAGCCTTTTGGCACCATATGCCCTACTCGCCACTCCTGTCTGAAGAGGAAAATTATTTTTCGCTCACCAGATTTGAGCACAAGCAATGCCAGGACTTTTAGTCTGGCCCCTGCTGGATGGCTTTGAAAGGATATTGGACAAATTCCTGGAGGAGAAGCCCATCACTGGCTCCTAGTCCTGATGGCTGTAGCCTACCCCCAGTATCAGAGGCAGGATGCCTATGTACACCAATGACTGGGGGAAATGGGTGGGAGGGTGCTGTTGCTCTCATGTCCTGCTTGTGGGTTATTCGTGGCAGCTGGTTGGCCAATTTATGAACAGAATGCTGGATTAGATGGACCCTTGTTCTGACTCAGCATGGCTCTTCTGATGTCTTTATGTTCTTGTGGATCTGACCTGAAGGCCATCTGGAGAAACAGCACATTGCAGAGACCCTGTCCTGAGCTGCTATGTACGTGATTTTCAGTTCAGTTAATCTTTGACCAGATTTTAGCCAGTTCTCACCTCCAGGAGGTGTACATGCACCTAAACGTGATCCACATCCAAAGTCCGTACGTGTCTGAGATTGTGATGCAATAAGGAGCACGAGTGTCACTTCTTGCGTTTAAGAAATGCCTATGATATAATGTATACTTCTGAAAGTGTGCCCATGGACCCTCCCTGGTCTGACCTTACCTTGCCCAACTGCATACCCAGAGATGACTCTGCTTCTTTGTACTTGTCAAATTTCATGTTAAGTATAATTTGGAGAGGTATTGAAAGCAAAACTGCCAGTATCATAATGCCCTCATAGAAATATACATTGTGATGCCATCTATCCAGCTTGGCGGGACAGTACTGGAAAATGTCGATCATTTTCTCTATCTTGGCAGCTATCTTTCTGTTACAGCTAACATCGACAGTGAAATCCAGCATCGTCTGAGCTCCGCAAGTGCCGCATTTTCTGGAATGAAACATAGAGTGTTCGAGGATCGGGATATTTGTAAGAAGACCAAAACACTGGTTTATGAAGCCATTGTATTACCAACTTTATTGTATGCCTGCGAAACATGGACTATCTATAAACGTCACTTCCACCTCCTTGAAAGGTTTCATCAACGTTGCCTCCAGAAAATCCTGCAAATTACTTGGGAAGATAGGCGAACAAATGTCAGTGTACTGGAAGAAGCAAAGACTACTAGCATTGAAAAAAATGATCCTTCAACGCCAACTTCAGTGGACCGGTCATGTTGTTCGAATGCCTGACTGCCGTCTCCCAAAGCAGTTACTTTACTCCCAACTCAAGGATGGAAAGCGGAATATCGGTGGTCAATATAAGAGGTTTAAAGATGTTCATAAGGCTAATCTAAAAAAATGCAATATAAACATCGAAAACTGGGAAGCTCTGGCCCATGAACGATCTAACTGGAGGTTGGCCTTTCACAAAGGTTCCATGGACTTTGAAGAAGCCCGAGTGCAAGGTGAAAGGGAGAAACGTGCTAAGCGAAAAGCACGTCAAATGAATCCTTTACAGGACCATCTTCTATCTGGTAATCTGTGTCCTCACTGTGGGAAGCTCTGTGGATCTAGAATTGGCCTCCACAGTCACTTACGGACCCATCGCTAGAGTCTACACAATCTTCTTTAGAATTTCCTCCTTTTATCCCGGAAGACAATCTTACTCGGTCACGAGTGATCGCCTGACTGTGTAGAGTTCTGGTTACCCAAACAAGGATACTGTAGAGTTATAAAAAGTGTAAAAAAAGAGCAACTGAACTGATCAAGGGGCTGGAGCAACCCCCCTATGAGGAAAGGTGACAACATCTGGGATTGTTACAACATTTGGGACTGTTTAGAGAAGAGGCGAGTGAGAGGATCATGACAGAGGTGTACAAAATGATGTCTGGTGTGGAGAAATTGGATAGGGAGGCATTTTTCTCCCTCTCTCATCAAAGCAGAAACCAGTGTGGTTATCCCATGAAGCTGAAGGGTGGGAGATTCAGGACAGAGGAAAGGAAGGACTTCTTCACACAGTGCAGGGTGAAACTATGGGATTTGATTCCACAAGATGTAGTGAGTGATGGCCAACAATTTGGATGGCTTTAAAAGGGGAGCATGGAGGAGAAGGCTATCAATGATACAGTGAGCATCTGTCAGCGTAATGTTGCTGTCTGGCAGCCAGCCTAGTCTAAGATGTTCTTTGGAAATGAGAAGAACGGATGCTGCCATGAGCAGTACCAGCCCCGGTGGGAAGGCTCAGGGGATGTCACCATGCCTCTTTGCCACCGTCCTCATCACCTGCCACTCTCTGGGTGGCCATCCACAGTGCACACTGGGCCATTTTCCTCTCCCCCTGCTATGGCTTGACTGGAGGCAATTGGAACCTTTATTTCCTTTGGTAACTGACACTGATGTGAATTTTGCTTTTCATGTGGGAAGTCTAAAGAAGCCAGGAAGCTGCTGACATGGACTGTGTTAGGAAGAGATGCACGGCTTAGGTTCCTATGGAAATCACTTTGATGGCTATCAGTGAATTTCTGGTGCCATTTTTAAACCATTTCTCTTGTGTGGTTCTTTGACTGATTGCTTCCTTGTGCCATTTCCTGACCATTCATCAATAGGATCTATACCACCACTCCGACTACATGTAGAACACTCTCTTTTCTCTCTGGACAGTATGGGAGGAGGATCTTTTGCTCACAGGTGAGTCCACAAAGGGTGACATCTCTCACCTTGGGCTCTCCAACGCCAAAGCAGCAGCTCGAGCTCACAAAGTCCCTTCCTCCCTTCCTGGCACACATATATGTTGGCAAATGCAATCGCCCAATAACACAAGGCAAGGCAAGGCAAGTTCCCAGAAACTGCTGGCAGTTATGTCATCTCTGAGAGGTTTTTTTCCCATCTTCTTTGGAGCACTGAGGTCTCAAGTCAGGAGCCCTGCGGACCCAAACTGATTAAGTGAAGAGGCGCTGAAATGGCTGCACGTCCATGATCCTGTTTTTAATTTTGAACACTGCAGTCTTTTCATAGGCTCTGTTTCAAGCGTCTCATCTTCGTTGTAGGTATTGAAAAAAACCTCCACCTGTCGGCTTCATACTTGTGGTTGCTGTTCATTCCCTTGCAAAGAATCCAGAATCAGCATTTGGAAGGAGGGATGACACCATTCGGATCTAGTATTGTGAGAGAGGGAGAAAATGTTTCCCCATCCACTTTCTTCTCCACTGCAGGTAGAATTTTGTACATCTCTCTCATGTCTCTTCTCACTGGCCTCGTTTCTAAGCTAAACAGTCCCAGATGTTGTATCCATTCCACACAGGCGATTCGCTCCAGCCCCCTGCTACTGTTAGTTGCCCCTTTCTGCTTTTTTCCCCACTCGACTATATCCCTTTTTGTGCGGGAACCAAAAATGTACGCAATATACCAAGTGTAGTCACTCCATATATTTACATCAGGGCTGCAGAAACAACGTGCTTCTGCTACCAGCCAGGGCTGGCCCTACGATTACACAGGCTGATGCGCCCAGATCGTGTCGCTCTCCCCCTGCCCCGGACAGGAGGGCCCGCCCTGCCTCCCAACACCTTCAGCAGGTCCTCTGGAGCACCCAGCCTACTGCCCTTCCACTGTGGCATGTGCCACAGCATGAGAGCAACTAGCAGAGCCCTCTGGAGCAAGCTGTTGGGAGCCCCACCAGTGCCGCATCTTCTTGCTGCAGGGCCCACCAATGTCCACCTGCCCTAGCCACTCAGCCAGCTGCCCGACCTGCTGCACCCGCACTTGCTCATCCAGCCATCCACCTGGCCACTTGCTTCTGTAATTTAAGGAGGCAACAAGAAGAATATACGAAAAGACTGGAGGAAGAGATAAAAGAAATGGAAAGGAAATTTATAAAGGTCATAGGGATACGAGAAGTTATGCAGAATTACAAGCTGAAAGAAAAGAATTAAAAATAAAGAGATGGAGAAGACATAGCGGAATTTGATTTATTTGAAAAGGGAGTTTTTGGAATATATTAATGAGAACTCAAAGATGCTGGCCAGATCCATGCAAGCAAAAAAAGAGACAAGAATGCAATTGGGGTAATTAAAGATAAAAAGGGGAATAGATGTAATCTGATGAAGGATAAATTAGCCATTATTCAAGAATTGTACCAAGATTTGTACACCACAGGGAGATGTCTGGGGGAGAAGATTAAAGAATATATGGAGAAACATTTGAAAACTAGAATACAGGATATAGATAGAGAAATAATGGAACAACCAATTATGGAAGAAGAAATAGAAGGAGTTATAAATAAAAGGGGGGAAGACCCCAGGAATGGATGGATTGGGAATGGAATATTATAAGACATTTTTAAAAATGTTAATACCAAAGTTAAAGTTGTTATTGAATTAAATATTAGAGGGAGAAAAGATCCCACCTTCATAGAAACAGTCTATAATAGTATTAATCCCAAAGCCAGATAAAGACTTAATGGAACCAGGATCTTTCAGACCTATTTCTCTAATAAATCAAGATGCTAAGTTATCGACAGCAATATTAGCAAGAAGGATGAATAGGTTTATATTTAAGTATGTTAAAATAGATCAGAGTGGTTTTATGGTGGGGAGGCAAATGGCAGATTTAACTAGACGAGGGTTAAATATAATAAATTTAATTTAGAAAAAGATCTTGAGAGCAGGGATAATTGCGTTAGAACTTTTCAAGGCCTTTGATTGTGTGGAATGGCCAGCTTTAAAATTATAATAAAGACATTAGGTTTTGGAGATAGATTTAGAGGGGTATTGAACCAATTATATTCACAGAATGTTGCATCAATTATAGTGAATGATGGTTTAACTGAGCAAATTTCCCTAGGCCAAGGTACTAGAGAAGGTTGCCCTCTTTCCCCAATATTGTTTGCTTTGGTTATAGAGATTTTAGCAAATGTAATTAGAGAAGATAAGCTTATTGGAGGGGTAGGGAGTAAGGAGAAGATTAAGATTAGTTTGTTTGCAGATGATACCCTTTTAACAATTGAAAATCCTATAGAAGCTATGGACAGGCTAGAAGGAGATTTGAAAGAATATGGGGAAGTCTCGGGTCTACAGATAAACTGGGATAAATCAAAGATGATGTTGTTTAATTATAGTAGAGTAGAAGAGATAGATGTAAAATGGAAGGTAATATTAAGATTAAGAATTCAATTAAATATTTAGGTATAGATATTCCCAGAAATATTGATAAATTAGAAGAGGATTTTTTTAAAAAATTAAAGCAAGATACTAGAAATAAGTTAGATGAATATAGGAAGATTGGGTTTTCATGGTTTGGTAGAATAGCAGTAATTAAAATGAAGATTTTGCCCAAGGTAATTTTTTTATTTAGGATGTTACCAATTAAGATCTCAAAAGCTGAATTGAAAGATTGGCAAAATTTGATTAATAAATATTGTAACGGGGATAAGAAAGCCAGGATTACAAAGAAAAGATGGTACAAGGCTCAAAAATCAGGAGGACTGGGTCTTCCTAAGTTAAAATTGTATTATATAGGTAATCAGTTAAGACATATAGTGGATATTATTTCTAGACCCAAAGACTTAATTTGGTTGGAGTTAGAAATACAGGAATTAGATTTGAATTTGGAAAATTTTGTTTTTATAAAACATAATGTGAATATTGTAAAAAGAATTGAAAATCCCTTTTTGAAGAATATGTTAGAGATTTGGAACAGAATGAGGACAATATTTATACCAGCTATATCTCTGTTAACCTCATTAGTGGCGCTGGAAGCTTTTCCGGGAAACTTAAGAATGAACTGGAAGATCAGGTAGACCCAACCTGATCTGAAGTTACATTTTGCTGCTTGTTGTTTAGTATGGATCAAAGAATGGATTTTGTTGAAAAATAGTCGATTATTAGATTTAGAGGGATATGATTTGAGATTTGGATGGCATGGGTACTTGTGGTACGATAAAGTTAATGGCTCACGCTGGCTCAGCTTGTCTGAGCGTGGAAAGCTAAGCAGGGTCAAGCCTGGTTATTACTTGGATGGGAGACCCCTCCTCTAGATTCCTGCATTGAGCAGGGGGTTGGACTCGATAGCCTTGTAGGCTCCTTCCAACTCTATGATCTATGAAATCTAAATCTATGAATGTAGAATTTAATAATCATTGTGTTAGAAGCGCCATTTTGAAAATTTGGAATAAATATAAACCTAGGTTTTGTCAGAGAGTACCATTGTGTCTATCAGCACAAGAAGCCCATCATAGAAGAGAAATGTTAAGTAAATACAGTTGGTTGACATATCGTGATTTGCTGAAGTTTTCACAAGATGAATGTAAAATAAAATCAAGAGAAGAACTGATAAAAGAAGGTCATACATGTCAATGGTTTTCCTATGTACAGATTGTAGAAAGGTTTAAAGTTGATAAAAGGTTGTATGATTTTGAACAAAGTGTATCTGACTTTGAAAGGGAATTATGTCTAAATGATGAACGTCTTATTTCAAGAATGTATAAGCTTTTGTTGAAATTTGAAACTGAGGAAGAGCAAGTGAAGGAATGTATGATAAAATGGGCTCAACATTTTGGCTATAATATATTAATGACACAATGGGAAAATATGTGGTTAAAAGGTTTGAAATTTACTTTATGCTCTAGTCTTAAAGAGAATTTTTATAAGATGGTGTATCATTGGTACTTGTCGCTGGAGAAACTGGCTAGTATAGCGGTGCATCAGATATATGTTGGAAATGTGAACAACAGGAAGGAACCTTTTATCATATGTGGTGGACATGTAAGAAAGCTATAAGATTTTGGGTTGAAATTCATTTATTAATGCAAAGGATTTTAAGGAGTACTTTTCAATTGAAACCAGAGGCTTTTCTATTGGGAATAATGGACAGTCACCTAGAAGGAAGATATGGAACTTTATTTTTATACATGACAACGGCAGCAAGACTACTATATGCACAGAAATGGAAAGGTCCAGCAGTGCCTACGACAGAAGAATGGTTGGTCAAGATGCTGGAGCTGGCAGAGATGGCCAAACTTACATCACTAATTAGAGAAAGGACAACATCTGCGTTTATTATTGAGTGGAAACCTCTAATTGACTTTTTGCAGAGACTGGAAAATAATGATTTGTTTGTTTGTGGATTTATGGAATAATAAGTGAATTTGGGACAACGGGAAGAAAGAGATTTCTCATTCGGATTATCGAGTAAGAAAAATTATTGTTACCTGTATTTGCTGTAGAAGAAAATTGGAGGTCTATTTTGTTTTGTTAATTGTTATATGTTTGATATTATGTGTTTGTTTCATATAGAAATAAAAAAAAATTGAAACAAAGAATGAACTGGAAGGACTATTAAGGAAAGAAAAGGTTATTAGATTACAAGATTGGCTGGGAAAGATGGAGACTAAAGAACAAATAAGTGAATTGCTTGGGGAGAGGAAAATATCTTGGTGTAATTTTTTGCAATTAGAACAATGGACAAGGAAATGGAAAAGGAAAACCGAGCATGAAAGGGAATTTACAAAATTTGAGGAGATAATCATGCAAAGGGAAATTATAGAAGGGAATGTATCTACTAAGGGTACAACAAGGGATATTTATTAGAAGCAGTAGATCAACAAGATTATCTTGTCAGTATGGGAGGAGGATTTTGGTGAAGAGATAAGTAACCAGAACTGGAAGAATATATGGGATATGTGCATTTTGAAATTTATGTCAGTGAGGATGAAGAAGAATTTTTACAAGTTGATTTGGAGATGGTATCTAACGTCAGTAAAATTAAATAGAATAGATGAGAACTATTCTGCGCTATGTTGGAGAGATTGTCAGGAAACAGGTACTTATTTTCATATGTGGTGGAGTTGTAAGCATGTATTGAAATTTTGGAGAATGGTGTTTAGAGAAATAAACGGATCTACTGGTTTGAATTTAGAAGTGAGTCCCAAAATAGCATTGCTATGATTATTTGATAAGGTGTGTTGTTCTAAATTTAGTAAGGAGTTAATTTCAAACTTATTAACAGTGGTGAGGGTAATGATAGCTAGGAAATGGAAAATGCAGCAAGATTATCAATTGAATGATTGGTATGAGGTAGTTTGGGATATAGCTATAAACGATAAGTTAACTTGTAATATTAAAGTAAAAAGGGGATTGCTAGAGCGTAACGGTTTTGAAAATATATGGGGGGTATTTATAGTTTTTGTTTTAGTAAGAGGGAAAGGGGATATACCTTCTCAAGATTTACTACAATTTTGGCATATGAATTAGAATGCTTAAGTTAATGAAAAGAAGTATACAAGTTGGTCCCGGGGTGGGCGGAGGCACACACGGGGGTAATTAATGGTTCGTATTTTTGTATTTTGTAAGATTAATGTATGTAGAGTTGGTATATATGTAGTTGCTTGTCTGTATGTTATAAATTTTAAAATCCTAAATAATATATTTTTTTAAAGAACTAAGCCCATTGAGTTCAATGGACTTCTGTTCAGGTAAATGTGTATAAGATTGCAAAAAAAAAAAGAAAGAAAGAAAAGATGCTAAATGAGAACACACTGTTCCGCTCCCACACCCTGCTTCTGAGAGGTGAGGAGTTTCAGGGGCTCCAGCACTTGCTCAGACCTCCGTTTCCTGAGGAGGAGGATGCTGGAGCCTTGTGGTGTTTCTTTCAGGAAAGGTTTATTTACACTGAGCTTGAGATGAGGGTCCACGACATTCCCATCTAACAAACCCCTGCCTCCCCCTCAGCTGCCGAGGGAGCTTTTCTCCAGAGATCCCAAGTCAGCTCTCTTCTCCCTCTTCTGTCCAAAAATCTCCCACCTGACTTCCTGCTACCCGCCCCCCAGGCCTAGTAGAACAAAAGCTACCAATTCAAGAGCTACAAAGTGGTGGGGAGAGGGAATCTGGAATCACTTTGTAACCAGGGGCAGCCTGCAACCATATTTTTCTTTTCTGAAATTTTTACTGAGATCTCCGTGATGTGTTACAAACCCAATAATCTCTTTGTATCCTGGAACATCACCTGGACAGTGGACACTATGTCCTTTTTCTTCTTTCTTGTACAAAGGAGTTTGTTACAGAAATGGTAGCTAAATTTGCTGGGAAGAATGAGGATATGGTCGAAAGTATTATCTCAACTAACATAATTTCTTTTTGGGTACTCGTATAGATACCTGACCTGTTTTGGGATTTCCCCTTCTGCAAGTTCAGTGAGGGCTTTGTATTTTATTCTCTCATGACAATTGCTTTATAGATCTTATTGTGGGGTCTGTTGACTAAATCAATAAATGGATTGATTGATCCCCAAGTAAGGTAAATTCTTCCTCAATTAATTTGCACTCCACCTCCTGCATCCGCCCAAATCAGTACTTCCTTTTCATTTAATTGATTCCCCATTCAATTCCCACGCAGACACTGCACTAAAATTCCCTCATTCCATTTTCAATTTATTGCCACTTTCATCATCCATCATTAATCATCATCGTTTTGTTAGTTGATTTATTGCGTTGAAATAGGCAACCCAACATTTGGAGCCCAGATTTCCGGGGTTTCAAGGGAAGGACCAGCAGCACTTTGGCTTGCGCCCAGATTTGGACTTGGAGCCAGCGAAGTGGGGAGCAGCCTTGTCATAACAGCTGCGAGTGCTGATCAAGCCAGTAGGAAGAGAGAAAAGACAACCAGCCACCACCTTGCAGTGCGGGAAAAACAGGGAAGGAGGAGACAGGCCCAGACATGCAGCGAGGGCAGGCTAGAAACACTGTGCTGACCACAGCGAAAGGGGACACCCAGCCAGGCTGCTGCTTTGCTGACAGCCCAGTGCCTGAAAAAGGATTTAGAGTGATTGGCTTAATTCAGCAAGAGTTTTGCAACAATCCACACGAAATGACCCTAGTCAGTGTGCTTCCTAGTGCATGCCTATGTTGAGAAATAGACCATCACAATTGTGAGATGCCTTAGATTTAGAGAGTACAGCTAGGAAGCACTCACACCTGTAAAAGCAGAACTGAGAGTTAAAAACCTGGAAATACTGTGAGGGCTCAGCGCCTGTTCCCCAGCTCCCGCCAGGCCCCTCCCTGTGTCGCCAGGGTGCTCTGCACCCCCCAACCGCTGGGCTCATTAATACCGGCTGGTGATGCCGAGGCAGCTGAGAGCGGCAGGGGGCGAGGGAACAACAGCGCCAGCCAGCATACACTGAGAGCCCGGCTTGAGGGCTGTGACTGGGCTCACCTGGGAGAGGGAGAGGCGAGGAGGAGGCAGGAGGAGATGCGGGCAGGCACTGGGTGAAAAAGGGGGAAGGGGATCGGTGGGGAGGGCGAGAGAAGAGACGGAGAGCCAGAGAGGCAAGACAGGAGCGAAGAATGGCTTTTTACACGAGAAATGGTGACCTCCACTCCTCTAGGCGCCTGCCAGGAGCCACTTCACTCATTGGCTGAGAAGAGACCTAACCCCCTCCCTGCAGTGCCCCTTTAAGAACAAGCTCCAGGAGGGCTTCAACAGTCTCAACCGCTCAAGCCTGGCAGAGTCAGGTGCTTCCTTGAGGAAAAATGCCAGGGGAAAACATCTGCATTGGGCAAAGACGAACTGAGGAGAACTATTTACCTGCCCGGCACGGGTGCATTCTGTAAGGGAAGGGGGAAAGCTACTAGTTCTCATGGCTATATGTTATCTCCAGTATCAGAGACAGTCCACCTGTGTACACCACTTGCTGGGGAACATGGGCGGGAGGGTGCTGTTGCTCTCAGGTGCTGCTCGTGGAGTTCCTGTGGGCAGCTGGGCAGCTTCCCTGCTGCATTGCAACAAGAGTGTGCCATGCCTTTACCGCCCCCGGCTGTCTGGTCCTGAGCTTGATGAGAAGCCCAAAGGGAAACACAGGGGAAAGGTAGCCTGGCAGGCTAGAAGTCACAGCACCACCGGGAGCTCCAAGAGAGCAACTTTCTCCAATGAGAGAGAGCCGGGCAAGGTGTTACGCAGACCAGCAAACCCAGCCAGCCTGCAACAATTCCGGAAGGAGCTACCCCTGGACTGACCTTTGCCAGCTGTTCTCTCTGGGGAAGCCTCCATCTGCTGGCCTGAGCAGGAGGGCAGCGATGCCAGGCAGCAACCTCGCCAAAGGGGATGACAACAAAGGCAGTCTACTCTTTGGGGGGGGGCACAAGGGCACGTGCCACCCCTGTAACATGTGTCTATTTAGTTTCCTTGGGGGAGTTGCTTCCCCCCTCCTTTCCCTGAGGATGTGCTTTCGGGGTCAGATACAGGGCTTAGTGGGGGAATCTGTGAGGGCCCCAATCTGTGTAGTGATGGGTAGAGGGAGATATGCTGTTGGGAGGAGGGTTCGCCAGGTAAGGGGAACACGACCCAGACAGTTAATGGAAGTAGTTAATCATCTTAACAAAGAAGTAGAAATCAAAGAATTGGGCGATGCTACATTTTATCTAGGCATACAGATTGAAAGGGAGAATGATGGATCATATCTCCTAAGCCAGAAAAACAAAATTGTGGACTTGCTAGAGACTCTTGGACTGAGTGAAGCCCACACTGTAGCCACACCCATGACTGCAGAGTTCCAAAAAGATATTCAAGAAAGTAAGCCCTTGCCAGCAAACAATATATACAGAACTGCTATAGGAAAGCTTTTGTATATAAGTAACACTTGCAGACCAGACATTGCCGCTGCTGTAGGTATCCTTCACAGGAAAAACAATAATCCCACAGAAAGAGACTTGGTCGCAGTAAAAAGAGTGGCAAGATACCTAAGGGGAACAATGGATTACAAATTAAAGCTACCAGCCACCAGTAATCCAAGGTTGATAGGCTACACAGACGCCGATTGGGCAGGAGACAGAATAGACCACAGATCCACGCATGGACACTTGTTCTTTTATGGTGGAGGACTAGTCTCCTGGTCCAGCAAAAAGTAAACCATTGTTGCACAGTCTTCAACTGAATCTGAGTATGTTGGAGCAGCTTACGCATGCAAAGAAGCCCTATGACTGGACAAGTTGCTCAGAGATCTTGTCATAGAAGAGCAAAAGCCCGGGCTTCCGGGCAAAACATGGCTTTCTAGAAGACCCACAGAGAGATCTGTGGGGAATACGAATGCAACGTTTCTTGGGTCAGAGACGTCCTCTGGCCGGGAAATCTACTTCTTATGGAAGAAGATAAGATTGGCATTACCCTCAAATTGTCTCAAGGGTCATAAATTGCTTTCTGTCTGCCTTTTTGACAGATAGATTTGCGGCTCATGATCTGAGATAGAGGGAAAGCGGCGCTGCATTTCGAAGGTCGGTTTACCGATCATTAGGAAAGTCCGTGCTTGCTACCAAAATGAATGGAAACATCTGGATTTGTAACGGCAAGGAATCTCTCTACAGCATAATTGGACTTGAAATTTAATGTGAGTACATCAAGAGATATAACCGGGAGGCAAAAACAAAAAAGTTACTGGAATGTCTGCAAGGAGGTTCCCTAATCTTATCTACAGTAGCTTGAAATAAGGAATTCGGCTGAGAATGCTTTGAAAAATATCTACAAGAAAAGATGGTTTCATGGGAAATGTTTATGAGACTAAGAGATAAATTATGGCAATTCGACGACAAGGTGGAAGACTTTGTAAACAAAATGGTGTTGAAAATGGATGTTTGGTGTGTTAACTTTCAATTGGAATTACAACATGATCAAGAGAAACTGGATACTTACTCAGGTCTGTCACAGAAGAAGAAAGAAGTAAGTAACGATTTTGGAAGTTTACCAGATCTGCATAGAGGCTTTGAAATATTAACTGGTGAAGAAACAACGCACAAGGTATGTGTGACGCAGTTTATCGGAATGAAGATGGACGATGTGTCCCTTTCAACAGTACAAACGGGAAGGCAGGAACCCACAGTGCAACAGAATAAACGGACTTTATTCTTCACTTTTGGACTGATTCTTAAGGGCTTTCCATTTGATAGGGGGAGGGGGATATGAAAGAGACTGTTTTGGATTTACCGGGCAAGATAAAGGGTTTGGAATATTGTTTTATTGGCTGATTTTGATATATGCTCTGATTTTAAAAATTAAGATATAAATGTATTGGGAGTTTAAAATTTTATGCTTTAGGTTGAGTTGGAACTTGAAAAATGAGAATCAGGGTTAAGTATGCATTGATTAACATATATATGTTAAATATATTATTAGTTGGTGAAAATATATCCAGAAAATGTGTAAGATGCAGGATGATTGGAAAGAAGATGGCCGACACATCTCCTTTTGTTGTTGTTGTTTTTAATTGGAATGCCCCACAGAGTATTAGAATAGATTGATTTTTTCATTAAGGGTTGGAAATATTGTTTCATTTGCTAACTTTGACATATATATCAGTTTTGTTATGGAAATATTAGGGGATTTAAAAAATTTGTGGGTTGTATATTGGATTGGAAGTTAAAATCTGTAGTGTGTTACTTAGGAAAAAAAGGGGGGGTTAATGGGGGTGGATGGATTGCTTTCAAAATTATGTTGGAAGTTCTTGGTTTGTTGAAAAAAGAATATTGAATTTTATTCTCTTTGGATTTTTAATAGGCTGGGGAAAATTTGGTTGAGTTAGGATTTATATGTAGGGTGAGACCTCTAGTGGTTTCTTTTTGCCATAACTAGAATTAATTATTGTAATAGAAATTATTATTATTTTATATAAGAAATGCTTATATTGCTGTAATAGGGGTTGGAAGTCTATTTTAGTTTTGTTCTGTTGTGGGTTATGTATGTATTTGTTGTTTGGTTTTATTGTTATATGTTTGATATTATGTGTTTGTCTTATATAGAAATAAAATTTAAAACACAAGGAAAAAAAAAAAGAAGAGCAAAAGCCCATCCAGCTTCATGAGGACAACCAGAGCTGTATCCACATAGCTCAAACCCAAGGTTCCGTGGCAAATCTGACGCACACAGATGTGAAGTCGTTCGCGAAATGACTCAGAGGCGGCAGATCCAGATGGTGTACTGCACTACCAAGGAGATGCCAGCAGACCTCTTGATGAAACCACTGCCTTGAGATCATTTCCAAGAACTAAGAAACAGACTAGGTTTAGTTGATTAATGCATGCAATATTAAGAAGGGGTGTTGGAAATAGTAATATTGCCTGCTTAAAATCAACAAAGTGATGTATAGGGATATACTTCGGGCCCTACGTGGGCCCGAAGTTCTCCGCAGCTCAGACCTCCCCGGTGGCGGCGGCCCGATCTCGCTCTTCAGAGCGGCACGGAGCATTCTCCGCGCCACTCGAGCCGCCGCTGCCGCTGGAGCCCCCCCCAGCCCTCCCCACTGCTGCCGCCGCCGCCGGAGGCCCCCATGCCGCCCACTGTCGTCCTACCTGGTCCTGCTGTGCTCCGCCTCTGCGCCGCCTCCGCGCCGCCCCGCCTGCGCTCTGGACTCGCCCCGCCTGCGTTCTGTTTTGGCGCGGGGAACCATGGCAACAGGGCTTAAACAGCCCTGTTGCCATGGTTCCCCCCGCCAAAACAGAGCATGGTCCCGTCGCGTCACTTCCTCCACGCTGGAAGTGACGCGACGGGACCTATCGGACAGAAGAGGACGGCTCTCCGCTCCACGGAGAGCCCAGGTAAAGCCCCCGCGGGTGGCTGAGAGCCCGCGCGGACACGAGCAGACCCAGTTCGGGCCTCACTCGTGTCAGTCGGGCTGCTCAGCTACACCCCTAGAACCACTGATTAGAGTGGGAGGAATGGGTTAACTAAAGAAACCTCTCCTCCCTACTTTTCAGCCTCTCTGGCCGGAGCTCTGCTGCTCTCTATCTACGTCCTGCTTCTTTGTGGAAGTTAGGTGCTCTCTGCTCTCTCCCTCTCCCAATATGGAGGACGCAAGGCAGAGCTGGCTTCCAGCCAGAGATCTTCTATAATGAAGCTAATCTGCCTATATTCATCCTGCATATATGTGAGTGATCTGTAAGTAAGAACTGATAAATGTCTTTAGTTTAAACCTTGTGTGGACATTCCATTCCTTTTAATAGCCTTAAGAGACAAGGGTTTAGCAACTCACGTGGTGAAACCAGTTTCAATAAAGTAGGCTGCGCTTAAGGAGGAAACTCTGCTTTGTCCTAATCAGTTTAGGACTGACTCCTTTTGTTTAAGGTACAAGTGGTACTAGCTTTCTTAGGCAGGATGTTGTGTCTGTCTGAGCTGCACAGGTTGTTTACATAGCTATTCCTGGATGTGGGAAAGGATCTGTGTGAACCAAAGACATGTGACCTGTTCCTATGATGCATGTGTGCTGGTCAGACAGAAGCCATCTTAAGGAGAAGAGCTATTGCTCTTTGTTCTTCTTTAGTTGTATCTCTCTTTGAGTTGGTGGGGTGAAGTTCTCCTTCTCTCCACTGGACTATTGCTTGCTATGCATTTATACTCTGCACATGGACTGTATCTATGGAATGTATACTCCATATTGTGCTTACAGTAAAGTGCTTACTTTGAATAAGTAAATAAACGGGTAGAATAGACCTGTTGCTGTTTACAGAGTGATTCCTGAGTCCTGGATTAATCTGCAACTGGGCTTGCTGGGAGCTGCTGCGTGAGACAACTCTGCTTGCTGTGTGTCCAGATTCACTGCAAGTCTTGCCTGGCAAGGCTAGCACACGGATTACAAATTCTTTCAACACCAACAGAGGAGCCCCCTGAGCTCCGCTCAACTTACCTTTCCCCTGCTCACGTCCTCGCGAGCTGAGCAAGGGAAAGAAAACTTCCAGTTTCCTGCACTACATGCTTTACATAAAAAACAGCATAAACTCAGTTAAAACAGCCACAATTTGCATAACTGGCGCTACATTTTTTATGTTAGAATAGCATAAAATACGTTAGAACAACTGTGATTTGCATACTTTGCATACGCCACACAAATCACAGTTCTAATGTATTTTACGCTGGTTTTAATGCAAAAAACGTAGCGCTGCTTACGCCAATCGTGGTGATTTTAATGTAGTTTCCACTGTTTTTTATGTAAAAAACGTCGCACCGGGGACCCAGAAGTCCAGTGAGCGCCTCAGGTAGTGCTCGCCAGAGGCTTGGCTCACTGAGCACCCCGCGAGCCACGCACTGAACAAACTGAGCACCCCGCGAGCCACGCACTGGGCTCAGCGCCCATCCCTATCAGGACTCGGAATCTGAATACTGTACATAATAATAATAATAATAATAGTAATAATAATAATAATAATAATAATAATAATAATAATAATAATAGTCTGGTCCAAACATCTGGTGGATTGTAGATATATAAATAATAATAAGAAGAATATTAATAATAGTAATATCCAACTTGTCGGTTTCCCTCAGGCAGCTGCTTGGCCATTGTGTGAACAGAATGCTGAACCGGATGCACCCTTGGTCTGATCCAGCATGGATCTTCTTATATTCTTAAATGAAGAAAATAACATATACAACACATTAAGGAAGAACCACACACACACACACACACACACCATGGGCAAATCCCCCCCTTCAACTCCGTAGGATTTTTCTTCCCTGCCTCAGGTGTTATGTTCAAAGAAGTCAGTAGATTGAGACCTAGATCTAAGTTCATACCTAATATAATTGATCCATCAATTGATGTGTTTGAGAGGGTAATCATTAGGGACATAGTGGAAGAAGAGAGTAGTTATCACACACGCTGGCAAAATTTGTCAAAGCAAGAACGTATAGCTCTTAAGGGATTGGAACAAGATGATAACATTATAATTAAACCGGCGGATAAAGGAGGGGGAATTGTTATCCTGAATACTGTAGATTATGTTACAGAAGTATACAGACAATTAAGTGTGAGAGAGAACTATGTCCCAACCCCACAAGATTCCACCAAGAGTATTGGATGCATTATTAAAGTAGTATTGGATGAAGCACGTATAATGGGAGAAATCACTGAAGAGTTGTTTAAGTTTTTGCATAATGAAAGCCCAAGGATCCTGTTGTTTTATGTACTTCCGAAAATCCATAAAGGAGGATTTCCCCCGAAGGGAAGACCTATAATTTCAGGGGTCAACTCAATATTAGAACCTCTATCACAGTATGTAGATTCCTTTTTACAACCTTTCGTCAGAAAAGGGGAAACCCATATTCGAGATACCAGTGATTTTATTAATTTGGTAGAAGGTAAGGTTATCCCAGTTGGATCAATTTTTTTGACTATGGATGTAATATCATTGTATACATCCATTCCCCAAGATGAGGCAAGATTAGTCATTGAAGAAACATTGGACGTGAGACAGAGAAAAACATCCTCGACCCATTTTCTAATGTCATTGGTAGATCTTATATTGGAGAAAAATTACTTTAAATTCAACAAGGAATTTTTCTTTCTAATTAAAGGGGTAGCAATGGGATGTACAGCAGCCCCGAGTATAGCTAATCTCTACATGAATAAATTGGAGAAGGATTTATTTTTGAATCAAGATCAAAATCCATATTTTCATGAGATTTTGTTGTATAAGAGATTCATTGATGACATTTATAATATTTTTAACAATGGGGACACTGTTATGCAATTCTGTACATGGATGAACGCAGCCAATAATAATATTAAATTTACTTGGGAGTACAATAGGGACTCGATTCCTTTTTTGGACATTATAACGTACAGAACAACCAAGAATAGGATTGGCATACAGCCATATAAAAAAATGATGGATAAAAATTCTTATTTGCTTTATTCCTCTTTTCACCCATCTCATTTAAGGAAAAATATTCCTTTTGGGCAGTTTATCAGACTGAGGAGGAATTCTACCTCCCTAAGGGAGTACATACAGCAGAGCCAGAAATTGGAGTGTGACTTCATAGATCGTGAATATCCCAGAGTATTAACCCAACAGGCCAGGGAGAAAGTTGCAGCAATGGATAGTGGTGATATGTTTAAATCCAGAATTAAAAAAACAGACAATAGACTCCATTGGGCAATAGATTTTACACCATTGACGGGTAGAATAAAAAAAGTAATTTTGACACATTGGCATTTAATCTCCGATATCCCTGGTTGTAAGAACCTACCAGTTATAGGGTATAGGAAAACTAAAAACATTAAAGATACCCTAGTGAATACAGAATTAAAGAAAAGAGAACAGCATGAGAAGGGGTTTAAAGGACATTACAGCTGTGGCCATTGCAAGGTATGCCCTCGAGTTATTGCTGGAAAGGTAGTCAAAGACAGACAAATTGTTCTAAATCACTTCTCCACGTGCAGCACCCCTAATGTTGTTTACATTATAATGTGTAATTGCCAGCAACTATATACAGTCATGCCTTGGATTGAGAGCATAATTTGTTCCGGAAACGTGCTTGTAATCCAAAACACTCTTATATCAAAACACACGCCCCAAAAAAAATTTGTACAGAGATTTTTAATTTAAGCCGTACTACAGTACTTGTATTGCAAGACGATGCTTGTATATCAAGTAAAAAAAAATTAAATAAATATTAAAAATTTTGCTTGTCTTGCAAAACGCTCTCAAACCAAGTTACTTGTAATCCAAGGTATTACTGTATTGGCAGTACTATAAGACCCTTAAGAGCGAGGATAATGGAACATATTTCTAGAATTAAGAACAAAGTAGTTGAAGCACCTCTAGTAAATCACTTCATGCAGTTCCATCCAGATAGCACTGAATTTAAATTTGCAGTGCTACATGTGGCTGAATCTGGCAGTTGTGAAAGTATTGAAAGGGAACTGTTAAGGGAGGAATCCTTCTGGATCTTTAATTTGGAGACTAAAGCCCCACAGGGACTCAATGTAAGTCTGGAATTGTCATGTTATTTGTAATGGTGCCAAAGGAGATGGGAGGATTGAGTTAAATGCTGTTCTTTTACGAGTCAAATGTTCTTCTTCTTTTATGTTTATGAATGAGCTTGTTGTTCAATCAATATTGTTTATGATGACTGGGGGTCTGCTAATGTCTTATGTATGAAAAAGTCGTGGCAAGGGTTAATGGACATGTAATGGGTTAATAGCGAGAAAAGAGTATAAAGGTAATTGAAAGTTTGACCACCAGAGGACTCTGGATGAATACGTTAATGGGAAAGCAGAACGCTGACAAGAAACGTAAGTTTGGGGCGGGGCCTCTGGTAGGAAGGTTTGGTAATGTGTGTTAGCTTGTTGTAAAATGCTTATTAGTGTTATGACAAATTTCTTTGTGTCTAGAACAAAATATGAAACTGTAAGCAGTCCAGGACATTGGATGAATTAATTTTGTTTAAAGTAACATTGAGGAAGTATCCCATGAGGAAGACAACGAAACGGGAATACAAACCGGTTTCCTGTAGGACTATAACATCAAGGTGACAACGACTACATATAACCTGGTGGTCTGTTAACCTTTTGTAAGAAGAAAAAAGAAATAAGAAAAGACAACGGTGGACATAGGAAGGACTTTATCCTGGATAGCCAGGACTTTTGAAAAAATTGAAATAACTGTTAAATTGAAATAATTGTTTTGAAAAAATTGAAATATATACATTATATTCAATGTTCATTTGTAATGAATAGAAATTTGTAAAGTTAAAAGAATTATTGGAATTATTTTGATCATGGTGGCTTTGGCTTTTCGTAACTATATGGATTTAAAAGGCAATCAGACAATTCATGGAGGAGAAGAGAAAGAGGTCTACCTGGAGCTCTTGGCCATGACGGCTAAATGGAAGTCTCCAGGTTCAAAGGCAGCCTACCTTTGGAGATGGAGAGAGGCATTCATGTTGGCATCGTGCTGCCTCAGGAGTTATGCTCAAAAAAGTCCAGGGTGGGGGGCAGGGAGTCAGGAAGATTTCATGGGAGGTGCTCAGAGGCACACTGGTGAACATGAGCATAGGGTCAGGACAGGAATGGGATCCAATCAAATGAGAGCTGGTGTGGCATAGTGGTTAGAGGGTTGGATTGGGACTGGGGAGACCTGGGTTCCTGTCCACACTCAGCTATGAATTTCACGGGGTGACTTTGGGTCGGTCAAAGACTCTTAGACTCACCTACCTCACAGGGTGGTTGTGAAAATAAAAGGGAGAGAAGGAGGATCATGTCAGCTGCCCCAGTTCCTCACAGGTGGGAAAGGGGGGACATCATTGTAATCATCGTAATAACAAGAAGAGCTGCAGGTATCAAAGGTATAAAAGCTGCGATGGGTGAGGAGCACCCCTGGCATCGGAGTCACCAGTCACCTCTGGTTATATGGGACCAGTCTGTGTGCCCAGGCAAGAGAAGAGGCCAGTGCGTTGATGTAGAGTAAGATTTATTCGGCATGGAAAGAAAGGTGAGCGATTGTGGAAAGGACAAGCAGAAGAAATACATGTGAATTTAGAGCTTCCATCTCACAACACTTGAGAAAAAATGGAGAGTTTCTATAGAAAGATCATTCCTCCAACTGCCCTTTGCCCAGATTTACTAATTTGACCCGGCACAATTTCTAGTTTCTGTCAACTTTCTTTTGCTACCTGTGTGCAAAAGGGCTATACATGAAGAAATGTTAAAAATCAGAAAAGCACATATGTAGAGTGATGGAGTAGAATACAACTTGATTCAAAAGAGATCCATGAAAGATATATGCATGGCTGATCTTCAGGGATGCTGAGGAGCACTCACCCAGCTCACATTGACTTCACTCAATGTGAGGAGAGCTCAGCAGTTCTAAAGCCAGGCCAGAATGTTACATGGCAAATGCTTTGGTTCTTCTTTTTCGTCATGGTCAGTCCATGTGAGTTTAGTTGGGGGGATATCAGATAATGCCCTACTTGAATGACTACCAGTTACCACCAAAATCCTCAGAACCAACAGAAGGCCCAAGTCCTCCAAAACCACCAAACCCCCCCCCAAACCCCCAAGACCATCAAACCCCCAAGACCACACTGAGACTAGCTGAGGGCACGACGGATCCACCCAGGGCTCCTCGGCCATAGCCAGAGACGGAGCCACGGGCATAACGGCCTAAGCCACCGTGGCCGGAAAGCAGGGATCCAAAACCAACAACTGGGCTGCAACCACAGGATGGGATGGCACAGAGTGGTCCAGAGAAAGGCATATCTGAGTGATGGAGGTGAGGCTGAAAGAACACAGAAGGGAAAAAAGAAATGTTTCGGGAAGCAGAAAGATGCTTTGCTACAGTCAACAAGTGCGGAGAATTTTGAAGCAGACAGTCTGCAGGTGCAACTTCCTCCATTGCTTCCTACAGATCTACAGGGTTAATTCCAATAATGCCTAACACACCCATGCCAGAACAATCCATCCCTACTATACCATCTGCCATAGTAAATGTTCATGCAGAAATTCAATGTTGGCGAGCATTTTGAAAACTGAACTTGGTGTGCAAGGAGATAGGAGGGCAAGCACCTGAGATCGAAGGACTGACTGCATGGATCAGGGCTGGGGATTATGTGGCCCTTTTAATGTTGTTGGACTGCAACACCCATCACCTGCCACCAACTGACGCAACCATTAGGGATGGTCACACCTTGCCTATTCCCAGCAGGGATGGTCTGATACACTAACAGTGTCATAAAGTTACTATAGGTTGTAACTGCAATAACGAACTGGATACATCCTTAGAGGAATTGCAAAAGGGGGTGGTCTACCTTCTACTTCCAGTTCTCCCCCTCTCATCTAAGTTCTCTCTCTTCTCAACCTTTTCCTGTCTTCTCTCAATCTGTTTCTCCATTTTCTCTTCTACATTTTTGATGGTTGGGGGTGTTTGGGCAATTTAGTAGAGGGTGCACACTTTCTGTCAGTGATTTGTGACCTAATTGGCAATGGTTTCATCTTATTTAACTGGTCCACAGAAAGGTATGACAGTGATGTAGGTGATGTCAAAATATTTTCACATATTCAGGTTTGCCTTCGAGGCAGAAAGCCAGCCTTGGAGACAGGTGCAGCTAAGTGTCCAAGGACGTAGCTGATCTTTCACTCCTCTGTGTGCCAGTTAACATTTTTTTCTCTTGTGTTCCAAGGACATATAGATTAGTGGATACTGGTGCTGTGGTAAATTGCTTGCAGGTGTGCATTACCTCATGTAATAGGAATGTATTGTATATATGTGTATATAAGTATGTAATGATGATGATGGTGGTGGGCAGTCATTCTCTCTGTCTGTCTGGCTGTGGATGCTATGCTCTGTGTTTATTTTTGCTCTCTGTGCATGCTCTGTTCCTGATCAAGCCTGATTTAGTAAATTTACTAAATTTCCTGATTTAGTAAATTTACTAAATTTACAAGATTTAGTAAATCTTTTACTAAAGAGAACTTGGTTTGTGTTTTTTTCTTTTACATGGACCAGCCTAATCCACTGATCCAATACCACTGCAACTCTGCTTCCAAGAGGGAATATTATTGTCCTGCAATTCACAGCTAAAAAATGCCTATAAAATGCATACTTAGTGAAATAAATATTTTCACTAGTATGTATTTAAGCAGATCAGTTTTGTTCAATTCAAGGTTTGGACAAAGCGAAATACTGAAGTACCCTGAGAGAAAAAGAAACACTTTCTGATTGATTCACATTGCAAGACTTACTTTAACTATGTACCAGTGTTAGGAAAACTGAAATACTCCTCCTCCTCTTATCACCACTACTTCTACAAATAATAATCAGGAGGCGGTGGTGGTATGGCTTGTGTGAAATGTTACTTCCGCTTGGGGGCGGGGTGTGTGTGTATATCTGCCTAATTCAGGATGCTTTGTAGCCGACTGAATTTCCCTGGATTGGCCCCCGTTTATCTCCCTTTAAAATACCAATCAGACAAACAGTCTTGTAAAGGTTAAAAATAATATTCACTCACTCAGATATTGCAGTTCAACTTTAGGCAGACAAAAAGATATGTACATTTGCAAAGTATTCATTCATCTAGGTTCATTGGATCTCTGAGCCACGAGCTCGTAGATCAGGAGCAAGATTTTACATTGCTCCCACAATGAGATTCAGGATTCAAGTCTCTGTGTGTCCGCGGGCAGAAAAAGCAGTAAGCTATGCCCACTTCCTGCCAGAGGACACAAGGGAATTTGCCTCACAGAGTCCTCTCTGGAAATGTTCAGGAAAACTCTATCAGGCCTCCTTGTGGCTAAACATAACTCTATGGTTTTGAGTATAAACATCCCACACATAGCTCCTGTTTCCTTCTTACACTGTCTTAGGCTCTCTTTCATTCATGTCATCAGCAAAACATATTGACAATCACTCAGTATGTCAGCTTCCTGAGAATTTCACAGAACTTTCAGATCAATATTAGATAAGTATTCATTCCAGGGTGGATCAAGTTTGTTTTACTCAGCAAGAAACAGAGTCACTGTTAATACATTTCCAGCTGACTCAGTTCCCCTGAACAGCTGTTGAGATGTGAGATGGACGTCTCCAGGGGAGAGGAGCCCACCAGGACTCCATGATTCTTTGGGAAAGATATGGGGAAAGGAGGTCTGCAGAGTCGGGTGTTGGGTGGTCTAGAAATAGAATTAGTAGTAGTAGTACTAGTAGTAGTAGCAGCAGCAGTAGAGGAGGAGGAGGAGGAGGAGTGGATTTGAACCTAGGTCTAACCTGTTCCTAATTTGACTCTCTAACGCAGGGGTCGGCAACCTACAGCCTTTTGGTGATTTCAAAGGCTGCCTGCCTGCATGCCATCAGTTTGCGATTTTGGCAAGGGCAATGTGGTGCTTCCCTGGTACTCCTCTCAGGAACAGAAGAAGGGACATTTGAAGGGGGGTGGGGAGAAGGAAGAGGGTGCCAGTGTGATAAAATATAATTCAGTATATGATTTCTATATTATATAAACACATAATTTGCAACAAATATTTCCTATTATTTTACTTGCATGTGACTTAAGGCAGGGGTCTTCAAACTACGGGGCCGGATCCGACCCAGCGTGCCCTTCCTTCCGGCCCGGCTCCGTAGGCCCGAACTGGGCCCGCCCGGGCTCTCAGCCGCCCGCACGGGCTTGCCAGGTTCTTCGCTCTCCGCGGAGAGGCAGCTGCGCGGGCTGCACCGCCTGCGCTGGTCCCGTCGCATCACTTCCGGCACGGCGGAAGTGACACGCAGGACCCTGCTCCGTCGCACTGGACGCCCGCACTGTTTTTGAACAGAGCGCGGGAGTCCAGTGCGACGGAGCGCAGCAGAATGATGCGGCTCCGGCGGTGGTGGTGGCAGCGGGGCAGCGGCGGTGGGGCTTCGGCGGCAGCAACGACGGCGGGGCTTCGGTGGGACAGCGGCGGCGGGTGCAGGTACGGCAGCGGGGGGGTCCAGCGGCGACGGGGGGGTGGCGGGGTGGATCTGGGAGCGGCGGCGGCGGCACTGCTGCTGGCTGAGGGGGGAAAAGAGGGAGCCCGCTTGGTGGTCTCCTCCTCCTCCTCCACACGAGTAGAGCGAGGCCCAGGGCTGTACGAGAGCCCGCTTAGGGAGCTGCGGAAGAAGGGCCGCCCCCTCTCCCTCCCTCCCTCGCTGCTTGGCCTGAGCCTGCCCCTTTTGGGGGAAGGAGGGTGGCGGCAGCGGCGAAAGGAATTGGGACTTCTGCTGGAGAAGGAAGAAGAGGGGAGGGCGCGATTAAAACATGAGAGACGTGACCCGGTGTCGGTGAAGCGGGGCTGGGGTCTGGAGGGAGAGAGGCGGCTGAGGGGAACAGAAGCCTCCTTTGAGCAGCTCTGAGTGGCCCGTCGCTGATTTCTCAGCGGAGTGAGGATGGAGGAGGTGTAGAAAGCGGGTGTTAATCCCACCCCACCTCTTACTCAGTAGCCTCTTACTTGGACTCGGTTGCTGCAGCGCCCTGCACCCCTCCTCGCCCGCAGCTCCCCCTCTCCTTCCCTCTTGCAAGCGGCTAGTCTCTTCTCGTCTCCCTCCCTTTCCTCCTAATCCCAGCCCCTGCTAACACGCACACACTTCTCTCTCCCCACCACCACACTCTCTTTTTGCACTCCATGAGAATCCCTCTCTTTAATCTTCCACCACCACCTTCTAAGGATCTTAATCTGTCTGTAGGATGATCCCTGAAGAACCCGAGGGCCGTACAATGCTCCATTATCAGACTGGAATATAGTAGATGAGAAAGAGGGGTGGTGGTGGTGGAAATCACCCAAATTTCCTTCCCCACACTCCCTTTTTCTTGATGGTGGCACTTCATAACCACTATCATGCAGTAAGATCACGCCTTTTTTGTAAATATATATGTGAAGGATCACCAACAGGATCCTTTGCGTGAGTTCGGCGCTTAACGGGTTACTCGGCACTGAATTACAGCCCATCCGAGCTCTAGCGACCACCCGCGAGGCTTTTGCACACACAAGGAAACCGCAGCCCTTTAAATGCCCAAATAAGGCTTTTATTTGTTTATACAATGACACAGAACGGAACTAACAGCTCTTCAGGAATACTATATTGTCAACACAACCTTAGTTGACCCCCGCCTTACCCAATGAGCAGGCTCCCAGGCTAGCGGACTGAATCTAGTCGATTTCCTCAGACCAAAGACTATACGCCTAGTCAGTTTCAGCCTAGCTCCGGGTCGGCGATCCATGGATGAGAATGGTGTACTCGGACTGCTTGCTTTGAGGTGGATCTGGCCCCGAAGTACCCGTGGTTCCCAACAACCCTCTACCGGAAGGGAGAGGGGTTTTCTACCCCGGTTTTCCCGCTCTCCCCGCCCTCCAGGTCAGGTGGGGGCTTATGCCTGCCCCTTCGTTTCAGGTGGGCTTATTCCTGCCCGGGAAGAAGGTGACGTAGTGGTACTTTGCAGCTCTTTGAGACTGCCCTGCTAGTTTGATGGTCCTTGATGGTCCTTCCTGGACTTTTGTGGATCTCCACCGAGGCCCTCCTTTGTTGGGGCTGACGACTTGTCTGGTTGCTTCTCCGGTGATCTCATCCCTCCTCCCTCGCCCCCTCCCTTAGGGGAAATTTGTGTGTGTGTGAGTGCAGATTTGTGTTTGGGCTTTCTCCACACCCTCCCATTTGGAGAAAGATGGCATTGGGGTCCACCACCCCAATCCCTATCTAACTGTCTCCTACTGAGAAAGCCCGGGACAACCCATCTGCCACGATGTTGTCCTTACCCTTGATGTGCTCCACTGAAAAATCAAAATCCTGCAGGGCTAAACTCCACCGCAACAGCTTCTGGTTGGACCCCTTCACCCTATCCAGCCAGCACAAGGGGGAATGGTCGGTTTGTAACAGGAACCGGCGCCCCCACAGGTAGGGGCGAAGCTTGGTCACTGCCCATACTATCGCCAGGCATTCCTTCTCGACAGTGGCCAAGTTCCGCTCCCTAGGCAAAAGTTTCTTGCTTAAAAAGGCGACAGGGCACAGCCTTTGCCCTGGCCGCTCTTGCAGCAGGACGGCCCCCATCCCTGCTTCTGAGGCATCCGTCTGCAGGACAAAAGGGGCTTCGAAATCTGGTGCTTGCAGCACTGGGGCTGCCATCAAGCAAGCCTTCAGTCCCTCGAACGCTGCTTGGCAAGCGGCGGACCACTGGACCTTAACGGGTTGCCGCTTCTTGCACAGATCTGTTAGGGGGGCGGCTAGCTGGCTAAAATGGGGCACAAACTTACGATAATAGCCAGCCAGCCCTAAAAAAGCCTGAACCTGTTTCTTTGTCTGGGGTTGGGGCCAGGTGCGAACCGACTCTATCTTGGCTTCCAGGGGTTTGACACTACCTCCCCCCACCTTATGCCCAAGGTACTCCACCTCCCCCCGCCCGACCTGACACTTTTTTGCCTTCACGGTCAGCCCGGCGTCCCGAATCCTTTCAAATACCTGGTGGACATGCTGCAAGTGTTGCTCCCAGGTGGAACTGAAAATGGCTATATCGTCAAGATATGCACAGGCGAACTCCCCCAGCCCATTCAGCATCCCATTCACTAGCCTCTGGAAGGTAGCCGGACCGTTCCGGACACCGAAGGGAAGGGTGGTGAACTGAAACAGCCCCAGGTGGGTCACGAACGCAGACTTCAAGGCAGCATCCGGATCAAGCGGGACCTGCCAGTAACCTTTCGTCAGGTCCAGGGTAGTGATGTACTTAGCCCCCCCCCCCCCAGTCGTTCCAACAGCACATCCATGTTGGGGATGGGGTATGGGTCAGGGACAGTTACTTTGTTTATCTTTCGGTAATCCACACAGAATCGGACCCCTCCCCATCTTTCTTGGCCACTAACACTATAGGGGAGGACCAGGGGCTTGAGCTGGGAACAATGACCCCAAGGTCCAGCATGGCCTGGACCTCCTCGGTGATGACCTGGGCATGGGGCCCCACCTCCCGGTAGGGTAGGGACTGTATAGGGGGGCTGTTCCCTGTGTCAATGGTGTGTTGGGTGAGTGTGGTGCATCCCGGACGGTCGGAGAACATAGGCTGAAAGTCCTCCAAGACCTGGATAATCTGCTGCCGTTGCGGTTCCGACAGGGAGGGGGCCAGGTGGATCTCATCCATTCCTCCCCCTTCCCCCCATTCGGCCAATAAATCCCCGTCCGAGGTTCCCCGTTCCACACATTCCTGCACTCCTCCCACCTTCGTCCCCCGTTCCACATACAATTTTAGCATATTGACATGAAATACTTTTTGCCTCCCCGGCTGCCCGGGGAAAGCCACTTGATAGTTCACCTCCCCCGACCTTCCAATCACGGTCCCCGGACCCTCCCATTTCAAGCATAATTTGTCCGTTTTTTGGGGACGCAGTACCAACACCTGGTCTCCCACTTCAAAAGTCCGTGGCACAGCCGTCCGGTTGTACCACGCGCTCTGCCGCTGTTGTGCCGCTCCGAGATGCTGTTGTGCCGTCTCCCGCACCTCCTGAAGGACAGTTTGGAGGTGCTCCATGAAAGTATGCACAGGCATGGAAGATTCCGCGGCAACCCCCTCCCATTCCGCCCATAGCAGAGCCAAAGGTCCCCTGAGCTCCCTTCCAAACATCAGCTTGTTGGGGGAGAATCCCAGGCTCTCTTGGGGGGAGTCCCGGTAGGCGAACAGCAGGTAGGGGAGAGCTTGATCCCAAGTCCCGGGGTGCTTAGCCGCATAAGCCCTGATCATTTTTTCAAGAGTCTGATTGAAACGTTCCACCAGCCCATTGGTCTCGTGATGATATGGCACCGAAGTCAGGTGCTCCACACCCCCCAGTTCCCACATTTTTAAAAACAGTTTGGACACGAATCCCGTGCCGCAGTCTGAAACCACTGTGTGGGGCATTCTTAGGCGGGCGAAAAGAGAGAGGAGAGTCTTAGCCAGGCTGGTGGCGGAGATGGAGGCTAGAGCAAAAGCCTCGGCATAGCGAGTGGCAAAGTCAACAACAGTCAGTATAAACTTCTTCTCCGTCTTGGTGGGGGGATTCAAGGGTCTCACGATATCTAACCCTATCCTTTCAAAAGGGGTGCCCACAATGGGTAGGGGTTGAAGGGGGGCTTTCGGATGGTCCCGGTTATGCCCCACCCGCTGGCAGACATCGCAGGACCGGCAATATTCCCGCACTTCATTCGCCACCATGGGCCAATAAAACCCCTCTGTCACCCTGGCCAATGTCCGTTTCTGTCCCAAGTGACCTCCCCACGCCACATCGTGGGCCAGCTGTAGCACAGCCTGGCGGTACCTTGCAGGCACGACTAATTGTCTCTTTCTTGGTTGGGGACCCGGTTCAGTCTTTGGGCAGAATTCTCGGTAGAGGGCTCCTGCCTCCCACAAAAACTGCTCTGACTGGTCCCCTGCCCCGGACACTTGACCGGCCCGATCCCGACATCCTTGGAGGGATGGGTCGCTCTGCTGCTCCTCCTGAAACACCTTCTGAGTCCCAAAATCTCAGGCCATTGGCGCGAACCCCCCTTGGTCCTCTTCCCTCCCCGAAGCCGAGGGGAGCGGCGGGGAACGGCTGGCTGTCTCTGCCGGGGTCACTTTACCGCGACCGGGATGGGAGACCGGGGACCCGAGAGGCTGCGGGGCAGGGGCTTGCTTGGCTTGACGCCATGTCACCACCCCCACCTTGACCTGGGCAGCCCGGAACGCAATGTCATTCCCAATGATGATCCCCCATTCTTGTTGTCCATGCACTATAACATCCACCTCCCCTTCCCATCCCTTGTACTTGACCCAGACCCGGGCGAGGGGAACAGCTATGTTAGGGGAGTTATAGGGCTTTATGGCACAGGTGCGCCCTTTTAGCAACTGTCTCTTCTTTACCTTACTCCGAGGTAAAGCAGTTATGTCCGCCCCGGTGTCCCTATACCCCACATGGGAAACATTGTTCACAGAGATAGACTCACAGAATTTGTTCTGGCTCCAACGCAGCTGCTCCGGTGAGGCAATGCGCATCAAGGATGCCTGCGAGATGGCCCCCAGGGAATGCTGTCCTCCGCTCCGCAGGGACCGCGCTGCGTCTTCCCCGTCTTCCTCGAGGGACGAGCTGGACTGCTGATCCTCCTCGTGTTCCTCCGGTTCGCGGAACTCTGGAGCGAGCATCCTCCCCACCTTGCCCGGGGATGCCTTGGAGTTACAGTTCTTCGCGAGGAGCTTGGGGCAACTCCTCTTGAGGTGCCCCGGTTCTTTACAATAAAAACAGCCACTGGCGCTGGGGCTTTCCTTGGGCTTGCCTAGGGCTCCCTCCCGAGGTTTGGAGTTGCCCTTTTCTGCGCTCCCTTTAGCCCCGCCACGATTGAGGTTGCCCCCCTTTGTTCCTTTGGGCTGCCGATATAGTCCCATTTGGTCGGCCAACTTGCCCATTTCCCGACAGTTTGGGGGGTCCCGATCCCTCACCGCCGTAGCCAAATCCTCCGGGATAGTGGCACAAAATTGCTCTTGAATCATGAGTTCCCGCACCTCCGCCAAAGTGGTCTTCCCGGTGACCCCGATCCATGCGTCCCAAACCTGCCCCAGGTGCGCCATCCAGGAGGCATACGTGTCCCCTGGGGTAGGCTGTCCGTAACGAAATTTACGGTGACAATGTTCGGCGGTGAGGGCAAACCTCTCTCTCACCGCTTCCTTGAACGCCCCATAGTCCAAGGGGGCAGTTTGGGTGTGAATACCCAGGAGATCAGCCAGCTCCCCGCTGACCTGAGTCCTTAGGGCAGACATTCTTAAATTGTCCGGCACCCTCTGCTCCAGGCAGGCAGCCTCGAACAGGGTGAAAAAGATCAACACATCCTGCCCAGACTGGTAGGTGGGGAATTGCTTCCTGTCCCATTTAGGGGTCGGGGTGCCCCCACTCTGGGGTGTAGGGGATCCCCCTTGTCCGGCGCCCGCGGTCAGCCTGGCCAACTCCAGCTGCATCTGCAGCGCTGCTTGTTGCTGCTGGAGCATTTCCTGTTGATGCCGCATCAACTCCCTGGCCTGCTGCCAATTAAGTTGGGGAAAGAGGGCATCCAACCCTCCTCCCCCCATGGCTCCACCAGCAACCCTTATGTCGAGGTCTTCCTCTAACTCAGGGTCCCTCCTCTCGCTTCCCCTGACACTACTTGTAAGGCTGGGGCTACCCCACTGCTTGGGTTCTTGCTTTACCAGCAAAGATGAGGGGGCTCCCCCCCTCCCTGTTTTGCAGTCTTCGGCCGCACTACCCACTCCATTGTGGAGATTTGGCTCCCTTCTCTGATTGGGGTCTCTGGGCTGCTCCCTAGCTCCAACTGTTCCTGGCTCAGGCTATTCATTTCTTTGGTCTGAGTGCTTTCCAGCAATCCGCTAGCCTGCCCTAGACCCTGATAGTTCCGACTGTTAAATGTGGTTTCCAATTGTCCCGTCGTCTGCCATCATGTGAAGGATCACCAACAGGATCCTTTGCGTGAGTTCGGCGCTTAACGGGTTACTCGGCATTGAATTACAGCCCGTCCAAGCTCTAGCGACCACCCGCGAGGCTTTTGCACACAAAAGGAAACCGCAGCCCTTTAAATGCCCAAATAAGGCTTTTATTTGTTTATACAATGACACAGAACGGAACTAACAGCTCTTCAGGAATACTATACTGTCAACACAACCTTAGTTGACCCCCGCCTTACCCAATGAGCAGGCTCCCAGGCTAGCGGACTGAATCTAGTCGATTTCCTCAGACCAAAGACTATACGCCTAGTCAGTTTCAGCCTAGCTCCGGGTCGGCGATCCGTGGATGAGAATGGTGTACTCGGACTGCTTGCTTTGAGGTGGATCTGGCCCCGAAGTACCCGTGGTTCCCAACAACCCTCTACCGGAAGGGAGAGGGGTTTTCTACCCCGGTTTTCCCGCTCTCCCCGCCCTCCAGGTCAGGTGGGGGCTTATGCCTGCCCCTTCGTTTCAGGTGGGCTTATTCCTGCCCGGGAAGAAGGTGACGTAGTGGTACTTTGCAGCTCTTTGAGACTGCCCTGCTAGTTTGATGGTCCTTCCTGGACTTTTGTGGATCTCCACCGAGGCCCTCCTTTGTTGGGGCTGACGACTTGTCTGGTTGCTTCTCCGGTGATCTCATCCCTCCTCCCTCGCCCCCTCCCTTAGGGGAAATTTGTGTGTGTGTGAGTGCAGACTTGTGTTCGGGCTTTCTCCACAATATATATAAGCATTTGGGGGGAGAAGGGTGTTAGGTTTTTTAATTATTTTTTTATATAATATATAGCTGGATTTTGCCATCACAAACGGTGCTTCGGCACAAGTGAATGAAAATGTCCACTAGAACTCCATTGCCCACGGTGAATGAACGCGACACTGAAAACCACACCTCTCATGGTGAAGGACGGCAAGAAGTTTCCTCTCGAACTAGTCGTTCTGGGGGCGGTGGGGTGGGTCTGGCGGTGGCAGGGGGGCGATGGCGCGGCGGGGCTTTGGTGGCGGCGGGTGCAGGTACGGCGGTGGCGGGGGGTGGCAGGGTGGGTCCGGCGGCGACGGGGGGGATCCTGGGGGGGCTTTGGTGGCAGGTGGGCTATAGTCCGGCCCCCCAACAGTCTGAGGGACAATGAACCGGCCCCCTGTTTAAAAAGTTTGAAGACCCCTGACTTAAGGTCTCGTTCTGACTCTGTATGTAGAAAGTTCTATCTCACATAATGAAATGTAACACAATGTAACACTGTGATGCTAATACAAAGGGCCTCTAAGGGGTCTCTTGAATTCTTATGACCTGTTGAAGTAAACCTGTGAGCTAACAGTTAATTGGTATTGAGATAAAGAGAAGTTACTTCAAAGAAATGTTAATTAACAGAAAGTGTGAACCATCTTTCCTCTCAGTCTATGCCTTTCACTCCCTAAAAACTCCTCAGTACACACATGTCAATTAATTGTTATTTACTGCTTGAAAGAGAAACCAGATATTGTAAAAACATAATTCTGTCACAGTAGAAAGAAACAATTAGCACACATTGTAGAATTGTTAACACGCATGTGCGAAAATAAGAGGCTTGTAGAAAGAGTATAAGAATGCTTGTATTTCAAATAGTGGATGGGTCTCACTCTGCTTTGGAGTGGAACCATACAGCGCTGTATTTGAATAAAGGAATTCTTTTTACCCGCTCTGGTTGATTTATTGGGCCATAAGTCAGCTGGAAAACGAACCTAGGAAGTGGCTTAACTTCCTTACCACACCAGGAAAAGAGAGGGAAGGTGAGGCCCGGCCCGCTGGGCAGGATGGGAGTTTCCACCTCCTGGTTTGCCCTCAGCAGCTCAAGGTATCCCTGAGACAGGGCCTCCACTTTCCGTTCAATTCCTATCAAGACTTGCAGTGGATGAAAGACCTCCAGCCCACTCTGTAGCATCTGACGTGCTCCAAATCTTCAGAGCCCTGCCTCGAATCTCTGAGCTGCCCCAGTGACATCATCTGGCTCCATACAAGCCTGTCTCTCCCCTCTGAGCTCAGTCCGTCCACTGACCGGGAGACCTTCGGACTCACTCCCAGAGCAGGTCAGCAGGCGGCGTAGCAGAGAGGCAGCAAGATTCTGCACTGTGTGTGGGAGACCCAGGCACCTCTCCTTCCAGCTTGCGCTCTCTCCCCCTTATTATTTATTTTATGCTCTCTTTTCCACACAGCATGCATGCCCTCCAACATTTCACAAATGAAAATAGGGACACACATGTGAATTTGGAAGAGGAATGGTTAAGCAACATGAAGGTGTGATCAAGAGGGCGTGGCCAGGCAACATGAGGGTGTGGCCAAGGGTATGGCCAGACAACCAAAGGGCATTGTCAAGTACAAAAGTTACTAGAGGAAACACAAAATCTTATATTATAATTATTACATTATTATATTATATATTATTATATTATATATTATTTTATAATATTTTATAGTGGCTTCCCCCCCCCCTACTTAAACCCTTAATTGTTGATATCTGGTGTTTTTCATGGGGGGGGTAGTGCTTGCAGGGCAATCTCTTTCTTTTTGTTTTAAAACTGTCAGGATTGTTCCTGCATTTTCAGGGCAGTTGGAGAAGGAGAAGAAAGGAAGGAGATGCGGAGGAGGAGGAGTTTTTGGGTGGGGGGAAATACAAAAAGAAGACACATTGGGGTTTTGAGCCCCTTCAGCGTTTTGCTCCAGCACCTCTACAGCTCTGGTTTTTAAGCACAAGGAGTAATTTTGAGGGGCTGAACAGCTTGATTGTTGTTTGTTATTGTGGAAAGGCCCCAGTTTAAAGCACTTTTTGTATTCTATCGACACAATTTAGATTTAAAGAAACACTTAAACTGGAATAATCTTACAGAATTTAACTAACTTGAATTAAGTTAAAACAAACAGTGCAATCCTATGCACAGTACTCGGGAGTAAGTACAAATGTCTTTAATGGGTCTTACTTATTTACCAGGGGGCCTGGTCAGAGGCAGCAGGTGGAGTACACACACACACCCTCAGTCTGTTCCCTTCCTGCTTAAAGGGTCCATGGGCAAAATCACAGCTAAACTAAATAGCTTGCAGGAGGAGGCAGGGGAATTCCCTGGCTCTGCATAACAAAACAGGACTCTGCATAACAAAGTATGAAGCCCTGATGGCTTAAGTGTTTGTGGGACTGCCCTGGCAAATTCAGGGCAATTGGAGAGTCTGCAACATATGGCTCTACTGCCCCAGACTGGGAATTTTGGCTTCTGCAGCAGCTCAGTGACTTCAGCACAGCAAAGCTGTCTCTTAGCCTTCACATACTTCTCCCCCCCCTCCACCCCTATCTTCTGTCTCATCACTGCAGGCAGCAGATTATACCGATCCAAGAGTGAGGGCGGGGTGTGTGTGATGCCATGTTCTAGGAAGTGCTAGGGAGGCAGCTGGTCCGCCACTGTGTGGACAGAATACTGACGAGATGGACCCTTGGTCTGGCCCAGCATCAGGGCTCCTCGGATGTTTTTACTCTGCCTGGAGTGAACTTGTTTTTTTGCTTCTGTTCAAACGTCCAATCAAAAGAGATAAAAACCAGTTTAGAGAGCCAGTGTGGTGTAGTGGTAAGAGTGTTGGACTGGGACCTGGGAGATCTGGGTCCCGGTCCCCGCTCAGCCATGAAACTCACTTGGTGACTTTGGTGACTCACTGACTCTCAGCCTAACCTACCTCACGGGGATGTTATGAGGATAAAATGGAGAGGAGGAGGAGGAGGATTATGTAAGCCACCTTGGGTTCCTTGAAGGAAAAAAGGCGGGGTATAAAATAAATAAATGAATAAATAAATTAGAAGCAGAAATTTGGAGCATAGATCTGAGGATCATAGGCATCCTTCATTCTGTCATCTGCTCATTAACAGAATGGAGTATTTTTTACCAGAATGTCATTCTGCTTCCATTAATCTGTATTAGTTAATTAGCATGAATTAGAACTGTGAAGAAAAGAGCCTTTGGGGGTTCCTACACACACACACACACACACACACCTCCTCATGTGTAAACCAAGTAAGGCTGGGAGGAGGCGATGGCGCCTAGAAGTCCTGAAAGCCGGAGACACGGCTTTCAAATGCAGATGTAGTTCAGGCCCAGTAAGTCAAGAGTCATGAGTTCCCTTCCCCCTGCCTGGCCAGGTGAAGTGCGTCATGATTGGCTAAGAAGCAGCAGAGCTACAGGGAGGAGGGGAGGGGGGGGAAGGGTATATTCCCCAAAGCGTGGTTTTTTGTCTTTGTCTGTCTTTGGTCATCGCGTGGCTGCCCGGCTGTTGGAGCAATGGCGGCGCGCCAAGGAGAGGCCCAAGCCTTCGGGGGGGCTCCTCAGGAACCAACCCCAGGTAGCTCCTGGTGAAATTAGCTGAATGAGGGCTCTAGTAAAGGCAAGCCCTGTGGAGTGCTACCCATCTCGGACCTTCGGAACTAGATGGAATAGTTTCTCCCGGGCGGCAGGGCTGTGCTGGATCTAACCCTGGAAGAAGACTGACCCTCAGGTAATAGAGTGTGTGCCTGAGAGATGTTAAGAATCAGGTTTTGTTATTTTGGAGCTTTACTGTGTACTAAAGTGTCTCTCTCTAATTTTGTGTCCTTCCCTCATTTCCCATCTTTTGTTGTAAAGTGCTACCAGAATAAACCTCCTCTTGGTTTTACCCCACATGAGTTTTGTAGTCACTCTGCTTGGTTCAGTAACTAAATCCAGGTTATAGACAAAGGCAAGTCCCTGAACAGAGATTCAAGTAGGATTGAATACAGCTGAGGCTTGCAATCTGCTATCTTGAGCTCTCTGGGGGTCTTGGTTCCTTTGGGGTAGGAAAGGGTGGGGGTGTGGCGGGTCAGCCAGCCCCCCCTTCCTCCACAGGAACGAATTCAAATTAGCATAAATCCCACCCCCAAAACTGAGAAACTGCTCTGCAAGCTGCTCCCCCATGGAATCCACAGCTTGAATTCGGAGAAATCTGAGCTAATGTGAATTGGCTACAGCTTTCTCCAGCATCCCTAAATCCTGCCCAAGAGCCAAAGCTCCCTGTGCAATTCACAACAGTTAAAACCATAAAATGCAGCAACATGATAAAATATAATATAAAACTTTTAAAAGTTTTAAACTGCAGTACAAAAGCAGAGTCGAAACCAGTAGCAGTGTCACAATCGAAGAAAAGCACACACACAATGAAACCTCGTATGGCGTTGCATAAAGAGATTTCAATAGTTGTATTGCATTTGTAAACAGGGGTGATGCAATAGGGGCAACACCCAATTTCTGCTCATAATATTTGCAAATCAAAGGGAACACGGTGGAATCTGTTACATGGGCATGACTCAGAAGAACTGGCTGTGAAGTTCCTGGCAGAAGTTGAGAGTAATTAGAGCTGGCATGAACTTAAGACTTTTGCTCTGGTTTGGCACGCTACTTCCTTCACAGGGTGGGAGAGGTGGGATCCGACACTGAATGAACCAGAAGGGTCTTCGGGGGGGCATAAAGGGAAAAGAGACTGAGATGCAGCGCTTTGGTGCATCACCTTGTGGGGGGGGGAGTTGTTTTGTTTTGCGATGGAATGAGAGGATAAGAATGTCTTCTTCCCAGGGACTGCGGTTCCTTCCCAAACTGGGGCTTGGAGGGCTGCTGAGCTCTGCCATCCAGTGGGAAGTGGGAGCCTCCGATATGGAGGAGGAGCCCCGAGGGGTCCTGGCATCAGGGCCGGTGCTACCATTAGGCCAACTAGGCGGCCGCCTAGGGCGCCGGGCTAAAGGGGGCGCCAGGAGCATAGGGCTGGAGGGAGGGAGGGCTCAAGTGGGAAGAAGGGGGCGCTAAATATCTGATCTTGCCTAGGGCACCAAACTGCCTTGCACCGACCCTGCCTGGCATGGATTCGGACAGCGGTGGTGAGGCGGTTGCGGGGGTGTGGAGTGGCAGTGGGGAGCGCCACGAGCCTCCTTCAGCACAGGAAGCTGATGGCGCTGCATCTGGCGACGCGGATGTCGCAGGCACACCTTCAATGGACCGGTCATGTTGTTCGAATGTCTGACTGCCGTCTCCCAAAGCAGTTACTTTATTCCCAACTCAAGGATGGAAAGCGGAATATTGGTGGTCAATATAAACAGTATAAAGATGTTCATAAGGTTAATCTAAAAAAAATACAATATAAACATCGAAAACTGGGAAGCTCTGGCCCATGAACGCTCTAACTGGAGGTTGGCCTTTCACAAAGGTTCTATGGACTTTGAAGAAGCCCGAGTGCAAGGTGAAAGGGAGAAACGTGCTAGGCGAAAAGCACGTCAAACAAATCCTTTACGGGACCATCTTCCATCTGGTAACCTGTGTCCTCACTGTGGGAAGCTGTGTGGATCTAGAATTGGCCTCCACAGTCACTTACGGACCCATCGCTAGAATCTACACAATTTTCTTTAGAATTTCCTCCTTTTAAAATTTTCTTTTTGTAAATTTTTTATCCTGGAAGACAATATTACTCGGTCACGAGTGATCGCATGATGATGATGATGATGATGATGATGATGATGATGATGATGATGATGATGATGACAGGCACACCTGACTCTGAGGCCAGTGGGGAAAGGGCCTGGGCAGCTGCATCGCGGACTGCGGACTGCCTTTCGAGCAGGGCAGGGCAGCTTGAGTTCTTCTTCCTTGTTTGGGACTGCGTGTGAGGAGGAATACGGTGTCGTGGGAGCCGGCCAGGAGGGACCAATAAGAGGGTGGTGGCAGCCTAAGGCTCAGTGCATCCCTGTTCACCTAAAAGGAAGGCGTAGCTGTTTGGCAGGCCTCCTTCACAACCAGACATGGTTCAATTGATATAATCTGGTGTTAAATATTTTACTTCTGTATTTTGGTTCTTTTCTTTATCTTTTATTGCTCATCACTCAGGAATCTTGTTACATTTAAAGAGGTATATGAACTAGGGCTCTGTGCAGATTGTCTCTCAGAATTTAACAACCTATTTGAGGGAAGAGAAATTGGGGGGATCACAGCATATTTATTTTCACAACTGGCAATATAAACTCAATCTGTGGTATAGAGCGTGTACTGGGTGATAATTGCTCCGACAGTCCTAGGGATGTATGCAGAGCTCGATTGGGGGGTGGAAGCAACAACCCCTGAGCTCCGCATACCCTACTTGTTTCCCCGGCTTGACTCATGTTCTCACGAGCTGAGCCGGAGAAGCAACGTCCGGGTTCTGGCGCTACGTTTTTAATGTAGAAAATGGCATAAAATACATTAAAACAACCATGATTTGTGTAACTTGCACAAATTGTAGCCGTTTTTAACATTTTCTCATTCTCGTTATTTGTTTATTTATTACATTTCTATGGTGCCAAAGAGCTGAAGCTCTCAGAGCAGTTCACAAAACAAACCTTTCATTCCAGTGGTGGGTTGGGTCAAGGGCCAAAAATGCAAAGGAATCCAGAATACGTCATCTGAAAGCTCTTTGAGCCAGTAATGAACAGGGATGGGGACTCGGACTCCAGGACTCGACTCGTGAGTCGGACTGAGTCCCCCCTCTGACTCGACTCGGACTTGAGTCCCAATATTTTTAATGGGACTCGAGACTCGACTCGGGACTCGAGACCAAGGACTCTTCAACATCCCTGGGCTGTGCCAGAAGGAGTGGAGAGAAGCGTGATTGCTGGCGAAGAGCGCATGGAAGCGAGGTGTGCCGCTGCTCGGCCACTATGGACGGCTACCAGGAATGCAGCCCCAACAGTGTGTCAAGATTTATTTTGATTGATGTGTTGCGTACTTGGGAGAGGCAGAAGAAGGACCTGAGATTACTCTGTGTGGCTGCTCTGAGTGTGTTTCTGGTTCCAGCAAGTTCATCACCAGTGGAGTGGGTGTTCAGTGAGGGTGGAATTGTGATGAGATCTCACCATTCCAGAATAGGGGCCAAACATTTAGAAAAAATCATGTTCCTCAAATGCAACATGGATAAGTTTTAGGAAGTACAGCAAGTTTATTTTTTAAAATCATTTTTCTAAAATGCAACCTTTCAGACATTTTGGGTTTGGCTGCCTCTGCCTGCCTGTTTAGGGATCCCAGCCTCCTCTGCCTGCCCGGTCTCTTCTTGACCAGTTCAACAGTTGAATTGTCCAAGACAAAGGCCTCTGCCTTCCTTCCTTTGGGGTTCCCTGCCTCCTCTGCCTGCCTGGTTATTTTGGGTTTTTCTGCCTGGTCTGTTCTTGCCAAAATCAGTTGCAGAGTTTTGAAATAAAAAGGCACACTTGTGCCTAGAATTTATTTAAACCACACATCTGAAGTAGCCTTATTTTGTTGGGAAAACCCCCCATTGATTTTAATAGGGACTCGTGGAGTCAGCTTTGGGAGTGACTCGTGACTTGTGACTCGTGAGTCACAATTTTGGACCAAGGACTCGGACTCGAGACTCGGGTCCAAAGACTCGTGACTCGACTCGTGACTCGAGACCAAGGACTCTTCAACATCCCTGGTAATGAAGTCTTAGGAGAGTCATGTCAATCTTTAAGAATTGGGGGGGGGATGCAGAGAAACCTGGAGGAAACAGCAAATGCTGAGTGGTCCTGGGAAAGGGGGTGGGGCCAAGGGAAGGGGTGGGGCCACCTAGGGATCAGTGGAGGCTGGGTGGGCCCTGGACGGAGGTGTTGCACCCTGGCTTTACAGCATGTGCTTTGGAAAGATATTCAGATTGTGCTTGGAGGTCCTCATCCCGGTGCTCCCCCAAGGGAGCTTTGTAGGATGGCAAGGAGGGAGAGGCCTTTCTGGTGGTGACCCCCCAATTCTGAAACATTCTCCCCAGTGAGGTCTTCCTGGCACCAACACTGTTACCCTTTCAGCGCTCGGTTCAGACTTTGTTCTACTACTTGGAAGGGTCACCATATGATTATAAGGTTTGAACCGGTCCTGGGATTTTTCTGGTTGAATAATAATAATAATAATAATTATATATATATATATATATATATATATATATATAAAATTTATATTGTGCTCTTCTCCAGAGCGCAGTACAGTATACAAAATAGCTCAAACAATAAACATTACAATTTAAACTAAAAAAATACATTAAAATACTTTAAATGGGCTACAATCCAAGTAAATTTAAATGAACAACAGCAACTAATTAAAACCATCAAGCAATAAAACCAAAACCACAGCAATGAACTGATTGTTTTGAAATTGTGCTTGTATGTCAATGGTGCTAAGTTATGTTATGCTGTATAATGCACATTAAAAGATTTAATCTTTTGTAAACTGCCCAGTGACTTTGGCTGTTGCATGGTATAGAAATAAGATCGATAAATGTAATAATAATAGCAATAATAGCAATAATAGCAATAATAATAATAATAATAATAATAATAATAATAATAATATGCAAAAGTGGGACCCACAACCCAATGTTGCAGCATAGAGTTCTGCCATTCTGCATCAATAATGATAATAATACCATTGTTTGACTATGTGTTTAGTAATTCAAGCCTTAATGGTGCTTTCTACAAGGGGGAGTAGTTGGATGTGAGTACTCTGCACATCTTCAAAGGAACTCTTTACCGCTTTCAGGAGTCCACAGTCCACACTACTTCCTTCCAGTCCCTTCTCCCAATTCCAGCTGGTGGAAAAGGGCCCCCTCATGGGCACTCTTAGAGAAACGTCACAGGACATGGCTTATTGATTGATTGACTGATTTGAAGTATTTCCGCAACCCGCCCACTTCCCAGCTAAAGAGGCTCCTGGAGCAGCTCACAAACCATCTGTTAAACAAGAGCAGTGCCTGACCAGCAGGTTTACATTCTAAAAAGACACAATCGAGAAGGAAAAGGGGATGGGTAGGGAAAAGGGGGGGCATGAAGGAGGATTTTTTAGCAGGATCCCTTCCTGGATAGAGACAATCTTCCACAATCATTGATGCCCTGCTCAGTTCTAGGATGGATTATTGCAGTGCGAGTTACGAGGGGCTGCCCTTGAAGAGAGTTCAACATTTACACACCACTTAGGATTCCAAACCCTGCAGGATCCCCATCCACCACAACAAGCTGCCTCTCCAGTGCCAACCAGATCTCAGACTTCTGGGTCAAGGTCTAGGGCCTGAAAGCCCCCCTCCCAAAAGGCTTCCCCACCCTGCGATCCTGCTATGCCCTCCCGACTGCCGCTGCACCTGCCTCACATAACCCTCATGAATCGCACATCATGCACCCCCCTCAGATCGCCCAGTCAGCCAGGCCCAAGCCAGTGCTGAGGGTCCAGTCGGCAGACACTTAGGCTCCCAGCTTCCCTCCTCACAGCATGAACCAGGCTGGCACAGGGGCATCTCCTGCTGGATGGAGTGCATCCTTTTATTCTTCTCTCCCCTCCCTCCCTTCCCTTCTATTCAGAGAATCAGAGCAATCTCTCCCTGTCATGGATGGAACAACTATCAGGTGGATCCACAATTGGCTACAGAATCGAACTCAAAGAGTGCTTATCAATGGTAACTTCTCAAACTGGGGAGAGGTAACGAGCGGGTACCGCATGGCTCGGTCCTGGGCCCAGTGCTATTCAACATTTTTATTAATGACTTGGATGAGGAGGTGCAGGGAATGCTTCTCAAATGTACAGATGACACAAAGTTGGGTGGAACAGCTAATACTCTGAAAGACAGAAACAAAATTCAAAGCGATCTTGATAGGCTGGAGCGCTGGGCCGAAAACAACAGAATGAAATTTAATCGGGATAAATGCCAAGTGCTGTACCTAGGGAAAGGAAACCAAATGCACAGTTACAGAATGGGGGACACTTGGCTCAACAATACTACAAGTGAGAAGGATCTTGGAATTGTGGTAGATCACAAACTGAATATGAGCCAGCAATGCGATGTGGCTGCAAAGAAGGCAAATGCTATTTTGGACTGCATTAATAGAAGTATAGCTTCCAAATCGCTTGAAGTAATAATTCCCCTTCACTCAGCACTGGTTAGGCCTCATTTTGAGTACTGTGTCCAGTTCTGGGCACCATACTTTAAGAAGGATGTAGACAGACTGGAGAGGGTTCAGAGGAGGGCAACAAGGATGATAAAGGGACTGGAAACCAGGGCCTATGAGGAGAGACTGAAAGAACTGGGCATGTTTAGCCTTCAGAAGAGGAGACTGAGGGGAGACAGGGCCGGCGCTACCGCTAGGCCAACTAGGCTGTTGCCTAGGGCGCGTAGCGGAAGAGGGCGCAGAAACGCTGCGCTCCTCTTTGCTGCCGGTGCGCTCCTGCCCTGCCCGCCTGCCCCCCTCACCGACAAAGCCAGGTCAGTGCGGGGGATTGCGCCCGGAGTAGTGGTGGGGCCGAGCCTGGGCGCCTCCCCCCCCACCTCACCTCGCCTCCGTGCCGCCTCCCCCCCACCTCGCCTCCCCGACACCTACCTTCTCTGCGCTGTTTCCGGAGCCCCGCCCGCGCTCTGTTTTGACGGGAGGAACCAGGGCAACAGGGCTTAAACAGCCCTGTTGCTCTGGTTTCCCCCGGCCAAAAACAGAGCGCGGGGGTCCCTTTTCGGAGGAGGTGTGGGAAGGTAGGTGGAGGGCGGCAGCGGCAGCGTGCGGGGGGGGTCCAGTGGCGGCGGCGGCGGGAGGTTGCAGAGCAGGGCTGCTTTCCGGAGCCCCCCCCACGGCACGAGATGGGGGGGCACTAAATATAATTTAGCCTAGGGCACCAAACTGCCCTGCACCGGTCTTGAGGGGAGATATGATAGCACTCTTCCAGTACTTGAAGGGTTGTCACAAAGCGGAGGGCCAGGATCTCTTCTTGATCATCCCAATTTGCAGGACACGGAATAACGGGCTCAAGTTACAGGAACCCAGATTCCACCTAAACAGCAGGAAAAATTTCCTGACTGTTAGAGCAATAAGACAATGGAACCAACTACCTAGGGAGGTGGTGGGCTCTCCCACTCTGGAGGCATTCAAGGTGCAGCTGAACAGCCATCTGTCAGGGATGTTTTGACTTGGATTCCTGCACTAAACAGGGGGTTGGACTCGATAGCCTTAGAGGCCCCTTCCAACTCTACTTTTCTATGATTCTATGATTCTATACATCAGACAACTGCAAACTATCCTGTCTGTGTAGCTCCCTCCTAACATGGGAAATCTCTGGATGGTGAATAATCCCATCACCAAACAGATGCAAATCACATTGCATCTCCCAGTTCACCTTCGTACAGACCCTGTTGAGCCCATGTGGGCACAAGCCACCCACCAAACCAAGAAATGTGTGGAATCAGATTTGACCAGAGGATGACCATGCCCAGCCATCTCTGTTGGATCAAGTGTGGATCCTTCAAAGCTTGTAAGAGCAGGGCCTTACCTTTCAGCAATCCAAGGTCATTCCCCCCCAGGAGCAAAACCAAAACCTAGGGGGGGGGGGTCATACTCCACACCTTCCTGGAACAGCATAGGAAGAAGGCGCTCCCATTCCATGCCATGTCTGCCTGACCACTGAATGGTGGCAAACAGGCTTGTAAATAGTATAATTGCTCCTTGGATAACTGGATAGTACTTTTTAATGTATGGACTTTTTAATGGATATATTTTCTGTATTACAGCCCCTGAAAAAGGCTTTGGCCGAAACGCGTCGGGCAGAAATAAAAATACATCAAGATCTCTATTGGCACTTGGAGTTTTCTCTCTCTTTTGCCTTCCTCCTGTTTTTTTTTCTTTTCTACACACATATAAGCACACGCACAGGTCCTCCTCCGTTGCAGCGATCTATAGAAAAGAAAAAAATAACTGAGATAAAATCATCATGTGTCATTTATCCATTGCTGGCAACTGATGGAAGTAAGACCAAAAGGCCTTTGAGCGCCATCGCCCCACAGCCTCCACTTCACCTGAGGGGAATCCCAGTGCTGCCACTGTGGATGCCACTCTGATTCGGAAGGAATGCATGCAGTGTGAGAGTTGGACTGTCCCGGGTTCAAAAGCTCCCCTAGCCAATGACCCTCAGTCCCAGTCACGCAGGCGGAAGGAGGAGATAACAGCAGTTAATAAAGATTAAAGAGTTTATTTGTAAGACCCAATTACATGGGATTAAGGCAATCAATGCATCTCTACTCACTACATCATTGCAGACTCAAATCCTATACCCCAGTGGTAAGGCTAGATGAAGTGAAGTCCAAGAGACATGTCGAGACGAGAGTGTGAAGAGGAGAGGGCAAGCAAGTGACAAGGAGCAAGTGAAAGCTATCAGCAAGTGTGCTAGCTTTATACCCCAGACCCTGCATCTATAAATAGGATATTACTCACCCCAGTGGTATAACCCATTCATCAACATGTTGATCCCAAACCTGTTCAAGGCTGCTGAGTCATGTCACCTCGAGACTATGTCTCATGACCAAAGACCTTCTGTACTTGAACTCAAGTAACACCCACCAGGTCAGGTGATAATCCTGATGTCAGGTGGTAATCTCGTTCTGCCTATGCAAAACCCAACATCCCCCTGCTTTTGCATTTGCGCAGAACGTGGTTATTTACCTCATACAACAGCAACAGCTTTGTTGACATCTGATGCTGTTCCTTCATCTATGGACTTTGATAAAAAAAACTTTTGCAGGAATGACTTTACCTGCCAGAAAATTTGAACCACCATCAAATCACTTCTGATGTATCCCTCCTTATGATACAGTTTTATTTGCAAACCCAAAACGTTGTGTATTGCTATCTGCCTGCAGCATAGCAATCCTGCCTTGGTTTCCTGAAAAAACTGTAATAGGTTTTTCACATCAATCCCAGCATCATTTAAACATTTTTAACAATTTAAACTATTTAAACAAATGCAATAACTATTCAAGCTTTACAATTGCATAATAGCACAATACATAATACAATGTATTCAGTTCAATTTCAGTTGAACTCTAACTTTTAGATGATTGTTTCTACAAAATCAATCAAAGTATGGTTATAAAAATAACAAACTTCAGGTGTGTTCTTGTTGTTCTTACTATCACAACCACAACTGGCATTTCTGTGAATCTGTAAGCCACCTGTGCTCTGACTTGTAACTCTTAGTCTGAAGTATGATGTTCCCTCCAGATAACACTCAACTCCTTTTCAGAGCTCTCCAAGCATGTCCATGTTGGTCTAACAGTCTGCCCTATCACACTGACAGCAATATCTGGCCTTGTTGCTTGTACAGTAAAGCTCAACAGCCCAATGCTTCTGTGTACCATTCAAACTGCTTTTCCATCAGCATGTGCTTGAAAATCCTCAATTATTTGGAGTCTCGCACTGAGTTAACAATCTCCAAAATTCTCAATCACATCCATGATTTTTCTCTGGTTTGTTGCAGTAAGTACTGCCCTCTTGGTTCTTTTTCCCTCAACCTCTATTTACAAATAAACAGTTGATCCACCACCAAGCAGTTTCAATTCAATGAAATTCTAAACCCTGGATCAATTATATCATATTGCTTTTATCTGTCCAGAAAAAACAATAGATCATCCATCTAAACAAAGTACATACAGTCTATGTCCTTGTTCCTTCTGTTTAACAAACATTGATCTGCCTCTCTGTGCAAATCTCAATTCAACAATGTTTGAGTTCAAAACAGAATTCCAGCCTCCAGCTGATTCTAGCTTTTCCTAAAGAAAAATCTCAGACAGTTTTCCATTTAAAGACTTCCTCTCATTTAAAATGCTTATGTTCCAATATTTCAATTGTGAAATATCCATACATTTTCACATTCTTAAACATCAGTCTAACTGTTTCCAAAGCAAATTGTTGTTGCACTCATCTCATGATTATCCTGCTCCTTTTAACTAAAGCAAAAATCACAAGCAACCAATCTTGCTGTTTGTCATATAACCTTTTCAATCTGGTTAGTTTTCACTTAAAAAATCTATCTGGTAACAATGAGTTCCATGAACTGCTGTTTGTTTCCCCAGCTTCCATGTTTTGTTCTTTATCCAAAGAATTCAACTCAGCTTGCATAGCCTGAAGCTATGGTTCAGCTTCCTTAACAGATAATTTTTTTCACCTCTTTGAAATTTTGAAGTTTCAAATGGCTTTTCCCTGCAAATTCATCCTGATATCTCACAGGTTGTTTGACTCACCTGTTCCTTACCTCATCAGTTATCAGGTTCCTGTTCCAATAAATTTGCACCAATGATGAACAATCATTTGTTTAGTCTCCACTAAACCAAATGTGTATCAGAGTTTGTCAAATTTACCTGACTGTCTTTCAGCAAATGCTTTTCTATTCTGACTCTGAGCTTGATGCTTCTCCTGCATTAACAGAATTAATTTTGAAAAATGATCTCACCTTTTCATTCAGCATTATACTAAACACTTCTAGATAATCTCACTATCCAAGTGTTGTTCATGTAAAACACAATATTCTCATTTCTAGAAAAATCTCATGTAAGCTCCCTTACAGATTTCTTCTAACTTTGAGGTGTATGTACCTACATATCAGATCCAAGATCCTGAAATGTTTCTCCAGAAGATTCTTCCTTCTACACTACTTTCTATAAGGTGTACAGTTCATCACACAGAACTAAAACTTCTATCATGTACATAATCAAAACATTTAAGAGCTTCTACCAAAACCTCATTATCTAAATTAGTATCACCTCTTCTGAGTGTTTGTTTACTCTTCCACACAATCCATGTGTTCAATATCACATCCTGTTAGAAATGCATCAAAGTATGCACTGAATTGAACTTCCCCATATCTTAAAAGAAAATAGGCAACATGGGTAATATGCTTGATTCCCATCCAAGCACAAAACACCTTGACTTTGTTCAATACTTCAGCTTTCTATCTAACATGTACACAACCTGTATCTCGTGTATTGATCAATTAACATCATGAAATAACGTGCCTTTCCTCTAAAAACCATCAGAGTATCCACAAGATCACTAAGAACAAATGTAAATGAAATGAACTGGTTTTTTTTTTCAGCTTGCCTTCCAGTTTACCTGTTGAAGCTAGCATCCCTTGTTTATGTGCACAAAATTCCTTTCATGTGAAAATTACAATTTCCCAATGCTTTCCCCACCATAGTTTGCATTTTCTTTCACAAGCCTGTGAATCTAAATGATCAAACAATCATGTGATATGCATGCATGTACATGTCATACATATAAGCATTTAACTTGTTTATAGTTGCAATCAGTACAACTTTCCATTTCTTTATTTCACCATTACAGTATAAAAGAAATAATCCATCTCTTAGCTTTGCCATATAAACATACCTACTAATTCAGTATTTTACATTTTGCTACAGAAAAATCCACAATATACTCAAGTCATATATACATTCAGTACATTTCCTGACATTTCAAGAGCATATATTACACTTTCTTGAATCCAAGTTATCCAAACTTTCAAGAAATACAGTTTCAAAAACATGACTGTTAAACCTTTGACCATTTGCATAGTCCTCTTCCTGTTTATTTATGTCCAACACAGAAAGCTTCGTTTAAACAATCCACTGTTTCTGCTCACAACAAAATAATGTCCATTTTGTTATGTCTTGGTTAAAACACAAAGTTTTTCCCATCAGCAGCGCCCCTGCTGATTTCAAGCTCCTTTCTTCTGTGATCCCACATGAAGAAAATGAAGAACAGCTTCTCATTTTAAGCACAGCTTTCTCTGTTCAAAACTGCCGCGCTGTTTTCCTGCTGTTTTCAAACCACGCCTCCACTGGTTTGATACAGCCTCCCGTGTAGTATCAAGTTTCCCCAAGATACGTTTCTGTCACACGTGACTTTGCTTTGCTGTGACATGACGCTCCAGATGCTTTGCCCACGTCAGACGTAATCCACGCATTTGTAATCCAAGCCACTTGTTGATACAATGCAAAAGATAGCTGATCCGCTGCTGTGTGAAGCAAACTGTAAAAGAAATATGATCCTCCTGCTGTAGCCTTGACTCAAATGAGTTGACACAGAGCCTCCTGAAGATTATTTCTTTGCCCGTTACAGCTCCTTGACAATCACTCCAGCAAGCTGTGGAAAACGAAATCCTTGTGTCCAGCGTTGTTCACCTTTCAGCCTAGTAGCTGCCCGATAGCCTCGGATTTTGCCAAGCCTGGCACCTCCGTTCCAGCTGCTTTCAAAACGAAAAATCCTTCGTCTCTCTGTCCTGCATTTTTCAGTTGTGCTGCATTCCAAGCCGCTGTTATCAGCACCCAGCTTTAGCAACATGCCTTCGCCTTCCCGGTTTATTTACAAACCGTTCTTACAAATAGTAAACAAATTCCTTTAACTCTATAACTGCTGAATTTCTCTGAACTGCGTCTCTCTGGCTTATCTGCCCATCTGAGATAACCATCAGATCGTAATCTCTGATCCTTATCTGGGCCCATAACCAGATGTGAGAGTTGGACTGTCCCGGGTTCAAAAGCTCCCCTAGCCAATGACCCTCAGTCCCAGTCACGCAGGCGGAAGGAGGAGATAACAGCAGTTAATAAAGATTAAAGAGTTTATTTGTAAGACCCAATTACATGGGATTAAGGCAATCAATGCATCTCTACTCACTACATCATTGCAGACTCAAATCCTATACCCCAGTGGTAAGGCTAGATGAAGTGAAGTCCAAGAGACATGTCGAGACGAGAGTGTGAAGAGGAGAGGTCAAGCAAGTGACAAGGAGCAAGTGAAAGCTATCAGCAAGTGTGCTAGCTTTATACCCCAGACCCTGCATCTATAAATAGGATATTACTCACCCCAGTGGTATAACCCATTCATCAACATGTTGATCCCAAACCTGTTCAAGGCTGCTGAGTCATGTCACCTCGAGACTATGTCTCATGACCAAAGACCTTCTGTACTTGAACTCAAGTAACACCCACCAGGTCAGGTGATAATCCTGATGTCAGGTGGTAATCTCGTTCTGCCTATGCAAAACCCAACATGCAGAACTGCTGCCCTTCCAGTCCCAAGGACTTCAGTGCCAGCTTTGCTACTGACCCTAACTGATACTTACTAAGGGGAGAACCATCAGCATGGCCAACAAAGGGCCAAGACCCTTGCCTCAAGTGCAATACATGCCATCAAGGCCTCCACTGGGCAAAGGTAATTGACCTGCGCCAGACCCAGATACACCTGTTAACCTTAACCCAACTAGTCCCTCTTGGAACGATTCAAGTAGAGCTGCACTGCAGTGCCTACGAACGCCAAAGGCTGTTAGTGCTGCCACGTGGAATAATGCTGCTGCAAAGGGGGCATGGCACAAAACCAGCCATGGCCTCTGCAGCCCCAGCTGGAGACATCGGGAGGTGGCCGCATTCTAGACCTGCCCAAAAGCGTCCTCCAAACTCAGTCTGGAGTCAACAGAGTATCCACTAGCCTTGGAGCAGAATGCTAACCCTGCCAGCGTGGGGATCTTTTTGTCGTTCTCCATGGAAGTTAGGTGGGCCAAGATCGGTGCTGTGTCAGGCCCCTTGTCTACATCCGAAGATGAAATTGCCACACATGTGGGCGCTTGACAGGGGCTTTTGGGGGCTCTCCCCGTCTTTCCACTTTGACCCTGTTTAGGTGGAATGCAGAAAATCCCCTTCCCCCGGCTCACGTGCAGCTGTGGGCAGGGAGGAATTTTGCGGACATGGGGGAACTGAGTCGCGGCTTACCTGTTGACACAGGTATGTGGTCAGTAAGGGGGCGGGGCTTCAGGAGCCAATATTAGGCCCGGCAGCCCCACCCAACACCCTCTTTGTTTCTTGCAGCTCCCTCCCTCCCGCCCTGTACACAGTATGGGCACCTCTGGTCGCCGTTAAGGGGCCGAGTAGGAATTTTGGCTCATCTCTATTAGGGGGATGAGCGCGTTTCGCCTACTCCATACTGCCTCAGGGTTGGGGGTGTTGGCAATCTGTGTACATAGCATGTTAAAAATGGTCACATTTGAATAGTAAGCAGGTAAGTGCGGGTTAGGGTATTGATAGGGTGAGGTGAGCATCCCTGGCACCAATCAGGTGACAGGCGGTTTCAGGATGCCTCAGGTTGATGGGTCAGTAGGCTCAGACAGCTGAGGATCAGGAACGCCTGTGATGCCTTTGTTCTCGCCAAGCTTGTTGTCGTGAGACTCTGAGAGGGGGAGACGCAACAAAGGCTCCCAACACTGTAAAGTGGAAAATGGGGCGGCAGCGGATTCATCGCCACCTCCCGGTTTTGGATGCTCCGCCCAATTGCACAATTGAGTGGCATAGGAGGCCGAATTAGAATAACCCGCACTCCATCCCTTTGCAGTTCATTGTATGTAAATAAACGTGGCCCAGTTAAACACCAACTAAGTGTCGCGACTCTTCATTTCCCTCCTACATTCGCAATGGAAAAGCAGCATCCTGGGCGCACCGATCCTGGATTGTGCAAGGACTACGCTGCAACCCAGGCAGCCTTCCCCTCCCGGGCACTCTCTTTGCAGAGTGGGGAAAATGTCACAGGAGAGAGGAAAGAAAGACCCCCCCCACCCAATTCTGTGTGTGTGTGTGTGTGTGTGTGTGTGTGTGTGTATAATCAAAATTAAACCAGGGCCTTCTGCATGCAAAGCAGATGCCTGCTGAGCTAAGCCCGTGTCAGCCTCCCTCACAGGGCAAGAAAGTCTTCCTGAAATAGACCCAGGTTCAGAACTAGAGAAAGGGATGCAATCTTGTGGATTTAGACCCCGCAGTCAGGTACCCAGCACACTGATACATGGCCTCCTATTCCCAAACACAGGGGAAGCCTGACCAGCCAACAAGTGGCCACTACCACCAACAAGTGGCCACTGCCACCACCAAATGGTGCCCACCAAATCTGTGAAGCTGTGGATCCCACAACCCCGAGGAGAGACAAACCCTTGAAAAGACACCAGCATAATGGCCCAGCTGCTGCAGATCCCAGTGGCAAGGAGAGGAGGGACGAGCAAACCAGGAACTATGTGGAAGGCAGGCTGCAGCCACCACCAGCAGAAACACAAAGGGTAACATCCCATCCGATTCCCAGGAAGGCAGATCAATGCGTGCTTGGCTGCAGCCACCACCAGGATGGCGCTATGGCAGCACAAAGAATCCAGGCCCCACCTCCGCACAACCCACCGCACCACTGATCCCAGCAGCAACCAGAGCAGGGCAGAGCAAGCCGGGACCACGTGCCACGTCCCACAGGTTAGGTAGGCCCCAAACAATGCCTGGAGGCATGAACTCCCTGGCAGCTGCAGAGATCCTCTCTCTGCAAGCCAAAAGATCCAAAGAGCATGAGGGTGGGGCAATGTGGGCTAATATTGCCCCATAAGCTCTGCCCCTCACCCGATATGGCACACGTGCTTGGCACGCCGCTTGGTCCTGCCTCTCTCCCTTCCCCCTCCACCACCAACATCCTTCCGTGCCGAGACAAGGTGGGCACGTGTACAGCGTTAAGTGTAATACTAAATAATAAATAGGCAATGGCTTGTGAGCAGGGAGGGATTTGCAGCAGAGTATGCCAGGGCAGAGAGTGGGAATGCTTTCAAGCATTTTGTACATAGTAGTGGGGGAAAGGATATTGCAGAAAGTGTTGCAATATGGTGTTGCAGAAAGTCATAAATTGGGCTTCCATACCGCTTACCCTCCGTGCACCCACACATACCCTTGGTCTTTAAGGACCAAATCCAAATGGGGAGGATAGAGTGTCAGAGACCAGAAAAAATGCCTCACATTGTCCTGGTCCTGTATTGCCCGGTGAAGATGCTAGATGACTCCTGTCCCAGGCAATCCAAAGACAGGTAGAGAAATGGAGAGCAATGGAAGAAGGGTGCATATGTTACACTATTTCACACTCTCGAAGTGAAAGTGTTCAGGTGAAAGAGTGAGGTAGCCCCTTCCTCTCCCCCATTTGAATTCAGAGAAAATGATACTTCATCTAAGAGATGTCATGGGAATGTTGCTACAAGGAATTGAGATCATGGGTTCAAAAACAAAGAGACGTTCCTTATAATGATGCAGGAGAAGCTTTATTGGAAAAGCCAAAGGAATGGGAACAAGACAGTGAAGACACCCAATGCAGAGAGACATAGCTTTGTGTTGTGGATTGAAAAGCAAAGGGGGGACATGGAAAGGGGGAGAGAGCCCCACAATTAAGCAGGGCTTCCTCAGGTCCAGATCTTCTGAACCAAGGCATAGAACAGTCAACAGTGATCCTGTGTCTTCCCTCTGATTCCCGGTCAATACTATTCTCATGAAGATATTCTTCTTGTGTTTAATAGCCTAGAAACCCAAGCTAGTACAGCGGCTGAAGAAAGACCCTGTTCCAAGTAATCCACCTCTCCCCCAGTCCAGGGCCGGCGCTACCGCTAGGCCAACTAGGCGGTTGCCTAGGGCGCGCGGCTGAAGAGGGCGCGCGGCTGAAGAGGGCGCGCAACGCTGCGCTCCTCTTCGCTGCCGCTGTGCCGTCCCCGCCAGGCCTCTGCCTCCCCCGCCAGGCCTCCGCCTCCCCACCCTCCTGCCTGCTGCCTCCGCCGCCGCCGCGCCTCCGCCCACCCGCTCGCTCGCTCGCCCACCGCTGCGCCTCCCACCGCCATCGCCACCCCCCCCAACCCCCCCGTCACCCCCCTGTCACCTACCTTCGTCGCAGCAGCCACAGCAGCAGCCGCCGCCGCCGCCGCGCCTCCACCCACCCGCTCGCTCGCTCGCCCGCTCGCCCGCCGCTGCGCCTCCCACCGCCATCGCCACCCCCCCAACCCCCCGTCACCCCCCCGTCACCTACCTTCGTCGCAGCAGCTGCAGCAGCAGCAGCAGCAGCCGCCGCCGCCGCAGCCAGGGCGGGGGGGGGAAGGTAGGTTGGTGGTGGCGGCGCAGGGTTGTTGTTTTTTTGCTTTGGAGAGGGGGGGGGCGCTAAATATTTTTTCGCCTGGGGCGCCAAACTGCCCTGCACCGGTCCTGCCCCAGTCCCAGTCCCTATAGAAGCTTCCTCCCAGCCCAACACCTCCTTCTAAAGTGGAGCCAGCCTTGGCACTTGGGGTGTTGCCTCCACAGCAACAGGCTCAGAACATAGCAAACAGGATGGAAACTGGGAGGGTAACAATGACGGCGGGTAACATGATGAAGATGTCTGATGGTGGGACTGGTTGATGGGCACAGAACATAGCTCAGAGGACGGGCCCTCAGATGGTAATAAGGATGGCGGTTGGCTGGACCATGACCTCTAATGTTGGGAACTGGTTGATAGGTTGCATGAGGATCCCACACAGGGTGTCGAGCTGTTCTGAGGTTGTGCTTCCTCCAGGTGATGCACTGGAACCAATGCCATAGCCCAATCCACCATAGCCATAGCCAAGACCTCCAAAGCCGAGACTATGTCCTTCTTTGTATTAGTCCTGGATCTCCCACCAGTTCATTGGATGAACCCATTAGTTTCAAGCATGAAGTGCATGAGAGAAAAAGCCAAATGTCCCCAAGAAGGTCGCAAGCAGGGCATAGTGGCAAACATGTCCCCATGCTTTTCCTTAGTTACCAAAAGCTGCTATTCAGAGTAGGGATGGCTGGGAATTGCAGTTCAGTTTGGTTTTGATAAGAATTTACTGAAAGCCAGAAAGTTCTCCATATTTCGGGGGAAATGTACTCTTGGGGTTTTTGTTTGTCCATTTTTTAAATGAATATGGTAGAACCAGAAACTGACAGTTTCGTCCATCCAGGTCCAGTGCTTTGAGTGCTTTGCTCTTAAAAGGCTGGGGTTGAATCCCCACTATTGAAACATGGGAGCGCTGAGTTAGGGTTGCCAACACTTCATTGTCCTCATCATTAACAGCTTTATGAGAAGCAGCTGCAACATGGTTCTCTCCGTGCTAGGTATAACCGTACCTATTGAATTTAAGGCGTGCAAATGGATGAGAATCTCGTTATAATTCATATTTATAAGAATTTACCAAAATTGGCAAAGTTCTTCATATCCTATTTAAATTTCAAGTTGAGATTTAAATAGCATCTAATTCTAGAGCAAGTGAAACTGCAGTCTGCTATGTTCTCCCATTCCCGATTCGGAGGCAGCCTGAAGCATATCGCTCTGTTCCTGCTGATGATTTGCAGGACCCTTGACACTTGATGGAAGACTCTAGGCCTCCATAGATGTGAACTTGAGAGAAGCATGACGATATCCCCAAGAAAATGGACTCACCTGCTTTTCCAAGGAGATGTCCTGAAGACTAGGATGTCAAGAGACGCTGCTGGAATTGCAGAGGGATGGTTGAGCTTTTATACAGTTCAGAGTCCCCAACAGGTAGGACACCACCTACTTCCAGCTAGGATTTTGATGTGCCGCAGAGAGTTTTCTTTTCATGTGCAAAATTACTTTGCTAAGCAGAAATAGGTTAATTCTCCCTTTCCCTGACCACAACACAGACTTACAATGACTGCAACATACTGATCTCCCGAGTCCCTGTCCAACACTCTAACCACTACGCCACACTGGCTCACACTGGCTCACTCTGAACCGCCAGAGAGAGTACCTGCTTTTATACCGTTCCTTTCAGGTCTAGAATGAAATGGCTCATTACAAACTGCTCCAGATAAAAATCATCTGGCTGTTCCAAGAAGTTCTCATTGAGATTGGATTATTCCAGGGTGTGGTTTTTCAGGGAGTGCCTGATGCCATCTGTTGATTTCTGACTGCAGAATTTGCAAGTCTGGGAGGGCCACAGCCAGACAGGAGGAAGGGGAAAAAATCATTGTGGGCCGTGCCTCTACAGATTCCTTGCTTCTTTTGAACTTTAAATTGGTGCAGCTCCTATGGCTTTGAAGGGATTCCAGAGCCTGCTGCTGAGTTTGTTTTTCAAGTTGAACTTCTGTTCTTTGAGAATGGTAGGCCCAAGTCCCCAAGCCTTAGATGCGTCATGCTGGTATCGGTGAGTTGGCCTCAGTGCATCAATTTGAGCTCCTGATTGCTTAGACCACTCCTCTCTTATGTTGCTTCATCTGGGCACTATTTAGTGAAGGGGTTCCACCATGCCTCCCTTCAATCTTATGGGTGTATTTTTGTGGCATTGTCAGGCCTTCTCCTCCATCCGTGTCTAGGCACAGATTGGCCACTGTTGTTTTCATGCCAATATGTGTGGTTAGCATATTGTCTTAGCTCCGAGAGGTGCCCTGTTGGATTCTTGTGGGAGAATGCAGCTTTTTCCTCAATGACACCATTTCAGGGCTTAAAAAGTGACTGGAGGAGAGTCAATCCTGCACTAAGCAGCCTTCAGATCATTGCTGGTACCTCCCCATCATTCTTTGGACTTGAACCCCTCTCTGGCTCAGGGGAGGGCTCTAAGGTGGAGGAGGCATATCACACTGAGCCATGCCTGCTGCCCTGGGACTTCCAGGCCAGAAGACGTGGCTTTTTGAGACCCTATGCAGCGTCTAGAATCATAGAATCATAGAAAAGTAGAGTTGGAAGGGGCCTACAAGGCCATCGAATCCAACCCCCTGCTCAATGCAGGAATCCAGGTCAAAGCATCCCTGACAGATGGCTGTCCAGCTGCACCTTGAATGCCTCCAGATTGGGAGAGCCCACCACCTCCCTAGGTAGTTGGTTCCATTGTCTTATTGCTCTGACAGTCAGGAATTTTTTCCTAATGTTTAGGTGGAATCTAGGTTCCTGTAACTTGAGCCCATTATTCCGTGTCCTGCAAACTGGGATGATCAAGAAGAGATCCTGGCCCTCCTCTGTGTGACAACCCTTCAAGTACTGGAAGAGTGCGATCATATCTCCCCTCAGTCTCCTCTTCTGAAGGCTAAACATGCCCAGTTCTTTCAGTCTCTCCTCATAGGGCCTTGTTTCCAGTCCCTTTATCATCCTTGTTGCCCTCCTCTGAACCCTCTCCAGTTTGTCTACGTCCTTAAAGTGTGGTGCCCAGAACTGGACGCAGTACTCAAGATGAGGCCTAACCAGTGCCGAGTAAAGGGGGTAGATTCATAGATTATAGAGTTGGAAGGGGCCTACAAGTCCATCGAGTCCAGCCCCCTGCTCAATGCAGGAAACGAGAGGAGGGGTCTCCCATCCAAGTAATAACTAGGCCTGTCCCTGCTTAGCTTTCCACGCTCAGACAAGCTGAGCCAGCACGATTTGGAAGCTATATTTCTATTAATGCAGCCCCAAATAGCATTTGCAGCCACATCGCATTGCTGGCTCATATTCAGTTTGTGATCTACCACAATTCCAAGATCCTTCTCACTTGTAGTATTGTTAAGCCAAGTGTCCCCCATTCTGTAACTCTGCATTTGGTTTCCTTTCCCTAGCTGCAGCACTTGGCATTTATTCCTATCAAATTTCATTCTGTTGTTTTCGGCCCAATGCTCCAGCCTATCGAGATCGCTCTGAATGTTGTTTCTGAATTTTGGTAAGAACAGATGCAGCCATGAGCAGTACCAGCCCTGGTGGGAAGGCTCAGGAGGTGTCGACATGCCTCTGATATTGCATCCATCATCACCCACTCTCTAGGTGGCCATCCGCAGTCTGGGTCGGAACTGCAGTCCAAAATATCGAGAAGGCCCCAAACTGGGGAAGGGTGTCTAAGATCAGACTGGAAGCAGAAGGGGGGAAATGTGATTTTTCAGCCCTCCTAGACCCAAGGAACCAGTGGATCCTGCTGGTTCCAGAGCAGCTATAATGGATTAAGATGGATTTCCACTGTGCAATAACATGCGCTCCATATCAGTGGAATGGGGGTCTGCTGAAGTTGAATCTGACCACGAAGAATGCAGAATCAGAAAGAGTACAGGGGCGTTTGGAAGGAGGTGCATCGTGCTGATGTCAAACTGATCTGTGAAGAACTCTGCAGATAAACAGGCTCTTAGTTCCTCCTCTCTATGTCAGGAAATTTACATGAAGGACGGGTTGGCGGTGGGGAAACTGCTCCTTTCTAAGGTTTGTATCAAGAGGTGGGCACCTGCAATGGCTCCTTCTTCTGCTCCTACTACTTCCATCTTCTCTGGGATGCTTTTGGATGTTTTCCATTTCTTCCCTCCCAGCTATGACTTGAGACAATTGGAATCTTTATTTCCTTTGGTCACTGACACAGATGTGCATTTTGCTTTTCATATGGGAAGAGTCTAAAGCAGCCAGGAAGCTGATGACATGGACTGTCTTATGAAAAGATGCACGGCTTAGGTTCCTATGGAAATCACTTTGATGGCTTTCTCAGTGAATTTCTGGTGCCATTTGGAAACCATTTCTCTTGTGTGGTTGTTTGATTGATTGCTTCCTTGTGCCATTTCCTGACCATTCATCAATAGGTTCTATACCACCACTCCGACTACATGTAGAACACTCTCTTTTCTCTCTGACCTACAGGGTTGCAAAAGTGCAACGTTAAGATCAGATTAGACCACTGAACTGACAGTATGGGAGGGGGATCTTTTGCTCACCGTGTCATGTGGATGCCCTGTAAAAAGTGAGTCCACATATTGTGACGTCTCTCACCTTGGGCTCTCCGACGCCAAAGCAGCATCTCCGTTTCACAAAGTCCCTTCCTCCCTTCCTGGCACACATATATGTTGGCAAATGCAATCACCCAATAAAACAAGGCAAGGCAAGAAAATGCAAGTTCCCAGAAACTGCTGGCAAAGATGGGATTGCTGAGAGCTTTCCCCCCCCCCCCCATCTCCTTTGCGGCACTGAGGTCTCAAGTCAGGAGCCCTGCGGACACAAACCGATTAGGTGAACAAGGGCTGACATGGCTGCATGTCCATGATCCTGTTGTTAATTTTGAGCACTGCGGTCTTTTCATGGGCTCTATTCCAAGCGTCTCCTCTTCATTGTAGGTATTGAAAAAATCCTCCACCTTTCAGCTTCTTCATAAGGTTGCTGTTTATTTCATTACTCCTAAAAGCTTCTGAAATAACTTTGTCACCACCAACCTGACTGCGCAGTCCTTTGGCGCCATATAGGCCACTCCTGTCTGCAGAGGAAAATGAATTTTTCCTTACAAGACAGGAGCGGAAGCGATGAAAGGATTTTTAGTAAGGTTCCAGTCTACCCAAGAGCCAGGAGTCTGAAGAGTAAAAATAAGGGAGCCAATTTTAGCCTCTTGTGGAATTGCTGGAAGCACCAGGAATTAAAATGCAAAGCACAGTTGCGCTTGGAAAACTTTGCTGTGAAAACACACATGCTGGAATGTTTATTAGCAAAGTGATCTAGGATAGCCTTCAAATCTGAATGTCCAGCAATTCCTTCATTTTACTCCCCCACTCCAATGACATCGCAGCATAAGATGGCCCCTGCTGGATGGCTTGAAAAGGATCTGGGACAATTTCCTGGAGGAGAAGGCTATCAGTGGCTCCTAGTCCTGACGGCTCTATGCTACCTCCAGTACCAGAAGCAGTATGCCCATGTAAACCAGTTGCTGGGGAACATGGGTGAGAGTGTGCTGTTGCACTCATGTCCTGCTTGTGGGTTTCCCTGGGCAGCTGGTTGGCCATTGTGTGAAGAGAATGATGGACTAGATGGACCCTCAGAGTTCAGAAGATGCTTTTGGGCTGGTCTAAAATGCGACCACCTCCCAATGTCTGCAGATATATTGCTGAGTCTACAAGGTCATGGCCTGTTTTCTGCCATTCCCCCTTTGCAGCAGCATTATTCCACGTCGCAGCACTAATAGGCTTTGAAGAGAATGAGGTACTAGATGGACTCTTCTGATGTTCTTAAATGCCTTTCTGCTATGTAAAGTAAGATTGCACTTAGCCTGTTTGCCACCATTCAGTGGTGAGGCAGACATGGCACGGAATGGAAGCACCTTCTTCGTACACTGTTCCAGGTAGGTGTGAAGCATGACGCCCCCCCCCCACAGGTTTTGGTTTTCTCCTGGGTGGGGATGACCTTGGATTGCTAAAGGGTAAGGCCCTGAGCTTTGAAGGATCCACGCTTGATCCAACAGAGATGGCTGGGCATGGTCATCCTCTGGTCAAATTTGATTCCACGCATTTCTTGGTTGGGTGGCTTGTGCCCACATGGGCTCAACAGGGCCTGTGAGAAGGTGAACTGGGAGATGCAACGTGACTTGCATCTGTTTGGTGATGGGATTATTCACCATCCGGAGATTTCCCATGTTAAGAGGGAGCTACACAGACAGGACGGCGTGCAGCTGTCTGATGTAGGTAATGATTTATTCCTGGAAGTTGTGCAAAGGGGCCCACTTGAGGAGCTTCGTAGCAGGTGGGGTGAGGGGCTAAGCAGAGGCTTGCCCTCCCTGTGGCTGGCAGGGGCAGGTATACTTCAGTTGGGTTTAGGGTCAGTGAGCATCCATAGCTACCTTTAGGGTGATTGGTAATTCCGGAATCCGGAGGCTTCACACTTAGGATTTTTCAGCCCAGTGTGGAGCTATGTATTGCCTCTGAGGCTCACTCACCTCTCCCACTCAGAGTTTTGCAGTCCTGGGGGGTGGGGTAAAATGGGAAAGCCTCCCTCCACCAGAATGGTATAGGCCTGAGGTGGGGTGGCAAGGGGAAGGACATCACCCCAGGTTTACATTCCATTAATTAGCTGCTCAGGAACCTGCGGCATCCAGCGGTCCGTTGGGCCTAGGAAGGCCAGGCTAACACATTTCTCCATGGGATGTAAAAACCTACTTCAGGGGCTGCTTGCCTTTTTCTTGGCGAGCACCCCCACAAGGTGTGAAACCCCACACACACACCGCACAGCTCGATCCGCCTCGCTGGCAGCGCGGGGTCCCATTGCATCACTTCCGGCTGCCAGGAAGTGTCGTGACGGTAGTGTAAAAACCAGGGCAACGCGGCTTAAAACTGCCACAAATTGCAAACCATGGCCTTTTTAAGCTGGGTTGCCCTGGTTTCTATGCTAAAAATGCAGTGCGGGGTCTCGTCGTGTCACTTCTTGGCAGCCGGAAGTGAAGCGACGGGGCCCCCCGCTGCTGGTGCGGCATGGAGCGGTGGATCGAGTGGCTTATTCCCAGAAATATCTTTCATATCAGGGCTGTCTCACCAAGCTGGGCTCAATGTTCCCAGTCTATATGTAGTCTATATTGCTAGACTACAGCTCCCAGAATTCCTTGCCATTAGCCATGCTGGCTGGGTATGCTGGGAGCTGTAGGCCAGCAACATCTGGGGACCCAAGGTTGGAGAGTCCTGATCTAGACTAACATAATTTCTTTTTGGGTATTCATATAGATATCGGACCTGTTTTGGGATTTTCCTCCTGTAAGTTCAGTGAGGACTTTGTATTTTATTCTCTCATGACAATTGCTTTATAGATTTCATAGATCATAGAGTTGGAAGGAGCCTACAAGGCCATGGAGTCCAACCCCCTGCTCACTGCAGGAAACTAGAGGAGGGGTCTCCCATCCAAGTAATAACCAGGCCTGACCCTGCTTAGCTTTCCACACTCAGACAAGATCTTATTGTGCAGTCTGTTGACTAAATCAATAAATGGATTGATTGATCCCCAAGTAAGGTAAATTCTTCCTCAATTAATTTGCACTCCACCTCCTGCATCCGCCCAAATCAGTACTTCCTTTTCATTTAATTGATTCCCCATTCAGTTCCCACGCAGACACTGCACTAAAATTCCATCATTCCATTTCCAATTTATTGCCACTTTCATCATCCAGCATTAACCACCATTGTTTTGTTAGTTGATTTATTGCGTTGAAATAGGCAACCCAACATTTGGAGCCCAGATTTCCCAGGTTTCAAGGGAAGGACCAGCAGCACTTTGGCTTGCGCCCAGATTTGGACTCGGAGCCAGTGTAGTGGGGAGCGCCTTGTCATAACAGGAGCTGTGAGTGCTGATCAAGCCAGTAGGAAGAGAGAAAAGACAACCAGCCACCACCTTGCAGTGCGGGAAAAACGGGGAAGGAGGAGACAGGCCCAGACATGCAGCGAGGGCAGGCTAGAAACACTGTGCTGACCAGAGCGAAAGGGGGCACCCTGCCAGGCTGCTGCGTTGCTGAGGGCCCAGTGCCTGAAAATGGATTTAGAGTGACCTGTTGGAAATAGTAATATTGCCTGCTTAAAATCAACAAAGTGATGTAACCACTGATTAGAGTCGGAGGAATGGGTTAACTAAAGAAACCTCTCCTCCTTACTTTCGGCCTCTCTGACCAGAGCTCTGCTGCTCCCTATCTACTTCCTGCTTCTTTGTGGAAGTTAGGTGGCTCTCTCTGCTCTCCCTCTCCCAACATGCAAGATGCAAGGCAGAGCGGGCTTCCAGCCAGAGATCTTGTATAATGAAACTAATCTGTGTCACCAGGGTGCTCTGCACCCCCCAGCCACAGGGCTCACTGAGACTGGCGATGCCGGGGCAGCTGAGAGTGGCAAGGGCGAGGGGACAACAGCGCCAGCCAAGCACACACTGAGAGCCCGGCTTGAGGGCTGTGACTGGGCTCACCTGGTAGAGGGAGAAGTGAGGAGGAGGCAGGAGGAGAAGCGGGCAGGCACTGGGTGAAAAGGGGGGGAAGGGGATCGGTGGGGAGGGCGAGAGAAGAGACGGAGAGCCAGAGAGGCAAGACAGGAGCGAAGAATGGCTTTCTACATTGGAAATGGTGACCTCCACTCCTCTAGGCGCCTGCCAGGAGCCACTTCACTCATTGGCAGGGAAGAGACCTACCCCCCTCCCTGCAGTGCCCCTTTAAGAACAAGCTCCACGAGGGCTTCAACAGTCTGAACCGCTCAAGCCTGGCAGAGTCAGGTGCTTCCTTGAGGAAACATGCCAGGGGGAAACATCCGAGAAGGACTTAGGGGGCCGCCAGTATTGTTTCTCCCCCTGCATTGGGCAAAGATGAACTGGGGAGAATTATTTACCTGCCCGGCACCAGTGCATGCTGTAAAGGAAGGGGGGAAACTACTAGTCCTCATGGCTATATGCCATCTCCAGGATCAGAGGCAATTTGCCTGTGTACACCACTTGCTGGGGAACATGGGTGGGAGGGTGCTGTTGCACTCAGGTGCTGCTTGTGGGGTTCCCGTGGGCACCTGGTCAACTTCCGTGCTGCATTGCAACAAGAGTGTGCCATGCCTTTACCTCCCCCTGCTCCTTGTCCTGAGCTTGACGAAAAGCCCAATGGGAAACTCCGGGGAAAGGCAGGCAGGCAGGCTGGAAGTGGCAGCCCCATGGGGAGCTCCAAGAGAGCAACTTTCTCCAATGAGAGAGAGCAGTGCAAGCTGCTATGCAGACCAGCAAACCCAGCCAGCAACTGGGACACTCTCCAGAGACCTGAGGTCAGCTGGTAACTGGTAACCTGCCCTCAGGTCTCTGGATGCTGCTTTTAAATGTCGGATGGGTTCAAAATAAGACCTCCCTCATCCATGACCTAATAGTGGATGATGCTGTCGATCTGGCATGTATTACCGAGACCTGGGTGGGTGAAGAGGGATAAGTCAGTCTCTCCCAGCTCTGCCCAGCGGGGTACTTGGTGGCGCATCAGGGTAGATTTTAGAGCTCGGGAGGGGAAGTTGCTGTGGTCTATAGGAATTCTATCTCTGTCTCCCGGCTCCCTGTCTGTCTGACTACTGGTCCGGAGTGTTTGCAGCTTACGTTGGGCCAGCGGGACAGATTAGGGATTCTGTTGGTATACTGCCCACCCCGCTGCTCAACAGACTCCCTAGTTTTCATAGATTTCATAGATCATAGAGTTGGAAGGAGCCTACAAGGCTATCGAGTCCAACCCCCTGCTCAGTGCAGGAAACTAGAGGAGGGATCCCCATCCAAGTAATAACCAGGCTTGACCCTGCTTAGCTTTCCAGTTGGGCTGACGGAGGTGGTCTTGGTTGTGATGTTCAGGTCCCCCAGGCTGTTGGTCATGGGAGACATTAATGTCCATGCCGAGGGTGCCCTAACCAGGCCGGCTGAGGATTTCATGGACTCCATGATGACCATGGGACCGTCCCAACATGTCATTGGTCCAACGCATGTAGCAGGGCACACTCTAGATCTGTTTTTTTCAGCTGGGCATGGGGATAGTGATCTGAAGGTGGGGGACTTCAAATCAGTCCCTTTGTCATGGTCAGATCACTGCCTGCTGAGCATCACTATTCTTCTTCAGCATGAACCAATTGCACCCACTTATGCCATTGGCCTACCACTGGAAGTGATTTACTTCAGGGGTGTGCCAATCAGAGGAGCAGACTGCCAACACTGGATACAGCTCCATTGAATACCGCTCCAGGCATATGTATCATTCAATGCAGAATGCAACACGTTTTGAATTAAATTTTGGAGAGCATTCTACAAAAAGAGAAAGGAAAAAAGAATTACCAACATGGATTGTCTGTAGAGATCAGGGAAGGGGAATGTGACATGTGTGCCCCTTGATATGTTGTGGGACAGCAACTCCCATCAGCCCTAAAATGGGTATTTTGTATGTGTTTTGGTACTCCTCTTTTGCTGTGCACTATTTTGGAACACTTGGAGAAATGAGTAACCCACAGGAGATCTGCGTTCTGATCTGCACATTTGCTAGGATGATGGAGATAAAATTAGTTCATTTCAAGGTTTGGACTACGACAAATCCAGAAGCATCCCGTGTGAAAAACAAACACTTTCTGATTGATTCACATTGCAAGACTTACCTTAACTATGTACCAGTGTTAGGAAAATGGAAATACTCCTCCTCCTCCTATTATCACCACTACTTCTACAAATAATAATCAGGAATGTATGTAGGAGAAGATTCCCAGGGATAGAAAAAGAAAAGATCAGCATGCTTTGAAGTACAATACTGTGGTTTTGTGAGAAGCTGAGAGAACCTTCATTAACAGACAAATTGTCCCAACACCCTATTACAACTAAAGGGATTTGGTGAGTGATGCTGCTGAGATAATTTGCATGTATCTACCGTAATTAAGACTCTGAGTCTGAGCAGAAAGTGCTGCATCGCCATGATGGACAGTGATACTAAGTGTATATAAAGACACACAATGGGTCACTGCTCCAGCAGCTCCACCAGACACCGGGAACTCCTCATCTTCTCTGTGAAAGCAGGTAAGCCTGATTCGGGAAGAGGTTTCAAATGTTTCTTGGCCTCACATAGCCAGACTGTAGTGCTCTCAATGATCTTTCTCTTTTTCCTTTCATGCTCACTCTCTTTCTCCTCCTGCCAATAAAAACTATAATCCCCAGAGATAATTTGCCATTGTTGCAAGACTTGCAGTGAATCTGGACATTCAGAGATCAGTTGGCACTTGGCTGATTGCATGATTTATACAAGGCAACTGGCCTGATTCTCTCGATTAAGCTGTCTCAATTGGTTCCTTGCTCAAGTTCGGGCCTTGCTCCTGTCTGCCGGGCTACTCAGCCACATCCCTACTTGTCACACAGAGGAGGGCCAGGATCTCTTCTCGATCATCCCAGTTTGCAGGACACGGAATAATGGGCTCAAGGTACAGGAACCTAGATTCCACCTAAACATTAGGAAAAATTTCCTGACTGTCAGAGCAATAAGACAATGGAACCAACTACCTAGGGAGGTGGTGGGCTCTCCCACTCTGGAGGCATTCAAGGTGCGGCTGGACAGCCATCTGTCAGGGATGCTTTGACCTGGATTCTTGCATTGGGCAGGGGGTTGGACTCGATGGCCTTGTAGGCCCCTTCCAACTCTACTTTTCTATGACTCTATGATCCCCAGCTAGTTGCAATCAGCAGGAGCCTCTCCAGTGCTTCTGCTCAACAGAATGAGCTCTCAGGCCACACCCTTCCCTTGCAGCTCTTGTTCTACTACTCCGCTGCCAAACTCCTGTTTGCTCTCCCTGTTTGCTCACTCTCTGGGAGCCTGCTTGACTAGACAGCCCCAAAAACAGCTGGAGCCTCTCCTGTGCTTCTGTTCAGCTGGGAGTCAGGAACAGAATCCTGGGAAAGAAAAGCATGTGAGGGATATTGATCTCATGTCCTGCTTGTGAACTTCCAAGATACATCTGATTGGGGGGAGGTGTGGCCTCTGGTTGGTTCCAGGGGGGAATCGGGGATTGGCTCCTGGACCCCGAGATGATGCCCACTCTTCATCTAAAATCACCAAACAGCACCACTCTCAAGGTCAGAAGTTGACTCATGTGCCAGGGACCCATGGATTCAGTCAAAGACATGTGCCTTTTCCCCAAAGACAGAAGGACAATTAAAATACACACAGACTCTCTCTCCCTCCCCCCCTCTCTCTCACACACACACACAGAGGGATGGGGGAGAGAGAGAGATGATCAGAGTTTGTTCTGTTAAAACATCAATTAAGTCAGCAGAATGCTGATGAAGGATCAAAATGAAGTTGGCAAGGCAGGGTGGCATGTCCACTTGATGCTTCATGATCACAAGGAATGTGGTCAAGCAAAAAAGTAATTAGGGCACCCACCCACCTCCCAGTCATCTTCTCTGATTTCTGGACTGGCATCATTTCCTGAATGGGAACACCTGCCAGAGAACCACCAAGCTGAGTCAGAGTACAACCTGGTTTCTTCGGTTGTTTAGCTTAATACCACTTCTGTGGGAGAGGTGTTCCTGGGTGAGAGTAGGGGTCAGCTGCATCTGTATTGGGCCCTTGGGGCTTATGCACTGTTGTGAACCCTGGATGAGAGACGGGGTTAGGGGCTTTGTGGCTAGAGCTGATGCTTCAGCCCAGGGTGGAAGCCTCTGGTGCTCCGTCCCTTACTCACTATAGCAACAGGAGCATTAAGGATGTATTCCTATTAAAGGATCCTTAATTGGCAGTGAGTCTCATTGACACCGACTGAGCTTACAATCGGGCTCTAAAATTGTGGCAGTATCCTGATGGGTAAGAGAGGATGTCGCTCCCAGATTGCCAGTAAATTCTAGGTTATCAATCCTGTTATCCTAGTACAGGGCTTGTTTGTTTGTTTGTTTGTTTGAGGAATCATAACAAAGGAAGCATCTTGGCTGAGGGGCAAGAAACACTGAGGGATGAGAAGAGAGTTTTAAGGAAGTGCACTTGGCAAGAAATCAGAAGGGAAGGACTAGATTGCAAACAAGATTGGTCCTCAACTGTCCCTTGGAATTGCCTGCAACAGGGGGCAAAGGGGATTTTGTTTACACATAAAAGAGTTCCAAATTAGGCGATTTAGGAGTACTCTCTGAGCACATGTCAACACAGAAATAATCCCCATTAAGTGCAATACGACTTCCCAGGTAGGGGCGAGCCAGAGGGCAGAAGGATTTGGACGTTGGAATGGCTGAAGCACTGTCAAAAGAGCAGGAGTCCAGGAGATCTTCATGACTTCCTTGGAAAGCATTAGGTGCTGCACAGTCATTCTAAAGATTACTGTTCAGAGTCTGCCCTGAAAGTATGGCACATATCCTGATTCAGATTGAGCCTTTATATTAAAAAACAGAACAAAGGGGAAGCAAGGAAGGTCATTCAAGGTGTGGCTGGACAGCCATCTGTCAGGGATGCTTTGGCTTGGATTCCTGCATTGAGCAGGGGGTTGGACTCACTCGATGGGCTTATAGGCCCCTCCCAACTCTACCATTCTATGATTCTATGACTTCTCTGAAATCAGTCCTGTCCTGTGACATCTCAGTACATGTAATTCTCCCCCAGCTATTGTAACATGTACAGTAATACCTTGGATTGCAAGTAACTTGGTTTGAGAGCGTTTTGCAAGACAAGCAAATTTTTAAATATTTATTTATTTATTTTTTACTTGATATACAAGCGACGTCTTGCAATACAAGTACTGTAGTACGGCTTAAATTAAAAATCTCTGTACAAATTTTTTGGGGTGGGATTTTGTTTTGATATAAGAGTGTTTTGGATTACAAGCACGTTTCCGGAACGAATTATACTCTCAATCCAAGGCATGACTGTACTTTAGTCTTCCAAATATTTCTGCTGCTACTTCCCCACACTCTTCTGCTTTTGAGTGCCTCCTTCTACTTGTCTGATAGCATGATGATGATGATGATGATGATGATGATGATTACTTTCATTGCTATGATCATAACATTAAAAATAATTGTCTCCCATTTTTGCAGTGCAGTGGAGGGAGGGCTTGGGGTCAATGGGAGGAAGGATGTCGCAGCACAGGTGGCCCAGCCACAGGGAGCAGGTGGGCGGGCGTTGCGGAGACAAGAGCTCTTCCTCAGTGAGTTCCAGGCCAGCTTGCATAGATCTGTCCAGGGTCCTGAAAGACCTATCAGTGATACAGTGAGTGAGCATCTGTCAGCATGATGTTGCTGTCTGGCTGCCCCCCAAGTATAAAATGTTTTATGAAAATAAGAACAGATGCAGCCATGAGCAGAATCAGCCCCAGCTGGGAAGTCTCAGGGGGTGTCACCATGCCTCTCTGACACGGCATCCACTCTCTGGGTGGCCATCCGCAGTCTGGGTTGGAACTGCAGTCCAAAACATCCAGAGGCCCCAAATTGTGGAAGAAGTGGGCTCTAAGATCAGACTGGAAGCAGAAGGGGAAATGTGATTTTGGGTGCCATATACCCCACTCACCACTCCTGTCTGTGGAGGAAAATTAATTTCTATTTGCAAGATTTGAGCGCAAGCAATGTCAGGAGGAATTTTAGTATGGTTCCATCCTACGATATGTGTAAAAATAAATGGAGCCCAATTTTTGCCTCTCATTGAATTGCTGGAAACACCAGGAACTAAAATACAAAACAAAGCACACTCCGCCATGGTGGCCCAAGAGAGAACTTCTTCCAAGAAATCCACCCTTTCCAATGCCCAAGCTCACACAGAAGCCTCTGTCATCCTCCTCGGTGGTTAGGTCTACTCTTTCCAGCAAAGGTATTACTTTGGTACAGACAATTTTCTTTTTGTGTGCAAAAATGCTTTACCAAGCAGAAAAACATTTAAGAACATAAGACGAGCCCTGCTGGATCAGACCAAGGGTCCATCTAGTCCAGCATTCTGTTCACACAGTAAATTCTTATAAAAACCAAACTGAACTGCAATTCGCAGCCATCCCTACTGAGCTTCTGGTAACTAAGCAAAAGCATGGGAACATGTTTGCCACTATGCCCTGCTTGCGACCTTCATGGAGACATTTGGCTTTTTCTCTCTTGCTCTTCATGCTTGGAACTAATGGGGTCATCCAATGAACTGGTGGGAGATCCAGGACTAGAAGGACCTAGCATAGCTACCAGTATCAGGGACAGTATGCCTGCCTGTTGCTGTGAACCATGGGATGGAGTGTTCAATTGCATTCATGTCCTGCTTATGGGTTACCCAGGAGATTTGCTTGGCCACCACAGAAATATAATGCTGGACTAGAGATGCCTTTGGTCCGATCTACCATGCCTCTAGTTATGTTCTTATGCCTAGCCACTTGTAGATATTGGATGCTGCTGCATTAGGTGGGCCTTTTATTTTTATATTTCATTCACCTATTTCATTTCATTACTACCCTATAGCCGAAGCTGTCTGGGCAGTTTACAAGAGTTCCTAAATCAGGACCTTAACACAATATACCTTTGGTATGATCAGCAGACAGTGTCATTTTACACTGATCCAATTATAGAGAGATGGCTGTGTGAGGGAGAGAGAATGTATATCACAGTATATGTGGTTCTCATTCATTCCTGTTTCTCAAATATTGTTCCAGATTCACACCGTCACTCAGACAATGCCTTACTTGGCCTCTAGCCCAGTGGTTGGTTTTGGGTCTGCGCGTCTCGGCTTTGGAGGTCTTGGCTATGGCTATGGTGGATTGGGCTATGGCATTGGTTCCAGTGCATCGCCTGGAGGAAGCACAACCTCAGGACAGCTGCGTGGGATCCTCATGCAACCTATCAACCAGTCCCCACCATTCGAGGTCATGGCCCAGTCAGCCACCGTCATTGTTACCATCCAAGGGCCCATCCTGTTTGCTATGTTCTGAGCCTGTTGCTGTAGGAGGCAACACCCCAGGTGCCAAGGCTGGCTCCGCTCTAGAAGGAGGCGTTGGGCTGGGAGGAAGCTTCTATGGGGACTGGGACTGGGGGAGAGGTGGATTACTTGGAACAGGGTCTTTCTTCAGCCGCTGTACTAGCTTGGGTTTCTAGGCTATTAAACACAAGAAGAATATCTTCATGAGAATAGTATTGACCGGGAATCAGAGGGATGACACAGGATCACTGTTGACTGTTCTATGCCTTGGTTCAGAAGATCTGGACCTGAGGAAGCCCTGCTTAATTGTGGAGCTCTCTCCCCCTTTCCATGTCCCCCCTTTGCTTTTCAATCTACAACACAAAGCTATGTCTCTCTGCATTGGGTGTCTTCACTGTCTCTTGTACAACTCTTGTTCCCATTCCTTTGGCTTTTCCAATAAAGCTTCTCCTGCATCATTATAAGGAACGTCTCTTTGTTTTTGAACCCATGATCTCAATTCTTTGTAGCAACATTCCCATGACATCTCTTAGATGAAGTATCATTTTCTCTGAATTCAAATGGGGGAGAGGAAGGGGGTACCTCACTCTTTCACCTGAACACTTTCACTTCGAGAGTGTGAAATAGTGTAACATATGCACCCTTCTTCCATTGCTCTCCATTTCTCTACCTGTCTTTGGATTGCCTGGAACAGGAGTCATCTAGAATCTTCACCGGGCAATACAGGACCAGGACAATGTGAGGCATTTTTTCTGGTCTCTGACACTCTATCCTCCCCATTTGGATTTGGTCCTTAAAGACCAAGGGTATGTGTGGGTGCACGGAGGGTAAGCGGTATGGAAGCCCAATTTATGACTTTCTGCAACACCATATTGCAACACTTTCTGCAATATCCTTTCCCCCACTACTATGTACAAAATGCTTGAAAGCATTCCCACTCTCTGCCCTGGCATACTCTGCTGCAAATCCCTCCCCGCTCACAAGCCATTGCCTATTTATTATTTAGTATTACACTTAACGCTGTACACGTGCCCACCTTGTCTCGGCACAGAAGGATGTTGGTGGTGGAGGGGGAAGGGAGAGAGGCAGGACCAAGCGGCGTGCCAAGCACGTGTGCCATATCGGGTGAGGGGCAGAGCTTATGGGGCAATATTAGCCCACATTGCCCCACCCTCATGCTCTTTGGATCTTTTGGCTTGCAGAGAGAGGATCTCTGCAGCTGCCAGGGAGTTCATGCCTCCAGGCATTGTTTGGGGCCTACCTAGCCTGTGGGACGTGGCAGGGATGTTGAAGAGTCCTTGGTCTCGAGTCACGAGTCGAGTCACGAGTCTTTGGACCCGAGTCTCGAGTCCGAGTCCAAGTCCTTAGTCCAAAATGGTGACTCACGAGTCACGAGTCACGAGTCACTCCCAAAGCTGACTCCACGAGTCCCTATTAAAATCAATGGGGGGTTTTCCCAACAAAATAAGGCTACTTCACACTCAGAGCAGCCACACAGAGTAATCTCAGGTCCTTCCTCTGCCTCTCCCAAGTACGCAACAGGCAACACATCAATCAAAATAAATCTTGACACACTGTTGGGGCTGCACTCCTGGTAGCAGCCGTCCATAGTGGCCGAGCAGCGGCACACCTCGCTTCCATGCGCTCTTCGCCGGCAATCACGCTCCTCTCCACTCCTTCTGGCCCAGCCCAGGGATGTTGAAGAGTCCTTGGTCTCGAGTCCCGAGTCGAGTCTCGAGTCCCATTAAAAATATTAGGACTCGAGTCCGAGTCGAGTCAGAGGGGGGACTCAGTCCGACTCACGAGTCGAGTCCTCGAGTCCGAGTCCCCATCCCTGGGACGTGGCACGTGGTCCCGGCTTGCTCTGCCCTGCTCTGGTTGCTGCTGGGATCAGTGGCGCAGTGGGTTGTGCGGAGGTGGGGCCTGGATTCTTTGTGCTCCCATAGTGCATCCTGGTGGTGGCTGCAGCCAAGCACACATTGATCTGCCTTCCTGGGGATCGGATAGGATGTTACCCTTTGTGTTTCTGCTGGTGGTGGCTGCAGCCTGCCTTCCACATAGTTCCCGGTTTGCTCATCCCTCCTCTCTTTGCCACTGGGATCTGCAGCAGCTGGGCCATGATGCTCAGGGCTGTGTGATCCACAGCTTCACAGATTTGGTGGGCGCCATTTGGTGCTGGCAGTGGCCACTTGTTGGCTGGTCAGTATGTATGTCTATTTATTGCTAAAAGCTACAAGCCGTCACAATCTCAATATGATAAGAACAAAATATAGACAAATAAAACAGAAGCAAAGGAAAATACATTCATCAGAATCCAGGGATCCTGTGATATGATTAAAAGAAAATACGAATGAGTGAAATACAAACAAGAATAGAATAATAATGATAAATTCAGAATCAAACACAAATAGTGTATATGATACTCAGCTATACAAATACAAAAACATAACATCTTAATCCTGTCAATTAAAAACTCCCGGAGCCTTGTGTCTTCTTCATCCCTATTTGATGTTGGGTTTTGCATAGGCAGAACGAGATTACCACCTGACATCGGGATTATCACCTGACCTGGTGGGTGTTACTTGAGTTCAAGTATACAAGGCCTTTGGTCAGGAGACATAGTCTCGAGGTGACATGACTCAGCAGCCTTGAACAGGTTTTAGCAGATCAACATGTTGATGAATGGGTTGTACAACTGGGTGAGTAATATCCTATTTATAGGTGCAGGGTCTGCGGTATATAAGCTAGCACACTTGCTGATAGTTCCACTTGCTACTTTCTTGCTTGCTCTCCTCCTCCTTGCTGTTGCTCGTCTCGACACGACATGTGTATTGTTCTGGACTTCACTTCATCTAGCCTTACCACTGGGGTATTGGTTTTGAGTCTGCAATGATGTAGTGAGTAGAGATGCATTGATTGCCTTAATCCCATGTAATTGGGTCTTACAAATAAACTCTTTAATCTTTATTAACTGCTGTTATCTCCTCCTTCCGTCTGCGTGACTGGGACTGAGGGTCATTGGCTAGGGGAGCTTTTGAACCCGGGACTGTCCAGCTCTCACATCGGTTATGGGCCCAGATAAGGATCAGATAACGATCTGATGGTTATCTCAGATGGGCAGATAAGCCACAGAGACGCAGTTCGGAGAAATTCAGCAGTTATAGAGTTAAGAGAAATGTTTACTATTTGTAAGAACAGTTTGTAAATAAACCGGGAGGCAATGGATGTTGCTAAAGCTGGATGCTGATAACAGCGGCTTGGAATGCAGCACAACTGAAAAATGCGAGACAGAGAGACGAAGGATTTTTCGTTTTGAAAGCAGCTGGAACGGAGGTGCCAGGCTTGGCAAAATCCGAGGCTACCGGGCAGCTACTAGGCTGAAAAGTGAACAACGCTGGACACAAGGATTTCGTTTTCCACAGCTTGCTGGAGTGATTGTCAAGGAGCTGTATCGGGCAAAGAAATAATCTTCAGGAGGCTCTGTGTCTAACTCATTTGAGTCAAGGCTACAGCAGGAGGATCATATTTCATTTACAGTTTTCTTCACACAGCAGCGGGTCAGCTATCTTTTGCATTGTATCAACAAGTGGCTTGGATTACAAATGCGTGGATTACGTCTGACGTGGGTAAAGCGTCTGGAGCGTCATGTCGCAGCAAAGCAAAGTCACGTGTGACAGGAACGTATCTGGGAAACTTGATACTACACGGGAGGCTGTATCAAACCCGCGGAGGCGTGGTTTTAAGACAGCAGAGAAAAAGCAGCACGGCAGCTTTGAACAGAGAAAGCTGTGCTTAAAATGAAAAGCTGTTCTTCATTTTCTTCATGTGGGATCACAGAAGAAAGGAGCTTGAAATCAGCAGGGGTGCTGCTGATGGGAAAAACTTTGTGTTTTAACCCAGGACATAACAAAATGGACATTATTTTGTTGTAAGCAGAAACAGTGGATTGTTTAAACGAAACTTTCTGTGTTGGACATAAATAAACAGGAAGAGGACTATGCAAATGGTCAGAGGTTTAACAGTCACGTTTTTGAAACTGTATTTCTTGAAAGTTGGATAACTTGGATTCAAGAAAGTGTAATATATGCTCTGAAATGTCAGGAAATGTACTGAATGTATATATGACTTGAGTATATTGTGGATTTTTCTGTAGCAAAATGTGAAATACTGAATAATTAGGTATGTTTATATGGCAAAGCTAAGAGATGGATTATTTCTTTTTCATACTGTAATGGTGTAATAAAGAAATGGGAAAGTTGTACTGTTGCAACTATAGAAAAGTTAAATGCTTATATGTATGACATGTACATGCATGCATATCACATGATTGTTTGATCATTTAGATTCACAGGCTTGTGAAAGAAAATGCAAACTGTGTTGTGGGGAAAGCATTGGGAAATTGTAATTTTCACATGAAAGGTAATTTTGTGCACATAAACAAGGGATGCTAGCTTCAACAGGTAAACTGGAAGGCAAGCTGAAAAACCACTTCATTTCATTTCAATTTGTTGTTGGTGATCTTGTGGATACTCTGATGGTTTTTAGAGGAAAAGGCACGTTATTTCATGATGTCAATTGATCAATACACGAGGTACAGGTTGTGTACATGTTAGATAGAAAGCTGGAGTATTGAACAGAGTCAAGGTGTTTTGTGCTTGGATGGGAAACAAGCATATTACCCATGTTACCTATTTCTTTTCAGATATGGGGAAGTTCAATTCAGTGTATGTTTTGATGACTTTCTAACAGAATGTGATATTGAACACATGGATTGTGTGGAAGAGTAAACAAACACTCAGAAGAGGTGATACTAATTTGGATAATGAGGTTTGGGTAGAAGCTCTTAAATGTTTTGATTATGTATATGATAGAAGTTTTAGTTCTGTGTATTGAACTGTACACCTTATAGAAAGTAGTGTAGAAGAAGGAATCTTCTGGAGAAACATTTCAGAATCTTGGATCTGATATGTAGGTACATACACCTCAAAATTAGAAGAAATCTGTAAGGGAGCTTACATGAGATTTTTCTAGAAATGAGAATATTGTGTTTCACATGAACAACACTTGGATAGTGAGATTATCTAGAAGTGTTTAGTATAATGCTGAATGAAAAGGTGAGATCATTTTTCAAAATTAATTCTGTTAATGCAGGGGAAGCATCAGGGCAGAGTCAGAATAGAAAAGCATTTGCTGAAAGACAGTCAGTGAAATTTGACAAACTCTGATACACATTTGGTTTAGTGGAGACTAAACAAATGATTGTTCATCATTGGTGCGAATTTCATTGGAACAGAAACCTGATAACTAATGAGGTAAGGAACAGGTGAGTCAAACAACCTGTGAGATATCAGGATGAATTTGCAGGAAAAGCCATTTGAGCTTGAAAATTTCAAAGAGGTGAAAAATTGTCTGTTAAGGAAGCTAAACCATAGCTTCAAGCTATGCAAGCTGAGTTGAATTCTTTGGATAAAGAACAAAACATGGAAGCTGGTGAAACAAACAGCAGTTCATGGAACTCATTGTTACCAGATAGATTTTTTAAGTGAAAACTAACCAAATTGAAAAAGGTTACATGAAAAATAGCAAGATTGGTTGCTTGTGATTTTTGCTCAAGTTAAAAAGGAGCAGGATAATCATAAGATGAGTGCAACAACAATTTGCTTTGGAAACAGTTAGACTGATATTTAAGAATGTGAAAAAATGTATGAATATTTCACAATTGAAATATTGGAACATAAGCATTTTAAATGAGAGGAAGTCTTTAAATGGAAAACTGTCTGTGAGATTTTCTGTAGGAAAAGTTAGAATCAGCTGGAGGCTGGAATTCTGTTTTGAACTCAAACATTGTTGATTTGAGATTTGCACAGAGAGGCAGATCAATGTTTGTTTGTTGAACAGGAGGAACAGGGACATAGACTGTATGTACTTTGTTTAGATGGATGATCTATTGTTTTTTCTGGACAGATAAAAGCAATATGATATAATTGATCCAGGGTTTGGAATTTCATTGAAAATGAAACTGCTTGGTGGTGGATCAACTGTTTATTTGTAAATAGAAGTTGAAGGAGAACCAAGAGGGCAGTACTTACTGCAACAAACCAGAGAAATATCATGGATGTGATTGAGAATTTTGGAGATAGTTAACTCAGTGAGAGACTCCAAATAATTGGGGATTTTCAAGCGCATGCTGATGGAAAAGCAGTTTGAATGCTACACGGAAGCATTGGGCTGTTGAGCTTTACTGTACAAGCAACAAGGCCAGGTATTGCTGTCAGTGTTGATAGGCAGACTGTTAGACCAACTGGACATGCTTGGAGAGCTCTGAAAAGGAGTTGAGTGTTATCTGAAGGAAACATCACACTTCAGACTAAGAGTTACAAGTCAGAGCACAGGTGGTTTACAGATTCACAGAAATGCCAGTTGTGGTTGTGATAGTAAGAACAACAAGAACACACCTGAAGTTTGTTATTTTTATAACCATACTTTGTTTGATTGATTTTGTTAGAAACAGTCATCTAAAAGTTAGAGTTCAACTGAAATTGAACTGAATGCATTGTATTATGTATTGTGCTATTATGCTATTGTAAAGCTTGAATAGTTATTGCATTTGTTTAAATAGTTTGTCGGAAGTTTGCTGTCGCCCCCACGTAGCAGAGTTAGGAGTTGTTGTGTGCAAGCACAGAGAATAACGAGGAGACGTGAGTTCGTCAGTAGAAACTTTTACTGAGGTTCTTCACGCATAGATCCATTACAATATACAGCTATACATCACAGTGCAAGGCTCCCCATGCACGGCACAAAACGCATCGAGTCAAAGACTGGTGGGGAGAGAATATTACAGCATATAACTCCTCCCCACTCAACACTCTGTTTATGACCTTGGGCACACTGCCCAACTTTAACAAGTTTCACTCCCTAACAGAACTTCTGTTCACAGGTGCTCTGCTATAGTCCTTTCTGCTCAAGGACACATTACATACTCTGACACCCCTCCTTGTCCGCAGACAGAAAGGGTTTTTTATTTTCCTTTATTAAAGATCACCATCCCTAGTTCTGAACATAGTTCTTTGAATCTTGGCCCAGGCAGTGGCTTAGTAAACATATCTGCTACATTTTTCTCTGTTGGACAATATATCAATTCAATTGTCTTTTTCTGCACATAATCACAAACATTGCAGTACTTCACAGCTATATGTTTTGTGAGCCCCTTTAAATACTCAGATTTTGCCAAAGCAGAGCAGGCTTGATTATCACAGTACACTTGAACCGGTAATGCTACTTGTAAGCCTAGATCTTTTAAAACCTGAATGAACCATGTGATTTCACCACATGCTTGTGATAATGCAGTGTATTCAGCCTCACAACTTGAGCCAGCCACACTGGACTGCTTCTTTGATTTCCAGCTTATTAGTGAATCACCAACCTTTATTACCATACCACTTACAGATTTCCGTGTGAGTGTACAGCTTCCCCAGTCGGAATCCACCCATACCTGTGGAACTTCAGCCTTCCTTGAATTCAATTTTAGACACACGTCTAAAGAACCTTTTAAATACCGTAACACTCTTTTTGCGGCATTCCAAGCTGTTACTGTGGGCTGTGCTGCATATCTACCCAAAATTCCAGCGCTTAAGGCCAAATCTGGCCTAGACCACTGTGCAAGATAAAGTAGACTTCCAACCAATGATTGATAACGTTCTTTGTCAGAGAAAAATTCCTCTGACTCAGAAGAATGCAAAAAATCAGTTGTCATTGGTGTTTGTACACTTTTACAATCAGCCATTCCATAAGATTCTAACAATTGGAGTATTTTATGCTTTTGGCTCAATAATATGTTACCCTTGTCATCTTTGAGCACTTGAACCCCCAGATAATGGGACACTTCACCTAATGACTTTAAGAGAAAACTCTCTCCCAGTTGTCTGGCCAATTCGTGAATTTGTTCAATGTTGCTAGATAAACAAAGTATATCATCAACAAAGGCAAGTAACACCATATAACTAGAACCTGAACCTCTAGTGTAAAGACACGGATCAGCAATGCCCTGCTGAAAATGCAACTGGATTAATTTGTCATTGAGACACCTGTTCCATGCACGGGCAGATTGTTTTAATCCATACACTGCCCTGTGCAGTTTCCATACTACCCCAGCTTTTTCTTCAAATCCAGGGGCAGGATGCATATAAATTTCCTCTGTAAGATCTGCATTCAGATATGCAGTGGTAATATCAAAATGGTGAATTATGAGACCTTGCTGTGCAGCCAATGAGAGAACAAGTCTCATACTATCACTTTTTGCAGTTGGGGCAAAAACCTCATCATAATTCAAACCCTTAATTTGATGAAACCCTTGAGCCACAAGTCTTGCTTTATAATTTTGTTCCCCATTTAGAGAGATTTTCCTTTTAAACACCCAGCGACTGCCCGTCACTTTTACACAGGTGGTGCAACACATGGTGTATAAACCTCATTGCGCTGAAATGAAGCCATTTCAGCCTGCATGGCATCTTGCCATTTCTGTTTTTCTGGACCTGGCAATTCTTGTACTTGTGCATAAGTTTCTGGTTCACTAAATGTGACATTACACACTCGAATCCCAGTCACTACAAATCTCTCTGGTGGTACACCTTTTGTTGCTCGTTGAGATCTGCGAACGGCAGATTCAACATTCTCAGTTTGGCTGTCTTCCCCCCCACTCCCCCCTAGCCCCTCCTCATCTGAGCTAGTGGGTGTGGAATGTGTGTGTGTGTGGCTTCTCGAGCTGCCTTCTCCGCTGCTTTCACTTTCCGCCTCTTGCTGAGCTGCTGGCTCAGACTTATCATGGACAGGAAAAAGAACTTCAGGATTGGCATGAACTCTTTCCCATCCCTCCTCAACAAAAGTTGCATCTTGTGAGATAACAACCCTGTTATTTCTACAGAAAAACCTCCATGACTTTGAACCCTCTGTCCCAGAGTAACCCACAAAACGCAGTCGTTGAGCTTTTGGTTCTCCTTTTCTCCTTTGTGCTTTGGGGATGTGAACGTATGCAAAACTCCCCCAGACTCTCAAATGTTTTAAGTTAGGAGGTTTACCAAATAACCTTGTGTAAGGGATATCGTTGATAGCTGCTGTCCAAGTTCTATTACATAAGTAATTTGCTGCTAAGAATGACTCTCCCCAGAATCTTGAATTAGATTCCAAACCAGCATCTTTTAACAGACAATCCTTAATTTTCTGTAATTCACCAATATGTCTCTCAACAGTTCCGTTCTGCCATGGAGAATATGCACAGGACTTCCTGTGCACAATACCTTGGGTACTGAGAAGTTGCTGGAACTGATGATTCATGAACTCAGTTCCCAAATCTGTTTGCAATTGCAACACATTTTGCTTAAACTGTCTCTGGACATAAGTCAGCCAACTTTTGAAAACAGAATATACTTGATCCTTTTTCTTAAGTAAATAAACCCAACCAAACCTAGTTTTGTCATCTAGGATCAACAAAGCATATCTTGCCTCTCCCCAGCTTGGAGGGAAAGGACCACATAAATCTGCATGCACTAACCCAAACAGTGTATCAGTCTGCCTGTCAGATTTACGGTTTATAGGCTGGATACGGGACTTTGCTGCTTTGCATACACCACAGTTCAAATATTTGTTACATTTGCTTGGTTGTAAGCCTTCACATTCTTTAGACATCTTTTGAATAGTGTTAAAATTCGTGTGCCCTAGCCGTCTATGGAAAAGGTGCGCACAGCGCGAATGTGGGGGGGCATTCACGCTTGCTACAGCAGGGATGTCTCCTCCCTCAGTATTTTGGTTTTGTAACACATACAGACCATTAATTAACTCTCCTGAGGCAATTGTTTTCCCTGCCTTTGACACAATACCTCCTTCTTGTGAGAAACTTATGCTATAACCATTTGCAATCAAAGACGATACACTCAGCAGTGAGTAATCTAAGGTAGGTACAAATAATACACCCTGCATTACATTGCTAAGACAATTAATTTTACAAGTCCCCTCCCCCAAGATAGGCGATTTATGGCCATCTGCCAACGCTATAGTCTTACTGTTTTTGTCCTTGGAGACAGGAGTAAACTTGACAAATTGTTCATAGGAATTGCAAATAGTTCTTGAACTTCCACTGTCCAGAATCCAAGAGTCCGTGCCGAGTTTTCTGTCCAACTCCACAGCAGCCGAGAATAGAGTGGATTTCTCCCCCCTCCTTTCTGACTGCATTTCTTTATTCTCCCGGTCAGGCTTTGAAGTTAATCTGACTCGACAATCTCGCCGAATATGTCCCGGTTTATTACAACGATAACATCTCCTCACGATGACCATAGCTCTTTCTGTTCCGTCTTCTCCAGCCCTCTGAGGTGTTATTTTTCCTTTGTTTGTGTCATTTCCACGTTTTTCCATACGGCCAGATGCAAGGTTGTTCTTAGCTGCTTCTTCCAGCTCTAACAGCCTTTTTGCCTCAGCTTCAATCAGACGTCCTGACAGGTACTCCATTGTAAGCTGATCCTCTGGCATGGCCTCAAGACTGGCCACCAAAATGTCCCAAGAAGAATCAAGAGAAGAAATAACAATCTGGACCTGCTGGATTTCTTCTAATTGCTGGCCCCTTTCAGCAAGCTGAGCCAGTAATCCAGTGATCACTTGCAAGTGTTCAGATACTTTTTCTCCCTCTTGTAACTTTTTGTTATACAGCTGCCGTGCCAGTGCTATTTTAGTTCCAGCTGTGGTACGTACATGTATCCGCCTCAGTGTAGTCCAGCATTCTGCAGCTGTCTGAAGCCGTCTGACATGCATTAATTGTGAATCTTCAAGCCCCAAAACAATTAAAGAGTGGGCTCTGTCCATCAGTCTCCGTTCCGCAGGACTAGGTGCTGCCGGAGGAGCATTCACTCCCACCTCCCATAAATCCTCTCTTTTCAGCAACATTCTCATTTTAAACTCCCATGAGAGATAGTTGCGGTTGTTAAGTCTCTCAACATACACACCGAGAGGTTGCTGAGGTGCTGCCATGTCTTCAATATTGGGCGCAGGTTGTATCAGCTGTTCCTCACCTTCTTCTTCCTCTTCCTCAGACTTTATTCCGTCTGTCTCGTCCTCCAGCTTTCTCCCGTGAGCCAGCTTTCCGGAGATATGAATGCAGCTAAACCACTGCTCCTCCAACTGTCCCACAAAGCAAAAAGGACTATCCTCGGTTGCAATGCACACCTCCTCACCAGGAAACACAGCGTTGCGCAGCTGAAGAATCTGGGCCCATAACCTGTCGGAAGTTTGCTGTCGCCCCACGTAGCAGAGTTAGGAGTTGTTGTGTGCAAGCACAGAGAATAACGAGGAGATGTGAGTTCGTCAGTAGAAACTTTTACTGAGGTTCTTCACACATAGATCCATTACAATATACAGCTATACATCACAGTGCAAGGCTCCCCATGCACGGCACAAAACGCATCGAGTCAAAGACTGGTGGGGAGAGAATATTACAGCATATAACTCCTCCCCACTCAACACTCTGTTTATGACCTTGGGCACACTGCCCAACTTTAACAAGTTTCACTCCCTAACAGAACTTCTGTTCACAGGTGCTCTGCTATAGTCCTTTCTGCTCAAGGACACATTACATACTCTGACATAGTTTAAATTGTAAAAAAATGTTTAAATGATGCTGGGATTGATGTGAAAAACCTATTACAGTTTTTTCAGGAAACCAAGGCAGGATTGCTATGCTGCAGGCAGATAGCAATACACAACGTTTTGGGTCTGCAAATAAAACTGTGTCATGAGGAGGGATACATCAGAAGTGATTTGATGGTGGTTCAAATTTCTGGCAGGTAAAGTCATTCCTGCAAAAGTTTTTTTTATCAAAGTCCATAGATGAAGGAACAGCATCAGATGTCAACAAAGCTGTTGCTGTTGTATGAGGTAAATAACCACGTTCTGTGTAAATGCAAAAGCAGGGGGATGTTGGGTTTTGCATAGGCAGAACGAGATTACCACCTGACATCGGGATTATCACCTGACCTGGTGGGTGTTACTTGAGTTCAAGTATACAAGGCCTTTGGTCAGGAGACATAGTCTCGAGGTGACATGACTCAGCAGCCTTGAACAGGTTTTAGCAGATCAACATGTTGATGAATGGGTTGTACAACTGGGTGAGTAATATCCTATTTATAGGTGCAGGGTCTGCGGTATATAAGCTAGCACACTTGCTGATAGTTCCACTTGCTACTTTCTTGCTTGCTCTCCTCCTCCTTGCTGTTGCTCGTCTCGACACGACATGTGTATTGTTCTGGACTTCACTTCATCTAGCCTTACCACTGGGGTATTGGTTTTGAGTCTGCAATGATGTAGTGAGTAGAGATGCATTGATTGCCTTAATCCCATGTAATTGGGTCTTACAAATAAACTCTTTAATCTTTATTAACTGCTGTTATCTCCTCCTTCCGCCTGCGTGACTGGGACTGAGGGTCATTGGCTAGGGGAGCTTTTGAACCCGGGTCTGTCCAGCTCTCACATTTGATGCCTCGCTCTTAGCTTATATGCAGCCAGAGCAAATTTTGCCACCATAGCTGTGATGTATACATTACTGCTGGCCAGTAAGATACAAATCAGCTTAAGACAGTGCTTCTCAAATAGTGGGGCGGGCCCCCCAGGGGGGGCACGAGGCTCCGTAAAGGGGGGCTCGTTTGACCTCAGTTAAAAGTTTTTTTTAATATTGTGTTCCTTTAAATCCTGTGCTCCTTTAAATCTTTTCTGCTACAGTTAATAAAGCTATTCTTTGTTGTAAATTGATCCACATTTCTTTCTTTTTTTATTCTCTTATACGTTAATAAGGATACAGTGTTATGCAGAGGTGTACTTATAACAATTTTATAGACAAATGATACTATTTACAGTTGCGCGGGGTGCGCGAAATGTTTTCTTCTTCCTAGGGGGGGCATGACAGAAAATAATTGAGAAGCACTGGCTTAAGAGAAGGTCGATTGGGAGAGGAGTATAGAATATAACTGAGGAACTTTTGTCTGGGGGATCTATACAGAGGGCATTCCAAGAGATAATGTTGAATGTCCTCCGCCGCCCCAGATTCACAAATACAAAGTCTTTGGTGCTCGGGAATATTATTATATCTACCATTCAGATAGGTGGATGGCATACACTGAAAACGAAGAGCTGTAAATGCTTTTCTAAGGGGGGCAAAAGTAAGGGTAAAAAAATAATGCTCCATTCCAAAAGATGTTTTATATAGTGGATACCATATATGTTTTATATAGTATCCACTATACTATATAAAAGGATCCACTATATAGGATCCACTATATATATAGTTTTATATAGGATCCACTATAGTATCCACATAGTATGGTATAGTGGATACCATACTATGTTTTATATAGTGGATACCATGATTGAGAAAGCACATGTAGGTCCCACCATCTGGAAGCAAGATAAATTCTTTCTTTAACCAGTTGTTTAATTTTATTAGAAGAATGATTGGGAAGAGCTTCTCCATTAATCCCATAATGCTGGAGTATCGGCCTAACTAAGTTTGTCCAATAGCGTTCAGAGAGGAATTGCAGTTGCTCTAAAAAGCATTTTTTGGAGGAGACGGGCGTCACTCATGCTAGCCAACTTTATCCAATATAGGGCAAGTGCCAGATGCACACCAGATTGCAAAGAGGAGAGCCCTGTTTCAGCTCTTAAGAGTGAAGCAGGAGTGCCTTTGGGAACAGCCAACTGAGATTTCAAGAAAGTATTTTGCATCGCTTCTAATGGGAAAGCATTATTATATCCCCAAATCTCAGCGCCATACAGTAATTGTGGCACAATTTTCTTTTGAAAAACCTCAACTGTAGGGGCAACCAAATTTCCCCCTTGGAAGCTATAAAACCTCAGTAATGAGTTAATGGAATGGGAAGATTTCAGCTTAACTGCTTGGAAATGAGCTTTCCAAGACAAATTTGTATTAAAACCCAAACCCAGGTATTTAAAATAGGATTGCTGCTCAATGGGTTTTGCATTCAATCTCCAACTGTGGGGTTTTCTCTTCTTCCCAAAGACTACCACTTTACTTTTGGAGTGGTTGATTATCAACCGCTCTCTTTGACAAAAAGCATTCAACCTCTTTAAAAGTCTCCTCATCCCAATCAAAGAAGTAGAAATCAAAACAATATCATCTGCATACAAAAGGACCGAAAGTTTGGCATCCTGGATGGAAACTGGAAAATTTTCTAACCCTGACAGGTCCTGAACAATATCATTTATATAAAAATTAAAAAGAAAGGGAGCCAGAAGACATCCCTGTCGTACTCCCCTGTCTGTAGGGATGTTATCAGATAGTAGGCCATTTGCTCCAAGTCTAACCCTTAGAGAAGTATTAGTGTGGAGCAACTGGATTAAGAGGAGCAACCTTCTATCAATATTAGTGATGGCTAACTTTTGCCAAAGGCGTTCTCTATCAATGAGATCGAAGGCGGAGCTAAGGTCCACAAAAGTGGTAAAAAGTTCTTTTCTGTCTCTTTGGGAATATTTTTGGATCACATGGTGGAGGACAAAACATTAATCTATTGTAGATTTACCCCTCATAAATCCAGCTTGCTCTTCTACAATTATGGCATTTTCAGTAGCCCACACCTCCAACTTACCCAATAAATATTTTGAATATAACTTGGACACAATATTTAACAAACTAATAGGTCTAAAATTCTTTGGGTCAGCCTTAGAACCTTTTTTATGAATGGGGACAACTATGCTCACTCCCCACCTCTGGGGGATTTTCCCATGTTGGTTGATGAAAGTAAATAATGAGGCAAGGACTGGGGACCACCAGCTGGAATTTGATTTGAAAAGTTCTCCGAGAAGCATATCTTCTCCAGGTGCCTTTATTATTGGATAGGGAATTAATCAAAATGGTAATTTCATCAGGGGTGACTGGTTCCCATTCAGGGCAACTGGAAAACACAGGTAGGGCCTGGCTATAATAGGGGTTCAAAAAGGTCCCACCAGAAGGCTGATTGAAGGGAGAGAAAAAGTGGGCCTGCCATTGTGTGGAGGTGATTTGGTTATCATTGGGACTGTGAGCATTTATTGTCCCTTTTGCCACCAAAGCCCAAAACCTAGTTGAATCCCTTTCCACGAGTGCCTGTCCTAAATCCATCCATGACTGACGTATGTATTCTGCCCTTTTTTCCCTGAGTAAATTTTTATAGACTCGTCGAAGATGTATGAACAGCCTATAATTTTCTAATGAGTCTTCCCATCTTAATTTTCTTATAGCCCTGGCTAGGGTGCGCTTTTGAGTAGCACATTGTAAATCAAACCAGCCATGATTGGGTTGTCTAATTGGATACATAGGTTTAGAGCTGACCACAAGAGGTCTGATTGCTTCTACTAGTTTATCAAATATTTCCAAGGGGTCTGGGTGGATCAGAAGTTGACCTCTTAATAACAGAGCGTTGGAAGACATTAAAAAGGAATTTAAAATGTCATGAACCCTCCTAGTCCACCGTACCCCTTTTTCCCCTTGAGATGTTAAATGATCAGGCGGAATTAATTTTCTTGAAGAAGGTATTGATCTAAACAGAGGGAGGAAGGATAATAAGATTGGCATATGGTCACTCTCTGGTCTTATCAAAACTTTGAAATTAGCAAATAATGGAATGGCCGCTTGTGAAATGATAAAATAGCCAATCACACTTTTCCCCTTGGGTCCTATGTATGTATATAGGTCGGACGTGGAATCTCTGTCTGACCCATTACATAGGAACAATTGAAATTTATAAATTAGGGAGAAAAGGAGGTGGCCAGCCTCGTTAATCCCCTGGTCCTTAGAGTTTCTAATAGGGAAATAGTTCAGATCCTCGGGAGCTAAACCTAATTTCTCAGCTATTTTATCATTATTTAGTCCCAGTCTGGCATTCATGTCCCCAGCAATTAGGATTAATGGGTCAGCGTATAAATTATATAACGATGTGAGGACTAAATCTAAATCAGACCACCTGAAAGTGCTTTCATACTTGGAATTCCAGGGAGGACAGTATACATTAATCAAGAAAAGTTTCACACCACTAGGCCAAACAATTTGGAGGGTAAGAATATTACTGTGGTGCCCAAAATCCATTTGTGAAATTGTTGGATTTGAATCGACAGAAACCATGGTTGCCACGCCACCATGAGGTCAACCTTGGCTGGTCAGTCTTCCCTGTGTTTGGGAATAGGAAGCCCTGTATCAGTGTGCATCCCTTTCTCCAGTTCTGAACCTGGGTCTATTTCAGGAAGACATTCCTGCCCTGTGAGGGAAGCTGACATGGGCTTAGCTCAGTGGGCATCTGCTTGTGAGAGCTGGACTGACTCGGGTTCAAAAGCTCACCTAGCCAGTGACCCTCAGTCCCAGTCACGCAGACGGAAGGAGGAGATAACAGCAGTTAATAAAGATTAAAGAGTTTATTTGTAAGACCCAATTACATGGGATTAAGGCAAGCAATGCAGGCTTCTTCTCTTACGCAGAAGAGATGCCCCCATCTCGTTACATCATTGCAGATACAAGTCCAAGACTCCAGTGGCAAGGCTGAGATGAAGTGAAGTGACTGACTTGAAGTAGAAGTCTCAAGTCTCAAGAAGTCCAGAAGTCAGGAAGTGAGGGGATGTGTGTCTTACCCCAACTTATATAGTAAGACCCTATTTATATTATCTATAAATAGGATATTACTCACCAGTTATATAACCTGTTGCTCACAACATGTTTACTACAATTGTCCACATGATCCTGAGTCATAGACCTCGACATTCTGTCTGGTGACTCTTTGCACACCACCTCAGGAGACATCCATGTCAGGTGACAATCCTGATGTCAGGTGACAATCTCATTCTGCCCATGCAAAACCTAACATCCCACTGCTTTTTGCATTTGTTGCAGAACGTGGTATTTACCTAATACAACAGCAACAGCTTTGTTGACATCTGATGCTGTTCTTTCATCTATGGACTTTGATAAAAAAAAGTCCATAGATAAATTTGAACCACCATCAAATCACTTCTGATGTATCCCTCCTCATGACCCAGTTTTATTTGCAGACCTAAAACTGTTCTTTGCGTGTTGCTATCTGCCTGCAGCATAGCAATCCTGGCTTTGGTTTCCTGAAAAAACTGTAATACGTTTTTCACATCAATCCCAGCATCATTTAAACATTTTTAACAATTTAAACAATTGCAATAACTATTCAAGCTTTACAATAGCTTAGTAGCACAATACATAATACAATGCATTCAGTTCAGCTTCAGTTGAACTCTAACTTTTAGATGATTGTTTCTTGCAAAATCAATCAAACAAAGCATGGTTATAAAATAACAAATCTCAGGTGTGTTCTTGTTGTTCTTACTATCACAACCACAACTGGCATTTCTGTGAATCTGTAAGCCACCTGTGCTCTGACTTGTAACATAGTCTGAAGTATGATGTTCCCTTCAGATAACACTCAACTCCTTTTCAGAGCTCTCCAAGCATGTCCTGTTGGTCTAACAATCTGCCTATTACATTGACAGCAATATCTGGCCTTGTTGCTTGCACAATGAAGCTCAAACAGCCCAATGCTTCTGTGTAGCATTCTAACTGCTTTTCCATCAGCATGTGCTTGAAAATCCTCAATTATTTGGAGTCTCTCACTGAGTTAACTATCGCCAAATTCTCAGTCACATCCATCTTTTTCTCCGGTTTGTTGCAGTAAAATACTGCCCTCTTGGTCCCTTTCTCTCAACCTCTATTTACAGATTAACAGTTGATGATCACCAAGCAGTTTCAATTCAAAATGAAATTCGAAACCCTGGATCAATTATATCATATTGCTTCTATCTGTCCAGAATAAAAACAATAGATCATCCATCTAACAAAGTACATACAGTCTATGTCCCTGTTCCTCCTGTTTAATAAACAAACATTGATCTGACTCTCTGTGCAAATCTCAAATTCAGCAATGTTTGAGTTCAAAACAGAATTCCAGCCTCTAGCTGATTTCTAGCTTTCCTACAGAAAATCTCTGTGACACTGACAGACAACGTCCTCCTCAACAGTGACACCATCTGATGGTAACATGTGTATATTCTCAGACATCCTAGACTTCCTCCATTTAAAATGTTTATGTTCCAATATTTCCAACTGTGAAATATTCATACATTTCTCCACATTCTTAAACATCAGTCTAACTGTTTTCAAAGCAAATTGTTGTTGCACTCACCTCATGATTATCCAGCCCTTTTAACTTGAGCAAAATCACAAGCAACCAATCTTGCTATTTTGATACACATAACCTTTTCCCAATCTGGTTAGTTTTCACTTAAAGAATCTATCTGGTAACAATGAGTTCCATGGACTACTGTTTGTTCCCCAGCTTCCATGTTTTGTTCTTTATCCAAAGAATTCAACTCAGCTTGCATAGCCTGAAGCTATGGTTTAGCTTCCTTAACAGACAATTTTTTCACCTCTTTGAAATTTTTAAGTTTCAAATGGCTTTTCATGCAAATTCATCCTGATATCTCACAGGTTGACTCACCTGTTCCTTACTTCATCAGTTATCAGGATCCTGTTCCAATGAACTTGCACCAATGATGATCAATCGTTTTGCCTTCCATCCTCTGAACCAAATGTGTACCAGAGTTGTCAAATTTACCCTGACTGTTTTTTTTAGCAAATACTTTTCTATTCTGACTCTGAGCTTTGATGCATCCCTTGCATTAACAGAATTAATTTTGAAAAAATCTCACCTTTTTCATTCAGCATTATACTTAACACTTCTAGATAATCTCACTATCCAAGTGTTATTCATGAAAAACACAATATTCTCATATTCTAGAAAAATCTCATGTAAGCCTCTCTTACAAATTTCTTCTAACTTTGAGGTGTATGTACCTACATGTCAGATCTAAAGATCCTGAAATGTTTCTCTAGAAGATTTCTCTTATACACAACTTTCCATAAGGTGTACAGTTCAATACAGAACTAAAACTTCTATTATGTACATAATCAAAACATTTTAAGAGCCTCTACCCAAACCTCATTAGCTAAATTAGCATCACCTCTTCTGAGTGTTTGTTTACTCTTTCACACAATCTATGTGTTCAATACCACATCCTGTTAGAAATGCATCAAAGTATGCACTGAATTGAACTTCCCCCCATACCTCAAAAGAAATAGGTAACATGGGTAATATGCTTGTTTCCCACCCAAGCACAAAACACCTTGACTCTGTTCAATACTCCAGCTTTCTATCTAACATGTACACAACCTTGTACCTTGTGTATTGATCAATTAACAACATGAAATAACGTGCCTCTCCTCTAAAAACCATCAGAGTACCCACAAGATCACCAAGAACAAATTAAAAATTATTTGTCAGCTTGCCTTCCAGTTTAGCTCCTGAAAGTCTGTTTTCCCTTGTATATGCGCACAAAATAACTTTTCCTGTAAAAATTACAATTTTCCAAATCCTTTCCCCAACACACAGTTTGCATTTTCTTTCACATGCCTGTGAATCTAAATGACCAAACATCATGTGATATGCATGAATGCATGTCATACATATAAGCATTTAACTTTTTATAGTTGCATCAGTACAACTTTCCATTTCATTACATCATTACAGTATGATAAAATAAATAATCCATATCTTAACTTTGCCATATAAACATACTTTCTAATTATGCAGTATTTCACATTTTGCTACAGAGAAATCCACAATATACTCATGTCAGCATGCATATACATTCAGTACATTTCCTGACATTTCCAGAGCATATAACACTTTCTTGATTCCAAGTTTCAAACTTTCAAGAAATACAGTTTCAAAAAACATGACTTTCAAACTCCTAACCATTTGCATAGTCCTCTTTCTGTTTATTAATGTCCAACACAGAAAGTTTGGTTTCCACGCCATTGTTTTTGTTCACAACAAAATAATGTCCATTTTGTTATGTTCTGGGTTAAAACCACAATGTTTTTCCCATCAGCAGCACCCGTGCTGATTTCAAGCCCCTTTCTTCTGTGATCCCACATGAAGAAAATGAAGAAAATGAAGAACAGCTTCCCATTTGAAGCACAGCTTTCTCTGTTCAAAAACTGCCGCACTGTTTCTCCCCTGCTGCTTTAAAACCACGCCTCCGCTGGTTTGATACAGCCTTCCGTGTAGTATCAAGTTTCCCAAGATACGTTCCAATCACACGTGACTTTGCTGCGACACACGCACCAGACGTTTTGCCCACGTCAGACGTAATCCACGTCGTTTGTAATCCAAGCTATTTGTTGACACAATGCAAGAGATAGCTGATCCGCTGCTGAGCGAAGAAGCAAACTGTAAAAGAAATATGATCCTCCTGCCTGTAATCTTGTCTCAAATGAGTAGACACAGAGCCTCCTGGAGATATTTCCTTGCCCAATACAGCTCCTTGACAATCACTCCAGCAAGCTGTGGAAAACGAAATGCTTGTGTCCAGCATTGTTCACTGTTCAGTAGCCTCGGATCTGCCAAGCCTGGCACCTCCGTTCCAGCTGCTTTCAAAACGAAAAATCCTTCATCTCTCTTCCTCTGCATTCCTCAGTTGTGCTGCATTCCAAGCCGCTGTTATCAGCATCCAGCTCTAGCAACATCGCCTTCCCGGTTGTTTACATTCCAAACCGTTCCTTACAAATGTAAACAATCCTTTAACCTCATAACTGCCGAAATTCTCCTGCATCCCTGGATTATTTGAACCAATAATCTTGATGTCATCTACGCCTGTTATCTGGCCTGTAATCTGGGTGATCTGGGCCCATAACCAGATGTGAGAGCTGGACTGACTCGGGTTCAAAAGCTCACCTAGCCAGTGACCCTCAGTCCCAGTCACGCAGACGGAAGGAGGAGATAACAGCAGTTAATAAAGATTAAAGAATTTATTTGTAAGACCCAATTACATGGGATTAAGGCAAGCAATGCAGGCTTCTTCTCTTACGCAGAAGAGATGCCCCCATCTCGCTACATCATTGCAGATACAAGTCCAAGACTCCAGTGGCAAGGCTGAGATGAAGTGAAGTGACTGACTTGAAGTAGAAGTCTCAAGTCTCAAGAAGTCCAGAAGTCAGGAAGTGAGGGGATGTGTGTCTTACCCCAACTTATATATTAAGACCCCATTTATATTATCTATAAATAGGATATTACTCACCAGTTATATAACCTGTTGTTCACAACATGTTTACTACAATTGTCCACATGATTCTGAGTCATCGACCTTGACATTCTGTCTGGTGACTCTTTGCACACCACCTCAGGAGACATCCATGTCAGGTGACAATCCTGATGTCAGGTGACAATCTCGTTCTGCCCATGCAAAACCTAACACTGCTTTGCATGCAGAAGGCCCTGGTTTAATTTTGATTCTGCACACACACACACACACACACACACACACAATATTGGGGGGCGCAATTTCTTTTCTCTCTCCGGTGATATTTTCCCCACATTGCAAAGAGAGTGCACAGGAAGGGAAAGCTGCCTGGGAAGCAGTGTAGTCCTTGCACAATCCAGGATTAGTGCGCCCCAGGATGCTGCTTTGCCATTTTCTGCATTCCACCTAAACAGGGTCAAGGTGGAAAGATGGGGAGAGCCCCCAAAACCCCTGTCAAGTGCCCACATGTGTGGCAATTTCATCTTCGGATGAAGACAATGTGCCTGACATAGCACTGATCTTGGCCCACCTAGCTTCCATGGAGAATGACAAAAGGATCCCCACGCTGGTAGGGTTAGCATTCTGCTCCAAGGCCAGGGGGCTAGTGGATACTCCATTGACTCCAGACTGAGTTTGGAGGACGCTTTTTTAAAAAAAATATTTTTATTTTAAAAAAAAATTCAACAATACAAAGAAAATAACACACACATATAACTTATATAGTGCTCCCATCACCACGGGACCAAATAATACAATATCTCTATAATTGTTCATTATTCCAAAAATACAACATATCTTGACAGGGTAAACTCCCTTTCCCCTTTTTTTTAACACATATTCCAAAAATAAACCCCAAATATCCTTAAAAATGTTTTTCTTTAATTGACCCCTTTTGTCAACATATCATTTAATGCCATATCCCATACTTCTTTATACCAATCGGTAATAGTGAAAACTTGCTGAATTTTCCATTTCCTTGCTATCATTAATCTACCTGCCGTTAACAAATTTATAATTAATTCTTTAACATTTTGAGGACCGGTCACCTTTTCCGTTATTGATAGCAAAGCTAATTTAGGACAAACCTCTAGATCAACTCCAACAATTTCTGATATATATTTCATCAAAAATCATTTTCCAAAAATCCATTACATTTTTACAACTCCACCACATGTGAGCATATGTACCCAGCTCCTGACACCCTCACTAACACATTGGAGAACATTTGTTATCTATTCTATTAATCTCACCGGAGTCAAATACCATCTCCAAATTAGCTTATAAAAATTCTCTTTAATTCTTATAGACATATTTTTCAATATTCGCCTATCCCAAATCTTGTTCCACTCATCCTTTGATATTTCCTCTTCAAACTCTGTATCCCAAACTATTTTAAGATTTTCCGCTTGCTCTTCTGATTTCTGCAACATTTTATATAACATGTAAGACCTCTAGCTGATGCATTTCCTTCTATAAGTTCTCTAGACATAACCGACTGCTCAAATGCGGTGAAATCTCTTTCATGCTCCTGTCTCCTCTTCCATTTCTTACCCCATTGTACCACTTGAATTAAATTTAACCACAAAATTCTTCCTGCCCCAACCCTATCAGTTATTTGCTGTCTTGTCTCCATTTTTTCCAGCCAATCCATTAATCTTATTACCCTTTTCTCTCTAAAAATTCGTTCTAAATGTCTAACATTCTCTGGAAAATCCTCCATAACCACCACTGGAGTAAGCGGGGATATACCTGGTATAAATATTTCCTTATTTCTACCCCAAATTTCTAATATGTTTTTTAAAAAGGGATTTTCTAATCTTTTTATCATAATATGTCCTTGTTTTGTAAATAAAAATTTCTCCACCCTATTACCCAATTCAAATGCTTCTATTTCCCACCACATAAAATCCTTCCTAGCAATAATATCCATAATATATCTAAGTTGATTAGCTATATATACCATTTTAAATTAGGGAGACCAAGTCCCCCTATTTTTTGAGCTTTATACCATCTATTCTTAGTAATCCTTGATCTTTCCCCCCCATTGCAATAGCTATTTAAAATTACTTGCCAATCTTTAATTTATTTCTCTGATATCTTATATGGTATCATTCTAAATAAAAAAATAAACTTCGGTAAAATCTTCATTTTAATCAAAGCTATCCTACCGAGCCATGATAATCCCAATTTTTTATAATCCTCTATTTTATTTTTAACTTCTTCTTATAATTTTTTTAAATTCCATTCCCCTATTTTGTCCATGTCTTGTAATATATCAATACCTAAATATTTAATTATATTTTTTATCTTTATATCAACTTTCCTTTGTTTAAATCCCCTTTTGGAGGATGCTTTTGGGCAGGTCTAGAATGCGGCCACCTCCCAATGTCTCCAGCTGGGGCTGCAGAGGCCATGGCCGGCTTTGTGCCATGCCCCCTTTGCAGCAGCATTATTCCACGTGGCAGCACTAACAGCCTTTGGTGTTCGTAGGCACTGCAGTGCAGCTCTACATGAATCGTTCCAACTTCCAAGATGGACTAGTTGGGTAAAGGTTAACAGGTGTATCTGGGTCTGGCAGAGGTCAGTGAACTTTACCCAGTGGAGGCCTTGATGGCATGTATTGCACTCAGAGGCAAGGGTCTTGGCCCTTTGTTTGGCCATGCTGATGGTTCTCCCCTTAGTAAATATCAGTTTGGGGCAGTAGTAAAGCTGGCACTGAAGTCCTTGGGACTGGAAGGGAAGTGGTTCTGCACGCATTCCTTCCGAATCAGAGCGGCATCCACAGCGGTGGCACTAGGATTCCCCTCAGATGAGGTGATGGCTGTGGGGCGATGGCGCTCAAAGGCCTTTTGGTCTTACTTCCATCAGTTGCCAACGATGGATAAATGACACATGGTGATTTTCTCTCACATATTTTTCTTGTCTTTAGATCACTGGAATGGAGGAGGACCTGTGCGTGTCCATATATCCTGCATTGAGCAGCGAGTTGGACTCGATGGCCTTGTAGGCCCCTTCCAACTCAACTTTTCTATGATTTTATGATTCTATGTGTGCCGAGCATGATGTCCTGGGTGGGTCGGAGGGCTGCAAAGTCAACTTCTGGAACCCAGCTTGCACTTAGCCTGTTTGCCACCATTCAGTGGTCAAGCAGACACGGCATGGAATGGGAGCGCCTTCTTCCTATGTTGTTCCAGGTAGGTGTGGAGTGTAAACCCCCCCCCATAGGTTTTGGTTTGCACCTGGGGGGAATGACCTTGGATTGCTGAAGGGTAAGGCCCTGATCTTACAGCCTTTGAAGGATCCACACTTGATCCAACAGAGATGGCTCGGCATGGTCATCCTCTGGTCAAATTTGATTCCACACATTTCTTGGTTGGGTGGCTTGTGCCCACATGGGCTCAACAGGGCTTGTAAGAAGGTGAACTGGGAAATGCAACGTAATTTGCATCTGTTTGCTGATGGGATTATTCACCATCCAGAGATTTCTCATGTTAGGAGGGAGCTACACAGACAGGACGGCATGCAGTTGTCTGATGTAGGTAATGATTTATTCCTGGCAGCTGTGCAAAGGGGCCCACTTGAGGAACTTCATAGCAGGTGAGGGTGAGGGGCTAAGCAGAGGCTTGCCCTCCCTGTGGCAGGTAGGGGCAGGTATATTTCAGTTGGGTTTAAGGTCAGTGAACATCCATAGGTACCTTTAGAGTGATTGGCAACTCCAGAGGCTTCACGTGTAGGATTTTGCAGCCCAGTGTGGAGATATGGATTGCCTTTGAGGCTAACTCACCTCTCCCACTCAGAGTTTTGAGGGGGGCCCGGCGGGGCAACATGGCAAAGCCTCCCTACACTGGGATGGTATAGACATCATTTCAGGTTTATATTCCATTCCATAGCTGCTCAGGAACCTGCAGCATCCAGTGGTCCGTTGGGCCTAGGAGGACCAGGCTAACACATTTCACCCCTTCTACTTCCGGTCTTATCTTAGATACCCTTCCCCAGTTCAGGACCCTCTGGATGTTTTGGACTTCAGTTCCCATCGGTGGTCATTCTGGGAGTGACGTCAATGACCTCGAAGCCCAGTGTGCACTGCGGATGGCCACCCAGAGAGTGGCAGGTGATGAGGATGGGGGCAAAGAGTCCTGTTGACACGCCCTGAGCCTCCCCACCAGGGCTGGTACTGCTCATGGCAGCATTCGTTCTTCCTATTTCCAAAGAACATCATGTACTAGGGGGACAGCCGGACAGCAACATTACACTGTCAGATGCTCAGTGTATTATTGATAGCCTTCTCCTCCATGCTCCCTGTCATGCCTATGCCCATGGGTAACGCATTATAGTTGTAAGTATGTGAGGGGAGGAGGGAGTGTGAGAGGAGTGTGGAAAGTTGAGATGTCTGCTGATTGGCCGAGGGAGTGAGAAGTGGGGGGTGAAGCCTGTGTTATATAAACAGTGGGTCGTGCTGTTCAGAGGAGGAATCTGAGGAGGAGAAAGGGGGAGAGGGGGGGGGAGAGACTGCGTTTTTGTGAGAGGGTTGAGAAGTCTGAGTGGAGTTGGGAGCGGGAGTCTTGTCTGAGAGTATTGGAGAGTGCAGTCTGAGAGAGAGAGAAGGAGAGAGAGAGAGAGAAGGAGGGAGTTTTCAATGTTTAGAATCTCTTAACATTATCTATTTCCCTACCCATAAATGTAATTAAATAAACTTGTTTCATTTTTAAAACTTAAAAGGAGTGGTCTGAATAAGTTACCCTGAAGGGGTTGGTGGCATCAGAGGACATTAAGAGAGTGTTGATTTTTGAAGCGCTGAGAGGAGTTGGTAGGAAGAACAAGGAGGAGGCAGAGGGGATGCCTTACAGGTGGTGCATATGTGTCGGGGGTGAGCAGTCAAAACCTCAAGCCATGTATAAGTACATGATGTAATTGGGACCACAGAGTCTCTGCATCCTAGAGCAGACACTCTGTGGAATGTTACCCAGGCCAGCCCTCCTGGGGCAGGATGTGGGCATCACCAGTTGCCTTCTCTTCCTTCCCCGGGAAAACAGTCTGAGCCATGAACTTGAATGAGCAGCATGTTGTGAAGATGTAGCTGAGAACCAGTTCTGAACTTTTCCTAAGTTCAGAACACATCAGCTACCAAATGATTCCTACATGAGTGTAAATATCTTCTTAAGCCTGCCTGTAACCAATCTGCAAGGTCTGAGTGAGTAAACTCTTTTTTAACCTCCAAAAAGACTGTTTGTCTTATTGGTAGAATAAAGGGGGGGAGCCAGGTAAAAAGCCCCAGTCTGCCCACACAAAGGGACAGACTGTGTAATTACCAAATTGCTGTTACTGTTTTAACCGGCAGCTCCACACATATCCACGTTTTTCCGCTGCAGTTGGAGTAAGCTCTGCTGAACTTGCACACGCAAGAGGGGAGAGATAATAACTTTTAATATCCTCTCCCAGCCCTTTTAGCAATCCCCAACAGAAGGGTTCTGGGCCCAGAAAGTGGATTAGTTTGTGGCAATTGGTAGATTACGTTGGATTCTCTCAAAAAGGAAAAGGTTGAGATCCAAGGGAGCCATATTTTTCTTTGTTACTTCCTGCTAGCCACGAGGCTGAGTCCTTTGTCTCCATTGTGAGAAAAGGAGAAACACCCCCCCCCTTTGCTTTTTCTCAGATAAAAGGCAGTAAGGCAGTGAAGATTTTGAATTTTAAGCAATTTTCCCATTTGGAATTTTGGAAATTTTTCCTTGATTTTGGAATTTTGGACATTTTTCTTTGATTTTGGAATTTTGGACATTTTTCCAAGTTTTGGTTTTAAGATGGCCAGTAATGATAGCTCAGACGAAGCAAGCCTCAAGTTGCCCAAATTAACGGAGGACAACTTTATTCAATGGAAAAAGCGCCTAAGAGCCTCTCTTGATAACAAAGAAGCCTTGGGATCCATTGAAAGTGAAAAGCCCACTGGGACTAATAATGAGGCCAGAGCTGCAATCAAGGTATGGGAAAAGCAGAATAAGATTGCAAAACCCATTATTTTGAACAGTATTTCAGATACCCAGATGGTACTTGTTGGACACAGTCTGATACTGCAGCTCAGATACTTGAGAATCTGGAGCTTACATATGGATTTGCAAGCAAAAGATCACACAGGGCGTGGATGAGAGATTTACTTAAATTGAGGCTCAATTTCAAGGAAGATTGTGCTAAACATGTGATAGAATTTCTTGCTATTCTTGAGAAACTAGAACTCACAGAATACAAAATGGATCAAGAGCAAAAAATCTGTTACTTCCTAGGGTCACTGGGACCCAAATTTGAGACTTTTGTAACTCTCATGGATGGGATACAAGAATTGACTTTTAAAAGGTTAATTGCCTATTTAAAGGAAGAGTGTACACAAAGGAGAGATCAGTCTCCAGACAGGGGTGGAAAAGCAAATGCTTACAATTGTGCGTCCAAACACCACATGAAAGCAAAACACACACCAAAGAAGGTAGTTTGCTTTAACTGCAATAAAGAGGGACACATAGCAAAGGCATGCAAGGCCCCAAAATCCCAAAAGCCTCATTCTTTTAAGCAACAAAAGAAGGAAAGTTCTGAGAATAACTTTCTGTCTCAGGAAATGAATTTGACAGCTAATAACTGTAAAAACAAGTCAAGCAGGTGGCTGATCAACTCAGGGGCGACCAGTCACTTCGTGTGTGATTAAGATTTCTTTATGGACATTAATGAGATTGACACATCACAAAGTGCGCACATTCAGATTGTAGATGGCAAAGTTATAAAAGTACAAGGTGCTGGTTCAGGAGTTCTGAACTGTAAGGTGGGAAGTGAAACAAGGGAGAATCTAATGGAAAGAGTTTTCTATGTTCCAGACTTCCACTGTAACCTTCTTAGTGTGCCCGCTCTTGCAAGAAAAGGTTTGAAATAATTTTCAAAAATGAAATGTGTCAAGTGTCCAAAAATGGGGAAGTGTTTGCTGAACCAACTCTAACTAATGGTGTTTATGAGACTGTTATTCCAGAGCCTCAATCTGCCAAGGTGGCATCCCCAAATCGGAGAGATGAAGCCAACCTGGAGCTGTGGCACAGAAGAATGGGACACAGAGACACAAACGCCATAATGGACATGAAGAAAAAGGAGCTGGCAAGGGGAATGGAGATAACCAAGAATGCATCAGCCACAACCAAGTGTGTAAGTTGTGTCACTGAAAAGGCAGTTAAACCCTCATTTCCTCCTTGCACTCAGCAGCGCAGCACCAGTGTACTTGACCTGGTGTACAGTGATGTATGTGGTCCAATGAATGTTCCATCATTGGGGAAAAACAAATACATACTGATTTTTCTAGATGATTTTTCTAGATACCGTACTGTGTGGCTTATCTTCTAAAAGATAGGAGCCAAGTAGTGGACATGTTCAAAAAGTACAATGCCATGGTGAAAAACAAATTCCAGAAAAGTCCAAAGGTCCTAATGACGGACAACGGATCGGAATATTGTTCACATGACATGCAGGCCCTTATGGAACAGGAAGGGATTAAACATGTAACCACTGTACCATACACTCCACAGCAAAACTCTGTAGCTGAAAGAAAGTTTAGATCCATCATGGAGATGACACGGTGCTTGCTAAAGGATGCATCTCTGCCCCAGCGCTTGTGGGGAGATGCAGCAGCCACTGCAGTGTACCTCCAGAACAGATTACCTACAAAAGGAGCCACGCGCACACCTTTTGAACTTTGGCACAGGAAAATTCCCAATGTGTCACACATACGAGTTTTTGGTAGTGTTGCCTATTCATACGTTCCCAAAGAAAATAGGCACAAGCTTGACTCCAGAGCGCAAGAAGGCATCCTTGTGGGATATGCGTCTGGAGGGAAAGGCTACCGAATTATGGATCTAAAGACAGGGCAAGTTAAGGCAAAGCATGTTGTTCATTTCGATGAAACCAGCAAGACCAACATCAAAGGAAGTATCCTAGAGTTTTCTGATCAATCAGAAGGGGACACACGTGAACTAATATGCTTCCCGCCGATAACTTTTGACTCTGTGCACCCAGCTTCCAATGTCATAGCCCCCTCTACAGGCCGTGAACAGGAAAAAGACACGGAGGACCAGGATCCTAATTGCAGCATCAGAGACCCAGAGGACAACAGTGATGCGGACATGCCGGAGTTGGAGTCAGACGAGGAACCTGAGGAGGCTCCAGAACCACAGGTTAGACGCTCATCTCGTTCCAACAGGGGCGTGCCACCTCCTAGACTGTCCTACCTCGCAGGATCGGCGCTACCTCGAGAACCCTCCACATGGGAGGAGATTGGGGAGATGCTAGCCTCTGGAGCAAGTCTCTGGAGAAAAGCTGCAGAAGAGGAGATGGAAGCTCTGCATCAAAACAAAACTTGGACTCTCACAGAACTGCCACCCGGCAAAAAGGCCATTGGAAGTAAGTGGACTTTCAAAATTAAACACGGGGCAGAAGGGGAAGTACAGTGTTACAAGGCTAGACTTGTAGCCCAAGGATTTAGCCAGAAATATGGAGAGGACTACGACTCCACATTTGCCCCAACTGTGAGATATAGCACCATCCGCGCACTCTTAAGCATTGCAGCTTCAAGGCGGATGGAAGTCTGGCACGTAGACATAAAGACAGCATTTTTGTATGGCGAAATCTCTGAGGAGATATATATGAAGCAGCCCAAGGGCTTCATCAAGCCTCACCAAGCCCATTTAGTCTGCCGGATTCAGAAGGGGCTATATGGACTGAAGCAAGCAGCCAGAGCCTGGAATGCTAAGCTACATACAATGCTGACCCAACTTGGGTACAAACAGGGTAAAGCTGACAAATGTGTGTACACTAAATGCACTAATGGACAGTATTCATACATCCTCGCATTTGTTGATGACCTAATAATTGCTTCAGCCAGTGAAAAGGAATACACACGTGTAGTCAGGCAGCTGAGCAAAGATGTGGAGGTCAAAGAGCTAGGGAAGGTGCAGTACTACCTAGGGATCCAGATAACGAGAGAAGAGGATGGATCTTTTCTGCTGATCCAGAGACAGAAGATCATTGAACTGATCGAGAGCATGGAGATGCAGAACGCAAACCCAGTTTGTACACCCATGAGCACCGACTTCCTGAAAAATCAGGAAGAATCAAAGCCGCTACCCGAAAGCAACCACTACAGGTCCGCCATTGGCAAGCTGTTGTACCTGAGTACTACTTGCCGACCCGACATTGCAAATGCGGTGGGTTTACTGAGCAGAAAGGTAAGCTGCCCCAGTGAACGCGATTGGGTTTGTGTTAAAAGGGTGGTTCGCTACCTAAAGGGCACTGCAGACTGTAAGCTGAAGCTGCCAGCTGAGGGGAATCCAGAGCTGGTCGGATACTCAGACGCTGACTGGGCTGGGGACATCACTGATAGCAAATCCACGGGTGGGTTTGTATTTTTGCTTGGGAATGGCCCAATCACATGGTCCAGTTATAAACAGAACTGTGTAGCTTTGTCCTCAACAGAGTCTGAGTACGTTGCAGCATCGGAAGCGTGCAGAGAGATGACCTGGCTGGAGGAACTAACTATGGACTTTGGGTTAGTGCGCAAGGGACCTTTTCGCTTGATGGAGGACAACCAGAATTGCCTGGAGCTAGCGCACAATGAGAAATTCCAAGCCAGGACAAAGCACATCAGGGCTAAGTGCCATTATGTTCAAGAAGCCATCCGAAAGGGACTGGTCGAACTAATGTACATACTGTCCTACTGGGGAGATGACTGCGGATATCCTGACCAAACCCCTGCCCAAGGAGAGTTTCCAGAAACTTCGTGTGAAGATGGGACTTTGGATGGGACAATGAAAATGTATACTGATGCATGTTGTTTTGTCTGAGAAGGGGTATGTTGGGGGTGAGCAGTCAAAACCTCAAGCCATGTATAAGTACATGATGTAATTGGGACCACAGAGTCTCTGCATCCTAGAGCAGACACTGTGGAATGTTACCCAGCCCTCCTGGGGCAGGATGTGGGCATCACCAGTTGCCTTCTCTTCCTTCCCCGGGAAAACAGTCTGAGCCATGAACTTGAATGAGCAGCATGTTGTGAAGATGTAGCTGAGAACCAGTTCTGAACTTTTCCTAAGTTCAGAACACATCAGCTACCAAATGATTCCTACATGAGTGTAAATATCTTCTTAAGCCTGCCTGTAACCAATCTGCAAGATCTGAGTGAGTAAACTCTTTCTTAACCTCCAAAAAGACTGTTTGTCTTATTGGTAGAATAAAGGGGGGGAGCCAGGTAAAAAGCCCCAGTCTGCCCACACAAAGGGACAGACTGTGTAATTACCAAATTGCTGTTACTGTTTTAACCGGCAGCTCCACACATATCCACGTTTTTCCGCTGCAGTTGGAGTAAGCTCTGCTGAACTTGCACATGCAAGAGGGGAGAGATAATAACTTTTAATATCCTCTCCCAGCCCTTTTAGCAATCCCCAACAATATGCAGTGGGATACAAATCCTAAGAAAGGGGGATTTGATTCCTAAACCTGGGATAAATCTCTGAGGAGGAAAAGATCCAGTTTTATAACGCTATTGTGAGGGGAAACATTCGAAGGGCGAAGCTGAGGGCAGTATTAGACATGCTGTTGCTTCTGAGAAAAAGTGGGTGCTGGCTGAGGTCAGAGGCCAAGTCCCCTGTTACAATAACAAGTCTCTGTGTGAAGAAGTTTTTACGTCTCTGCAATTGGGAGGGAAATTTGTGAGAGAAATTAAACAGTACTGTGATCCAGTATGGCAGAAATTTGGAATTTAAAAAAGAAAGCACTGATTGAGAATTGTAAACAATTGAAGTTGCAACATGAGGGGGAAACGGTGGAAGAATTGAAAGTGATGTTAATTAGATACCCAGCACAGGAACCTGATGGAATATTTGAAAGAAATCCTAATCCAGGTGTGGCAGATCCCAGTTATTTAGAAATCCTGAGAAAACAAAACAGAATAAGCGACAAGGAGGTGAAACAAAGGGAGAAGGATCACCAATTAGAGACAGAAAAGATGAAATTTCATGCTGAGGAGAAAGCAAGGGAGAGAAAATTTAAAGCTGAGGAGAAATCTAGGGAACATGAACTAAAAGAAAGAGAATTGCAAATTGAAATGGAGATGGTCAGATTGGAACAACACCAAATTCAAACTGAGGAGAAATGGAAGGCTGTCGAGAGTGAATCTTTGAAAACTAGAAAGATTTCACCAAAAGACTTTAGCCCTTTCACCTCAGGAGATGATCCAGAGCTAGTTCTAAGCAATTTTGAGAGAGCACAGGCCTGGGAGCTCCCAAAAGCAGAATATATGTGTTATATATTCCAAGTTTAATTAAAGCTGAGCTGGGAGAGATTGACCAAACTTTGCCCAAAGATAATCCTTTCACTTATGACATGTTTAAAGAAGCAGTCTTTCAGAGATTCAGGTTAGGGCCTGAACATTTTAGAAAGCAGGGATGTTGAAGAGTCCTTGGTCTCGAGTCACGAGTCGAGTCACGAGTCTTTGGACTCGAGTCTCGAGTCCGAGTCCTTAGTCCAAAATGGTGACTCACGAGTCACTCCCAAAACTGACTCCACGAGTCCCTATTAAAATCAATGGGGTTTTCCCCCAACAAAATAAGGCTGCTTCAGATGTGTGGCTTAAATAAATTCTAGGCACAAGTGTGCCTTTTTATTTCAAAACTCTGCAACTGATTTTGGCAAGAACACACCAGGCAGACAAACCCAAAATAACCAGGCAGGCAGAGGAGGCAGGGAACCCCAAAGCAGGCAGGCAGAGGCCTTTGTCTTGGACAATTCAAACTGTGGAACTGGTTAAGAAGAGACCAGGCAGGCAGAGGAGGCTGGGAACCCCAAACAGGCAGGCAGAGGCAGCCAAAACCAAAATGTCTGACCCTAACCCCCCCCACAACACATCAATCAAAATAAATCTCAACACATCGTTGGGGCTGCGCTCCTGGTAGCCGTCCATAGTGGCCGAGCAGCGGCACGCCTCGCTTCCATGCGCTCTTCACCGGTGATCGCGCTCTTCTCCACTCCTTCTGGCACAGCCCAGGGATGTCGAAGAGTCCTAGGCCTCGAGTCCCGAGTCGAGTCTCGAGTCCAAGGCTGTGGAGTCAGAGTCGAGGAGTCGGAGGAAATTTTGGGTACCTGGAGTCGGAGTCGGCAAACAATGCACCGACTCCAACTCCGACTCCGACTCCTACTGAATTTAGATTGGAATTTTTAAAAAAGCAAGTTTAAATGTCCCAATTCACAAACAGTTATAATTAATGATTTCTCTACTGTAAGAATAAAGACCAATGCATGCAGTGCCTCACGTAACCGCAAAACGAACACGTTAAGTGACCGTGATGAAGCATGCTTTTCATGTGCTTCACTATATGGCACGCAACGCACAATTAGGAGCGGCAATACTTATACTTTCCATAGTGTTGTGTTCTGCTGTTACAGGGAATGCAGCGCCCATGGGTAACCTAGCCTCTCACTGATAAGGGATTAAGTAAATATGTTTTCTGCAGGACTAGAGACACTTGTATAAGTGAAGGGAATGGAGGGTCAATAGTTCAAGACTGAAGCTGTAAACCATTGGAAAAACTGCTGTCATTCAGCTAAGGCTATAAAAACTTGTAAACTCCGATTGTTAGCTTAAACTTTAAACATGACTATGGGATTCTACTAGGGAAATCATGTTTTATAATAAATGCCCCTCCTGGATCCTCCCACTGCCCTATCTTCAGCAGCAGATCAGCACACAAAAAGGAGAAGGCAGCAGCTTCTGCCCAACTACCTCGCATATTAATTAATTAATTAGCATATTAATACAGAGGAGTCGGGGAGTCGGAGTCGGAAGTACAAAAAACTGAGGAGTCGGAGTCGGAACATTTATCTACCGACTCCACAGCCCTGCTCGAGTCCCATTAAAAATATTGGGACCCGAGTCGAGTCAGAGGGGGGACTCAGTCCGACTCACGAGTCGAGTCCGAGTCCCCATCCCTGTTAGAAAGGAATTTAGAGCTTGTCAGCTCCAGGTGGGAAAATCTTACATGGATTTGGGGACAAACTTGACCAGTCTGTGGAATAAGTGGATTGACACTGAGGGAGCTACAGATGTGAAGACACATTCCACATGGTGTCCAGGGATGTGCTTCTCCTCGTAGGAGTCCTGGGGGTCTCACCTTGTGTGACCAAGAAACTATTTCAAGGTTCTCGCTATTGCAGCATCATATATATAGAGAGAAGGATTGATGGGAGGTCATGGCATAAGCAGCCGAGGCCTTCACTCCACTGCTGGGAGACTACTGGAAAAGATGCTTCCAGATCCCTTCCCTTCCATACTGGAGGGTGAAGCAGAATAAGCAGGAAGAGTAAAGGGAGCTCGGAGAGGGGAGTGACCAGAAAATAGAAATCTAGCCCTTTTGGTCTCACTCACTAGCTCAATTCCCCAGCCTTACATTTGTTTTGTCCTGTGTCTGTATCACTTTGCATAGAGAGGAATACACAGCTGCATAAAATATCTCATTATTTTTAATGTATATTTCTACTAATTTGCTCATGTTTTACTCTCCTTTTCCTGATCTATGTTCTTCTTTTGATATGTTGTATGTCCTAATTCAATACATTTTTGTTTGTTATCTTTCACTCAAATGAATGTTTTTCTACACAAGCACCCCTAATGTATGCATTGTATGTGTGCAGGGTTTGGACTGGAGAACTGCATTGCAAAATTCAAGGAAGTGCAAATCTCACAGTATAACTGCATTGTGCATCACATATTGTTTTGGGAAGTGTGGATCAGGTTCGTTGACATTTAAATGTGAACCAAATGAATTCCTCCCCCATCCCTGAATAAGAGCAGGAAAGAGCCATGCTGGATGAGGCCAAAGACCTCTCTAGTCCATCATTCCATCAGGACAGTGGCCAAGGGATGCCCACAAGCAAGACATGAGCGCAATAACACCTTCCCACTCACGTTCCCCAGCAAATGGCATCCAAAGGCATCCTGACTCCGATACTGGAGATATTTTAGAGTCATCATGACTTGTAGCCATTGACAGAATCATCCTCCATCATCATGCATTTGGAAGGCTTAAAAGGTCAGGCATTGGTGATTACTTCGGTTATTCCATGACTACTGGGCTGGAACAGGGATGGTTTTAGATGATCTCTGGGATGGACATTTTTAGTCAGTGGGTATGTTACTGTCGATTGTGTTCATTGTTATCCATCCTGCTTGGTAAATCACTTTGGAATAGCCTTAAGAATGCTACTTACTTTACTAAATGTATAATTCCCACACACACACAATCAAAAAGGTTCCAAAGCAATTTACTCCAAAATATCAAATACAAAGAATGCAATGTACCCATTAGATATCATCACATTTACTCAAAATGTCCATCCCAAAGATCACCTAAAACCATCCCCCCATCCAGGATTGGAATAATGAACATAAATAACTACAAGGGGTTGGCCCTGGAAAATATCCCACTGTCCATGAAAAGAAAAATGTCTCTGTCTGGCACCAAAAGGATGACAGCATCAACACCAGGCAATCTTTCCTGGGGAGATTTCATCTCTGTTTTCTGCTTTAAATGAAATTGGTCCTTCTGGGTTTGCGATGCAAAGAGGGAGTTCTTTTCCTCCACCACTGCATCCTCTCAGTGTCGTCCATCAGAGCTTTCCGAGTGGTTTGTGGCCTGCTACAATATGGGCCATCAACTCCAGGAACCCCTGAATGAAACGGATTATCTAGATCCTTTCAGTCGGGCTTCAGACCTAGTTTAGGGGTGTAAACTGCCATGGTTGCCCCGTTGGATGACCTTTGCTGGGAGAGGGATGGGGGAGTGCAACCCTGTTGATTCTCTTGGACCTCTTGGTGGCTTTTGATTCTGAGGGATCAGCCATCAGGGCTCTCTTGCTCTAGCTCTCTGTCCATCGAGGTAGCCCTTTCGTGGCTCATTCAGATTTGGAGATGTTGGCAGCATCCATGTTAGGGAGCCAGAATCCAACTTTTCAGCACCTGGGCTAAATGCTTCAAATATCTGCCAGCCAGCCAGTGCTGAAGGATTTCAGATATGTGTCCTTCCTCCCCACCCCACCCCGCAGGCTGCCTCACACATCACTTCACATCTATGCATCCTTTTATTCTCTTCTCCCCTCCCTCCCCTCCCCTCCCCTTGCCTCCCTTCGCTTCTATTCAGAGATCAGAGCAATCTCTTCCTTCCATGGCAGCAAGCTCAGCCAGAGAGGGGGGCTCTGCTCAATGGCATAAGCCCATTGGAAAGCGGCTCTCGACAGAAAAAGAGAAAGAAAGGTTTCCAGCCGATGCTGGAATCACTGCACCACACTGCTCATCTAAAGGCACGTGGTGTGATGCTGGCTCCTCCTCAAAGCGATTCAGAGAGCATCTCGAAATGTAAGTGTGGAGAAAGCCTGACACGAGTACACATGCACACACACACACACACACACACACACACACACACCTCAGTCTCTTCCCAAAAGGGGGCGGGGGAGGGAGACTGAAGATACAGGGAAGTAGCCAGACGGATCTGCATACCAACAATGGAGGACCTCGGTTGGATTCCACAAAACCCAGGAAAGGACCATCAAGACCATCAAAACTAGCAGGGCAGTCTCAAAGAGCTGTAAAGTACCCAACACGTCACCTTCTTCCCAGGCAGGAATAAGCCCACCTGACACGAAGGGGCAGGCATAAGCCCACCTGACTGCACGGGCGGAGAGCAGGAAACTCAGGGGTAGAAAACCCCTCTCCCCTCCTTTTGGGAGTGGTTGGGAACACGGGTTGCTTTCGTCAAGTTTGTCCTCCAGCGGCGGATGGGATAAGCTGTTCTCTTCCCCGGATCGGGCAGATCCGGAGCCAGGCTGAAACTGACCAGCGTAAAGTCTTTAGTCTAAGGTAACTGACTAATCCCAATGCGCTAGCCTGGGAACCCGTTCATTGAACTTGGAGATCACGTCAGGTCATGTTGACGTTATAGTATTCCTAGAAAGTTATTAGTTCCGCTCCGTATATTATATAGTAAATAAAAGCCTTATTTGGTCATACAAAGGGCTGGAGTTTCCTTTTGTTGCGCAAACCTCCTAGTCGGTTTCAATCACTTGTACGGGCTGTAACTCAGTGCCGGTTAACCCGTTAAGCGCCGAACTCACGCATAGGACCCGGGTGCTGGTCCTTCACAGTAAGCAAGGGAAAGGTGGAAGGCAGCTGCTTCCGGTGCTGCAGTTAAGACAACTGCCAAGGAATAAATTTTGCAAATGAATTGGTTTAATCCGGAGTCAGAAATGAGATTTGATTCCAAAAGTGTCCTGAACAAAATCTGTACCGCTACGATTTAGTTGAGAATGCCCCCACCCCAAGGAAGCTGCCTCACAGTGAGTCGGCTACTGGTCCATCTAAGTCTGTATTGTCCAGAGCACCTTGCCCAACCTGGCTCCTGCCACATATGTTGGACCACAATTCCTATCATGCCCAGCCAGCACTGTCCATTGCCTGCTGGCAGAAGATGATGGAAGCCATAGTCTGAGGACCAGCAGCTATGACAGTTTCGGAAATGCTGACCATCCACCATCCAAGCTGAAGTGCAGACTTCCTAGCAAGTCTCGCCTTTTCCGATCGAAAAGGCGAGACTCTAATCACTCTAATGCTCGATTATTGTAGAGAATAGAATAGAGTGGAGTGGAATAGGATAGAGGGATGCTTGGATGTGAAGTGACGTGTGCAGCAGCCTGGGGTAAAAGAGCCATATCTGGAGTCCTTCAGCACTTGCTGGCTGCCACAGTGTTGAAGCACCCCCTCTGCTCTCTCTCACGCTCACCATCCCCCAGCTCACGAGACAGAAGAGACAGGAGGAGTCCATTTTCTTCTTTTCCTTGCTGGGCTCAGAGCAGAGCATCAGCCTGCAGCTGCCTGCTGTCTTCATTTCCTCACAATGGGCAGCAGCCTGTTGTGGCTGCGTGCTCACGGGAACCACTGCAGATGTAAGGGGGTTTCAGCACTTCCAAAAGTAGCCTGAAATGAGCAGAGATGCTCATTTCGGGAACGGGACAAGTCAGTGGCGCTCAGAAATTTGATAAGATGTGTTGTCTCACCTGGTCCCCTCAACCCTCCCTGCCTTTTTTGGCCACCTTCTGGGCTGGCTCTGGCTAGCTGGGACAAAGTCCTGGACTCTGTCCTGTGTTCTTTCATGGGGGGGGGGGGAGCCAGGGAGAAACATGCCTTTCATCGGAGAACAGTAGCAAGAGCTGCTGCTGCAGGACGGTGAGGCTGCTTTGGATTTTGTGCTCTGGTGTGTCCATCCAGTGCCTAAGCACACGCACCTGCTAGAGCAGGAGATGCCCCTGTGCTGGCCTGGTTCCTGCTTGGAGGAGGGAAGCTGGGAGTCTAAGCGTCTACCAACTGGATCCTCAGCGCTAGCCTGGGCCTGGCTGACTGGGCGATCTGAGGGGGGTGCATGATGTGCGATTCGTGAGGGTGATGTGAGGCAGGTGCAGCAGCAATTGGGAGGGCATAGCGGGATCGCAGGGCGGGGAAGCCTTTTCGGGGTGGGGGCCCTAGACCTTGACCCAGAAGTCTGAGCTCTGGATGGCACTGGAGAGGCAGCTTGTTGTGGGGGATGGGGGTCCTGCAGGGTTTGGAATCCTAAGTGGTGTGTACCGCTTTCAGCTGACCCGTGAAACCTCCTGGGAACCAGGGGAATTGATCCAAATCTGGGCGAGCTGGGACCTCTTTGCCTGGGCCCTGTTCCCAGTCTAGCCACAATGTTCTGGACTAGCTGCAAATGTTGAACTCTCATCAAGGGCAGCCCCTCATAACTCGCACTGCAATAATCCAGCCTAGAACTGAGCAGGGCATGGATGATTGTGGGAAGATTGTCTCTATCCAGGAAGGGGTCCTGCTAAAAAACCGCCTTCATGCCCCCCCTTTTCCCGACCCATCCCCTTTTCCTTTTGGATCGTGTCTTTTTAGCAGGGATGGGGACTCGGACTCGAGGACTCGACTCGTGCGTCGGACTGAGTCCCCCATCTGACTCGAGTCAGACTCGAGTCCCAATATTTTTAATGGGACTCGAGACTCGACTCGGGACTCGACACCAAGGATTCTTCAACATCCCTGAGACTGAGAGGCGGGGACAAGGCTGGGACAGAGAAGGAGGAAGGGCAGCTCTTCTTCCTCCCGCGGAGACTCCCTCCATGGGCCGCGCCAGCGGGTCCTTCCCTTGTCCCTGCTCCGGCTGCCGCCGCCGCTGCCACCGCCTTCACGGGACTCCTCGAGCTGGCCGACCTCTCACCTGCTCCCCCTCCTCCTGCTGCTGGCTCTGCCTGGCCCCGGGCGGGGAAGGCGACGAGGCTTCCTGGGCCAGGACTGAGCACTCTCTCCCTCTTCGTCCGTCCGCCCAGCAGCGCCTCAGCCAGCTTGGAGCAGATCCGACGAGTGGGGGGGAGGGGCGAAGGCAGTCACCCCGCTCCCTAGAGCGCCTCAGGCAGCCCCTGCTGGATGGTCAGGCACTGCTCTTGTTTAATGGATGGTTTGTGAGCTGCTCCAGGAGCCTCTTTAGCTGGGAAGTGGGCGGGTTGGGGAAATACTTCAAATCAGTCAATCAATCAATAGGTCATGTCCTGTGACCTTTCTCTAAGAGTGCCCATGAGGGGGCCCTTTTCCACCAGCTGGAATTGGGAGAAGGGACTGGAAGGAAGTAGTGTGGACTCCTGAAAGCGGTAAAGAGTTCCATTGAAGATGTGCAGAGTACTCACATCCAACTACTCCCCCTTGTAGAAAGCACCATTAAGGCTTGAATTACTAAACACATAGTCAAACAATGGTATTATTATCATTATTGATGCAGAATGGCAGAACTCTATGCTGCAACATTGGGTTGTGGGTCCCACTTTTGCATATTATTATTATTATTATTATTGCTATTATTGCTATTATTATTACATTTATCGATCTTATTTCTATACCATGCAACAGCCAAAGTCACTGGGCAGTTTACAAAAGATTAAATCTTTTAATGTGCATTATACAGCATAACATAACTTAGCACCATTTACATACCAGCACAATTCAAAACAATCAGGTAATTGCTTTGATTTTGGTTTTATTGCTTGATGGTTTTAATTAGTTGCTGTTGTTCATTTAAATCTATTTGGATTGTAGCCCATTTTAAGTATTATAATGTATTTTTAGTTTAACTTGTAATGTGTATTGTTTGAGTTATTTTGTATACTGTACTGAGCTCCAGAGTAGAGCACAAATTTGTATTTTATATAATCATCATCATCATCATCTGAATATCTTTCCAAAGCACACGCTGTACGGCCGGGTGCAGAACCTCCATCCAGGGCACAGCCCAGCCTCCACTGTTCCCTAGGTGGCCACACCCATTCCCTTGGCCCCACCCCCTTTCCCAGGACCACTCAGCATTTGCTGTTTCCTCCAGGTTTCTCTGCAAACCCCCACCCAGTTCTTAAAAGATTGGCATGACTCTCCTCAGGTTTCGTTGCTGGCTCAAAGAGCTTTCAGCTAACATATTCTGGATTCCTTTGCATTTTTGGTCCTTTGCCCAACCCACCACTGGAATGAAAGGTTTGTTTCATAAACTGCTCTGAGAGCTTCAGCTTTTTGGCACCATAGAAATGTAATAAATAAACAAATAATGAGAATGAGAAGGTTGACCAGGGTCTTGTGTGTCTGTGTGGTGGACAGTATTGAACTCTAACCCCACCATGAAAAGAAAGTTTGTTGGGAGGGCAAGTGGTCGATCACCCCAGGAAAATGGCCTGGGGGAAAGGTGAGCTCCCCTCCTCCCATAACTCCACCCTGCCTCACCTAATGACTATCAACCCTCGAGAGAGAATGGCCGACCAATGGGGGAAACCATATATCCCCCCTCCACAATGCCCCAGGGGATGATGCCACATTTTGATGTGACACGGTTCCGAGGGGTGCGTCTCTCCCACGGGGAGTGGTTGACGAAAGGCTGTGTGTGAATTCTGCCATCGAGTGGGAAGTGGGAGCCTCTGATGAACTGCTCTGAGACCTTCAGCCCTCCAAGCACCAGTTTGGGGAGGAACCGCAGTCCCTGGGAAAAAGACATTTCCCTGTGAAAGGGAATAAGAGCAAAAGTGCAGCAAGGAGCAGAGAGGGCACTGCGGTCAGCACTGCAGGCAGGACCGGTGCAAGGCAGTTTGGTGCCCTAGGCAAGATCAGATATTTAGCGCCCCCCCTTCCCACTTGAGAGCGCTGTATTTTTTTTCAAGGCGTTTCTGGCGCCCCTTTTAGCCCTGCGCCCTAGGCAGCTGCCTAGTTGGCCTAATGGTAGCACCGGCCCTGACTGCAGGCATTGGGGGGTGCACATTGAATCAGGACCGCTGGAATCCATATCCTCAGGATGTGCATCCACCCAAAAACGGTGTGGTCCCCCACAGCAGAGACCCACATTCCCCTGTCTGGCCATCAGTGCATCCAAAGATCCTGGAGAGAGCAGCCGTGGGGGGGAGGCTCCAATGCAGATGCCATCCCATTTGGGATGGGGGATCCTGCAGGAGGCGGGGGACTGATCTGGCCTGGGAGTCAGGAAAGGCCTCCTTCCAGTCCTGGACTTTGTGGGAGCGAGCAAGTGGCTCGCTCGGAGTGCTCCGTGGTGCTCCAAGGAAAGGAGTAATTGCAAGAAACTTTGTGAGCAGGAGAAGCAAACCAGTACATTCCACACAGAGTAGCCTGCAGATTTGCTGCAGAACAAAAGGGGTGCAAAGACAAGTGGAGGAGGGCTGGACACGTGCAGGGAAGCAGTGGTCCAACGGGAAATTGTGAAGTGCTGGCCAGTGGCCAGACCTAGAAAGACAGGAAGAGAGAAAAACTGCAAAAGAAGTTATTTACTTCAGACAACATTAGCTCTCTTTTCTTCATACATTCTACACTCTCCAGATTCGGAGAGACAGTGGGCATTGTACAGTATAGTTGACAGGACATCCATACTGAGGGTTCAGTAACATGAAAATGGACTTGGATATACTGTGTGGAGGAGGAGATGATGGTTAGAACCAAAATGATCAAGTCAAACCTGCTTAGCATGTTTCTGTTGAGTGTATCCCTAAACACATAAGGAGCAATAGAGGGCCCAGCAAGAGTTATTTGCATTCTGGGTCTAACTCACACAGGTGGAGTGGGATGACCAGACAGACTAGGGGTGGGCGATCTGCCCAGCACTTGACTCCCGGTGCGTGAGCCGAGCCAAGGGTGAGTGTCAGTTGAAGCACTCTCTGGAGTACCGGGTCCCTGGTGCTACATTGTTTATGAGTAAGATGTTAAAAACGGCCACGATTTTCACAAGTTACGCAAATGGTGGCTGTTTGTAACGTATCTGATGCCATTTTCTATGTAAACAACGTAGCGCCGGAACCCGGAAGTCGCTTCCCTTGCTCGGTTCACAAGAATGTGAGTTGAGCCGGGGAAACAAGTAGGGTGAGCATAGCTCAGGGGAGGTTGTGACCAGCAAGTTTGCTGGACTTCCACCCCCCAATCGAGCTCTGTGTACATCCCTAGCAGACTGTCGAAGAAATTATCACCCAGTAAAAGCTCTATGCCAAAGACTGAGTTTATATTGCCAGCTGTGAGAATAAATATACTGCGATCCCCCCCAATTTCTCTACCCTCAAATAGGGTGTTGAATTTTGAGAGACAATCTGCACAGATCCCTAGTTTATATACCTCTTTAAATGTAACAAGATTCCTGATTGATAAGCAATAAAAGATAGAGAAAAGAATCAAAATTCAGAAGTAAAATATTTAACACCAGATTATATCAAGAGAAACATGGCTGGTTGTGAAGAAAGCCTGCCAAACTGCTACACCTTCCTTTCAGGTAAACAGGGACACACTAAGCCTTAGGCTGCCACCACCCTCTTATCGAAAGGCGGTCTGCGATGCAGCTGCCCGGGCCCTTTCCCCACCGGCCTCAGGTGTGCCTGTGACTTCCGCGTCTCCAGATGCAGCGCCATCAGCTTCCTGAGCTGACGGAGGCTTGTGGCGCTCCCCGCTGCCACTCCACATCCCCGCAACCGCCTCACCACCGCTGTCCGAATCCACGCCAGGACCCCTCGGGGCTCCTCCTCCACATCAGAGGCTCCCACTTCCCACTCGATGGCGGAGCTCAGCAGCCCTCCAAGCGCCAGTTTGGGGAGGAACCACAGTCCCTGGGAAAAAGACATTCTTATCCTCTCCTTCCATCACTACCGCTAACCCCTCCCCCCAAATAAACCCTCCAAGGTGATGCACCAAAGCACTGCATCTCCGTCTCTTTTCCCTTTATGCCCCCCCCGAAGACCCTTCTGGTTCATTCAGTGTCGGATCCCACCCTGTGAAGGAAGTAGCGTGCCAAACCGGAGCAAAAGTCTTAAGTTCATGCCAGCTCTAATTACTCTCAACTTCTGCCAGGAACTTCACAGCCAGTTCTTCTGAGTCATGCCCATGTAACGGATTCCACCGTGTTCCCTTTGATTTGCAAATATTATGAGCATAAATTGGGTGTTGTCCGTATTGCATCACCCCTGTTTACAAATACATTACAACTATTAAAATCTCTTTATGCAATGCCATATGAGGTTTGATTTTTATTCCTGATTGTAACAATGCCACTGCGTTTTTGTACTGCAGTTTAAAACTTGTAAAAGTTTTATATGATATTTTATCATTTTGCTGCATTTTATTGTTTTAACTGCTGTGAACTGCACAGAGAGCTTTGGCTATTGGGTGGTATAGAAATGCAATTCGGGATGCTGGAGAAATCTGCAGCCAATTCACATGAGCTCAGATTTCTCCATATTGAAGCGGTGGATTCCACGGGGGAGCGGCTTTTTCCAGGTGACATGGACTTGCAGTTTTGCACATTTGGGGGTGGGATTTACACTAATTTGAATTTGTGCAAATTAACTAATGCAGATTAGTGGAAGTAGAATGACATTCTGGTAAAAAATATTCCATTCAGTTAATGAGCAGATGACAGAATGAAGGATGCCTATGATCCTCAGATCTATTAGGGGTGCTAATCTTACCTTCGGGGGGGGGGTGCTTGCCTTTGCTTGCCTTTCCTCGGCAAGCACCCCCCCTCCAGAAGGCCCAAATACCCGCACCACTCGATCCGCCTCGCCGGCAGCGCAGGTCCTGTCTCGTCATTTCCAGCTGCCAGGAAGTGACGCAACGGGACCCCGCACTACGTTTTTGGTGTAAAAACCAGGGCAACCTAGCTTAAAATGATGGCGAACTGTCAGGGAGGAGGAGGAAGAGGAGGGGGAAAGGGGGTAGGCACCAATGCAGAGGCCAGCTCCTTGAGGAAGGAGGGATCTGCGAGTGGTGGGTCGACTTGCTCCGGGAGTGAGTCCGCAGGTCTCCCGGTCAGTGGACAGACTGAGCTCAGAGGGGAGAGACAAGCTTGTTTGGAGCCAGATTATGTCACTGGGGCAGCTCAGAGATTCAAGGCAGGGCTCTGAAGATTTGGAGCAGGTCAGATGAAGAGTGGACTGGAGTTATTTAATCCATGGCAAGACTTGATAGGAATTGAATGGAAAGTGGAGTGGAGGAGATGGAGGAGGCAAGGGGGTAGGCACTGATGCAGAGGCCGGCTCCTTGAGGAAGGAGGGATCTACGAGTGGTGGGTCGACCTGGCCCTGCAATCAAAAAAGCCTTCGGACCTGTCCTAGACTTCATTATTATTATTATTATTATTATTATTATTATTATTATATCAGCCGGCAGCTAGAGAGTGCCCTGCTACATACGTGGGGGCGATGACATGTTGGGACAGTCTCATGGTCGTCATGGAGTCCACGAAATCCCCAGTCAGCCCAGTTAGGGCACCCTTGGCATGGAGCGCCATGGACATTAATGTGTCCCACGACCAACAGCCTGGGGGACCTCAACATCACAACAGAGACCACCTCTGTCAGCTCAGATAGGGAGCCTGTTGAGTAGCGGGGTGGACGGAACACCAACAGAATCCCCAGTCTGTCCCACTGGCCCAACACAAGGTGCAAACACTCCGGACCAGTAGCCAGATGGACAAGGAGCCTGGAGAGAGAGAGAGAATTCCTATAGACCACAGCAGCCCCCCCTTCCCGGCCCTCAGGTCTACCGTGATGCTGTACCAAGTACCCCGCTGGGCAGAGCAGGGAGAGACTGACTCCTCTCTGTTCACCCACCCAGGTCTTGATAATGCATGCCAGATCGGCTGCCTCATCCACTATAAGGTCATGGATGAGGGAGGTCTTATTTTGAACCAATCTGGCATTTAAAAGCAGCATCCAGAGACCTGAGGGCAGGCTGATAGGGCAAACAACACGGCCCAGCCATTAACTGTGTGGGTCGTGTTACCCGGCTAACCCTCCTCCCAACACCATATGTCCCTCTACCCAAAATTTGAACAACTTTCGCCCAGTCTCCAATTTGCCATTTCTGGACAAGGTGATTGAGTGGGGGGGGGGGGGACCTCAGTTGAAGGCACACTTGGATGAAGCCGATTATTTAAATCCATGCCAGTCGGGCTTCAGGCCTGGGCGTGGGACAGAAACAGTTCTGGTCGCGTTGGTGGATGATATGAGGAGGGCCTTAGATAGGGGTGAATGCTCCTTCCTAGTCCTCCTCGATCTCTCAGCGGCTTTTGATACCGTTGACCATGGTATCCTCCTGGACCGCCTGGAGGGGTTGGGTATCGGAGGCACTGTATTACAGTAGTTCCGGTCTTTCCTCTCTGGAAGGTACGAGGGTAGTTCTTGGGGAGGAGGTTTCGGACCCTCAGCTGCTCACTTGTGGAGTGCCGCAGGGTTCCATCCTCTCCCCGATGCTATTCAACATCTACCTAAAGCCGCTGGGGGCTATCATGAGGAGGTTTGGGGTGCGATGTCATCAATATGCGGATGACACGCAGCTCTACCTCTCTTTCAAGTCCTCACCAAGGTTGGCTGTGGAGACCCTGTCCAAGTGCCTAGAAGCAGTGGGTGGCTGGATGAGAAGGAACATGTTGAAACTGAACCCCAACAAGACTGAGGTACTTCTGGTGGGAGACAAGGGGAGGTTAGGGGATGTTGACCTGGTGCTGAATGGGGTACATCTTCCCCTGAAGGATCAGGTCCGCAGCTTGGGGGTCATTCTAGACTCCCAGCTGTACATGGAAGCTCAGGTGTCAGCTGTGAGCCAGGCGGTGCTGTATCAACTCCATCTGATACGGCAGCTGCGCCCCTACCTTCCTAGTCATCTGCTCCCATCAGTGGTTCATGCCTTGGTCTCCTCTCGCCTAGACTACTGTAATGCGCTCTATGCGGGATTACCCTGGAAGACGGTTCGGAAGCTTCAGCTGGTACAGAACACGGCGGTTCGCCTGGTTAAGAGCAGCTGCCAGCGTGATCACATCACGCCAGTGCTTAAGGAGCTGCACTGGCTACCAGTTGCTTGCCAAGCCGAATTCACGGTGTTGGTTTTGACCTTTAAAAGCCTACACGACTCCAGCCCAGTTTATCTCAAGGAGCGTCTCCAGCAACACCAAGTAGGCCGCTCAACAAGATCTGCCATGGACGGCCTTCTCCTTATCCCATCAGCCAGAGCAGACAGGCTGGTGGGGACTAAGAGGGCCTTCTCTGTGGCAGCCCCCAAGTTATGGAACTTCCTCCCTAGTGACCTTCGCCATCCCACCTCCGTGATGAGCTTCCCCCACACATTAAAAACATGGTATTTCAGGTGGGAATATGGGGTGGGTTAGGATTCTAAAAGAATGTTTAAAATGGGGTGTTATGATGGATGCTTTTGTGATATAATAACTCCGTTTGAGAAGGGGCAAGCATCTTTACAGGCCTGAAGCATTTGCTGAGCCTTATGGGATGGTGGACCAGGATGAACTGGAGTATTCTTTGGTGCTGAAAGGAGAAGTGTGAGAAGTTGTGAGAGTTTGGGTGATTGGTTGTAGTGAAGATAAAGATGATAATTGAAACTTAACAGGAGGTTTTGGTTTAAGGAGATTAAGTAATGCACACCTGGGGAGGAAGAGGGCAACAACCTGTGCAAATAATCAAGGGGATGATGGAATTATACACAGTAGACAGAGAACATATAGGCAAGGTAGAGATATGGAGAAATAGTTGAGAAATGTGTAGTCAGGAAGAAAATGTCTAACTAAGAGGTACACTACAATAGAACAATGGGGGGATAAGAGAAGACACGGAGGTTTGCTCCCTCATCGAGGTGACCCCTCCATTCTCCACAAGGGAAACAGGGGAATCCAAGGTGTAAGAAGTGGGGTTTTCATTATGGCAGGCAGCTCACAGCTCACCTTTGCTTACACATCACTTGCTGTTAGAGTCAGCTACACAGGATGAACGAGGAGGACAGGGGTATGCCTTTGGGGTCGTTGAGCTCTTTTCCTTTCCTTGTCTCCGATCTCATTGCTTTCCCATAGGCTATTAGGGTTCAGGTCTTCATTCTTTTCGAGCTTATGGAGTATGAGTGTCAACAGTATATGTCGCTGCCCTGCTATTGATGCTTGTATTCGAACATAAGAACGTTACGCTGAAGGGATCTGTGTCTGTTCTATCTTTCATGTAAGAAAAGTACTCCTTCTACGTCTAAGTGCGTCAGTGTGTTTTAGTACTGGATTAAGTAAGGAGCATACGCTCGAGGCAACTAGTGATGTTACCTTTGTCGAGCTCTGCGTACATCCCTGGCAGACTGTCGAAGCAATTATCACCCAGTAAAAGCTCTATACCAAAGACTGAGTTTATATTGCCAGCTGTGGGAATAAATATGCTGTGATCCCCCAATTTCTCTACCCTCAAATAAGGTGTTGAATTTTGAGACATAATCTGCACAGAGCCCTAGTTTATATACCTCTTTAAATGTAACAAGTTTACTCAGTGATGAGCAATAAAAGATAGAGAAAAGAATCAAAATACAGTCATGCCTTGGATTGAGAGCGTAATTCGTTCCGGAAACATGCTTGTAATCCAAAACACTCTTATATCAAAACGAAATACGTGTACAGAGTTTTTTAATTTAAGCCGTACTACAGTACTTGTATTGCAAGACGTCGCTTGTATATCAAGTAAAAAATAAATAAATAAATATTTAAAAATTTGCTTGTCTTGCAAAACGCTCTCAAACCAAGTCACTTGCAATCCAAGGTATTACTGTACAGAAGTAAAATATTTAACACCAGATTATATCAATAGAACCATGGCTGGTTGTGAAGGAGGCCTGCCAAACCGCTACGCCTTCCTTTTAGGTAAACAGGGACGCACTGAGCCTTAGGCTGCCACCACCCTCTTACCGGTCCCTCCAAGCCGTCTCCTTGACATAAAAACATCTGGCCCCCTGGGGAGTAGTCGCAGCCTGCAGAGGCACCTCTCCCCTTCCCAGCTGGTCAACCGCTTCAAATCTTCCAGTGTCTGGTGCCTGCCCCCTCCCTCCATGCCTCCAAAAATCGCTCTAGCCGTGCTCCCCACGAAACAAAGCTTTCTTTCGGGGCCTGTCACTGGTGCCAAAATCTCTTCCGGCAGGTCTCCACGGACAGGGCAAAACGTTGCCTCACTGCCTCTTGAAAGGTCTCATAGCCACAGGCTTCCGCCTTCAGAAGGGAGCCCGACCAATCAGGAAGCTCTCTTGCAACCTGGGAGTGCAGCACAACCCTCTGCAGGGGACCCACGACACCGTGGTCCTCACACGCAGTCCCAAACAGGGAAGAAGAGCTCAAGCTGCCCTGCCCTACTCAAAAGGCAGTCCGCAGTCTGCAATCCAGGCGCCCAGGCCCTTTCCCCACCAGCCTCAGGTGTGCCTGTGACTTCCGCATCTCCAGATGCAGCACCATCAGCTTCCTTGGCTGACAGAGGCTTGTGGCGCTCCCCGCTGCCACTCCACACCCCCGCAACCACCTCACCACCACTGTCCGAATCCACGCCAGGACCCCTCAGGGGTCCTCCTCCGCGTCGGAGGCTCCCACTTCCCACTGGATGGCAGAGCTCTCAGCAGCCCTCCAAGCCCCAGTTTGGGAAGGAATTGCAGACCCTGGGAAGAAGACATTCTTATCCTCTCATTCCATAACTACTGCTAACCAAAGCAAAAAAACAACACCACCACCCCCAGGTGATGCACCAAAGCACTGCATCTCCATCTCTTTTCCCTTCATGCCCCCCAAAGACCCTTCTGGTTCGTTCAATGTCGGATCCCTCCTCTCCCAGCCTGTGAAGGAACTGGCTTGCCAAACCGGAGCAAAAGTCTTAAGTTCATGCCAGCTCTAATTACTCTCAACTTCTGCCAGGAACTTCACAGCCAATTCTTCTGGGTCATGCCCATGTAACGGATTCCATCGTGTTCCCTTTGATTTGCAAATATTATGAGCATAAATTGGGTGTTGCCCCTATTACATCACGTCTGTTTACAAATACAGTACAACTATTGAAATCTCTTTATACAACACCATACAACGTTTCATTGTGAGTGTTTTTTTTCTTCGATTGTGACATTGCTACTGGTTTCGACTCTACTTTTGTACTGCAGTTTAAAACTTTTAAAAGTTGCATATTATATTTTATCCTGTTGCTGCATTTTATGGTTTTAACTGTTGTGAATTGCACAGGGAGCTTTGGCTCTTGATAGGGATGCTGGAGAGGAGAAACCTGTAGCCAATTCACATTAGCTCAGATTTCTCCGAATTCAAGCTGTGGATTCCACTGGGGAGCGGCTTGCAGAGCAGTTGCTCAGTTTTGGGGGTGGGATTTATGCTAATTTGAACTCGTTCTAATTCATGCTAATTAACTAATACAGATTAATGGAAGCAGAATGACATTCTGGTAAAAATACTCCATTCTGTTAATGAGCACATGACAGAACGAAGGATGCCTACGATCCTCAGATCTATGCTCCAAATTTCTGCTTCTAAACTGTCTTTTTCTCTTTTGATAGGACGTTTGAACAGGAGAAGCAAAACAAGTTCATTTCAGGCAGAGTAAAAACATCAGAAGATCCCTGATGCTGGACCAGACCAAGGGTCCATCTCATCAGTATTCTGTCCACACAGTGGCTGACCAGCTGCCTCCCTAACACTTCCTGGAACATGGCGTCACACACACCATCCTCACTCTCGGTTCGGTATAATCTGCTGCCTGCGGTGATAAGACAGAAGATAATGGTGGGCGGGGGAGAAGCATGTGGAGGCTAAGAGACAGCTTTGCTGAGCTGAAGTCACTGAGCTGCTGCAGAAGAAGCCAAACTTCCCAGTCTGGGGCAGTAGAGCCATATCATATGCTGCAGACTCTCCAATTGCCCTGAATTTGCCAGGGCAGTCCCACAAACACTTAAGCCATCAGGGCTTCATACTTTGTTATGCAGAGTCCTGTTTTGTTATGCAGAGCCAGGGAATTCCCCTGCCTCCTCCCACAAGCTATTTAGTTTAGCTGTGATTTTGCCCATGGACCCTTTAAGCAGGAAGGGAACAGACCGAGGGTGTGTGTGCGTGTGTGTGTGCACGCATGCGTGCTCCACCTGCTGCCTCTGACCAGGCCCCCTGGTAAGTAAGTAAGATCACTATCTGGTGGGGCTGGATCTCTCGGTGCCACAACCCCTCTGCAGGGGTGAGGAACCTATTAGAATGGTCCGCCCCAGGCGTCTTATGGATCCGGATGGATTCCTGAACGTGCTTGGGGAATTGGAGCACACAAACGGTAGCTCGGTCGAGACCTTGGTGAATGACTGGAATGCTGCAATCACCAGGGCATTAGACCGAGTTGCCCCGAAGCGCCCTCTTCGCCTAAACAGAGCTCGCGCAGCACCATGGTTCACTCCTTCGTTGCGAGCTCTGAAACAAGAGGTGAGAAGGCTAGCGCGCCGATGGCGAAATTCCCGCTCCGAATACGATCAAACACAGGTTAGAGCTGCATCTTCAGCCTACCGAGTGGTGGTGAAGGCAGCAAAAAAGAAATTCTATGCTGCCTCCATTGCGTCTGCAGATTGCTGCCCCAGGAGGCTGTTCCAAGTGGTCCGGAGTCTGGTCGGTCCAGCCGCTCCGAACCCAATGGAACAGTCGAAAGCCTCCTGTGAGGCTTTAGCGAAGCACTTCGCAGATAAAATTGATCGGATTAGGAGTGGGATATCGTACGTCGTGGACACAGGGAGTGAGTGGGAGGAGGCCAATGGCAGACCGGTTTTGTGGGATCGGTTCCAGCTTCTTCCTTCTGATGAAGTGGACAAGGTGCTTTCATCTGTGAGGCCGACCACCTGCTTGCTTGACCCTTGCCCGTCCTGGCTCATTATGAGCTGTAGGGAGAGACTGGGTGAGGGGATCAAGGCGGTGGTGAATGCCTCCCTCGAGGAGGGAGTTATGCCATCAGCCCTCAAGGAGGCAGTAATAAGACCTCTTCTAAAGAAGCCCTCCTTGGATCCCCAGGATCTGAACAACTTCCGCCCAGTCTCCAATTTACCATTTCTGGGCAAGGTGATCGAGCGGGTGGTGGGTGCTCAGCTGAAGGCTGATTGGATGAAGCCAATTATTTAGATCCGTGCCAGTCGGGCTTCAGGCCTGGACATGGGACGGAGACGGCCTTGGTCACCTTGGTGGATGATATGAGGAGGGCTTTGGATAGGGGCGAATGCTCCTTTCTAGTCCTCCTCGATCTCTCAGTGGCTTTTGATACCGTTGACCACGGTATCCTCCTGGACCGCCTGGAGGGGTTGGGCATAGGAGGCACTGTATTGCAGTGGTTCCAGTCCTTCCTCTCTGGAAGGTACCAGAGGGTAGTTCTCGGGGAGGAGGCTTCGGACCCTCGGCTGCTCACTTGTGGAGTGCCGCAGGGTTTCATCCTCTCCCCGATGTTGTTCAATATCTACCTAAAGCCCCCGGGAGCTATCATCAGGAGGTTTGGGGTGTAGTGTCATCAGTATGGAGATGACACGCAGCTCTACCTCTCTTTTAAATCCTCACCGAGGTTGGCCGTTGAGACCCTGTCCAAGTGCCTGGAGTCAGTGGGTGGCTGGATGGGAAGGAATATGCTGAAGCTGAACCCCGACAAGACCGAGGTACTTCTGGTGGGGGACAAGGGGAGGTTAGGGGATGTTGACCTGGTGCTGAATGGGGTACATCTACCCCTGAAGGACCAGGTCCGCAGCTTGGGAGTCATTCTAGACTCCCAGCTGTCCATGGATGCTCAGGTGGCAGCTGTGAGCCGGGCAGCGCTGTATCAACTCCATCTGATACGGCAGCTGCGCCCCTACCTTCCTAATCATTTGCTCCCTTCAGTGGTTCATGCCTTGGTCTCCTCTCGCCTAGACTACTGTAATGCGCTCTACGTGGGGTTACCCTTGAAGACGGTTCGGAAGCTACAGCTGGTACAGAACGCGGCGGCTCACCTGGTTAAAGGCAGCCGCTGGCGGGATCACATCACGCCAGTGCTCAAGGAGCTACACTGGCTACCAGTTGCTTGCCGAGCTGAATTCAAGGTGTTGGCCTTGACCTTTAAAACCCTATACGGCTCCGGTCCAGTCTATCTCAAGGAGCGTCTCCAGCAACACCAAGTGGGCCGCTCAACAAGATCTGCCACAGACGGCCTTCTCCTTGTCCCTTCAGCCAGAGCAGCTAGACTGCTCGGGACGAGGAAGAGGGCGTTTTCTGTGGCGGCCCCCGTACTATGGAACTCTCTCCCAAGTGACCTCTGCCATGCCCCCTCTCTGCTGAGCTTCCGCCACTCATTAAAAACTTGGTTATTCAGGCGGGAATATGGGGTGGGCTAAGATTTTAAAATTTTATACTTTTAATGTATTTTAATGGAGAAAAATGTTTTAATGTATTTTGTTCTGTTTTATTTTCTGTACATCGCCCAGGGTGGCCGGTTTGCCGGCCAGATGGGCGATAGATAAATGCAAATAATAATAATAATAAGTAAGACCCATTGAAGACATTTGTACTTACTCCCGAGTACTTTGCATAGGATTGCACTGTTTGTTTTAACTTAATTCAAGTTAGTTAAATTCTGTAAGATTATTCCAGTTGAAGTGTTTCTTTAAATCTGAATTGTGTGAATACAACACAAAAAGTGCTCTAAACTGGGGCCTTTCCACAATAACAAACAACAACAACGCTGTTCTTTTTTTTTTCTTCAATTTTTATTTATATTTTTAAATGAACACACATACAAAAAGAATATAAACCTACAAATCATAAACTCCAAGTGCACCCGTCACCCTGGGGCCAAAACCAATTCTATCCACATAATCCATTATTAATCTATATTCCAAAAATACATCATATCATGACATGGCTTACTCCCTTTTCCCTTTACTAAAACATAATCTAAAAATGGTCCCCATATATCCTTAAAATTATTTTTCTTTAATTGTCCCTTTTTACATTTAATACTACATGTTAGTTTATCATTTAAAACGATATCCCTCACCTCTTTATACCAATCTATAATTAAATACTGATGTTGAACTTCCCAATTCCTTGCTATCAGTAATCTCCCTGCCGTTAACAAACTTACAATTAATTCCTTTTTCTCTTGTGAGCACAGAAGTTTCTCCATTATTGATAACAATGCTAATTTTGGACAGACCTCCAAATTAATGCCAGTAATTTCTGAAATTTCTCCAAAAATTTTATTCCAAAAATCTAATACACTTTTACAACTCCACCACATATGAGCATAAGTACCAAGTTCCTGACAACTTCTCCAACACAATGGAGCACAATTACTGTCTATTTTATTTAATCTTACTGGAGTCAAGTACCATCTCCAAATAGTTTTTTTAAAATTCTCTTTTATCCTTACTGAGATATTTCTTAATATACGTCTGCCCCAAATATTTTTTCACCCCACATTCAATATCTCTCCTCCTCAAATTCCATTTCCCATATCATCTTAAGATTATCTTTTTGCACTTCAATTTTTTGAATATTGTATATATCTCCTTTGTTAACCCTCTGGAAGAAGCATTCCCTTCTATAAGTTCTCTAGACAACACTTTCTTTTCAAATCCAGTGAGTTCCCTCTCATGCTCATTTCTCTTCTTCCATTTCTTAGTCCACTGATCTAATTGCATTAAATTTAACCATGAAATTCTACCTGGCCCAAACATTTCCATTATTTGTTGTCTAGACTCAATTTTCCCCATCCAGTCCATGAATTTGATAACCCTATTTTCCCTAAATAAACCTTCGCAATGCTGTGCATTTTCTGGAAAGTCCTTCATTGCTACCACTGGAGTTAACGGGGATATCCCTGGTATAAAAATCTGTCTATTACTGTTCCAAATCCCTAACATATTTTTCAAAAAGGATTTTCTATTCTTTTTATCCTACTGTTAGTTTTTTTAAAAAAATAATTTTTTCCATCCCAATTTCTATTTCCTGCGTCTCTAATTCTAACCACATAATATTCTTCTTAACTAAAATATCCATTATAAACCTTAACTGATTAGCTATATAATACCACTTAATATTTGGAAGGCCAAGCCCACCTTCTTTTGGGGATTTATACCATTTACTCTTCGTAATCCTCGCCTTTTCCCCCCATTACAAAAATTATTATTACTTGCCATTCCTTAATATCCTTCTCTGGTAAGCACATTGGTATCATTCTAAATAAGAAAATTATCTTTGGTAAAATCTTCATTTTTATCAAAGCTATTCTACCAAACCATGAAAGTCCAATTTTTTTATATTCCTCTATCTTATTTTTAACCTCATTCTTTAACGTTCTAAAATTCTGTTCTCCTATTTTTTCTAACTCTTTTAAAATATCTATACCTAAATATTTAATTATATTTTTTTACCTTAATATTTGGTCTTTTTTAAAATCCCTTCTAACTCCTCTATTTTACTATAATTAAACAACATAATCTCAGATTTATCCCAATTTATTTGCAACCCCGTAACATCCCTAAACTCCTTTAGATGATTCTCTAACCTATCCATCATTTCCATGGGATTTTCAATTGTTAAGAGAGTATTGTCTGCAAAAAGATTATTTTTTATCTTATCCTTTATCCCAATCCCTTTTAAATTACTATCCTCTCTAATTACATTTGCCAAAATCTCCATAACTAACACAAATAAAATTGGAGAAAGGGGACAGCCCTGTCTGGTACCCCGGCCTAGAAAGATTTGATCTGTTATACCATCATTTACTACAACTGACGTAATATTTTGAACGTATAATTGTTCAATAAATCCTCGAAACTTTTCACCAAACCCCATAGTTTTTATTATCCTCTTTAATGCTGGCCATTCCACACAATCAAAGGCCTTGTTGAAAATATCTAATGCTAAAACCCCTGCTTTCAAATTATTTTTCTTAATTAAATATATAATATTTAGCACTCTTCTAGTCAAGTCCGCCATTTGTCTACCTTGTACAAAACCACATTGGTCTAACCCAACGTACTTACTAACAAACCTATTCATTCTTCTAGCTAATATTGCAGACATTAATTTTGCATCTTGATTAATTAATGAAATTGGTCTATAAGATCCTGGGTCCGACGGATCCTTATTTGGTTTCAGGATTAAAATGGTCAAAGATTGTTTCCAGGAAGGGGGGAGATATCATTAAATATATATATCAAATATATATATTTGTAATATATATATTACAGATATATATATCAAATATATATATCTGTAATATATCATTAAACAAGTTTTTTAACTTGGGAATTACCATTTTCTTAAAAACCTTATAATATTCAGCCCCTAGGCCATCTATTCCGGGAGTTTTACCATCTTTTAATTTATTGATAGCAAACTCTATTTCTAACTCTGTAAAAGGTTGTTCCATATACTCTCTATCCTCTTCTAGTATTTTTATTTTCAGATATTTTTCAATATACTCTTTAATCCTTATTTCAGATCATGAACCTGCCTTCTATAATTCAGAATAAAATTTGTAAAATATCTTTAATTTGTCCTTCATTAAATTATATTTCTTACCCTTCTTATCTTTAACCACCCCAACTAAAAAAATTCCCCTTTTTTTGTGCAGATCTAGCTAGCATTTTAGAATTTTTATTACTATTCTCAAAAAACTCTCTTTTCATATATATCAAAATCCTTTGCACTTTATCTATATCTTTATTCTCAAATTCTTCCTCTTAGCTTGTAGTTCAGCAAACACCTTCTTATCCCTATTCTTTAAAAAAGATTCTTCTAACTCCCTAATCTCTTCTTCTACCTGTTTATTAAAAGCCTTCTGTTGTTTTCTTAAATTAACTCCCTCTCTTATTCCTATTCCTCTCATAACACTTTTCATAGTATCCCATATTATCGCTTGACTACAACCTCTGTTTGATTAAATTCCCTAATTTCCCTCATCTCTTTCTCTATCTTTTCTGTTATATGTTTTGCTTTAAAAATATTACAGTTCAACCTCCATCTTCTAGCCTCTCTATAATCCTTACCAATCTTTATATCCATATTAACCAACGCGTGATCCAATACTTTTATAGTACCTATCCCAGTACTCATGACCCTAGAAACCAAGATCCTAGAAACAAATATATAATCTATCCTAGAAAAATTCTTAAAGGCTGATGAATAATAAGTATATCTTCTTTCTTCTCCTTTAACCCCTCTCCAAACATCCACCAACCCTTCCTTTGTAATCACCTTATTAAAAAATGTGATGTTGTTCCTCATCTCCCCAACCGTCAGGTTTGATTTGTCTTTCCTTTTATCCATCACCATATTAAAATCACCCACCATGATAACCCTCTCATTCTGTATAACACCCTTTTCCTTAAACACCATTTGATAAAATTCACCTTGATTCTGTTTTGGTGCATAAACATTAACTAATACAAATTCTTCTCCTCCCATGGTCCCATAAATTATAATATATCTCCCTCTGGCATCCTTCTTAGCCTTTAAAACTTCAAAACCACAATTTTTAGAAATAATAATTGCCACCCCTCTTGAATTAGAAGATCCAAATGCCGTTTCATAAAAAGTGGACCACCTCAGCTTTAATTCATTTACCCCTTTCTTTGACTGGTGCATTTCTTGCAGAAAAAAAATGCCCGCCTTATCTTTCTTTAGGAGTGCTTCAATGCGATGTCTTTTTATAACAGTTCCCAAACCTTTAACGTTCAGTGTAGAAATTCTCAACTTAGGATCCATCAAGTACTAAAAGAGTTCTGAATCTTTGGCCCCCTCTAGTGAAAACAATAAACACATAAAACCTCCCCCCACCTATCCCACATCTAAGTATCCCCCCCCCTTTACCATGCCAGGGTAACATGCCCCGCTCTAATCCTACCCTCCTACTCAGGGGAGGGGGAGAGAAACCAAACCCTTCAGGGCAACAGCCTCCCATGCCCTCCCACAAATTTATCTCTCAATCACCCTCTTAAAAAAAATAAACATGAAATTGTTTTGTTTGTTTTTTAAATTAATTTTTTTTCCTTCAAGAGAGAAGTGAGCATTAAGAGTAATTAAAAAAACAAAAGAGAGAGAAAACAAGAAATGAAAAAAGAGAAAATATATATATGTATGTGTATATATATATATATATATATATATATAAAGAAGAAGAAAAAGGAACAGAAAAAAAGGAAGAGAGAGAGAGAGAAAAAGAAAAGACAAACAACAGTAAAAGAAAGACAGAGACTAGACAAACAGCTCCATCTCTTCTTTCTTCTTTCTTCTCTGCCACCATCAGTTGCTTCTGTTCTTTTACTCCAAGAACCTTAACTTAGATATCTCCTCCCCCAGCTCCATATGTTTCCTCTGGCTTCTTCCAGTCTCCAGGCTGTCCATTCAGCAGTCCCAGCTCTCCTAGCAAGCCCATTCCTTGGTTGTGTGATGTGATCTTACATCTCTTGTAATCCAGCACGAAAGTCAGAAATACTGGGTAGCCCCAGTTATATTTAATTCCTTTCTTTCTCCGCACTTCAGTGCACGGTTTCACACTTCTCCGCCAAGCAATTGTTTGAGGATATAAATCATTATAAACTTGTAAAGTAGTTCCACTGTATTCTGTTTGATCTGATTTCTGTCTCAATGCTTGCATTACAATATTCTTCTTATAAAAACTGGAGAAGCATACTATAATATCTCTATTTGTTATTCCTCTCCGAAAAGCGCCCACATGGTGTGCTCTCTCTAGATCTTGATCCACACATTTTACTTCGGGGGTAAATGACCCCCCCCAACCATTCCAAAATTGAAGCTCTTAAACTGCTTGCAGTCTCCCCTGCATCTCTTGGGAAGCCTCGAATCCGAATATTAAGCGTTGCCTCTCCTGTAAATTAATCATCTGTGTCTCCACTTCGTTAAATCTCATATCATGCTGGGCTGATTTTTTTTCTAAGTCATCCACTCTAGAAGTCAGCGTCTTTATTTGACTCATAGCAAGATCAATCGATTTCTGCATCGTATCCATACGAGCCATCAACTGATCACTTCTTTTATGAATTTTCTCTGAAAGTGACACATTTCCATCTCTAACGAGATCCTTCAGCTGCGTCAACATTTGATCTATGTTTGGTAAAGTCTGATGTGTTTTGCTTGGAGACTGTCCAGGATTCTTTGGCCTCGCTCCTGGCAATTTGCCAGATGGATCTGCCATGCTATCTCCCTTAGTCTTCCTAGCTTCAAACTGTGACGCAGCTATTTTTCCCTTTTGCGGCTGACCAGTTTTAAACTGTAAGTTATATTCTGTTTTTGAACTACTATCAGTTGATAGTCTGATTAATCTGGATAAACTGACAGGTGCTTTTTCTCTCTTCCACTGCGGAATAAGACTTTGTTTTTTATCCCGCGCTTTCATAGGGACTTCTAGCAGCCCGGAGAAAGACTGTAACTCATTCTAATTACTGCTTTCTCCACTTAGATCTTCCCCCACAGACCTCGTTAAAAGAAAGAAAGAGACCAAAAAAAAAAAAAAAAAACCCCAGGAAAAGTTGAACACTCACATTTCTCTCATTATTATTTTTTAGGGTGATTTGTGCTTTTAATCAGTTCTTTCTTGGGAGCTCCGCAGAAGGCTGCTACTCCATATCCGGCGTGGCTCCTCCCCCCCCCAACAATGCTGTTCTTCCCCTCAAAGTAACTCCTTGTGCTTAAAAACCAGAGCTGTAGAGGTTTTTATTTTGCTGTAGAGCTGTAGAGGTTTTGCTCCAATTATAATATATCTCCCAGAGGGAGATATATTATAATTGGAGCAAAATGCTGGAGGGGCTCAAAACACCAATGTGTCTTTTTGTATTTTCCTCGCACCCAAAAGCTCCCTCTCCTCTGCATCTCCTTCTTTTCTTCTCCTCCTCCAACTGCCCTGAAAATGCAGGACCAATCCTGACAGTTTTAAAACAAAAAGAAAGAGATTGCCCTGCAAGCACTGACCCCCCCCCATGAAAAAACACCAGATATCAACAATTAAGGGTTTAAGTAAGGTTAAAAAAAAACAAAACGCCACTAATAAAATAATATAAAATAATATATAATATGATAATGTAATAATTATAATATATAATATTTTGTGTGTTTCATCTAATAACTTTTGTACTTGAGCATGCCCTTTGGTTGCCTGGCCATACCCTTGACCACACACCCTCATGTTGCCTGGCCACACCCTCTTGATCCCTCTTAATACGTGTGTCCCTATTTTCATCTCTGAAATGTTGGAGGGCATGCATGCTGTGTGGAAAAAAGAGCATAAAATAAATAATGCCAGGATTTCACAGGGAGCTCTTCCTGCCCCTTCCCCCTCCCTCCTCAAATGTTCACTGCAAGCAGCTGCCTCCTAGCAGTGGGCAGAGCAGAAAGAAAGCGGGGAGAGAGCGCAAGCTGGAAGGAGAGGTGCCAGGGTCTCCCACAGTGCAGAATCTTGCTGCCTCTCTGCTACGCTGCCTGCTGGCCTGCTCCGGGAGTGAGTCCAAAAGTCTCCCAGTCAGTGGACGGACTGAGCTCAGAGGGGAGAGACAGGCTTGTATGGAGCCCCATGATGTCACTGGGGCAGCTTGGAGATTCGAGGCAGGGCTCTGAAGATTTGGAGCACGTCAGATGAAGGTCTTTCATCCACTGCAAGACTTGATAGGAATTGAATGGAAAGTGGAGGCTCTGTCTCAGGGATACCTTGAGCTGCTGAGGGCAAACCAGGAGGTGGAAACTCCCATCCTGCCCAGCAAGCCGGGCCACACCTTCCCTCTCTTTTCCTGGCACCCTCTTCCTTCTCCCCACCCCCCTTCAAATGTCCCTCCCTCTGTTCCTGAGAGGGGTACCAGGGAAGCACCACATTGCCCTTGCCAAAATCGCAAACTGATGGCATGCAGGCAGCCTTTGAAATGGCCCAAGGGCTGTAGGTTGCCGACCCCTGGGTTAGAGAGTCGTAGTAGGAACAAGTAGACCTGGGTTGAAATGCACACATCATCATCATCATCATCATCATCATCATCATCATCATCATCATCATTATCCTCCTCATCATCATCATTACTTACTGCTACTACTACTACTACTTCTATTTCTATGCCACCCAACACCCCACTCTGCAGACCTCCTTTCTCCATATCTTTCCCAAAGAATCATGGAGTCCTGATTGGCTCCTCTCCCCTGGGGAAGTCCATTTCACATCTCAACAGCTATTCAGGGGAACGGAGTCAGCTGAAATGTATTAACAGTGACTCTGTTTCTTGCTGAGTAAAACAAACTTGATCCACCCTGGAACAAATACGTATCTAATAACAGGTCGTGGTTAAAATCCTGAACTAAGTTCTGTATCATGTAAGCAGTTCATCAAAAATCATTTCATGTATGTTCAGTGCTCTTATATCTTATCTGGAATCATGTGAAACCTGCTTCAGATTTTGAATTAAACCATATGACACATCTGATGGTAGAGTCAGCAAACTAGAACTCCTGTGTGTTAATACCAGGAATTTTGCAAACTCACAATTTCCCTTTTGACACTTTGATCCTGAAATGTGGCATGCGATGTGTAACCTGCTGTATTCATCGTGTAGCTAGTGATTCTTATGAATAATATCTGTATTCCTGACTATGAAGAATAAAAGAATAAAGAATATAATCGCATTTGCTGGCATACTCTCAGCATCGTTGTACATAGATCTGATGCAGCATTTTCTGCTCAGAGTCTTAATTAGCTACCTGCCCATTCTCTCATCAGCATCATCCACCAAATTATTTTAATAGCCACAGAGTTTTGGAAGATTTTTTTCTTTCAATAAAGCTACTGTCAGCTTCTCACAAAACCACAATGTTGATCTTTTTACTTTCCACCCCCCTGGGAATCTTCTACCAGCTACATTATGGATCAAAGAAATTGGGAAGTAAAGTGCTGCTATGTAGAAGCAAGAGTTCACCCAAGCCATACCACCTCCTCCCCTCGTCTTCCTCCTTGCCTTTTTCTCCTTCTCCTTCTCCTCTTTCTCCTTCATCATAACATCATTTTATTTCAGTTTCCCACCCAATGGTACATAGTCAGAGCAATCACCAAATGTGAACTAGGCAACAACTGCCCCCACCCCCATAGGGATGAGTGAGGATTTCATTCGGTCCACATGATGAAAGGAACCAATGTGGGCCAAATTTGATCTGCACCATCCCAACCAAGGTGCAGATAAGAAAGCAGACAACGCCTGGGTTGTGCATTGCTCAAATGTTTGTCATGCAATTCCCAGCTAAAAAATGCCTATGAAATGCATACTTAGTGAAATAAATATTTTCACTAGTATGTATTTAAGCTGATCAATTTTGATCAATTCAAGGTTTGGACAAAGTGAAATACTGAAGTATCCTGAGAGAAAAAGATACACTTTCTGATGGATTCACATTGCAAGACTTACTTTAACTATGTGGCAGTGTTGGGAAAACTGAAATACTCCTCCTCCTATTATCACCACTACTTCTACCAATAATAATCAGGAGGAGGAGGCGGTATGGCTAGTGTGAAATGTTACTTCCACTTGGGGGTGGGGTGTGTGTGTATATCTGCCTTCCCTTTTTCTTGGATCCAAAATGTACGTAGGAGAAGATTCCCAGGGTTAGAAAAAGAAAAGAAAAGATCAGCATGTTTTGAAGAACAATACTGTGGTTTTGTGAGAAGTTGAGAGAACCTTCATTAACAGACAAATTGCCTCAATGCCCTATGACAACTAAAGGGATTTGGTGAGTGATGCTGTTGAGATAATTTGCATGTGTCTAATTAAGACTCTGAACAGAAAGTGCTGCATCGTCATGATGGACAGTGATACTAAGTGTATATAAAGACACACAATGGGTCACTTCTCCAACAGCTCCACCAGACACCGGGACCTCCTCTCATCTTCTCTGGAAAAGCAGGTAAGGCTGATTCGGGAATAGGTTTGGTCCTTCCCCCGGAACACGTGTAGGAGCTAATATTAGGCCTGGAAGCCCCACCCACACCCTCTTTGTTTCGCGCAGCTGCTGACTGAGCAGACGCTAGTCCTTCTCTGTGGCGGGTAACTGTGGGTTAGGGTATTGATAGGGTACGGTGAGCATCCCTGGCACCATTCAGGTGACAGGCAATTCCTAGAGGCCTCATGTTGCTGGGTCATTAGACTTGGACAGCTGAAGGTCAGGAACGCCTGTGATGCCTTTGTTCTCGCCAAGCTTGTTGTCTTGAGACTCCGAGATGAGGCGACCCAACAAAGGTTCCCAACACTGGAAAGTGGAAAATGAGGCGGCCGCAGCATTACCGCCACCTCCTGTTTTTGGATGCTCCGCCCAATTGCACAACGTTATCAGCCCGGGAGGCCGGAATAGAATAACCCGCACTCCATCCCTTTGCATTTCATTGTATGTAAATAAATGTGGCCCAGTTAAACACCAGCAAATTGTCTCAACTCTTTATTTTCCTCCTACATTCGCAACAAATGTTTCTTGCCCTCTCATAGCCAGGCTGTAGTGCTCTCAATGATCTTTCCCTTTTTCTCTCTTGCTCACTCTCTTTCTCCTCCTGCCAATAAAAACGATAATCCCCAGAGATAATTTGCCACTGTTGCAAGACTTGCAGTGAATCTGGACATTCAGTGATCGATTGGCACTTGCCTGATTGCATGATTTATACAAGGCAACTGGGCTGATTCTCCAAGTCGAGCTGTCTCAATCAGTTCCCTGCCTGTTTAGAATCTGGAGTTGTCACCGCACTGTGTTTCTCCACTGCCACAGTTGGCATCACCTCAACCAAAAGGGAGCTGGCTGCTTCTGTTTTTTCATTTACAAAGGTCTTAAATAAGATGAAACCATTGCCAATTAGATCACAAATCCCTGACAGAAAGTGTGCACCCTCTACTAAGTTGCCCAAAGGCCCCAACCATCAAAAATGTAGAAGAGAGAATGGAGAAACAGATTGAGAGAAGACAGGAAAAGATTGAGAGGAAAGAGAACTTAGATGAGAGGGGGAGAAGGGGGAGAACTGGAAGTAGAAGGAAGACCCCCCGCTTTTGCAACTCCTTTAAGGTTATATCCAGTTCATTATTGCAGTTACAACCTATAGTAACTTAATGACACTGTTACTGTATCAGACCATCCCTGCTGGGAATTGGCAAGGTGTGACCATCCCTAATGGTTGCGTAAGTTGGTGAGGGATGATGGGTGTTGCAGTCCAACAACATTAAAAGGGCCACATAATCCCCAGTCCTGATCCATGCAGTCAGTCCTTCGATCTCAGGTCCTTGCCCTCCTATCTCCTTGTACACCAAGTTCAGTTTTCAGAAAGCTCGGCAACATTGAATTTCTGCATGAACATTTACTATGGCAGATGGTATAGTAGGGATGGATTGTTCTGGCATGGGTGTTTTAGGCATTATTGGAATTAACCCTGTAGATCTGTAGGAAGCAATGGAGGAAGTTGCACCTGTAGACCGTCTGCTTCAAAATTCTCCGCACTTGTTGACTGTAGCAAAGCACCTTTCTGCTTCCCGAAACATTTCTTTTTTCCCTTCTGTGTTTTTTCAGCCTCACCTCCATCACTCAGACATGCCTTTCTCTGGACCAGTCTGTGCCATCCCATCCTTTGGCTTGGGCCGTTATGCCCGTGGCTCCATCTCTGGCTATGGCCAAGGTGCACTGGGTGGATCCGTCGTGCCCTCTGCTAGTCTCAGTGTGCTTCGTGGAGTCCACCCTTCAAGCCTCAACCAGCTCCTACCATCAGAAGTCATGATCTGGTCACCACCCTGCATTAAGACCATCCACGGACCCATCGTCTGTGCCAGCTGTGAGCCTGTAGCCATCGGGGGCAACACTCCAAGTGCTGCTGGAGGTTATGGCAGTCTTGGGGGTGATGGTGGACTTGGGGTGTATGCTAATTTTGGGGGTCCTGGTGGTCTTGGGGGTTTTTGTGGTCTTGGGCGTTCTGTTGGTTCTATTAGTAGTAGTAGTAGTAGTCGTAGTCGTAGTCGTAATAGTAGTAGTAGTAATATTAGTATTAGTAGTATTATTACTTACGGTATTTGTATACTGCTCCACATCAGTCAGTCAGTCAGGCGATCACTCATGACCGAGTAAGATGTGAGCGCCACCTGAGGTACTCACTGGAGTTCCGGGTCCCCGGTGCTTTGTTTTTTACATAAAAAAACAGCATAAACTACATTAAAATGGCCACAATTGGCGTAACCAGCGCCAAGTTTTTTACATTAAAAACAGCAGTAAATTACATTAGAACTGTGATTTGCATGGCGTATGCAAACTATGCAAATCACAGTTGTTCTAATGTATTTTACACTGTTTTAATGTAAAAAATATAGCGACAGTTATGCAAACCGCGACCGTTTTAATGGAGTTTACGCTGTTTTTTATGTAAAGCACGTAGTGCCGGAAACCGGAAGTTTATTTCCCTGGCTCGGCTCGCGAGGATGTAAGCTGGGGAAAGGTAAGTTGAGCGGAGCTCAGGGGGGTTGAGCCTGGCGAGTTCGCTGAGCTTCCACCCCCCTATCGAGCTCTGTGCACAACCCTATCTGAGTGCAATTGCGTGATGAAGCCACCACCCTCTGTTGTGACCATCCCCGGACCCATCCTCCTTGTCAGCTTTGAGGCTGTATCTGTCTGAGGGAACTCTCCATGTGCTGTTGGAAGTTAGAGCGGAGTATTTTATGGTGGTGGTCCTCTTGGATCCAGTGGTCTTTGGGGTTTGGGTGAGGGCCATTTTCGGTTCATGGGGTGCAAAGGCAGCATCTGCTACCCCCCCCTGCTAAATTCACATGTACTGACAATCATAGAATCATAGAAAAGTAGAGTTGAAAGGGGCCTACAAGGCCATCGAGTCCAACCCCCTGCTCAATGCAGGAATCCAGGTCAAAGCATCCCTGACAGATGGCTGTCCAGCTGCACCTTGAATGCCTCCAGAGTGGGAGAGCCCACCACCTCCCTAGGTAGTTGGTTCCATTGTCTTATAGCTCTGACAGTCAGGAAATTTTTCCTGATATTTAGGTGGAATCTAGGTTCCTGTAACTTGAGCCCATTATTCCGTGTCCTGCAAACTGGGATGATCGAGAAGAGATTCTGGCCCTCCTCTGTGTGACAACCCTTCAAGTACTGGAAGAGTGCGATCATATCTCCCCTCAGTCTCCTCTTCTGAAGGCTAAACATGCCCAGTACTTTCAGTCTCTCCTCGTAGGGCCTTGTTTCCAGTCCCTTTATCATCCTTGTTGCCCTCCTCTGAACCCTCTCCAGTTTGTCTATGTCCTTCTGAAAGTGTGGTGCCCAGAACTGGACGCAATACTCAAGATGAGGCCTAACCAGTGCTGAGTAAAGGGGAATTATCACTTCACACGATTTGGAAGCTATACTTCTATTAATGCATCCCAAAATAGCATTTGCCTTCTTTGCAGCCACATCGCATTGCTGGCTCATATTCAGTTTGTGATCTACCACAATTCCAAGATCCTTCTCACTTGTGGTATTGTTGAGGCAAGTGTCCCCCATTCTGTAACTCTTCATTTGGTTTCCTTTCCCTAGGTGCAGCACTTGGCATTTATCCCTATTAAATTTCATTCTGTTGTTTTAGGCCCAGCGCTCCAGCCTATCAAGATCTCTTTGAATTTTGTTTCTGTCTTCCAGAGTATTAGCTGTTCCACCCAACTTTGTGTCATCTGCAAATTTGATAAGCATTCCCTGCATCTCCCCATCCAAGTCATTAATAAAAATGTTGAAGTGCACTGGGCCCAGGACCGAGCCCTGTGGTGCTCCACTCGTTACCTCTCCCCAGTTTGAGAAGGAACCATTGATAAGCACCCTTTGAGCCCAATTCTGTAGCCAATTGTGGATCCACCTGATAGTTGTTCCATCTAGCCCCCTTTTACCTAGCTTGCTAACCAGGATATCATGAGGCACTTTGTCGAAAGCTTTGCTGAAGTCCAGAAATATTATGTCCACAGCATTCCCACAGTCCACAAGGGAGGTTACCCGATCAAAAAATGAGATGTAAAATGATGTAAAATGAAGACCAAAAAGTTCAGGATAGAATATTCAAGCCTGCATCTGTGTATGCTGACCCCACCCTTGTGGCTTTTGAACTGAGTGAGAGCTGGGGGAGTGTGCAGCATCCTTAGAAACTGGGCCCACTTATACATTTCATGGTAAAAAATTGAACACGAAATCTGCTCATTCACTTGCGTTCCTTGTGCTTTCTCCTGTCCAAAATTGCTTATTGGGAATTGCTTTGCTTTCCTAATAAAACGAATATTGATCTGCACATTTGCTATAGAGAATATTTTGTTCTCTTGTGGGGCCACTGGAGTCAGGGCCAACACCAACATTTGGAGGCCCTTGGTTACTGCTTGCTAGGTTACTAACTGGGACTGGTAGATTTGACCATGAAATGCCAGTACTTCGTCAGCTGCACTGGTTTCCAGGCCATTTCTGCGCCAAATTCTAGATGTTGGTGCTGACCTTCAAAGCTTTAAGTGGCTTGGGACAAGAGTATCTAAAGATACATCTTCTCCCTCATGTACCTGCTTGGACACTTAGGTCATCCTCAGAGACCCTGCTCCGGGTGCCCCCACCAAAGGAAGCTTGGCAGGAGGCCAGTTGAGATAGGGCCTTCTCGGTGGTGGCACCCCACTTGCAGAATAAACTGATAGGTCTGAGCCAGCAGTGACTGACCAACTTTGAAACTGTTATTCCAGTGCTCGGCTGCTGTGAAAAAAGAAAATTCCATTTTGAGCATCATCTGGAAAGGAAAGGAAAGGAAAGGAAAGGAAAGGAAAGGAAAGGAACCTCAAACTGCTAAGCTCATACTTCCCTTGTACAAATCTCTGGTGTGACCACAGTTGGAATAATACATAAAGTTCTGGTCACCACACCTGAAAGCCAGGATATTGTGGAGTTGGAAAAAGGGCAACGAAGGGCACAGTCCTATCACAATGTCTGTAAGCCCCCGAACGTGGAGGCTCACAGGCATCCAATCCAGAGCAGGAGGAGTGGAGGAGGTGATCTTGCTGCCCTTCATCTTCCCACCCTGCATTTTTGCTAGATGGGATTTTTCACCCAACTCTCTGGGGCGTTTCAGAGGGGGAAGTAAGGAGGCTGCAGGGGCTTCTGGAAACCTCATATCCTGGCCTCTCCAGTCTCCCCCCCTCCTCCGCCTCCAAAATGCCCCCTTATGTCCCTCTCCGAGGTTGGTTTCTTGACCTCAGAGAGCAGCGAGCATGGTTCTTTCTGTGCCGCCTTGTGAGGGGGATGTGGAGGGGGGTTGGAGCTCTGATTCCCAGCTCCCACGTCAGAGCGCTGTGCCCCACCTCAGAGCTGTGAAGCCAAACTAGGCTCTGGCCCCTCAGGAGCTACCTAGGGGCCATAGGATCGGCCCTTGGAATGGCAAAGGGGCTGGCGCAACTCCCCCATGAATACTTGTTATCATGTCTGGGGCGGCTCAGCTTAGGGAAAAGGCAAATGAGGGGAGACAGTATAGAGGCACGCAGAATTATGCATTCTGTGGAGAAAGTAGATGCGAGACATGTTTTTGTCACTCTCATGATACGAAAAAGCAATGGGCTCATCCCATGAAACTTATTAGTGGGAGATTCAGGACAGATGAAAGGAAGGACTTCCTCACACAGTGCGAAGTAAAAATATGGAATTCACTTCCACAAAATGCAGTGCTGGCCACCAATCTAGATGGCTTTAAAAGGGCAATAGACCAATTGACAGGGGATGAGGCAATCAAGGGCCACTAGTCCTGATGGTTATATACCATCTCCAGTAGCAGAGGCAGTCTGCCTATGTATACCAGACGATGAGGCTCATGGGTGGGAGGGTGCAATGGCACTCATATCCTACTTGTGTGTTTCCCTCAGGCAGCTGTTAGCCATTGTGTGAACAGAATGCTGAACTGGATGCACCCTTGGTCTGATCCAGGATGGCTCTACTTATATCCTTAAACAAAGAAAACAACACATTAAGGAAGAACCACACACACACACACACACACACACCATGGGCAAATCCCCCCCTTCAACCCTGTAGGATTCTTCTTCCCAATCCAGCTAATATTTTTTCCTCTTTTCTGCATGGCTGGACATACTTCAGGAGAAAATACCAGGCTGCAGCCACTCACCGCTGTCATAGCCATAGAATAGCTCTGGAGTTACCATTCAAGAGGCTTTCTGGAAAGTTTCTAGGAGATAAAGATGGTGTGGAGAAGGAGAGAGGCACTCGTGTTGGCATCGTGCTGCCTCAGGTGTTATGTTCAAAGAAGTCAGGAGGAGCAGAGAGCCAAGGGAATTCTCCACAGGCACAGGCAGTTCTCCACTGCCCAGAATGCTTTGGCTATTGGGTGGTATAGAAATGTAATAAATGCAATGTAATGTAACCTGTGGAACTCACTGCTGCAGGATGTGGTGGTGCCAGTGAGCTTATATGGATTTAAAAGGCAAATAGACAATTCATGGAGGAGAAGAGAAAGAGGTCTACCTGGAGCTCTTGGCCATGACGGCTAAATGGAAGCCTCCAGGTTCAAAGGCAGCCTACCTTTGGAGATGGAGAGAGGCACTCGTGTTGGCATCGTGCTGCCTCAGGAGTTACGTTCAAAAAAATTGGGGGGGGAGGGAGTCTGGAAGGCTTCAAGGGAGGTGTCCAGAGGCACACTGGTGAACATGAGCATAGGGTCAGGACAGGAATGGGATCCAATCAAAAGAGAGCTGGTATGGCATAGTGGTTAGAGGGTTGGATTGGAACTGGGGAGACCTGGGTTCCTGTCCACACTCAGCAATGAATCTCACTGGGTGACTTTGGGCCGGTCAAAGACTCTTAGCCTCACCTACCTCACAGGGTGGTTGTGAAAATAAAAGGGAGAGAAGGAGGATCATGGCAGCTGCCCCAGTTCCTCACAAGTGGGAAGGGGGGACATCAGTGTAATCATCATAATAACAAGAAGAGCTGCAGGTATCAAAGGTATAAAAGCTGCGATGGGTGAGGAGCCCCCCTGGCATCGGAGTCACCAGGCTTCCCTGGGTATATGAAACCAGTCTGTGTGCCCAGGCAAGACAGGAGGCCACTGCATTGATGCAGAGTAAGATTTATTCAGCATGGAAAGAAAGGTGAGCGATTGTGGAAAGGACAAGCAGAAGCAATGCATGTGTATTTAGAGCTTCCATCTCACAACACTTGAGAAAAAATGGAGAGTTTCTATAGAAAGATCATTCATCCAACTTCCCTTTGCCCAGATTTACTAATTTGACCCGGCACAATTTCTAGTTCCTGTCAACTTTCTTTTTCTACCTATGAGCAAAAGAGCTATACATGAAGAAATTACAAAAAATCAGAAAAGCACATACATAGAGTGATGTAGTAGGAAACGATTTGATTCTAAAGAGATCCATGAAAGATATATGCATGGCTGATCTTCAGGGATGCTGAGGAGCACTCACCCAGCTCACGTTGACTTCACCAGCTGGAGGGGAGCTCAGCAGTTCTAAAGCCAGGCCAGAATGTTACATGGCAAATGCTTTGGTTCTTCTTTTTCGTCATGGTCAGTCCATGTGAGTTTAGTTGGGGGGATATCAGATAATGCCCTACTTGAATGACTACCAGTAACCACCAAAATCCTCAGAACCAACAGAAGGCCCGAGACCACCAAAACCCCCATAACCCCTATAACGCCCAAAACCACCATAACGCCCAAGACCACCAAAACCCCCAAGACCACCAAAACCCCCAAGACCACCAAAACCCCCAAGACCACCAAAACCCCCAAGACCACCAGGAGGCCCAAAATTGGCATACACCCCAAGTCCACCATCACCCCCAAGACTGCCATAACCTCCAGCAGCACTTGGAGTGTTGCCCCCGATGGCTACAGGCTCACAGCTGGCACAGACGATGGGTCCGTGGATGGTCTTAATGCAGGGTGGTGACCAGATCATGACTTCTGATGGTAGGAGCTGGTTGAGGCTTGAAGGGTGGACTCCACGAAGCACACTGAGACTAGCAGAGGGCACGGCGGATCCACCTAGTGCACCTCGGCCATAGTCAGAGATGGAGCCACGGGCATAACGGCCCAAGCCAAAGGATGGGACGGCACAGACTGGTCCAGAGAAAGGCATGTCTGAGTGATGGAGGTGAGGCTGAAAGAACAAAGAAGGGAAAAAAGAAATATTTCGGGAAGCAGAAAGATGCTTTGCTACAGACAACAAGTGCGGAGAATTTTGAAGCAGACGGTCTGCAGGTGCAACTTCCTCCATTGCTTCCTACAGATCTGCAGGGTTAATTCCAATAATGCCTAACACACCCATGCCAGAACAGTCCATCCCCACTATACCATCTGCCATAGTAAATGTTCATGCAGAAATTCAATGTCGTCAAGCATTTCGAAAACTGAACTTGGTGTACAAGGAGATAGGAGGGCAAGCACCTGAGATCGAAGGACTGACTGCATGGATCAGGGCTGGGGATTATGTGGCCCTTTTAATGTTGTTCGACTGCAACACCCATCACCCATCACCACCTTACGCAACCATTAGGGATGGTCGTCACACCTTGCCTATTCCCAGCAGGGATGGTCAGATACAGTAACAGTGTCATTAAGTTACTATAGGTTGTAACTGCAATAACAAACCAGATATAACCTTAGAGGAGTTGCAAGGGGGGGGGTCTTCCTTCTACTTCCAGTTCTCTTCCTTCTCCCCCTCTCATCCAAGTTCTCTCTCTTCTCAACCTCTTCCTGTCTTCTCTCAATCTGTTTCTCCATTCTCTCTTCTACATTTCTGATGGTTGGGGGCGTTTGGGCAACTTAGTATACGGTGCACACTTTCTGTCAGTGATTTGTGACCTAATTGGCAATGGTTTCATCTTATCTAACTGGTCCAAAGAAAGGCATGGCTCTGAGATGGAGCCGAGGCTGAAAGAACACAGAGAGGGGGAAAAGACCCTTAGGAAAACAGAAAGCTGCTGTGCAAGATAGTACAGGGTACTTGCTTTCTGTGTGTGATTTGTGGACCTAACTGACAATGGTTTAATCTGATTTAAACACCTTTGTAAGTGAAAAGACAGAAGCAACCAGCTCCCTTTTGGTTGAGGTGATGCCAACTGTGGCAGTGGAGGAACACAGTGCCGTGACAACTCCAGATTCTAAACAGGCAGGGAACCGATTGAGACAGCTTGACTGGGAGAATCAGCCCAGTTGCCTTATGTAAAACATGCAGTCAGCCAAGAGCCAGCCAACCAATCTCTGAATGTCCAGATTCACTGCAAGTCTTGCAAAACTGGCAAATTATCTTTTGGGATTATAGTTTTTATTGGCAGGAGAAGAGAGTGAGGAAGAGAGAAAAAGAGAAAGATCATTGAGAGCACTACTGCCTGGCTATGTGAGGGCAAGAAACATTTCAAACCTCTTCCCGAATCAGCCTTACCTGCTTTTCCAGAGAAGATGAGAGGAGGTCCCGGTGTCTGGCAGAGCTGCTGGAGCAGTGACCCATTGTGTGTCTTTATATACATTTAGTATCACTGTCCATCATGATGATGCAGCACTTTCTGCTCAGAGCCTTAGTTGGCTACATGCAAATTATCTCAACAGCATCACTCACCAAATCCCTTTACTTGTCATAGGGCATAGGGGCAATTAGTTTGTTAATGAAGGTTCTCTCGACTTCTCACAAAACCACAGTATTGTACTTCAAAACATGCTGATCTTTTATTTTCTTTTTCTAACCCTGGGAATCTTCTCCTACATACATTTTGGATCCAAGAAAAAGGGAAGGCAAATATACACCACCACCCCCGCCCCCAAGTGGAAGCAACATTTCACACAAGCCATACCGCCTCCGCCTCCTGAATATAATTTGTAGAAGTAGTGGTGATATTAATAGTAGAGTAGTAGCAGGAGTATTTCAGTTTTCCTAACACTGGTACATAGTTAAGGTAAGTCTTGCAATGTGAATCAATCAGAAAGTGTATCTTTTTCACTTGGGATGCTTCAGGATTTGGCTTAGTCCAAACCTCGAAATGAACTAATTTGATCTGCATCATCCTAGCAAATGTGCAGATCGGAACACAGATCTCATGTGGGTTGCTCATTTCTCAAAGTGTTCCAATGTAGTGCACAGCAAAAGAGGAGTACCAAAACACATACAAAATACCGATTTTAGGGCTGATGGGAATTGCTGTCCCACAACATATCAAGGGGCACACGTGTCACATTCCCCTTCCCTGATCTCTACAGACAATCCATGTTGGTAATTCTTTTTTCTTTTCTCTTTTTGTAGAATGCTCTCCAAAATTCAATTCAAAACGTGTTGCATTCTGCATTGAATGATACACATGCCTGGAGCAGTATTCGATGGAGCATTATCCAGTGTTGGCAGTCTGCTCCTCCGATTGGCACACCCCCGGAGTACATCACCTCCAGTGGTAGGCCAATGGCATAAGTGGGTGCAATTGGTTCATGCTGAAGAAGGATAGTGATGCTCAGCAGGCAGTGATCTGACCATGACAAAGGGACCGATTTGAAGTCCCCCACCTTCAGATCACTATCCCCATGCCCAGCTGAAAAAAAACAGATCTAGAGTGTGCCCTGCTACATGCGTTGGACCAATGACATGTTGGGACGGTCTCGTGGTCATCATGGAGTCCACGAAATCCTCAACCGGCCTGGTTAGGGCACCGTCGGCATGGACATTAATGTCCCCCATGACCAACAGCCTGGGGGACCTCAACATCACAACCAAGACCACCTCTGTCAGCTCAGATAGGGATCCTGTTGAGCAACGGGGTGCGTGGTACACCAACAGAATCCCTAATCTGTCCCGCTGGCCCAACATGAGGTGCAAACACTCCGGACCAGTAGTCAGACAGACAGGGAGCCGGAAGACAGAGATAGAATTCCTATAGACCACAGCAACTCCCCCTCCCCAGCTCTCAAATCTACCCTGATACTCCACCAAGTACCCCGCTGGGCAGAGCTGGGAGAGACTGACTTATCCCTGTTCACCCACCCAGGTCTCGGTAATACATGCAGATCGACAGCATCATCCACCATTAGGTCATGGATGAGGGAGGTCTTATTTTGAACCCATCCAGCATTCAAAAGCAGCATCCAGAGACCTGAGGGCAGGCTGATAGGGCAACCAACAAACCTGCAGGTGTGAGGAGGGCCGGAACACATTAACTGTCTGGGTCGCGTTCCCCTTACCTGGTGAACCCTCCTCCCAACAGCATATCTCCCTCTACCCACCACTACACTGATTGGGCCCCCCGAAGATTCCCCCACTAAGCCCTGTATCTGCCCCCAACAGCACATCCTCAGGGAAAGGGGGGGAAAGCAATCCCCCCCAAGGAAACTGAATAGACAAATGTTACAGGGGTGGCATGTTCCCTTGCGGCTCCCCCCAAAGGGGCGACTCCTTTTGGAGTGATCCCCTTTGGCGACGTTGCTGCCTGGCATCGCTACCCTCCTGCTCAGGCCAGCAGATGGAGGCTCCGCCAGAGAGAACAGCTGGCAAAGGTCCTCAGTCAGTCCAGGGGTAGCTCCTTCCAGAATTGGTGCAGGCTTCAGGGAGGAAGGGCCCCAGTCCGGCAAAGAACCATCAGGGAGGGATGGCAGATGGAAAGTTACCAGCTGACCTCCCTCCCTGGAGAGTGTCCCAGTTGCTGGCTGGGTTTGCGGGTCTGCATAGCAGCTTGCACTGCTCTCTCTCATTGGAGAAAGTTGCTCTCTTGGAGCTCCCCATGGGGCTGCCACTTCCAGCCTGCCTGCCTGCCTGCCTTTCCCCGGAGTTTCCCATTGGGCTTTTCGTCAAGCTCAGGACAAGGAGCAGGGGGAGGTAAAGGCATGGCGCACTCTTGTTGCAATGCAGCACGGAAGTTGACCAGGTGCCCACAGGAACCCCACAAGCAGCACCTGAGTGCAACAGCACCCTCCCACCCATGTTCCCCAGCAAGTGGTGTACACAGGCAAATTGCCTCTGATCCTGGATATGGCATATAGCCATGAGGACTAGTAGTTTTCCCCCTTCCCTTACAGCATGCACTGGTGCCGGGCAGGTAAATAATTCTCCCCAGTTCGTCTTTGCCCAATGCAGCAGGAGAAACAATACTGGCGCCCCCTAAGTCCTTCTCGGATGTTTCCCCCTGGCATGTTTCCTCAAGGAAGCACCTGACTCTGCCAGGCTTGAGCGGTTGAGGCTGTTGAAGCCCTCGTGGAGCTTGTTCTTAAAGGGGCACTGCAGGGAGGGGGGTAGGTCTCTTGCCTGCCAATGAGTGAAGTGGCTCCCGGCAGGTACCTAGAGCAGTGGAGGTCACCATTTCCCATGTAGAAAGCCATTCTTCGCTCCTGTCTTGCCTCTCTCGCTCTCCGTCTCTTCTCTCGCCCTCCCCACTGATCCCCTTCCCCCTTTTTCACCCAGTGCCTGCCCGCTTCTCCTCCTGCCTCCTCCTCGCCTCTCCCTCTACCAGGTGAGCCCAGTCACAGCCCTCAAGCCGGGCTCTCAGTGTGTGCTTGGCTGGCGCTGTTGTCCCCTCGCCCTTGCCGCTCTCAGCTGCCTCGGCATCGCCAGTCTCAGTGAGCCCTGTGGCTGGGGGGTGCAGAGCACCCTGGCGACACAGATTAGTTTCATTATACAAGATCTCTGGCTGGAAGCCCGCTCTGCCTTGCATCCTGCATGTTGGGAGAGGGAGAGCAGAGAGAGCCACCTAACTTCCACAAAGAAGCAGGAAGTAGATAGAGACCAGCAGAGCTCTGGTCAGAGAGGCCGAAAGTAAGGAGGAGAGGTTTCTTTAGTTAACCCATTCCTCCGACTCTAATCAGTGGTTACATCACTTTGTTGATTTTAACCAGGCAATATTACTATTTCCAACAGGTCACTCTAAATCCATTTTCAGGCACTGGGCCGTAAGCAAAGGAGCAGCCTGGCAGGGTGCCCCCTTTCGCTCTGGTCAGCACAGTGTTTCTAGCCTGCCCTCGCTGCATGTCTGGGCCTGTCTCCTCCTCCCCCATTTGTCCCACACTGCAAGGTGGTGGCTGGTTGTCTTTTCTCTCTTCCTACTGGCTTGATCAGCACTCACAGCTCCTGTTATGATGACAAGGCGCTCCCCGCTACACTGGCTCCGAGTCCAAATCTGGGCGCAAGCCAAAGTGCTGCTTGTCCTTCCCTTGAAATACGGGAAATCTGGGCTCCAAATGTTGGGTTGCCTATTTCAACGCAATAAATCAACTAACAAAACAATGGTGGTTAATGCTGGATGATGAAAGTGGCAATAAATTGGAAATGGAATGATGGAATTTTAGTGCAGTGTGTGCGTGGGAACTGAATGGGGAATCAATTAAATGAAAAGGAAGTACTGATTTGGACGGATGCAGGAGGTGGAGTGCAAATTAATTGAGGAAGAATTTACCTTACTTGGGGATCAATCAATCCATTTATTGATTTAGATAACAGACCGCACAATAAGATCTATAAAGCAATTGTCATGAGAGAATAAAATACAAAGATCTCACTGAACTTACATGAGGAAAATCCCAAAACAGGCCCAATATCTATATGAATACCCAAAAAGAAATTATGTTAGTCTAGATCAGGGATCTCCAACCTTGGGTCCCCAGATGTTTGTTTGTTTGTTTGTTTAAATAATAAATAAATAATGTTGCTGGCCTACAGCTCCCAGCATACGCAGCCAGCATGGCTAATGGCAAGGGATTCTGGGAGCTGTAGTCTAGCAATATCTGGTGACCCAAGGTTGGAGAACCCTGGTCTAGATAGATAATGCTTTAGACCATATCCTCATTGCTCCCAGCAAATTTAGCTACAATTTCTGTAACAAACTCCCTGCTCAGTCAGCCAACTGAGCTGCTGCTCTCTTGCCTGCTTGCTCGCTTCTGCCTCATGCCCCAGCAACGGGGCTCCTGCAGGAGGCACCCACCTCTTGTGACAGTTCAGCCAACCTCGAGCAGGAGCCTCGTGCCTGGAGTGGCCGGCAGGCAGGAGCAAGTGGCCAGGTGGACAGCAGGATGAGCAAGTGAGGGCATGGCAGGCAGGCCATCTGGCTGAGTGGCTGAGGCGGGTGGGCAGTGGTGGGCTCTCCAGCAAATAGATGTGGCGCTGGCGGTGCGCCCAGCAGCTTGCTCCTATGCTGCAGCACATGCCACAGTGGAAGGGCAGCTGGCAGGGCACTCGAGAGGACCTGCTGAAGGTGTCAGGAGGCAGAGCGAGCCCTCCTGGCTGGGGCAGGGAAGAGTGACGTGATCCGGGTGCATCAGCATGCGTAATGGTAGGACCTGCCCTGGTAGCAGAGGCATCTTGTTTCTGCAGGTCTCGGTGCATGCAATTCACTCACCAAAAACTCTGTCTAGGCATGGAGTTCAGCTGTGCTGAGAATGCAGCCAATCTCCCCATCAAGGCATAACTTGGGGAAGGCTGGAGCATCCCCAGCTGATGTCAGCAATAGCAAAACCTTCACTGTCCTTCCTACAGAGTATATAACCAGAGAGGACTGAATCCCGCTGGTTCTCTCCATTCCACCCGGTTTCTGTTAGGCCCACTCTCTCTAGGTTGTTGTTTCAACCAGGCACCCAAACTAACCAGTTTTGGTTCGGAGGCTTCATGCATTAGCATGGAGACACCTACCCATGGCATCCCTCACCAGGTGTCTCCGGCGTGCACATCTTCTGCTATGGTGAGTAATCCTCATTGGCTGGCTATCTCATTTCACCGTTTGCTCCTGGCCGATGTCCTCCCTGTCCCCATTTGGGCAATTGGTGCAGTCATGAGAAGAGTCAGGACAGTTGGATCACAAATTCCACATCATCAACACTGGGACCCAAGGTGGCTCACAACCTTTAAAATTCATACAATTAAAACAGAGATAGAAAAATACAAAAGTTAAAAATAGAATAGAAGCATCAATAATGTTTTTTAAAAAGGTGGTGGAACCGAGAAAAGGGCCTCCCTGAGGATCTCAAAGTTCAGGCAGGCTCGTAAGGGAGAATGCAGTCTTTCAGAAAACCTGGACCCAAGCTGTAAAGAGCTTTAAAGGTCATAAACAGCACTTTGAATTGTGCCCGGAAACAGACTGGGAGCCAGTGGAGCTGTTGTAACAGAGGAGTTGTATGCTCCCCCCAGTCAGCAGTCTGGCAGCAGCTCTTTGAACCAGCTGAAGTTTCCGAACACTCTTCAGAGGCGGCCCCACATAGAATGTGTTACACTAATCCATATGGGATGTAACTAAGGATTGTGTCACTGTGGCCAAATCAGACATCTCCAGGAATGGGTGCAGCTGGCGCACTAGCTTTAACTGTGCAAATGCACTCCTGGCCACCACCAAAACCTGGGCATCCAGGTTCAGGGCTGAATCCAGAAGTACACCCAAGCTGGGAACCTGTGACTTCAGGGGAGTGTAACCCCATCCAACACAAGCTGACTCCCTATTCCCTGATCTGCCTTCTGACTGACCAGGATCATCATCATCATCATCATCATCATCATCATCATCATCATCATCAGGCGATCACTCGTGAGCGAGTAAGATTGTCTTCCAGGATAAAAAATTTACAAAAAGAAAATTTTAAAAGGAGGAAATTCTAAAGAAAATTGTGTAGTCTCTAGCGATGGGTCCGTAAGTGACTGTGGAGGCCAATTCTAGATCCACACAACTTCCCACAGTGAGGACACAGGTTACCAGATGGAAGATGGTCCTGTAAAGGATTCGTTTGACGTGCTTTTCGCTTAGCATGTTTCTCCCTTTCGCCTTGCACTCGGGTTTCTTCAAAGTCCATGGAACCTTTGTGAGAGGCCAACCTCCATTTAAATCGTTCATGGGCCAGAGCTTCCCAGTTTTCGATGTTTATATTGCATTTTTTAAAGATTAGCCTTATGAACATCTTTAAACCTCTTATACTGACCACCAATATTCCGCTTTCCATCCTTGAGTTGGGAATAAAGTAACTGCTTTGGGAGACGGCAGTCAGGCATTTGAACAACATGACCGGTCCACTGAAGTTGGCGTTGAAGGATCATTTTTTCAACGCTAGTAGTCTTTGCTTCTTCCAGTACACTGACATTTGTTCGCCTATCTTCCCAAGTAATTCACAGGATTTTCCGGAGGCAACATTGATGAAATCTTTCAAGGAGGTGGAAGTGACGTTTATAGATAGTCCATGTTTCGCAGGCATACAATAAAGTTGGTAATACAATGGCTTCATAAACCAGTGTTTTGGTCTTCTTACAAATATCCCGATCCTCGAACACTCTACAGTATGTTTCATTCAAGAAAACGCAGCACTTGCGGAGCTCAGACGATGCTGGATTTCACTGTCAATGTTAGCTGTAACAGAAAGATAGCTGCCAAGATAGAGAAAATGATTGACATTTTCCAGTATTGCCCCGCCAAGCTGGATAGATGGCATCACCAAAGGGTTAACTTGCACTTGCTGATGAAGCACTTTGGGTTTTTTATGTTAAGTGAGAGACCAAGTTTTTTGTATGCTTCTGCAAAAGCGTTTAGGATAGTTTGGAGATCATTCTCTGAATGTGCGGAGACCACCTCTGTCTTGTCTGGATCAAGCTTCAATTTGATTGCTCTCATCCAGTCCATTTCCACGGACAGAGACTTTTCTGCACTTTTTACAACTCTACAGTATCCTTGTTTGGGTAACCAGAACTCTACACAGTATTCCAAGTGAGGTCACAACGTAAATTTCTATGAGGGCAGTATGATATTGGCAGTTTTGCTTTCAATTCCTTTCCAAATTATACTTATCATGAGATTTGTCAAGTACGGAGAAGCAGAGTCAACTCTGGGCATGCAGCTGGGCAAGGTAAGGTCAGACCAGGGAGGCTCCATGGGCACACTTTCAGAAGTATCCATTCTTTCATAGGCATTTCTCAAATGTAAGAAATGGCACTCATGCTCCTTATTGCATCACAGTCTCAGACACGTACCGTACGGACTTTGGATGCGGATCACGTTTTGTTCCATGTACACTTCCTGGAGGTGAGAACTAGTCTAGTCAAAGATGAACTGAAATGAAATTCACATGCGTAGCTGCTCAGGACAGAGTCCCGGCGGCAATGTGCTGTTTCTCCATAAGAGCTTCAGGTCAGATTCATAAGAACATAAGGACATCAGAAGAGCCATGCTGAGTCAGAACAAGGGTCCATCTAGTCCAGCATTCTATTCACAAATTGGCCAACCAGCTGCCACGAATAACCCACAAGCAGGACATGAGAGCAACAGCACCCTCCCACCCATTTCCCCCAGTCATTGGTGTACATAGGCATCCTGCCTCTGATACTGGGGGTAGGCTACAGCCATCAGGACTAGGAGCCAGTGATGGGCTTCTCCTCCAGGAATTTGTCCAATATCCTTTCAAAGCCATCCAGCAGGGGCAAGACTAAAAGTCTGGCATCGCTTGCGCTCAAATCTGGTGTGCGAAAAATAATTTTACTCTGCAGACAGGAGTGGCGAGTGGGGCATGTGGTGCCAAAAGGCTGCGTTGCTGTGACACAGTTGCTTTCGGAAGCTGTGAGGAGAAATGGAATGAACAGCAGCCACAAGTATGAAGCCAAAGGGTGGAGGATTTTTTCAATACCTACAATGAAGAGGAGACGCTTGGAATAGAGCCTATGAAAAGACCACAGTGCTCAAAATTAAAAACAGGATGATGGACATGCAGCCATTTCAGCCCTTGTTCACCTAATCGGTTTGGGTCTGCAGGGCTTCTGGCTTGAGACCTCAGTGCTCCAAAGGAGATGGGAAAAAAGCTCTCAGCGATGACAGCATTGTCAGCAGTTTCTGGGAACTTGCCTTGCCTTGTTTTGTGTTATTGGGTGATGGCATTTGCCAACATATGTGTGCCAGGAAGGGAGGAAGGGATTTTGTGAACCGGAGCTGCTGCTTTGGCCTTGGAGAGCCCAAGGTGAGAGATGTCACACTATGTGGACCCACTTTTTACAGGGCATCCACATGACACAGCGAGCAAAGGATCCCCTTCCCATTAGATCAGTGGTCTAATCTTATCTTAACGCTGCACTTTTACAACCCCATGGGTCAGAGAGAAAAGAGAGTGTTCTACATGTAGTCGGAGTAGTGGTATGGAGCCTGTGGCTTATGCTGGCTCAGCTTGTCTGAGCGTGGAAAGCTAAGCAGGGTCAAGCCTGGTTATTACTTGGATGGGAGGCCCCTCCTCTAGTTTCCTGCATTGAGCAGGGGGTTGGACTCAATAGCCTTGTAGGCTCCTTCCAACTCTATGATCTATCTATGAAATCTATATTTATGAATGGTCGGGAAATGGCACAAGGAAGCAATCAGTCAAACAACAACACAACAGGGGCTAGGGGGCAGCAGCTCGCGATGCCCAGCGAGGCCGTTTGCCCCTACAGGCCGGAGCAGCCACAGCTCTGGCCACTCTGGGCTGCCGCCTCTGTGCGGCCACATGAGGCCCCCGTGGGACGGCCGCCCACTGTCCACATGGCAGGGCCGCCACACGCGGTAGGGACTTGCCCCTCTACCACCCATGGTGACTTTCCATGCTTCCTGCACATGGCCATCCCACGGGGGCACCCCCAGCTGGCATTTACATGACACAGGAACCATGGGGGACTTCTGCTCCCCCGCGGTTCCCGTGTCGTGTAAATTGACCCTTAGTGACTAGAGAGGAGAGTGTTTTGTAGTGGTTAGAGTCTTGAGGGGTGAACTGGCAAGAATATTAGGCATAACATTTTATTCCATACCTATTTTCTATTTCAGCCCGAATACCAGCCCTGAGATTGGTATTTGAAGTGCTGCCTCCAAGGTCCGTGCCCCACCTGTATCCAGTGTCCACAAGCTATGTATGGCTAAATCTAACATGTTTGGGGGGTCATTGTCAATCTAGCTGAAGGAGCTCCAGAATCTCAGCAGAAAGGAGCTCTAATGAAGCCTGAGTGAAGGTCATTCCTGATAATCTGAAAACATCAGACACTCTCATTTGACAGTGTTACAGAGATAGTTGGGATGGGGAGAGACAATATACATTACATTGCATGTTGAGTCCATTCATTCCTATTTCTCCAATATTCGTTCAGAGTCAGACCATCACTCAGACAATGGCTAACTGTGGTCCAGCCTGTGCCATCCCATCCTGCACATCCAGTGGTCAGTTTTGGGTCTGCGGGTCTGGGCTTAGGCGATTCCAGCTCTTGCTATGGACATGGTGGATTGGGCCATGGCTTCTGTTCTGGTGCACTGGTCAGAGGAAGCATAAGTTCAGGAAAGCATGGAACCCTGGCTGGGATCATCCTTCCACATCTCATCCAGATTCCCCCAGCAGAGATTGTAATCCAGCCACCCCGCTTTGTTGTTACCCTCCCAGAACTCATCCTCTCTGCAAGCTCTGAGCCCGTTGTTGTCAGAGGTGACCACCACATGCCATTGCTGGTTCTGGGCTGAGAGGAGACTTTGGGCTGTGAGGAGCCTTCTAAGGGGGCTTGGGCCTGAGGAGTTCTACCAGACTGTCCTTCCTACATTCCTTCCTTCCTACAAGGAATAGAGATCAAAAGTTCATGAACCAAGCAATGTGGGTTAGAATACCGAAGCAGAAGCTTTATTGGAAAAGTTGAGGAAATGGCACTGCAAGTTGTGCAAGAGGCATTGAAGAGTAGACAGTCCATGCAGACAGATGTGTCTCAGTCTTGTGGATTTTAGAATAAAGCAGGAAAAATGGAGAGATGGACAGAGTCCGACAGTTCTGCAGGGGTTCCTCAGGTTCAGCTGTTCTGAACCAAGGCATAAAACACCCAGCAATGGATCTGTGTCATGTTCCCCCATTCTAGGTTGTTTCTATTCTCATGGGGATATTCTTCTCAGGTTTAATTGCCTAAAAGCACATTCTACCATGTTGGCACAAGAGAGAACTTCTTCCAAGAAATTCATCCCTCCCAATGCCCAAGCCCACATAGAAACCTCTGTCATCTTCCTCAGTGGTCATCACTTCTTTCCAGCAATGGTTTTATTTTGTTACAGAAAAATTTCTTTTCATGTGCAGAATTACTTTACATAGCAGAAAGGCATTTGAGAACATCAGAAGAGTCATGCTGGATCAGACCACAGTTTCATCTAGTCCAGCATTCTGTTCACACAGCGGCCAACCTGCTGTCCACGGGAAACCCACAAGCAGGACACGAATGCAACAGCACCTTCCCTCCCATGTTCCCCAGCCACTGGAGCTTATAGGCATACTGCCTCTGATACTGGATTTCTCCTCTCTTTCACTGACCTCAGTAGAGACTCAATTTAATTTCTGCAGCGCAGAGGAAAATAAAAGAATTAGAAGATTGAGAAACACCCAAGCTTGAAGATCATCAAAGCGTTTCATGGGCATTTGTTACCGCCCTTGCAGCAGTTGTATATTTTGTTGTTGTTGCTGCTGCTGCTGCTTCTGTTGTTTTGCATCAGTACCTTAGTGGAGAATGGAATATCTGAGACTGGTTACATTGCAGATCTCTAGGATGAAATTAATTAATTTAATTAATTTAAAATTATTTTCTGTTTGCAAGATCTGAGCACAAGTGATGCCAGGACTTCTAGTATGGTTCCATCCTATGCGACAGCAAGGAGTCTAAAGTGTAAAAATAAGGGGAGCCCAATTTTAGCCTCTCATTGAATTGCTGGAAACACCAAGAATGAAATACAAAACAAAGTTGACACGGAAAAGTTTGCAGTGAAAAAAAACACACTGCAATATTGATTGGTGAAGTGATCTAAGATAGCCTTCAAGTCTAAATGTGCAGTCACTCCTTCATTTTTCTCTCCCACTTCAACAACATAGCAGCATAAGATGGCCCCTGTGGCTTTAAAAGGAGGATCTGGGACAAATTCCTGGAGGAGAAGGCTATCAATGGCTACTAGTTCTGATGGCTATATGGTGCCCCCAGGATCAGAGGCAGTATGCCCATGTACACTACTTGCTGGGGAACATGGGCAGGAGGGTACTGTTGCACTCATGCCCTGATTGTGGAATATCCTGAGCAGCTGGATGGCCACTGTGTGAACAGAAAGCTGGAGTAGATGGACCTTGATCTGATCCAATAAACTGGATCAGCCTCCTTTCTTAAGCCGGTGGTCTCTAGGATGTTCAAATATCTTGGTTTGTAGAGTCAAAGCGTAGACAGAACATCCACTGCATTTGAAATGGCCATTGACCATGCTTGCCACAGTATAAGGTGGATCAATGTCTGTATGTACTAACAGATCTCGAAAATTGTTGGTACATTTGAATCCAATCTGAGGTGTAATATCACACCCCGGTATATCAGACACGATGTGCCAGTGTTTCATTATAACCTTCTTAATTGAAAATGCAAGATGTGTGTAGGTGAAAGAACATGTAATCCTGCTAGTAGGGTTAGGCTCCACATTACGTAACAAAGTTGAACGGGAGACCATAGAGGCTCTCCTTTCTGAATTATTGATGATCTTGCTAGGATATCTCCTATCCATGAGCTGCTGCCTCATGATCCGTTGTATCTTCAAGTATTCTACTGGGTCAGAAGAATTCCTTTTCAGACATAAATACTGCCCATAGGGTAGGCTGGACCTTAATTGTGGTGAATGATACGATGAAAAATGTAGAAGTGAATTCCTGTCCGTAGGTTTGGTGTATGTCTTAATGGAAACCCTATCATACGTCCTGTATACCACTGTATTCAGAAATGGAATCTGTAGTTTATCCATATGATAGGTAAATTTGATACAGTTATGCTGCGAGTGGGAGAAGTAAAATGAAGAAATTGCTGGACATTCAGATTTGAAGGCTATCTTAGATCACTTTACTAATAAACATCCCAGCATGTGTATTTTCAGAGCAAACTTTTCCAGGATCAGCTGTGATTTTCATTTTAATTATTGGTGTTTCCAGCAATTCCACAAGAGGCTAAAACTGGCTCCCTTATTTTTACACTTGAGACTCCTGGCTCTTGGGTAGGCTGGAACCTTACTAAAAAATCCTTGCATCGCTTCCGCTCCTGCCTTGTAAGGAAAAATTCATTTTCCTCTGCAGAAAGGAGTGGCCTATACGGCGCCAAAGGACTGCGCAGTCAGGTTGGTGGTAACAAAGTCATTTCAGAAGCTTTTAGGAGTAATGAAATAAAGAGTAACCATATGAAGAAGCCGAAAGGTGGAGGATGTTTTCAATACCTACAATGAAGAGGAGACGCTTGGAACAGAGCCCATGAAAAGACCACAGTGCTCAAAATTAAAAACAGGATCATGGACATGCAGCCATTTCAGCCCTTGTTCACCTAATCGGTTTGTGTCCACAGGGCTCCTGACTCGACACCTCAGTGCTGCAAAGGAGATGGGGGGGAAAAGCTCTTAGCGATGACATCTTTCCCAGCAGTTTCTGGGAACTTGCTGTGCCTTGCATTGTGTAATTGGGCGATTGCATTTGCCAACATATGTGTGCCAGGAAGGGAGGACAGGACTTTCTGAGCCGGAGCTGCTGCTTTGGCACTGGAGAGCCCAAGGAGAGATGTGAAACTATGTGGACTCACCTTCTACAGGGCATCCACATGACACTGTGAGCAAAAGATCCCCCTCCCATATTGTCAATGTAGTGGTCTAACCTGATCTTCAATTTGCACATTTCCAACCCTGTGGGTCAAAGAGACAAGAGAATATTATAGATGTAGTCGGAGTGGTGGTATAGAACCTATTGATGAATGGTCAGGAAATGGCACAAGGAAGCAATCAGTCAAAGAACCACACAAGAGAAATGGTTTAAAAATGGCACCAGAAATTCACTGAGAAAGTCATCAAAGCAATTTCCATAGGAACCCATGGCCTGCATCTCTTCCTAAGACAGTCCATGTCAGCAGCTTCCCAGCTGCTTAACAATCTTCCTGTATTTAAAGCAAAATTCACATCACTGTGTTACCAAAGGAAATAAAAGTTCCAATTGTTTCCAGACAAGCCATAGCAGGGGGAGAGGAAATGGAAAACATCCAAAAGCATCTCAGAGAAGAAAGAAGGAGGAGCAGAAGAAGGAGCCATTGCAGGTGCCCACCTCTTGATACTGACCTGAGAAAGGAGCAGCTTTCCAACTGCCAACCCATCCTTCATATAAATTTCCTGACATAGAATGGAGGAAATAAGACCCTGTTCATCTGAAGAGTTTTTCACAGCTCCACTTGACATCAGCACGATGCACCTCCTTCCAAACGCTCCAGTACTGTTTCTGATTTTGCATTCTTTGTGGATACATGCAGCTTCAACAGAACTCCAAGCCATTGATATGGAGGGGTTTTTATTCCACAGTGGAAATTCATCTTAATCCATCATAGCTGCTCTGGAACCAGCAGGATCCAGTGGTCCCTTGGTCCTAGGAGGGCCAGACTGACACATTTCCCCCTTCTACTTCCAGTCTGATCTTAGACACCCTTCCCCAATTTGGGCCCTCTGGGTGTTTTGGACTTCAGTTCCCATCATTGGTGGTTCTCAGGGTGACATCAATGACCCCGAAGCCCAGTGTGCACTGCGAATGGCCACCCAGAGGGTGGCAAGTGATTAGGACGGTGGCAGAGAGGCATGGTGACCCCCTGACTGTTCCCACTGGGGCAGGTACTGCTCATATAGTCATAGCAACATCCGCTCTTCTAATTTCCAAGAAACATCTTAGACTAGGCTGGCTGCCGGACAGCAACATTACGCTGACAGATGCTCACTGTATCATTGATAGCCTTCTCCTCCACACTCCCCTTTTAAAGCCACCCAAATTGTTGGCCATCACTATATCTTGTGGCAACAAATTCCATAGTTTCACCCTGCATGAAAAAGTCCTTCCTTTCCTCTGTCCTGAATCTCCCACCCTTCAGCTTCATGGGATAACTGCACTGGGTTCTGCTTTTATGAGAGAGGGAGAAAAATGCCTCCCTATCCACTTTCTCCACACCAGGCATCATTTGGTACACCTCTGTGCTATCTCCTCTCACTCGCCTCTTTTCTAAACAGTCCCAGATGTTGTAACAGTCCCAAATGTTGTCACCTTTCCTCACAGGGGGGTTTCTCCAGCCCCTTGATCATTTGGGTTGCTCTTTTTTACACTTTATACAACTCTACAGTATCCTTGTTTGGGCAACCAGAACTCTACACACTATTCCAAGTGTGGTCACACCATAAATTTCTATGAGGGCAGCATGATATTGGCAGTTTGACTTTCAATTCCTTTCCAAATTATACTTAACATGAGATTTGTCAAGTACGGCTGGGTATGCAGTAGGACAAGGTAAGGTCAAACCAGGGAGGGTCGTTCAGGACCCTGGAGAGATCTATGCATGCTGGCCTTGAACTCACTGAGGAAGAGCTCTTGTCTCAGCAACAGGCAGTGTTTTTCGGAGGCATTGTGCATCTGGCCTGATCTGTGCCTGCAGTGGCTCCTTCCCTCCCCGAGGAACAGCTGGTGGAGATATGGATTGCCTTTGAGGCTAACTAACCTCTCCCACTTGGAGTTTTCCGGCCCAGAGAGAGGCACTGTGGCAAAGCCTCCCTACACCGGGATGGTATATAGACATCATTACAGGTTTGCTTTTCATTACATAGCTGCTCGGGAACCTGCAGCATCCAGTGGTCCCTTGGGCCTAGGAGGGCCAGGCTAACACATTTCCCCCCTTCTGCTTCCAGTCTTATCTTAGACACCCTTCCCCAATTTGGGGTCCTCTGGATGTTTTGGACTTCAATTCACATCAGTGGTGGTTCTTGGGGTGACGTCAATGACCTTGAAGCCCAGTGTGCACTGTGGATGGCCACCCAGAAAGTGGCAGGTGATGAGGATGGGGGCAAAGAGTCCTGTTGACAGCCCCTGAGCCTCCCCACCAGGGAATGATTCTGCTCATGGCAGCATCCGTTCTTATTATTTCCAAGAAACATTTTATACTAGGGGGGGCAGCCGGACAGCAACATTTCACTGACAGATGCTCACTGCATGAATTTTCCTTGAAGATATATAGCCTCAGCCTTCCAGAATGCCCCAGGTCAGGGAAGTTTGATAGTAGCACAAACTGCTGCTCATTCCCATAAATATCTTTCACATCAGGGCTGCCTCACCAAGCTGGGCTCAAAGTTCCCAAGACAGCCAATCTGAAGCAGTGGGCACTTACTAGAAGATCAAGGTCGAGTCATAAGAACATAAGAAGAGTCATGCTGGATCAGATCTGTTGGAGGATATGGTTAAAAGGAGTCAGTCCAAAACTGATTAGGACATAGCAGAGTTTACTCCTTAAGCGCAGCCTGCTTTATTGAAACTGGTTTCACCACGTGAGTTGCTACTAAACCCTTGTCTCTTAAGACTATTAAAAGTAATTGAATGTCCACACAAGGTTTAAACTAAAGGCATTTATCAGTTCTTACTTACAGGTCACTCACATATATGCAGGATACATATATTTCTCTTGTGTGGTTGTTTGACTGATTGCTTCCTTGTGCCATTTCCTGACCATTCATCAATAGTATCTATACCACCACTCCGACTATATGTAGAGCACTCTCTTTTCTCTCTGACCCATGGTGTTGAAAAAGTGCAAAGTTAAGATCAGATTAGACCACTGAATTGACAGTATGGGAAGGGGATTTCTTGCTCACAGTGTCATGTGGATGCCCTGTAAGTGGGTCCACATAGTGTGACATCTCTCACCTTGGGCTCTCCAGTGCAAAAGCAGCATCTCGGTTGGGCTCACAAAATACCTTCCTCCCTTCCTGGTACACATATATTGGCAAATGCAATCGCCCAATAAAACAAAGCAAGGCAAGGGCCAAGGCAAGTTCCAAGAAACTGCTGGCAAAGAAGGTGTCGCTGAGAGCTTTTTTCCCATCTCCTTTGCAGCACTGAGGTCTCGAGTCAGGAGCCCTGCAGACCCAAACTGATTAGGTGAACAAGGGCTGAAATGGCTGCATGTCCATCATCCTGTTTTTAATTTTGAGCACTGCGGTCTTTTCATGGGCTCTATTCCAAGCGTCTCCTCTTCATTGTAGGTATTGAAAAAAAATCCTCCACCTTTTGGCTTCATGCTTGTGGTTGCTGTTCATTCCATTGCAAAGAATGCAGAATCAGAAAGAGTACTGGAGCGTTTGGAAAGGAGGGATGACACCATTGGGTTCTAGTGTTATGAGAGAGGGCAAAAATGTCTCCCCATCCACTTTCTCCACACCGGGCAGAATTTTGTACACCTCTCCCATGTCTCTTCTCACTGTCCTCTTTTCTAAGCTAAACAGTCCCAGATGTTGTAACCTCTCCTCACAGGGGAGTGGCTCCAGCCCCCTGCTATTGTTAGTTGCCCTCTTCTGCACTTTTTCGAACTGTACAATATTTATTTATTTTATTTAATATATTTATTTACCGTCCATTAGCCTAAAGGCTCCCTGAGTGGTTTACAAAACAAAGCAACACAAAAATAACAACAAAAATAGTATAAAAACACAAACATATTAAAATATAACAATATCCCTTTTTCTGCGGTAACCAAAACTGTACGCAATACACCAGGTGTATCCATGCCATATATTTACATAAGGGCTGCATGATTTTGGCAGTTTCTCTTTCTATTCTTTTTCTACTAATACCTAACATGAAATTTGTCACGTCCAAAGAGGCAGAGTCAACTCTGACTGTGCAGTAGGGCAAGGGAGGGTCTCTCTGGACCCTGGACAGATTTTGCAGCCTGGAAGTCACTCAGCATACCTGTGGTGTCAGTAACGTTCAGAGGTCTCCTGAGCCTTTGTGGATCTGGGGGCCTCTGAGGAGTGGTCTGTCTCTTAAAGGGATTCTGCACCTTGGTGCTGGTGAATGTTCGGCTCAGATGCTACATGGGGGGGGGGGGGTGGCAGGGTCTGGAAATGCCACATCCTCAAGCCTGGAAGGTCCCAGGGCAGCAGGCATGACTCAGTGTGATATGCCTCATCCACCTTAGAGCCCTCCCCTGATCCAGAGAGAGGATCATTCCAAAGAATGATGGGGAGCCACCAGCAATGATCTGAAGGCTGCTTAGTACAGGATTTGGCTCCCCACCTGTGACTCTTTCAGCCCTGAAATGGTGTCATTGAGGAAAGAGCTGCATTCTCCCACAAGAAGCCAACAGGGAACATCTCAGAGCTAAGACAATATCCTAACCACACATATTGGCGTGAAAACAACAGTGGCCAATCTGTGCTTAGACACAGATGGAAGAGAAGGCCTGACAATGCCACAAGAACACACTGGTAACATCGAAGGGAGGCATGGAACCCCGTCGCAAAATTGTGTGCAGATGAAGCAATGTAAGAGACAAGAGGTCGATATTGGTAGTTCAATATTGATGCATTGCAGCCAAACTCTCTGTTATCCGGATGACAGCATCCCAAGTTTGGACACTTGGGCCTACAAATCCCAAAGAACAAGTTAAACTTGAAACAGCAAACTCAGCAGCAGCTGGAATCTCTTCAAACCATAGGAGCTGCACCAATTTAATGTTAAAAGGAAGCTAGGAATCTGAAGAGTGGACTTCCCCCGGCATCGCCTTCTGGGGTCGGGGAGAAGTTTGCACGTGGGGGAGGGATGAGGAGTCAGAATACAGCCAAGCCACGTCGACTAAGCCAATGGGCTTAAGCGGGGCAGGGAGCTGGGACCCTCACTTAAGACCCTTTCTCCCCGCCCTCTGCCTCTTTCGTTTTTTGTCTTCAGCTGGACTCCACGAAACCCTGACTACCTCATCCTCCTCGTGGTCTTGTATTTGGGTGTCTGCGTGTGTGCGTGCGTGCTTTTGATTTCACTAGCTGCTCTGCGTGAATGAGTCTTTTCCGAGGGGGAAAAGTGTGTGTGTGTCTACTGTGTTGGGGGGGGGCACTGAGCTTTCCCAGATTGGGGAGGGGGTTCCCCCACAGCCCCATCCCTGCTTCTGCTGGCTCCCAGGCCAGCTCGGGGGGGGGGCGTCACCCCAAGGCGCCGCGTCTCAGGTGGCACAGCTGTCTCTTTTGCTGGCATTCCGGCATTCCAGAGCACGCCTCAACCCTGCTTTTGCCGGTTCCGGGGCCAGCTCCATGTGACGAGGTGTCGCCCTGAGGCGCTACGTCTTGGGCGGCGCAGCTGCCTCGTTTGCCCGCGCTCCAGCGTTTCAGAGCTTGTCGGGCGGTGCTGCTCCACCGCTCGGCTAGGCTCCACTTCTCGGCTACACCGTGCGGGCTGCCTCGTCCCTGCCTCCCTGGGCCTGTTCTGGGTGGGCGGAGCCTCCACTGCACGGTTGCGCTTGTCAGGCGGCATGGTTCCGCTGCTCAGAGCAGTGGCATGGGTCAGCAGGCGTGGCTCCGCCAATCAGCTGATCGGCAGCTGCCCCACCCCCAGGTTTTGTCGGCGCCGCTGAGTTGGGGGTTCCGTTGGCAGTTGAGAAAACTGAGGGCCCTGTTTCCACACTCAGCTTTCTGGGAATAGAGTTAGATTTGGTACAACAGTGTTCCCGCCTCCCGAAAGAGAAGCTAGCAGCTCTCCTAGAGCACATTTCTGTGGTTTTGCAACACCAAAAAATTACTTTAGCTGACTTGCAGGCCCTTGTTGGTAATCTCAATTTCGCTTGCCGGGTCATTGCACCGGATCACGCATTTTTGTGCCACATATGCGCTACCATGCAGGGGCTGAAGCGCCCCTATCATAGAGTGTGTATTTCTGGATCTATGCATGCAGATCTCCACGTTTGGCTACAAATTTTAGAGCAATTCAATGGTGTTTCATTTTGAAGGTGGGAACTACTGTTGCATGCTGATTTCCAGATTCAGTTCAATGCTTCGGGTTCCCTGGGTTTTGGTGTCATCTTTCAAGATCAGTGGTGTGCAGCACCATGGCCAGGCACATGGCTGCGTTCCGGGATATGCTGGGACCTCACTTTTCTTGAATTCTTCCCAATTTACATGGCCGCTCACTTATGGACAGACCAATTGTCCAATTCTGTTGTCCATTTTTTGTGTGATAATCAGGCCACAGTGCAGGTATTGAACACTTTGTCTTCAAAGAACCCCAGAGTTATGGGTTTAGTTCAGGCCCTCACTTTACACGCTTTAAAATTCAATATCTTGCTCAGGGTGCAGCATGTGCCTGGCTTGGACAACGGCATTGCAGACACATTGTCCAGGAACCAGATGCAGAGATTTCGGGCCCTGGCTCCGTGGGCTCGCCAGTCCCCTGTGCTGATGCCAGATTATCTTTGGCAGATTCGCGAGCGACTGCCGCACGGGCCATCTGGCGTTCACTAGCGCCTAGCACACAGGTTGCACACAGGTTAGTATTTCTGCACTGCAATGGCGGTCCTCTATCAGAACGGTTAGGGGTAAGATTGCTGCTCTACCCTTCCTGGCCAGGGTGCATGGTGTTCCCGACTACACAAATGATTTCTGGCTCAGGCGTATGCTGGCAGGGTGGTCGAGGGAATGTCCCCGACCACCAGACTCAAGGGTCCCTGTGTCTCCTGAGCTTTTGCTGAAGCTTCATAGGCTTTGGCCTACAGTGTGCCCATTCTCCTTATGAGACGGCTTTATTTCATGCAGTGGCCTTGACCGCCTTTTTTTGGTGCTCTCTGCATCTCAGAGTTAGTGGCGCGCTCCCGTTTTGATGTATCAGCACAAGCCCTTCCATTTTCTGACCTGTCCTTGCATGCCTCATGAGTGAAGCTTTGAGTGCAAAGGTCTAAGACAGACCAGTCGGGCAGAGGGACAACCATTATGCTACCTGTGGGGTCAGTAGTAGAGCTGTGTCCTGTCTGGGCTCTCCACGCCTTTGTGGTGGACTATGGACCTTCAATGGGCAGTTTGTTTTGTCATCAGGATGGGTCACCATTGACCAGGTTCCAGTTTTGGTCAGTGACTAAGTCCACTTTGGCAACCTTAGGCATGGCACACTAGCGTTTTGGGACCCATTCTTTCTGGATCGGCACTGCATCAACAGCCGCCATGCTTGGTTTTTCCCAGGATACTGTCCAGTCTGTGGGTTGTTGGCGATCCCAGGCATACCAGTCCTATGTGCATGATTTGCTGTGATTGTACTGCCGTGGACTTTGTTTCTCTTTCAGGTCACCGGAGTGGAGGCAGGACTGTCCGTGTACTGATTTGTGGGCACAGTATGGTCTACTGGGCCGCGAGACAGGCTGCCATACCCAACTTTGGGTCTCATTTGGGGATCGAGCCAATGGTCGACGTCGAGTGGCTGGGTCGCCATGGCATGAGATGGCGGGACCTCCTCCACACTTTGTTCCAGCTCGACCAGGTTTCTCCCCCCCCCCCGCATGTGCTGGTGCTCCATCTGGGGGGGAATGATTTGGGCTTGTTGAAAGGCAAGGCCCTGATCTTGCAAGTGTAGTGTCATTTGACATTGCATTTATCCGGCACTGCTGGCCAGGAGTTCGGATAATCTGGTCGTTCATGATACCGCACTTCAGTTGAAGGGGTGGTGCCAACCGCAAGGCCTTGAACAGAGTGGTCAAAAAGGTGAACGGTGAAGTTTGTAGGGCCGTAGGAGGGATTGGGTTCTGTATACCCCATCCCACGATATCCTTGACCCGGAGGGAGCTGTATCAGCCAGATGGTGTGCACCTATCCGATGTCGGTAACGATCTGTTCATTGAAGATCTGCGAAGGGCCCTGCTCGCTGTTTTATCGGGCAGGTGGGGGAGATTCGACTAAGCGAAAGCTTGTCTCTCCCTGTGGCGGGAAGTGGGGAATTAGGCAGTGGGGCTTAGGGTCCTGGTGAGCATCCACTGGCAAATTTTCAAGGTGACTGGCGGTTACCCGAGGCTTCCCTCGCTAATGTCTTCTGGCTTGGCAGGAGGGAGATTGAGCCGCCTTTGGGGTTCTACCTTTTCTCACCTACATTGGCTGTCTCGTGGCGCCAATGGGAGGCGACACTGGTAAGGTCCTCCAGCTCCACATGGAGTGCAACTGGACAGTGGCGGGGCATCCTGCCTCTGATTCGGTTAGGATGGCTTCGCTCAAATCTTGGTTTTTTCCCCGGCCAATGGCCAGGAGTAGATTAGTACTGCACTTCGCCCTTCACAGATCTTTAATTCAATAAATGTGGCCCTGATTTTACACCATATATACTTGTGTCTGACTCTTCATTATCTCACCTATACACGCGCAAAGACAAAAAGCATTTTCTTTTTTCATTACCTGGCTGGCTGATTTTATCTGGAGGAGCTTGTGGTGAGCCATTTCATTCAAGCACTGCAAGGAATGGTATAAAAGCAGGCTCCATCTCCATCATTTCCAGCATCGCCTTTCCTCTTTCCTCGTGTTCTGCTGCTACATTTCATCTGCTGTCGATAACTCTTTCGATTTGGGCCAGATTTGTTTGGGATTTTGGTGTGTAAGGAAGGTTGTTTATTCTGGACAGGCATTGGTTTTGGGAGGAGTTATCTGATATCCTCAAAGTGAAGAAATTTGTAGGTATAGATGATACCAAGTGCGATATCAGATAAGGAACTTAAAGATTGGCAATCAATTATTAATACATATTGTAATGGAGGGAAAAAATCTAGGATTACTAAAACAAGATGGTATAAAGCACAAAAAGTAGGGGGTTTGGGTTTGCCGAATTTAAAATGATATTATATAGCGAATCAATTAAGACATATAGTGGATATTATAGCACGCCCTAAAGAAATAATGTGGTTGGAGTTAGAAACATGTGAACTACGTAGTACTTTGGGGAATATTTTTTTTTCAAAAAAATAATAATAAATTGATAAAAAATATAGACAACCCTTTTCTAAGAAATTTGTTAATGATTTGGGGTACTATGAAAAGCATATTTATACCAGGGATATCTCCATTAACTCCGGTGGTAGCTCTTAAGGATTTTCCTGAAAACTTAAGATCAGAGCTGGAGGGTAAATTAAGAGAAGAAAGGGTTATTAGATTGACCGATTGGGTGGAAAAGATGAGGACTAGAGATCAAATAATGGAAATTGTTGGGAGAAGAAGATTATCATGGTTAAATTTAGTACAGTTAGAACAGTGGCCGAAGAAATGGAAAAGGAAAACTGAGTACGAGAGAGATTTAACTAATTTTGAAAAGATGGTCATGTCTAGAGACGGCCTACCAGGTAATGCATCAACAAGAGGTATAACAAGGGATTTATATAGATTGATTCAAAAAGCAAAAGAACAAGAGGATCAGCTTAAGGCAGTAAGGGATAATGAATTTGAAGAGGTGACCTCGAAGGTGGGCTGGAACAATATATGGGATAGACGGATTGTGAAAATGATGTCAATTAGGATAAAGGAAAATTTTTATAAACTAATTTGGAGATGGTATTTAACTCCAGTAAGATTAAATAGAATAGATAATAATTGTTCTGCATTTTGTTGGAGAGGATGTCAGGAAAAAGGGACATATGCTCATATGTGGTGTTGTAAAAATGTATTGGTGTTTTGGCGAGAGGTTTTTACAGAAATATCGAAAATTATTGGTACTAATTTAGAGGTATGTCCAAAATTAGCATTGTTATCAATAACTGAGAAACTTATTTGTGATCAAAATACGAAGGAGTTAATTGTAAACTTGTTAACTGCGGCCAGGCTAATGATAGTGAGAAATTGGAAAGTACAACATATTTTCCTAATAATAGATTGGTATAAGGAAGTTTGGGACATGTGTTCCATGTAATCTCAGATACGCATTTCTCCACAGGCTGAGTTTGTACAACTTTCATTTCTGGTTCTGGTATAGACAACAGCATAACAAATGGGTAAAATTATCCTGGAAAATGAGTGAATGTATCTTTTGACATTGGTGTGCCTATGCCTTGTTTTCCCTTTGCATGTATCATTCCTTAATGTTTTCCATGGAATGTCTTGTTTCAGACTTCCCTTCAAGATGTCATCTCCAGTATCTGTTCAGATCCCAGGCTTTGGAATCATACCACCACCACCACCACTACCACCACGTCCCATCATAGTGATAATTCCAGGTCCAATTGTGGTGCGCGTGAGAGGAGACACCATGTTGGTGGGGAGGCTTCAAGATGCTCTCCCATTTAGGGGCTTGGAAGCGGGCCCTTTCCCAATCAATTTGTGAATGCAGTTAGTGGATTCAATGTTTAAAATGGCAGATACAAATGTGATGATGAACAAATAAATAAATAAAACATTTGAATCCCAAAGGAATGGCCTCAAACTGAGAATTAAAATATGTTGAGAAGAGTCTTAGCTCAATGTTAGAACATCTACTTTGCACAAAAAAGGTCACCAGTTCAATCTCCAGGTAGGCCTAAGGCACTAGGTCTTCAACACTGTACACCTAAGGACATAAGAGTTTAACTCTGTGCTGTGTGAAGGACTTCCTTTTATCTGTTCTGAATCCCCGACCAATCAGCTTCATGGGATGACCCCTTTGGGTTCTAGTATTATGAGAGAGGGAGAAAAATGTCTCCATATCCACTTCCTTGGCACCATGCATTCTTTGTGCACCTCTATCATGTCTCCTCATACTCACCCTATTTCTAAGCTAAACAGTTCCAGACATTGCAACCTTTCCTGATGGTAGCTATGTCAATTTTGATTTCTCTCACTTTATCAGTTTTCGAATATTTATTTATTTATTTATTTATTACATTTCTGTCCAATCTTTCATTCTCTTACAAGGAACGCAAGGCAGCTTACATAGTCTTCCTCCCTCCATTTTATTCTCACAACAACCCTGTGTTTTTTCCAAATTTGGAGAATTTTTTTGTGGAAAGAACTTTCCATGAAAATGTGTACATGTTTTTGTGTGCTGTTCTCCTAATATATGCATTTCTTTGTAATTTCCCCTAATATTCCCATTTTTGTACACAATTTTGCTAATACAATACATATTTAACATTATTTCTGCTAAAGTGTGTGTTTTTGTCTACACTTTCCCCTAATATACTTATTCATGTATGCATTTTATGATTTGGGAGCTCCATCATAAAATTCAGAGAAGTGCACATTTTGTAGTATAACTGAGTTTCTGTTCAGGTGTTGGTTCAATAATGAGAAATTAGATACTTTTACATTAAATGGAAAATGAACTAATCTCTCCCGCATCCCTACCTCATAAAGACCAGGAGTGGGAAAATTCTGGTCCTCCAGATATTTTGGCCTACAACTCCCATCATCCCTCACCATTAGCTATGTTGGCTAGAACTGATGGACATTGTAGGCTAAACCATCTGGAGAGCCACAAATTGTCCAGCCCTGGTATAGACTATTCTGAGTGAAACGGATCGTTGGGCTGACTTGGAGGAGGGCAGCATAAGTAGGTTCTTATTTACATCGGCCCTTTCTATGGAAACCATGAGGACTGGGATCTTTGTTTCTAGGGGAAGGGCCACAGCTCAGCAGTGGAGCATCTGCTTCCCACCCAGAAGGTCCTGGGTTCAATACCTGGCACCTCTAGGTAGGGCTAGGAAAGAGCACCATCTGGAAACCAGGAGAGCCACTGCCAATCAGTGCAGAGGATACTGAGCTGGATAGACCAATGGTCCAACTCAGTAGAAGGCAGCATCCCAGGTCCAGCCACAGTTCCTTTGGGTCTCAGCAGGAAAAGAGCAGGGCAGGGGAACACTGTCCCTAGATGTCAGGAATGGGCAGCACTGGGTAGAAATGATCTGCTGATGTCATGTTTGGCCAGGCACCATGGGCTGTGTGGTGCCTGAGTCACGGGGAATGTGGAATTTGTGATCCACCTGTCCTGACCCTTCCCATGACTGCACCGATTGCCCAAATGGAGACAGGGAGGACATCGGCCAGGAACAAATGGTGAAATGAGATAGCCAGCCAATGAGGCCTACTCACCATAGCAGAAGGTGCGCATGCCAGAGACACCTGGTGAGGGACACCATGGGTAGGTAGGTGTTCCCATGCTAATGCTGGAAGCCTCTGAGCCAAAACTGGTGAGTTTGGGTGCCTGGTTGAAAGGACAACCTAGAGAGAGTGGGCCTAACAGAAACCAGGTCCAGCTATAAACTCTCCAGTCCAGCTATAAACTCTGTAGGAAGGACAGCGAAGGATTTGCTAATGCTGACATCAGCTGGGGATGCTCCAGCCTTCCCCAAGTTCTGCCTTGATGGGGAGATTGACTGTATTCTCAGCACAGCTGAGCTCCAGGCCTAGACAGTAGGCCTGGAGTAGGGATGTACGTGGCACTCTATAGGCGGTGGAAGCAGGGGCAAATTCGCCCCGCTGGACCCCCCTGAGCCCCCCTGAACTTACCTTTCCCCAGCTCAGCTAATCTCCCCAGAGAGGAGCCGGGGAGAGGTTCTTCCGGGTCCCCGGTGCTGTGTTTTTAACATAAATACCAGGGAAAACCACCTTAAAATGGCCACGATTGGCTATTTGTGGCCATTTTAAGGTGGTCTCCCCTGGTATTTACATTAAAAATGCAGCGCTGGGGACCCATCGTGTCACTTCTGGGCATCCTGAAGTTCAGCCGGGCTCCTCACTGCCGCCGCAAGGAATCAGGCAGCGGGGGGTGCTCGCCGAGAACAAGTTATAGATTGGTTTGTGAGCCTTTTTTCTTTAAGCCTGTTTTTTTGGCTATATATACATTCCTTTACTCGTGTTTTAGAGAATTGATATTTCAGCATACTATTAATATGGTTATTACCCAGGCTCAGTTCGAGCAAAATTTAACCAAAGCCCCATTACCTAACCTTGTTCAGAAATCTATTTTAAATTATTATGATTCTTTGCCTGGAGAAACAGTGATTGAAGAGAATGAGTGTTCGATGGATCAAGACGCTGTAGATTTGCCTTTTCTTAACAACTCCAGCTCACTAATAGTGTGCACACAGAGCCCATAGGAGGGGTTGTTGCAGGGATGGGGACTCGGACTCCAGGACTCGACTCGTGAGTCGGACTGAGTCCCCCCTCTGACTCGACTCGGACTCGAGTCCCAATATTTTTAATGGGACTCGAGACTCGACTCGGGACTCGAGACCAAGGACTCTTCAACATCCCTGGGCTGTGCCAGAAGGAGTGGAGAGAAGCGTGATTGCTGGCGAAGAGCGCATGGAAGCGAGGTGTGCCGCTGCTCGGCCACTATGGACGGCTACCAGGAATGCAGCCCCAACAGTGTGTCAAGATTTATTTTGATTGATGTGTTGCGTACTTGGGAGAGGCAGAAGAAGGACCTGAGATTACTCTGTGTGGCTGCTCTGAGTGTGTTTCTGGTTCCAGCAAGTTCATCACCAGTGGAGTGGGTGTTCAGTGAGGGTGGAATTGTGATGAGATCTCACCATTCCAGAATAGGGGCCAAACATTTAGAAAAAATCATGTTCCTCAAATGCAACATGGATAAGTTTTAGGAAGTACAGCAAGTTTATTTTTTAAAATCATTTTTCTAAAATGCAACCTTTCAGACATTTTGGGTTTGGCTGCCTCTGCCTGCCTGTTTAGGGATCCCAGCCTCCTCTGCCTGCCCGGTCTCTTCTTGACCAGTTCAACAGTTGAATTGTCCAAGACAAAGGCCTCTGCCTTCCTTCCTTTGGGGTTCCCTGCCTCCTCTGCCTGCCTGGTTATTTTGGGTTTTTCTGCCTGGTCTGTTCTTGCCAAAATCAGTTGCAGAGTTTTGAAATAAAAAGGCACACTTGTGCCTAGAATTTATTTAAACCACACATCTGAAGTAGCCTTATTTTGTTGGGAAAACCCCCCATTGATTTTAATAGGGACTCGTGGAGTCAGCTTTGGGAGTGACTCGTGACTTGTGACTCGTGAGTCACAATTTTGGACCAAGGACTCGGACTCGGACTCGAGACTCGGGTCCAAAGACTCGTGACTCGACTCGTGACTCGAGACCAAGGACTCTTCAACATCCCTGGGTTGTTGCCTCTCAGGATGGAGATTCAGCCTTATACTACCCTAAGTTAGTTATCTGGTCAATTGACCCAGAACTGGAAGAGAGAACAGATTGCTCACCACTGGTAGAAATACAAACTGCCCCATATAAAGAAACAATAAACACACTCAAAAAGAATTTGGGTAAAGTTGACCTAGTAGATGCAGAAACTGAAACCTCTATGCTGTGTAGCTTATTAAGAGATCAATGTTTTCTACCTAAGCAAACAGCGGAGATAATTTTTCACATAATGGATGTGTTGCAAGAGGTGCTTTCTGGACTGAGAGCCATTACTCATACCTTGGCTGGGCTAGTTGAGCTTGGGATTTCAACAGTGGCTCCCCAGACAGGTTTGCCTACTCAGGGTAGGGAGGATAAAGATAACCAGGTGGACCACTTAGGCTTCTGCTTCCCCAACTGCTTAGAGGCAGACAAGGGGCACTCAAGGATGAAATCAGGTCCCTTGCAAATGTCGAGAGACACACTCGGCCATTTGAGTCTGGAACCAGCCCTGAGCCGCAGGAGATTTGAGTGTGAAATGGGCCGAACTGAGATATCGAGTGTGGCTTCCGGTCTCCTCAATGCTGGTGTTTCCTCTGCCTTCCTAGCTTCACCCTTTCCTGAAAAACCCCCAGTTTCACAATGATTCTATGGATGGAGTGTATTTGGACAAGAACGGAGACCTGGCAGCCGACTTTGACATCGTGAACTGGATAAGGTTTCTCAATATGTCTGTCAATAGAGTGAAATTTGGGAGCATGGAAAGACAGAGATCCCCAGGCCTCCAGTTTTCTGTTGACCAGGATGCCATTGTGTGGCCCATATGGCTCAACCAGGTGGGGAAAATCATTCCTTTCATTTTACTGCTCTTATTTTTATCCCTTGACCTCCAAGAAATGTAGCAGCTTCCGGGTGGGCCTTTCCCCGGCCTGGTCTCCTTGAGATGTGTTGGCCTGAAGCTCCCCTCCTTCCCAGTCAGCGAGGCCACTGGAGCTTCAGCTGGGCACTTCCAGAGAGCCTTCAGGCTGGGCAGGGCTGCTCCAGGTGGGGCTGCAGAATGCTGGACTGGATGGGCCTGGGGTTGATCCAGCATGGCTCTTCTCATGTCCTTACACCTTTGACTCCCTTTCACTTCCAATCAGCAGAAGTTCTTCCAGATCTCAGAGAAAGGGGAGTCTTCTCCCAACTCCCTTGCCCAGCTGGGCACCAGAAGCATTTCTTCAAACACAGGCTGTAGGATACTTTATCCTTAATTTATGGATATATTTTTCTGCCACCACCAGTGTGGACATTTTTGTACTTAGTTATGGGCTTCACTTTACAGGATCTAGAAGTCCTGTTGGGTCTTTTCCAACTCACATTTCTATAGTTAAACTGGCCCTAACAAATTTTCCTTCATGTTCCTTGTCTTTCTCTTTAGTCCCTACCTCATTCCAGGTGCGTGGAAAGCTGTCGCCCTGGATTCATCAAGGTGGTTCAGGAAGGAAGGCCAGTTTGCTGCTACGACTGTGCTCCCTGTGCAGAGGGGACCATCTCCACCCAGGAAGGTGGGTCACTCCAGAGGTGAAGGCAGCCCCTGGGGAGGAGGGCAAAGATCGACCCAGACATGTCCTATGTAGGTTTTTTTCCAGCACTTTCTCAACTTGGATCCTTTCCTGCAATATCCATATTTTATTGCACAAACTGAGTCACCCAAAAGGACCTGGGAAGATGGACAGAGGGCTGGGTGGCGGGGGGGGCAGTGGATGGGGCAGAGACCAGCACCTCCAGCCCGCATGTGCCTTCTACACTTTAATTCATATGCATGTTCTCCATGGTTGAAATTGCTGTGTTCACCCGGCTGTTCTGTGCAGTGAGAAATTCCAGGCACAGAGCGCTTACCAGGGATTGGTTTCCTTGGGAAGGGGGTCAGTGGAGGCCTAGTGGCATTTTGTAATATTTGAGTTGATTCACAAATATACATATGAACGTAAGAAGAGCTCTTGCAGATCAGAACAAAGTCCTATCTAGTCCAGCATTCTGTTCCCACAGTGGCGAACCAGCTGCCCCAACAGGAAGCCCATGAGCATGACATGAGTGCAACAGCACCCTCACACCCAGGTTCCCCAGCTACTGGTATACAAAGGCATACTGCCTCTGATACTAGAGGTAGCATGTAGCCATCAGGACTAGAAGCCATTGATAGCTTTCTCCTCCTCCATGAATTTCTCTAATCCCCTTTTAAAGTTGTCCAAGTTGGTGGCCATCACTACATCCTGAGGTATGAAATTCCATAATTTATTCATGCATTGTGTGAAGGACTTCCTTTACTCCATCCTGAATCTCTCAACATTCACCTTCATGGGATGACCCCGGTTGAGCATTGGTGGAGGCACAGCTTAAACCATACTGCATGTGGATGATGGGAATTGTATCCCAAATATGCAGAGGGCACAAGGTTGGGGAAGGCTGGCCTGGCCTACACACTCTAATGGGCAGCCAATATCCACTGCTCCCACATCAGTTCTCCAGAGGGAGAGGGAGAGAGCAGCACCCAAAGATGTTTGGAGTGTCTAACCTCAGCTCTCTGTGTCTCTTCCTCCATCTCACTCAACCTCTCTCCTTACCAGACACCTAGATTACATCATCCTTATCTAAGGGGTGGGGGTGGGGAAGAAAAACGTGTGCATTGAGCAAAACAAGCTCAGGCAGGGCTGGGAGGAGCAGGCCAAGTTCTTCACTTCCTGTTTTTTCCACTGTTATCTCTAATGACAGGTCAGAGATAACAGCAGGGATTCTGAGGAAAGGAAGGGGAGGGGGTGGAGAGTGAGTGAGTGTGCACACGCGAGTAGGCTGGCGGGCAGTGACCTGATGAACCAGCGAGCCTGGTTGCGAGCCCGAACAGCTTTGAGAATGCATGTGCACACCCAGCTTCCCTTGCTGGTGCTTCTTCTTATTGCTTGGGCCATGTGAGCCGCAGAGTTCCCTGCTTCACGGGCGGGAGCCAGATGCAGCGGTACAAGGAACAGTGTTGGCAGGTAAAGGGAGGAGCTCAAGATGACAAGCTTTTTAATAAGGTTAATACTATTAAAGCAAATATGAATGATTAAGGATTATTTTTTCTTGTGTCACAGGAGAAAGACAATGGAGCAGCTTGGAGCAGACAGAGTGCTCTAGGAATGGATGTGAAGGGCCCAGACAGCTTTTTTTTAATTGTTGATTACATTTTGGATTTTAATTTTTTTTAAAAAACAGCAGGGATACTTCTGGGGGTGGGGCTTGGATGCAAAGCCCCTTCCCGTGGAGGAATTCATCAGGGTTTCATGGGCCTGGTAGGGATCCTCTGCAGATCAGGTTAGGTCCGTGGGCCGGAGGTTCTCCACCCCTGGGTTAAAGTCATGTTTATAGACACGAAACAGTAAATGTGGGATGCTGACATGGGGAATGAGGAGGCCCAGCAGGCCTCACCGTGCCCTGCATGAAATACAGGAGTTCTGACTGCCACACCAGGAAAAAAATAATAACTTTGAAGGAACAGATTTTGGCAAGGGTGCAAGGGAGAGGTTTCTCTAATTCTTTCCAGATGCAGATCATTGCAGAAAGTGTCCGGATGATCAGCATCCAAACAAAGAATGAGATGAATGTATCCCCAAGGAGACAACCTTCTTGTCCTTTGAAGAGTACCTGGGGATCACCCTGGCTTCCTTTGCCGTATTCTTGTCTGTAATGACGGACTTTGTCTTGGGAATCTTCATTAAATTCCTTGAAACCCCAATAGTCAAAGCCAACAACCGGGACCTCTCCTACATTCTCCTCGTCTGCCTCCTGCTTTCCTTCTTGTCCTCCTTCCTCTTCATTGGCCGTCCAACGAAAGTGACCTGCCATCTCCGACAAACCGCCTTCAGCATCATCTTTTCAGTTGCTGTCTCTTCTGTGTTGGCCAAAACAATCACTGTGGTGCTGGCCTTCCTGGCCACAAAGCCCGGGAACAAGATGAGGAGGTGGCTGGGGAGGAGTCTAGCCAACTCCATTGTCATTTCCTGCTCCAGCGTCCAAGTTGTCATCTGCACCATCTGGCTGAGAGTGTCTCCCCCCTTCCCTAACTCCAACATGCACTCCCAGCCTGGACAGATCATCCTGCAATGCAATGAAGGGTCTGTGGCCATGTTCTATAGTGCCCTTGGCTACATGGGCTTCCTGGCTGCCATCTGCTTCATGGTGGCTTTCCTAGCCAAGAAGCTGCCTGGGGCCTTCAACGAAGCCAAGCTGATCACCTTCAGCATGCTGGTCTTCTGCAGTGTTTGGGTGTCCTTTGTGCCCACCTACCTGAGCACGAAGGGGAAATACATGGTGGCCGTGCAGGTCTTTTCTATCTTGGCCTCCAGTGCTGGGTTACTGGGCTGCATCTTCATTCCCAAGTGCTACATTATTGTACTGAGGCCGGATCTGAATACAAAGGAGCATCTCATGATGAAAACAAATGTTAAAATATGATATATATTTTTGCTACCAAACACCACAATATCCAGAATTTAAAAATTAATACTTTTTCCTCACTCTGTCCACAATGGAAAATGAATTTATCATTTTAAATTCTCATACAGGCTCTGTTGCCAAATGTGAAAATGAGGGAGAAGTTCTACAGATCCCCTTTATCACAGACAATCCTTGCATAATGTGCATTTGCCTGGACCCACCCACCCCCACCCTCAACATCCCCGTGCCCATCCTTACCTGTCAAGAAGGAGGATGCCAGAGCCATGGGGGGGGGGGGTCAAAGGTGGTGCAGCAAGAGCCAGGCGGCGAAGGGCAGTTAGCCTGGGGAAGCAGAGCAGTTGAGCCACCGCTCAGCCAAATCTACTGAAAAGTTGATACTATTCATTTCCATGGGGCTTACTTCCACGTAAATATGCTGAGATTTGCCAATTGACTTTTATTTCATAATGGGCATGGGGCTGGGGGGAGGGTTCAAGTGGGATGGGGGGCGCTAAATATCTGATCTTGCCTAGGGCACCAAACTGCCCGGCCCTGCCACAGTCCCCACCCACAGTGACAGGAAGGGGCTGGAGAAGGAGCGGCACCCCCCACCGCCTACATCCATAGGACCCCCCCAGGCGCTTGGAAGAGGACACCCCCTTCGTCTACCCTCGTCCACCCACTCGCCTGCCTTCCATGCACGGGACCCTCCTGGATTCACCATGCCGCGCACACATGGGCAAAAGGCCCGGCCGTGTCTTCCGTAGTTGTGCCAGCAGAAGCAGTCCTGTGTGGTGGTTTGACTTATGTGGCAAAAGTCACCAAGGGCTTCACCTTCAGTCTGCCTCAGCAACTTGTTAGTTAAATCACAGTGTGTTGCTGTAGAGCTCACAGTGTCTTGGAACACTGATAAGCTGTAGAGATGCTGTTTTTGCCCTGCGCAACAAACTGCAGGACAAGCAGAATAGTTCAGATGATGGGTAGGCATAAATGTATCCACTACTCAGGGACATAGTGCGCATGCCCGCTTGCAAAGGACGGTGGAATGTTATCTTCGCATGGTTGGATACACTGCGCATGTCCGGTGTAAAGCCAAAAGGCGTTAGCTCTATTGTTCTGAGATCTTAGCAGCATCTGCACATGTGTGACTTATAAAGCCTGCATTCCATAAAAGTAGAATGCTTGCGCATGTTCAGGGCTCACTCCATTTTTGTTTGGAGCTGGGACATGCAGCTGCATTATCTGATTGAATAAAGCTTTGTTCTTAAACTTCTTTACCTGCGTTTGGCTGATGGATTGACCTAATTGGCTAGACTTGAACCCAGGGCTACTTGAGCCCTTACCACAATTCTGGTGAGCCAGCCAGGAGCAGTCTAGCTCGGCGTTCTGGTGACAGCCCCTTTCTGACGTCCCAGCGCGCACCAGGTGAGTTCACCTAAAGGGGACTTAGAGGGAAGTGGTTGTCTCCAGGACCCCGATAAGGACTGGTCATAAAGACAGGTAATGAAGTCCTGGTTCCTGGTTTCTGGTAGGTACCTACCTGAGGGGTAAACATGTGAACAGAGCTCTGGTTCAGGGTCCGCAAAAAGCTTCGGATAAAGCCTAGTGACCTAGGTGCTGAACAAACAAAGCTTCGGATAAATCCTAGTGACCTACTTACGTCTGCGTGCCTCCAACTGGTCCGGGGAAGAGCGGAGGGCTTCTGGGTGGGGCAGGGCAAGCCCCCGCCTCTCAGCTGATTCCCCGCGGAACAGCTGATTCAAAAAAAAAAAATTTTTTTTAACGTGCCGTACAGTAAGTGCGTCTTATGGAGCGAAAAATACGGTGTGTCAAATTGAAACAATTGGTGACTGAGGCCATGGCTCAGAACCCAATTGGAACCCAGCAACAGTTTCCCATAATTGATCCAACTTGGAATTTGTTAACTGTTGCTGGAAGAACTAACAAGGACACCTTGTGTGGCGTAATTCTGACCTGTCTGGAGCATATGGGACAAAACAAACAAACAAAAAACAGTAAATTGGGCAAAGGTGAAGGAGTGTCTCCAATTGCCCACGGAGTCTCCAAGCCAATTCTTGTATCGGTTGAAATAGCAGATCAATTTGTTTGGAGGGTTAGATTCTGGGGCTCCTGCCAATGAGGCTCTGGTTGTGTCTTTGTCTCAGAAGGATGTAAAAGAGTATTTTTAAAAGCATGCACCAGGCTGGCAGGGTAAGGCTTTGAATGAAGTTCTTGTTGTGGCTAGTCATGTGTTTAATACTGGAGATGAGGAAGAGGCGGAAGAGCAGACAAAGATGTTAGGTTTGGCCACAGCCCAGCAGTTGACTCCGACCAGAAGTCGGGCCGTGGGCATGGTTGTGGAAGGGGGCGAAGTGTTGGACAAGGTGGCAGAGGAGGAAGTGACGGTGGTTTAGGAAAAAACCAATGTGTGTATTGCAGGGAAGAGGGGTTTTGGGATTAGAAAATGTGCAGCGTGGTGAATGAAGGTTAGAGGGCGAGTCATACGATGAAAAAGGGGAACCTCCTCAAAGGAACCCCACCGTGTGGAAACTGAGAACTGAAAAGCTTTTTTTAAAATTTAAAAATTGTTGGGCAAATTTTTCCATGTCTAATTGACACAGGGGCAAGTCTCTCTATGGTGTGTTCAGAAGATTTGCCTCATTCTAAAAACACTGAAAGAATCATGGGAATTGAAGGGAAGCCAAAATGGCAGCCACTTAGCCAAGAGGTGCCTGTTAAAATTGGCCCCTTGACGACAGAACACCAGTTTGTGTTAATGAAAAACAGCCCAGTGAATTTGTTAGGTTGCGACCTGTTATGAAAATTGTATGCAACCATTCAGTGTCATCCGGACGGAATTTGGGTCTCTATGCCTTCTACCAGCCTCCTGGGTTTTGCCGGTGCCCTTGAAGCTCCGGAATTAGGCGAAAGCTCAGACCCAGTGTTGGATCAGGTACCGGTCCAGTACTGGGCAGAGAGCTCAGGAGAAGTTGGGCTCCTAAAGTCTGCTTCTCCAGTACAAATTAAGGTCAAAGAGGGGATGCTGCCCCCTAGGGTAAAACAATACCCGATTCCCAGGGAGGCTGTAGACTACGACCACTATGGAGTTAGGTGTATGGCGGCAAACCGGGATGGCTGCAGTACATTTAATGAAAGTGTGCCCTGTGAGTAGTGAATGCGGAACGTGAATATAGCAGTACCGTAATGCTAACTTGACAATATACCATGTGATGCAGATCCGGCCCGTTATGGGTGTGTGTCAATGGGAGGCCATGCTCTGGCAATTTGTGTCCATGAGGATGCGTTTACATGCATGTGCACCAGAGGCCAAATGCAAATTGCCCACCCCCACTCACAGAGAGTGATTTCACTTCTACAGACCCTGGAGAGGAGATCTGAAACCTGAGGGACTCCTGTACGCTCCAACCACATTGTTTTAATAGGAACCTGCAGTAGTTCTGTAAAAGGTAAAGGGGGGGGGGGGGGAAGCCACGTAACAGGGTCTGGGACCAGAAAGTTTCCTAGTTTGTGTCACAAGCACTACTTCTAATGTGAATCTTTGAAGAACAGATGCATATAAAAGGGGGGAGGGGGCTTAACTAAGTGGAAACTACTCTGACCCCCCCAACTCCCACTGGGCCACTAAGCATCCCAGTGCCCCAGGAGTGACGTATCAGGAAGCCCTGCGACTGGAAGGACATGTGAGCTTTCTCTTTGCTTGTTTATTGATTATCTGCGCCCATATATTTATATTCAATAAAGTGTCTGTTATCTTTCACACAAGTGGTTTTGTTTCTTCTTGATTATCCTTGAATCTAAACTGAGGTGCACTGGCTGGACCAGGCCCCTGGGCTAATACACTTACTATAGAGTAGGGTCCCATTGAAGACATTTGGACTTACTTCTGCATAAATGTGTGTAGAATTGCACTGTTTGCTTTCACTTGATTCAAGTTCTGTAAGATTATTCCAGTTTAAGTGTTTCTTTAAATCTAAATTATGTGAATAAAACACAAAAAGAGCTTTAAACTGGGGCCTTTCCACAATAACAACCAACAACAAAGCTGTTCAGTCCCACAAAGTAACTCCTTGTGCTTAAAAAAAACATGGCTGTAAACATACAGCAACACTTCCGATATGCGGAGCTGGTTATGGGTGTGTGTTGAAGGGAACGTGGGGCAGCCACGAAACACGGTTTGGGACCAGAAAGTTTCCCGATTTGTGTCACAAACAATACATGTAATGGGAATCTTTGAAGAACAAAGAACTTGCATAGTGTGGGAGGGGAGCCTCACAATTCCAGACTGGCTCATAAACGGACTTGTCCTTAACTGGATCTGATCGGAACCCAGTGGGCCACTGGCCACTCCACTCTCTCCACTGGCTACCTCCCCCAGGTGCTCTGTGTGGCTGAAGATGTTTGGGGTCTTTGGGGTGGGCTGCAAGAGAAGAGCAGAGCTACACACAGATCCCCATGTCCACATTTTACCCAAGGCCTATCACCACCTCTAAGTGATGGAACGGGCTGCTCTGGTTGTCTTCCAGGAGTTCTTATTGGGTTAAGCATTAAATAAACAGAGTGAGCTTAGGAGGGTGTTTGGCCTCTGCGCCTCCCTCCACCCCTTCCGTCTCATTTTCCCATGAGAATTGGGGTATTGAACGAGCCACTCCCAGACTCCCACCACCTTTCGGTGACGCAGTCCAGCTTTCCTGCCCATCTCTTGGGGATCAAGGCTGGAAGAAGCTGCTGGAGCTCGGAAGGCTGAAGATTTGCTTGTGGGGACACGAGGGTCCTTATTAAAAGAGTCCCTGGAGCTTTGTGCCTGGTGTGAGTGTGCTGGAGCAAAACGATGAAGAGGCTCAAAACCCCACTGCATCTTTTTGTATTTCCCCAACCCCAAAGCTCCCCCTCCTCCGCATCTCCTTGTCTTCTTAGTCACACTTAATAAAGTGACGTTACTCCGTGGGAAAGAGAATCTGCTGTATTTGCTTGAATTCAGAGTTGCTCTGTTGACCTGGGAAGGCACGCAAATCTTGGCAAAGGAGTTGGCAAATGGGGAGGGATCCTTCTTACCAGCAGGTGCCCAGGCCAGAAGTGCTGGTCGTTAACTGGGCCCTGGGGCTCTTTGCAAGGGAAGCCCAGGGCTGTAGGGCTAAATGGAGCTCAACACCACGAGAACATGTGGATTTCCTTATCCATTCTCAGGAGACGTAGAGATTGTTCCCATGGAAATCTTGCCTTGTTTCATCCTCTACTGAAATTGGCCATTTTGGGGTGGGGTGGGGTGGGAGATGGGGGGTGGGGGAGAATATTATGGAGAGGAGGCAGTTTTCAGGACAAAGAGAGTAGTTCCAAAATGAGTCCCAGCACCTCGTTTTAGAAACGAGATGGTGTTTTAGATGGTGTTTGGCCATCAGAGGTTGACAGATGCTCCTTTGGAAAGATTCACTCTCTTCTCTTGGCACACTGAGGGAGAGAGACACAGACGTCTCCCTCAAGTTGCTCACAGGCAATGGAATGTGGAGGGGGGTCCCCAAAGATGGTCCATGCGCAGCATCAGCCGTATTTGCTTCTCCTCCGCATCATCAAGGCCTGTGTCCCCCGTCTCCAATGATGGGTGCCGTCTCGTCTGTCCGCAGGTCACTGCCCTGCGGGGGCTGAGATGACGATTTGATGACATGCTCCAGGATGAGTAGCACCACCATCAGGCACCAGAAGAAGAAGTTCACCCAGGCAGCTGCCTGAAGCCAGAAAGGGAGAAGCGTTGGTGAAGACAGAGTGCTTGTACACACACGTACGCACACATAACACACGGGCATTCAAGGGTTAGGATTAAGCTGCCAGCGCAGGGTAAATTTTAAAGCACCTTTTAGTCCAACTGGATTTGTTTCCTATCCAGATTGTAATGCTCCTCTAATTGCCATCCAGCAAAAGGTGGGTAGACTATGGGTGAGTTCGCACGTCACGACAACCCACCCTGCAAATAAGCTACGCAGGGTGGGTTGTTCGTGAAACAACCCACGGTGTGCCTGACAGATGACTGGGCTCACCGTGGGTTGTCCCCTCCTCCTTCCCCCTGGGTCTTCCCACGGGTATCCCAGGGGACCCCATGGCAGGACCTGTCTCGTCTGCCCTCCCCACCGCAACCACGAGCCCTTTTGCATTCCCTGTGGCTTTTACCCATTTTTTTCTTTTTTCGGAGATCATGAAAAGCGATCTCCAATTTGACAGCTTGTGACGGCCCCTTCAAAATACCCGTGACACATTGGAGGGGCTGTCACTGGTTCGTCACCCCTTTTTCTAAAAAAAACCAAACACCCTTGTGCTCGAAATGCATGCAAATTTTTTCATTTTCTTTTATTTTTTCTAATCAAACTTGAACAAGTGCGCACATGCACACTTTCGTGGGTCCGAAATGGCATGCCTCGCCTGGGCAGTGTCCTGGTGGGTATCTGCTATCAAAGTGCAGCAGGGACCTCTAATGGGCATTGACCCAGAGAGGCTGCCAGGAGATTTATTTTTTAGTTTGGTTTCTCTTGACAGCTGTCAAAAGGTGAGCTGTCAAGAGAAACCAAAATCACAAGTTATATTTGCTCAGAAAAGGGGGTAGCTACTAGATTACCACCTTCACGGCAAGAACCTCAATGGTTTTTTGGTGGACCTGACTCTTGTCATGTTCCTCTCACTTTCCCACCCTTTCCCAAGACTCTAGGTGTTTGGGAAGGTGGAAAAGTGCGAGCCACCCCCTTTTATGGGAGCTGTCAGTTTTGATAGCTAGCTGTCAAAACTCGGGTTCCTTTTTAAAAGTTTTTTTTTTTTTTGGACAGGGCTCACCATGTTTTTTCCCCCAAAGGAACATATACATTAATACCTGCATATGTCCCTTTGAAAAAACCATGGGGAGCCCTGTCAAAAAAATCCCTAAAAGGAACCAGCTAGCTGTTAAACATCTGTGCTCCCATAAAAGGCGGTGGTTTGCACTTTTCCACCATTTTGAGTCTCAGGAAAGGGTGGGAAAGTGAGAGGAACATGACAACAGTCAGGTCCCCCCCAAAAACCTTGAGGATCTTGCAGCGAAGGGGGTGATCTAGTGGCCACCCCCTTTCCGTCAACAAAGATCACTGCTGGCTTTGGTTTCTCTTGACAGCTCGCCTTTTGGCAGCTTTCCACAATCTCTGAAAAAAGAAAAAAATGGGTAAACGGGTGAAAAGAGCTGCAGTCTGGATCTCAGAGTCCCCCTTATGAGGTTGTCACAGCATCTATGGGGGGGACGGATGAGACAGGACTCTGAAGAATCCTATGGTCTTCCATGAACACAGGATTGCTCTCTTAGGCAGAATGCTATAAAAGGGAAGCTTTTAGCATGGGTGAGAGTGCGATTCTGGGAGAAGGAAATACTTGCCTATTTAAGCTCTGCCAGCTAGGTAAATATGATCTTAGAATATAATAACTGCTTTCTTGATAGAACTGTAATAGTAATAATGATTAATTCAAATGTTAGCTGCAATTTCAATTATACTTTTGATAATCCTAATTGGAGCGTTGATTGTTTGCCTCATCATTGCAAAGTTATGTTACTCTTTACACTAGTCTGAGCAATAAATATTCTATCTATTCACTGGTACCGTTTTTGCATTACTGGGTTTGGGAAGTGCTTCAGGGACCATGAAATGTATATTATTCAAGTATAAATTGTTGCACAGAATAATCAGTTGAAGTAACTAAACCTACAACTGATTAGGGACTGTCTAATTAGCTGTAGTTCCTCTCCTGAATGGGAAAGTCACAGAAGGGCCTGATTCAGGCTTGAGAACCTGGCTGGCCTGATGGTGCAGAGCCCTTAACCAACAGAATCCTCTCTCACCAAAATCTCTATCCTCTCTTGGGGCCAATACATCCTAGATTATTATTTTTTACTGGTGTATAGAATAATATTGAGTGAGGATTTAAGGGTCTCCTGAAACTATGGATCCTCCTGCCTTTGCATGGAGATTATGGGGTTGAGCTCCATAAGAACATAGAAGCGTCCTGCTGGATCAGACCACGGGTCCATCTAGTCCAGCATTCTGTTCACACAGTGGCCAACCAGCTGCCCCAATGGGAAGTCCACAAGCAGGACAGAAGTGCAACAGCACCCTCCTGCCCATGTTCCCAGCAATTGGTGTACATAGGCATACTGCCTCTGATACTGGAGGTGGCATATGGCCTTCTGTTCCCTTCCGTGGCACAGTGAGAGCTTTAGTACCCAGCCGGCACAGTTCAGAGAAGAAGTCGGGGCACAGGGCAAATGGATTTGATTCGGTAGACAGATATTTAAGTACCACTCACCTCTGCAGTGTACAGGCTGTCGTAGAACTTTTCAGCATGGTAAGGATGGACCCATGGGCGGTGCTGAGCCTCTTGGCAACTACACAGGAGGTGATAAGGGAAAAGCCGGAGCAGTTAGCCCACTGAAGCCCAAACTTGTTACAGGGGGCTGCTCTACACGAGGTATTTATTGTGCACTCGTGATCCCTCACTCACGGAGATTTGCGGGCCCATTATATGATGTTGTCATCCTCCAGGGCCTCTCCCATGTTTTGCAGCCATTTTTGCGCCTTTTTTTAGAGCGAGGAAAGCCAGCTATTAAATTCAAATGCGGAACAAACCGGAATTCGCAATTCCGCTATACTGCAGCTATACCACAGTGCCACCTTGTGGTTGGTTAATAGAATATATAGAAAGGCAGAGAAAGACAAACCCCAGGAAAAAGCCTGGGACACGCTTTTCTTCCTGCAATGAAAACAGAAGAAGAAGCCTCAGTAAAGCAGTGGGTTAAACACCTCGTGTCGAGAAGCCTAAAAGAGAAACTGCCCCCAGCAGTGTATCTTTCTCAAGTATCTTTCTCAATACTGCTAGGGGTATTGCAGGTGGGCCTCATCCTGCAATGGGTCTGTGGGTCCCACCTTCTGTTTTGTTCTTGTTTCGAAGGTATCTAGCCCAGAAACAACTTGCTAGCAGACAACAGGCATTCTGATAGCATTGCCCCCCACCCTCCTGGCAGTAGAGTCAGACTGTCAGTTTATTAAAATGAAGGCAAAATACCTTGTCAGATCTCAGCTGCTTTGCAGGTAAATAAAAAAGCATCACTAAACCTGAGCTGTCAAGAACTAACAAAGAGAGGAGGGAGAGGCAGGGGAAGAGAAGAAAGGACCAGCCTGAAACGTTAATGCAAGCATGAACTAGACAAAGTGGATGGAAAGATTAATACAGGCAGTCCCCAGACGGACAACTCGTACTTATGAATGGACTGCCAAGCCTCCGGTGAGTGTCAGCTGAGGCGCTCGCCGGACTTCCTGGTTCCCCAGCTCTATGTCGTTTACGTAGAGTATAGCGTAGTATACGTAAAAACGGCCACAATTTGCATAATGCTGTTTTTAATGTATACTACGCTATACTCTACGTAAATGGTGTATCTTACGCCGTTTTCTATGTAAACGATGTAGAGCTGGGGAACCGTATGTACCTATTCCGACTTACGTACAAATTCAACTTAAAGACAGACTTATGAACGGATCTCATTCGTAACCCGCAGACTGCCTGTATGTCCATCTTAGTTTTCTGAATTTTCCTTTCATGCCAGTTCGTGAATTGGAAAGAGGGGCCAGAGAAAGTTTGGGCCACTTGGATTCGAATCCCACTCCCTTTTGATTTTCAAAGCTAACAGGTGTGGATTTGGGGACTCAAGGTCACAAGGCTGAAGCCAGCAGACTATATTGGTTTACTACTGAAATAGATCCCAATCTTGATTAAAGGCAGGTTCGATTCTCTTTTTAGAAACTGAGAATTGAGAGTCCTTCCCTGGACTTGCCTTGCCACAGCTGTAGATTTCTGAATGGACGTGCAGAGAGTATCCATGCCGACCCGAAGGATGCAGCCCACAACGAGCAAGAAGAAGAGGACGCTGGCCGAGAGCACCAAGGAGCACTTGAACCAGCTGCGGTGCCTGCGGGGGAGACAGAGGCCATCAAGAGCAAGCCCACGAGCCCCAACAGCCTGCCCCTCCGGTTTGCCCCCAGCTTCCCCACTCACGACTGTCCATCGCTGAAGCAACAGATGTAAATCCCGCGGAGCACAGCCAGACAGGAGATGACGGCAGTCAGGACAGAGACACCAGTGACGAAGTAACAGAGGGAGACGCGGCTGAAGCTGCTTAAACTCAGCGTCCTGTTGTAGAGCACTGACCCATACAAGACGCATCGGCCGCCAAATTCCCCCTGGAAAAGAGAGAGAAGAGAGGAGGCTACAGGTCTGCTAAGAGAGAAATAAAGGCAAGAGGGGCTATGAGGGGCACTTTGCCACAGCAGGTTGGGGGGAGCAGGGAAGGTAGCTGATGCCGTGTGTGTTTTAGGCCGCGTCTAGGAGCCCCAACCTCCATTCCTAACAAACCCACTGGTTCCACGCATTCTGGAATGGCTGTGGTTAGAAACAATTCAGTAGACCTATGAATAATCAGGAATAAATACTTTTCCTTTAAAAAAAAAAAGGAAAGGAAAAAAAAAGTGGGGTGGGGGTGACTGTTTGTCTGGTATCTATTTTCAGTGGTGTCGCTACTGCAAGGTATCAGAACCCACAGCCGCTCTTAAAACATTCTGCTTTTATGTTGGGTCCGCACACTGTTCAGTTGGCTGATCAAATATTGTGTCAGCTGACTGACAGATATTCTACATGGCAAGAATGCCTCTGTGCAGACGGCAGTGTGCCTTTTTACTTAAGTGTGGCATCATCTGGACACCCGTACTACTAACCTTCCAGGCAGGCCCCCCATGGCCGTGCCCAGCCTTCTCCCCACCACCACCACTCTTAGCCCGGCACATCACTGCTCGCTACTTCTGCTCGGCCAGCTCCCCTCCCCTCAGCCGTCCAAAGGTCTCCTGCTCCCTCAAAAGATTCTGCCCTTTCCACCTTGCTGCGCCTTAGGCCTGGAACTGCCTTCCAGAATGCCTCCGTGAGACCACCTCCCTTACTTCCTTCAAATCCCTCCTCAAAGCCCACCTTTTATATATTTACAGAATGTATAAACCACTCTATACCATTAAAAAAAAAAAAAAACAATTCCCAAGTGGTGAACGGTAAAAGGTGGGTGGAATCAAAATGCAAAAGAATGAGAATATGTAAAATCATGTTATACTAATGACTGGTCATTCAGGAAAGTTTGTTTAAATAAAGATGTCTTCAGCAGTGCTTAAAACAGGGCAATGTTGGTGCCTGCCTGACAGCAACTGGCAGGGAGTTCCACAGAGAGGGAGCCAGTATGCTAAAGGCTCTACTCCGAGTGGTCTCAGACCCGTCCAGAACCACCACCAGCACCTCATCTGACTACCTCAGTGACCGGGCAAGTTGATATGGGAGAAGGCGCTCTCTCAAAGATCCTGGTCCCAGGAAGCCTTTGGCCCCAGTTCCCAAAGCCCTCCCATAACTAAGCCTAAGTATACATAACAGAAATAAAACCCTATTTGTGCCACGTCAACCCTGGTGGTTTTCCTTCTGTTGATTTCTAGGTTGGAACTATGATCTGGGGCCCTCCTCCAACTGACGCCTCCAAGGGAGGCTCGGTTGGTGGCAACAAGGAGGAGGGCCTTTTCTGTGGTAGCCCCCAATTATGGAACAAGCTCCCCACTGAGGCCAGTCTGGCGCCAACTCTGTCATCCTTTCAGTGCCAGGTTGCCCTCTATGCTGGGGCATTATACAGGCCTGTGGCTTACGCTGGCTCAGCTTGTCTGAGTGTGGAAAGCTAAGCAGGGTCAGGCCTGGTTGTTACTTGGATGGGAGACCCCTCCTCTAGTTTCCTGCATTGAGCAGGGGGTTGGACTCGATAGCCTTGTAGGCTCCTTCCAACTCTATGATCTATGAAATCTATTTAATGGCAGGGGGGCTTATGCAGCTGTTTATTCTTCTAGCAGGTATTGAACATGTTTTAGTTGCTTAAATTGTTTTCAATACTGTTTTAAATTTTGTATTGAAATTTAATGGTTTTTTATTGTATTTGTATTTTATCGTACTGCATAAATTGTTGTTAAACGGCCCAGAGAGCTTCGGTGATTGGGCGGTACAGAAATAAAAATAATAGGAGAAGAAGATTATCGTGGTTAAATTTACTACAGTTAGAACAGTGGTCGAAGAAATGGAAAAGGAAAACTGAGTATGAGAGAGATTTAACTAATTTTGAAAAGATGGTCATGTCTAGAGACGGCCTACCAGGTAATGCATCAACAAGAGGTATAACAAGGGATTTATATAGATTGATCAAAAAAGCAAAAGAACAAGAGGATCAGCTTAAGACAGTATGGGATAATGAATTTGAAGAGGTGACCTCGAAGGTGGGCTGGAACAATATATGGGATAGACGGATTGTGAAAATGATGTCAATTAGGATAAAGGAAAATTTTTATAAACTAATTTGGAGATGGTATTTAACTCCAGTAAGATTAAATAGAATAGATAATAATTGTTCTGCATTATGTTGGAGAGGATGTCAGGAAAAAGGGACATATGCTCATATGTGGTGGAGTTGTAAAAATGTATTGGTTTTTTGGCGAGAGGTTTTTACAGAAATATCGAAAATTATTGGTACTAATTTAGAGGTCTGTCCAAAATTAGCATTGTTATCAATAACTGAGAAGCTTATTTGTGATCAAAATACGAAGGAGTTAATTGTAAACTTGTTAACTGCGGCCAGGCTAATGATAGCGAGAAATTGGAAAGTACAACATGTTTTCCTAATAACGGACTGGTATAAGGAAGTTTGGGACATAGCCCTAAATGATAAACTAACTAGTAGTATCAAATGCAAAAAAGGATTGCTAAAGAAGAATAATTTTATGGAGAGATGGAATCAATTACTAGACTATGTATTAATAAAGGGGAAGGGTAACATGCCTTGTCAGGATATGTTATATTTTTGGAATTTAGACTTTATTTGATCAAGAGGATAGAAGTATATTAATTGGTCCCTTGGAGGGTGGGGGGGAGCACTTTATGATTTATTGTATGTTGATTATGTTATATTTGTGTGATAATTTTGTATTTTGCTAAATATATTTTCTGTGTTATAATTTGTTTTGAAAAATAAATAAAATATTTAAAAAAAAAGAAATAAAAATAATAATTGGGATGATGCTAGCAAGGGCAGGTGCGTGCAAGAGCCACTTGTGTCCATTCCCTGCAACAGTTGGGGGCAAACCTAACAGCCAAGCAACTCTTCTCCCACTGGCTCCCAGCTGCAGGGATCTCCAGCCACAAACAGCAGCACAAGCAGCATCCATGGCCCCATCCTGTTCACAACAAGAACAGGGGCTCCCTTGCTCCTCCTCCGTGTTCTTAGAAGTTAATTTCAGTGTTCCCAAGAACAGTTGATTGCTTCACTGTTGTAATTAGCATTACATCTGTTGATATTTAAGCAGAGCCAGCGTGGTGCACCAGTTACTAAGGCCAGAGAGACCCCAACTCTAGATCCCCCTCTGCCACAAGGCTCCCTGGGCGACCTTAGGCCAGTCACTGTCTCTCAGCCTAGCCTGCCTCACAGGGTTGTTATGAGGATTAAAATGGGGTGGGGGGAGAGACATACTCCTTAAGCTATTTGGAGGAATGTGGGATATAAATGTAATAAATAATTTATTTATTTTTTGTTCTAAAAATAACTGGACATTATTTGACTGACATTTATGGGTCAATTGGCTAAATCTTTTCTAACCAAACTTAAAAAAAGAAAGAAGAAAGATACACCCACTCACCAAATAAACAAGGTATACGGTAATTTAATTAATCTAGGTAGTACAGTTGAAAATTAGGGAGAAAGTGTAGCAGGAGAAACTTAAATTGGTCTCTGTTTTTATGTTGGGAGATTATTCCTGCAGCATTAGGAATGTATGAGAATTCTATTTGGGGGATGAAAACTCAATGGATTTTTCCACCCTGCGGATTTCATTCCGTTTCCCCACCCACACTGGTGTCTACTTGATCTGTAGCAAGTTGAGCCAATACGCAAATTCAGTTGTTGTTGTTTTTTGAATGGCAGCAAATTGTGGGGGGAAATGAGGGGGGAATCTTGAAATTTGCACAAATGGTGTCATAACTGTTTTTGATACTTTTTAAATTGCCGACCTTGCACCAGTGCGCATGATCGTAAGTCCGCCTGTCCACAGTGTAGACCCACAGAGGCATATTCCCCTCTTGTCAATATCCTTGTCAGTTTCATCCTTTCCACACCTACTTTGTTTAGCCCAGCAGAACCATGTTCCATACTTGTCAAAGAACTTGTCAATTTCATCCTCCATTTCCCAGCAAAGAGGGGGTGGGGGTGGGAACAGAAGTTATTTGACAAGTATGGAATATGGTTCTGTTGGGCTAAACAAAGCAGTGTGTGGAGAGGATGAAACTGACAAGGATATTGACAAGAGGGGAATATTATTAATATTATTTATTATTATTTACAGTATTTGTATACCGCTCCACATCAAGCAGATTCCGGATGCGGTGAACAATAAAAAGACAAAAACAGATAAAAGAAACAAAAACAATACATTGAAAACAAACCAAAATTACAATGGCGGTTGGATAACAGAGAAGGCTTCCCGGAACAAGGAGGTCTTCAGCAGACGCTGACAACAGCACAATGTCAGAGCCTGCCTGACCTCCAGAGGCAGGGAGCTCCATAGAAATGGAGCTGCCACACTGAAGGCCCTTCTCCTGGTGGACTCCAATTGGGGCAAAGGTCCATGAGGAACCACCAGGAGCATGCCATCTGATGACCTCAGCGACCAGGCAGGTTGGTATGGGAGGAGGCACTCTTTCAGGTAACCTGGTCCCAAGTTGTTTCAGGCTTTGTACACAAGTACCAGAACCCAGTAGCAAATAGCCAGTGCAGTTCCTTCAGCAAAGGAGTTGCATGCTGAAAAGGGGCAGCTCCCGACAATAGCCGAGCTGCTGCATCCTGCACTAGCTCCAGCTTCCGGAGCAGCCTCAAGGGCAGCCCCACATAGAGCACATTGCAGTAATCCAGTATTGAGGTTACTACTGTTGTGATATGTATCACATTCACAAGCTGGAGCACATTGTTTACAACATGGAAGGAACAGAATGGCGGGTAAACAGGTTTATTATGTCTCTCTAGAATCTCGTGTTTTCGCAGGGGTTACTAAAGTGTGAGAACAATATGAGCTAGTCACGTGGTTTGTATGTTCTGATGACGTATTAACTTGTTGTCTGTCTGAAGCCATTTTAGAGGGGAGCAGGACTGTTCTCTCTCTTCACTCTTTTCTTCTGACTATTGCTTGCTGGACTTATGCAACAATGTAGCGTCTTTGCTGAGGTGGAGTGAAGCTCAACTTGCTCCACTGGAATAAATGCTTGCTATGCATTGTACTCTGCACATGGACTGTAACTAGGAAATGTATACTCTGTAGAATATTACTTTGCTAAGTAAATAAACAGGTAGAATAGACCTGTGGAGTTACAGAGGTTTTCCTTACTATCTGCAAACGGGGGAGCTGGCTGCTGGAGTCAGATTACAGGCTGGAAAGCTGGCTGGCTGATTGCAACCGAAACGCTGCACGCTGCGCAGAGAGAGGGGGAGAAAGATCTGGATTTCTGTGTGTGGATAAATGGGCCTCTACACACGAACAGGATTTTTAATCTCCCATCTCACACACACGGGGCTCTGCTGTCACTCACGCGCCATCAACTACTGCCTCTATAACTGTGGCCAAGCTATCCCTGTCCAGGAGAGGCTGTAGCTGGCGAACCAACTGAAGATGGTAAAAGGCACTCCAAGCTGCCAGTCACTTGGGACTCCAGCGACAGTGATGGATCTAGGAGTTGTAAGATCTAAGAAAGAAGAAAGATACACCCACTCACCAAATAAACAAGGTATACGGTAATTTAATTAATCTAGGTAGCACAGTTGAAAATTAGGGAGAAAGTGTAGCAGGAGAAACTTAAATTGGTCTCTGTTTTTATGTTGGGAGATTATTCCTGCAGCATTAGGAATGTATGAGAATTCTATTTGGGGGATGAAAACTCAATGGATTTTTCCACCCTGCGGATTTCATTCCGTTTCCCCACCCACACTGGTGTCTACTTGATCTGAAGCAAGTTGAGCCAATACGCAAATTCAGTTGTTGTTGTGCCCCCAGACTACGAACCTGTTCTTTCAAAGGGAGTGCCACCCCATCCAGAACAGGCAATGAGCCTCTCCCCAGGACTCGGGAACCACTCACTCACAGGGCTTCTGTCTTGCCAGGATTCAGCCTCAGTTTATTGGCCCTCATCCAGCCCATCACTGAGTTCAGTCACTGATCCAGGACTTTTGTGAATCACAGCAACTCCACCCCCTCGGCCCTCCAGCTGGTGCCGCATCGAGTACCCTGGTGGGCAGAGCTGAGTCAGGTCTGGCCCACCGAGCTCACCCACCCAAGTCTCAGTAATACATGCCAGATCGGCCTTCTCATCCATGATTAAATCGTGATTGAGCGCGGTCTTATTGCAGACTGATCTGGCATTAAATAGCAGCACCGCAAGACAGGAGGACTCAGTGGAGCTACCAGATACGTGAGAGCTAGAGGGGGGGGGGCAGAAGGGGAACAGTGTATAAACATCTGTAGTCCACTCTACTCTGATGTCCCAATCCGCTCCTCCTGCCATATCTCCTTCTGCCCCAAATCACTGGGATGGCGGCACCAACTCCATGGGCCCCTGCGTCAGGGTCCTCCCTGCACATCCCACCAAACCAACACTTATCGCACACTCTCAGTACTCATTCACAACATAAACAAATCCACAGCCACTCAAAACCTCACATACACTATTCATCATCCACTCATACACAATCGACCCAGCACAATAACAAAATCCCCTGACTGGATTACCGCGTCCAGTGGGGTCACCATTTTAGCGGTCGAAAAAGACATTTGAATTTTGGAACATGGAATATACGGACATTGCTGGATAACATAGATAGTGAACGCCCTGAGCGTAGGACTGCTATTATTGCAAGGGAGCTGAGACGGTTTAAAATTGACATAGCAGCACTTCAAGAAACTCGAAGGGCAGGAGAGGGACAGCTGAAAGAAGAAAAAGGAGGTTATACCTTCTTCTGGAAAGGACTACCTGAGCAGGACCGACGAATACATGGTGTAGGCTTTGCCATCAAAAATGAACTAGTGAACTCTTTGTCAGAAGTTCCTACTGGCATTAACGAACGCCTGATAACTCTTCGATTAAAGCTCGCCAATAACCAACAGGTAACTATTTTGAGCGCTTATGCACCAACATTAGATGCTGATGATGACATCAAGGAAAGTTTTTACAGCCAGTTGGACACTCTCCTGTCAGAGATACCTAAGGAGGATAAAATTATCCTCCTGGGCGATTTTAACGCAAGAGTCGGGCGTGACTTTGATTTATGGCCAGAAACTATTGGAAAAGACGGAGTTGGTAATAGCAACCCGAACGGACTCTTACTTTTGTCTATATGTGCAGAGCATAATCTCGCTATCACAAACACGCTCTTTCGACAAAAGAATAAGTTTAAAACATCATGGCAGCACCCACGGTCAAAGCACTGGCATCTTCTGGATTATGTAATTGTCCGTGTTAGAGATCGCCGCGATGTACTTCTTACTAGGGCCATGGTGAGTGCCGACGACTGCTGGACAGACCACCGACTAATCCGGTCCACAATGGTTATCAACATTGCTCCCCAACGTAGGCTTCAAGGAAGGAAACCAAGGCGTAAAATGAACATCCAAGTCCTTCAAGATCCTATTAAGCAAACTCGTCTTCAATCACTTCTTAAGGAACATCTACCTACGGAACCTCCTGACAACATTGAGGACCATTGGTCTAAGCTGAAAACCTCCATTATTGCAGCTTGTGAACAAACTATTGGATATGAAACTAAGAAACATCAGGATTGGTTTGATGAAAATGACAATGAGATTAAATATATAATTGACCAAAAAAGGAAAGCCTTCCAAATATGGCACAATGATATTAACTGCGCTGCCAAGAAAAAAACCTACGCTAGCGCAAAGGCTGAGGTCCAAAGAAGAACAAGAGAACTTAAGAACGCTTGGTGGAAAAAAAAAGCTGAAGAAATTCAACAACTTGCAGAATCTCATGATGCACGGGGCTTTTTTAAGGCCACAAGGGCCATTTATGGACCAAAAACCTATGGTACAAACCCTTTACAATCAAAAGATGGCACCAAACTCTTAAAAGACAAAGAGTCTATTGCACTGCGTTGGAAAGAGCATTATTATGACCTTTTAAATCGTAAGTCTAAGGTGGATAACGAGATTTTTTCGCAAATCCCGCAAAAACAAATTAAAGAGGAACTTGCAATACTCCCCACTTTGGATGAAGTAAAAAAAGCCATTAATCAAATGAAGAACAACAAAGCTAGTGGACCAGATGGGATTCCTGCTGAAATCTTTAAAGAAGGGGGGCCCGAACTTGTACAACATCTTCATAAACTCATCGAAAAAATCTGGATAAGAGAAGAGATCCCAGAAGACTTCAGGGATGCCATAATTATCACCCTCTTTAAGAAGGGTGATAGAACAGACTGTGGAAACTATCGGGGCATTTCTCTCTTAGCAACCGCAGGTAAAATATTTGCTAGGATTCTCGCAAACCGTCTTCTATCTATTTCAGAAGAGATCCTCCCTGAAACTCAATATGGTTTCCGCCCCTCTAGAGGGACAGTAGACATGATTTTTACTGCACGTCAGCTCCAAGAAAAATGCCGGGAGCAAAATCAACCCCTTTATATGGCATTTATCGATTTGGCTAAGGCCTTTGATACTGTAGACCGTACAGCTCTCTGGACTATCCTTATGAAAATTGGATGCCCCAATAAATTTGTGAATATCTTGCGACTTCTCCATGACAACATGACGGCAACGGTTTTGGACAACAACGGCTCTCATGGTGCTCCATTTAAAGTGGGATCAGGTGTTAAACAGGGATGTGTTATCGCCCCAACATTATTTGCCATTTTCATCGCCATGGTTTTACATCTTGTCAAGGGGAAACTTCCCACCGGTGTGGGAATTATATATCGGACAGATGGAAAGCTTTTTAATCTCAGCAGGCTGAAAGCAAAAAGTAAGGTAATTACAACCTCCGTTGTGGAACTTCAGTATGCTGATGATAATGTGGTCTCCGCACATTCAGAGGATGATCTCCAAACTATCCTAAATGCTTTTGCAGAAGCATACGAAAAACTTGGTCTCTCACTTAACATCAAAAAAAACCAAAGTGCTTCATCAGCAAGTGCAAGCCAATCCTTTGGTGATGCCATCTATCCAGCTTGGCGGGACAATACTGGAAAATGTCGATCATTTTCTCTATCTTGGCAGCTATCTTTCTGTTACAGCTAACATCGACAGTGAAATCCAGCATCGTCTGAGCTCCGCAAGTGCCGCATTTTCTCGAATGAAACATAGAGTGTTCGAGGATCGGGATATTTGTAAGAAGACCAAAACACTGGTTTATGAAGCCATTGTATTACCAACTTTATTGTATGCCTGCGAAACATGGACTATCTATAAACGTCACTTCCACCTCCTTGAAAGGTTTCATCAACGTTGCCTCCGGAAAATCCTGCAAATTACTTGGGAAGATAGGCAAACAAATGTCAGTGTACTGGAAGAAGCAAAGACTACTAGCATTGAAAAAATGATCCTTCAACGCCAACTTCAGTGGACCAGTCATGTTGTTCGAATGCCTGACTGCCGTCTCCCAAAGCAGTTACTTTACTCCCAACTCAAGGATGGAAAGCGGAATATCGGTGGTCAATATAAGAGGTTTAAAGATGTTCATAAGGCTAATCTAAAAAAATGCAATATAAACATCGAAAACTGGGAAGCTCTGGCCCATGAACGATCTAAATGGAGGTTGGCCTTTCACAAAGGTTCCATGGACTTTGAAGAAGCCCGAGTGCAAGGTGAAAGGGAGAAACGTGCTAAGCGAAAAGCACGTCAAATGAACCCTTTACAGGACCATCTTCTATCTGGTAACCTGTGTCCTCACTGTGGGAAGCTGTGTGGATCTAGAATTGGCCTCCACAGTCACTTACGGACCCATCGCTAGAGTCTACACAATCTTCTTTAGAATTTCCTCCTTTTATCCCGGAAGACAATCTTACTCGGTCACGAGTGATCGCCTGATGATGATTAAAATAATCAGAGAGCAACACAAACAGGTACACAAGCATCCAAAACAAAGAGGGAGAGGTGAAAAGAGAGAAAAGAGGTGCGCTCTCGCCCTCAAGGCACCCCGAAGAGGCAATCCAAAGAATATGCCTCTGTGGGGCTACACAGTGGACAGGCGGACTTGAGATCATGCACATTTGCACAAGATCGCCAATAAAAAATTTTTTTTTAAATTACGACACCATTTCTGCAAATTTCAATATTCCCCCCTGCCCCCCAAAAATATTGTGCAAATTACCATTTGCGTAAATGGCAGAACCCGGAAACAAAATGTGCAAAACTTTACCAGAATTGGGGGGGGAATCTGCTACAATCTGCCACTGCTTACCAGAAGAATGGAAATGCTGCAGAATCCCATCGGGCTTAAATTCCCAGTGTCGCACATGCCTATCCCTGCTGAAATCGTTGGCATTGTTAAAACAGCCCTGAGCACAAGGTAAGACCACATCAGCTCCAACCCTTCCTTGCCTCGACTATTTTGTCTACTCCCACACAAGTCTGGGTCCCTTAGCAGCCTCAGGCCTCCCTGCAATTTAATCCTGACAACATCCCAAAACGGACCTTAATCCAGGCAGAGAATCCCCCACCCCCTCCCAAAATAATCTGGATGTTGTACCCAGGCAGGAATGGAGATATTGCAAGAGGTCATCCCATGAGCAAAACAAGGGAGCACTGATCCAAATACGCCTGTGGCAAGTGCGCCCAGCGCATGACACAGACCAGTGGGGCTGTCAGATGAAAGTGCTCCCAGAAGGGGAAGGAAGTTTGTGTGTGTGTTCCGGCAAGTAGAAAGAAGCACCAACTGCCAGAGTCCAGCAAACTTCCACTGGGGCCCTCAGCTGACAAGCTTCAGGTGCAGTCCTGGTACTCACATGACATGAGCTGGGAGACTTCCTGGACTGGAGGGAGGGAGGAGGAGCCAGCCTGGTTTTAAATCTGCTGCAAGTTTGGTGTATTATAAACAATGAGCATACAGCTTCTTTGTGCTCATATGGGGGTAGCTGTGGGACTACAGATTTTCCAGCAAAGGACTCCTAGGGCACTCAGAGCAGTACAGCGCCAAGTTTCTCGGAAGGAAGAAAACGATGCAGGTTTCTAATCAATGTAAAGGTTTTCTGTAGCTTCTGTTAAGGCAGAGCCAGGCAGTAGAACTGTTAGGCACATGAGGGCTAGAAACTTAGCAGAGAGGACACATCATCCAGACTTTCCAGCTCAGCTGAAACTTTCTACCACCCAGCCAGGTAGCTCAGGGGAGACTGAATGAAAGTGCCGAAGGGGGTCGTGAGGAACATGTGGGGGCGGGGAGAGGTACATTGCAATTTTTAAAACTGACTCAAGTCACACCCTCTGAGTTGTAGCCTGTTTCTCCCATCCCGAATGTGGTGGAGGGCCTGGGAGTCGCGCATGGAAGAGGCTCCCTGTTTTTCTACAGAGGTGCCTGGGCTCAAAAGCCACCTGTGACCTGGAACCCCAATCCCAGGCGTCTGAGGTATCGGTTGAGAACTGTGTTCAGTGGGCCACGAATACTCTCTGCACGCACTCAGGAGTGCCCTTATTCTTCCTGATACATTACAGTCCTGCTCCGGTGAGCCCATCAAGCAATAGTCCTGGATACGTGCTCACTGGGTCATCCTCCCTCCTCAACATACCACAGCCTCTGTGTCCCCGAGGAGCACAAACCCTGGACACTTTGCATGTGCCCAGCGCTACCCCCTCTTCAGGATATATCCCATGGCTAAGCAGCCCCGCTTTCCCTGCGCGCAAGTAAAAGTTCCAGGCCCTCTCCACGTGCTCAGGTGCCCTCTCGCCCTCCTAAGCCGTGACTCTCAGGGCTACGCGCAAAAGCGCGGAACTTTCTCCCAGCGGGGAAGGGGAAGTGGAGCGGGGTGGGCACGTTCCAGGCTTCCCCGCCGCCCAGGATCGCCCCTCCCCCATCCCGCGCCCGGGTCCTGCCTTACTTGGGTGACGGTGAGGGCAGAGGCGCAAATGATCCCGCACAGGAAGGCGGCTGCGTTCAGCGCCAGTTCGACCACCCGAAACACGGACAGCTGCGCCATCTTCCCGTCGAGGAAGCGGGGAGGGCCGCTGCTGCCTGCCGTCCCGCCCAGTCAGCCCGCCTGCCAGCAGCGGAGGAGGCGGCGCCAGGGGGCGCCCCATCTCCGGCGGCGGCGGCGGCGGGCGCGCAAGTTGACGGAGGTCTCCGAAGGGTCTTTGGCAAAGGCGGGCTGGCGCTCAGCTGCTGCCTTCTTGCAGGGGCTCCGGGGCAGTTTCTGACGTCATTTGCCCGCCCCCACCTCCCTATTCCCTCTGAGTTTAGCACCAATCCTCGCAGTAGCTGGGTGGGGGAACTAGTTTTCCCTGCAACGATATGTTGTTGAGCTTTGCAGTGGCTTGGTCTGGAAAGGGCCATTAAGACCTGCTCTGGCTGGAGATGAAAACTGCTAGGGATGCTGTTGATCTGGATCCAGGGGGCTGCCTGAACCTTTGGACTCTCCTTGGGGGTGTGGCTCTGGGGACTGTCAGGATGAGCGCCTGCATTTCAACATGGACTGCTACACCACTGGCACCATCGCTGACTTTGGGGGGAGGAGGAGGAAAGGTCTATCAACAGCCATTAGCCACATAGAACCTCCATGTTCAGAGCTCTCTACTCTACCTCTGAGATCCAATGTCAAGGGGGAAAGCACCAGGGCAGGGAGGACTGTTACCTCCAGGCCCTGCTTATGGGCTTCCCAGAGGCACCTGGATGGCCTCTGTTGATCGGGCTTCTGCCCCCTGGTGCCCTCCAGTTGTGCTGGCTGGCTGGGATGAAGGGAGTTGTAGTCCAACACATCTGGATGGTGCCAGGTTGGGTCTGTTCCCACAAAGCAATTCTTTCCAGTCATGATTGCTAAATTGAACTGGCCTGTTCAGAGGCATTCTGTCTCTGAATAAATACCAGGTGCTCAGAGCAAACAACAAGGACGGGGCAGCTGCCTTCGTGTCCTGTTTGTGGGCTTCTGGGAGGCATGTGGCTGGCCAGCCACTGTCGGAAAGAAGCAGCTGGAACGGGTGAACGCTTGCATTATGGAGCAGCCCTCCTGTTCCCAAGCCACAATAGCTACCCCCCCCCCATGTTAGATGCAGGGAACAGAGATGTGAAGGCCTGGGGGGGGGGGATGGAGGGAAAACCCCATTTTCTTTCCCTAATTTTTCTGGGCCTTCACATCTCTAGCAAGGGACAAATGAAAGATGTGTGCATGTGTGTTATTTTAATCTCCCTCCTAATAATTCCACGCTAGGACTTTATAGGAAAGGATTAGAAATGAAATGGTGAGGTTTGGAATGCCTTTGCATGAATCACTGATGCATCTGTGTTGGGAATACTGCGTAGAGTGATGATCGCCCTATCCTGAAATTGGGGCCTTGGTGCAGCCTTCCCCAATCTGATGCCCTCCAGATGTTTTGGACTACAACTCCCATCAGCTCCAATAGCATGGCCAATAGGCATGGTGGGAGAAGTCCAAAACATCTGGAGGGCATGTTGGGGAACTCTGCCTCAGTGGCTGGAGAAGACACTCAGAAGGATTTCATAGATCATAGTGTTGGAAGGAGCCTACAAGGCTATCGAGTCCAACCCCCTGCTCAATGCAGGAAACTAGAGGAGGGGTCTCCCATCCAAGTAACAACCAGACTTGACCCTGCTTAGCTTTCCACGCTCAGACAAACTGAGCCAGCGTGAGCCACAGGCAAGCTGCAGAAAAGGGGGACCAAAACAAGCAAGTGCAGGGGGGGGGGGAGGCAAGGACCTGTCCTACAAGGAAAGGCTAAACTGTTTGGGGCTTTTAATACCTGGAATAAGTGGTGGGGTGGGGTGGGATTGGACATTAAATAGAGGGTTGCTGTGAAACAATGCATGGTGTGGCATTTTTCTCTCCCTCTCCCACAACACTAGAACTGAAATGGATGGAGAGTAGATTCAAGACAGACAGAAGAAAAGTGCTTAACAGAACATGTGCTTAGATTATAGAAGAGTATGCCACAGGGTGGGGATGATGGTCAATGGCTTAAAAGGGGGATTAGGCAAATTCATAGAGAAATCAGTCTATTCTTGACTATTGATTTTGATGATCGCTAAATGTACAGATGCAGTCTCTCTCTGAATACCACTTGGAGGATGGGGTGGCGGAGGCAGGCATAGGAAGAAAGCTGTTAAATCCAGGCGCTGCCTGTGGGCTTCTCAGAGGCATCTGGTCAAGTACAATTAGAAATTAGATGCTGGACTACATGGAGCAAGGGCTGGCAGCAAGGGTCAGCATGGTCAGGCACCTGCCAAGGGCCCACACCCCAGCAGGGGCCCACTGACTAGAGCCCCCGGACTTGCTCCTTCTCTTCACCCTTGCAACCTGCTGGTTCACGTGCCTCTTGCTCTGGCCCAGACAACGGTGGTGGTGAGCAGCAGATGCCTTGCTGCCTGCCTGTTGAACAAGCAAGTGGCAGCAGTGATGAGAAAGAGCAGCAGCAGCTGGTGGCAATGGTGATGAGAAGGTAAGACTCAGAGAGGGGCTTCATTGTGGGTGTCCTCCCCAAGGGCCCTCAAAAACCTGGTGCTGGTGTTGAATGGAGTTCTAGGGAGGATCTACACTGGAGCCCCTTTCGTTTCTGAGCTACCACTGTGCGGGTGTTTTTCCCAAATGCAACTGATGCTCTGTGGGCACATGTTAATGAATACGGTGCAGTCCCCACCGTGTTTACAAGGTGATCAAGTGCCACACACCAATGCAAGGCCTCGCAATTGTGAAAGGAGAAGGAGTCTGAAAGCTCACATGCACTTTATCAGTTGTGTTTATAGCATGAGCACATGCTGCAAGCCACCATATGGTGCTGCAGCTGCAGGAGGCTGGGCAGGGTCATGCTGTCATTTCAGGTTGCTTAAAAAAAAAAGTTTGGTAAATGCTTGCACACCTGTGCAGCTATGTAGGTTCAAAAATAGTGTGGTTATTCAGAGCTGTGTAAGTGCACAGTGAAAAGTAACCTATATATAAATCTCTCTCTCACACACACACACACACAGACAGACTTCCTGCCTTCAAATCCCATCAAAATTCATGTAAGGAAAGAGCAGGAAATGGGAGAAAGATGGGGGGGGGGAATATTGCAAAACAAGTTCTATAGCTTTAAAGCCACCCCCTTTATACCGGTAGTGCAAGGAAACTGCAGTCATGAAAACATCAGTCGTTAGGGTGAAGACAGCATGTTGAGGAGAAATAGAGTCAAGACAATGGGTTGAGAAACTGTTGTGTGCCCCCCACCCCCAAGTGAGCCAGGTGCTAGAATACTGGGATAAAACTCTTAAAGGATCAGGGTGGGTGGGGGGAATAGTTGCTTGCCCCATTCATCTGATCAAGGGCACAATCCTTTGCTTGTTTAGGCAGAAAAAAGGCCTGTGACTCCCAGACTTTTTTCTGTCTAAACATGCATAGGATCGCAGCCTAAGAGATACACTTGCTTTGTGCACACTGTATTTCGAGCATCAGGCAGCCAGGCCCCTCTCCCAAGTAAATAAGATGAGAGGACATCAGCAAAACGCTTCTGGCAATTTGGTCTATCCCTCTTCCGGCCCTGCTGGACTCAAGGCGTGTGCGGCTGGGGCAGGAGAGCTCAGTGGCAAAGCGCTCGCTTGGCCTGTAGAAGGGCCCCGGTTCGGTTGACGCTCCAGTGATGGGGAGTGTCATGTCCCTGCCCATGGCCAAAGCGTTATAGCTGTAAGTATGTGAGGAGAGGAGGGAGTGTGAGAGGACTGCTGATTGGCTAAGAGAGTGAGAAGGGGGGGTGAAGCCTGTGTTATAAAAACAGTGGGTGGTGCTGTTCAGGAGGGAGAGAGAGTGGGTTTCTGTGAGAGGGCTGAAAAGTCTGGAGTTGGGAGAGAATTGGAGAGTGCATTGTGCGTGTGCGTGTGCGTGATTTTCCAATGTTTAGAATCTCTTAACATTATCTATTTCCCTACCCATAAATGTAATTAAATAAACTTGTTTCATTTTTAAAACTTAAAAGGTGTGGTCTGAAGAAGTTACCCTGAAGGGGTTGGTGGCAGCGGAGGAGCAAAGAAAGTGTTATTTTTGAAGCGCTGGCAGAGGTGGTGGGCTGGACTAGGAGGAGGCAGAGGGGAGGCCTGACAGGGAGCGTGCGGACCCCCAGATGATGATGGAGCACAATTCCCATCATCCCTCACCATTGGCTACACTGGCCGGGGCTGATGGGAGCTGCAGCGTAAGAACATCCGGTGGGCCCCACGTTCCCCACCCATGAAGGATCAGGGAGCAGGTAAGGGGACAGACACTTCTCTGCCAGAGCCCCTGAAGAGCCACCGCTGGTCAGAGGAGGCAAGGCTGGGCTGGATAGAGACCAGACAGCTGACTCAGAGCAAGGAGGCGGATCCTGCTCCACTATGAAGGAGGGCTGCCTGCAGAGGCCTCTTTCAGTGCTTAAGAGACAATAAAGGAAAACATTTTATTTGGGGGAGAGAAAGAGCATTTTTATTAGATCACCCCCCTCAATTTTAATTTTACTTTTCTACAAAAAGCACCTCCTTTGTAGTATCCTGCAGCTCTCCACCCCACCCCACCTCACTCCGCTGCAACCCTTTGGAACCCCCCTCTATTCTTTAGGAAGCTACTCAAAGTTAACATTTTCCAAAATAAATAGTTAATCCAATATTTATAACTTGCTTCGTCAAACCAAATCCAGGGCATTGAAATCAGGCTTTATACAGGAGCATGAAAATAAGGGATGGGGGGAGGTGTAGAGAGGCAGCCCATTTTGGACAAAATCTTACACTGGATAAGAAAACAGGCTGAGAATATTCCACGGTCATGGAAGAAAGATTTCAACAGATTGAATAATCCTTTAGTGTACCGATAAGTAAACAATACCTGGAGCTCCACCCTAAACAGAAAAACACATCCCTTCCCCATGTACTTCTAGGGTTGCCACATTTTTTATCAGCTCTGCTCCTCTGCATTTGAATAGCAGCCTGACTAGAAAAAAAAATCAGCAGGTAAATATCTCTCTCTCTCTCTCTCTCTCTCTCTCACACACACACACACACACACACACACACACACACACACACACACACAGAGAGAGAGAGAGAGAGAGAGAGAGAGAGAACAGTTATCCAGCTAATCTTCTGCATGTTGAGCTACTCTTCAAAGCACAGGAGCATATGCCAGGAAAAAAAGGTAGCAACCTTTCACAGTGCCGATGAGAGGGCTCTCACTCTAAAAAAAAAAAGTGAGGTTTCAAGCAGTCTGGAGGGCTCTATACAGGACAGACTCCACAGCCGAGTTGATACGTTATGGGAGCTACAGAGAATGACAAATCAATCCCACCAAGGCATGGAAGTTAAGACTTTGGTTAGGGGTGGTGGGTAGCATAGCATTGGCCGATTAAACAAGGTCCTTTGAAAGAGCTGGCATGCCCAGGCTCCTTGGAGGGAGGTGGAGACATCACTTCAGGGCCCTGGCTTGGAAGAAGTTGTGCCAATAAGCAGAAGCCCCAAATCCTCAGGAATAAAACCGACGAGGCCACAGCTCTGTAACTTCCTTTGTCTTGGTGAAACCAAGGCCCTAACCCAGCCACCCCCAACCTACTGCCCTCCGGATGCGTTAGGCTTGCAACTTCCATCACTCCCAGCCAGGGTGGCATAAACCACAATACATGGCCAAGATGCATTAGATGCCTGTGCTCCTCGCCCGCCCCCCCTCAGAGAGGCAGGTAGAGGGAATACTCCGAGTGGGCCCACTTCTTCACCGGTTTGCTGGTCCTGCCGATCATGGGCAGCTTCTGGGCGTAGCGGGAGACATGGCTGGGGCCGTGGTGCTGGAGGAAGGCGGTCTGGAAGAGGCGTCCCTGGCACTGCCGCTCCACCTGCCGCCCGGCGATCATGAAACTGAAGCACGGGGCCCCTTGCGGGGAGAAGCGGCTTTTCTGGAAGATGTCCCGGATGCCAGGCCGGTGCCCCTGCTGGCGAGAGGCACTACGGGACCGGGCCAGGCTAGCCGAGCGGTGCAAGGTGGGCCGGCTGGCAGAAAAGTCTCCGCGAGGGCTCTCCTCTTCCCGGGGACTGACCGTGGCATTGGCTGTCAGCTGGGGCATTTTGCGCACAGCATCCCCGCCCGCCCCAAAGGCAGGCTGCTCCTTTTTGGCATCTGCCACCTTGGGGTTGCTGGCCGGTATGGGTTCTGCTGGGCACAGCCCCGAGCCCGTGACAAAACGGATGGCCAGGCTGTCTCCAAAGAAGTAGTACAGCTGCTGATAAATCTCGTTCAGGGAGACGGCCGGGGGGTTGGCAGCAATGCCCACGCCTGCCTGGGGCCCTCCGCTGCCCAACTGCAGCAAGTGGCTGGCTATGCCAAAGCCAAACTCCACCTGGGGGTCTTGGAGAGGGCTGAGCCAGGGACAACCCTCCTGCGGGCGCCCTTCCCCACCAGAACCCTCTGTGGGGACTGGAGCCGAAATGGACAGCGCCTTCATCTTCAGGAGCCGCTCCACTGCCACCTGGAGGGAGGAACAGCACATCAGATGGGGCTTGTTAACAGAGCTGCGCAAGTGCGCATAGCTACTCACCTGGGGCAACTAAGAAATGTCTCCAGGCGACCAGACAGGAAAGCACTCACAAACTGGAAGAAAGTTTAAGGCCATCCATGTGCCACAAATGTTTAAAACAGGCGTGTGTGAGCAAGTGGGGAAGAAACTTGATCGCAAGATGGAGAGTCTTTGACATCACAGCCCAAGTGTCTCTCTTCACCACCCCACCACGGAAAAAATGAGCCAACAGCCACTTTCCCTCTCTCCTAGGTGACGAGAAGCCCCCCACAAGAGAAAGTTACACCTGGTTCTGTTTTGTAGCAGTAATTGGGGGGGGGGGGAGAAGCTTGCTGTGGATGGCAGGGTAACCCCCAAAGAGGTGCTATTCTCACTTTGCGGACGAAGCAAGGGGCAAGAGGTGCTATTTTTAAAGGTCCCTTGTTCATCGCTTGTATTTTAGTCTTGCATCATTTTAATCTGTTGCACGACATATTGCAGATCATTTGAGCAAAAGCCAAGGTGTAAATCTTTAAAAGTAAAATAAAATAAAATGCTACATATCTACAGGGATGTCTCCTTGCATGATCTGTTATCCCAGGGTAACAACCACCACCACCCCCGAGTTCATTTAAACTTCTGATTTGCCTATATCAGCCTTCCCCTGTTTTGGACAACTCCCAGAGTTCCTGACCATGGGCCATGCTGGCTGGGAGTTGAAGTCCAAATCGCCTGGATGGCATCAGGTTGGGGGAGACTGCCCTATATATTCAAGAGGCAACAGTTTTGAAAGGGGGGGGAGAGAGAGAGAGAGAGGGAGGGAGGGAGGGAGGGAGGGAGATGACAACCCTACACACAATACAGAATAAGGATATGACTCAAGTGAATCTACACCAGTGGTTCTCAACCTTTTTTGCCCCATGCACCCTCTTCACCATATGTCAGAATGTCATTCCCCCCTTTCCAAGATTGTCTGACTTAATCTGTGCCACACAATAAGGTGTGATGTCCTGTAGATTATGTACAATCTGTAGAATTGTAATTTGTAGAAAGATCAGTATTCCAACAGTTTGAGTCTGTGGTCCCAATTCCCCCCACCCGAAACCCTAAAATCCCCCCCCCCAGGGGGGAATTCCCCCCTGGCTGAGAGCCCCTGTCCTTACACGTTCCTGGCTATCACTGAACATCTCCCACAGTCTCCCAGCTGAAGTCCATTTCAAGCTTCCTGAGCGACAGCTGCTGTTATGGGTCTAGAACAGCTATCCTCAACCTCGCCATGCCACGCTGGCTGGGAATGATGGGAGTTGTAGTTCAACACATCTGGAGGGCACCAGGTTGGGGAAGGCTGACACAGAGGTATGAGTCTGAGAGGTGAATGACATTCTTTCCCCACTTTTCAGAAGGGTCGTCATACAGTTAAGCTTGTGGAAGCACAGATATGTTCCTGGCTGCCACCGGACATCCACCCACCGGCCACCCTGGTCAGAAGCTGCTAAGATGCTGGCTTTTGAGTTTTGAATGAGGGGAGTAAAAAAAAAATAATCCCTGTTTTCAGTATGGCTGGTATACATTTACTTATTTATTTAATGGTAAAAAATAAAGTGTAAAAACGTGTAAGAAGAGTAAAACGAGTAACATGTAAAGTGAATGTTTCTATATTGCCCAACAGCCAAAGCCCCCTGGGTGGTTCACAAAAAATAAAACCATAAAATACAACATGATAAAACAGAATATAAAATTTATGGAATATAAAACCTTTTCCTGAGGTTCATTCGAAATCTGACTTCCTGTAACTTACACCCATTATTTCATGTCCTAGTCTTGGGTGACAGAGAACATGCCACATCCCTCTTCTGTGTGACAACCCTTTAGGGCAGTGTTCTCCAACCTTGGGTCCCCAGATGTTTTTGGCCTACAGCTCCCAGCATGCCCAGCCAGTATACCAATTTATCTGAATCCTCCTTAATATAAATTTATCTGAGTTTCTAATGTAGAACTGCAGATGCCAGGTGCTATCTTCGATAAGGCATTCCCACCTCCCCCCCACACAGCAGTCTTACAACAGGAGGGAAAGCTTCTTTTAATTGCTTCCCATCTGCAGATAAGATTTATATTGAACATTTATATTAAAAATGCTTAACTATATTTTTTAATGTGTTGCCTGATAGATCAACTAAAAAGGTGTCCTAATTTTAAAGTTTCCTTAATCTAACCGATTAACAGACTAAGCTGGGCAGCCCGGGGTTTCTCAGAGATCACTAGCGATCGCTCCGCCTGCGAGGAGAGACTCACCAGGATGGCCCCGTACACCTTGTGCCCATCGGCCTTGACCTGAGCGTTGGAGACGGAGTAGTCATCCAGCACGGCCTGCAGGTTCGACCAGTAGGTAGAGAGGTGGGGGTACAGAACCCGCTCCACGGCCTGAGTGAGAGAAGCAGCAGCAGCAGACAGACAGATCAGCTATTTCAGCCAGGCTGGGGAGGCAGCCCAGACGGGAATGGCAAAGTGCGCCTTACCTTCCATCCCAAGGCGTGCAGCCCCACAACGGCCCCATAGTGGGAACAAAGGGGGCGGACAGGGTCGGCCAGCACCTTCTGCAACGAGAGCAGGATCTGGTGGTACAGGCCGCTCACCAGGTCACCATGAGTCCTGAAGAAGTGGGAGATTTACTATTTATATGGCGTACCTCAATTTACAGCAGAAGCAAATAGGAGAGAGAGAGGTCCCTGCCCTCAGGAGGATGCAATCCAGCCCAGTATGAAAAAAATGCTAAACTGGGAAAGCAGTTTCAGAAGACTCATGTGAATCATCCAAGCTACATGCTGCGAGGACAGGCCAAAAAAAAAAAAAAACAAGTCACCAGCCGACCCAACCAAGGGCAAGTTCCTTCTAGCAATCTGTCTCACCCTGAAATTAGGAGCAAAACTGATCTGCCAGGATCTAGGAACAGCCCTGCTGGATCAGACCAAAGGCCCAACTGGACCAGTGTCCTGCTTCCCACAGTGCCCAACCAGACGCCACTGAGAGGCCTATGAGCAGATCAGGGAGACAAGAGTCCCCTCCTGCAACTGGCATTCATAGGAACAGGGGAACCTGCCCTTTTATTTTATTTATTAATTTATTAATTATATTTATATCCTGCCTTTTTTCCTGCAAGGAACCCAAGGCGGCTTACATAATCCTCCTCTCCATTTTATCCTCACAACAACCCTGTGAGGTGGGTTAGGCTGAGAGTCAAGTGCCTGGCCCAAAGTCACCCAGTGAGCTTCATGGCCGAGGAGGGACTAGAATCTGGGTCTCCTGGGTCCCAGTCCAACACTCTCACCACTACGCCACACTGGCTCTCCAGGGTTCCAGCCCTGCCTGGAGATGCTGCGGGGGACTAAGCCTGGGGCCTTCTGCGTGCAGAGCAGGGGCTCTCCCACTGACCTGCAGGGGCTCTCCCACTGACCTGCAGGGGCTAGGGGCTCTCCCACTGACCTGCAGGGGCTAGGGGCTCGGGGCTCTCCCACTGACCTGCAGGGGCTAGGGGCTCGGGGCTCTCCCACTGACCTGCAGGGGCTAGGGGCTCGGGGCTCTCCCACTGACCTGCAGGGGCTAGGGGCTCGGGGCTCTCCCACTGACCTGCAGGGGCTAGGGGCTCGGGGCTCTCCCACTGACCTGCAGGGGCTAGGGGCTCTCCCACTGACCTGCAGGGGCTCGGGGCTCTCCCACTGACCTGCAGGCCTCCTCTACATTGACTCTGAAGATGGAGGCTCCATTTGGCCAATAGCCATCAATAAGCTGCTCTTCTTCCTCTGTGGATCTGTCTACTCTAATCCCTTTAAAAGCCATCTAAGAGTTCATTATACACTCTGGGGGAAAGCTTAAGCTTCCTTTTGGGTTTTTTAGTGCAGATCCTCAGGCCTAGGAGCCAATTCTGGTCCTCCTGGGACGCCAATTCTGGTCCTCCTGGGACGCCAATCCTGCCCTCTGGGTTTCCCCAGATGGCCACGCCCCCTTTCCTGTCCCCACCCCCAGATGGCCACGCTCCCTTTCCTGTCCCTACCCCCTTACCCCCAATCATGGATCGTTCGATGGTTTCCTGGCTTTTGAGCAGTCCCCCCCCCCATTCTAAATGGGTGAAACTTCTCTAAAAATTCATTACTGGCAGTAAGAACTTTAAAATATGCCAGGATTTTTGGCTTTTTGGCCCCTCCCCTTTTGCCTTTGGCCCTGCCCACCAGTGGAATGTGGTCCCTGAGAGCTTCTCTGAAATGGAATTTGGCCCTCGGACCTCAAGAGGTTCTCCACCGCTGCCCTAAACCTACATCCGATGAATTCCATTAACAGAGAGCTTCAGCTGTTGGGCAGTATATAAATTAAAATCATCATCATCATCCACAACACATTCCGCTGGGCAGCTTGTATGGAGCCACCCCAGAGAGAAGCTCGATTGGGTGCACCTCCAAGCCTGCTCTTGGTTGCGGCTGCTCCCAGTTACTCCAGAGGGGACGGAAGGGGGCCAGAGAAGCTCTCCCCGTCCCAAAGGGGCGGAGGCAACGGACACAGACCAAAAGATGTGCCCGAGGAGCATCGCTGCATAGTCGCGCAGGGTCCAGTGGTCGTTGAGGGGGTTGATGGAAGCGGCCAAGGGCTCCAGGACGCAATACATGACGCTGGCAATGAGGCTCTTGACGTAGGAGCCCAGGCACACGTAGGGGTTCTGGATCAGGCTCTTGGCCACGTGCAGAAGGCGGTTCAGCTGCTCCAGGTCGTGGCTCACCGACTTGACCTGCCAGGGGAGCCGAAGGGGAAAACGCAGGGTCAGAGGGCAGGGAGAAGAGACCCAAGCAGGAGCCCCGACTTTTAATCCACCATGCTGGCTGGGGACGATGAGGATTGTAGTCCAACACATCTGGGGGCTGCCCGATTGAGAAGGCTGCCCCACATCTGTGAGGCAGCCCATGGGACATGTCAGACTCCCAGAACCCAGAGGTGTAGTGGAAGCGGGGCTCGCAGAGATCTGGGTTCTAGTCCCTGCTCGGCCATGAAACTCACTGGGTGACTTTGGGCCAGTCAATGACTCTCAGCCTAACCTACCTCACAGGGTTGTTGTGAGGATAAAATGGAGAGGAGGAGGATTATGTAAGCCGCCTTGGGTTCCTTGCAGGAAAAAAGGCGGGGTATAAATATAATAAATAAAATAAAAATAAAAATAATAAAATGTCAACTGCCAGCCCCCAACCCCTCCCCTTCAGACTGCCCTGCTCCCCCTGAAATTAGGCGCAATTCTCACAGTGGCAGGAAGAAAACAAATTTTCCCAGCAACAACATATTGTTTCCTTTTGTAATGCAAAGTGTTTTGGGGGGGCCTGGTCTTGAATGGGCCACGGAGACCCAACAGGCCAGTTCGCCCAATCGCCAGGCAGTTAAGAAGCCACAGTAGCTTGTTAACCACACTGAGCGTGCTGGCCCAATTTGCTTAATTATTTATATTTATATCATGCCTTTTTATAAATTTATATTTATATCCTGCCGGCATGGCTTGCCATGTCACCCAAACCCAGCAAGGGGCGGCTTGCTGCTGTGGTTAACAAAGCACCACAGAACCCCAAAACAGCCCCGGGGTTTGAGGTGGTTTGTTAACCACGGCAGCAGCCCTCCCTCACAGGGTTCGGACGACATGGCAAGCCACGCCAGCGAGGGAAATTAAGCAAATTGGGCTGGTATGCAACGGCACGCACAGCGTGGTTAACAAGCCACCGTGGCTCATTAACCCCCTGGCGATCATGTGAACTGGGCCAGAGGTGTTACAAAAGACCTGTTCCTGCTGGAAATAAAACAGCTAGAACCCGTTTGCTGATATCGATCAATGCAGCTGCCTGAATTTTTGGACTCTGCTCGGGGGACACGGCTCTGGGGACTGTCATAATGAGCACCTGCCACACCACCACTGGTGGAACCCTTTACCAGGCCATGGGGAGTTGAAGGGGCCTAGCTCAGTGGCAGACCACCTGCTCTGCCACCATCTCCAGCTAAAAGGGTCCGATGTAGCCGATGACGTGAAAGACCTCCGCCCAAGAGCCAGTCAGAGAAGGCGATAGTGGGCTAGAGACACCAATGGCCTCCCTGGGTTCAAGGCAGCCATTTTGAAGGGGGTGCTGGCGGTGCCGTCTGGACTGGCCACATTTAGCATGCTCAGAAGCACTGGCGTGGGAAGCCCGCTGTGAGAGCCCCCAGGAACGGGGAGGGGAGAGGTGCAGGACTCACCCCACTCACGACATAAACGAAGTAAGGCAGGAGGGCTGCGATCTTCGAGTTGGTCTGCAGGTCCTGAAGGGCAACCTGTGCAGGAAGGAACCAGAAGGGTGAGATGCAGCAGAGCGGAGGAGTCGTCCTGGGTCTGCACGGACGAAGCCAAAACCACTGCATGGGAACCCCTGGCAAGGTGAGGCGCAATGCTGCAGGGTTCACACATGCGGTTACTGAGCTTGGGGAAGGGCTGGCGCTCGGCGGCAGAGCGCCGGCTTCGCATGCACAAAGTCCCAGTCGTGCTGCAGTGCTGCCGGGGAGCCCAGAACAGGCCCCCCAACAGGCAGCCTAGAAGCCCTTCCTGCTCGACTTTTCCACACGCAAAGCAACTCTTACCTTGCTGAGAAAGGTGGCCTGGAACGGGCCCCGCGCCAATAACGACTGCATGAAACAAGCCTGACAGAGCAAGAGGGAAGCAGCCGACCAGCCGCACACCCGGGCTTGCCAGGCACTGGTTGACCTCTCTGCTTCCACAGGCCCAGGCCGCAAAACCAAAGGCTTGCCAGGCTGCTCTATACTGTGCTCAGTCACTCATATCCGCTTTACAGTTGGCCAGTTTGAGGTTTCTTGCAGCCTTGAAGATGCCAGTTCCCTCCCTTTTCCCTGCCACATAACACGGCAGCACAGTCCTGCCCCTAACGTCCACTGTGCCCTCTCCGCTGCCCCACACTTACCTTCATCAGCTGAGGGTCATCCCCCAACACTGCCCGAGTCACATGCTGGTAATACTTCAGCAGGTCGTCGGTCAGCACAGAAACAGCGCTGGGCACTGGAAGGAGAAACCGAGGGGGAGAGATTTGTAGGGGGGATTGCAGTGGGGAAGGGGGAGCCCAGGCGGGAAGGAGATAGACAAGCAGGGCTCATTCCAGGACCAAAACGTTCCTGTCTTTTGGAGCTGCTATTGTATTTTTAGATCTTAACAGCGTTGCTGGTTTTTACTTTGCTTCCATACTGTAGCTTTAAACTTTATATTGTGTTTTGTCATGTTGTTGCATTTTATGGTTTGCACTGTTATGACAAGTGGGGTACCACAGGGCTCAGTCCTGGGCTCAGTGCTCTTCAACATTTTTATTAATGACTTGGATGAGGAGGTGCAGGAATGCTTCTCAAATCTGCAGATGACACAAAATTGGGTGGAACAGCTAATACTCTGGAACACAGAAACAAAATTCAAAGTGATCTCGATAGGCTAGAGCACTGGGCTGAAAACAGCAGAATGAAATGTAATAGGAATAAATGCCAAGTGCTGCACCTAGGAAAAAGAAACCAAATGCACAGAGTTACAAGATGGGGGATACTTTGCTCAACAATACTACAAGTGAGAAAAATCTTGGAATTGTTGTAGATCACAAACTGAACATGAGCCAGCAATGTGATGTGGCTGCAAAAAAGGCAAATGCTATTTTGGGCTGCATTAATAGAAGTATAGCTTCCAAACCACGTGAAGTACTAGTTCCCCTCTACTCAGCACTGGTTAGGCCTCATCTTGAGTACTGCATCCAGTTCTGGGCACCACACTTTAAGAAGGATGTAGACACTGGAAAGGGTTCGGAGGAGGGCAACAAAGATGATAAAGGGACTGGAAACAAAGCCCTGTGAGGAGAGACTGAAAGAACTGGGCATGTTCAGCCTTCAGAAGAGGAGACTGAGGGGAGATACAATAGCACTCTTCAAGTACTTGAAAGGTTGTCACACAGAGGAGGGCCAGGATCTCGTCTCGATCTTCCCAGAGTGCAGGACACGGAATAATGGGCTCAAGTTACAGGAAGCCAGATTCTGCCTGGACATCAGAAAAAACTTCCTGACTGTTAGAGCAATACGCCAATGGAACCAGTTACCTAGGGAGGTCATGGGCTCTCCTACATTGGAGGCATTCAAAGTGCTGCTGGACAACCATCTGTCAGGGATGCTTTGACTTGGATTCCTGAGTTAAGCAGGGGGGTGGACTCAATGGGCTTAGAGGTCCCTTCCAATGCTACTATTCTATGATCCTATGAGAGCTTCAGCTATTGGGTGGTATAGAAATTTAATCAATCTATCTGACAATCTGGAGGGCGCGGAAGGAGGGGTCCTATCAACCCAGCTGGATAGAACACAGCAGCCGACCCCTCGCACTGAGCAGCTGAACCGGAGGTTTGCAATAAGGGCAGCCAGTGAATATTCGAAACCGGGCACTCTCCTCTGTGGCACCAGCCGGGCTGGAAGTCAGTCAGATTCAGATCTGGGCCTTCGATTGCTCCAGCCACTGTGGCATATGCAGGGAACCTGCCCGCTCACTCAGACCAGCCTTCCCCAACCTGGTGCCATGCTGGCTGGGAATGATGGGAGTTGCAGTCTCACACATCTGCTTGGGGAAGGCTGACTGAGATCATCCTGAGGCCCTGCCCAGCCTTCAGAGATGAGGCGGGTGGCGACCACAGACAAGGCCTCACCTGTGGTGGTGCCCGGCCCCTGGAACCCCTCCCCAGAGAGGCCCACCTGGTGATTACAGTTTTATTGCTCAGGCGCCAAGGGAAGACCATTTTGCTTTCCAAGGTTTGGGCTTAAGTGACACTGCAACTCTCCCTTCATTTTGCTGCTGTGCTTTGGGATGCCATTTTGGATTCTGTTCTGTCTGTTTTTACTGGTTTAACCTCATTGTCATCTTAGAATGAGTTGTCTCAAAACTGTAATATTGGAGCACAGACAGAGAAAAAGCAGGGGGGAAATATTTTAAATAAGTAAACCATTCTTACCGGATCCTTGGGGCTCCAGGTTCCCCTTCCCGTCCAGGTAAGAGACATGAACTAGAAAAAGAGGAACAGGAGAGAGTCAATGGCTGAGCTGCTTTTAATCCATCACTGAACATAAGAAGGGCCATGCTGGATCAGGCCAAGGGTCCATCTAGTCCTGCATTCTGTTCACACAGTGGCCAGCCAGCTGCCCACAAGCAGGATGTGAGTGCAACAGCACCCACCCACCCATGTTCCCCAGCAACTGGTGTACATAGGTATACTGCCTCTGATCCTGGAGGTAGCATGTAGCCATCAGGACTAGTAGCCATCGATAGCCTTCTCCTCCATGAATTTGTCCAATCCCTGTTTACAGCTATTATCCAAATTGGTGGCCATCACTACATCTTGTGGAAGTAAATTCCATAGTTTAACTCTGCGCTGTGTTAAGAAGTCCTTCCTTTTATCTGTCCTGAATCTCCCACCAACCACTTTCATGGGATGACCCTGTTGGATTCTAGTATTAGGACAGAAGGAGAAAAATGTCTCCCTGTCCACTTTCTCCACACCATGCATAATTTTGTATTCCTCTATCATGACTCCCCATACTCGCTTTTTCTCTAAACTAAACAATCCCAGCTGCTGTAACCTTTCTTCATAGGGGAGCTGCTGCAGCCCCTTGATAATTTTAGTTGCCCTTTTCTGCACTTTTCCCAACTCTACATATCCTTTTTTAGGTGTGGGGACCAGAACTGTGCACAGTATTCTATGTGTGGTCACACCAATCTTATACATAGATTTGTATAAGGGCAGTATGGTCTTGGCAGTTTTATTTTCAATTCCTTTCCTGATTATGCCTAACATGGAGTTCATCTTTTTCACAGCAGCCCAACTGCCAGCCTCATGCCTGCAGATCACAGGCCTTCCCTCTCTACATCCCCTTAAATATGGGTCTGTTTTGGAAAGTCCCACAACTCAGTCGTGGAGCCCCTGCTCTGCATGCAAGTCTCGGGTCCAGTCCCCACATCTCCAGGATTCCCAGATCCGAGGTCGGAAAAAAGCTCTGATCTTGGAGCTGGGAATCCACACTCAGATCCCCCTCCCTGCCTCACAGTTGGTACGGAAAGAACCGCATTGGCTGCGTCTCTGAGGTGGTAAGACCGACCTCGGAGGAGGGGGGAAGAGGGCTTTCTGGAGGAGGGCGGGGAGGGGAGGAGACCGGTCCCGCCCTGCAAAGCAGCTACGATGTATCCTGGCAGTGCTCCAGCCTCCTTCCCTCCCCGTCCAGAGCGCCTCAGCTAGACAGCCGAAATCAGCCATCTGGCCGATTTGCAGGACGGGATGAACGCGGAGACGAAGATCTCCTCTGCGCTCCTCTCACCCTGCATAGGATGCCCGTAAACCTCCAAGTTCAGAGGGTTACAGGCAGCCCCACTGGACTGCGCCCTAATTTGCTTTCATCACAGCTTAAACAGCATGTCAATTATTGATCTGCTGGTGGGGGCAGCCGTTCCACATCTGCAAGTGTGGAACGGCTCTCTGATGAGCTTCCGTCGCTCATTAAAAACCTGGTTGTTCAGGCGGGAATATGGGGTGGGTTAAGATTTTAAAATTTTTATATTGTTTAAATGTATTTTATTGCATTTATGTATTTTATTCTGTGTACATCGCCCAGGGTGGCCGGTTGCCGGCCAGATGGGCGATAAATAAATATTAATAATAAATAAATAATAATAAGTGCCCTCCGCAAGGCCTACCTCTCACAGCTGTCTCTGCACAGCCCTTGGGGATGTTGGTTGCCAGAGCCAACTCCACCAGGTTGACCTCGCGATCCTCCTGGAAGTACAGCTCGCCTTCCTTGATGGAACGGAATGGGAGGGCATCTTGGGAGCCGTAGCCACACACCGTCTGCAAGGACAGGACACCGTCAGCCCCTTGAAGTTGCTGCCCTTGCAAAACAGCAGGACCCCTTCGGTTCCTAGTAGAACTGTCAGTCCATGCAAGAGTTTTCCCAGTTGGCCATTCATTTGCCAAGTTTTAAATGGAATTTTATTCTTATACTACTACTTACCCCAGATGAGGTTTTACATTATCTTATGAACTTATTGTGCCCAAACACCACAAATAAAGGCCAATGTTGTAAAAACAGTTTGTCACTTATTCAACCCTCGGAAAGTTATACATATTATATCAATTCTGTTGAAATGGCCAGATCCTCACCAATCACACTTGCACAGCACCAAACCCTCAACAAGAGACAACTTTGTGAGGATATTGAAGGAAGCACAAGATCACTTTTATGGCCTAACCAACAAAAGCTACTGCTTGGGGAAAATGGAACAAAGCGCAGCTTGTGAACTTTTCTTTGCTGTTCCATATTGCAGTAATATATCAGAACCAAAATCTCCCCAATAATCGAATAGCACTTAATTCACAGCCCCATGATTAAAATAAGCTTTTGTTGTGTAAAATTTGTTCAGTGAATCGACTAGCCTGGGCAAAAGCAGGGCTGTTTCACGACATGCTAGTGAGAAAGGGGCTTCTGGGCTTTGCCTGTTGCCAAGACAGAAGATGCACAAAGAAGGGTAATTTGGGGCTGGTTCTTTCCCCCAACCAGCACACACACACACACACACACACACACACTGCAGCTCTCCACAAGCAAAGCCCCAAGGCTCACCTCCACGTTGCTCCAGCGTAAGGCTCGGTTGAAGTCTTCCACCGTCAGCTTCCGGCGCTTGGTGTGTTTCATGAACTGGGAACTGTTCTGAAAAGGAGAAGCAGGACGACACATGAAGCTGCCTTAGGCTGAGTCAGACAGGGATGTGCGACACTGGAGAACGCATTCTGTTTGAGCTTGACAGACTTTTGACACACTTCCGGCCTGATGGCTAAAAGCGGGCCAAGTCCGGGGGGGGGGGAGGTTCGGCTTCCACAAAATTGCTTGAACTATCTGCACAAATTTGGAGCTGAGAACTGTGTATCTCTAGCTCAATTTGTGCAAATTGACATTTGTGCAAATTTGGGCCAATTCATTAGATTCGAGTCATTGTTGTTGCTCTTGTTGTAGCTTTTAACATGTCAAGTATGGAAACATCCTCCTCCCACTGCATACGCACACGCTCCACCTTGGCCACCTTGAAGTTTCTGACCGTTAATTTCAGATTTGTGCACAATGCGGGCCTTTTATATTTTAATCTTACATTTTTATGTCATGCATAATTTAAATTTGGTGTTTTAAACCTAAGGCAGGGGTGGGAATTTGAGGCCCTCTAGATGTTTTTGGCCTACAACTGCCATCAGCCCTAGCCAGCATCGCCAATGATGAGGGATGACAGGCATTGTAGGCCAACACATCTGCAGGGCCACAAGTTGCCCACCCCTCAGCTAAGGGCTGAGGCAAGCAAGAAAACCCACCAACTTAGCAGGCTGCAAAGCAACGGCATTCTGTTGGTGACCCGGTGCTGGGAAGAAGCCATCAGGTCACCGGTAAGCAAATAAGGGCATGGCACTGGCTCCCCCATTCCCCAGCGTCCCTGGGGCCGTGCACAAGGAGGTCTCCCTCACCTGGGTGGCTTCTCGCAGGCGGTAACAGACATCTTCAGCCAGCAGGGCGGCCACCTCATCCGTCAGCTCCACCCCAGTGCTTTCCGCCATCAGCCGTACCGACTCCCGTGGGATCTCCACAAAGCGGCGTTCCTCCCGCTCTGACATGGCGGCAGCAGCAGGGCAGGAGGGGAAACCTCACAGCTGTTGCACATAATAAGAGATGCAGAGCATGACTCGAGACAGCAATTTGGGGTCTATAGAATCATAGCTTTGGAGGGGATCTTGGGGTTACCTGGCTCCACCCCACTGCTTGATGGAGGAAAACCGGAGCTAAAGCATGCCCAACCTCTTGCGCTCCCGCCTCTTGCAAAGACCTCCAGGGAGAGGGGAGACCTGCCTAGGTAACCAACTCCATTTATTTATTTATTTATTTATTTATTACATTTATACCCCGCCTTTTTTCCTGCAAGGAACCCAAGGCGGCTTACATAGTCCTCCTCCTCTCCATGTTATCCTCACAACAACCCTGTGAGGTAGGTTAGGCTGAGAGTCAGTGACTGGCCCAAAGTCACCCAGTGAGTTTCATGGCCGAGCGGGGACTAGAACCCGGATCTCCCGAGTCCCAGTCTAACACTCTAACCACTACGCCACACTGGCTCATTGTCAAAGTGCTCTAACTGTCAAGACGTTTCCCCTGATGTTCAGCTGAAATCTACCCCTCCCCTGTAACTTAAGCCCATTAGATCTAGTCCCGCTTTCTAGGGCAACAGAGAAGAAACCTGGGCTCTCTTCTGTATGACAGCCCTTCAGGGTTATAATGTCTCCCCAGCCAACACTTGTCCCCAACCTCAAGCCTTCTTCTCCAGGCTAAACCTACCCAGCTCCTTCAACCTTTGCTGGCCATCTTCACTGCTCTCCTCTGAAGCCATTTCCAAATTGTCTAAATCCTTCTTAAAGTGCCACAATCCTACATTCAACCACAATCCCAAGACAGGTCTGTTCTGACCCCACTAAAAACACAGGGGAAGGGTCTCCTCCATACACCCTCAGCACTAGTTTCACTGGGACTCTGGGTGCTCCTTATGCCCTTTCCCAACTCTGCTCAGGTTTAAGCAACTGTGAACACCCAACACCCCATTGCTGGGGCATGCTAATCTTCACCCAGATATACTGTTTTCAATTATTTCTAGGTTAGTTTAAGTGAATGAACGGTGGTGGTGGTATTATTATTATTATCATCATCATCATCATCATTATCATCATCATTTATATACTGCTCCATATGAAGTAGATTCTGGAGCAGTGAACAATAAAAAGATAAAACCTGTGGGGTAGGTTAAAGATTTTAAAATTTTTATATTGTTTTAAATGTATTTTATTGTTTTTATTCTATGTACATCGCCCAGGGTGGCCGGTTGCCGGCCAGATGGGCGATAAATAAATATTATTATTATTATTATTAATAATAATAATAATAATAATAATAATAATAAAAACAGATAAAAGAAACAAAAACAATACTTTGGAAATTCAGCCCATCTGCACTGCTTCATTGCCTTTGCTGTCCCATTCATCAACCCAGGCCTGCCCCCATAACACAACTCCTGCTTCTGGGATACATGCAAGTCTTTTATCATGGCCAAACAGATGTATTTTCTTTTCCTTCCTGCAGCTGGACTATGGACATCCGGACAGCTTTTGTCTCCTAACCTGTGGGAATATCCGTGAACATTCTGTGGCTTCACACCAGCTCAGCCAATCAGTCAGAGGCTTCTCCGCCACAGATTATGCTGGGAGGGTGAAGGTGACAGGTCAGCTGACATTTTACTGGTCTGAATAGTAAAACTGCATTTGGAAAATAACCAGTATCAGGAATCAGAGAAGCCAGTCAACTGGGCCCCCAAATACCCTTTTATTCCACTCACACCACTGCCCATAACCCACCAGGTTCTGTCCTGCCTCGGTTTCCTATCTGGCTGCCCAGGGCTGGAATTTCTGAATATTTCTGAAGCGAAAAACTGACAACCATCCCCTCATGGGAAAGTTTTAAAATCTCCTGAAATGTATTGTTAACACAAAGGGATTCTGAAGGGAGGAGGAAAGAGACATTGGCCGAAGTTCAGAGCCCCTGCATTCCACACAGAAGGTCCCAGCTTCAATCTCCAGCTAAAAAACCCGGGGAGATCAGGGAAAGACCCTTCTCTGCCCTCAGAGAGCTGCTGTCAGCCAGGAGCACGCAAAGCTCGGCTAGTCTAGATGGACCAATGATCCGATATCGTATAAGGCAGCGTCCTATGTTCCTACCCTGTGCCTGAAGTAGTTCATCGACATTCTATAGGTCTTACTCCCCAGCAAGCATGAACAGGACTGCAGCCGGTTCCCTTTGGTAATAAGGCTGAATTCCTGCTCAGCGTATTTCACAGGGTTTCGGCAAAGGCACGGGAGCAGGAGCTGCGCAAAAAGGTGCACGCAGCATGCTCTGTGCTCACCGTCCCTCCCACCAGCAGCAGCAGCTACATTTCCCACCAAGTTTTGGCAAGACAACTCCCTGCACGCTGCTCCCCCTGCAGCGAATCCCCAAAATATCTTCTCCCAGCCACCCCAACTCAGCAACCCACTGGGGGCCACAGCCAATTTAAAACTGGAAGTAAATCCTGGCAGGAAGGAATAGACCCTGGGGGATCCAAAAACCATTACATGTGAGGAAGGAGGGGAAGGAAGGATTGGGACCACGATTAGGGCATCCTTCGAAGGACCGTAAAGCCACTGCATGGAAGGAGAACAGGGGGAAGCAGGGGGGAAAGTTACCTGCTCCAAGCCCACCTTCCTTTGCGGCTCCGTGAATCAAGCAGCAGCTCAGCAAGAGGCGGGGCCGCGTTGCTCCCCAGAGTTCCTATTGGCCCCTCTCTGCTAGCCACGTGACCGAGGAGGGGCTGAAGCTGCCCGCGCCAGAAGCACGTCATGTGACAGCCGCTTCTTAAAGGGGCCGCTCCCAGCGCTTTCTGCTTCTGTCTCGGGTTTCATTAATTTATTTACAGCATTTTTGACCCGCTCTTCAGCCAAAAAAAAAAGAAAAAAGAAAAAAGGCTCCCAGAGTGGCTTACAAAGATTAATATTAGTCAGTCCTTGCCCTCAGGCTTACAATCTAAAAGACATGACACAAAAGGAAAAGGGATTGGGAGAAAGGAGGAAGAAATCAAAACTCAGGCACCAGTTCTTAGTGACAAGGTTCTTATAGATTTGTTCCCCCCTTTTTTTCCCCAGCAGGGAAGAGCAAAACAAGCTCCCTGAAGCTGTTTCTTCTTTGGCCAATGTATGGGGTCAGGCTGGTCTCCCCCTTGCCGTGATGTTAATCCCGGGAGGCAAGGGGTGCAGCCTCCCAGTGGCCCTTGGCTCTCTGGCGAAGGAGGCAAAGAAAGTGATCCCTGCTAACCTACTGGCAATAACAATACTGCAGATTCTGATCACTTTCTAGACAAGCAACTGAGGACGTTGCTAGGAGCTTAAAAGATTTGGGGCCAAGGCCCATAGGACACAAATCTGCATAAAATGTGCATGTGCTAATTTATAGCTATATATTCAAATTTAGAAATAATTACTAGGATGTATTTAAATGTCACAGAAGGCAAAACCAGCAAATTAATTTCTCATCCAAATAATCGGGGGGGGGGTATCTTCAATTAATTTAAACAACCCCTAGTTCCTCCCCTAGTTGTAATTAATTACAATTAATCTACAAACTCACTGTCTCTGCTGTCATTTCTCTCCCTCCCCATCCCTTCTCTCTCCCTCCTGGAGGAAAATTGCCCCCACCTCATGAGTGTGGCGTAGTGGTTAGAGTGTTAGACTGGGACTCGGGAGTTCCGGGTTCTAGTCCCCGCTCGGCCATGAAACTCACTGGGTGACTTTGGGCCAGTCACTGACTCTCAGCCTAACCTACCTCACAGGGTTGTTGTGAGGATAAAATGGAGAGGAGTGATAATGATAAATTATCATAAAATGATAATGAGATTAAATATATAATTGACCAAAAAAGGAAAGCCTTCCAAATATGGCAAAATGATATTAACTGCGCTGCCAAGGAAAAAATCTACGCTAGTGCAAAGGCTGAGGTCCAAAGAAGAACAAGAGAACTTAAGAACGCCTGGTGGAAAAAGAAAGCTGAAGAAATTCAACAACTTGCAGAATCTCATGATGCACAGGGCTTTTTTAAGGCCACAAGGGCCATTTATGGACCAAAAACCTATGGTACAAACCCTTTACAATCAAAAGATGGCACCAGACTCTTAAAAGACAAAGAGTCTATTGCACTGCATTGGAAAGAGCATTATTATGACCTTTTAAATCGTAAATCTAAGGTGGATAATGAGATTTTTTCGCAAATCCCGCAAAAACAAATTAGAGAGGAACTTGCAATACTCCCCACTTTGGATGAAGTAAAAAAAGCCATTAATCAAATGAAGAATAACAAAGCTAGTGGACCAGATGGGATTCCTGCTGAAATCATTAAAGAAGGGGCCCCCGAACTTGTACAACATCTTCATAAACTCATCGAAAAAATCTGGGTAAGAGAAGAGATCCCAGAAGACTTCAGGGATGCCATAATTATCACCCTCTTTAAGAAAGGTGATAGAACAGACTGTGGAAACTATCGGGGCATTTCTCTCTTAGCTACCGCAGGTAAAATGTTTGCCAGGATTCTCGCAAACCGTCTTCTATCAATTTCAGAAACTCCCTGAAACTCAATATGGTTTCCGCCCCTCTAGGGGGACAGTAGACATGATTTTTACTGCACGTCAGCTCCAAGAAAAATGCCGGGAGCAAAATCAACCCCTTTATATGGCATTTATTGATCTTGCTAAGGCCTTTGATACTGTAGACCAAACAGCTCTCTGGATTATCCTTATGAAAATTGGATGCCCCAATAAATTTGTGAATATCTTGCTACTTCTCCATGACAACATGATGGCTACGGTCTTGGACAACAACGGCTCTCATGATGCTCCATTTAAAGTGGGATCAGGTGTTAAACAGGGATGTGTTATTACCCCAACATTATTTGCTATTTTCATCGCCATGATTTTACATCTTGTCGAGGGGAAACTTCCCACTGGTGTGGGAATTATATATCGAACAGATGGAAAGCTTTTTAATCTCAGCAGGCTGAAAGCAAAAAGTAAGGTAATTACAACCTCCATTTTTATTTATTTATTTATTATATTTATCAATCGCCCATCTGGCCGGTCACCAGTTGTGGAACTTCAGTATGCTGATGATAATGTGGTCTCCGCACATTCAGAGGATGATCTCCAAACTATCCTAAATGCTTTTGCAGAAGCATACGGAAAACTTGGTCTCTCACTTAACATCAAAAAACCCAAAGTGCTTCATCAGCAAGTGCAAGCTAACCCTTTGGTGATGCCATCTATCCAGCTTGGCGGGACAATACTGGAAAATGTCGATCATTTTCTCTATCTTGGCAGCTGTCTTTCTGTTACAGCTAACATCGACAGTGAAATCCAGCATCGTCTGAGCTCCGCAAGTGCCGCGTTTTCTCGAATGAAACATAGAGTGTTCGAGGATCGGGATATTTGTAAGAAGACCAAAACACTGGTTTATGAAGCCATTGTATTACCAACTTTATTGTATGCCTGCAAAACATGGACTATCTATAAACGTCACTTCCACCTCCTTGAAAGATTTCATCAACGTTGCCTCCGGAAAATCCTGCGAATTACTTGGGAAGATAGGCGAACAAATGTCAGTGTACTGGAAGAAGCAAAGACTACTAGCATTGAAAAAATGATCCTTCAACGCCAACTTCAGTGGACCGGTCATGTTGTTCAAATGCCTGACTGCCGTCTCCCAAAGCAGTTACTTTATTCCCAACTCAAGGATGGAAAACGGAATAGCGGTGGTCAATATAAGAGGTTTAAAGATGTTCTTAAGGCTAATCTAAAAAAATGCAATATAAACATCAAAAACTGGGAAGCTCTGGCCTAGATGAACCATCTAACTGGAGGTTGGCCTTTCACAAAGGTTCTATGGACTTTGAAGAAGCTCGAGTGCAAGGTGAAAGGGAGAAACGTGCTAAGCAAAAAGCACGTCAAATGAATCCTTTACAAGACCATCTTCCATCTGGTAACCTGTGTCCTCACTGTGGGAAGCTGTGTGGATCTCGAATTGGCCTCCACAGTCACTTACGGACCCATCGCTAGAGTCTACACAATTTTCTTTAGAATTTTCCTCCTTTTAAAATCTCCTTTTTGTAAATTTTCTTTTTTTTCTTTAATCCTGGAAGACAATCTTACTCGGTCACGAGTGATCGACTGACTGACTGACTGACTGTGAGGATAAAATGGAGAGGAGGAAGAGGATTATGTAAGCCACCTTGAGTTCCTTGCAGGAAAAAAGGCGGGGTATAAATGTAATAAATAAATAAATAAGAGTTTCATCTATTTTTAAAACTAGAAATATTTCCCCCACAGGGAAGTGCACCACTCCGAGAAGCACTGCAATACCAAACTGATGCGTGGAACCGACAGAGCAAGCTCGTGTTGCATCTCCCAAGCCCCTAAATCCATTTAGGATGCAATCCTATTCTATGCATGTTTAGACAGAAAAAGAGTCCTACAACTCCCAGCATGCCACAGCCAAGGAACGCTGGAAGTTGTAGGGTTTTTTTCTGTCTAAACATGCATTGGATTACACCTTTAATGTATGATTCTCAAACAGAAAACATTGGATGTCAAACCAATAAGGGCAGGTACTAGGCTTGATCTTAGCCCACCAAGATCAAGTAAGATCTCTATTCCACGCCCGCCCTGTAACACGGGTAGACCCAGTGAGGTTTTTGGCATCCAGCTTGGACCCACACCCAAAAGCACAGGCAGGGAGTAGCACGCTCAGTTACTTTTCTAAAAGGAGCACTTTTGCCTTCTTACCTCTAGGTGGCAGCAACATAAATATACAGTACAATACTGTATGTTACACGCCCTCCAAACCTGCTTTCTGTAACATCTTGCCTGACGAAGAGATCTGGAGACCTCGAAAGCTTGCACTGTTGCACATTTTTGGTGACCTTTTGGTAAGCCTAATAATGGTATTACATTAATATGGATTTTGGATTTTTTCTAATAGTCAACACAGCTACCTCTCTGCTCTCTTTCAAGATCAGAGAATGTTTGATTCACCACTGTAGGATCCAAAGGTACCAGACCTTACAGAGGATATAAGAAAAGAATAGGAAACAATGCATGCTTTGGTTGCAAAACCACATCTTCACTGTGTCCTCATTCCCCTATCGCTGTTTGATCTTAACCAAAAGCTCTAGAAAAAAGAACAGTCCCTCCGCAAACACCAAAGAATACTGGTCCAATGAAATTTGATGTATCCCCAGCCTGGTGCCCTCTGGATGCATTGGACAATGGCCATGCTGGCAGGGGGGTGATGGAAGCTGTAGTCCAACACATCTGGAGGGCACCAGGCTGGGCGAGCGTGGTACTGTGGGGCAGAGGTAGGCAATCTGCTTCCCTTCAGCTGTGTTGGACAACAACTCCTATCATTGAGAGCCAGTTGGACAACAATGCTCATTAAGAGCCAGTGTGGCATAGTGGTGAGAGTGCTGGACTCGGACTCGGGAGATCCAGGTTCTAGTCCTCACTCAGCCATGTAGTTCACTGGGTGACTTTGGGCCAGTCACTGACTCTCAGCTAACCCTAACAGGGTTGTTGTGAGGATACAATGGAGAGGAGGACTGTGTAAAGCCACCTTGGGTTCCTTGGGAGGAAAAATGGTGGGTTATAAATGTAAATGAATGAAAGCTAAGCAGGGTCAGGCCTGGTTATTACTTGGATGGGAGACCCCTCCTCTAGTTTCCTGCATTGAGCAGGGGGTCAGACTCGATGGCCTTGTAGGCCCCTTCCAACTCTATGATCTATGAAATCTATGAAATCCCCAGCCAGAATAGCAAACGGTTGGGTGGGGCAGGTGTAACTTCACATATTTGGGGTTGCTTTCACCCTGGTCTGAGTCCAACGCATCTGAAGAGCACCAGGTTGGGGGAGGCTACTGTGCACATCCCTCTCCTCCCTGCCATTCTTTTTTAATTCTTATTTCCTTTTTATCTTTCAGTTTTGCAACGCTTTCGACCTCCCTCCCTTCTGGTTCAGGCATCAACCACCATAGGAAGCCTCCGAGAAGCCTAGAGCACCCTTTCGTGTGTTTGTGGGCGTTTCCGGACAGCCTGGCGCAGCCATAGAAAGCCTGCGAGAAGCCTAGAGCAGCGCCCCAGACCGTAGAGCCGCCCTCGCGACCCGGAAGTGGAACCACGACAGCGCGGGAGCGACGGTTGAAGCGAGCGCGGGTGAGTGGCGGTGCTCGCGGATCGGGGGGGGCGGCTGGGGGAGCGGGGGCCCTCCTCGGAAGGGGTCTAGCGGGCCACAGACGAGTGTCTGTGAGGCGCTTCTGTCGCCCGTGCTCGGGCTGTACAAGCGGCTTGGTAACGGGGTTCTCTGCTGGGCCTTTTAGTGCCTGAAGTTTCTTCAAGGCTGCTGATACTAAAAATAAACAGTGTGACCTAGCCTTCCCCAACCCGGTGCCCCTAGGTTCATTTATTATTTAAATTTATATCCCGCCTTCTCCTCCAAGAGCCTAAGGCGGCTTACATACGGTAATCATCTCCATTTTATCCTCAAAACAACCCTGTGAGGTAGGCCAGGCTGAGAGCCAGTGACTGGCTCCAAGTCACCGAGCGAGCCTCATGGCCGAGGGGGGCTAGAACCTGGGTCTTCGCAGTCCAACACTAACCATGATGCCACACTGGCTCTCCAGTGATCAGGGGCAAAAGCGTCCAGGTCAACAGCCGGCTGAAACCCCCACCAGTATCTCTCAGTCAAGGCTCCAACTCTAATTTCTTTATATATTTCTATCCTGCCTTTTTCCTGCAAGGAACCCAAGGTGATGTACATGATCCTCCTCTCCATTTTATCCTCCCAGCAACCCTGTGAGGGAGGTTAGGCCGAGAGTCAGTGACTGGCCCCAAGTCACCCAATGAGCTTCATGGCTGAGTGGGGACTAGAACCCGGGTCTTCCCAGTCCAGTGCTCCAACCACTATGCCACACTGGCTCTTAATGGCCATGCTGGCTGGAGATGATGGGAGTTGTGGTGTAACACATCTGGGGGCACCAGGTTGGGGAACACCAGTGTCGCTTCAAATAATTGGGGTTACTTCCTTTCCCCTCCAGTGGCAGAGTGTGGACACAAACTTATTAGGTGGCCTTTGAGCAGTCCTGGAGGGTCTACCAGCCGCGGGCCTTGCCATCCCCTCTCAGCCTACCCTATCCTAGGGCATGGATGGCCTTTTGTTTTGGGCCTACCTTACAGGGTTTCTGCCTGTTAAATTTAGGTCTCACCTTTCTCTTGGGATGCTCAAGGCAGCTTCAGAAAACCAAAGCTGCAAAAAAGTAGTAGTGGTAAATCAGTGGGGGGACGAGGAGGAGGAATGAGAGTATTTTTACGCTCTTAAAAAAAGTGCTCTTCCTCTATGACTTGGAATGGCTGGTGTTCAGTAACCAGAACAGGGGTTGCTAATAGAGAATTTAGAGAATAATAGAGAATTGTTATTGAAACTGCAAGATGGTAGTATCTTTGTCGTTGGTGGTTTGGTCATATATTACCTTCATTGGCTGTTAAAGCCAATGTCTGTGAGGAGCAGTACAAGCACATGGAGAAATGGCTTTGTTGTTGCCATGGCAGGTGAGCTGCCTTTTCCTTTCCTCTGCAAATTCTTGAGTGGTCCTATTTCTGTAGAGCGGTTTGGATGCTCAAAAGCACTTCTGTAAATTTTAATGGTGGTTGCTTGTTAGTTAGCAGTGGGTGGAAAGTAGAGAGAGTGAGCGCCCTGCCTCCAGTGATTTTGCAATCTAAATTTCAACAGTGGAGGGAAAAGGGGGAAAACAGGAGAGGGAAGGACAGTAAGGAATTACTGTGAGGTGTGAGCAAATAGGATTGAAGTGCTTGCCGATTTCTATGGGTTTAGTGTTGAATCCTGGGGTGAGATCCATACAGGATCCTGTTACCTTCAGCTGCTTCTTGAATTCTCAAAACAATCTACTCAGTTGCTGTTGGAAAAGGGATGCTGGACTAGGTAGGCCTTTTCCTCTAATCCAGCCAGGCAGTAATAGTTCTTACTAGCCAAGATAATTAAATCAAACTTTCTTTATACTGAGTCCTTTATACCCTGCCCAGAGAGCAGTAGATGGACCCATGGTCTATCTTATTCTACTGTGCTCCTGTGTAACAAGGGTGGAGGGGCTGGAGCAGTCATTAATCAAAATGAGCTGGGTCTTTACCTCATGGATAAATGATGGAGGTTTTCTGGAAAAGTTGGAATTGGGAGTTTCCAGACATTTTCCTGATGTATTTGAAGCCCTAAATCTGTTGGGAACTGAGTTAGCTTCTTTGGCTTGTATTTTAGTAAATAAAACTTTTTAAAAATACACCATGTTAATTATACTTTGTTCATGCCTTATAAATAGCTCAATTTTTTGTAGTATCTAAAAGTACTTGAACTCAGTATTTGATTAGGAAGAATATTCAAGGAAGCACATTTATTACAGTACAATCCTAAGCATGTTTACTCAGAAGTCCCCACTCTGCCATGAAGCTCCCTGGGTGACTTTGGGTCAGTGAGTGGGTGCATTTGCACAACACGCTAAGCCACCCTGCAAATAAGCTATGCACGCTGGGTTATTCACGGAACAGCCCATGGTGTGCCCGACAGATGATCAGGCTCACCATGACTTGTTTTCCCCCTCAATCCCCCAGCTGGTATCCCAATGTCCTTCATGGCAGAACCCGTCTTGTCTCCCCACTGCCCTCTCCAATTGCTACCCCTTTTCATTCACCACTGTATTTTGTTTTAATTTTAGGCACTTCAAAACAGTGTAATTGGGGTGGTTATTCTTTCGGCCCCTGAAAATTGCACAACTGTGTTTGTCTTCTTAAAAATTATTATTTGTTGTTGGTCTTTCACGAGCGTGCACTTAGGCCGGTCCGATATGTGTAGTTTTGCCTTGTCAATGGCCGTGTAAGTTTCAGCTGTCAAAGGGAGCAAAGTGCAGTAGGTAACATACATGCAAATTGACAAAGCGAGACTACATATAGGCTAATTTGTTCATGGTTGCCAGCTGTCAATTGAAAAGGAAAGGGGAGAAAGTGGGGAAAGTAGGTGCACCGAAAGGGGATGGCGACAATATCACCCCATTAGCAAAGTAATCTTTTTGTTTTTAAGTGTTGAACTGACAGTTGTCACTGTCCTCTACCTTTTAACACTTGCCCTATTTATTTATTTATATTTATACCCCACCTTTTTTCCTGCAAGGAACCCAAGTCTCCATTTTATCCTCATAACACCCTGTGAGGTAGGTTAGGCTGAGAGTCAGTGACTGGCCCAAAGTCACCCAGTGAGTTTCATGGCCGAGCGGGGACTAGAACCTGGATCTCCCGAGTCCCAGTCCAACACTCTAACCCAGTGTTCTCTAACCTTGGGTCCCCAGATGTTTTTGGCCTACAACTACCAGCATGCCCCAGCCAGCATAGCTGACTGGGGCATGCTGGGAGTTGTAAGCCAAAAACATGTGGGAACCCAAGGTTGGATAACACTGCTCTAACCACTATGCCACACTGGCTCTCCAGCTGCTCTAATCTCCAGCTGCTCTAGAAAGGGGATATATTAACTCCCCCATTTTGAGTCTCCTTTTCAGAGCACTTGCTGCTGCAGTTATTGCAGTTCTCTGACAGTTCTAAAAAATGAGCATTTCGGGGGACTGGGAAAAATGCAAATTTAATGGCTGGCAAGTAAATGGAGGGGAAATTTGTGGACCTGCAGTAATTGCTCCATTACTGCAGGTGCGCAAATGTCCCCTCCCTTCACTGCCCTGCCCTTAAATTGGTGCAAATTTCCCCTCTGTTCCCCCCAGCTATTAAATTTGCATATATTTCCCAGTCCCCCAAAATTTGCAGGTATTCCCAAGAGTAAGAAAAAAAGCCTTACAGGTGGCAGAATGAGACGGAGCAAATGGGGCACCAGCGGTACTTATACTGTTCTCCCCAATGAGGCACCATTCGCTTGGTCCCATTTAGCTGCCGCCTCTGGGGTTTTTTAAAGGACTGTCGGCCCCACAGTAAGTGCAGCAGTAAGTGCTCTAAAAAAGGGGGGGAGTTAATATCTCCCCTTTCTGCAGTAGCTGGAAACTTGGGGAAGTACTGAAATGGTAGAGGACAGTGAGAACTGTCAGTTCAACATTTAGAAGCCAGAGGATTTCATTGCTAAGGAGGTGATATTGTCACCACCTGCTTTTAGTACACCTGCTTTTGCCATTTTTCACCTTTACTTTTCAGTTGGCAGCTATACAACTGACAGCTTGCAACTGTGCACAAATCAGCCTATATGCAGTCTCGCCTTGTCAGTCTGTTACCTACTCCAATTTTATTTATTTATTTTATTATATTTATGAATCGCCCATCTGGCCAGACATCCGGCCACTCTGAGCGATGTACAATCCAATAAAATACAAGGGGGGGAACACACACAGAGTATAAAACACAATTAAAAACAGTACAAAACTTAAAAATCCTAACCCACCCAATATTCCCGCCTGAAAAGCCACGTTTTTAATGCCTGGCGGAAGCTAATCAAGGAAGGGGCATGGCAGAGGTCACTGGGGAGAGAGTTCCATAAATTGGGGGCTGCCACAGAAAAGGCCCTCCTCCTAGTCCCCACCAGCCTGGTTTCTCTGGCTGATGGGACAGGGAGAAGGCCGTCCGTGCCAGATCTTGTTGAGCGGCCTACTTGATGTTGCTGGAAGCGCTCCTTGAGATAAACTGGACTGGAGCCGTACAGGGTTTTAAAGGTCAACGCCAACACCTTGAATTCGGCTCAGCAAACAACTGGTAGCCAGTGCAACTCTTTGAGCACTGGAGTGATGTGATCACGGCGACGGCATCCTTTAACCAGGCGAGCAGCTGCATTCTGTACCAGCTGCAACTTCTGAACTGTCTTCCAGGGTAACCCCACGTAGAGCGCATTACAGTAGTCTAGGTGAGAGGAGACCAAGGCATGAACCACTGGTGGGAGCAGATGATTAGGAAGGTAGGGGTGCAACTGCCGTATCAGATGGAGCTGATACAGCGCCGCCCGGCTCACAACTGACAGCTGAGCCTCCATGAACAGCTGGGAGTCTAGAATGACCCCCAAGCTGCGGACCTGGTCCTTCAGGGGTAGATGTACCCCATTCAGCACCAGGTCAACATCCCCTAACCTTCCCTTGTCTCCCACCAAAAGTACCACGGTCTTGTCGGGGTTCAGTTTTAGCATGTTCCTTCCCATCCAGCCACCCACTGCCTCCAGGCACTTGGACAGGGTTTCAACAGCCAACCTTAGCGAGGACTTGAAGGAGAGGTAGCGCTGTGTGTCATCCGCATATTGATGACAGCGCACCCCAAACCTCCTGATGATAGCTCCCAGCGGCTTCAGGTAGATGTTAAATAACATCGGTGAGAGGATGGAACCCTGCGGCACCCCACAAGTGAGCGGCCGAGGGTCCGAAGCCTCCTCCCCAAGAACTACCCTCTGGTACCTTCCAGAGAGGAAGGACCGGAACCGCTGCAGTACAGTGCCTCCCATGCCCAACCCCTCCAGGCGGTCCAGGAGGATACCGTGGTCAATGGTATCAAAAGCCACTGAGAGATCGAGGAGGACTAGAAAAGAGCATTCGCCCCTATCCAAAGCCCTCCTCATATCATCCACCAAGGCGACCAAGGCCGTTTCTGTCCCATGTCCAGGCCTGAAGCCCAACTGGCATGGGTCTAAATAATCGACTTCATCCAAATGTGCCTTCAACTGAGCCCCCACCACTCGCTCAATCAGCTTGCCCAGAAATGGCAATTTGGAGACTGGCCGAAAGTTATTCAAATCTTGGGGATCTAAGGAGGGCTTCTTTAGAAGCGGTCTTATTACTGCCTCCTTAAGGGCTGATGGCATCACTCCCTCCTCGAGGGATGCATTCACTACTGCCCTGATCTCCCCACCCAGTTTTTCCCTGCAGCTCATAACAAGCCAGGACGGGCAAGGATCAAGCAAGCAGGTGGTCAGCTTAACAGAAGAAAGCACCTTGTCCACTTCACCAGAAGGAAGAAGCTGGAATTGATTCCACAAAACCAGACTGCCACTGGCCTCCTCCCAGCTGAAACTTACAAGGCCATTGACAAGGCAAGACTGCACATATCGGGCAGCTGTAAGTGCGCACTTGCGCACCCACATAATAATAATTATTATTTTAAAATGATGAACGCGTGCAATTTTCTGGGGCCAAAACAATGACCCCAACTGCGCTTTTTTGAAGCTCGGGGGCGGGACAGTGGTGAAGGAATTTTAAATTTAAAAGGGTGCTGAACCAGTGACGGTTTCTCCAAATTGCTGCTTGGGCATCAGTAGAGGGGCTATCACTGGTGGCGGCAAGGGCAAGATAGTGAAGACCGGGGGGGGGGGGGTGTTGCTGCTCTTGCCGAGCAGCTTGCTAGCCAATTCCTGCAACCCAGAATGGAATCAGTCTCCCAGATTCGGCCGACATGACAACCCATTGTGGGCTGAACATCCCCTAGGACAGGGTGACTTATTGTCCAAAAAATAAGCCACCCTGCGGGAAGCGATCTGAATTCAGACAACATGACAACCCAACCTGGCTACTTACCGACGATGGGGTGTCATGTCGTGTGAACCCAGTCACTGACTCAATCTAAGTTACCTCACAGGGTTGTTGTGAGGATGAAATGGAGAGGAGGAGGACTATGTAAGCTGCCTTGGGCTCCTTGGAGAAAAGGCAGGATATGGAACAAATCATAAGCATTGCATTGCACTCTTAATGTGGTTTAAATATTAAATTCAAAGCTTTTCTTGGAAATTATTTTACAGAGTACTTGCAAATATTTTAAGACACAACAATTCAACAGCATGCACTTCTATTACATTGTTTAAATTTTAAGGAGAAAGTGAAGGCGCTGAAATCGTTGACATTGATTTTCACACATCCAAAGAGCTGATGTTAGAAAGGAAAGACAGAAGTCCTAAAGTCATCTTCAGAGTTAATTAGAACTTTGAAAGTACCCAGTTTCAATGGTATTTGCATCAATTGATGATGATACTAGTTAATCTTGTGAAACAATGCACTTTTAGAAATGGAAAATTTTCTGTGGAAAAAACACAGCAGAAATCTCTGCGTCATATTGCTATTGTTGCTAGAAAAAACATTTCAGACTCTGAGGTGTTGCCTTTCAGTTCCAAGGTACTTGGTCGACTGAGCTTTCCCCATCCGTACCTTGTTCCAGTGCTTCCTGACTTTAAAGCCTCCCATCTTTGGCTTGGGTTGTCTCATCTATACCAAAGCATATGTTGAAAGGGAAAGTTTGGGTGTGGTGGACTCTTTCCTTGGGGTCTGGTGCCAATAAGAGCAAGAAGGTGGGAGTAAAGGGCAGGGCTGAGTGACAGCAGGTTCCTGTACTGCTCCTGGGCTGGACTACAGTGCTTAAGAGGAGAAGCCTAGCTGGGTTTAAGTGTACTGCTAAGTGAATGGAAACAGCACACCCGGCTGTGTTTGACTGCATATTCTTCTCCCCTGTATGGGTGTGGGAATCCCACAAGGAGGCTCTGGAAGGAGCTGAGGTAATGCTGTACTTTGACAGAGTAGTAGATTCTTGTGTCTGTTGTTGCCTAGATGATTGAGGGTTGGTGACATCTGATAATGCCAGCTGGTGTGTGGGCATGCTTTTAGGTGAAAATGGCCAGCTGGTAGACGGAGGAGCTGGAAACTTGCTCCTGTCTTTAGGAAGAGGGCCAAGCTAAACATGACAGCAGCAAGTTTAAACACATAGGAATATCGGAAGCTGAATTATGCTGAGTCAGTCGAAGACGGGCGCGCACACACACACACACACACACACACACACACACACACACACACGAGATCCATCTAGCCCAGTATTGTTGACACTGACTGGCAGTAGCTTTCAGGGGTTTCTTTCCTACCCCTACTTGGAGATGCCGGGTATTGAACACTGCATGCAAAACAGTGGCTCTACCACTGAACTACAGCCCATCCCCACCGGGTAACACAGACTTGCCGTGGTTGTGTGAGCAGGGGTGGAATCTGCTTTTAGTAGCAAAAGGGGCACACACTCCCCTTCCTACACTCTTATCTGCCTGGGCACTCTTATTCTTCAGCTGAGTCCATACGAGTGTGCTTGGCTGTGAGAAAAGTGCCCAAGAGAAGGACCGTGGAGATGGCAGGTAGAGGGTTCTGCACTCCTCACCTGCATTTCCCCTCTCCTCCTTAAATTGGAGCCTCCGCCCCCTGCTCTCCACAGTGGAGACAGATTTGTGCTTGTGGATTTGCCTCTGCTGCATCCGGGTTGGCCCAGGGGCTCTGCACGGGAGCAGCACACAGGCTTATGTTTTAGCACTTGGTTAGATTTCTGTCCTTGCTAGTTGGGTTCATTTTCATCTGAAGCCTGCAAAGGAAAGCCACAGCAACAAAAATTAATTGGTGTGATAAGGATTTGGAATTTTCTTGGTAAACTGAAACATGTATTCTTTATAAAAGATGTAAAGAATATATGTTTCAGTTTACATATATAAAGCTACTGCCACAGAGTGCCACTTTGGTTTTATTCTTGGTATCCATTGATTCCTAACTATCCAGCAGGTGGTGCTGTTGCCTTATTTAGCAGTGCTAAGTAATGCCAGCTGTCACTACCTTGCAGCGATTCCCTTATCTGGAGGCTGTAGATTGCTGCAATAATGGACCAGAGACCAACTGTGCATGACCCTAGTGAACAATAGTGCCCCCACATCCCCCAGAGTATCTTGGGTGAATGAGGAATTTGAAAATTACCGGGTTTAAGAACAGCTTCCAGTAGCTCCCAGTTCCCCAGAGCAGCTCTTCACTTCCCCCTCTCTTAGCTGATCTGACTCCCCATTTCCCCTTCTCTCCTGTCTCCTTGGCAACTAGCCATACTCACTCCCATTCCACCCCATCCTGACTGGCCAGTCCCACCTAAGGCTCACTACGCTACACATCAAAATACAGTGAGAGTTGCCAAACATTTAAAATTACCCCAAACATACACCGTTCCTCATCCTACAGCTCCTAACCTTCCTCCCTTCCAAATTTACTTTAAGAAGTGGGAAATATTCTGTCCCATGTCATTGCCTTCAGGGTAGGGTATGATTAGGTGCCTCCTGCAGTCCAACGAAGGCCAGACCCACTGCTGAAGAACCCCTGCTTGGTGTGCTGGTTTTGTCACCTGCTTGGTGACATTGTCTTCCCACCCCATTAGTCGTGATGTTTGGCTGACCTCTTGACTTGCTTTGTAGGCAGAGCAGCAGCCAAAATGACCACCAGCCAGAAGCACCGAGACTTCGTGGCCGAGCCTATGGGAGAGAAGTCTGTTGGCACTTTAGCAGGCATTGGAGATGTACTTGGCAAGAGGTTGGAAGACAAAGGTTTTGACAAGGTATCTTCTGGGCCATTGAGTCTGCAAGAGAAATCAGCTTACATGGTAGAGGATGAACCTGGGGCGGGTGCAGTTTTTCATTTGTGGTGGGGAACCTCTGCTTTGTGTGGGTCACCAGAAATGCCAGGCATGTCCTCAGGGCTGTAAGCTCAAGGCGACCTGCCTCAGTGTTAAGGTTCCTACAATGTGTTTAGGGCCAATATCATCTCCTGGCACAATCTGAAGGCACATGAACATGATGCAGATCTGTGTCTGGTTGAAAGGCCCCCATGAACCCGTGTACACTGTGCTGAGCGCAGTGGAGGAAAGATGTGATATTGCCACATGCAGGTGCTTTCACAGGAGTTTTCCAATGCAAATTTGGGGTGGGGAGAGTCCACTCATGGTAACCCTTTGTTCTGAGACATAACTGCATGAAGCAATCTGAAACCTTTAATAATGAATCTGGCTGAAAGCCAAATATGGAAACAGGGAAGGGAGAGCCACGGCACTGATAACCTGTAACTGCGTGGCTCTAGAACACTCAGTCTGCCAACTGCTGGTCTGATATCGTGGTCCTGACTTTTCTCCCTGTTGCTAACCCCTCTGTCTCCCCTTCCTCTTTCTTGAACCCAGGCTTACGTGGTGCTGGGGCAGTTTTTAGTGCTGAAGAAGGACGAAGACCTCTTCCGTGAGTGGCTGAAGGACACGTGCGGTGCCAATGCCAAGCAATCCAGAGACTGTTACGGCTGCCTGAGAGAATGGTGTGATGCCTTCTTGTGAATGCCATTGATCAAAGCTTGGCAGATGCTGTTAGGGCTTTTGTAGCTAGCTAGAGATTGAACCTCCTCTTCTCCCCCACTGTATATTCCTTATAAACCTTCCAGCATCTGCAAGGGGCTATTGCTCCTGACTCCCGGGGGCAGGGGGGAAAAATAATTATTGCCTTTTTAATGTAACAGAACCTCTTTTCCTCTGTGGGAGGGAGTTGAGATGGGGAAAATGTTCCATCCTGAGCCCCGTAGAGGTGGTTGTCTTTTATGTGACTTTGAGAGACCCCCTTCACTGTTGAGCCACCTAACTCCACAACCTGCTTGATGACAAAAGGGAGAGTTCTCAACTCCCTTGCCTCGAGCCCAGTTGGCTTGAGGTTTAACTGTTAAATCTAAAAAAAGAGATTTATGAGGATTTTTTTCTGACTTGTTTCAACTTTTTGATCCTCTACGTAACTTTTATGCCAGCTGGCTTGATGACAAGAACCAAAAATCATTGCAAAGTTTTTAAAACAATAAAAATTTACTGTTACTGTTCAGTATCGCTTGAGTATGAATTGGGGTGACTGCTGGTGGAGGTGGTGTGGCAGCTTGGAGGAGGCACTCTACTGGAGGGATTGACATTGCTGTCTGGGGAAGGGGTGGTGGAATCCAAACTGTGGCTTGACTCCAGTTCTTGAAGTGTGCAATAGCAATACAGCACCTCCCTGAGGTAGCTGAGTTGATGAGAAATTCAGGAATGGTCAGTCCTGGTCTCATGACAAGACATGGTTCTTTCAAACTCATCCACACGTTGCCTGTTTAAAATGCCCAGGGAAGGAGGCTGTGTGTTCTTGCCCAATTATTAGGATGGGGAGTAGTCCCAGATGATTGGGCTGGAATGCTCAGCCTCCTTCCCTGGACATCTTTAGAATTGTCTGGCATCATCTATATGACATCTTGTTAGGAACGGCTTGGAAGAATTTTTCCTGGCATAAGACTGAAATTGGCACACAAACTTTTGTGCCTGAGAACCATGGCTTGGCCTTTCCCTTGCTGGCTGCTTTGGATATGTGTCTTTAAAAAGGATTAGAGAAATTCATGGAGGAAAAGGTCATCAATGATTGCTAGTCATGTTGGCTATATGCTACCTTGGAGGCAGTATGTCTCTCAGTAACCAGTTGCTGGGGAATATTAGTGGGATGGTCCTATTGCATTCTTGCCCTATTTGTGGTTTTCCCACAGGCAGCTGGTTGGCCACTGTGAACAGAATGCTGGACTAGATGGACCCTTGGCCTGACCCAGCCTAGCTCTTACTTTCTTAAGCTTGTGTACAGAGTTGAAAGCCCAGGGAAGGGAGCTATTGTACTGCAGTAGCAAATTCCAGCAGAGAAGTGGGGGGAAGCTTTTCAGCCAAGAGACCTACAAAACTTTTTAAACCGCATGTCAATTCATTGTGACTATTACATTTCTTGCTCACTTCTTTAAAGCTGGACACAATTAGATGCAGGGTAAAGGATACAGTATCCAATCCTGCTTTTGGATAGGGAAGAAAGTACACTGATTTGATGATCACCAAGTGTCCATGGTCCCTGAGCTTGGATCTGCTGCACACAGTTGGCAATGTGGGTTTACTACTCAAAATATACAACTGGAAGCTGTAGTCAGCGCTGGCTCCCTGACTGTGCATTATTCGTGAATGTGTAAACATGGGTTTGTGAACAACCTCGTATTTGTTTATTTGCTTGCTATTCCTTTAGCTCGGTGGGGGAAGCTGTGGCCCTCCAGATCTTGTACTCCAATTCCCAGGGATGATGGGGAATGTAGTCCAACAACATGCTTCAGCTACTGGCATGTAGTGGCATGCTGCCACTGAACATGGGAGGTTCCGTCCAGCAACATGATGGATAAGCCATCGAAATTGCCTCATCCAAGAATGTACCTGGTCCCCTTTTAAAGCTATTGGTTGTTGCTACATCTGGCAGCAGTCAATTGCATACATTAATTGTGTTGTGTCAAGGAGGACTTCGCTAGACAAAAATAAGCTCCTGCCCATCAGTTTCAGTAGGTGATGACACCTGGTAATACAAGAGGAAGAAAAACTCTAGCCCCTTTCTCTATACCCTGCAGGGCAGGCCTCCCCACCCCTTTTCTTACACCAGAGGTACAGTGGGTTAAGTGGAGAGTTGATAAGCGGCCCAAGGGTCTGTGGCCTTTATGGGGCTTGGGACCTCTAAGTCCAGAGCAGCCTTCCCCCAACCTGGTGCCCTCCTTATACTGACTGGGGGAGGATGGGAATTGTAGTCCAGCACATGTGGAGGGCACCAGGTTGGGTGAGGCTTCTGTGAGGAGGGAATATGCCAGTTTATAGTGCCACGTTCTGGAGGAAAAACCTGAGGGTCGGGGTGGTGGCGGGGGGGGGGGGGAATCTGCACGTGATGTCACGTAGGTAGGACTCAGGGAAAGGCCCCGCCTCTTCCAGTGGGAGGGGGCATGGTCCGCCCCATTCGGGGGCAGCGTGATTTCTTCGCTTGGGCTGGGCAGGCGGAACTTGCTGAAAGAGGGCGGCCTCCCCAAGCCCCGCCCCTCACCGGAGCCAATAGCGGCACGCTATGTCCGAGTAAAAACATGCCGGCACTGAATAGGCAGGGCTTGCCAGAGGCCCTGCCCACCACCCCCAGACCGCTCCTTTCGCCTCAGCCGGCGAAGGTTCTCAGTCGGGAGTGAGGATGGCAGCTGCGTCGCTGTTCTGCTGCTTCCTCCTGCTGCTGGCGCCGCGCCTGCTGCCCGCGCCCGCCGCGCCGGGGGGCACCGCTGAGGTGGACGTGCGGGGCGGAGCGGCCCTGGCGGCGGCGCGCTTCGCCTTGGCCCAGGCCTCTCAGGGCGGCGGCGGCGGCAGCAACAGCCTCTGGGCGCTGTGCACAGCCAAGACCCAGGTGCAGGATGCGGGCGTGCGGCTAACCTGAGGGGGGGCGTGGCGGAGGGGGCGTCCCAATGGAATGGAGAGAGGGGGGCGTCTTGTGGGGGGGAAGGCCGTGGTTCTTGGAGGGGGGCACTTGGGGGGGAGGAGCAAAGTGTGACCTACGGCAGCCTTCTTCTGCCCGGCGCCCTCCAGTCTAAGGTGGCACTGCAAGTCCCATCATCCCCAGTCCGCATGGCCAAGGGAGAAGGAAGGGAGGGAAGGGGGAAGGAAACGGGGATGGGGCGGCATAGGGCAGCCCCATGGGGGCGGCATAGGGCAGCCCCATGGGGGCACTCCGGGTACGCCGGACTGCAGCGGACTGATCCCCAGCCAGCATGATGGGAATTGCAATCCAGCCCACCTGGAGGGCGCCAGGTGGTGCAAGACTGGCGCATAGCAAGGAACGACGTGCCCGCGGGCCATCCGCCCTGCCTGTGGCTGGGCTGGGACACGCACCTCCTTTGGCTCCCTCGGAAGGGAGCGCAGGAGAATTCGCCTCTCTCGGCCGATATTTCCCTGCTCCAGGACTTCGCCGTGGTTCTCGGGCAGAGAAGACCCTTCTCCCCCCCCCCCCCATCTCCTGCCTGCTGCCTGAGATCCTTTTAACTGGAGACGCCGCGAGGGATTGAGCCTGTCACCTTGTGTGTACGAAGCGCAAAAGTCCTCCCCAAAGCAAATGCAGGGCTCTCCTCCCATTCCTCTCCCTGCACCCCCTTCCTTCATACTGGTGGCCGCAGGACTAGAGAGCAAAGGGCCCGGGTGGGCGCCAGCAAGGATGCTCCTCTGCCCTCCGGGTTTTTACTGCTGCCGAAGAAATCCTCTTAAGGCACAATCCTATGCAAGTTTAGACGGGAAAATGGCCTACAACTCCCAGCATGCCCCAGCTGGGAGTTGTAGGCCTTTTTTCTGTCGAAACTTGCATAGGATTGCACCCTTAGTGGTTAGATTTACAACCCACTCATTCTAAAATAGCTCTGGGTAGCATTCATCCAGTTAGACTGCTTTAAAAAGGTACATTAGCGAAAAAATCTCCCAAGAGGCTTCCTGCCTTCAACTGACTTCTCTGATTAGGTTGGCTCCTGGATAATTCAAACCCTTTACTGATGTTGACCTTTATTATATTGATCCTGATTGATGTTGATCTGCAGTTAACAAAGCTCAACGCTCAGTCCTTGGGATGGTTGTGGTGTTAATTCACCGCTGACTTAAGGTGCAAGAGAACTGGGTCAGTGACTAAAAGGGAAGACTCGCAACCTGCCCTTGGGTAGCAGCTAGCCAGTGAATCAGAAGAAACCCATTCACCCACCTTCCTGCCCCTCCCCCAGAGCCCGGTTGCATCTTGGATGGGATCTTGTTATCAGCAGCCTTTAAGAGCAAGTTTATTAATAAGGATTTGAAATGCCCTGCGCACCTGACAATAATGAAAAAGGCAACCTGCTAGGGCACTGTTCTCCAACCTTGGGCTGGCTGGGGCATGCTGGGAGTTGTAGGCCAAAAACATCTGGGGACCCAAGGTTGGAGAACACTGCTAGGGTGACCATGAGCCCTGCTTTACAGAGGACCGACCTCCATTTGAAGGTGTCTTCTGTTTGAAGGGCTGTCCAGTTCACGTCCCGTTTAAAGATAAAGAACCATAAGAAGATTGAGCAGGGATCTTGAAGTTGCCTGTTGACCATTAGCAGCTGGAGAGCAGATTGAGCAGGCAGGTCACCTGGTCAGAGTCCTCACTATAGTGAGATGCATTTCTATTTAACTTATAGGAATTATTTCTGAACTTATATATATATATATATATATATATATTACCATATGCAAATTTTATGCAAAACATCCCCCCCTTTTGTCCTTTTTTAAACTGGTGATGCATTTCCTCTTTTCTGGTGATCTGTGAGTGGCCACCCTACACCCTGCTCTGCTTAATATTTCATTTTAAAACTGGGGTGCTCTGTCTGACAGGGACTTACCCTGTAGGAGTTCTGGCCACATTTGTCCCAGAGCGCCAGTATTGTGCCATGCTAGCTTTATGTCTGTGGTTTTGTTTATTACTTGGCTTTCATGAGAGCCTTTTGCAAAAGCTCAGCATTTTGGATTCACAAAGACTTAAGTAGGCAACAAGTAGTAGGACTGAAAGGTCCCCTTCCTTACCATTAGACCTTCAAGAATCCTGCACGACACCGAACATTCAAAGGCAAGGGAGTATCACCCTGCTATTAGCAAACATTCCCTTGTCAGCACTATGCCAGGGGCTGGCTTTGCATTCCGCTTCAGCTTTATATGGTTCTTGTTTTGTTTGTTATGCTTGCAGTGTAAGGCTATGAACCTCAACACTAAAGCCAAGGAATTAATTTTGGGTAAAGCATAATCCTGTCCAGCCACAGCTGTAGTTCTCCCCCACCATGACAGCTGCCTCCTTTCTCAAAAAACCAAGGCCATTCTTGCCCTTTTCCAGTTTCTACAAAACCGGTTTGACGCCCTCCGGGTATCATCATTTGGCAGTTTCCCCAGCTCTTGTCCTGCTGTGCGCTCTTGTCCTGTCTGAGAGTGCTTTTCTTGTCTCCAGGTGGTGAATGGAATCAAATACTACCTCAACATCATCCTGCTGAGGAAGCAGTGCAATGGCGACCAGGCCGCAGGCCAAGATACTTCCAGTTGTGTCACTCCAGGCAAGCTGGAGCAAATCGTAAGAATCAGCATTCTGCATGTGGTTTTCATAGCTTTCATAGATCATAGAGTTGGAAGGAGCCTACAAGGCTTTTTAGTTCTGGTTGTGGGGGTGAGGAGTAGTGAAGCCAACACCTCTCACATACTGAGACCTGGAGTTCAGTGAGTGGTTCCGGGTATCCCAATTTCACATAGTTGACTTCTCTGTGGGTTCATTAAAACTGATAAAAGCAGCTTATGAAATACCTGGGCAGGAATAATCTCAGACATGCAGTTGCTTGGACAGCTAGGAATTGGATGCTGCCACTGAAAAATGGAAATGATTTGTCCCTTAGGCATTTGAAATGTTTTATTGTACAGACACTGCCTGTACTGTGCTACCCTAGGGATTTGCACAGTATATTGCCTGGGCACAGTTTCATAGAAAGACGGGCGATAAATTTAATAATTCATTGCTTCTCTTTAATCAGAATTTCTGATACTCAAATCTATTGGGTTTGCCTCAAATCAATGGAGTAATGTGGTTGAATTAGGCCACATGATAGGGATCCAGGTCTGTAAGTCTTCATGTGATTTTTCATCCCCAAACAACCAGCAGTCCTGAAACTGTGGACACAGAATTGAAAGACCTGTAGTTCGCTTTCTGAGTAGTGAGAGATAATTATTTTATGCATTAAGTGTAGACATTGCGGCTAGCAAGGATTTGTAATTTCCACTGTTTCACTTTATTATAATCCCAATGGAAAACAATGAAGGTGGAGCACAGCATGCTGGGACTGTAGCACCTGACATGAGAAGGGCAGTTGTGTGTGACAGAACCACTTGCCCCATGATGCATTGGAGGTTGCTCATCAGCTCCCGTCTCTATGCCATCAGTGCTGTAAATCCCGATGTGCAACCTCTGCATGCATTAAGAAGCAGAATGTGGTGACTGGGCAAGGCACCTGAGCTGAGGTTGGGATTCGACAGAACTGGAGATGGGGCTGTGATGATGGCACTGAAGTGAGATTTCTGTCTTTCCCATCCTAAATCAGACACCTGGTTACTTAAATAGGAGCAGACTTCCCACCTAGGCTTTGTGTGCTAGAACTCATAGCTGGCTCAACGTAATTTGTTCTGATATGGTCATCTTCCAGTGTGCTGGGGACATGGGAGCAGGCAGTACAGTTTGGTCTAGGTCTGGTTCCTAGATGATTGGTCGCTTTCCGATCCTTCTCCCAGACATCTAGACCAGGGGTAGGGAACCTGTGGCTCTCCAGATGTTGTAGGACTCCAACTCCCTACAGCCCCAGTCAGCAAGGCCAGTGGTCTGGAATGATGGGAGTTGTCGTCCAAATACATCTGGAGGGCCACAAGTTCTCTACCCCTGGTCTAGATGTCTGGAAGAAGGATCTGAAAGTGACCGATCATCTAGAAACCTGGGAACATCTCAGATTTGCTTTGGTCTGCATAAAGTAGCATGATTCCTATTGCAGCAGTAAACATCAATATTGTTGACTCAGACTTTTAAACTACAAGGTCATAGTTCCTATTTAATACCCGCACTCTGCATACACTCTGGGGATCCAAGTTTGTCAGTCCCTGCCTTTTCCCCTCACATTTTATCTTGTGACCTGGTTTCAGCTGACTCACTTTGCATGAACTCAAACAAGAACTCAGTTTGCTGTCAGCTGATAGATAATGCCCGTTGTTGCTTGGAGGGAAGAGCTCTGCAGCGGGGGTTGAGGGACCCAGCCCTTTCCAGAGGCCCTGACTTTCCAGTGCTTATGTCTGGTTTGCCTAATGTCTGCTGTGTTTATGTGCCTTGCATGCACTCATGTCTCATCTCTGTTCTCTTTCTCCAGTCATGTCACTTTGAAGTCTGGAGCCAGCCCTGGGCAAGCAGGAAGAGACTGGTTAAGCAAGAGTGCAGTCCTTCTGGTAAGTCAGGTCTGGATAGCCTGTCTGACGCATAAATACAATCAAGAAGGTGGGACCCAGAACCTCACCTTCTTCATACTGCCTGCATAAACAGGCATTTCCTGGGGCAAGACCCTTTCAGAAATGTTGACTGAAAACAAGCAGCATCCAAAATGGGTGAGAGAAGAAAATGCCTTGTATTGACTCATCTGTGTTGATAGGACTGTGAGCTTCCAGAGTACACAGAATCCTCCAGGCAGAAATAACCTTTCCATGGAAGAGTTACATTCAAGCTTGAATCCCATCAATGCAGCTGAGCCAATGCAAGGTAGCTTCAGAGCCAGGTTACTTGAGAGAGTGCCTCCTCCCTTACCAACCTGCCCGGTCACTGAGGTCATCAGAGGACATTCTCCTGGTGGTTCCGCATGGACCTTTGGCCCGACTGGAGTCCACCAGGAGAAGAGCCTTCAGTGTGGTGGCTCCATTTCTGTGGAACTCCCTGCCTCTGGAGGTTAGACAGGCTCTGACATTGTGTTGCTTTCGGCGCCTGCTGAGGACCACCTTGTTCCAGGAAGCCTTCTCTGCTGTCAAACCACCATTTTAATATTTGTTTTCAATGTATTGTTTTTGTTTCTTTTATCTGTTTTTATTTTTTTATTGTTCACCACTCTGGAATCTACTTAGATATGGAGCGGTATGCAAATACTGTAAATAAATAAATAGTGTAGTACTCAACTACATAGTGTGTGTGTGTGTAATTTATAACTGGACCTCACTTCTTCTCTTTTGAGAATTTTTTTGGAAAGTACTGGTGCTATGAAGAGTCACAAAGAATGATCAGTTTGATGTGGACTACAGGCAGTCCCTGGATTAAGAACATCCGACTTATGGACAACTCGTACTTACGGAACAGAATTTGCATAAATGCTATATAATACGCTATACTGTTCCGACGTACGTACAAATGCAACTTAAATACCTACATTCTTAAGAACGGAACTCGTTCGTAACCTGGGGACTGCCTGTAGTAGGAACAGAAGGTCGGAGACACTATCTGGCCCTCAGAGGATCCTCCGCTGCAGTGAGAGAGGTAAAGATTCATCCTGGGACATTGGACTTGACAGGAATCATTGGGGTGCAGGCTGTCAGGTGGAAGGATCGTGCTGCATATCACATTCAAGCAGGTCTTGATGAGGAGATCCAGTGGGGAGTGGAAGGACTTGGGATTTTGGCCCTAATTTCTGGAATTTGTGTAACAGTTGAAATATCTACTTGATTTGAAAGTTATTTCCTCTCTTTTCCTGTCCCCGCAGAGCCATCTGAGGTAGCCCAGACAGCAAAATTGGGCAACTGGGAGGTATTTCGTCCCAAGGCACCTGCTATGGAAGTTGAGGAGTCATCCCAGGGGGAGAGGTTTCTGCAGGTGGGTGTCACTTTTCCCTGGCTCTCCCCTACTGAGAGCCCCCGCCCCCCGTAGTTCGGTCAAGGAACAACCTCCTGTTCCTCAGCAGAAGGGGCTGTTGTTTTTCCTAGAGGAAATCTTGATTTCCTCACAGTTTCCATGGGAAAACTGCACTCTGCAATCAGAAGCAGTTCTGTGTCAGTTATTTCATTCTTGACAGTCCCTCCAAATGTGCCACGGATCTCCAGTTTGCCAGCTTCTCAGTTCTGGATTCTTTCTTCCATAGAATGCCTCCATCCATCTGGTCTCCCTCTTCAAGGATTTTGTGAATACCTACAAGAAGAGCTACAAGGACAAAATAGGTGAATGCTGGGTGAAGGAAATTGCCAAAACAGGCATAGTTTTCCTAGAACTGCCTCCTAATAGGCTAGTGCAAAATATGTGGTGAGGATTGACCTAGATAAAAGCTCCCAGGATCAGGCCAGCTTCTCAGTAGAGTTTTTGTTGTTGTTGCTCAGATCTTACTGCTGCTCCCTGGCACAGTCTCTCCTGAATCCAGTCTTGCTTACTTGGACCTTGCAACCCCATGTAACACCCACTGCACTGGCAGAGTCTGATAGTATTAAATTTCTGCATGTTAAACATGCTATAGAAATAGTAGCTGCCACAATAAATAAGCAAGAACAATATTGTAAACAATCGTCATTTGTAAGTATTTCCCTGGGTTTCTTCTATTCAGAGACTGAGAAGCGCTTCAGAATATTTGCTGAGAATATCGAGAAGGCCCGGGTCATTCAGGAACTGGATCAGGGCACGGCAGAATATGGAGTCACCAAATTTAGTGACCTGACAGGTAAGTGAGAACAGGGAAAGCATTTGGCTGTCAATTTCTCATCTGGATTATAAATGCTTGTTATGAATTTTAATTTGTTGTCGATCTATAGTTCCGATATTTAGGAAGCCTTTAGCTACCCATTAACTACCTATAGCTGATTAATATGCTTCAAACAAAAGGAACAACAACAGAAATTGTTTCAGGGTGAATTCAGTCTTGTACTAACAAGAACTCCTTTGGGTCTATTTTTCATTTTTATTTAAAAATATTAAAAAATGGCATCAGAATATATCGTATGCAGGCTAAAATAATAGTTCCTTAGTAGTAAGAAATGCTTCAAGATCTTAATAGTTTAAAAGAATACAATATTTCCTAATTTTCTGTTGTCCAAGATTCCAGTCTTAATAGTCTAAAAGGAGAGATTTCATCTAAATACCAGGTTTCTTACCAACCTCCAAATAGGCTGTTCAGCTGACAGGTATACAGGTTTTGTGAGCTTCTAGACCAGGGGTGGGCAACTTCTGGTCCTTCAGATGCTTTGGTCTAAAATTCCCATCAGCCCTAGCCAGCATAGCCAATAGTGAGGGATGATGGGAGTTGTGGGCCGAAGCATCTGGAGGGTCACAAATTGTGCACCCCTGTTCTAGATGATAAAGAAGCTGATATGCCCAAAACATTAGATCTTGATATGCCCAAAATTTATACACGTTCTATAGTATTACTTAATTGTTCATAATTATCTACTGCCCCATAAAGTTGGCTCACAGTCTTAACTCCTCAAAAATCAGGCCTGTGGCTTATGCTGGCTCAGCTTGTCTGAGTGTGGAAAGCTAAGCAGGGTCAGGCCTGGTTATTACTTGGATGGGAGACCCCCTCCTCTAATTTCCCGCATTGAGCAGGGGGTTGGACTCGATGGCCTTGTAGGCCCAACTCTATGATCTATGAAATTCCTATGAGAGTAAAACACACAAAAAGAGCCTTACAGAGGCTTCTGTCTGGCGGTGGCAATCCAGTAGAATCGCACCCTTAGTCTTGTATCTTTTAGACTAGATAAGATTGATTGTGAATCATATCTTTCAGAAAACTCATAACACAAAATTTACTACTTAAACCTAAGACATCTATATTTCAGGTTTTACAGTGTTTATACCTGATATGATATTTATTGCCCAGTAATTATTGACTACTATCTGCTAAGCAAAAACACTTAAATACACTCTTGATTTTGAGTAATAAAATAATAAAGTTTTACAATCTAACACTCTTCAAATACACTTTGATGCTAAACCTTAAGTTTTACAACTCCTCATTCCCTCAAATGACCCTTTGAATTATGGGCTCTAACTCAGCATTCTCTCTTTAGATATTATCCAGACTATCTTGCCAATTAGTTTTTGATATCATTTGCCCAGAATTCCTTGTGTATCTAGTTGTGTCTTTTTGTGTCTTCTCTTTAATAAAGATACTATTTTTACTTATTTACATACCCAAATCCTTACTTTATCATTAAGCATTTTAGTTGCCCTTCACTTGGCCTTTCACAATAAGACATCATATATTGCTTTGAGAGAGGTGGGTTAGCAGTTTCTCAGTAGCCTTCTCAACAATTCCAATAAAGCCATTCTTTTAAAATCCATGGCATGCTGCCTTCTGCGAGGAAAGGCTTGGAATATCTTGCACCCACAAACTGCATTCTTTACAAAAAATTCTGTAACATCTGGACAGCCCGATCTCGTCTGATCTCGGAAGCTAGGCATGGTCGGGCCTGGTTAGTACTTGGAGGGGTGACCGCCTTGGAATACCAGGTGCTGCAGGGAGGGATCAGAGCTCAGTGTGAGAGAGCCCCTGCTTTCCATGCAGAAGGTCCCAGGTTCGATCCCCGGCCTCCAGGCAGGGCTTGCAAAGAATCCTGCCTGAAACCCTGGAGAGCCATTGACAATACTGGGCTAGATGGACCAATGGTCTGACTCAGTATAAGGCAGCTTCCTATGTTCTTCCTATGTTCCTATGTCTACTGGTAGCTGATGCATAGCCCTCACTGAACCCTGCCCCACCAGGCTCTGGTTAACAGACAAGGCTCAGATGAAGAGTCCACACAAGGATATCTTTTCTTGAGGTGCTGACTATCCCAGCTCATAAGTCAATGCTCTGAAAGTTCCACTGTCTCAACAGACCCTGGGACAAAATAATTTCCCAGCCATAACAGCCAATTAAAATGTGTCATGTGGGTAGCACATAACGACACTGTATCTGGGCCTACTCTGTCTAGACCTGGATCCTGACTTGGATTCCTGCATTGAGCAGGGGGTCGAACTCGATGGCCTTAGAGGGCCCTTCCTACTGTTCTATGATTCTATGACCCAGGGGTAGGCAGCGTGGCTCCTGCAGGCACCTGTGCACCCCCGGACACCTTTCTTGGTGTCCACTGAGGTAGGTGTGTGTGTGTGTGTGTGTGTGCGCGCGCGTGCATGTGCAAGAGAGTCTATGGGTGATGAGCCAGGGTGGGAGAGAGAAAGTGGTCAAGGGGGGCATGTTTGCTGGCAGAGTGGGAAGGGGGGAAAAGGGGGTTGTGCTTTGTGACTAGCCATGCCTCCCATATCAGCCATTTTGTGGTGGTGCCCAGGACAGTTTCTCGAATTGCCAAATGTGTCCAAAGGTCCAAAAACATTGCCTGTCACTGGTCTAGACATATTCCCATCCACTCCTGAGCATAACCTACACCTGGAAGAATGGGATGCTGGCGTAATGGGGTCTTCTGTTGGCTGGATTCTTGCCCTGCTTCCTATGGAGAGAGCACATAGCTCAGTGTAGAAAACCTGCTTTGCATGTAGAAGCTCTCTGGTTCAGTCCTAGCCATTTCCAGTTAAAGGGTCTTCACATAGCAGGTGTTTGCCCAAGGCCTTGGCAAGCGGCCTCCAGCTCATGAAAGGCTTTCCTCGAAGTCCCCCTGCCTTCTGAAGTTAAGCAGGCACTGACTTGGGGAAAGGGCTTTGTTGGTTGTGGTGCCCCATTCGTGGAACACCCTCCGCACAGAAACTGGCCGGGTGCCAGACTTGGTGGCTTTTTCGTGCCAAAGGAAGACGTTATTTGCCCAGGCTTTCCAGCATGTTATTGCAGCTGGTTTTTAATTTGACCGTTTTATTGTTTGGCTGGATTTTATCACTTTGCCGTACCCCATTGCTTTCTGTGTATCTGTGTGGTTTTTAATATGCTAGTTGCCCTGGGAGTTTTTAAACAGAAGAGAGTGTATAAGTATGCCTAATAAATAAAAGCAAATACAGGGCAAAATGGATGAATGATCTGCTTCAGGTGTAGGGCAGCTTCATGAGTGTAGCAACTCCCAGTCTCTTTTCAGTAAAACTCTGGTGCAGAAGCTTTGCAGGCTGAAAACACCCAGAGCAGCCAACCACCAAGCATCCTTCAGAGATGAAAAGCCACCAGAATGCCACAGTTGCCCCACAGTTATAGCATTTCCACGGTCTTTTCTCATCTGTTGTGCATCTTCAGAGTGAGCCCCCAGGCCTTGTAGAGTTGACTGCCGGGTCCTTTTAGCCAGTATTGCCCGCTCTGACTGGCAGTGACTTCCATCATTTCAAGAAGAGAGGGGGCCTTTCCCCTCACCTGCTCCCTGGCTCTCTTAAAATGTCTGCTTTCTTCTTCAGCATTTTTCTGTTTGTCTCTTTCCAGAGGAGGAGTTCCGCTCTACATATTTGAACCCACTGCTGGTCACGCTGCCTGGCCGGCCGATGAAGCCAGCCACCATCCCCAGTGACCCAGCCCCTGACAAATGGGACTGGCGAGACCATGGGGCTGTCACAGGTGTCAAGAACCAGGTCAGTCTCCCTCTGCCCGTTGCAGAAGCATCTGCCTGGCCAGGGAACTGTGTGGGCTTTGAGTTCCTGAAGGGGAGAAAAATCCCACGGTTGTGAACAGCCATCAACGGGCCTCTGTACGTGCCCTTGCTGTTTTAACATGGGGCATGGAGGGTAGTGATCCATGACACATTCTAGGCCTGAGCCGTTGAGGGCTTGAAGGTTTCTGAGGCTGTTCCCCAGTTCTTGAATATGAATGTCCTTTGTGTCTGGACAGGGTCGAGTTGTCTGGAGTAACCGTCTTCCCCATCTCCTTTTCTCCTGATTGCAGGGCGACTGTGGCTCTTGCTGGGCCTTCTCGGTAACAGGCAATGTGGAAGGACAGTGGTTCCTGCACAAGGGCTCCTTGGTCTCCCTCTCTGAGCAAGGTAGGCAGACAGGCACTGGGTGATTGGGTAGTTTTCTGGGCCACAGAGCTGTGTTGTGATCGTCTTGGTGTTTCCCTTGGCTTGAAAGCATGTTTTCTGGCTCCTCTGCCAGGCTGCTTCCTGGCATTCTTTGTGGTTGATTGTCCCACACTGGCAAGAGGGGTGTGCTCACAATCTGCTCCTGATGCTTGTTGGCAAGGGAGAAAATGCTGTCATTGGTGTGAGGCCTGATCTGCATGTAATGCTCATTGGGGTGTATCTCAAGACTGTGAGATGGTCATGAATGATGATGAGGTGTACAGCTTGGAGCTAGGTTGCAGATGGACCTCGGGAGGAAAGGTGGAGAGGGAGGCAGGAGCAAGCAAAGGCAACATCAGGGCCTGCTCCACTTGGACTGCCCTCCATCCCCCACAGGGCTAAATGACATCAACGGCCCCATGGGAAAGAAGAGGGGAGGAAGGAGCGGGCAAAGGGCACATCAGGGCCTTCTCCACTTGGACTGTCCCACCACCACCCTGGGAGATGAGAGGCGAAGCCGGGAAGCCAGTGTTTTTGTGAATTGTTGTTAACCGTCCAGAGAACTTCAGCTATTGGGCAGTGAATGAATGAATGAATGAAAAAGAAAGAAAGAAGAGGGTTGATCCCAAGACTGAGAATAGCATGAGTGGACCCAGCTCTAGGTTCTTGCCAAGTGACCGCTGCTCTCTCCCTCCACAGAGCTGCTGGACTGCGATGCCCTAGACAAAGCCTGTAGAGGAGGACTGCCATCCAATGCATATGAGGCCATTGAGGGACTAGGTGAGTCTGCCTGCAGCAAAACGTTTATTTTTGTGCCAGTGAGGTTCTGGGTCCTGTGTGGGAGATCCTGCAGCTTATTTCTGTGTGTCTGACATCCAGCTTGAATCTGCTTTTGGTGCTGCTTGAAAAATATAGTACGTAGCATTTTGAGTGTCCAAGGCACAGCTGCCTCTTTATGGCAGTCTCTGAACAACTGGGTGCCTTGAGCAGGGGGAAAAGTATGATGGTTTCTTCCCTAAACTAAAACATACCCATTTTGCCAGTTTCGTCTTGAATGTTGTTCATGCCGGATGTTTCCCTTTTGTGGAACATGGCTTTTCTGGTGCAAAACCTGATCTTTTAAAGCACAGCTTTTATTACAGTTCCTCAGTGGCTGTGAAGTAACCACCCCAATGAGGTTCGAAGCTGCTCTGTTTGTGCAGTGTTTTGGTGAGGATGCAGTTCTCTTTCAGAACTGCTGATTTCAGACTGTTGAATGAGCACTATAGCCCTGTATTACTGCTGCTGCTGATTATATTACTCATTTTTGGAAGCTGCAGTTATCAGTGTGTTTTTAAAACAACTCCTGGGCCCCTTTCCTGCACAGCTAGAGCCCAGCCTATTACCCTCCTCCCCAATTTTCCTTACTGGGTCACAACTTCATTGGCATTCCTACTTCTTCTCCCTCCTGCAGGTGGCCTGGAGACCGAGCGCGATTACAGCTATGAGGGCTTTGAGCAGAAGTGCGGGTTCTCCAAGGAGAAGGTGGCCGTTTACATCAATAGCTCTGTAGACATCTCCCATGATGAGAATGGTGCGTGTCTGAGACAGCCGTGTGTGGTGTTTGTTGATGCACCAAATCATGGATCCCTTAAGAATGTTGAGAGATGGTTGGGAAGTCGTGCTATGGAATGAGGGAAGGCGAGTTGCATGTGCCTTCAGGGCGTGGTCTGAAGGAACATGGTGTAGCCACCTTGCTGAAGCTAAGCAGGTTTGGGTCTGATCAGCGCCTGGGTGGGAGACCACCCGGGAATCCCATGTAGCCACCTTGAGTGCCACGATAGAAGAAAGATGGGGTATAAATGTAACAAAATAAATAAGAATAAATGTGCCTTTGCATCTAACAAGATGTTCTCTGGGCTTGCTAGGTGCCCTTGCCAGTGAGGAGCCAAGATCGTAAAAATCTTGATCATACACCTAAGGGCTTCTCTACTTCCTGCTAGGATCAATGGTTTGCTGTCTTACACTACTGTTGACATCATGTGTAGCATAGGGAACACACTGAGATGCTGACAGCTATAATGAGATTGAGCAGAAAGGCAGTATGTCAACATTTTAAATGCATACATATCCACATGTGTAAAATGCTGCAGCTTGGAAAGAGCAATAGCTAATGAGGAAAAGTGTCTGCTTTCATTTTCTGGGGATGGGCTCCAGACCACCTTTCTAGGGTAAGCTGCCCCTCCATTTTTTATGTCTGTGAACTCACAATAGTCTTGCACATAACTTTCCACGTTCTCCATTACAGAGATTGCAGCCTGGCTGGCAAAGAATGGTCCGATCTCCATTGCTCTGAATGCCTTTGCCATGCAGGTGAGAGAGCCCCTAAAGGGCAGTGCTGCTCTTCTGTACGGTGAAGAACAGACGTCTCCCTTTTGGTGTGCAGATCACAGGGAGGGCTCCCCCCTTGCTTAACAGCAGTTTGGGGGCCATGGTGCTGGGCTCTTTAATGCTGTTTCTGCTGTAGCCCCTTGTGTAGATGCAGTCAGCTATGTAAGTTGACTTTGGAGTTCTTTCGCAGCTTATTCTGGTTCCGGATTCCCCCATCCCTCTTTTTGCTATGAGTTGTGGGAGGGAGGGCTGGGCCATGTGGGACACTATATAAAGGATGATTCAGAGTGGCGAGGATGAGGAGCTGTGTAGGACACGTGTTGCAGCTAGGACGTGTTTTGACTATTTCAGTGCTGTAGTTCTTGGACCTTAGATCCATCCTGAAGGCCCAAACATTGCAGTGGGGAGCAAAGTACCCCATGTGTGATGAGTTTGCATTACGTTTTGTGGAGCCCACAGTTTCTTCTTCTTCTCCCTGCTCCAGTTCTACAGGAGGGGAGTCTCTCACCCCTTCTTCCTGCTCTGCAATCCCTGGATGATTGACCACGCAGTCCTCCTGGTGGGCTACGGCACACGTAAGTGGCTGCTTCAGGTTGGGCATGGGGGATGTTCCTGAAGCAGGGACAGGGGTCCTGTGGAGCCTACACGCTGGAGCCTGTGTTCCACTGTCTTGCTGGCAATCTCATGGATCTCTTCCTTCTACTGCCCTTGTGTGCTGGTGCCTCCCCCTCCCCCGGCCCGGTGGTAGAATTGGGCTGGCTGCAGATTGTTAGCACCTTGATTGTTAGCCTAGACCTGTGTTCAGTGATGTTGAGCATGCTTACTTTCACATCTTCCCTCCAGTCTGTTTGTTTGTTTAAAACATACCACACTTCATCATAACAGATTTCAGGGTTTTGTACAGCATAAAATAAATACAACCCACCCCCCACAAAATTAAGAAAACAGCAGATAAAACTTCAAAATGGATTAAAACTTGCTGAACAACAAAAAAAAGATAACTCCATTAAAATACCTGGGTAAATAAAAAGGATTTTGCCTGGTGCCTAAAAATTTAGGTCCTAAATTATAGCCATGTTGGCACAAGGCCAACTTTTGGGGAGGGCATTCCATAACCTGGCCCCACTGCTGGAAAAGTTCCCTCTCTCATAGATGGTCTTTGTACCTCAAATGGAAAAGATACAGGGAGAAGAAAAGCTTAAAGAACAGGCAGGTTGATAGAGAATACAGCTGCAAGAGCACGTTTTAGGACAGGATTGGCAAAAGGTATGGCCGTGGTCTGCCAGTGGACACAAGTGCCTACTGGTAGCTGAGATACTTTTCACAGAATGCTTGTCCAGCTGAACCTTGGCCTGATCTGGTACTAACAATTAAGCACAAGTGCCAGTGATGTGGGTTTTCTGGAAAATTTTGAATTGGAAAATTGTCCAATGCAAATTAGGTTAATTTGCACAGAGTCATTCACATGGGAATTTTCTCAGAATGGAAAACGTTCTGATGCCCCAGTCAGGGGTGGGAAACTTGTGGCCCTCCAGATGTTTTTGCCTACAACTCCCATCATCCCTTGCCATTGCCTATGCTGGCTAGGGCTGATGGGAGCCGTAGGCCAAAACATCTAGAGGACCACGAGTTGCCCACCCCTGCCCTTGAGAGAGCTAATTTATTATGTTTATTTTACTTGTACTGAATAAACAACAAAGATAAAAAAAAGTATCCCATATTAATTTTTTGTCCCAATGCACCACAAGTATTTGACGTGAAATATTTGAGAGGAAAAATTAAAGCACAATTAATGTGTTTTCAATGTTATATTATGTAGAAATTTGTAATGGAATACTTGTAAAAAAAAGACAGTAGCATGTACTTCTCTTACATTGTTTAAATTTAGGGGGGGACAAAGATACTGAAAACTATTGACACAATCATTAATTTTAGCAATCCAAAGAAATTTGCATGATATGCGGAAAACCGCTCATCTCTTTCAACAGAATTCAACTTTCTTCCACTGAGTTTGCTGGGGCACCTTCTGCTTCGTTATTTATTTATTTAGTTATCGCTATTTATTAGTGATCTTTCCTGTTCTCTTATTTCTCCTCCATTTCACTCTGAGGCATATCTGTATTTCAATGACATATATGTATTTTCAGGTGAATAATCACCTGAAAAACATTAATTACAACTTTAAAGCTGCCAGACTTGCCTAATAATGTATTTGCAATTAGCATACATTCAGTTTTACTAATGAACTTATGAAGCGGGAAAATTTTCCGTGGAAAAATAAAGCACTGGAAAAATTTCCTCCCTACATTGCTGAAGAGTGTATACTTCGACTCACTCAACACCAATTAGTTATCCCTTAACTGTTCAGAGAGCCTGACTCTGTGCTCTTGCTTTGTAAATGTAAAGCACGTTATAGGACTGGAGGGATGTTAGAGGGGCGGGGAGGCCAATCACGCAGAACTGAAATCAGGGTGTCTCTCTGCTCTGGTGAGTGTTCTCAGGCTGTTCAATCACAGCAAGCCTCAATAGGCCTGCCAAGATTCCTGTGTAAACCTGGACATTACAGCGATTTCCCAGAAACCTCTGCAAAGTGCAGGGGTTCCTCAAATGGCAGGTCGATCTGGGAAGGGTTCCTTGAAAGTAGGTAGATTAAAAAACATCAGTCTAGGCTCTTGAAATAGAAGTCAGGAAGCCCACATTTGTGCATTGCTTGATGTGACTGCCTGTACAGAGCGAGGATAGGACTGGTCAAATGGGTTGGCATTCCTAACTTTAGCAGTGGTGTGTGACGGTTCACTTACAGGCAGTCCCTGGGTTATGAATGAGATCCGTTCGTAAGTCTGTCTTTAAGTTGAATTTGTACGTAAGTCAGAACAGGTACATAGGGTTCCCGGCTCTATGTCGTTTACGTAGAGAACAGCGTAAGGTACGCCGTTTACGTAGAGTATAGCGTAGTATACATTAAAAGTGGCATTTACACAAATTTCGGCTGTTTTTACGTATACTACACTCATCATCATCAGGCGATCACTCGTGACCGAGTAAGATTGTCTTCCGGGATAAAAGGAGGAAATTCTAAAGAAGATTGTGTAGACTCTAGCGATGGGTCCGTAAGTGACTGTGGAGGCCAATTCTAGATCCACACAGCTTCCCACAGTGAGGACACAGGTTACCAGATAGAAGATGGTCCTGTAAAGGGTTCATTTGACGTGCTTTTCGCTTAGCACGTTTCTCCCTTTCACCTTGCACTCGGGCTTCTTCAAAGTCCATGGAACCTTTGTGAAAGGCCAACCTCCATTTAGATCGTTCATGGGCCAGAGCTTCCCAGTTTTCGATGTTTATATTGCATTTTTTTAGATTAGCCTTATGAACATCTTTAAACCTCTTATATTGACCACCGATATTCCGCTTTCCATCCTTGAGTTGGGAGTAAAGTAACTGCTTTGGGAGACGGCAGTCAGGCATTCGAACAACATGACCGGTCCACTGAAGTTGGCGTTGAAGGATCATTTTTTCAATGATCCTTCAACGCTATTGAAGGATCATTTTTTCAATGATCCTACACTATACTCTACGTAAACGACGTAGAGCCAGGGAACCAGGAAGTCCAGCGAGTGCCTCAGCTGGCACTCGCCGGAGGCTCGGCGGTCTGTTCATAAGTACGAGTTGTCTGTAAGTCGGACGTTCGTAACCCAGGGACTGCCTGTACTTGAGTCATATTATTTGCCCAGGGCATGACTTGAAGGTACATGATCTTGAAGCTGAGCAGGTCTGGGTCTGGTCAGTACTTCGATGGGAGACTGCCTGGGAACCCTCAATACACCACCTCAAGCTCTCTGGAGGGAAACCAGGGTATAAATGTAACTAATAGTAATTTGCTCCACAGCGTACTGCTCTCTGCTCATGGTAGAGTGTGGTGTGGGTTAACTTGCAGAGCCAGGCGGGTGGGTCCTCCTGCTGCTCCTGAGCAGGGTGTTGGACAAGGTGACCTTTGGCTCCTCCCAGCTCTGATTTAAGGGGCGTCTCTACTGTTTTGCCTTGTCCGGAAGCGGCTAATAACCTGCTTGCTTATTCCTGATGGCTGCGTTCTGTCTCGTCTCCCCTCCCCCAGGTGGACATACTCCATTTTGGGCTATCAAGAACAGTTGGGGCGAGGACTGGGGAGAGAAGGTAAGCCTGGGCAGCTGTGCCTCCCCAGCACAGCTGGACTCCCTTCCCCTGACCCTTGCCAATCCCCAGTTCTGGCTCTGCTCTCACCCCATGCCTCGGCTCCGCATCAACCCGGGCAAGGAGGAGCCAGCACCTGGGCACAGTTAAGGTCTGCATCTGAAGCTGGTGCTCCGCCCGGCGATGCACAACTCGCGCTACTTACCGGCCTTCTCCCTGTGTCTCTTTCAGGGCTACTACTACCTGTACCGTGGCAGCCGAGCCTGCGGCATGAACACAATGTGCAGCTCCGCTGTGGTGGATTAGGCATCCAGGGCCCCTCTGCTGCCTCTGTCTCCCTGCTGGTTGTCCCTCCAGCACCAAGACCGGGATCGGGGCATCTTCCTTATACAGGATCCTGACCCAGTGAACCAGACACTGTCTTTCCAAATAACCCTGGTTAGGCCCTAGTGCCTGTTGGGGAAGATCTGGCCCGTGCTCCTAGAAAATGCCCTGGCTGCTATTAACTGCAGAGCTTGGGGGCAGTTTGTTTTAGGGTAGATCCTTTCACCGGTCCAGGACTGTGTCTCTCCAGCTGGAGCAGGCTCCTTTTTAGGCTTCGTGTGAGGGACACACCTCTTGGTGTGTGAGAGGATGTGAACAGCTGTCTCCATACATGATAGAGCAGTGTTCTCCAACCTTGGGTCCTGAGATGTTTTTGGCTTACAACTCCCAGCATGCTCCAGCCAGCTATGCTGGCTGGGGCATGCTGGGAGTTGTAGGCCAAAAACATCTCAGGACCCAAGGTTAGAGAACACTGATAGAGAAAGGGACTTACTGCTTTGGAACTGTCAGGCCTTTGGCTGCTCTGTGCTCCTTTTCTTCTTCTTTGTAAAAAAAGGTCATTGCTAAGCTATAAAATTGGAAGGCAGACTGAGAAGTGGAAGGAAAAGGCCTAGTTCAGGGACTGGCCATCAGCGAAGCCCCAAAACTCAGGCCTTGGTACCATTTCCCAGCCAGTGGACTTAGGAGGGGGCCATAGCACCTGCTTTGCATGCAGGAGGTCCAACGGTCAATTTCCAGTTAAAAGGTCTCAGAAAGTAGGGATGGGAACGCCCCATTCTGAGAGCTGCTGTAAGCTAGAGTAGACAAGACTGTGCTAGATGAACCAGTGGCCTGACTCAGCCTAAGGCAGCTCCCTGTGTTCATACAACTTAGAAAACCAGCTTGCATTTAAGATGGATCTTCTGAGAAACACTTTTACTCACTAACTTGATAGGTCCCTATTCCCTGTCCTACACATAAGTGTAAGAGTGAATTTTCCCTTGTTCTTGGAGATGAGGGAAGAGAAGAGCAGCTTTGAAAGCACAGCTCTCTCTCTAACAAATGCTACTCTAAGGAAGCCAAAGGCTCCCTTCTTTCTCCCTCCGCCCACCCCCCGTCTTTTGCCCTCTCGTATTCTTCTCCCCTTAGAGATGGCAGCACTGATATATATGGGGGCCTCCCACATGCCTACTGTTGGGGGGAACTCATGGTTCCGTTAGGGCAAGCCTGCTCTGCTTCTGGAAGACTTGATGAAAAGGTCACAGGTATGTGGAGCTGCAGAGGCTCCCAAGACAGTATTTCTATGGCTGGACTGCTCCTCCAGGCTGTTGTTATGGTCAGGGTAGTAATGATTCCAGTATTGCTTGGCGTGTGCACTTTAATGCTGTAAGCTCCTTCTCCCCACTACATTCATTTACTACATTGCTATACCACCCAGTAGCCAAAGCTCTCTGGGTGTTCACAAAAATTAAAACTCTAAAATATGACATGATAATACATAATATAAAGCCTTTAACTAACCAACATTTAAAATTTTGCTCCTGCAAAAAAAAGGATCGAGTTCAGCCCACATCAACCCTGTACTAACATTTGCTCCTGGCAGTGGAAATGTGGGTGGGTGGTCTGAAAGAGGGCCTTCTGGCTGTGCAATGACCCCCAGTTTGGCCAGTCCTGAGCACCACACCTCCCCTGAGAATGCTGCTTTTTCCTTCGTTTTGTTTTGTTTGAACTGTGGCCCGCCTAGGTTGTGGGCTTTTCAAGCTTGAAGGCATAAATAGAACTTGAAAAATATCATTATAGAAGTAAAGTATTGCAAAGGACTAGGTAGGTTTTTGTTTCTTTGATCTCTGCATGGGTTTCCAGAAAAAGCACTCTCCCCTTCAGGGGCTCCCCTGGTGCCCATCAAATTTTGAAGCGCTGTGCTAACCAGAATGATCTGGCTAGAAGCCTGGACCAAAAGAGTTTTTTTTTCCCCTGGAAGACCCAACTGCTCAATTTGCTGTGCTCAGGTCTGTCATTTAAAGATGCAGCATTTGGTGTTTCTGTATTTTCCACACTAATAAAGACTCCTGTTGTGATCTTACTGTTTGCATGTTGTTGCCTGCTAAGTCATCCTGGCTCATGAATTCTCTTAATGGGCCTTGTGCTCTTTTGTCTTTATATTAAAGTTATATCCCACCTTCCCTCTAAAAAGTAGTGCTGAAGGTGGCTACCAGTAAAATAAAGACATAATTAAAATGTTAAAACACATCCAATAAGAAAAAATAAACAGCACCCACCAGATTAAAACATACTTAGCAGCAAATCTGCTCAGATACAAAAAACCTGTCTGAATAAAAATATATTTGCCTGCCGACAGGGACAACAGAGAAGGAGACAGCCTGGCTTCCCTTAGCAGGGAGTCCCAGAGCCTGGGAGCAGCCAAGAAAGCTCCCTCGTGTTTCTGGCAGCGGCAGGACAGAAGGGCCTCTCCCAAAGGATCTTAAAACCCAGACAGACTCCTATGAGAGAAGGTGGCCTTTCAAACAGCCTGCTCACAAGTTGTGTAGGACTTTATAAGTCATAACCAACACAATAAATTGTGCACAGAAACAGACTGGTAGCCAGTGAAGCTAATGTAACGAGTCATATGTGCTCCTTGTGACCAGCCCTGGTTAATAGTCTGGCTGAAGTATTCTGAACCAGCAGAAGTTTCTGAAAACTTCAAACACAGCCCTGCATAGAGCATGTTACAGTACTTGACACAGGATGTGGCCACGGAGACGCACGCCTTAGTTACATCTGATATCTCCAGGAATAGGCACAGTTGACTCACTGGCCTTAGCTGTGCAAACTGTGAAAACAATCCTGGCTACTGCCAGAACATGGGCAGCCAGGTTCAGAGATGAATCCAGGAGTACATCCAAGCTGTGAACCTGAGCTTTCAAGGGGAATGTAACCCCATCCAATACAGGCTGCATCCCTATTCCCTGATTTGCCTTTCAACTAACCTAGAACACCTCTGGGCTAAATCCACATTAGGCACCCAGGACCTAGTGTGAGATGTGAGTGTAGTTAAACCAAGTGGAAATTGTGCTATCAAATTTACAAATATGTAAGTGGAAATTGCCAAAGAAGCCCAAACACAGTCACAGTTCAAAAGAGGAAAATTCTCAAAAATGTGGGGTTTGGTGAAAAGGAAGTTGGAAGGGAAAGTCAACAGGCTCAAATCTCCGAAATGCTTGGGAGTTCCTCAAAACCAAAATAAAAAAAGCTCAGCCAGAATATATGCCACAAGTAAGGAAAGGCAGCACCAAGTCCAAGAGGTCATCAGCATGGTTAGGTAATTGGCAAAGTCAGAGAAGTTATTAGAGAAAACAAGCCTGCCTTTAGAAAATGAAAGTTTTGCTCCAAAGAGGACAAAAAGGAACACATACTTGGACAAAAGAAATGCAAGTAGACAATAAGGGAGGTAAAGGAGGATTGTGAGGAGCGTATCAAGAACAACATTAAGGTCAAAGAATTTTTTTAATGCATCAGAAACCAGCTGGAAGGTGCTGGTCTGCTGGATGGCAACAATTAAAGGAGTACTGAAGGAGGATAAGTAGATTGCAGAGAAGCTGAACTGAGTATTTTGTATGCTTACTGCAGAAAATGTAGGGCAGATAACTGCCTGTACTGATGTTTTCAGGAAGGGAGTCTTGAGGAACTGAGGCAAAGAGTGGTGACAAAAGATTAAGGTCTCAAACATAAAAGCTAATAAATCACCAGACCCAGATGGTATCCACCCTAAAGAATTCAAACATGAGCTTGTTGATTTAACAAAAATATGTAACATGTCCCTAAGATCAACTTCTATGAGAGGAGTGCAGAATGGCCAACGTAACACCAATTTTTAAAAGGATCCAAGAAATTGCAGGCTGGTTAGCTTAATGTCTGTTCTGGATAAATTGGTTGAAAGCATTATTAAAAATAAAATGTGCAAGCATATAGAAGGACAAGCCCAGCTGAAAAAGAATCAACATGGCTTCTACAAAGATAAGTCCTGTCTCACTAACCTTTTAGAGTTCTTTGAGAGTGTCAATAAACATGTGGATGGGTGATCTGGTAGACATCGTTTACTTGGACTTTAAAAAGGCTTTTTCACAAAGTCCCTCACCGAAGACTGCTGAGCAAACTTAGCATTCATAGAGAGGAGAGCTCTTGGTTAAAGAATAGGTATGAATAAATAGACAGTTCTTGCAATAGGTCCTTCAGAAACTGTATTGGGAGTGGTACTTATTAACTTGTTCATAAATGATCTAGAGCAGGGCTCTCCAACCTTGGGTCCCCAGATGTTGCTGGCCTACTGCTCTCAGCATACCCAGCCAGCATAGCTAATGGCAAGGGATTCTGGGAGCTGTAGTCCAGCAACATCTGGGGACCCAAGGTTGGAGAGCCCTGCTCTAGAGTCATGGGTAAGCAGTGAGGTCACCAGGTTTGCTAACACCAAATGGCAAATTCATTTCAATGTAAGCCCAGTGTAAAGTGATCCTAACTTCACACAGATTGGATCTGAGCTGGTGGTGACCGACTAGGAAAGGGATCTTGGGATAGCTCAATGAAAATGTCCCAGTGTGCAGCTGCTGCAAAAAAGGCAAATTCCATATTGGACATAAATCAAAAATAAAACTGCCAATATGTTGGCGTTATTCAATATCATACTGCCCTTATATGGTGCAACCACACTTGGACTACTGTGTACAGTTCTGGTCACTGAATCTCAAAAAGGATGTTGTAGAGCTGGAGAAGGTGCAGGAAAGGGCAACCAAAATGATCAAGGGACTGGAACAGCTCCCCTGTGAGGAAAGGTTACAATATCTGAGACTGTTTAGCTTAGAAAAAGGGTTAGTGATGGGCACTATCACCCAAAGATTGAAAACACTTTGATGAATAAATGTGTAGTTCACATGCACACGCCTGCCCATATATTGCCATATCTGGCTATAAATACATATCAGGCAGCCAGAAATGGAAGGTTAAAGGGGAACTAAAAGAAGCAGAAGGACATCAATAATTCCTCCATTTTTCCAAAACAGGCAAGGCCTATCTGCAGTCAGGCTCAGTCAATACACTAACTGGGGAAGCAGATCAGCAAAAACAAGATAAAATGAATGCATTATAGAGACTGACTCTGTGGCAATTGATGATAAAAAGCTGCCAGATGTATCATGTGACTCCAATCAGATGTTTTCAAAAGATCATCAGTGACTTTGTGGAGATAACTCATGATTTTGCAATGGAAAGGGCCAGAAAAATAAAGCTTTAAAGTGAATTCGTCTATTCATAAAATGTTCACAGCTGCATTAATCTAATATAATTTTTTAGAATCAAAACTATCAACAGGAAAGATACCTATATTAGGACCAACCAAAAAGTTACAAAATAGTCTGCAAGCTTTGTAGACTGGATGTGATGTTAAACAAAAATAGCAAAGGGGGTGGGGGCATGGTAGAAGCAGAAAAGTCCCAGGGTGGGTTATGGTATAATTTCAGAAATGTAGAAAATGTAACTTTGGAATTGGGGAGCAGTTCTAAGCTCCTAGAGAGTGGAGCTGCACGGCTCCCTGTCTGCTGGCAGAGAGGGAGGTCGGTTGTCGGAGGTCTCTATGTCGCTATGGAAAAAGGGCATGTCAGAAGTGGATTGGGGGTGGCCTTGGATCCATAGCGCTCTCATTCCCCCAACAAGGGAGAAAAACTATGCCAGCACTGGAGCTGGTGTAATTTTCCCTGCAATTGTAACAAACGGGTGAGAAAATATAAAAGGATGACCAAATACAAAAAGAAAAAAGCCCCCCCCACACACACACCCCTTCTGCCCTAGCTGTGGCTGAGGAAATGGGAGCTCCTCCACCACAGGCAGGATTGCTCTGTCAAAATAGAACGTTTTCTTTCATAACTCACGAGATTATATGTATGGCAGGGGTGTTGAACCTTTTTAGCCTCAAGGGTCAAGTACAGTTTTGGAGAAGCTCTCGAGCTATGTTCCAGTGTTGGGTGGGGCCAAAGGCAAGAGGTGTGGGACCCAAATACCAGCATATTTTAGCTTAAAGCTTTTACCACCAGTAACCGTCTTAGAGGAGGCATTTCCACCTTTTAGAACCAGGTGAAGGGTGGACCATGCCAAAGCAGGGGAACCTCCAAACGATTGTCTGTCGGGGAAAAGGGGGCAGCGTCAGGGGCATGGTCATCTGGGGAAAGCCAGGTGGGCTGGCTTTGGCCCCACAGGTATGCCTGGAGGTCAGCATCCCTGATATATAGGATACAATTGTGCTGTATGTTGTGGGGAGGGGGCCTGAGTTACAAGTTGGGACTGGGCCCCCACAAAATTACGCTTTGGCCCTGCTTATCTCCGAAATTTATAGATCATGCCGATGACCTAGGTCAAAATTGCTCTTAGCCAATTTTGTTCCATTTCAAAACTGGTCTGTGTGGTTTATCCTGGTTCCGAAGTATCCATAGATTTCATAGATCTGATAGAGTTGGAAGGAGCCTACAAGGCTATCAAGTCCAACCCCCTGCTGAATGCAGGAAACTAGAGAGGAGGGGTCTCCCATCCAAGTAATAACCAGGCCTGACCCTGCTGAGCTTTCCACGCTCAGACAAGCTGAGCCAGCATAAGCCACAGGCCTGTAGTAACCTGCCAGGTTAAAGTTAGAAAATGTCCCCTCCTACTTGGAAAGTCCAACCTTTTGGCACTACCTACCTATGGAGCTATTCCAGTGTTTCTGAAGATCCGCCCCAAGTTAAACATTACACTTCTCTCTACACAGGAATCTCTTTAGGATGTTCAAAACATTTCACCTTCCTGACATACCTGAGCACACAATTCAAATATGCTACTTTGTAAGAGCTCCATTACAGGGGCTTGCAGAATTTCCTTTTCAGTAGAAAGAAAAATATCCTAGAAAAGGACTGGGTACTGCATGGATTCTGGGGGAGAGGTATGGGGGCCATTTATGAAATCTACAAGCCCTGTCCCCATTTGAGCCAAATCACGCCGCCTTTAGAATGTAGCGAGAGTGGCCGGATGTCTGGCCAGATGGGCGATTCATAAATATAATAAATACCTAAATAATAATTTGAGCATGGTGTATGGCTGCCTTTGGCCTTGCATTGATGCTGCTTCATTCTACCCTAATTTTTAAAGGTTTTTCTGTAGTGAATTGGATGAAAATTGCAGAAACTAGCAGAGCTTTCCATCCCTCATTAAATAATTGCTGTCCTAAAAAACAATTTGTTCCTGTGAAATGGACTATGGTCCACAAAAAACCGATGCCATAATAATTTTATTAATTTATCCTGCTCCTCACTCAAAAAGGCTCCCAGAGCAGCTTACACCCAATCAACAAAAAAAGGCAGCCCCTGCCTGCAGGCTTACAATTTAAAAAGACACAAAACACAAGGGGAAAAGGACAGGGGGGGGGAGAAGAAAACGAGTAAGAATTTAATAATAAATGTTCTTTAAGACGCCACAAGACTCTTCCTTATTTTTCTGGTTTGCTGTTATAGAAAATGGCAGGCATAATATCCAAGAGAAAAAAACACTGCAAACACCAATAAGCCAGTCATTTTTGGCAGAAAGGTGGGATATGAATTAAATAAATAGCACTGCTTTTTAACCCGCCATCCATGCATCAACGTCCAGGCAGGCTTATTCCAACCATAGGGGGCGTTTCCAGCCAGGATCCGCCGTGCAGGCGCCTTGGGGCTTCTCTTCCCTCCTCCTTCACTTCCCCATCAGTAATGCAATCGCCATGCAAGCCGCAGCAGGACTAATAAATTTGTTCACTGCCGATGACCATCCTTTTGCGGCCACAGTCACGGCAGCAGCACCGGGCCCGGAACCCAGGCGAGGACGCGGCCGCAGCGCGGGAGGCTCCCATGGGGCCGCGATGGCTGCGGAACGGCTAGACGGGTGCGCCCGGAAGTCGAGTCACAGGGCTCCGGAAGCAGCTCCGGAAGCAGGAAGTACCGCTTCTCGTGCTTCAGTTCAGAGCGGAGCAGGAGGCGCCAGTTCCTGAGCAGGTATCGGCAAAGCGAGGGGCCGGGCAGGGCAGGGCAGGGCAGGGCCGGGCGCGGTTTAAAGCTACGGAGAAGGGGCGGGAGCCCTCCTCTTCTCCATGCAGTAGGAATTCCCTTCCCCATCTGCAGCTGGGGGGCGGAGCACTGGGCCTACCTTACAGGGTCGTTGCTGCAGCGTGCGAGAAATTCGAGTACGAGGCGCCGCCTTCGGTGCTAAGTAGGCTCCGGGCAGGCGGAGGGAAGACGCAGCTCACTTGTGGGACTCGCTGCCGCCGTGCGTGCGTGGGGTGGGGCGGGGCTTCAGAGGGAACTGGGCAAATTCACGGAGAAGGACGGAGGGGGGTGTCTTTTAAGGGCTGCGAGTCACGATAGTCAAGCGGAGCCTGCAGGTTTGGAGGCGGGCTGCCTGAGCACCGGATTTGGGGGAGCAGCGGTTTCCTTTGTGCCCTGGGTCTCGTTGGGGCATCTCGTTGATCACGCTTGGAAACTGAATCCTGGACTAAGTGGGTCTTTTCTTCTGTCCAAGGAAGGCAGTTCACATATTCTTAGAACAGATGAGACACCTTAACGCCAGTATGGCGTAGTGGTTAGAGTGTTGGACTGGGACTCAGGAGATCCGGGTTCTAGTCCCCGCTCGGCCATGAAACTCACTGGGTGACTTTGGGCCAGTCACTGACTCTCAGCCTAACCTACCTCACAGGGTTGTTGTGAGGATAAAATGGAGAGAAGGAGGATTATGTAAGCCGCCTTGAGTTCCTTGCAGGAAAAAAGGCGGGGTATAAATGTAATAAATAAAAAAATCAGTGGCTGTTATACATGGTAGCTAAATGCAGCATGTTCAAAAGCAGTGTGCCCCTGAATGCATGATGCATCTTGCTGTGCTTCACAGAAGCATCTGACAGGCCAGTCCTAGAAACATAATGCTGGACTAGTAGGGCCTGGCTCTGATCCTGCAAGGCAGTTATATATTCATCATCATATTCTACCTTTTTTCCTGCAAGGAACCCAAGGCAGCTTACATAATCATCCTCTCCATTTTATCCACACAACAACCCTGTTAGGTAGGTTAGACTGAGAGTCAGTAACTGGCCCAAAGTCACCCAGTGAGCGTCATGTCCAAGTGGGGACTAGAACCCGGATCTCCCAAGTCCCAGTCCAACACTCTTAACTGCTACACCACATTGGCTTATGGTGACGCCCCTGCCGTGTATAGCTATGGCGGTGCAGCAGGAAAAGGTAGTACAGGGAGACACACCTGATCCTGGGACAGGTGCTGCACTGAATTAATGACTCTCCACGTGTATTTTGCATTGTTCACATTCTCTCTGCCTGCCCCCACCATTTCCTTCTCCTCTTCAGTCCAGTCATGGGGTAATTTATTTATTTATCATTACATTTATATCCCACCATTTTCCTCTTGCAAGGAACCCAAGGTGGCTTACATGGTGGTGGCCCTCTCCATTTGATCCTCGCAACACCCTGTGAGGTAGGTTAGGCTGAGAGTCAGTGACTGGCCCAAAGTGACCCAGTGAGCTTCTTGGCCGTGTGGGCACTAAAACCTGGGTCTCCTGCATCCCAGTACAACACTCTAACCACTACCCCACACTGGCTCTCTTACCCCTCCCAACATCAGTTTCCAAGGATGCAAAAGTAGAGCTGGTTGCACAATCTACCAAGGAAGGACCAGGAAGGTTGCAAAACAGCTAAGCAATGTGGTCACAGGGTTGGAATACTTTATTTCAAAGAAAGATTTTTGGGGCCTGTGATGAACAAGAGTTTTTCTAATTTATTTGTCTCCTCCCCCAACCCCAGCTCTTTCAGAACTGTGAATGTACCAGGGAGTGAAATCAGCACTGGATCCACAGCCCTTGAACTCGGACGTTGGCTGTCCTTGGAAACAGGTCTGGCTTCCTGAGACCCCAAGCTGATGGAGCTTCTGCCCATTTCATGGAGGACAACCAACTCAAATTGCCTAGTCCTTGTCCCCACGATACAAGGGCAGAGGACTCTTCTCCATCCCAGAACACAAGGGAATTCCTGTAGAGGCCTGGCTGCTTTGATCCGTTTCTATTACACCTTTGTGTTTCAAGGCAGTGGGGTGTCGGATACTAGATGCTGTCCCTTGAGCAAAATTAGGAAAAAATCTGGACCCTCTCATCTCCCAGCCCTGTGATGTGCACCTCCTGCTGTAGTAGATATTTGGACTTGTAAAGCATCTGTGTCACTGCCCCATTAATTTTTTCTGACTGCTTCTTGCAGCCTCCTAGAGCGTGGACACCTCCTGCAAACGATTCCTGGCATCACAGACACACCCAGAACAGAGACTGGTACTCAGGGCCAACGGAAGAGCATGTCCCAAGCCACCAAGCGCAAGCACGTGGTGAAAGAAGTCCTGGGAGAGTATGTGGTTCCTTCGGAGAGACAGCAGATTGTCCGGGTGAGAAAGGAGGCCTGGTCTGCACTGCTTGGATCTGGACTGGCCGTGGGCTTCTGGGTGGACTTTTTGCAGTCACGTTGCTTCAGGAGTTTGTTACTGCTGTCTTCTTTCCCAGAGACAGCTGCAGACTTTGTGGGCCTGGATCCACATCCACCTTGTTAGGGATCTTATGCAGGTTATTGATTCCCTCGATTTTCCTCCAGCTTGTCTCAGCTGGAGGGTTCCAAAGAGGTTGGGCTCTTCCTCCTTTGTAGGAGAGGAAAGTGCTTGGGCTTGTAGCCAGTCCCATAGAAGGGACCCTTTTCAGTGACCTGTAGTCATCGCTGTAGTTCTTACGGGCTTTTTTACCTTTGTTGTCCAGGTGCTGGGGACTCCAGGCAACAACCTCCATGAGGTAGAGACGCCTGAAGGGACACGGTTTCTCGTGAGCATGCCCACAAAATTCCGCAAGAATATTTGGATCAAGAGAGGTTAGTGTCAGGGGTGCTATCTCTGTTACAAGTGGAAGAAAGTCTCTCATCTTAACCACCATCACCACACACACACACAATCAGTTTCTGCTCCAGCGTCTTTCTCTTTCTCACTCCCAGGTGACTTCCTGCTGGTAGATCCCATAGAAGAAGGAGAGAAAGTAAAAGCAGAGATCAGTTTTGTCCTCTACAAGGACCATGTTCGCTATCTGAAAAAGGAAGGATATTGGTAAGTGTCAGTTAGTGTAAGAGAAAGGAGAGCTGCCCCCCCCCACACACACCCATTCCTGAAGAGCGGGGCTGAAAGAACAGCTGTCCCATCTTCCTCCCGTCCCTATGACAGTGATAGAAAGAGAGCTTCTGCTGACGAGGAGAGAGGCTCAACACCTCTGAACCCTCTCTAGACAGCTGTCTTGGATCTGACCAAGGCGTGTGTGACCCATCGGTACTACAGCCCCTCCTGTCTGGGGACCACCTCCCTGTAGGGTTGGATGGATCCTGCAAACTGCTCTGCTGTCAGGCGGTATAGAAATGGAACAGAACAGAACTGTTAACATTCTCCCTTCTGTTTTCTTCTGCAGGCCTGAAGCCTTCTTAGATGATGTGGCAGGAACTCACAGCGATACTAAAGAGAGGTGAACGTGAGGGCTAAATTATAATGTGGCGGGTGGGCAGGGATAGGGAGGCAACTGGTGGCTTTGAATCGCTGCCTCCCAAGATGTAGCCTCCTACGGGTGTAAGTTGTGATCTGATCCTTGGCTTCATTTGAGCTATGGAGGATTCTGGTGTTTCGAGGACATCAGCCAGGTGGGTGGGCTATCTATCTCTGCCCGCTGGAGCCATGATTTAAAGCATAGTGTTTGCAATCCATTCTCCACTAATGGTAGTTATTTTGTTTCCAAGTGCTGATGCTCACATTTTAAAGCCCTTAACTCTCTGGGCCCAGGATATTTGCAGCAGTACTTCCCGGAAATACAAACCTCCTAGCAATCCCACCAACCTAGCCTTTTCAGGGATGGCCCCTTAGCTTTGCAGCATTTGCAACAGATCCAGAAGTTTGCCCCTTTTAAGAGGGCTGTTTTGTTTTTTAAGTTGGCTCTTTACAACTCGTATTTTATTAGTCATTCTAATGCCAGATCTTTATTTTATTTATATTTTTAGTCTTTTAATTGTACCCTGCTTTGGGAAGTCAGAAGGATTGAAAAGTAGAGTAGACGAAGGCTAAATCTAAATAGTGCAACGGGCTACAGATAAGCTTGTCCTAAGAACACTCTTTATCTCTCTCACTCTAGCAGGGACGTGGCACAAAGCCCACCACGTTCTGCAGGGGAGGATGACTCGGAGGATGACGACACGGACTTGTTTGTGAACACAAACCGGGTAAATTATGACTACATGGAGAGCGAGGATAGCACTGACTCAGAAGAAAAGTAACAAAGGATCTTGTGAAGCAGACCAAGCCAACCTGAGGCTCAGAGGGAAGGGACTCCATCTGAGACCTCAGCCTTTTCCTATTAGTGTGGATGAGCTGTTGTCTCATTTGGGGGTCTTATAAGGAGGCCAAGCTGTGCTTGAGCAGTTGCAGGCAAGGAGCATGCAGCAAAAAGCTGGAGTAGCCTTTCAGCGGCCAAGGCTCATTCCTTGAAGACTGCTTTGACCTTGTCCAGGCTGGGTGCCTCTGTTATACTCCAGCTGCATTTCCCCAACTCTTTTGCCTTATTTAATAAAAGTGTGCTCCAAACCCAGGAATTGACAGGTGGAACTGTTACTGCCGAGAAGTAGTAGCTATTTACGGGATCACAGGCCTCAAGGTTCACTGATAATTTTGAAGTGGCAATTCCTCATGGCCCATTAAAGTCTTTGGAGCTGGCCTACATTAAGAGATTGCCGCACACATTGGGAGCTGGCCAAAGCACAAATAGTATTTAATAGATTCTAGCTCTTGGTTAGATGGTATTGGGTCTGAAGTCTTAGCTCTTTCAATCCCAATTCTCCCGCCGCCCCTGTGTATCTCCTGTGACTTATACCACTTTCCCTTCCACTTCTGTCTCTTGGGTGAATGCTGCTGTTTTTGTATTCTAAACAAGTGTTTCAATAAACTTTAAACAAGGACTACGAGAAAGCTGGTCACTGCACTCTTGGTTAGGGCCTCTTTCCAGTCATTAAAGCAGTAGGTCGTTGTCGCCCCCCCATATTAAAGAGACTGACCACACAAAAAAACAAAACTATGCACAAGATATGCCTCTTGTTGTGAAGTTGATGTCCACAAACGTCACCAAACAAAAATAGGTTTATAGCTCCACTGGTGCAGCTGATATTTGGTAATTGCAGGAGCTGATGCTAATTAGTTGCAGGAAAGAGCAGGGCTTGGGTTCCTGCTACCGGTCAATCTATAGCAGGGCTAGGCAACGTGTGGCCCTGCCGGTGTTCTGGCTTAACTGCCATCAGCCCTAGCCAACATAGCCCATGGGAGTTGTAGGCCACAAGTTGCCCAGCCCTGCTCTGTAGGAACAAATCATCTGCATAATTTTGATGACTAACTGGAAGAACCAGCACTGTCTAAATATAGTCAATCACTTGAACAAGAAGTGGCACTGGTGGATGCTCGCAGACAAAACCAAAAACACTTCATTGCTCTAACCAATTTATTGGGGAAAACTGGCAGTAAATTTGGTATAACCAATACAGGGCAGGGATCTTTGTTTTTGACTAGAACCCCAAGATCCGCCAACTGGAAGCAGGCAGGAGGATGTGCACTAAGAGTTAGGAAACAGGGCACCTCTGAGCACATGCTTAGCCCAGGAATTTGTGATTAGGTCCAAAACAAAGCTCACAGGTCCTTTCACACAAAAATCTTCTTGTTTTTTCTCCCTCAAGCATTTTTTTCAGCAAACTAATTTAGGAGGAAAAAAGCTTTTTAGTTGTTGCTATTATTAGACAGTTGGGAGACAGGAGCCCCTAAATCTACTGCAAATCACCCAGACACCTACCAGTAGATCCTGATCTACCATCTGCTCACCCCTGATAAAAAGGGTATTTGTGCAGTACCAACCTACTTGCTTGCTTTCTTCTCTACCCCTACATGGAGCTGCCTTGCACCAACTCAGAGTCTACACAATTTTTAAGAATTTCCTCCCTTTAAAATTTTCTTATTGTAAATTTTTACCCTGGAAGACAATTTTATTCGGTCACGAGTGATCGCCTACTACTACTACTACTACCCTCTAGCTCAGGATTATGTACAGTGACTGGTAGCAGCTCTCCAGGTTTGCAGGCAGAAGTCTTTCCCAGTCTAACTGTAGATGATGGCAAGGGATTGAACCTGAGCCCTTCTTCACCTATGCTCCTTCTCTATCTGCCCTGTGACACCAAGCCTGTACCATTTCTAATTAACAGGACACATTCCCTGCAAGACTAGGACAGGACTCCTCTCCCTGACATGCTAGTTTTCTATGCGCAGGGAATATTTGAATAGAGGAGAAAGGAGCAGCATTCAGTCCAAAGGCAGCCAAAGATTCTATATGTAGGACTTTCATGTATTCCCACCTGACCAGCCCCCAAAGCAATTTTAAAATCTTGTTCATGCTGTGGGCAGTAGAAGGAAGACGCTGGACAATGAGTGAGGAAGCAGCTACATTTACTCAAGTTATTAGGTTTCACATACAGATACAAAAAAGAGAGAGAGACTTGATGCTTAAAATCTCAGCTCCCCACAACTATATACAAAGCAGGCCCAGGTCCATATTAAACAGGATTCCCATGAGAAGCAAAGGATGCAGGTCCTCCGTGTGCAACCCCACCCACAGAACTGCTCCTTTCAACCCCCGAAGGGAGTAGGTGTTCTCCAACAATGGGAAGCAGGAATTTCACTTGGTGATGGTGTTTCTGTGGGGTGGAGGGGAGAGAGGGAGAACACAATTAATGAAGACTGGACTAGGAAACAGGAAATACACCCATCCAGAACCAGGAAAAAGGCCCCCTTATCCAGTAGATACTAAGATGTTTAGAAGGTGAGTGAAACAGCTGAGAACCTGAGCTATAACGCCAGAGGTTGGCTGGTTGAGATCTCAGCCACTAACTCAGTCATACAATCTGCTCTCCTCAGCCGAGGCCCCATATCTGTCACGTGTGGAGGTAACAATTCAAGCCTGCTATACAAAGACGTTACTGAGAATGTACAGCACTCTGGGCATTTAATATTGTACTTTTCCAAGTATTCCTCGCCCTCCTCAATAGATGTAACCTGCTCTTAACTAGCAAACTCTTATGAGGCCTGGCTGCTTGAAAGTGGTTTGTGAATGTATATATGAGAACTTGGGTCGCGGCGGGCTGGCGAGACGGCCGGCTGCAGACTCAGGCACCCAGGAGGCCACTTCCCTTGCTCCTGGCTGCGCAGCCCAAACCTGCACGGCAGCCTGACCGCCACGTGGCGGCCCCAAGCCACCACCCCCTGCCATGCTTACGCATTCATGCTCTTGCCACTGCCGCTGAGCACGATGTATGGGGTCTTCTGCGCCTTCTGCTTCTCCTGCAGCAAAGCCACAGTGCCCAGGGGGGTGTCACTGGAGCTCATCTTCTTCAAGAGCTGGGGGAGAGAAGATGGCTTCAATCAGTACCACCTGTCCCCAACCCTACTCCTCTCTCTGCATTGTGACTCCTCACCCTACTTAATGCGCCATGGAGGTAGATCAGGAACAGAGGCGGCTGCCTCAGACCGAGTCAGACCCTGGGTCCATCTAGCCCAGTACTGTCAACACCTGATGGGCAGCAGCTCTCCAGGGTTTCAGGCAAGAGTTTTTCCTGCCTTACCTGGAGTTGCCAGGGATCAAACACGGATTTCAAGGGCTGGCCAAAAGCCAGAAGCACTAGAGGCCCCTACAGCTTAGTAAAAGGAGGGCAGAGCAATGTTTTGGAGGATCACTATAGAGTGGGGAGGCTAGAGATATTCTCGGGTGCCCCCAATTGCTGTCCAGGTGAGCTGGAACGATGTCTGATGCCTGCCATCCAGATGACAGTGACAGCTGTTTCCACACAACAGGACCCTTCCCGCCCTCACGCACCGCCTCCTCGTCTAGTTTCTTCATGCGCCGTTCCGTCTTCATCTTGCCAGAGCCCTTGCCATGGAAGCGGTGAGAGAGCTGCCGGAACGCCTGGGAACAAGAGCACAAAAAGGGTAAAGAGCAAAGACGACAGATGCAGCCTCAGCAGGGTGGCCTGCCGAGCCCAAATACACCAAGGCTAAGAACGGCAGCATTTAGTCCACTTATTGGTTAATTGAAGCAATTAAGCACAACATTTTGGTCAACTAAAAAAGTGCCCCAATCATTTTTTAAAAATATACTATTTTTAATAATAGTCAGAAAAACTGCAGATGGCAAATTCCAACTCAGAAGAGGCATGCCCTCTGAATAAGAGAAGGGAGAATGCCTCTTCCAAGATTATGCCTGCAGCAACATGCGTGGATCATTTAAAAATCAAATTAAGTACACCTCTCTCTCTCTCTCTTTAGACCTGTTCTAACCAATTGATAAACATCTTCAATCAAGCAAATGCCTGGGTAGGAATCCCTTATTCCCATCTGGGAGGGAGCTGCACCCTTAAACCATCTAGTATTTGGGAACCCATGCATAGTACCTCTTTGGGGGTGAGTTTGCGCCCCGTCTCATCCACGTATTCTATTTTGACGTCCGGCCTGTATCCGTCCTTCTCCTTGAAATCCTGGGTGAACCCCCGATACTCCTCCCGCCGGCTGTACTTGTCATCAATGGCCCTGTGGGGTGAGAGGACACAGCTGTCTTAACCCCACTGGCTCAGAGAAGCACTACTGAGTCTTCTGCTCGACTAGTTTAGCCAGAACATAATGGAGCACAAGATTCTGGCTACAGACCAGCTGATCCTTTATTTAAAACCAAAAGTGTTAAGAGTTCCACAACACAATTTATCATACACCAGTGAATAAATTCAGGCACACAATTTTGCTAACACCAGGACAGTGCGCGCCCTTCCTTCAGTCAGCAACAATGCCACTGAAATGCAAGTTCTCCCATGCAAGGGCAGAACAGGCTATCTTATTTATTTATTTAATACATTTTTATACTGCCCAATAGCTGAAGCTCTCTGGGCAGTTTACAACAGTTAACAGTCCTGACATGAATGCAACAGCTTGTGGGGCGGGGTAGCTCAGTGACAGAACACAAGACTGATGGGCACAAGGTACCAAGTCTCCAGGATGCCAAATCTATGCCCTCTGAACTGTCTGCCAGGCTTGGATCTGCTTTCCACCCACCGAGACACTCACATCTTATCCTCAATGCAGTAGACAGCCGACGGCAAGGACTTGTTGGGGGCCTTCACTCTTGCCACCTTCTGCACGGTGGTCTCCAGCAAGCCTGGTGGGGAGGAGGATGGGCATACAATATTGCACACACACAGCTTTTGAAGGAGAGCCAGGGCACCGGCAGCCCCAGCTGGCACAAGATACAACCCCACCACCACCATCCCCACAAGCACCCCCGAGGAAGGCCGACCTGCACACAACCCTGCAGGTGGTAGGAAGGCCCAGGCTAATCTGCTGATCCGCTCCCCACACCTTACCTTTGTTTTGGCAGAGCATGAGGGCAGCAGCCAGGCCCCGGTTGACGATGGGCTCTTCATCCAAGATGGTGGTGGAGGATGCGGAGAACTGCAAACCAGAGAGAGAGGAAGCAACGCAGGCTCAGTGCACAGCTTGTACTGATCCACCCGTCCCACCAGCAAGAGGGGAAGGGGACTCCGGCCGCAAGCTGGCTGCTGAGGAATACCAGAGAGGCGGCAGCCCCACAGACCTGCTCAGACCCTCCTTACAGAACACCGGCAAACTCACATCCTGCTGCTGTTTCTCCTCGTCCAGGTTGACCGTGCTCCATCCAATGTTCTCCTCGCCATCCGAGTCTGAGCCCCCGTTGGCTGACCTCTCGTCGTCCCGCTCAAAGTCCTGGCAGGAGATAAGAGGGCCAGTGATAGAGCAGCTGCTTGCACGCAGAAAGTCCCAAGTTCAACTAGGATTCAAAGCTCTGGAGGGTGTCCAAGAGGAGCCCGGCTGGTCCAAAGTCAAGGGCCGATCTAGTCCAGTGCCCCTTTCCCACAGTGGCCAACCAGATGCCTCTGGGGAGCCCCCAAGCAGGACAGGAAGGCAACCGCCCTCTCCAGTGGTTTGTCCCCCACAATTAGCACTCAGAAGTTGACTGCCATTGAACATGGAGGTTCTACACAGCTCTCACTGACATTTAGCCACCTCCTCCCCCTTGAGAGCATCTCAGCCTGGGGCCATCACCGCATCCAGGAGTTAACTGTGTGCAGTGTGAAGAGCCTCAGCTATATTAGAGTGCTGCTCTGGGAAGAACACCCCGCCCCTAGGGGATTCCACTCGAGCCCCTTGGGAATGTGCTCATCCACACTAGAGCCTCTTAGGGACGGACCATGAGCTCTTCCTGATCCTCACGGTTGCCGGCCAGCCCGTAGGTGGGGATCTCGCCCAGCGTGCGGCAGAACTCAGAGGTGGCGTTGAAGACGATGGCCCCCTTCTTCTCCAGCTCCTCGTCATCCTCCTGGCTTCGGCTGGTCTCCAGCTTCTTCACAATTTCTATAACCTGCAGGGGAGAGAGAGGAGACTTACGGGTAGCCCCCACAGCCTCGGGACTGGGGTCTGAGGCCTCCAGGAGACTGCAAGAGGAGCCGCTTGAAGCCCTTGTGGCTTCCAAGGCCCATTCCATGGCTGCCCATGGCCGGCGCGGCGCGGCAAGCAGCTCCCTGCCCCTCTCCTGTCTCCTCGAGATGTCAATAATAGTCCCGTTTGGGGACAGACCTCGAACCTTTCCATGACACCAGCCTCGCGGAAGCAGATCGCGCCCGCCCTCACCTTTTCCCCGCTGTCCTTCAGCTGCTGGATCTGCCTCAGCTTGCGCCCCTTCTCCAGCTGCTTCTGCAGCTCCAGCTCGGCCTCATCCTCCTCCAGGGCAGCAGGATAGTCTGGGCCCTCCAAAGCATCCTCTGTCGGGGAGGGAAGAGGAGAAACGAGCCTTGTTTTGACGATTCAACACTGATGCCCGATTCTCCTCCCCCTCCCTATCGAGTCGTCTCCTTATCTTTCAATCATGAGGCCGAGGCCAGGCAGACCAACATCTGTCCCCGCAAACACCCCGATTCCAGCCAGGCACCATCTTCCCCTTCCAGAAGGTACCTCTTCCCACCCCCCGCAGACTCACCATCACCGCTGCTGATCTCCATTCTCTCCACCCGGATGTCATCCGACGGGGGCGGCTGATCCGCACCTCCGTTCCTGCTGTATTCTGCGTATCCCTCTTCATCTTCCTCCTCTTCCTCCTCCACAGCAACCCTCCTCCTCCCCCGACCACGGAGCCTGGAGAGCCACGCAGAAGATGTAGTGAGCGTGGCCGGAAGAGACTCCCTCCCCCGCCTCAGAGGATGCCATCACATGTGCAGTTCTTAGGGAGGGGAGACGAGGAGGAGCTCCTCGATAGGGAACACTTTTGCGGGGGAGGGCAAATGACCCCCACCCATCGGTCCTTTGATGGCTGGAGGTGGTCAAGGGGCACGCCCATGCCCCCCCCCCCCACACTGGACATCATTCCTGTCCCCAGCTGAAGTGGGTGAGAGGCTTGCACACAGCAAGGCTGCCACAACTGAGGTAGCAGTGGGGCTGAAAGGGCGCTCCAGCTGCTGCCTTGGCTGTGCCCACGTCACCCGCGCTGCCTCCTCCTCAGTGGGGAAAGGCTTTAACATGGCAGAAGCTGCCATCCGGGCTGGGGATGCCTTGCCTCCTGCCGACGCAGGGAGGTGCATTGTGGGCGAGTCCCCAGCTTCGGGTGGCATGCAAGCTGACTTGGCTGATGCCGGGAGGAACGGCTCCTTGAAATAGCGGCCGGTTCCCCACCCCCCACCCCAGCTTCATCCCGTTGTCTCCAATCTCGGGTCAGAGATAACGGGGAACCGCCTGCGCACTCCCCAACGGAGAGGGGGAGCAGCGTGCAAGGGCATCCCCCATTATCAGGGGATTCCTCCAGGGGGGCTCTGCGGGCCAGATGGGGAACCTCAGTGGGCCATATTAGGGCCGCGGGCCAGAGGTTCCCCATCCCTGGGATAGAGGCTTCCCCCCAACCCACTCAACACCTACCAAGCACTGACTGGCCTAGACTAGCCAGCGGACAGTGCAGTAAGACAATAGTCCCCATCCCCACCCCCCACCAGTTGTCCCACGGTTCTGGCTAGAAGGTACAGAAATAGAACAAACATCAAGAAAGGAAGGCCATTGGTGCAGGGAGCAGAACTCGGAGCAAGCATCGGCCAGCACTGCCTTTGGCACCTCCCCTCTGCAGGTCGGCATCTGGCCCCTTACCTGGAGCCAAAGTCCCTCTCGCTCCTCTCGCTTTTCAGTGGCAGAAGATCGTCAGCCTTCACTGGCTTCTCCTTCTTGCGGATCTTCTTCACCCGTCGCTTTGTCTTCTTGAAAGTGACATTCTGCGGTGAGGAGTGGAAGCGTCAGCAGCAGCCCAAGCCCTGGGCCAGAAAGGGCCCCTTTCCCCCACCAAGGCCACGTTCCTCCCTCCACCCTGTCCAGGGCTGTGCAAAGAGGAAAGCTGCAGGCAAACATCCAAACAGATTTCCGAGACAAGCTTCCCATGGCCCTGCTATCGACAGCCTGGCCAGCCCTTTTTTCCTAGCCTCCTCCCTACAACAGGAGCCTTTTCCCAACTCTAGCCTTCGGGGATCCAGCCCACAGCTCTCCCTTCCAGGCCAGGAATGGCCCAAGCTTCTAGGGCTAAGAGTTCTGGACCAGAACCTTCAGGGCAGCTGAGAACCACAGAAGAGAGTGACGCTCCGGCTGCCAGGCAGGCCCCACCCCCTAGAGGAGGACCAGAGCCCCAAGGCCTCACCCTACCATCTCTTCCGGGGTGAAGTATTCCGAGGCCAGGCGGAGGCTTGGCACATCCAGGGTTTGAGCCCGATCGTGCAGGCTGTCCCGAATTTGCTGCAGTTCCCGCTCCCAAGACCCATCGGCCATCCCCACCGAATCCAGCTTGAAGGATTTCTTCTTCTCCCCTTCGATCTCTTCATCATACTTGGACAGGACACTCTTGTGCTTGAACTAGGCGCAGGGGAGAGAGGCACACAAACAAAGGACTTAGAGCAGGGGGGAGGATTGGGAAGTGTGGCGAAGGGAACCCGGTGGGGCTAGAACAACAAAGGGCCAACCTCTTTGGGAGACTGCAACCTGCAAGCAAGTGGGCTTGAAAATGGCAGTCAAACTCTAACAAGAGGACCCGCAAGGTACACCCTCCAACACGTAACCTCTACCCCTTAATTTCAGATATATGGGTACTGAGTATTGCTCAGCAGCCAAAAGCAACGTGCAGCATTGGGGGCTTTCATGGCCACCCCTGGGATCCCAGGAGGTGCCACAGCCCTGCTGGAACAGACCACAGCAAGTCTATCTTGTCCAGCATCCCGTTTCCCACAGCGGCCAACCATCTAGGCCTCCTGGAAGCCCACAAGCCCAGGCAGAAGGCAACAGACCTCAACCAACTCAGAGGGGTCTCTCACATCATCTGCTGCAATTTGATGCTTTCGGGGGTTTTGAACCTGGAAAATTCTGCATGCAGAGCAGGTAGCTCTGCCACTGAGCTCCTCCCGTATCTATCCTGAATTCACCACCCCTCAATTTCAGTGGGGCAGCCCCGACCTCTAGAGAGGGAGAAAAACCTCTCTGTCCACTTTCTCCACAACCCCTGTGATTTTCTATGCCTCTTTCAGATGCTCTATACTCCACACGGGCTGCCCATGAACAGCGAAGCAAGGAGGCCTCCCTTACCATCACCATGTCGTCCACAGTCTCCTCTTCCTCGTAGGGCTTGTATTCCGGCTTCTTCTTGCGCAGCTCCACGTTCTTCTTGGCCTTCTCCTTGTCTACTATGTTGACATTCACCAGGACGTCGCCGCCCTCCTCCTCCAAGACACCTAAAAGAGATGCTAACAGTCAGGCTGAGGCCAGCAAGGTCACAATACTGCTCCCCATTAAATTGCAGAATTTAAATAAGCAAAAGAAAGTGCTCTCTAAGCTAAGGGCGCAATCCAACGGGGATGCCCGTAGCCCTCCGAACTCAGCAGATTGTGGGCATCTTATACGAGGCAGGAGGAGCATGGAGGTGAAGGTTGCCTCTGCTCTCCGCCTGCCCTGCAAAATACTTAAGACAGCCGATTTCGGCCGTCTAAGTGTCGTGCCTTTGAGCACGAGGGAAGGAGGCTGAGGTGCCGCCAAGGCACTTCATATCGTGGTGGCGCCTGTCTCCTCCCACCCCCCAGAATGCCCACAAAACCCCGTCTCCGAGGTGGGAGAAGCAGCCGGCACAGTTCTTTCTGCGTGGCGGGGCAGGGGAGCAGGCGCTCCGGGGTCAGAGTCCCAGCTCTGATCTTAGAGCAAGTTTCCAAGGTTGGATCTGGGACACCAAAATATCCTATGGCCATCTAGATCAGTGTTCTCCAACCTTGGGTCCCCAGATGTTTTTGGCCTACAACTCCCAGCACGCCCCAGCCAGCGTAGCTGGGAGTTGTAGGCCGAAAACATCTGGGGACCCAAGGTTGGAGAACACTGATCTAGATGCTGTGTAGCAGCCATAGGATTGCACTGTAAAAGAGCTTAATGCTAGTGTGGCGGCGGCAGCAGCTGCTGTTGCTGCTGCTTCTTTACAAGAAACCCATTTGATGGCTGCAAATGAACACTTGAGAAAAGATTGGGCCGGGAAGGCCCATGTAACAGATACTTCGACATGGTTTAAATTTGAATTCGTGACTCTTTTCAGTTCAACAGGTGATTTTTGAACCTGATGGTCACTTTTTGATTCTGGTTGGGAAATATATTCATAAAGTAATTGCCATGATCAACATGTATGGGCCTAATAATGATTCTCCGGTTATGTTTCATGAATGTTTTAGCAAATTGGTTGATATCGCTTATGATTGATTGTGGACAGGGACTTTAATGAGGTTTTAGATCCTTTGCCAAGAGGCAAACAGTGGTGAGATTTACACTTCAGACCTATATGGCAGAACTTGGTTTGATCAATGCTTGGAGAATTTTGCATTGTGGCGAGAGAGACTACACCTTCATTTCACCTGTCCATCATAACCAATTTCAATTAGATTATTTTTTGGTTTCTACATCCTTGCTAAGTTAAATACAAATAAAGGTTTGTGAGATGGAGTAGCAATTTTCAGATTTGCCAAGGCCCCCTGGTCTCTGGACGTTAATGTTTCTCTTCTTAATGGTGAGGTGTTTAAAAATTAGATTTCTGCTGAGTTGAGTATTTTAAAATTAATTAGGGAACTGTTGTTTCTTGCGCCGTCGAGTGGGAGGCCAGTGAAGCTTTTATACGGTGCTGAATTATTGCCTATGCCTCCTATTGCCTATGCCTCCTATAAGATTTTTTTTAAAAAAATGCAACAAATATCTCTAAATAAGTTGAAATCTCTTATACAGGCAGTCCCCAAGTTAAGAACATCCGACTTACAGACAACCCATACTTAAGAACAGACTTCTGGGTTCCCCAGTGCTACGTCGTTTACGTAGAGTACATAGCGTAGTATACTACACTATTTGCGTAATTTATGCAGTTTGCGTAAATGCTGATATTAACATTTAGAACATTATGCTGTTCCGACTTACATACAAATTCGACTTAAAGACATTCTTAAGAACGGAACTCGTTCGTAACTTGGGGACTGCCTGTAATAACCCAGTTTGCCACTTGCCCAGCCACACAAGTATATCAGGAGTTGCAGAACATTAAATATGAGTTGAATAATATTCTTTCACAGCAGGCAGAATTTGCCTTAACTTGTTTATGACAGGCATATTGGGAAAATGGTGAACGTCCCGGTAAGATTCTGGCACATCGTCTTAAGCAGCAAAAACATCAAAACGATATTTCAGCTATTAAAGATGAGAGTGATAGGATATACACTTCTCCTATACATATAAACTCACAATTTCTAAAGTTTTATTCTGATTTGTATAGTACAGATAGTGAAACATTGGAGCAGGACACTGACACTTTTTCTCATATTGATCTTACATGTTTAGATTCCTCACAACTTCAGTAACTCTCAGCTCCTTTGAGTATTGAGGAAATTATGAAAGCAATTGCAAATATGAATACTGGGAAATCACCCGGTCTGGACGGGTTTCTAATTGAGTGGTATAAAACATTTTCCAACCTGTTAGTTCCAAAGCTTCATCATCTTTATAATCGTATTTTTGAATCGGACTCCCTTTCTTCATCGTTAACTGATGCTTATAATACAGTGATTCCTAAGCCTGGCAAGGATCACACTTACTGTGCTGACTATCAACCTATTCCATTAATTAATGTAGATATTTATTTTTTTATTTTATTTTTATTTTATTTATTATATTTATACCCCGCCTTTTTTCCTGCAAGGAACCCAAGGTGGCTTACATAATCCTCCTCCTCTCCATTTTATCCTCACAACAACCCTGTGAGGTAGGTTAGGCTGAGAGTCAGTGACTGGCCCAAAGTCACCCAGTGAGTTTCATGGCTGAGTTTCATGGCAGCATAGACAAGATAAAGACAAGATAAAGACAAGATAAAGACAAGATGAAGACAAGATGAAGACAAGATGAAGACAAGATGAAGTCGCTTGGGGGACTGAGCTCTGGCCTGGGGACCATTCCAAGTATAGAATGTGGAGGATTCTCCGAACAGCTCCTCATGGGATAACACAGGACCTCTGTATTACACATTATAAACTGAACCCAAGGCAGGGTAAGGCAGAGAGAAGAGGAAGGAGCGGAGACAGAATAAGATGGTGTTCCTATCCAGTTTCCCTAGTGGCTCCCACAATTCAGCTACTCCAGCTGAAATATACGGTAAGTTGCCCATAAAAATACCATGGATAGGCACAAGTGAAATTGCTGTTCTGTAGAAGTGTGACAGATTGCCTCTGGAACCTCTTGGATGACTAAAACACCACATCCACTGCCATTTGAAAATGGGTGTACATGTTCAGATCCAGAGAAAAAGATGGCTGTGTTCCCTGAAGGCAGCTGTATTACCTGCAATTCTGGCTGATAAGACTGCAACAAGTTATCACAACATTGATTTGGCCAGACCAGGTGGGATTTATTAAACATAGACGGGGGCTGAAAATCTTAGATTAGTTGTTGATCTGATAGCTTTAAACATTGATAGAACAGACCAGGCTGCCACTGTTTCTTTGGACACTCAGGTTACGTCTTATTCAGCAAAAGCTCTTGTTCCGTGTTGGTTGGACAATGTATCTTTAATAAGGGTTTGCTTAAGTCGTTTAATTGCTGCAGGCATAACAGCCTATGCTTCTTTTAATCATATGTTTTGACAATGCCCAATAATTGCCTCTCTTTGGGCAGAGGTTAGTATACAGAAAATTGTATTGGAACACACTTTAATATTTAATGATGCACATGGGCTCTTAAATTATCTACCTGCTTCCTGGAAGTAAATGCTCAGTCTGCACAAATGTATTCCCTGCGCCCCTTTTGACAGCTAAAAGACTGATATTACAACATTGGAAGGATAAATGCTCACCTCCTATAATGCAATGGATCGAGGGTCTAATGACACTTTCAACATTTGAACAGGTGGTATGTAGATGCCACTTGCGAATAGACACATATATGGATATTTGGTCTGCCTTTGTTCGAGTTTATGTATAATTCTTAGAAAGCTGTAGTTTCATTCTCTCTCTCTCTCTCTCTCTCTCTCTCTCTCTCTCTCTCTCTCACACACACACACACACACACACACACACACTTCATATGCATGTATTGAAATTGATATATTCAAATCTATGTAGTTACAATTTTTTTTATCTTTTCCTCTTTATGGGTTTGCTGAAATGTATAATAATAAATTAATCAAACAAACCCCAAAACTGCTCCCCTTGTCATTAAATGGCATTTGCACAGTCTAACATGTTTGCTGGGGCCTGGCAACTGCAGTACGATGTCGTGGAAGGCCTGGGGGTGGCACAAGAGGAAAGGAAAAGGGTGCCAGAGGCTGCCTATAGAGGAAGAGGGTGATAGAAGCTCAGTCCCCACCTTTGTCTTTGAGGGTCAGGATGACAGTCTCCCCTTCCTGAAAGGAATCGATGGTATGTTCCACTGTCAGGCCCTTCAAGTCTCGCGAGCTGTAGCCCTCCTGCTGGGAAAAGCATGAAAAGTAGGCCTTAGAACAGCCATGCCCCACCCCAAGGAGGAAGAAAGGCACTAGGAAAGCTTTCTTGGAGTGCCTATTTGTCTAATGCAATTGCTCATGGGACTCAGTACACAGAGGAAGGGCAGTGGAGACACTGCATCTAAATTAAAAACCTGGAACAATGAAACAACAAGAGAACTACTCAGACGCCTGGCAGCACAGCTATCAGCTCAGGACTGGAAAAGCTGCAGCTGTTCCAAAAACTCTTCTTTCAAATAACTGCGGGTAAGAACTCCACCCCCTTTGCCACTGAAAAACTGCTCTGAAAACACATTTCCAAGTACTCCTCTGAATAGCCGAGCAAGATTACAACCAAAATAAATTAAGACCAGAACCCCCCAGCCAAAGAGCAAGATTTTCAGGGAGGAATAGAACAGCTGCCTAAGGATCACAGCTCCACCTAAGCCTTGCTGCTCACCAGGGCAAGAGTTGATTACATTTACATCTTGCCTTGCTCCCATGATGGAGACTCAAGGCTGTGTACAGATGGGGTTCCCAAGTGATCTCCCATTCAGGCCCTGACCAGACCTAGGCCTGCTTAACTTCAGCAAGGTTGCTGCACCTTCAGGCCAGACCCTGGGATCTGTAAGCAACGTGAAAAGGAAAGAGAACTCCCATCTCTGTATGGCTCTCGCAAGGTGTGCACAAGCTTAACCTCTCGCACTGCAGAAGGGTCCAGCTGCTCTCTTCTATTTACAAGGAAATGTTTGATGGGGGTGGGGAGCATACTGAAACAATGTCAGCGGCTCAATCTCCCACCCCACCCCACATCTTCTAATATTACAAGCAAGTCTGCTTTTCTGCTAGGCATTCATGACCACCACCGTCCCATCAACCCTGTGGCTCCCATGCTGCCTGCACAGCGTTAGGAACCTTTCCACTTGTACTCCCATCTGGCAAGGTGACCAGTGGAGGCAAAGGGGTCCCGCTCTGCTTGCTGCAAACTGCAATGGACACACTGGCAAGGTAATGACGGCATGGCAGATCAACGGCTGATAACGGCAGCCCCTCACTTGGCTGCTAACCCAATCAAGATGCTCTAATCTCCATCTGTAGTCAAGACAGCAGCTGCTGATAGGATCGCACAGTGCCCTCTCCCCCCTCACCTTCTTCTTTTGCCCAAACTCCTCCTCCACAAGGCTGCTGATGCCGAATTCCTGGTCCATCTCTTCCAAGAGCTTGGCCTGGTTTGGGGTTGAAATAATACGAAGGTGAGATACAGCTAGACAGGACGTGTTGAGAAAAGAGAACACGTGTTCCGTCGGGGAGGGAATACATGCCCAATCATCAAAGCAGAGCAAATGCATGGAGGAAGCAGCCGACTTCAAGGACAGTTGAACTAGCACCCTCTGCCCACCCCGCCCAGAACGTGGAAGAGAACGCTGCTCACCAAATTCCCCCAAGAATGGCAGAACCAGACCACACATGGCACAGAAGCCCTTCTAAAGGCCCAACCTGGCGCTACTCCAGTCCCAATACCAACCCTCTTCTCAGCCATCTCCTTCTCCAGCTGCAGCTTCCGGCTTCTCTCAATCCAGGCAGCGGTGTCATCCAGCCAGGGGTCATCTTCGCCAAGTGACTTGATTTTCCTGCAGATAGGAAAACAAGAGGTGGTCACAGAAAGTCCTCCTCTAGCGCTGAGATGATCACCCCAAGGACATGAGAGTGTCCCAAGGCAGGGAGACCAGAGGGCCCAAAATCAGCCCACAAAGACTTGACCAGTACAGCCATTTCACGGTAAAGGCAGAAGAAAGCGGAAGACCTAGGGGTAAGCAAGTTTGGGGGAAAGCATATACATATATGATTAAAATGGACTAGTTGAGCTATTATTATTATTAAATAGATTTATAGTCTGCTTTTCAGGGTAAGCCTCCACAAACACAGAAGGAAAATCCATTTAAGCGACAGGTGAAGACCATTCCTCCCCAGAGCAGCCGAGGGCAGTGCTAGTGAGAGCACCAGAGGTGAGTGTAGGTGGAGCAGCTGGAAACAATACCCTAGTTTTTGGTTAAGGAGCCTCTTCTCCTTGGCAGCAGCTAGCTTCTCCCTGATCTCCTCTCGCTGCTTCAGCACTATTGGGTTGATGACCTCTGCTGCCACAGGGTCCTCCTTGCTGCCTGTTTCTGCCGGGTGAGAAGGGAAAGAAAAAGGAGGTTATCCAAGAGCCCGTGGGCCGAGATGATTCTGCTAGGATGGAGGCAGATGGACACTGGACTGCACAAGCAATGACGGGGGGGGGGGGGGAGCATGGCCACTCCCACCCTTGGGCCACTGAAGCATTATCGGGCTCAGGTTGCAGAGCCACAGTGAGAAGGCCCCTGGCCTCCGAGAAGGAGGAGAAAACCGCCATTGTTTGCTTGCAGAAATCAAGCAAGTTGCACTGCTGCAGAAGTTCCCTCTGTGAAACTGCAACCAAGGAGGTTGGCTGCCTTAGGCACAGAAGTACTCAGGGTTAGTGTTTTGTTTAAAAAACTGGAAACTGGACAAGGATGGAGGAGCTCCCCCACCCCCTTGAGAACAATCCAATTTCTAAGCCTAGGTAACTGAGGCCTGGTTTTCATTGAGATGGGAAATTTATCTCTGGGTTGCACCACTTCAAATTGCAGGTGGGGACTTGCATGATGGAATATATAAATGCAATGATATAAAAAGAATTCCACACATATAGAAAACTAGCATGTCAGAGAGGGGGCACAGTAAAACTCCTCTCCTTGACATGCTTGCTTTCTATATGCAAGAAATTTTATTTTATATTTTGTAAGGAAAAGCATTGTTGTTTAAGCAGTCTGAAGTGGTACAGCCCAGACACAGGTTTTCTACCACCTGAAAAGGCAGAGAAAATATATTGAGAAAGAACTCCCACAAGCCTTTGTTGTAAAAACTCAGTAAGCAAATCATCCCTTCCTTACATCTAGTTTTACGTTTTGGAAAGGCAGCCTAGGAGCTCAGCTATGAAGGTGGGTGGCCAAAGAAAGCCTTCAGTGCTCCCACAACCTCCCCATACTGGCTGCTCAGCTCCCTTCCACCCACAACATTGCATGGGTAACTAACAGAGCCACAGTAGGCGGGCTAATGGCATCCTTAAACCCATCGGTTATACTCCCTCTTGCTTTAGCTGTTGCCCAACTGAGGCAACCCAGAGCTGGTCTTAGAACAGCCAGAAGCAGATGAGCATCCAGGTGCTTCTCTGAATGGACCCTCTACACAGACGAGGGAAGTCAGACTTACCCTTTTTGACTGTATTTATCTCCAGAGGCTTCAGCCCAAGTTTAGCCCGAAGCTTACTGTTGGGAGAAAGAAAAAGAAACATAGTTACCTGGTGTGCCCATCGCTGCGGCAGAGAGGTAAGATCCCCACAACATATCACTACAGGCCTCAAGCAAGACAATGGGGTGGGCAGAGCTCCTGCATTGTCAGGCAGACATTTTCCCAGATCCCAGGGAAAATCCAAGGCAAAACCTGGTGCCCTCAACAACCTAACCCCAAACCTGACCCTGTCCCAAAGGCCCCAGAGTCTGCTGCCCAGCTCCTACAGCCTGGTCCAATGCAGAGTTAGGTGCTCTTAAGCTCACTGATGTCAGTGAGTTAATTCTGCATAGGCTTGGATGGTAAACGGCCATAGATTTGAGCAGCAGGATGGAAAGACATCAGTCTCAATCTCTGTTTCACTCACTTTGTCTCCTCGATGCTGAGGGAAGCATCTCCTGAACTAGACTTTGAGCCAGCAGCTGTTTGGAAATAAACAGGGAGATGTTTACAACAACTGTTAACGCAAAAGAGAAGCTGTAACCGAAGCTGTGAGTTTTCTTCCATTTTGGCAATTCTGTGCAGAAATTGGTACCCACCACATTCAGATCTCAACCTTCTAGTTGACAGGCCTAATGCGTTATAAAATTAAATATAAATCTAGTACTATGATTTCCAGTCCTTGTACTAATGCAGAGCTTGTCATACAAGCTAGGACTTCCAAAAAACCTGAAAGTCTTCAACTGACAATTGCTGTCCATCTTTCTGACATAGTAACAGGGGGTGGGTACTTTATGTATTTTAAATGCCACTTACTGTCTGAAAACAGGCCTCAATAGCTGGCAATAAGAGAAAATTAACACGGACACCGTAAGATTTAAGACAATAACGCAGCAGTAGTAGCTAATGAAGGGGAGGGGAATAAGGATGCAAAATGTCCTCTCCACGGGCCTTAGATCAGTGGTGGGGAACCTCTGCCTTGTGGGGTGGACGTGGTCCACCAGGCCACCCCATACAGCCCAATGGGGCCTACAGAAGCCTTTCCCTGAAACCCCCTTGGCCTGTGAAATGCAATGGGAGAGGGAACCAGTTGCTGGGGAACATGGGCAGGAGGGTGCTGTTTCACTCATGTCCTGCTTGTGGGATTCCTGTGGGCAGTTTGTTGGCCAATGTGTGAACAGAATGCTGGACTAGATGCTCTGATCCAGCAGGGCTCTTCTTATGTTCTTACAGAAGCAGGCTCAAGGTGCCTCAAGTGCCCTGAAGCAACATTCCCCAAAGGCTTCCCTTGCTTTCCCCAAAAGGAATGGTGAGGGACAACAGATGCCTGCTCCTTTGCGAGCTGCTGCTTCAAGTCACCGGGAGCACCCCCTGAGCAGCAGGGAATGGGGAGGTTTAAACTCCCCTTGAGCATGGCATAGGGAGAGGGAAGCCAGTTCTGTCAGGAATTGACACCTCCAGGTGTGCTGAGCATGAATCATAGAAAAGTAGAGTTGGAAGGGGCCTATAAGTGTGTGTACATGTTTTGGTCCCACCCACTGCCAATATGAGGGCCCCAACCACTTTACGTCTTACTCTTTTTTGGGGTGGGGGAGAGAAGTATCCCACCTGTCTTAGATTTTACTGCTGCTGCTCTGAACCAAACATATTGCCATTTTAATAGCATATTCAATGGAACTGACTCCCCTAAGAAGCATACTTTGGATTGCAGCAATACAGTAATGTTTACTTATTAGTTAACTCATGTTTTCTCACAGAATTGATTTCAAAAGAGCCTCTTCCCAAGCAAGCACACACAGGATTGCAGTTGGGTGCCCTGATCCTATTCTCTCCCCCTCCCCCCACCAAAGCAAGAGAAGAAAACCTTTGTACCGAAGTAAATGCACACGTGAGCATTTATATTCATTCATGTTATTACATTTCCATGCCACCCAATAGCTGTAGTTCTCCTCTCTGATCATACAGCATTGACAGATGCACAAAAATTCTCTCTCTCTTTCACACACACACACGCGCACATGTATAAGAATCAAGGGCCTTTGTAAAAAATACATGACATTTTGTTCTCTCATCTACGAATATACGGGAACTCAGGGTTGCTTGACACACCACTAATTACGAGGAGGTGCAGTGGTAATTTCCAGAGTGAGCAAGCACGTCTCAAGACTTAGAGAAAGGGAGGACACACAGGTGGTTGGAGAAAGAGTGGCTTTTCTCTGCTTCACGGCTTTAGTCAGGGTGAGGAGGGCATCACTCAAGTGGCAGAACTAAAAGGAGCTTGGATAGTTGGGCTAGGAGAGACCCTGCTCCACCTGCAAAGCCTCAGGCTGCATTCGATATGCAAGATGGTACAGGGTCTGACTCCACTCATGCGTTTGTACGTTTACAGGCATGGTTTGCTCTGCAAATAATTCTGATTGGGCACAGGTGGAGAGAAGAAAGTAGAGATGGGAGTATCCTGCCCCCTCTTCAAACTAGGCTAGCTGGAAAACAGCAGCTGTGCTTGGCCAAGGCGCTTCTCAGAAGTGAAGCGGTTTTTGGAGTGTAGAAAGATTCAGGGCTGGAACAGGGATGAGACACAGCAAAAGCACTTTCTCCCACATGTAAACAATCTGCACACACCCCAATATGTTTCCCCCCACAAGTCAGTCCATTCATGTGTTAGAGTGGCAGCGGCACAACCACCCAGGGCCACAACAGTGGGCCAACCCTACAGACAAATGCACCAATGTGCAATGGGGCAAATGTGGGATGCTTATACAGGGAAAGGCGCTGCTGTCACATCCATTTCAGCCCATACAGGAATTCTAAGCCCTTATCAGGCAACACTGTGTTCTCCCACCACCATGACGTCTCCTTCTTCACCCCTTCCTTTTCTAGGGTGTCAAAAGGGCTCAAACCAACCAACAAAAACCACCCTTATGGCTTTTAAGCCAACGGAGGACAGGGGCTGTTGCAGCATAAATGAAGACAGCATATGGGCAGCTTCCTTGTGTTAGACTGTTGCAACAAAAACAACTAAAGATGCAATCCTACGCAAGTTTAGACAGAAAAAAGGCCTACAACTCACAGCATGCCCCAGCTTTCTGTCTAAACTTGCGTAGGATTGCACCTTAAGAGTCCCATAGCACCTTAAAAGACTGGCACTGGCCCATCTGGCACAGTACTATCTGCACCTACTCTCCAGGGTTTCAGACAGAGGTCTTTCCCAGCCTTGCCGGGAAATGCTGCCAGGGATTGAACTCGGGGCTTTCAGCATGCAAAGCAGGCGCTCTACTAGTGACCAAAAGACTTCTCCCTCCAGAATTCAGGGGGACTTACCCCACGCTAAACGTGTGGAGGACTGCAGTCTTAACTTTCCACACGGGTTTATATCCATCCCTTCCCAGGGTGTAAAAGAAAGGGATTTTACACCCCGATTATGATGGTCCCACCTTTCCTCCAAGGAGCTCAGAGGGACGTAAAAGGTGTCCCCCTTCCCCCGTCCACCATTTTACCCTCCCAACAACCCTGCGAGGTCAGGCCAGGCTGGGAGAGTAGGGCTGGCCCAAAGCCACGGGGCAGGGATTTAAAGCTGGGCCTCCGCAGGGCCAGTCCGACACTCGCCCCAGCCTTCCGCAACCGGGTGCCCAATGGCCATACTGGCTGGGGATGATGGAGGCTGTAGTCCAGCACATCTGCGAGGAAGCTACACGAAGCCGGCCCCGCGCGTCCGTCCGTCCGTCCTCCCTCCCTGTGCACCTGAGCTCTGCGCGGCTTCGTATCCCTCGTCGCGCTTCTCCCGCTTGATCCGTCGCCCCACCTCGGACTCCTGGCCCACGGCGCCGACAGCGCGGCTCCCCCGGGAGGAAGAGGCGGCGGAGGCCTCATCCCCGCCACTCCGCCGGCTGCTCCGCTCGCCCCGGCTCCGGCTGCGCTTGCTCCGCCGCTCGCTCCCGTTGCTGCCGCCGCCGCCGCTGCTCCGATGCTTGTGCTTCTTGTGTTCGCGATGGCGGGAGGAGGAAGCAGCGGCGGCACCGCCACCGGAGGAGGAAGCGGGCGGCGGCGGGTCCTCGGAAGCCTCGCCCCGTTCCCGGTGCCGCTTCGAGGAGCCCATCGCAGTGCTTGGACGCGGGGAAAATGGCGCTTCTGTGAGCCCAGGCCCAGCCGAGCGGCGCTTCCTAGTTACCGGCGGTGCACTTCCGGGGCAAGCGCTGTGTTTCTGGTCCGTTCTGGAAAGCTGTCCACTGCGAGTTTGGGATAGAGCGGTGAAGTCCGTCCTGGAAAGCTGTCCCCCGGCGACTTTGGAATAGAGCGGTGAGTTCCTGAGATTGGACAATCGCCCCATTCGGGCGCGTGGGTTGGTGTAGGATCGCCGCTGCTCCTCGTGTTTGTCAATTCCTCTGGCTTGAGGGTTCTACGAAAGGGAATTGTGTAGCACGAAGTGTGGGAGTGTTTAGTTCTTCCTTTTGGCCTTAGCAAGTCATTCATTGGGGCCTAATTTGTGCAGCTGCTGCCTGCTTGTTTGGATTTCTGAAGAGTCACTTCCTTCTCTCTCTCTCTCATGTCCATCCCTTCTCTTTTCCGCTCTTCTGCCTGAATCTGGCCCTTTCGGGCTGCAATCTCAACCTGGAGCCCCCCAAATGTGTTGGACTACTACTCCCAGTATATCCCCGTCAACAGGACTCGCTGGGAGAACCTGGGAGTTGTAGTCCAACACACCTGGAGGGCACCATATGCACTTACCTGGGAGTAAGTCGTATTGAATGCAATGGGATTTGCTTCTGAGCAGGATTGGTGCGAGGTACCGAAAGAATCCGGGGCTCAGGCCCGCAGGACAAAAAAAACTGCACAGATTTGCATATGCAATTTGCATATTCTCTGAAGTCTTTCTTAGAGAGTGTGGAGGGGGGGGGCGATGATGGCCTCCCACAGGTTCGGGGCGCCTGCCCTAGTGGGCTATCCCCTAACACGGCCGCTGCTTCTGAGTAGATATGCCTGGGACTGCAGTGTGAGAGAGACTGCAATGTAGGGTTTTGTGAATGAACTGCAACATGCTTAAGCCCCAGCACCAATCTCTGGGTTTGTGAGCCCCTCAACAATCCTATGTGCACGTTATTTACCCAGGAATAAGTTCCGATGAAACTGCTGGGACTTACTTAAGAGTTTAGGCTTCCCATAGTACGATTTACATTACAGCTATTTGGACTCTTAAGTGGTTCTAGCTGAGAACACAGATCATTCCAATTAATATCTTTTCCCAATTTTCCTTCACCATTCAACAGCAAAAAGTGTATTTTGCTTATAGTAAGAAGGGAGGAAAGAAATCAGGGCAGAACAACAGGGGGGAAGTTCATATTTCTTCTCTCTGTGTCATCCTTCTTTGGTAAGCAATATTTCTGTTTCAGATCATTTCCCCCTTGGTTTTCTTTTATAATTCCTTAGAGTGGAAGAGTAAGAGTAGCTGGGGAGTGCCTTGTTAAAAAGGTATGCACGACTGACGATGTAGTCTCCAGGATTCAGCAGCCTCCCCAGAGTTTCTAGGAATTAAATCTCTGAGTGGGGAGTGGATACAACTTGTCTCTGGTGCACATGATGGCAAATGTAGGCAAGAACATTGATGCACCATGCAGTGCATAGCTTGCCATTTTACACCAACTGCGGAGGTCTGTTTTGATAACAGATTGTAGGATAATTTGTTTTTCCTAGTATTCCTTTAACCCAAAAAACTTACAGCTTGTCCTGCAGTTTGAATTGGCATAAAGGTTTTTAAATCACTTTACATGTGATTTTGAAACCTTTTTAAGAAGATGGGGGAGGGGCTATGATAGCACTTTTTAAGTACCTAAGGGTCATCACACAGAAGAGGGCCACAACCTGTTCTCTATCATCCAAGACTGTAGAACATGAATAACAGGCATAAGTTACAGGAAGGAAGATTTCAGTTGAACCTCAGGAAAAACTTCCTGTCAGAGCAGTCAGACCATGGAGCCGACTGCCTAGGGAGGTGGTGGGCTCTCAATTACTGAAGGTCTTCAAGCAGAGACTAGACAGCCATCTGTCAAGGATGGTTTAAACTGGATTCCTGCACTGAGCAGGGGGTTGGATTCGATGGCCTCCAAGGGTCCCTTCCAACTCTAGGAGTCTGATACATGTGTTAGTTAGCTTGCCCAATGCTAGGTTGTTTGTGTTACTAGTATTTTTATTTTTGTATTAGCAGTAACAACTGTTTTGTGAATGACCACTGTTAATAAGGTGATTGTCCCTGCACTTTCTGCATTCCATTTCCCACTGACCTCACTGTTTTACACACCTGTGTGTGTAAAACAGTGTACTGCAACTGAGGATAACACTTCATGCACCTGATGAAGTGGATGGCTGTCAATGAAAGCATATACAATAATAAATGCATTAATCTTAAAGGTGGCTCAAGTCTCTGTTTTTGCTGCCACAAACTAACACATCTACTGTTCTGCAAACTGCTACAGAAGTAGAGAATTGTTGCAGAGTAAACAAATCCAAAAAAGAGGCTTCAACAATGTTTTATAGTAGAGCAAAGTAATCCTTGGCATGGACATAAATGGACTACAAACACATTCCCGTTTTTATTTGTAAAATGTTGGAGGCTGTTTTCCTAATGGCTCTTTTTAAACAAAGACTATGGTGCTAGTACTCAAGCATGCACTGCTGTATTCCCATGCACTCTGTACATGCTCAGAGACACTCCAGGCTAAGAACCCTAGCACTGAAATAAGTCCTGGGGCTGAAGTGGGGGAGACTGAGAGCCTTTTTTTGTCTTAACTCGCCCCCTATTAAAAAACCTCTACACACCCTTGGATTGATTGCCCTTCTTTCGCTCTGCGGCTCCCAACTCCCATAATCTGCAGTAGCAGTGAAGCCAGCCCGAACGCCCTTAGCAAAGATGGCCGCCACGTCAACAAACGGGCGCTCGCCTCATTCTTCCCTCAGGAAAGATGGCGTCGGCAGCTTCAACCCAGCGGGCAGGAAGTAGGTCGCTGGGTCGGGGATGCCCGGATGTGGGTTACTCTGCCTCGGTAGGAGGGTGGTGCCGGGTGCCCGGATGTTCCTCTCGCTCCAGCAGCGGCCGAGGCTCGGTCAGAACCGGGGGAGCGAAGCGGATGGATCCAACATGGCTGCCCCGGCGGCCCTGAGGAGAGAGTGAGAGACGCGCCAGGCCTAGACAGCCGCGCCAGGCCCTGGGCGGGAGGGGGCGGGGGCCTGAGGCCTATTTGGGGAGGGGGCGGAGGAGAGGGAGGGGGCAGAAGGCGACGACACCCCCACCCTCGGCCACAGGGGGAGGGGGCATTCCTCATGGATGGGGAGGGACCACGCCATTGGCCGCGGGGCGGAGGAGGGGAGGAAGGCTCCCCCACCCCTTAAAAGTTGTCCCAGAGAAAGTTAGCCCCTTTCCCCAATAGCCAGGTGAGGGAGGTGGGGGCAGCAGGCAGAGAATTAGTATTTGGGGGGGAACTTTGCCCCCCTTAAAGTCCCTTTGAAGTTCACCTCTCTTTTTCCTATATATTGGGGGGTGGGCTTGCTGAGAGTTTGGCAAGGGTCAGGGGCGTAGTGGGGCGGGCTCTTTCAAGCACCCCTCCATACACACACACGCACCCCATACAAACATACACACACGCATTAGCCCTGGAATGTGTTTTGGGTAGGGGGCAATATTGGGGTACAAGGTGGGTCGGCAGGGGCTTGTCGGGGGTGGGCCTGACATGTGCCCGTGTTGTTCATACCTGGGTGACTTGTTTGCCCAGGTTGTTTTCCCTCATTAAGTCAAAGGGCCACAGGGAGGCATGAGACGGAACATGAAAAGAGGACATGGAAGTGGCACTGTGGGTGCCTTGGCATATAATTGCCAGCCACAAAACTGAGGCACTCTGGACTGTTCAGGGTTCTCCTCCCTGTGTTTCAAATAAACATGTTTAAATTTCCTTGCCACTCAACAAAGGAAATAAATATGAATAGGCTGTATATGTAGGAATAATCAGAATTGTTCTGTTTCCTATAGATTGATGAAAATAGGGAGGGAAAAGCATGGTAGGATTTTGTCTTCAAATGACAGACTATTAAGAAGTGTCTGTAATCTCATTTGCAGTTAGCTGCATATTTTTCATAGATGAAAAGTTGGAAGCTGCTTAAAGTTTAATAACTTTTCTGTTTTTGGGGAGAGAGTGAGAACTCCCATCTTCTGGATGAAATAGTATAATGGGAAGAAAGAAAAGCATTACATATGCATAAAAAGTATTTGTATAGTCTATCACAACTGATAGTCAAGTCAACAAGAAGTTTACATTTTTAATACTTTTGATTATACCTCCCCCCCACCCCCGGGTTATTATGTCAACATCTTTACAACTTTATTAAAGTATCAGAGTTGAGTGCTAAGAAAGCTAGCCTAGAGGAGGAGGGGAAAAAGTTTCCTCAAGCTTTATTGGGCAGTTTCTGGCTTCTTCCGATTCATGTGGATTTTCTTTTTAAAGCAAAAGACAGATGGAGAGGACAGCTGTTCTGGAAATGGGCCACTCTAGGATCATATATAGAAAATTTAGCTTTAGAATAAAAGATACCTGTTCCCCTGAGTCATATATGAAATCCATTTGCCAAGAATTTTTTTTTGCTTTCATTTTTTTTTAAATTTAAAAAGTAGCGCAGAGTGGACTAGAGACTTCGTATGTTAACATTTGGCCCTCTGTGCCCCACCAGCCGTGCAGGATTGGATCTAAACGTGGCAAAGAGAGAACCTCAGGGAAACAAGAAGACATAAGGTGAGTGTACCTTTGTTGTCATATGTTAATGTGTGCCAAACTTCAATATCATGCATGCTGATTCATTCCTTTCCGTTGCTCTTCATGTTGCTTATTAACGTAAATAGAGCAAGGCAGTGGCTGCCTGGATGCCTTCCTGTTGACTGACCTGCCCTTTTGTGTGGAGCATGACCCGGTTTTTGGAGCTGTCAAGGAATAAGTGGCTGGAAAGGGAAAATCTCTGGAGTGTGGTTCTTGACACCACTGTACAGGGGCTCTTAACAAGGGTTGGGAAACTTGCCACTCAACAAAGTGAGTGGTGTAAGTGAAATGTAGCTGTGGTTTGCTTTTGGCTTCTTGGACAGATTAGAAAAAAACAATTTGAATACAGTCATGCCTTGGATTGAGAGCGTAATTCATTCCGGAAACGTGCTTGTAGTCCAAAACACTCTTATATCAAAACGAAATACGTGTACAGAGATTTTTAATTTAAGCCGTACTACAGTACTTGTATTGCAAAACGTCGCTTGTATATCAAGTAATAAATAAATAAATAAATATTTAAAAATTTGCTTGTCTTGCAAAACGCTCTCAAACCAAGTTACTTGCAATCCAAGGTATTACTGTATATTAGATCAGTGTGCAGTGTATGGCCCTGCCTTACTTAGTTTCTGTGTGAACCCTGGTGTGATATTAGAGAATTCTTATGGTGCATTTGAAGTTGATTTTTAAAAAAAGAATAGCGAGTTCAAATATCAGCTCAGTTATGAGCTGTGAGCTTTTAGAAAGTCTCTCCTCCCTCTCTGCTTCAGCTCCTAATCTGTATAACTGGGATCCATGTCCTCACCAGGAGTACTGTGAATTGTAAGGGCCCATAGCTCAATGGCAGATTATCTTGCTTTGGATGCAAAAGGTCCTTGGCATCTTTGGCAGCAGGGCAGTGAAAGACCCATATCAGCTCACCACCTTGGATAGGTGCTATCTGGCCATTCTAGATTGTCACCCCTGACAATGGTCTGAGTGAGGCTGCTGATGCAGTGGCAAAGAGTGTGAACTGGACAGCCGTGGGTTCAAATGCATTATCTTGGTAATCCTTGCAATAATCCTGTAAGGCAGGTCAGTATAATTATCCCCATATCGCAGGTGGAGGGGTAGCAACTGGCCTAAGATCACTTACAGCACAATCCTAGGCATGTTTACTCAAAAGAAAGTCCCACTCTCCTTTTGTTTTGTTCTTATAGACATGTCAGTCCCACTCTCTTTGGTCAATGTGCATAGGACTTTCAGGCTTAGTGAGTTTGTGTCTAAGGTGAGATTTGAGCCCTGTGGCATCCTGGCTCACAGTCTTGGCTCCTTCACCTCACTGGCTCTGTAGTTTCTGTGCTCTTGGGATGCCCTCCTGTTGTGTTTTCATGTGGATTTCTGCAAAGATAAGAAGATTAAAGCTTTTCAGGAATAGAAGAGCCCACTTAAAAGTGCTTGAAAGGAAGTGTAAAAAATACGCCCACCATTCAAGCTTCCACATTTTTGCTTTCTGTGGCAAGTGTGCTGCAGCTGTTTGGCAAGCATGACAAGTCCCAGCCTGTCTCCCCTCCCCTCCCCAAACCTTGGAACTACAGAGGTGAGCCAGTATCTATTAGTTGCTCAGCAGTCCCCACCAGCAGGCTTGGGGAAAAGGCTGAGGGTAGTTTGACAACTGCGTGGCTGAGGTGCCTGGAGCACCTGGGCCACGCAGGGCCAAACAAGCAAGCCCCCTGACTCCCTTTCCTGTTCTGGAGCTCAAAGTGCTTCTGCCAAACCAGCAGCGGGTGAGAGCAGGAGCCTGGTAATCACATTTTTTGGCTTGGCCAGAAAAGGTAGCGTTATACCAGAGCTCACCATTAGATAACAATGTTATCTTGCTGTTTAACTCAATACCTGTGGCAAGCAGAAGCGCAGGTCCCCTCCCCTCACTTTCCTGTCCAGAATCACATAAAATAAAGAGCGCTGCAAGTGTCGTGGGATAAAATAACGGAGGTTCTACCAAAGTTGGGGGTGGGGAACCTGTGTCTCTTCAGATGTTGGATTCCAAGTCGCATCATTCCTGGCCATCGGCTGTGTTGGCCGGGGCTGATGAGAGGGCCAGAGATCGCCACCCCTGACCCAAGTGGTGCCTTAACCACACTCTTCACCTAAGCTCAGAGGAGGGCAGCGGCTGGCTGGAGGATAAATGTAAGACATCCCACTCAGAGCTGGGCTTCCGAGTTGCACAGCAGAGTTGAAAGAGATCTGAATGTGAGGGAGCTGGTTTGGATTTATCTGGCTTGGGCTTGCATATAGTGCTTGATTTCTGGAACCAGGGGCTCTGAAGTTTCCATTCTAATTGCAGGTGTTTTGGCTGCCCAGGCTTACTCTGGAGGGAGAGGCAGTTTGTATATGCTCAGAGGCATACTTTGTTGTATTGAATTACAGTGCAGACTGCTAAGGAAGAAGGCCTCAGGCCTTGTATAGTTGTCTATCAGTCGAGCTAGCCCAGCCCTGTTTCCTTAGACTTTGGGGAGCCACTGCCGGTCACAGGCAGAGTCTTTTCCTACCTGAGATCCTTTAATGGGAGCTGCTGGGGATTGAACCTGGGGCATTCTGCTTGCATAGCAGGCGGGGGCTCTCCAATGAGCTGTGGAGCCCCCCCCAGCGCCGAGTGTGCTCATATGGGTGGGAATTGTTCCCCATTGTTTAGCTTTACTTAACCTTGCTGTAATTTTGCAGCTTTCCCTACTTTGTTTAATTTGGGAGCAAGAGTTCTTCCTTCTTGACCACCTTATGGTTTGAACTTCTGGGATGTCTCTTTTCCTCTCTCCCCACCCCACCCCACCCTCTTAGTTTACCCTCTGACCCACAGGGGTGCAAATTTGAACTCCGATCAAAACATCAAATTGACATCCCCAATTCTCTTTGCCAGATTTGCTTCCTAGATTTTGCTTCATTACTTTCCTCCGAATTGTTTCTGGCTTGGGATAGTTCTTGAATTGTAGCATCTGGTGCTCCTTAGTTCAAAAAACTGAATGAGGTGTTACCCTTGAAAGCAATCCTGTTGCAAAGAATCTTCACACATGATGGTTTTTAGGCGTACATCTAAGTTGGATTTAAATGTAACGTGTGAATGTGACCAGCACATGTTTGCATGTACCAGCGTTGTGCTGGATATACTCATCAGCGAGCCAAGAATAGGTTGCAACTCCCTGCCAAGCACACACTTGGAAGCAACCCAGCCTGACTTGCTGCTGTGTAATGTGTGAAATGGTTCTGAGGGTTTGTTTAGCAAAAGCAAGCAGGCAGGCTATCCTTGTGGCCTGGGGTTGTTTCTGTATATTCGTATTTGTTAAATTTCAATAGCCAAACTTATTTGGACAGTTTGCAAAAATTAAAAAGAGGCTTCAGGGCATCAGTGCTGGTGACCAGCCTTGAACAGAAGTATTACCTCCCAGTCAGAAAAAAAAAGTTTAAACATAATTATTAATTACCCCAAAATAGACCTTTTTACTCTGATGACATTAGTGACAGTGGCAAGACACAAGGGGATCTCATTTTGTATCAAATCCAAAGACGTGTCTGCTACATAGCAGACAAATTAGTAGAGAAGGATGCCTTGTTCCTGTGAATTTGAGCCAAAAAATGGGATCATTTTACATTCTTTTCCCAAAATACATCTGAACAATGTGGTTACCGTAATGATTGCTGTGCCAGAACTGACAACCCAATTGGCAGGTTGCTGCCACCCCGCCCCTCTAACCCTGAGTAGAGGGACCCTAGAGCTAACCTGCTTAAACCTGGTAACCTACACTAAACTCTTTGAGGTAAAATACTCACCCTGCAAGGGTGACATGGAGAGTTGCAACACTCACAGCATCTTCAGGTGGCCAAAGGAAGAGGTGACTGGAGGGACCGGAGTGACAAAGGAATAAAGAACCATATTCCCATTGGCTACGGTGAGCAGAGATGACCACCCAATGGGTTTCACGAATTAGAGAAATGGCACATAAGCAGAAGACCCTCTTTGCACCTTTTAGGGCTAGGAGATAGAACCAGAAAAGTGTTAATTAAAAGGGTGATGCCTTTAGCTATCTCTGGCAGACTTGATACATCAGAAGGCTTCTTGTCTTGTGGCTCTGGAAGCCCCAGGAAAGACATGCTGTATTTCACATGGGCTGTGGATGCTTGTAGCTCTAAGAAATAGACCCTGAAGGGCGGATCCTCCTCGCAGTCACTTCTTGGGGTATCTTAGTATTGGAGAATTGAAGCAGGAGCCTTCAGGAGTCTCAACTCCAGCGTTCCACCAGAGGTCACGATGGAGCTGGGGAAAGCCATGAATTAGGTCAGCAGCCTCATTGGGACAGCAGTAGAGTGTGTGTGTGTGTGTGTGTGTGTGTGTGTGTGTGTGTGTGGCAGTAAATGGGATAATCTGGGATCAGGACTGTTGTGTGGACAGTGAAGCATGGCAGGGTTCTGAACAGGAACTGCCAGTAGATGGGTCTGGAGTCACTGGGGTCATGTCCACATCCCTTAAGCAGGCTGGCTGCTTACCTTTTAACCCAGCAGACTCTCCTTGTGTTCTCAGAGTTGAGGTAGGCAGGGGAATAAAAGTGGATTTTCACACAAATGCCACACCCCACCGTTCTGACATGAGCTTGCAGGCAGAGTAAGAATTTTAATGCCGGTGACTGTAGGTTGGGGAATCAAGTGCTGACGGCTAGATCCAGATTGAAAGGACATGGAGGGAAGGGAATAAAAGGTGTGGGGACCTTACGTGTCAGCTTCGCGCATGCATCTGAAGGGCACTAGGTTGGGGAAGGCTAGCTTAGCGTACGCTAGCTAGCTACTATTTGTGGTTGCCACCAGCATCTCCCTGTCCTCCCCCGGGCCCTGGCACATGCAGAGGACTTGACAGAGAAGCAAAGTTTGGGTCTATAACAGTAAGAACCAGCAAGGCTTTTTCCCACAGCTCAGAAGGGAATTCCTTCCCTGGACCCCAGAGTGACTGAGAGCTTGGCGGGGTGGGGATCTGTGCCGCTAGGGCATCCCGCTTGCTGGAGGGCCGAGAGCCCTCACTTTGTGGTTTTGTCGATTTATTTATTTATTATATTTTTGAATCACCCATCTGGCCAGTCATCCAGCCACTCTGAGTGATGTGCAGTCCAATAAAATACAATAGGTGCCTCGGGAAGTGATGAAACGGAGCTTGTCCCTTGCAGGCTCTGTCCTAGAAATGAGAAGCTGGCACCAAGCACGGAGGGTATTACTGCCTTCCTTCCTGATGGGAGTTTCAGGCATGGGTTAGGACTCAACTGTACTTAGCAAAGGATTGTCCAATAGTGCTCTAGCGGTGAGGGTTCATTGGCACTGTGGTGAACAGCACCTGTCACCTAGGAGCATAGGAAGCTGCCTTCTACTGAGTCAGGCCCTTGGTCCATCCAGCCCAGTATTGTCGACACTGAATTGCACCGGCTCTCCAGGGTTTCAAGCAGAATTCCTTCCTAGCCCTATCTGGGGATGCTGCCAGGGATTGAACCGGAGACCTTCTGCATGCAAAGCAGGGGCTGTACCACTGAGCCACAGCCACTTCTGGGATTGCATCAGAGGCTCCTGTAAATAAATACATCCTCCAACAGCAGTCCAAGGTAGCTTGCCATGAGGTAAAGCATGGGGCAGCTACCTCAGGCAGGGAGTGGAAGATACAGATCTGGCAGAGAAGGCACAATCCATCAGGAAGGGCTCCTGAGTAAGGCAAGCCTTGTTGAAATGAAGGGAGTGACCCGAGACCATGATAGTGCTTTTGTCCAGGCCCTGTTCATTTCAGTGACACTTGTGTGGGAGAACTTCCCATTGGACTGTGCCCCACGTTAGACAGTGTGTGTGTGTGTGTGTGTGTGTGTATTTCAGGGGTCCCCAACCTTTTTGGATCTATGGGCACATTTGGGAATTTGAGAAACAGCTGTGGGCACCACCACAAAATGCCTAATCAGTGGATCGCCAGTTCAGTGTCTACCTGTCACGTCTCTGGATTTTCATCTACATGTTACCCAGCAAAAAAAAAGTTTTGTGTCTTTTGGACACCACAGTGTCTCTTTAATAAAGGTTTGTCTAATTCAGCTAATTGCTGGTGGTGCACTAAAGCTAATGCTTCTTTTAAACACGCATTTTGGCAGTGTCTAATAGTTGCTTCTTTGGGGGAAGAGATTATTACACAGGGAAAAATTGTACTGGAACAGTCTTTAATATTCACTGATGTACACGCTTTTTCAAATTATTTACCTGCTTCATGGAAATTAACAAGTGGAATGGGAAATGGATTCTCTGCGTCCTTTTGGCAGCTAATAGACTGATACTACAAAATTGGAAGGATAAACACTCACCTCCTATAATGTAGTGGATTAAGGACCTTAGCGGTTTCGATATGTGAATGGGTGGCATTATAGAAACCAACTTCAAATAGATATTTATTTTGATATTTGGTCCACTTTTGTTGAAGCCTATGTATAATTGCTAGAAAGTTGTATACATTTCATACAAATCCATTTACGTATATTTAAAAAATGGGAAAAATTTCGGGAGCCCATGGGCACCACATTGGGGACCCCTTCATGGGTGCCATTGGAGGTGCCCGCAGGCCCCGTGTTGGGGACCCCTGGTGTATCTCCTCATCAGACACCAGGTGGCTGATTCACAATTTGCAAAAAATAAAGGAGCATTTAGTTACTGTTCTAATTGGTGATGGATTATCTCTCTTCCCCTCCCCATGAAAGCAGGTAACAAAGTTATGGCTCAAATGGGCCCCTTATAGCCATTTTGCATGAGGGGATCAAGGCTGAACTGTGTATGACCTGAGGCTGGGTATGTGCCGCTTCAGTTGGCTTGTTCACAGGAGTTTCTGCCAGCTATAAATACCGCTTTCGAACATAACGCACGCCACCCAACCAGTGTAGAAGCTATCGCGGTCGGGCCCTTCGAACAACACCCATGTAATGAGGCATGGATGATTTCATTCAAAAAAATACCTTCCCAAAACGTTGGTTGTAAATCTGCCCTCCTCAGCTCTGCAGCTCACTGTGCTGGCTGTGAACCACCTCTGTCTTAGTTTAGGCCAGCCTTCCCCAACCTGGTGCCCTCCAGATGTGATGGACTACAACCAGGTGTGTAAAAGCAAATGTTTTACTTTAAGGTCCCTAAAGATCTTGGGTTCAGCGTTCCTGAGAGACTGGTGCCACCTTGTTCTTTATGGACACTAAGACTGGCAGATTGTTCTGTCAATACCAACCATCAGTGTGCTAAGCTTTAGAAAGCAAGGTCCTCTCAGAAAAAAAAATATTTTCTCTCCCCCTCCCCCCCCCTCCCCCATAACTATGAATGAAAGAGAGTGGGGCAGTACCTCTTCCATTGATGGTTCAGGTGGCTCTGCAGCATAAAATATGTCTGTTTCTCCTCCCTCCCCCCCGCCAAAGAACAACATTGAGTGTACAGAGTTCTGAACAGATTTTGTCTTTGTCTCTTTCAGTGTCCCAGTTTTAGGAGCCCCCCAGCCCTCCTCAATTGCTGTGGAAGCTGGGTGGCCCAAACCAGGCCCAGCAGTAGCGTAAGATGAACACCTTGAAACGGAGCTGCACGCAGGCCTGGCCGGAGGAGGAGGGTGACCGGGAGCATGGCCTCTACAGCTTGCACCGCATGTTCGACATTGTGGGGACCCACCTGACCCACCGTGACGTCCGGGTATTGTCTTTCCTTTTTGTGGACGTCATCGACGACTATGAAAGGGGGATGATCCGCAGCGGTCGGGACTTCCTCCTGGCCCTGGAGAGGCAGGGCCGCTGCGATGAGACCAACTTCCGCCAGGTGCTACAGCTGCTGAGGATTATCACCCGCCACGACTTGTTGCCCTATGTCACTTTGAAGAGGAGGAAGGCTGGTAGGTTGCCTTTGGCCTGGGCTTTTTAAGGTGGGTGTGCACACCTCATCCTGGGGCATCCCTTTTGTACCAGCTGAGTTAAGAACACAAGGAGTACCTGGTCCAGAGAGCTCTCTAGTTCAGCATGGTGTTTCCCACAGGAGCCAGAGAGGGTTCTGAGGAGTTTGCAGACAGAGTGTGAACATGACCTTCCTCTGTTGGTGTTTGGTATACTGCCTCTGAACATTTAGGTCTCCCGGCTGATCATCAGTGCTAGATCTATCCTCCATATGCATCTTAAGCATTGCCTTGCTGGACCAGACAAAACATTCATCCTGTCCAGCACTGTGTTCCTGGCAGTGGCCAGCCTACAGTTGGGCATTCAGCCTGTCAGGGAAGATTTGGACAAATATTGTCATGTCTCAGCCTTCCCCAACCTGGCGCCCTCCAGATGCTGGGAGTTGTAGACCGAGACATCTGGAAGGCACCAGTTTGGGGCAGGCTGTCATGTAACCCCAAAATGGTCAAAAGCGTTAACATCACGAGAACAAAGAAGATGATCACGGGCAAGTTTGATCCTGAGACTAATTGTTAAAAAACAATGAGGTTGTTTCACAACAATGACAGCAACTTTTAAAAATGTATTTAATCATTTATTTTGTGGCCTTTTCCTCTCTTCCCCCACGGAGCTCGTGGCGATATACATAGTTCCTCCCCTCCCCCATTTTATCCTCATACCACCCTTGGGAGGTAAGTTCGGCTGAAAGTGTGTGACTGAGCCAAGGTCAACGATGCGCTTCTTGGCCGAATGGGGATTTGGACCTGGGTCTCCCGGGTCCTAGTCTGCCATGCCGCCCACTAGGCCACTAATGGCTGCTTCTGTTCAGGTTTGGAGGTCCTTGCAGCTGTAGCGGGTAGCCAGTGGGCGAAGCTTTGCAATACAAATAGTTTGCCCCTGAGTGCTGAGGGCCTACTGGCAAGCTGCCCTCTCTCTCTCCTTGCTAACAAATGACACTGTAATGCTGGGGTCTGCAGTGTGCCCATGGAAACCAATCTTGGTGCCCACCAGGCTCCATTGCCCCTCCTGTTTTTTGTTTCATTAAGAGTTTTCTAATTAAAACTATTTTTTTTAAAAGAGTTTTTTAAAAAAAGAATTTTAAAACTCTAATTAAAACGTTTTTTTTAACTGGGAGGCTGGCATGCTGCAACACAAAGTTCTGCCCTCCAGCGCCATCTTTATTTGGGTTCAAAAGAGCGGGTTTTGTGTTTTGGAGCTCAGACCCCACCTCTGCCTTGTGCTTCGGTTCTTGGGCAAGTTACTTTTCTCTTAGCCTCACCAGTTTGGCTTCTCAGAAATGAGTGTTTTGTGACTGGCCATGCCCTCCACGGTAGCCATTCAGTGGACAGGCAAGGCACCCCATGGTAGCCATTTTGTGAGAGTGCCCACAACACTCTCTCAAAATCCTAAATTTGGCCACCGACCCAAAAAGATTGTGGACCCCTACTGTAATTAATCCTTTTTTGTTTTTAAAGATACAGTGCCAACTATACAGTGGCATTCTCGGAATATTTGGCCACAGTCAAATAATAGGCAATCTCTTCAACAACCATAGGCCAGCCGGTGCTTCTGGGGAACTCATGAGCAAGAGGTGCCGGTGATGGCCCACCCCTGTCATTGGCTCCCAGCACTTGGTCATCTGTGGCTACACCGCGCTATGCAGAGTTTCCATTTTGAACTTCCATGTTTGTTTACACAATTTATAAACCACTCTACAACTAAAAATGATTTCCGAGTGGTGAACAGTAAAGTGCGAGTGGGGAATGCAAAACAAGAAAAATACTTAAAATCAAGTTAAGCCAATAAAGTCATGGCTGGTCATTCAGGAAAAGCTCGTTTAAATAAAAATGTCTTTAGCAGACACCACAAACAAAGCAACATTGGCGCCTGCTGATATCAACTGGCAGGGAATTCCAGAGAGCAAGCCAGTGTGCTAAAAGCTCTACTCCAAGTGGATGCCAAACAGACCTCAGGTCCATGCGGAAACCCCAGCAGCATCTCCTCCAATAACCTCAGTGACTCGGCAGGCTGATATGGGAGAAAGCGCTCTCTCCCATATTCTGGTCCCAAGTTGCTTAGGACTTTATACACCAAGAATAGAGCCTTAAACCTGGCCTAAGAGCAAATAGGCAGCTAGTGCAGTTCCCTCAGCAAAGGTGGGCCCCCAACAACAGCTGGGTTACTGCATGTTGCGCTAGCTGCAGCCTCTGGACCAACTTTAAGGGCAGCCCCACATAGATCACGTCATTGCAGTCACCCAGTCTTGAGGTTACTGGTGCCTGTAACCATAACTATTTGTAGCCATCTGCTACAATTTTTTTTCAATTTAATGCAGGGGGAGGCAATTTGGTGACCTCCAGGTGTTTGGGGCTGCAAATCCCAGAACCCCCAGTCAGCATGGCCAATGGTGAGAGAATATGGGAATTGAAGTCCAACAAATGTGGATGTCACCGGGTTGTCCTACTTCGCTTAAAGCTTTCAAAAATCCCTCCCATGTTGACTGATTGACTCTTGGATCTGACAAGAAACAACAACTCTGGCACTTGGGACTTCTGGGAAGCCTGCTTCTACCAGGCAAGGAGCCCAGTTGTGCCTGGCCCATCCTCAAATTTGATTTTAAAAAGGAATTTAAAGTTGGCTTCTCCTTCCAGTTTGTTTCTCTCGCTTAGGGGAAACTTCAAAAAGGCATCTTGATTGAGGTTGTGTGAATTATCTGTCCCTTTTCCCCCCCAAAGGCCACCCCTTTATCCCATTCTCTCCCCCCGCCACACACACACACACACACACACACACGATCTTTTAAGTTCTCTTTGACCTTTGCAAGCCAGAGTTCAAAGCCATCCTCCTCTTCTAGTGTTCATATCAAATCTGTTACCCTCGCGTGCCTCCTTTCTCTTGCAGTGTGTCCAGATCTCGTAGACAAGTACCTAGAAGAGACTTCCATTCGCTACGTGACGCCGCGAGCCCACAGCAGCACAGAGCATGTTCCTGCCCACCAACACAAATCCGGTGAGACTTCATGGGCAGGCAGACATCAGGCTCCTTTTCCAAACTAGCTTCTTTGAGGGCTGTCTTGCCCTCCATTTTAGGATGTCTGTGCTTTGGGCATTCCTGCCCCCTGCATTTCATTCTGGCATTTTGGGCCTAAAAGGAAATAAACAACTAATGTTTTGGATAGCTTCGGTGCTCTGGAGGCAGTCATCGCCAGCCACAGGCACTTGGTGGTTTAAAGCCTGATTTTTACATCCCATCCAGAACCAGAGCTCTGGATGAACACAGGAGGGGTCTTTCTCAGCCCTGCGACCTGTTTTAGCTCTGGTGACAGCAAGCCTGTGGTGCTTCCAGTAGCTGTGTTCTTGGCAACTTTCTAGTCTTCAAGAAGGCAGAAAATGGGTTGAAGGGAAAAGACCATGTCTGTTGAAGGTTCTGAAATGAGAAATGATAAGGAATGTGGGATGGGGTTTCCAGTGACCAGTGAGGCTCTTAAATGTTCCCTGTCATTTCTCCACAGAATCTTGTCAAACGTAGGTTCCAAAGTACAAGGGCTGGACAGTATATTTACTGTTCAGTACTTTGGTTTTGTCCCACCCTTTCTCCAAGGAACTCAAAATAATGGACTAGTTCACACACAACGCTAACCTATGGTTTATTTAACCCATGGTTTGTTGCCCATGGTTTGTCTGGCAGATGATTGAACAAACCACATTTTGTTTTCTCAATCCCTGGGTTGTTTGTTTCTTCCCTCCTTCACCTGCTCCCTCCCAATATCCCAAATGTCTTTGAGGTGCTGTAGTACTGACATGTTGAGGACTGGGGGTATTCTACCACCCTTGCCCGCCATCTCTGTAGCCTGGCGAAACAACCCATGGTTCAGGGTTTACACATAATGACAACCCATGGTTTAAACAACCCAGAGTTTCCCAACTCAACAACAAGCCATGGGTTCTCTTTCTGGGTTATTCATGGTTAATAAACCATGGTTTGTTCATGCACATATTAATAGTTCACACATCACAGCAACCCAGAATGCAACAACCCATACCATGGGTTAGCGTTATGTGCGAACCAGTGTGTCTGGCTCTTCCTCACCCTTTTCTTTTTATCTTCACTGGTAGCTGAGGCTAAGAGATGGTAATTAGCCCCAAGGTCACTCTGTAGGTTTTGTGGTTGAGCAGGGATTTGAACCCAGATCTCGCCAGCCAAAGTGTAACACTCTGTTCATGGCACCATATTGGCACAGCTAGGAAAGGCAGAGTATCAAATTAGCATGGGACTGCAGAGTCTTTGAAGTAGTGGTTACCACCTCACTGATTCCAGGCAGGGGTTTTATCTGAAATTTTATTTGATCAGATCATGTTCATTTCTTTTCATTTATTACATTTCTGTACTGTCCCAACAGCTAAAGCTCTCTGGGCAGTTTACAAAGATTAAAACCTTAATTACAATATAATATAACATATAAAAAAACCTTTTACATACAAAAAATTAAACAATTGTATTAATCGGCAATAAGAAGTAACAGGTCCTGTTAAAAACCCTATCATATTTATTATTTTGTTTATTTACAACATTTATATATAGCTCCATATCTAAACAGAATCCAGAGCAGTGAACAGTAAAAGATAAAAGGAATAAAACATCATATTAAAAGTTTTTAAAAAAACAATAGCAATAAAAACTGTGGCTGGTTAATCAGGGAAGGCTTGTTGAAATAAAAATGTCTTTAGCAGGCACCAGAAAAAGTAATGTTGGTACCTGCCTGACCTCCAGGGGCAGGGAGTTCCACAGAGAGGGAGCCACCACACTGAAGGCTCTACTCTGGGTGGATTCCATCCGGGCCATAGATCCACCACAAGCAGTTGGTAAGGAAGACCGTGCGCGCTCAAGTATCCTGGTCCCAAGTTGTTTCGGGCTTTGTACATGAGTATCAGAACCTTAAACCTGGCCCGGTAGTGAATAGGCAGCCAGTGCGGTTCCCTCAGCAAAGGAGTTGCATGCTGAAAAGGGGCAGCTCCCGACAACAGCCAAGCTGCTGCATTCTGCACTAGCTCCAGCTTCTGGAGCAGCCTCAAGGGCAGCCCCACATAGAGCACATTGCAGTAATCCAGTCTTGAGGTTACTAGTGCCTGTATGACTGGCCAAGCTATCCCTGTCCAGGAGAGGCTGTAGCTGGTGAACCAATCAAAGATGGTAAAAGGCACTCCAAGCTGCTGCTCCAGCCTGGGACTCCAGTGACAGCAACAGATCTAGGAGTACCCCCAGACTACGTACCTGATCTTTCAGAGGGAGTGCATCCAGAACAGAACAGGCGATAAGCCTATCTCCCAGACTCAGGAACCACTCAGCCACAGGACTTCCGTCTTGCCAGGATTCAGTGTCAGTTTATTGGCCCTCATCCAGCCCATCACTGAGTCTAGTCACTGATCCAGGACTTGCACAGTCTCACCTCATTCAGATGTCACAGGGAGACAGAGCTGCATGTTATCAGCATACTGCTGACGCTTGGCTCCAATTCCCCTAACAACTGCTCTGAGTGGCTTCATATAGATGTTGAACAACATTGGGGACAAGAACCCCATAGTGCCCACCCATGGATCTGATGCAGGAGGATACCGTGGTCGATGGTATCAAATGTCGAGGAGAGATCAAGCAGAATTAATGGGGTTGCTCTCCCCCTGTCCCTTTGATTGTTTGCTGTCAAATGCATGGGAGTAGAGGAAAGCCTTAACCTGGTGCTGAAAAGATGACAGTGTTGGTGCAGGTGGACCTCACTGGGGAAAGCGTTCCATAATTGGAGGGCCACCACTGAGAAGACCCTCTTGTTTGCAGAATTTCACTTCCTAAATTATTTTATTGAGTAAATTAAATCCATACAATGATACACAAAAATACATACTATGAATAATGACTGTGGCTCAGCATTCTCTCTCTTGTTCCAACAGATTATGAAAATTAACCAGTTCCCTCTAAATTTGGGGGGTGTTGATAATTTCCTGCTCAGATTCTTGGAACATTTGCTTCACCATAATTGCTTTATTGTTCTCAAAGCATTAAAAAAACAATGGGGCAGCTGCCCCACATCTTTTTATTTATTTAGATTCTTTTAAATCCTGTTTTTTACTGCAAAGTCTCCTCCAATGTGGCTTATAAATCTAAACATTAAAAGCAGCAGTTTAGTAAAATACCACAAAATTTGTGATCATTAGAAACCACCAAACAAGAGCCAGCCATAGGCAGAGTAAAATAGGCCAAATACCAGCAAACACTTACCAGAGAAGTCAAGGTTCTGCCCAGCACCTGGTGACTCAGTCTGGGGAGTGAATTCTGTAACCAGGGTGCCACCACAGAGGGTGCCCCGTCCCCAGTAGCTACCCACCTCCAGTCCGAAGGTGGGAGCATCCAGTCAGGCCTCCGCAGAAGACATGTAATAATTGGGCAGGTTTGTATGAGAGCAAGTGATCCTTTAGATGCAGCAGAAGCAAAAAGAGAGAAGGCAACACCAATTTAAAACCAAGAGTTTGCCTTTGTTTCGTAGATCCGTCGGATATGCCAGTCCCCCAGACCACAGAGGCCTCTGTTCCCGAGTGCAATGCAAGCGCTAGTTTTGACTGACAAACTGGCAAGTTCTTGAAGTGCTGGTGAAACGAATACAGTCAGCGCTGCTTGTCCCAGTGAACAGCCTAGCTGTAGTATTGTGAACCTGTGGACGCTTTTGAACAGTTAGAGGTTGTATTTCATTTTGCTGCTGCTAATAAGCTTAATATTCGTTGCATATCTGATCTCCGAACAAGCCCTTTTAAAAAAATCACCTAACCAGATTAATTTGGGATTATAAGGAATATTGTAAACTATTCATGTCCTTAAGGCAACCTTTTCCAACCAGATGTGTTGGACTACAACCCCCATCATCCCTGACCACTGGCCATACTGACTGGGGCTGATGGGCATTGGGAGTCCCAAACATCTCGAGGGCACCCGGTTGGGGAAGGTTGCCTTGAGATCTCAGGTGTTTTCCAGACGTTTGACTTAGCGTAAACAAAACTGCGCTCAGTGTGGGAGAAGGGCTGGAAATGGGGACATACCCCATGTAAACCACCCTGAGCTCTTAAAGAGCAAGATGCAGATGTGTCAATGCTTTGTCCTCTGTCAAGGATTGAGCGAGTTCCAGCTGTTCAGCTGCCTTGCTCTGAGAACCACTTGGGGTCATTTACGAAGATGGATATGTTTTTACCTAAATGAATAATTGCTGTTCGGCCTGGTTTCTTAGTCCTGACATTTGTGTCTTCCAGTGCCTCCCCACCATCCACTGGTCTGCTGCTCCTCTTCGGGACCCCAGATCTGTACCAAGCGATCTAGCAGGAAAAGGGCCTTCCTCAGTAACCAGCAGAAAAGGAGGAAGTCGGTGACGCCGGATCCAAAAGACAAACAGACATGCGGTAAGGCTGCTGGCGGCTGGCACCTTGAACATACCGAGTCCCTTGAAATATGGATGGTTTTAATCCAAGGCCCAGACTCTCGTGACTCCCAAGATCCCTCCACACTGGGGAGGGAAGCGGGAGTCACCCCACCACTGGACCCGGCACAGCTTTAGGGGTTCGCAATTGGCAGCTCCTGGCACAAGTCTCCCCCTCCCCCCAGTATTGCAAAAGCGGGTATGGATGAGCAACGGGACTTCGCAGCAGGCCATACTGGGAGGGGAGGCTTGGCCCATCCCACTCCCAGGTCAGGTTGTGCCTTCAACGTACCTAGTTGCTGACCTGGGCCCTACCCTGTCCTTTGATTGTAGTGCAGACAGCCAGTTCCAAGCCGTTCTCTGCTTGGAGAGAATGAAAATGTCTCCTAATCTAATAATACCAGAAGCCTGAAGCCAAAGAATTGGCTGGTTCATTTAGATCAATGTGTGAAATTTAAGTGGCAGGCCCACTGCTGCTTGGTTGCTTCCTTCACGGTATAAGCCGCAGCTGGTAGCGTCCCCTTAGCAGGGTGTCTCTAGAGTTGGCAACCCCAGCCCACCCCCCTCCCTACATGGCCCCAAATCCTTTGGCCACACTGTCTGCTTGACCAGCCTGCCTAGGACTCCCTTCCCCATATTATGCAGCTTCTCCTAATCTTGAGTGCTGTGACGCTCCTTCAGAGCCTCCACTGACCTCCATTCCCTGTCCCTGCCTCCTCTGTCTCCACTGACCTTTCTTCCAGGCTCCTCTTTCTCCACCCAGTGCCAATTCTGCATTCTTTCTTCAGCCTCCTGACCTCTGAGCTCTTTGTCCCTCAGCTCCCCTTCCTCCCTGGGTCTCTTCCCTGTCCTTGACCGACTTTTTTGAGGTGAGCTTTTCCATCCCAGCCAAACTGACAACTTCCCCCTCCCTTGTAGAAGCTGACCTGCAAGACTGCCTTTTCCCTGAGCAACTCCCATTCTCTGAGCTCAGCCATTCAGCGTGGGAGGCTTCGCTGCCCCAAGCGCAAGACAGTCCACAAGGCCTGGTTCTGAGATCACACAGAATGTGTGTGTGTAAAGCTTTGCTTCGGCTGTTTCAAGCAGACACCCTTAACATGCCTCTCCTGTCTTCTGACATTTTCCTTCCAGACATCCGTCTCCGAGTCCGAGCGGAGTATTGTCAGCACGAGACGGCCCTGGAGGGCAACGTCTTCTCCAACAAGCAGGACCCCCTGGAGCGCCAGTTTGAGCGCTTTAGCCAGGCCAACACCATCTTGAAATCCCGGGACCTGGGCTCGATCATCTGTGACATAAAGTTCTCGGAGCTCACTTACCTCGACGCTTTCTGGCGCGACTACATCAACGGCTCACTGCTGGAGGCCCTGAAGGGGGTCTTCATCACGGACTCCCTCAAGCAAGCGGTGGGCCATGAGGCCATCAAGCTCCTGGTCAACGTGGATGAGGAGGATTACGAGGTGGGCCGCCAGAAACTCCTGAGGAACTTGATGCTCCAGACGGCACCTTGAACTTTGCCTGTTGTTGTGTCCCCCCCCCCCCCCCCCCGGCTCTCCTTTGAATGGATTTTTTTTCCCTTTAAAAGAGAAAGGAAAAAATGTCTCAAAGGAATGAAACCTCGAGCTCCTGCCATGTACTGAGTAACTGTAAGACCTGTTTCAATGTGAGGATCAGTGCTACAATTGGTTTTTCTTTTTCTGCCCGTTGGGAACTGAAACAGGAGACGGGAATTCCAGGAAGTCTGTCCTGTGGCCCCTGCCAGCAAGGTAGACCAAGGGTCCCTTTCCCTGTAGGTCAGCTCAGCATCTTCGGCCACTGATGGATGCTCCTCGCATCTGTTGTCCTTCCTTATCATATTCTCTCTTGTGCTGTCGACTTCTTTCTTTCTTTCTTTCTTTCTTTCTTTTTCTCTCTCTTTTTTTTAACTGTTTCCAAAAATTAGGCTGTCCTGTGGTGCGCTATTGCCCAAAAAGGTCTAGACAGGTGCGGCGAGGTCCAGAAGGCAAGACTTTAACTTATCCCTTTATATTAAAAAAAGCAAAAAAAGGAAACCTAAACGTTGCTGTTCTTGTGACAGGAAACATCTTGTGCCAGTATTTTTCTCTGAAGCTGTGAGTTTGTGGGCGGGCGAGGAATTTGGTGTCTTGGGACAGATATGGGAAAGTGCGCTTGCATCCACCCACCACCACTATGTAGCAATGTTCTCAAAGCAGCTCCAAGTCCTGCCAGTTGGATTTTGGAGCTGTTATGCAATTGAGTTTAATCGGGGTAGGGCGTGGATGGAAGGGGCCCTCACCTGAAGGGTCAGGTCCAAGCCCGAGGGATGCAAAGGCATTTGGGCCTTGGCTGCTGCTGCTGCTCTTAAATCTGCTTTTGGGAGATGGTTCCCGTGTGTGTGTGTGTGTGTGTGTGTGTGTGTGTGTGTGTGTGAAAGGTGTGCTTTTTTTTTTTTTTTTTTTTGGTGGCTTGGGAGCCACCTCTGAGCCCACCTAGCTATGCTGAACTGAAAATGGCCACCAGGTGCTTCCCCCCCCAGCCCCCACACCGAACTGCGTCCTGAGTGGAGAGAGCTTCCAGGCCCTCCTCTGATCCACTGTGTGTGCCTTTCCCTCAACTGTTGGTCGAGGGAGCGTCTGCCTCCAAAGATGACAGAGAAAGGAATGCTCCTTGGGGTCTTCTCTCTCCTCTCCGAGACCGCAGTAACCCCACAGGCAGCCTCATCCGTCTCCTGGAGAGGCTGTCAGTGGTACAGACGCAGCAGATGGGGTAGTGGTCACTAGGACTGTACCGTCTGTGAATGGTCGTGTCAGGACAGAGCCCAAAGGACAAGAAGGCCCAGTCTAGCAACTCCACCCCTGCTCTGTGACCAAGTCTTTGGATCCTCTAGGTTCCTCCTTGCTTGCCGGATTGCCCTGCTCTTTCCAAGGACTTAACTCTCCAATCTCCGGGCCTGAGCTTAGCTCTAGGCTGCCCCCCTATGAAGGCTGTAAAACAAAAGAAGTTCTGGTAGAAAGCCAGCTTTGCAAAAAAAAAACAAAAGGGAGCTAAATCAGATCTTGCTTTTGTTCCAGTGGTGTTGAGCGCCACAGCACTTGCCTCCCACTTTTCGTCCTATTTTTAAATATGCCATTTTGAACAAGCTTTTTGGAGCTGTCGGGACAAGCTTCAGGCTGAATATTCCCAGTGCAGGGGTGAAGGTGGAGTGTTCTGGGGTGGGGCCCTGGTGGCTTATGGGAAGGGTATAAAAATGTAGTGTTACGTTTTGGTAACTGTGCGACAGAAGATGGGGTTGTCCCTCTGTACACACCCACACCCTTTCCCCCAAACAGTATCCTTAGGGCCTCGTGCTGGTAAAGCTAGAATCCATTGACTGCCTGCTCCAGGGGATGCACTTAGATTTCCTTGGGCCCCATTAGTGGGAAAGTACCAGTACTTTATTAAAAACAAACAAACTAAACGTGCTTTGGGAGGGGGGAGAAAAGTGTTCAAGCATCTGAGTAAATCTTCATAAGGGATTGTTTTTATTTTAAGACATTAGCCATGCTCCTGAAAGTATCTTCCTGTTGGGTGCTTCTGTTGAAGTACATTCAATGTGAAAGCCTCAGCAAACAATAGCTTTGCCCCTATTTTGGGACGGCTGTTCCAGAAAGCGTCTGACTTTGATCCCTCCCCCCCCCCCCGAGCCAGGTCTTTTGTTAGCCAAAGGGCATATTAGTTTTCACACTTGAACCATATAAATTTGTTCTTTTCTCTCCCCATATCATCTTGTTTTCTACGAATTTCTAGAAAAGGCAAAAAAATCCTGCTTTTTAAAAAGCCTAATAATAAATATATAAATGCAACCAACAGAGGTTTTGGCCTAGCCACATTCATGCGTCATGAGCATTCAAACACGTAGTCCCATGTTCCCCAGCCTAGTGCCTTCCAGATGTGTTGGACAACTCTATCATTCCCAGCCAGCATGGCCCATGGGCCACGCTGGCTGGGAAAGGTAGGAGCTGTAGTCCCAACACATCTGGAACATACCAGGTTGGATGGGCTGATGTGCAGCCAGAAGTTGTTGCAGTCCAGAGAGGGCTATGCCACTTGATGCTACTGACTGGGCTGATGTGCAGCCAGAAGTTGTTGCAGTCCAGAGAGGGCTATGCCACTTGATGCTACTGACTGCATAAACCAACCCTGAGTCCATATCAGTTCCCAGCAAGCTGCTACCCAATCTGGCGAGTGTCCAATGCCTTTTAATGCTCTGCAGAGGGTCTCGGCAAAGTATGCAAAAGCCCTCCCCACCCCTTTGTGCACCCACACAAACACAGTTGCTCCTTGTTATTTCAAGACAATTCTGGCACAAATTTGTGTAAAATCTGTGACTTCTGTATTTTTTTAAAAAAAGGAACTTCCAGTGTAACTGGTCATAATCCCAGTGTAGCTTTGTTTTCCTCAAAAAAAAAAAAAAATTAAAAAAAATCTTCTGCCTTGTATTGTTGCTGCTGCTGTGGGGAGGATGTGCGCTTTTGCTCACCTGTGGCTGTTGTATGTATAGGAGGCAAATCTTTTTCAGAGCCTTGCTGAAGTGGCTCAGGCTCAAAAGGTATTTCCTATCACAAGGAATGTCCAGTTTTTCTTTGCAGATGGATGAACACGTTAGCCTGTTGCAGAGCAAACACACAAGTCTTGTGGTACCTGAAAGATTTCTTGTGGCACCAACATCTGTGGACTCTATAGAGCCCAGTTACCTTGTATGTGCATATATCTCAGCTTTGCACAGAAATGTCGCAGATGTGCTGTGCCGGTTGCATTCCATGGCCTTTTAGCTGCACTGTTTCATTTTCTTTATATCTGTGTGTATAATAATCTACCAACTGAGCATAACGCTTCATGCATCCAATGAAGTGGGCTTTAGTCAAAGAAAGCTTATGCCTCAATAGAAATACATTTAATCTTTCAGATGCCACAAGACTTACCTTCAGTTTTTCCTTGTACGTTCTAACTCGGGTGCAGAACCTCCAGCCTGGGGCCAAATCCGGCCAGCCTGGGATCCCAATCTGGCCCCACCCCCTTTTCCCAACGAGCAATCATTTGGTAGTTCCCCAGCTTTTCTGCAGTTTTTCCCCATTCTAAAATACTGAATTTTAGTTACTAGCAGTAAGAGCTTTAAGCTACAAGAAGCTGGAATTTTTTTGTATTTTGGCTCTTCCCCTTTTGTCTTTAGCCCACCGACCACTGGAATTCAGCCCCTGAGAGCTTCTCCGAAATAAAATTTGGCCCTCGGGCTGAAAAGGGTTCTGCATCCCAGTTCTAACTGGTCAAAAATGTGGTGACTTTTGTCAGCAGCTAGGGTGGTAGAAAAATAAAGGGTGGGGAGCAATAATCTGAAGTCGTGATTCTCTTCAAGGTTGATTGATTTTTATTCAAGGCAATTTAGAAGTTGTTTAATTCTGCAAGCAAGAGTGATTTAAATCAAGTTTCCCCATTGGCAATTCTTCAAATATTTCCTAAATGTCATCATTTACATAGAAAAGCCTCCTTCAACTCAATGTATCCAGTAAAGACATTGATTATAAACCATGGAGTGCATTTGGAAGGGCACCTGCCAGTGGCCAGCGGCCAGCAGTCTCTCAACCCTGGACCACTGGCAATCCTATTCAGTAGCCCCCTTTTGCCATGACAGTGTCTTGGACATGCTCATCTGTGCAGCCCCTCAAGTTAAGGCTGTGTTTGAACAGCGATTGTACTAGGACACGAGTTCTGAATTGGACACAGAATGCAGCTGCCTGGAAATCTACCGTTTTATTTATTTAATGTATTCTTTAATTGCTCCCTCTTCAATGAGTGCTTGGGCTTATTTACAATAAAACCATAAAAATAAAATATGATTCAAAACAAAATGAAATGCAAAATGGATAAAATTCATTACAATAACACAGGTTTGAGAACCTTCTAATACCAATGTGTGGCATTAATCAGTAAATGTTTTGTGAGGGAATCTAACCTCCCTGTGGAGAGGGTTCCACAACTGGGCTGCCTGGACATCTCAACTTTGTTTTTTAAAAGAACAAGTTTCTAGACATGATTGTAAAAAATGTGAGCAAAGCCTCCTCAGGAGAGCTGGAGGATAAGATTTTCAGCGGTGGAGGTCAGATTGAGGGCCATTACCTCTCCCTGTAACTGCCAAAAGTGCAGAAAATGCAAAATAAAGAGACCATATAAATTTGTATCATGTGTACTAGTTGCAAAATTCCGCTGTTAGCACCGGAAAACTTAACTTTTGAATGCAAAGTACCCACTGCCCTGTCTTAAGGGCTGGAACATTATTTTGCCAAGTGAAACCTGGGTTCTGAGTCCAATACCTGCTTAGAAATAGAGACGAATCCCTGAATTAAAAGTACAAAGGAAATTTTTACTGCCGTACTGCGTACGGCAGTAACCAAAATTTATTTAGGAGAAAAGTGATTCATTGGAGCCCATCTGAGCAAGTTCAGTTAGACCGGAGGAGCCTAGGACCAGAAATGATCTGGAAAGGTGCTTTTCCCTTCTAGTGGGGACTGAGCCAATGTGTTTTCGTGATGCAAATGGGAGCTTAGGGTGTGCCTCTGTCATTCCCACATCACCCTACCCCAGGGGTATTGCTGGGCAACCAAATCAGCTGTGAATCTGCCCAGGTCTGTGAAAAAGAGGGCTTCTGTGCTCCTTTCACCGCTTGGAATGCCCTCACCCCCAATTCTGGGGGACAGTCCAGCAGCAGCCAAACAACCCTGGTGTGGCAGGTAAACAAATCATGAAGATGGGTGGTGCTGCCGAGCAGCCAGCTGGCCATAGAGGTCAGCCCGGCGGTGGCCCCAGATGGGCATCTCCTGCCGGACCTGGCGCAGGTAGGCAAGGTCAATCTCTGCATAACACAGGCCCGGCCCCTCCTGGCACTGGGCGACGACGCTCCCCCAGGGGTCCACCATCATGCTGTGGCCGTAGGAGGTGCGGTGTTCATGGTGCTTGCCTGTCTGAGCAGCTGCCACCACATAGCACTGGGCCTCAATGGCACGCGCTCGCAGCAGCACCTGGAGAGGGGGAAAGAGCGCAGACTCAGCCCCCCCAGCGTGTCTCCGCTGGGATTTGCAAGCTTCCATTTTCACAACATTCTGGTACTTTAAGCGGAATGCCTCTGAGCATGTGAAAAGTCCCCAGGTAGGAGGTCGCCAAAGAGGGGTTTTTTTTTAAGGACAAGGTGTCAGGATGTGCAAAGTGTCTTGTGTGAAGAGGAACAAGCTACCACTTCTAAAACATGAGCCACAGCTCAGTGCTTCAGCACACTGCCTCTCCAGTTAAAAGGTTCCTGGGTAGCCGAGCTAGGAAAGACCCACGCCTGAGACGTCGAGAGAGCTGCAACCCTTTGGAATGGAGTGTACTCAGCCTGCCAGCTTCATACGGCCTAAAGCTACATGTATTTTTCCTCCTAAAGGGGAGCCACTTGTTCGAGAAACACGCACGGGCCGTGCACATGTGCAGTTTCCTCCCCTCTGCAAGGGAACTTTTTTTGTTCTTTACAAAGTAAAGCATCTTCTGGAACAGACTTCCCCAACCTGGTACCCTCCAGATGAGTTGGGCAGCTGCTCCCAGTATCCCCAGGCCAGCATAGCTGGGAGAGAACCACGTTGGGGAAGGCTGTTCTAGAAAGAAGAGTGATGTCTGGAACAAGCAATTTGCCTTTGTCTTTGGAACCTGCACATGAAGTTCTGGCTGAGCCACAGAAATTCTGAGTGGCAACCCTGGTCTCATCCCCCAGCTTACATAAATGCTTTCTATCATGGTGACGGACCTAAACCAGTCCTGTATTGTACATCGGGGTAGGCAGAAGTCCAGATGTTTTGGACTGCAACTCCCAGAAACCCCTGCCAGGATGGCCAACGGTCAGGCATGCTTGCAGTTTCCAAAACATCTAGAGATCTACTTTCTGCCCACCCCTGTTGAGCAGGAGAGTATTTAACAAATAACAAGTGGTGAGGAGGAGGCAGCCACTTGTTTCCTACCCAAAAAACAGGAGCATCCATGCACTACCCCAGCCTTTGCCAACCTGCTGGTCCAGACTAGTAGAAAAGGTGTACTGCTGAACATACAGCTTGGCTCACTTGTTTGAGTAATGTATGTGAACAAAAACCCTTTCCTGTCCTCAGTCAGAAAAAGCTATTGGTAGGGGTGGGTGGATGAGGTGACTTTTCTTCTGCTGAGCAGAGTGCCAAATGCTGTGATGTCCAATGGCTTACCTCCCAGTGGGCACAGCCTGTTGTCACGGTGAATGCTGATGGGTAGGTGAGAATCTCCGCTCCTGCCTGGGCCAGGGCAAGTGACATTTCTGGGAAGCGAAGGTCATAGCAGATGGCAAGGCCAACCTGGAACAGGAGCAGAACAGGTGGGTGGCTGGTCAGCCTCCGGAGAGAACTGCCGGCTGGAGTTGGGGGAAGCCGGGAAGCCTCCCTGTATGTCATCAATCCATAGCCTGGGCTTGTACGACGGTTGTATGGAGTAAGGCATTGGAAGTTGTTTTGAATATGGTTGATTTTGCCTTGAGTCCCTTCTCTGGGAAATGGGCAGGATGTAAGGTTTAAAAAGAAATAAAAATTAAACTACTGTGGTGGGTTATACTTGGGGCTGCCTTTCAGGACAGTTCAGAAACTGCAATTAGTTCAGAATGCAGCTGCCAAACTGCTAACTGGGACCGGGTGACGTGAGCCTATCATGGCAGTGCTTCAGCAACTGCCCTGGCTCTCTGTTTATTTCTGGACTTGATTCGAAGTGCCGCTTTTGACCCTGAAAGTCCTCCATGGCCTAAGGATCAGGGGACCCAAAAGATCACCCGCCTGCCCGTGCACCTGCCCATACAGTAAGACAGCCTTCCCCAACCTGGCCCGCTCCAGATGGGTTGGACTACAGCTCCCATCATCCCCAGCCAGTGTGGGCAATTCCTGCGGATACTGGGAACTGTGGTCCAATGCATCTGGAGGGTGCCAGGTTGGAGAGGGCTGCATGAAGATCTTCGCCAGAGGACGCCCCGGGTTCCCATGCCATCTGAGGTGTGGGCGGTTACCGGGGAAAGGGCCTTCTCTTTGGTGTCGCCCTGGACACACACAACACTTCCTTCCAGAGAGGCTTGCATGGCACCTACTCTGATGTCACTTTGGAGCCAGAGAAATACCTTTTTATTTTCTCAGGCCTTTCAACTGTTACTGCTGCTGATGGCTTTTTTTATGGTGCTCTTTAGGTCTTGCTGCTTTTAGCATCTTTTATGCTTCCATTCTTTTTATTAGTATTATTGTACTCTGATTCATTGTAAGCCACCCTGGAACTTGTTTAAGAGGTTAACATTCTGTGGTTGCTGGCTGATTCCAGGCTGTTTTAGCTTCCACAGGCACTGCCAACCATCTCGGGTTGCTCACAGGTCACCTGTGGCCTTCTTCACAGATGCGTTTACACCACTTGACTGACATTTGAGTCTCAGCCGAGTGTGTAAATCACAGGTGGGCAACACACACACACATGGCCACCAGTGTGGCCTCGTGCTCCTAAAATCTGGTGGCCAAAACCCTGGCACTTTGCCACTGAATTTTGGCAGCAAACTGCTACAGAGGCTTAAAAGGGACCAATTTAACTTGAAAACAAGCTGATTTTTTATTTTTACTTTTTGCCACCACGCTGCTGAATTTCAGTGGTGTGGCGGCAGCAGAAGTGTGGCCCCTGTGTGAAAGATCCTGTGCGTACCTTTCCAGCTGGGGTGCTGACAGGCGGCACAATCTCGGAGCCCGGATTGGTAAAAGCGCTTTCCTTCAGGGACACACGCCCCTCCAGCTCCACGTCAAAAAGGTGTGTCTTCCGGTAGGCAGCCACGACAGTTCCTGAGGCCAGATTCACCAAGGAGAGAAGGATCAGATTGGTGGTAGGAATTTCCCGAGAGGCAGGGAAGGAGCAGATGGGGGGGGGGGGCTTCTAGCCACAGCAGCCCCTCCCCCTTTCCTGGCTGGCTGGTTTTAGGAGGGAGCCTGAGATGCCCTATGTTAGTCCTCTTCTGACACCAGTATTGCATCAATGTCATAATCCAGAGACTGCCCTTAGGTACACAACAGCAGCGGGTGCCAGACATGCAGCTGGGTGCAACAATTCTGTGAGTGCAGATGCTGAAAAGAAGGCTGCCAAGGGTTATGGGGCATCCGGAAGAGAAAGTAAGTTGTGTTTTTTTGGAGGGCACACATTCAAAAAGTCTGAGAACATCAGAAGAGCCCTGTTGGATCAGACCAAAGATCCAGCTCCTCCAGCATTCTGCTTCCCACAGAGGCCAACCAGATATCTCTGGGAAGGCCACAAGCAGGACACGAAGGCTTCTGTGGCTCCCCAGCCACTAGTATTCCGTGGCATGCTGCCTCTGAATCTGACAGCTTCCATATTGCTATCATGACTAATCCCCCTTTAAAGCCACCTGAGTGATCTAAAATTATTTCTCAGTCACCTTTAAGGGTGGAACTCTCTCAAGGTGCCATATGAGATACACACACACACACACACACAGTGAATACAAAAAAATAATAATCCATGAAACCATATCCAATAAAATCCATAAAAACCAAGCTTGTCAATTAAAATCAATTTTAAAAAAATCTTTACCAATAGAAACCAACAGTCCAGATTTACAGGAACGCCAGCAAAAACAGGTGGGGTTTTGCTGGCCTGGGGCCCTCACATCTTGTGATAGTCACTTCCATAAATTCATCGTGTGTTCGAAGAAGTGCTACCTTCAGCTGTTCTCAATCTCCTGCCAATCAATTTCACTGGATGTTTCTGAGTTCCAGTACAGTAATACCTTGGATTACGAGCATAATTCGTTCCGGAACCATGCTCGTAATCCAAAATACTCGTACATCAAAGCAAGTTTCCCCATTAGAAATAATGGGAACTCAGATGATTCATTCCACAACCATTTAATCACTGCTTTGCCGGCTCCCTGGCAGGGAGCCCCATGGAGGGAGCTGGCAAAGCAGTGATTAAATGGTTGTGGAATGGATCAGCAGAGTTCCCATTATTTATAATGGGGAAACTTGCTTTGATGTGCCGGCTCCCGGGGTCCCGGCTGCGCCTCGCCTGCCTCCACTCGCTCTGTCAGGAGAGTCCAGCAGGTGGGGGCTTCCCTGGAGGCGCGGCGCAGCCGGGCTTGGCCACCGTTCCCTTGAGGCGCCCGAGGTGGATCTCCCTGCCAGGGAGCCGGCAAGTGCTTTGCCGCTCGCAGGATGCGTGGAGCCGCTCCAGCTGCTTCCTACCGTTGCAAGCGGCGGCTCACGGAGAGGCGAGCTGCCCACGCCGCCTGCGACGGTAGAAAGCAGCTCCATTCTTCGGCTCGCGCCTCCATTCTTCGGCTCCCTGCCTGGGAGCCGGCAAAGCGGCAGCGTGAGGCGCACGCAGAGTGAGAGGCTGCACCTCGGAGGTGAAGCGAAGGAGCCTGGGAGCCGGCAAAGCGGCAGCGCGAGTCGCACGCAGAGCGAGCGACGGCCGGGGCTCCTTCGCCTCACCTCCACGGGGTGCTTGGAGGCTCCTGGTGCTGCTGCATGCCGGCTCCCAAGCAGGGAGCCGAAGAATGGAGGCGCGAGCCGAAGAATGGAGCTGCTTTCTACCGTCGCAGGCGGCGTGGGCAGCTCGCCTCTCCGTGAGCCGCCGCTTGCAACGGTAGGAAGCAGCTGGAGCGGCTCCACGCTAGCAAAGCACCCCGTGGAGGTGAAGCGAAGGAGCCCTGGCCGTCGTTCGCTCTGCGTGCGCCTCGCGCTGCCGCTTTGCCTGCTCCCTGCTTGGGAGCTGGCAAAGCGGCAGCGCGAGGCGCATGCAGAGCAAAAGGGAGCCGGCAAAGCGGCACGAGGCCACGAAGCGAGGCGCCCGCACAGCGAGCGGCCTCGCCTCCATGGGGCTCCCAGGTAGAGAGCTGGCGCAGCAGCGCGAGGCGCCCGCAGAGTGAGCGGCTGCGCCTTGCCTGTATGGGGCTCCCTGCCGGCTAGGCAAAGCCGGGGAGCTGGCACTTTAAGTGCTTGTCGTGGCCACAGCGTGTGGCTCGTGTTGTGAAACTTGCTCGTCCTCCGAACGTTAATAAATGATAAAATTTTGCTCGTTTTACGAGTAGCTCGCATACCGAGTTACTCGTAATCCGAGGTATTACTGTATTTTAAGTGGCAGAATCTTCCTCTCCGCTTTTGCCACCCTTTTTTCTGAACTAAGAAGTTCCAGACACTTTTGCCTTTCTTTGTATGGAAGAGGCTCCAATCCCCTGGGTGTTTAGGGGGCTCCCCTTTTCTGCACCCTACAATATGCTTTTAGAAATGTAGCAGCCAGAACTGTAGACTGCATTTCAGCCGTGGTCGCACCACCGACTTGTATAATACCGGCAGTTTACCCTTTTCACACTTGCCACCTTCTGTTTTGGCATTTTCACTGAGCTGCCCACCACAACCCCAATGGCTCTCTCACGTTTAGGCATGGGCAGTTCGGCCCACCCACAGCATCGACGCCAAATTGGGATTTGTTTTGGCCCTAAGTGCATCACTTCACACTTAACTTGCAATGTGTCCCGTGTGCCATGTCGTTGCAAAAAACCGGGTTAAGGAGGAACACTGGTATTTCGGGAGCCTTGGCTGAGGAAGGCGTATCCCACATTAAGAAAGCTGCATCACCTTTGGGATCCAAGAGGAGGTGGCAGTTGTAGATCCGTCCTGTGCTCTCCCAATCGCTGCCCCTCTCGTGGAAACCTCCGAGAGACAGCCAGACAGCGCACTCTCTGCCAAAAGAGAAGGAACAAGGGTTTGACTCTACCCATGACTGCTTGGCCTTTGGTTCTAGCAGTGGAGCAGGGGTGATGTAAGAGGGCATGGCCCGGGAGCCAGAACAGCCTGAGCTGCTCTCCAGGCCCATATCTATTGCCAGAATAGAAAAGCACCAGACTATCGGTGGCCGGGCAGGATTTTCCGTCTCTTCCCCACCACCCCCCGGCCGCAATTTCTCCAATATGGCTGGTGCCCATGCTGGACAAGAGACTGAGCCATATGTCGCCAGAACATCACCGCACCAGTGAGGGAAGCCGCGCTGCGAGACCTGTGGGGTCCTGTTGGAAGATGACATTGTTTTTTGTTGGAATGATGTTTTGTTTCTAGTTTTATTGTTGTCTGAAATACTGTTATGATCTAAGTAAGATATAGTAGGGATTAATACATATTTTTGCATTGTTTTGATCCAAACTGCCTTGAACACAATATATGGAAAGGTGGGTACATAAATAAAACTGACACTGACTGGGGGGGGGGGGGGGGAGACTGAGTATCTTCTGGACTGATGCCCACCCCAGTGGCTCAAGCCAAGCCTCTGCTCGCGCCATCACAGCCCAGCTTGTAGAAATGCCAACGACAAGCCAACAGCTTTCCTGCCCTTTCGTCCGGCACCTTCCCATGGTGATCCACCATCCACCTTGGAAATGAATTGGGAGGTTTGGTGTGGTCTCAACAGGAACAGGCTCGTATTCTTCCCCAGAGGTGTCACATGGGGAAAGGTCGCTGCTGCATCAGCTAAAATACACACGCACAAGCACACACACACACACACACCCCAGAAAGCAGACAGAGGCTTTATTCTATTGTAGCCTTCCTTAATCCAGTGCCCTCCAGATGGTTTTTAACTACAGCTCCCATCAGCCCCAGCCACCTTAGCCAATGGTCAGGGATGATGGGAGTGTAGTTCAAATCATCTGGAGGACACTGGGTTGGGGACAGCTGTTCCAGAAGCAGGATAGGTTGTGTAAAAGAAAATAAAGCCATGACCCCCAGACCAGTTTAGAAAAAGAGAAGGGAGCTCTTGAGGGTCCAGAAGTGGGTTGTCTCTGGAGTAGAGCTGCGGAGTCGGTGGTCTCCCATGATGGCTCCTCAAGCTGCAAAGTGTCTCTGAAAAGACTCTCTTGATGGGGTGGGAAGCAAAAGCAGCCACTGGGGCCGCCCCAGCGAGTCCTACCTGGCCAGCTTGACGTAACGCCGCACATGATCTCCCTCCAGGGGCTCAGCCAGACTCAAGGTCTCCTCCGTGTTGCTGCCAATGAAGTCAAAGGCTTCGGGTAGGAAGACAACACTGGCGCCCCGCCGGGCTGCCTCCCGGACGAGCTGGGAACAAGCAGCCCAGTTGTGCTCTTTGTTGGGGGTTGAGGTCACCTGACAGACTGCGATGAGGGGCTTCAGGGATCCAGCACCCTCCGACATGGCTTTGAATCTGCAGAGGTGGTATTTATTTATTTAATATATTTAGTTACCAGCCATCAGCCCAAAGGCTCCCTGGGTGGTTTACAAGAAAAACAGGATAAAAACAATCTTAAAACCAAAAATATCATTAAAATAGAAATACAAATACAATACAATACAATAAAACAAAGCAGCCAGATGAATCAGACCAGAGGTACAGCAGTGATAATAAAAATGGGAATAAAAATCTAACCATTAAAAGACTGGGTAAATAAAAAGGTCTTCACTTGGTGCCTGAAAGAATAGAGGGTAGGCGCCAGGTGCACCTCTTTGGGGAGCTGATTCCACAGATGGGGTGCCACAACTGAGAAGGCCCTTCCCCTAATAGCCACCCTCCTAGCTTCTTTTGGAGGGGGCACTCAGAGAAGGGCCTCCGAAGAAGATCTCAAGGTTCGGGCAGGCACATATGGGACGAGGCGATTCTTCCGATAACCTGGCCCCAAACCGTTTAGGGCTTTAAATGTCAATGTTAGTACTTTGAATTGGGCCCGGACTTCAATTGGTAACCAATGTAGTTCAAAGAGCAGAGCAGGGACAGAGAGCCTGCGGGCAGCTGTTTCAAGCTAGTGCAGCCTTCCCCACTGGCTGGGAATTCATGTATTTATTATATTTTTATCCCACCTTTTTTTCCTGCAAGAAACCCAAGGCAGCTTGCATAATCCTCCTCTCCATTTTATCCTCACAATAACCCTGTGAGGTAGGTGAGGCTGAGAGTCTGGGACTGGCCCAAAGCCACCCAGTGAGCTTCATGGCCGAGTGCGGACTAGAACCCAGATCTCCAGAGTCCCAGTCCAACACTCTCACCACTATGCCACACTGGCTCTCAGTGGAAGGATGGGAGTTGCAGTCCCAACACATCTGGAAGGCATCAGATTGGGCAAGGCTGAGCAAGTGGACCACATGATGCAAGAGGCAGCACTCCAGGATGAAAGAGTTATGTCTGCTGATTTAAGGGCTTTACTTTTCCAACCACTGTCTGACTGGGCTTGTGTAAACTCAAAACAGATAGGATACGAACATGCCTACCAGGCTGCATGTTAATCTTGCCCCAGCATGAATGATAAATCATTAACCTCGATGGAGGGAGGCCTCCAACACATCGACCAGGGAGCCTTGGAAGCAAACCCACTAGCTGGTAGTTTGGGGCCACACTCTCTGATGTTGCCAGAGGCTATAGGGAGGGGCCACAACTCAGTGGTGGAGCCCCTGCTTTGCATGCAGGAGGTTCCCGGTTCAATCCCCAGCATTTCCAGGAAGGGCTGGAAAATTCCTGCTCAAAACCCCAGAGAGCTGCCGCTGTCAGTCAGTGTCGACAGTCCTGGGCTAGATGGGCCAAGGGTCTGACTCAGTATTAGGCAGCCTCCGATGTTCCAGTTACCTGGGATGGTGGGCTTGGCTTTCGATCCTTGAAATCTGCTTCCTGGCAACACGAAGGATGTGGAAGGGCTTCTGGATCACGATTCTTAACCTAGAAATGTCAAAGGAAGAAAACCGGTCTTTTTCCAAAGCTTCTGAATCCTGCAATGCGGGGGGTGTGTGTGTGTGTGACTGGCCCTCAGTATGAATTAGCTCTCCACATCGATGAATGCGATGTCAAGGGGCACAAATGCGCAAGACGTACAACCGTAGGTGGCACTTAAAGCACTGTTGCCTCCTGACCCAGAGAAAGCACCTGCTTCTTGAAGGACGCTGGCAGAAAGAAATGTCTCACAAACTGGAACATTGGAAGGCCAAGCTTGTCATGACACGAGTTTTGTATCTCTTTCCTTTGATGGCTTGATTTAAAAACAAGCAAAACAAAACTGAAAACAGCCTCGGCGGCTACACTGAGATAGGTCCATGGGAAGTGACCGCTGAGCTCTGCCCCTTGTTACCATTCCTTCACTCAGAATTGTACACACATCCAGCTGCTTTACCATTTGTGGGGCAAAGATACAGCCCCCCCCTTATCTTTTCCTCCAGAGGGAGTAAAGCAGTTCCCAGAGTGTGATTTGGAGCTGAAAAACGAACCCAGGGAGGGTGCGAGCCTCTCCTCTTTGCCTGCTTTTCTTCTATGCAGACTGACAGGTGGCAGAGGTGGCTTCTGGCTAAGGGGGGAAATGCAGAAGAAAGTGATACAGAGCTCCAAGTGAGCAGGCTCTGTCTCCATCAGTGGACTCTAGGAGATGCTAACCACATCCAGAAAGGCCGTATCCCGACGTGAGAGAGTTTGGCCCAAATGCAAATGTAATCCAAGTGGTTGACAAAGATTAGGGATGAAACAAGTGTAGAGAGAGCTACACCATAGAGCTGCCTGCTGGCAAAATCAGAGATGTTGGGGATCCTGTAGCACGACTCTCAGACTGCACCATGAGAACACTTGGGTGGGAAAACGCCTCGCAACAGCTCCAAATTCCCCATAACTAGGGTGCCACCTTAAAATAATAAAAAAGAGCTGACCAAACACACAGGCTCTGTCGCTGCGTTGCTTTTCACAGGTAACTAACAAACAGAAATTGAAACTAGCAAAGCTGATCGCACCATGCACAGAAGTGGTGAGAAAAGCTTTCCCTGCTACATTTCTGAGCGTCAGGACGTTATTAAAGGCGCAAGAGTAGGGCCCGAGGTAAAAAAAAATCAAAACTTAAAGGTAAAATGAAACCAGAAATTACGGGGGAAAGGAAATCAGAAGAATGGGAAGTCCTCTCTCTTGCCCGTTCACCCCACGGTGGCAAGGAGCTGCCAGAGTAAATGCAGCAGCCCCTATCTCCGCTTCCCCTTCCCCAAATAGAAGAGGCTCCCTTCTGCCGTGGGCATCATCTCCAGGTTCCTGCCAGCTGCCTTGGGCTGCCCTCGCCCCCCTCGCCAGAGCCAGCTCAAGCCATGCAACGCGCTTCTCCCTCCCCTCCCCGCCACCAGCCTCCCCGCAGAGTTTACATGAGGAGCGGCGGCGGCAGCAGCAGCAGCAAAAGGGGCTGCCCGGAGCTCCCCAGAACGCCCGGTGCAAAAGTCCAGCCCGGAAGTCAAGCGCGCCCCTCACAAAGATGGCGCTGCTGAGGCCGCTGAGCCCACAACAAAGATGGACGAGAACGTTATACGCGAGTTACGTACTCCCAGGTGGGCTGCTATTGGATCACAGCCTCGCCTGCTGGCCGGGGCTGATGGGAGTTGTAGACCAAGAAATGTTCAGGGCATCAGGTTGCTTACCCCTGGTACACAACCTTTTCCTAACCGGGCGGCCGCTAGGAGAGTTGCAATACAACTCCCCATCATCCACAGCCATGACTGTGGATGATGGACGTTGTAGTCCAACACGCCTGGCGGCCGCCCGGTTCAAAACAACTAGCCTACCTTCCGCCCACCCCTGGCTTAGCAGAAGTCTATGGCGGGAGCCCTTCTTCCTCCTCCCTGCATAAACCCCCGCGAGAGGGATGCACGCCTTTCGCAGCGACCATGACACAATAGGCACCGACGCCGGCTGGCACGGCGCGTGCGCGAACCAGTAAGTCCACCCCCGGCGTCCGGCGTCTGTCGCTTCAAGGCTCCCCTGGAATCCTGGCGCGGCGCTGCCAATCACGACGCAGCTGGGTGGCCGCCTTGAGAGCGTGTCTCCGTGTTCCATCCGGCCTGGGAGGCGAAGGGAGCCGTGTGGACTGGGAATCGCGGGATAGTGGACCTCGCTTCCTTTGACTTGCTTGCGCCTTCCTAGACGCTGGGCTGGGGGAGTCAGAATGAGAAAGGGGAGGGTCTCCCCCTGCCTGATTGTAAGCTGCTTGGGGCAGGAACCTGTCTTTCGTGAGCGGGGGTGTGTGTGTCATTTTAGCTTTGGAAGCCTGGCTGAGGGTGGCCCCTCCTAACCTGAGATGCGGGGGTTCATATTCATCTCCGGTCTGATTTCGATGTAGAAAATGTTTTGTTCGTAGCCATTTCGAAATACAACGTGCCTGCGTGTAAATCCACGGAGCCCCGGGCTGGATGCAACACGGCTCTGGACTTGGACCGGGAAGGAAGCAACTGAAGTCCACCGGCCTCTGCTGTAACCTGGGCCGTAAATCCAGACCAGCCGCAGCTCCTCCTTTGACCAGCAAGATTAACCGTGGACTACATTGCAGGACTGCCATAAACCATTCCCTCGCCGCCGCCCAACCTGAAATATGGGGTTAATGGCCTCTTTTGGCTTTGGTAGGGCAATTTTCCACATGCTTCAAGCCTTTTTTAAAACTACATTTTTTCACACTAAATTAGCCCCCCGATTTAGAACAGCAGGAGCCTGACTGGTGCCTTTTGTTTGGCGCTGCGTTCGTGTAGATGGACAGACACGTGAGAACCAAGGGCCACTGGGAGGCTGCACCCCATGCTTCCCAGGAGTAACATCACATCAAGGGGGAGACCAGCCTGGCCCCATACATCAGCCAAAGAGGGAGCAACTGGAGGGAGCTCGCTTCACCCCTCTTTTGGCTGAAGAGTGGGGTAAAAATGCTGTAAATAATAAATAACCACAGCTGTACTAAAATTCTGCGTTTCTCGGATATCGATGGGTCCCTGGGGTAGGCTTCCAATAAAACCCGGAAATCCTTTATACAGAGGATTCGGTGGATCCTTCTACACCTTTCTTATCTCTGTGATTCTAATGCGTAGAAACTGGTTGAGGCGGGGCCCTCATTTAAAATGGCGACGCAAGGCATCAGAAGCCCAAATCAAAGATGGCGAAGGAAGACCGTGCCCTCAAACAAAATGGCGTCCTGGGAATGAAATGGAAAAATAAAAAGGTTGTTCCAGCCACCGGCGCCTGCAAAACTTGTTTCTTTTCAGTAATTCCATTCATATTTGTCTGGTTGTTTCCGCTTTTATTCCGCGCCGTTCTAGCAGCTTCGGCCGCCCAACTTCCTACAGGGCTTCAGCTGTACCCTTAACTAAGATGGTGCCGGGAGGGGACATTGAGGGCGGAAGATTTTTAGGACGGGGCAAAAACGTCTTCCTTGTGCATAGTTTTAAAAACAGACGAACCAGAAGCGGTGAGGGGAGGGGGCCGGGTCAAAAAGGGCGAGCCAGAAGTGCGTCCCTGGGACAGGAAGATAGGCAGCTTCCGGTCACGAGGGAGGCGGCGACCTCGAGGCCCCGGAAGTTGTGCTGTTGTTAGGCGGGGCCTTCAGTGGCGAAGGAAGGAAGATGGCGGAGAGCGGCAAGAGCAAGAGCGGCCCGGCGCCTCCTCCCAGCGGTGGAGCTGGTGCGGCGGCCGCTGCCAAGCCCATGACGGCCGAGCAGGTGCCGGGCGGGGCGGGACCGGCTGAGTGGGAGTGGGCGTCTCAGGGCCCCGGGCGGGGGTGCCTCTGCGCACGTGCAGAGTGCGGGGCCTGCTCTCAACGGCCTTGGAGCGGGAAGTGCCGCTGAGCTGGCCACGCTTTATTCTTCATTGGCCCGTTCCAGGGGAAGATATCTTGAGCATGTGTAGAGTGCAGGGTTTTCGTCGAAGCCAGGCTCTATTGTGAGCAGCCGGCCTCGCCACTAAATAAGGCGCCGTGCCAGCTCCAGGTCCTCGGGGGCGCCTGGGCAAGATGCCCTCGGGCAGTGGCGCTGTTGTCGCTGCCCTCCGCCCCCGAGCCCAGTTTGCACCACTGTCCTGAAGCTGCCGCCCCTTTTCTTTGCTCTTGTCATTGCTCGCATGCTTGGAGAGGGTCAGTGAAGAGGAGGAGGAATCATAGAATAGTAGAGTTGGAAGGGGCCTCTAAGACCATCAAGTCCAACCCCCTGCTCAACGCAGGAATCCAAGTCGAAGCGTCCCTGACAAATGGCTGTCCAGCTACACCTTGAATGCCTCCAGTGTGGGAGAGCCCATGACCTCCCTGGGTCAAAGAGCAGCAGCATCAGGGGCCTCTGTGGGTCAGTGTTGCAAGTGCCCACCATGCTGACCCGGCTTATAAGTACCGAAAACTAGTCTAGCAGCGAAGCTGAGTTTGTCTGAACACAGCCGCTGAGCCGTAGGAGGGTGGTCAAGATCAAAGGACAGCAGGTTCCAGGCAGTGCCCGTGGAAGGCGTGCACTTCGAAGGAAAAAAAAACTGTTGGATGGGGCTGTTAGTGAAAGGAAGCGTTCTGCTAACTCAGGCCCCTTCCTCTGCAGTGACTGGGGAGGATTTAAGTGGGTCATGGTGAGCTCGACAGTGTAAGTTGGCAGTGTAAGGAAAACAGGGCTGGTTTCTACCCCAAGGAGCTTCCAGTCTAAAATTTGATAGCGAATAGAGAACAAAGGAGGGGAGAAGTAAAGGCAAGAGGGAAAAGTGTAAACCAGGGCTCTCCAACCTTGGGTCCCCAGATGTTGCTGGACTACAGCTCCCAGAATCCCTTGTCATTAGCCATGCTGGCTGGGTATGCTGGGAGCTGTAGGTCAGCAACATCTGGGGACCCAAGGTTGGAGAGCTCTGGTGTAAACGGTATCTGTTCACCTGCTTGGCTTGGATGTGGCTGGAGCGTGACCTAGCCTATGGTTGATCTTTCTTCCCCTTCAGGTGGTGGCTGGATTTAACCGCCTACGCCAGGAGCAGCGAGGTCTGGCCTCAAAGGCAGCTGAGCTGGAGATGGACCTGAATGAACACAAGTAGGCAATGGGCAGGGATTTGAAAAGTATCGCATGTTTTTGGATAGTGCTTCTTAGGGCTTTACACTTTGTTTTTGTTACAATCCTGTGCATAGATCAGACAGAGAGAGACTAATTTGCTGAAAGCCACCCAGTGGATATAACCTTTTGTTTCACATATTCAAAATAACACTTGGCCAATTTTTACTACTGGATTGGGAAATAATAGAATAGCAACGCAGCCTCGTTTGGCTGTTCAGCCTTTAACAAGCAACGTGTCTCTTTCCTGCAACCATGAGGCTCCTGGACAAGCATGGCTCTTGGCCATGTGGATTTCTGGATCCTTTAGCCCTGTCCTTGACACAAGCTGGTTTGAAGATTTTCTGTGTTTGTCTCTTTACAGGCTAGTTATTGAAACACTTCGAGAAGTGGACCCTACCAGGAAGTGTTACCGGATGGTGGGAGGTGTGTTGGTGGAGCGCACTGTGAAAGAGGTCCTTCCAGCTCTAGAAAATAATAAAGAGCAGGTAATGCCTCTGCTGGTTATGGGCAGACTCCCCACTTCTGCTTGGGGACAGCAAATGGTTTTAACCCCGTAAGTACTTACGTTAGTCATCTCTGGCTCATAAAGGCTGGAAAGAAAATAAGACCACTTCTCTTACAGTGCACAAGAGTCTTCCGTGCTGGTTGCCTGCTGCTGATTTTTATTCACTAAAGACCACCATTGTGCAAATGACTATTCACAAACCACCTATAAAATATGTTGCATTTTAAAAACAGAAGAAAATACTACACCCCTCACTGTAACTCATCTTTGTTTGATACAGTTTTGTCATTCTAATACAAGCCACACCCATATGTCATACAACATCTCCAACATCCATGCCTTTAATGTTCAACTATATATAGTACATGAAAAGAACATCTTTTTTATTGCTGAAAAAAATTAAATCTTCAAGTGTTTGTATATGCAGAGATTCTCACACTATATTTGAGCAATAATATTTCCCCCTGCCTCTGGCTGCCCAAGTTCCCAGGTAAAGAGGCACAGAAAAAACCTGGGACTGGGTGAGTGTGGAGAGGAAATAGTACAGACATTATTAAATTAGCTGAGATGCCATGTAGGAAGAGGCAAAGGGATGCAAGGAAAGGATCCTGGCAGCTTTAGGTGTGGATTTTTTTTAGGTGTGGAATTATTTTCAACCCACGGGAAATCTGCATTCTTGCTTGCATGAAGAGCCGCCACAGATAGAGGCTCTCCTCTTCAGACTGTCATCCTCCACGAGTTGAGGGTGACAAACATGACAAGGGACAGGTTTGGCTGAAGTGCGCCTTCTCATACATTGATTTTAACCCCTTAACTCCTGAGTACAGCTTCTGTAACCCTCCTATTTCCCTCCCCTGTAGTGATCCTTGAATTATACCAAACAAGTAAAATTGCTGCTGCTCCAGTTCCCAGACCTCTGTCAGCCACCTGGGCAGAGAGGCAGTGAAAATAACTAAAACTTGGGAGTATGGGCATGGCAGCAGAGAAGCAAACATAGATGTGATGCCACCTTTCAACTAGTATGCCCTTTCTTTGTTGCACTTTTCTGCCCCCTCACTTACCCCTGATGAGTGACACAAGTACACACACCTGCCAGCCCCGAAACTCTGGTTTAAGGGCTCTCCTGCTAGCAGGTAATGCCAACTCTGTCCGTGCAGATGATGTTTCAGGATTCCGTTAACCTCCGGTCCTTGAGGTAATTGTATGTCATTCCGGTGTGCATCTCTTCTCTTCAGTCCAGTGTAGGAAGCTGTGACGCCTGCCTGTAGGATTCATAGATCGTAGAGTTGGGAGGGGCCTACAAGGCCATCGAGTCCAACCCCCCTGCTCAATGCAGGAAACTAGAGGAGGGGTCTCCCATCCAAGTAATAACCAGGCCTGACCCTGCTTAGCTTTCCACACTCAGACAAGCTGTTAAAATTCCCAAGCCTACCAAGAGCTGTGACCCGCTGTGATGCCTGCCTGTAGTAGACGATGCAAGTGAAACTCACAAGCCCGTGAAAATCAAAGGCCGTCACATGCCTGAATGGAATATGTGGAGCACCCCTCCACCTCAGGAGAATGCCTGAAAGTTCAGAGCCCTCTTTTGTCTCTCCCTAGATATCTATACCTCCCCAGCTTGCCCATCCTGACTCTCCTTCCCTGTTTGCACTTTTTAGATCAACAAGATCATAGAGACGCTGAGTCAGCAGCTGCAGACAAAAGGCCGGGAGCTGAATGAGTTCCGGGAAAAACACAACATCCGCCTGATGGGTGAGGATGACCAGAAGGCTCCTTCCAAGGAGAGCACAGAGGGAGCAGGCGCCAAAGCCAGCTCCGCAGGGGTCCTAGTCTCTTAGTGGGAAGAGAGACTTCCTCACCAAGGACTTAACACCTCTCACTCTACAGTTGCAGCTCTCAACCTCAAAGGCTTAACTTTATTATTATTTTGGTGTTCTCTCTTATATTTTTGTTAAATAAACATTTTGTGTGTCACATATTTTGGGCTAGCATGATAGTCAGCAGCCATACTGGATCCCCTCCCCAAATGGTAGAGCATGTCCCTTTGCATGTAGGTGTTCGCAGCTTCAATCCTTGGAACCATGTCCCGCTAAAGGTTCTTGGGCAGCGGGGCTGGAATGACCCAATCCTGTCTGAGGCCTTGCAGAACTGGGGAAGGTCCATGGGTCAGTAGCAGAGCACTGGCTTCATATGCAGAAGGTTCCAGGTTCAGTCTCCGGCATCTCCAGTTTCAAGATGCCAGGTGGCAGGGCTGGCAAAGAAAGGATTTAAGTGTATTAGGCTGGATCTGGGTGAGAATTGTGGCCCTCCAGATGTCACTGGACTGCTTCTGTGGAGTATCTGCGTTTATTTAAAAGGCAGAGCAAGCTTTTCAGCCTCATTGGGGAAAAGCTGTACTTAAAGAGAAAATCATTTCTAGATAGGAATTCCAGGGCTCTAGGTGAAGCTTCAGTGCCCTTTTTAGCTTCTAGCCATTCTCCAGGAGTAGCATAGCAGAACAAGTTATGTGAGATAGTTTAAAGTCATACAATGAAATTATCCAAAACAAGTATGACTACAACAGTTGTTCTATTAATTGAGTAGTAACCGTAAAAGGTGCTCCTGATAATTGATCATTTTAAAAAAATGAAACAAAAAACACCCTTAATGCAGGCAGCAGGCATCACTTTAGAAGAGGCACTCCCCCTTCTCTTACAAGAGGGAATGCCTCTTTTGAAATAGCGTGTGCATCATTAACAAATTGTGTTTTTCATTCAAAACTTTATTCATATGCAGATTTGTGTAGAGTTAATTGATTAAAACTTCTATGATTAATCCACTGAAACTTGGGCCACAGCCCTAAAAATGAGAAATTTTGCAAATTCGGATAAGTAGCAAGAAGAATTCAGCCTTTATCATGGCAAAATGCATGTTAAAAGATACAGAGATACCTAGGTCCTGTTAAGTATAAGGCAGTTCCTTGTCTTATAGCCGTGTCCTATGTGGATCCAATTTTGATTTTGGAGGGCTCCAGATACTAGATCTGAATTCGAGCCTTTGAATTGGTAATACAGTAATACCTTGGATTGCAAGCATAATTTGTTCTGGAACCATGTTTGTAATCCAAAACACTCTTATATCAAAGCGAGTCTCTGGCGGGCGTGAGCGGGGCCGATTTTGGCCCGCTCGAGGCGAGCGGTTACATCCCTACGCTTGTATTGCAAGACGTCGCTTGTTTATCAAGTCAAAATTTATTTTAAAAAATTGCTTGTCTTGCAAAACGCTCTCAGACCAAGTTACTTGCAATCCAAGGTATTACTGTACTATATTCATAAACTTGGAATGTATTCAACGCTTAAGTGAGGTGGTTTCTTTCTAGCATGCTTCAGTTTGGTCACTGCTCCTGCTGCTTGTTTACCTGCAGAAAGATAGAAGTCTTTTTGACATGCTAAAAGGGTGCTTTTATTTCACATAAACAAAGGCCAACCTTTCCTTGCCAAAAAAGAACACTTCAGCAGACCCGAGAGTAGCATCCACTGGAAGGGTCCACTGGCCCTCAGCATCAAGAGGTTCTTGACTTCATGGAGAGATCTCTAAGCTGCAGATCTCTGGGCAAGGGGTCTTGCCATCAGTTCCAAACCCCCCAACACAGTAGAGCTTGTCGTTCCAAAGACATGTCCGGTGGCCGACTCTCTTCTGGGCCCGGTTGGAACAACGAAAATGGAACCAGTTTGCTGGTGAAGACCCTGGAAAAACAAAATAGAAAGGCTCCCCCTTAAGGTTCTTGGAGAAACATCCTACTCCACTTCCTTCTCGCCAGCTCCCCTGGCTGTTAGCTGAGGAGTCTGTGGGGGATATTGGCTGACAGTTGCTTCTGTCTTACCCCACACTTTGTGCGAGGAACAAGTATCAAGCAACTTTTAGCTGTCACCCACATCCTCCCCGCTTGCCTTTCTTATACCGAAGAGGTAAGGAATTTCCGCTAGATGTGAATAATGCCAAATGAAAGAAAACAAAAAACCCTTTTTGTAATGGAGAATATCTAAAGCAGTTCATGAGCGGTCGTGGGAAGGCTGCTCATTGACCGGAGGCAGCGGGAAATTCCACTGGGCCTCGCTTCAGGTAGTGTTCCTGATTCTGGCATCCCAACTTAGTGCCTGCACTGGAGCTTTTCAAGCAACTGAGCTGTAACGTTAGAGAGGAAGTCCTAGAAGGACTTAAGCAGGACTCTGTTCTTGGAGGGATTTATACGTTGGGCAAGCCATGACAACGGCCTTTCTCAGCCCAGCATCCTCCACAATTTTGGCTTTCCCGTCAGCTCCAGCCAGCATGTCCAACGGACTAGCATGCTGGGAGCTAGGGTCCAAAACGTTGAGAGAGCAGCCCTACGGTAATCTTGCCATGAGATGTGTGTGGATCGAGAAATACATGCACTGTCACGAGCACACCCAAGACATGTCACAACCTCGAAGGGTGAGAGAACCAGCCTTACTTGTGTCGTAGATGTAAAGGTCATTGCAAATGGAATCCCTCCCTGTTGCTAAGGTCTCCCCTCCAAAGATGACAGCAAAAGGGCCCACAACAGTGCAGGATTGGTGCCTCAGGCCTTTGGGAGCCTGCCGGGATCCTTTTTCGTTGCTGACTAAGCGAGAGAGCTGCTCAGTCAACCCAGGAGCGTGGACAGAATCGACCTGATGGGAGGGAAAGGTGTGATAAGCTTAGAGGATGGAACTGCAGAGCTGGGCAGATTTTGTATATGTGGGGCTTTATTGCCCCACTTCTTAAAATTACTTGGATTAAAAGAGATTAACTTTAGATGAGTGTATTCTTTTGATAGCTGCAGGCAGGGAAGCTGAAGGACTAGATCCCCCTGGGGCAGGATGGCTGATGGGAGGGAACTGAGTGAATTGATTTTTAAAAAAAGATTGAGTGGAGGAGAAAGAGGTTGGGGGAAACACGGGAGAAGAGGGTCTGTTGCAAAGGGAGGGAGGGGAAGAGACTAAAAGGGTGGTGTGCCAAAGGTCTGGACTTCACATACCGATGTGAACCACCTGCCAGAAATGTAACTACAGGCTTCCTCTTTCAAAGGCCCCAACTGGCAAAGTGGGCTGTGAGGGATTGCTGGTGTGACAGATGTGACTGACTTCATACCCAACCTCTGGGCTGGATTTTGGAGGGGCAGACGAGCACCGCTTTAGGCTGCAGGGCTGTTGCTGATCCCTGCTAGATTCTCTCCCCTAAGTGCTACACTTGGCTGCAGCCGATTCCAGCACCAGCACCAGCGTCTGGCATCATGAGGCACTTGCCGCTGCCACCACCCCAGCTCGGGCCCCGGTGCTGTCTTCCCTGACCCTGCTGCTGCCCGTGTGCCCATCCTCTTAGAGCGAGCAGCAATGGAAGCAAGGAGCAGCCACTGCTCCTCACCCTCTGAATGGCGGTGCAGATTTGGCTCACGGGGGGAGGAAGGGTAGATGACTGGGCGGCAGTGGAGAGAAGGGACGGCTGTGTCTAAGGCTGCTCCAAAGCCTGGCCCCAGCACTGGTTGTGTGTGGGGAGAATGGGGGGGGTTCTGTGGGGGCATCTCAGCTTTCTCACCCGCTGCTAACTGTGAATTTGTCCAAGCCAAGTGTTAGCACAGGCCGTGTTGAGGGGACCCTTGACACTCACGTGGATTGTCCCTTTCCCCCACCGTCCAGCCATGTCAAGGTCCGCAGAGTCGCGCCCTCCGAACACCAGGAGCTTGTAGCCACTGCTCTTCCCACCTGTGCTGGTCTCACGCACAAGCATGGCAGAATGGCCCGCTCGTGAGGCTGTACGAGACTCCTCCTCTTTGTACCTAGCAAACAGAGATGTGCAAAGGGTCCTTGATCAGCCCACCTCCCCCACCTCTTAAAATTCACTTTCAGTGCTAGGCTGCAGGTAACAGGCGGGGAACTTGGACAGGAGGGTGCTGTTGTTGCACCCATGTCCTCCTTGTGGGACCCCGTGGGCAGCTGGATGGCCACTGTGTGAACAGAGTGCTGCAGTAGATGGACCCTTGGTCTGATCCAGCAGGGCTCTTCTGATGTTCTTATGTCCTTCTGTAATTTAATTCACTGCGTACGCACATTGTTTATGGATGTTGCCCTCACATTTTGCACCACCCTCCCCTTAGGAAGAGGCATTCTCGCCTGTGTGGGGTAGCAGGGATGCCTTTTCTAAGATGGCACCGCCCCCCCCCCTAATTTTTGTAATGAGTTGTATTAAAGCATAGTTAACAATCATTTTGAATCAAACCGATTAATGTTTCACCTCCAATTTACATAAATTGTAGAATTTCAGTAAATTAAAAACGCCAGTGAACAGTGGCGATGCTTGTCCCTCCACAGAAAGCACGACAGCCACCCTCCTCCCTCCCAATCCCTTCTCCTTTGTGTCATGTTTATTAGATTGTAAGCCCGACTGTCTAATATTAATTTTTGTAAGCCACTCTGGGAGCCTGTTTTGGCTGAAGAGCGGGGTAAAAATGCTGTAAATAAATAAATAAATACTGCAAGGTGCAGTTTGTTGCCACACAGCATCCTTCCACAACCTGTCGCCTTCCAGATGTTTTGGACTGCAACTCCCAGAATCCTTCTCCATGGGCCATGCTGGCTGGGGCTGATGGGAGTTGGAAGTCTAAAACATCTGGAGGGCACAAGGTTGAGGGCGACTGGTGTAGAGGAAAAGAGGGGGAGGGGGCTGCTGGGAAGGGGTAAATCCAGTTTCTGCAACCAGCATGATCTCCAAAGCGAGAGCTATCAGTGTTCAAGACTGTTCTGCAAGCCATGTCCTCTGTCCCAGAGACACCCCAAGGGTTGCTCAGTAATAAAAGAAAGGCACTCTGCATATGCTCAGAGATGCCATATTGTGTGTTTATTGCAGCCTTTCCCTATCAGGCACCTTCCAGATGTGTTGAACTGCAACTCCCATGGCCATTGGCCATGCTGGCTGGGAATTATGGGAGTTGTAGTTCCAACATGTCTGGGGGGCACCAGGTTGGGGAAGACTGCTTAAAAAAAAAAAACATATCTCAGCACCTTTCCCAACCTGGTGTCCCCCAGGTGTGTTGGACTACATCTCCCATCATCCCCAACCAGTATGCCATTGGTCGTGCTGGGGATGAAGGGAACTGTAGTCGTCTAACGCATGTGGTGGAACTGGAAGGTAGCAGCTTGGGGAAGGTTGTTGGATGGAGGCGCACATTGAGCGAGTGGTAACTTAATCCGCTCCGTAAACTGATAGTCTGTAAGAGCTCTGAGAACCCTGGTTAATTTCTGTTCTAAGTGTGGCAGTTTACTTTCTGCCCCTCATCTCTGTGTTCTGCTTCTACATTGTGGTGAGACCTCAGTAAAATAAGGAGACAGTCTAGTTAGGTTAGACTGGATGCATTTACCCCTGGTTATTTTATTACCCTGCCTCCTATGGCCTTTGTGTGTTCTATCTGTGTATCCATGATATATTTTTTCAGTAAACTTCTAGACTTTGTTATTTGAAACTCTGTGGTCTCTTAATTCCACCTGACAGCTGCAGAAAAAGCAACAGGAAGGCAAGCACAAAAAGCAGCGGGGCACACAATTTCGCCCAGTTTCTCTTCCACACAGAAAATAGGGTGTCACTAGTCTGACACCTGGAGATACCTCTATGATATATGCCACTTTCATCCAAATGCCCTAAAAAACCACAGTGGGGGGGGAAGGGGAAGCGAATCACCCACCCCAAATTTAGGACTCCCCATACACATAACCATTGCACCTATCCTGAAATTTTGCTGTTTTTTTAAACTTAAGGCTACCTCTACGTCATTTTCAGAAGAATGGTCCATAAGGAACTTTGTTGGATAAGCACATCCTTTTGGGGGATGCCCTCAAAATGTAAAGACTGCTCTTGCATGAAATCCCTGCACCTGTTCATCTGGAACTTGGCAGGAGGGGCAACGAGCCCTGCAGATTTCATCTAACTCTGCCAAGAAATAAAACAAATAGGCAGTTCCCTTAAAAAGGCGTGTAGCACAAAATCAACCGCACCTATTTTTCTAAAATTTGGCAGCTGTAATCCCCTCCTAAGGGGCTGCTAGGCCTGCAAATTCCATTCACTTCTGGGGAGAAAACATTAGAGCCATTTTTAAAATTCCCCATGATAGTTCTAAATCTCGACTTAGGTTTGGTACCCAAGTCACAGTGGATGCCCTCCTAAGCCGAATTGGGGTCCAAGTCAAACCTGGGAGTCAGGCATATACTTAATATTTGGTCCTATGAAACTAGAGCTTTCCTGTTAAATTAGGGTTGCCAGACCCTTCCGAGGCTCAGATGGTTGAGACTTGGGGCGGAGCCTGGTGGACACGGGGAGCTAACTACAAAAGCCCTCGAGCCAAGAAGCCTCTGGCCGCTCTCCCCCCCCCCCGCCCCCAGACCGTACTCCTGCCCTGGAAATTCTGAGAAGGAGAAAGCTCAGATCCTGAAAGTAGGCAACCATATGCTAAACTGGCTACGAAACTGCTATCAGAGAGGGGGAAACACACATAGCTACGCATCATAAAGTGCTGCTAATATGCATTGCACATCACATCGGGAGAAGCACAGCCTTCAGGACTCAAACAAAAAGCCCCTTTCCATAGCACCTCATTCCTGTGTCTATAAGATTGCAGGTGGGGGCTCACGTGACTGGATGCTCTTCCGTACAAAATAATTCTTCGCATGTAGAAAATGGGCATGTTCAGAGAGGAGGCTCGGTTGGAACCCTCCTTTTCTGTGTGCTGGAATTATTACAATTACATTGGAGGAGCATGCAGTCATGTGAGCCTGTGATACTGTCCAGACAAAGATTGACCTCCAAAAGAACCAAGCCCATGGGTCCGAAAAAGCCTGCACAGCTACACAGGGCTCCTCAGAACCAGCCAGAACATACCAGTAGGTCTTGGTGGCGGGATTGACATGCAATGTGAAGATGCTGGCGTAGCGCCGCTGTGTACGCAGCCCGCCCTCGCGGCCCACCACCCGCACCTCGTGGTCCGTCAGCTTGGTGCAGGTATGGCTGCTCAGCCCCACGGGGGCCTCGCTGGAAGGCCCCGCGCTCCAGTGTTCCCACTGCCCCTGCTCCGCATCAAAGCAGCACACGTCTGAGACCCTGCGGGAGCCATCCCAGCCCCCCACCGCACACAGGAAGCGGTTGGCCAGGACCACAGCCTCGTGGTGGCTTCGGCGGCACCCACACTCAGGAGCAAGCGTTCCGACCGTCTGGAGCAGCGGGTCAAAGGCCACCACATCCCCAAGAGGCGGCTCATGGTTCTCCTGCGACTTCAGGCCTCCAAAGATCAGGAGCTTCCCCTGCACCATGTTGCACGAGTGGAAACCGCGGGCCAGGAGGTCACTGCGCACAACTGGCCTCCACTCCCAGCTGATGCCGCCAGCAGCTGTCATACCAAGTCTGACCTGCAGGAGGCAGAGCAACAAAGGTCAAATAACAGGTCAGTTCAGTTGCCAACTTGGGCTGTTGTTACTACTATTGATAATAACATTAACATTAATCAATTATTGATATTATTGATATTAATTAATTAATCCATATTACTTAATTATTAATATTAATTATTCATTAATTTTAATAATTAATCTTAATAATAATAAGATTTCTTAGACAATTTAAAAAAAAGACTCAAGGCTACATACAACAGAATTTAAAAATACAAATTTTAAAACAGATAAAGTAATTATTTATTTATTTATTTTATTATATTTGTTAATCGCCCATCTGGCCGGTCACCCGGCCACCCTGGGCAATGTACAATTAAAATACAATAAAACATGATAATTAAAACAGTATAAAAAATTCTTTTAAAATCCTAACCCACCCCATATTCCCGCCTGAAATACCATGTTTTTAATGCGCGGCGGAAGCTCATCATGGAGGGGGCATGGCAAAGGTCACTAGGGAGGGAGTTCCATTATCAATTAAGGGTGCAATCTTATGCAAGCTTAGAAAAAAGGCCTACAACTCCCAGCATACCCCAGTCAGCTGGCTGGGGCATGCTGGGAGTTACTTGTAGGCCTTTTTTTCTGTCTAAATTTGCATAGGATTGTGCCTTAAAATACAGCCACCCTCTAAAACAACTAAATGTCGGTGGCAACCATAAACAATTCGACTGATGCATTAAACAGCTCATCATATGCTATCAAATGCCTGGGAATAATGGAAAGTCTTAACCTGGGGCTGAAAAGTACTGAAAGTGTTGGTGCCAGGCGGGTCTCTTTGGGGAAAGCATTCCACAATCAGGAGGCCACCACCAAAAAGCCCTCTCCCTGTTGCCATCCAATGAACCTACCTCCCCTGGAGGAGGGCTGCGGATGTTGATCTTAGTGTCTGGGAAGGTTCATGTTCGGAGGGTCCATCTAATATTTTTATTAGATCCGACTCAAAAGTTACAGAGAAGTAAGAAAGCTTTTGAGTTAATTAAAATTCTTCATCAAGGTGGCTGTTAAGCTAAAGAAAGAAAGAAAGAAAGGATGTTGCTTGGCACAGAGGAAAAGGCACACTTCGTCAGAATACAGGGGGCATTACACAGCCTTGGTTAAGTTAGCCAGGCTTCCCCAATCTGGTGCCCTCCAGATGTTTTGCACTTCAACTCCCATCAACCCCAGCCAGCTAACGGTCAGGAATTCTGGGAGTTGCAGTGCAAAACATCAGTAGGGCAGCAGGTTGCTGCTGTAGCCTGTTTCCGCAGATAAAAACAGAGACCTGCTTATCACATACACACAGAGTGCACAACCATTGCACATTGGATGTGCACTCGGAACAAGATGCACCTGCCCACCCACTCAGAGGTTCAAGAGACTGGGCTGGTTTGCACAATCACCACGGCACGTGCTGGACGTGATTTGAATAATCACTGCCCCGATGTGACTTGTTGTGTTGTCTGAACCCAGGGGGCATGGTTTGTTGGAGGGTTAAACAACTGTCAAATAACCCAACAACAGTCCATGGGTTATTGAGGGTTGTTTAACCCTCCAAGCCATGCCACTTGGGTTTGGACAACACAGCAAGTTGCGCTGGGGTGGTGATTATTCAAATTGCGCCTGGCACAAGCTTGTTTAAGCTGCGGTGATCATGCAGACCAGGTCATTGACTCTGGGGAGGGAGCTCCACTCACAAGAATAGCAACCCTATGGAAACATGCCAGTTTCTGGGCCTGTCCCACCAAACAGCAGCCTGTTCTCTGGCAGGACAGGGCCAGGGTCGCAGCTCAAAAATGTTTCTCCAAGCACATTTGAGCTACGTAAATCCCCCTCCAGTCAGCCATGTTCCAATAGCCTAATTTCCTGAACATGGAGAAGTAGTTTGCAGACATGAATAGAGAGACCTGTGTCCTGAACAAGGGTGGTAATGACTGACAAAAAAATCTTAACAGCATACCCAAAAGGGAGAGCTGAGTGCTGGAGCAACTGGTTTGCATGGAGCAGGACTCAGATCCAATCCCGGGCAACTCCAGTCAAAAATATTTATTTATTTCAATTATTTATATTCCACCTTTCAGGATCCAAATCCTACGCAAAGTGGCTTATATGTAACATAAAAAGAATAAAATCACAAAAAACAATATTAACAATTTTTTAAAAAAACATCAGGATCATTTCTTAGGGCAGTTGGTGAAAGATGGACCAGGTGGAGGGAATGCTGCTGGATCTGGAGTCTGTTGTTGTTGTTGTTGTTATCATTATCATTTAAAGTACCGTATTTGTTATCCTCCTCTACCTCCCTCTCTCCTGGAATCCTTCCCCCTGGCCAGTTGATGGTAGATTGTGTTTTAGGCCGCAATCCCATGCATGTTTAGACAGAAAAAGGTCCTACAATGCCCAGCATTCCACAGCCAGCATGGACTGTGCCCTTACTTGTGTTTTCTCAGACCACTGCCTGATCTCTTCCCCAGTCCCAAGCCCTGTGCGCTTTGCTGACAGCTGTACTCTGTCTATTGTGCTCATTTATTCAGCAATATGCCTGTCCTGTCCTCCTCTGCTTAATGCCTGTTTACACAAAAATATATGCTGGAAAAATGTAATAGTTTGTCCTACAATCAGTTCAAAACACACCTCACTGGAGTACGAAATGGCAGGGGATGTGCTGCGTGGAGCATGAATGTTTATGCACATGTATTTACAGATGCAGGTCTGCTAGGGACAGCATGCCTCCATCCCCTCCAACTGCCCTGAATTTTAACAGTCCTGGAGAGGGAGCTGAACCCAAAGACAGAGGCGATGTTAGGGGGCAGCCCACTGGGGCTGGAGCCCCAAATCTTTCAGTTGGAGCCGTGAATCTCTGGGAGGACCTCTGTCCCACCACCCTGCTGCCCAGGGGCACTTGCTGAAAGAAAGGCGCAAGGGCCCTGAGGATCTCTGTTGCGCCTGATCCTGCTGAATTAGTGGGCTTTTTGCCCACATGTACTTCCTCTCCTTCTGCCTCCCTTGAATCTTTCTGCCTGAAATTGAATGCCCTCCTCTCCCCTATCCATACACATCCCTTTTACAAATAGGGGTGTCCTTAGGAGACAGGGTCCTTTAAAGACACACACACACACACCTTAGAGCATATGTAAATTAGCATCTGCAAATCTGAGCGTTTGTTGTTGTTTTTGTCCTGTGGGCAAAAAAAAAAAAAAAAAAAGGGGCCCAGATCTTTTCGGTACCTAGAGCCACCCCTGCCTAAAGAATAGCAAGGGTAGCAATGTACAATCCCAAAATTTGTGCGAGGCATCCCCCAAAGGGCAAAGATAGGGGCAAAATACTGACACATACTAGGAGCAGGTAACAAAAAATAGGGGCTGTCCATGGCATAAATGGGGATAGTTGGAACATTTATGAAAGCAGTTTGGATAACTACCTGGGGCCAGGGAGACACCAGATTCGTTTTTTAAAAAACCAAATTGTTTCTATTATTTAAATGGAAGCTGTTCCGTCACAAATGTAAAAGAGTTTGGGTTTCGGAGTCAGCGTTCCAGTCAGGGTGATGCACCCTTTGGCTCTACTTGGCTGATCTGCAGAGATCGGTGCGCACCTTGTGCCGGCGCTCGCGGACACACTTACACACTCGGAGGTCCAGCCGTGTGATTTTCGGCTGCAATGTGGAAACCAGAACCGTGTGTGGCTTGCATTGTTGTAAATATTAGAAACAGCCCATCGAGGCCTACCTGGAAAGAGGGAGCCACGGCGGAGAAAGAATCTGGTTGCTCGGCAACCGGGAGCCCCTAGCAACCTCATCCGTGTGCCTTGACAACGGATTTGGCGGCTGAAGGAAAAAGCAGGCCCGGCCAGAAAGCATTTGCTGAGTGTGGTAAAGTGAGCAGGAACATATATAGGCGGAGGGTTGGGCTAGGACATGCGCAGAGGAGCCGCGAGGAATCTGGAAAGGATTTAGAGCAGGCAGAGGAACAATAACCAGCCTTGACGGGAAGTGAAGGGGGGGGCGGCGGCGGCGGCGGCGGCGGCGGCGGCGGCCAGAGGAAAAAAGCGCTGGCATTAGGGCTGCCTGTGCCTGTTTTCAGTCATTCTGGTATACAAGAAGCTGGGTGTCTCTGAGCATGTGCAAAGTGCAGACAGACCATTGATCCATCCAGCCTTGTGCTGTGCCTGCTCTGACTGGCAGTGGCTCTCCAAGGTTGTTTTTTTAACTGGTGGTGCTGGGGATTGAACCTTCCACTTATTTTGTGTATGCAACTCTCTACCACCAAGTTATGGATCTTCCAAGGGAAGTGCTTTTCCCCTCAGAAAAGGTTTTGTTAAAAGGAAATTGATATGAGGGCAAAAATAAGAACGTAAGAAGAGCCGTGCTGGATCATCAGACCAAGGGTCCATCTAGTCCAGCATTCTGTTCACACAGCGGCTGACCAACTGCCCACGGGAAGCCCACAAGCGGGACATGAGTGCTACAGCACCCTCCCGCCCTTGTTCCCCAGCAACTGGTGTACACAGGCATACTGCCTCTGATCCTGGAGGTAGCATAGAGCCATCAGGAGTGGTAGCGATTGATAGCCTTCTCCTTCATGAATTTGTCCAATCCCCTTTGAAAGCTATTCAAACTGGTGACCATCACTACATCTTGTGGAAGTGAATTCCATAGTTTAACTATGCGCTGTGTGAAGAAGTCCTTCCTTTGATCTGTCCTGAATCTCCCGCCATTCAGCTTCATAGGATCACCTCTTTGGGTTCTAGTATTATGAGAGAGGGAGAAAAATGTCTCCCTGTCCACTCCACACCAGGCATAATTCTGTACCCCTCTATCATGTCTCCCCTTACTCACCTTTTTTTCTAAGCTAAATAATTCCAGCTGCTGTAACCTTTCATTTTAGGGGAGTTTAACCATTTTAAATTTGGTTTTTAAATTTGGTTTTTAAACCTTTGTAATGAAATTGTATGATGTTTTTATTGTTATCTGTATTTTGTAATGTGATTGTTTTTTATGAATTGTTGTAAACTGCCCAGAGAGCTTCGACTAAGGGCAGTATAGAATTATTATTATTATTATTATTATTATTATTATTATTATTATTATTATTACAATAAATAATAATAATAATAATAATCCAGAGATTACTGTATCCCACTGGTTCTTTCCATTCCACCAGGTTTCCGTAATGCCCACTCTATCTAGGTTCTCCTTTAAAACCAGGCACTCCAACTCTCCCATTTTGGCTCGGAGGCTCCTAGCATTTGCATAGAAACACCTAGATGTGGTGTCCTTCCCCAGATGTCTCTGGCATGCACAACTTCTGCTTTGGCTCTTGGGCCTCTTTTATTGGCTATCATGTTTCACCATATGCTCATGGCCTATTTCCTCCCCTTCTACATTTGGGCAATCAGAAACCTTTTCATCAGGATGATTTAACCTGAACCAGATGCTTCCCAGCTCCTGTTGGCTTTCCCCCAGGGTTCAGTTTAAAAGCTGCTCTGCCACCATTTTTAAGTTTAGCGCCAGCAGTCTGGCTCCATTCTGGTTCAAGTGGAGCCCCTCCCTCTTGTACAGGCCCGTCTTGTCCCAAAATGTTCCCCAGTGCCTAACAAATCTCTGAACCCCTCCTCCCTGCACCACCGTCTCAACCACACATTAAGACTCCTCAGCATCACCTGGCTGGCCGGCCCTGTGCCTGGAACAGGGAGTATTTCAGAGAAAGCTACCTTGGTGGTCCTGGATTTCAACCCTCTACCTAGCATCTTAGATTTGGCTTCCAGGACCTCACAACTACATTTCCCCACATCATTGATACCAACATGGACCACGACCACTGACTCCACCCCAGCACTATCTACAAAGCTATCTAGATGGCACGTGATTGATGGCGCGTGAGTGACAGCAGAGCCCCGTGTGTGCGAGATGGGAGATTAAAAATCCTGTTTGAGTGTAGAGGCCCATTTAATCCACACACAGAAATCCAGATCTTTCTCCCCCTCTCTCTGCGCAGCGTGCAGCGTTTCGGTTGCAATCAGCCAGCCAGCTTCCCAGCCTGTAATCCGACTCCAGCAGCCAGCTCCCCCGTTTGCAGATAGCAAGGAAAAAACTCTGTAACTCCACAGGTCTATTCTTCTACCTGTTTATTTACTTAGCAAAGTAATATTCTACAGAGTATACATTTCCTAGTTACAGTCCATGTGCAGAGTACAATGCATAGCAAGCATTTATTCCAGTGGAGCAAGTTGAGCTTTACCCCACCTCAGCAAAGACGCTACATTGTTGCATAAGTCCAGCAAGCAATAGTCAGAAGAAAAGAGTGAAGAGAGAGAACAGTCCTGCTCCTCTCTAAAAAGGCTCCAGACAGAAAAACAAGTCAGTACGTCACCAGAACATCTAAACCATGTGACTAGCTCATACTGTTTCCCACACTTTAGTAACCCCTGCGAGAGCACGAGATTCTAGAAAGACACAATAAACCTGTTTACCCGCCATTCTGTCCCTTCCATGTGTAAACAATGTGCTCCAGCTTGTGAATGTGATACATATCACAACAGTGATATCCGCAACCTTCGCACCAAGCAGGCAATTTACCATGCGGTCTACACTCTCGTCACAAACCTAGCTCTCTATGGGCAGGTTCGCACGACCAGGCAACAATCGTGGTACGTTACCACGATTGTTTGCCAGATCACATGAAGCAACAATGATGAGCCCGACAGACGATCGGGCTCATTGTTGTTGCTTCGTGCCCTCCCCTCCTTTCCCCTCATTCCTCCCAGCGATATCCCATGGTACACCGCAGGGAGGAATGAGGCTCCTCTCTTTGACAGCGGCAATCGTGAACCTATTTCAGCTCGAGGCGGCTGTCAAAGACTCCCCATTGCGCAAACCAGGCTCATGCCCTAAAGTGCAACGAGGAGGCGACAGCGGGGAGCCTCTGCCCTGCTCCCCGAGAGGTTTCCGCACCGCAGTCGGGGACCGCATCCTCGGCTATGATGGGGAAACCTCTCAGGCAGCGGGCAGCGCCCCCCCACTCCGCCCTTTGCTTTCTCAGGTGAGGAAAGCGAAGAGTGGAGTGGGCAGCAGGTTCCCGTCACATCAGAGGTTTACCTGCTGGAGGTGGTGATGCAGTCCCGCTGCCTCCAGGAAGTAAACCTCTCCAGTGGAGTGGGAAGCCCCTACAATCTCTACCCTTTTCTTTCCTGGGTTCTCCTGGGAAAGCAAAGGGCGGAGAGGCCGGGCACTTCCTACACTCACCGGGGCTGCGGGGCCAGTGACTGCGGGGCTGGTGACTGTGGGAAGTGCCTCCATCCCCACAGCTGCTCGGCCCATGGAGCAGCCACGGTGATCAGAGCACAGACCCCCTGAGAGAAAGAAAACCTTTCAGGGAGGAGGCTGTGCTCTGATCCACACAGCTGCTCAGCGTGCCGAACAGAGCAGATCACTGCCACCTGCCTGCTCTTCCAGAGGTCTACTCTGGAGGAGGAGGAGGCAGGGGTGCCCAATCTGCTCCACGGCGGGGGCGGAGGAAGCCTCTGATAGCTGCCTCCTAGAGCCGTTTCGGCACTTCAGGAGCAGCTCTCAGCCACGCTCTGTGGCTAACCACTTGGCAAGAGCGGCAATGTCCACTCTTGCCAAGTGGCTCGCTTGTTCTAGGGCTTGTGCCACGATGGGTTGTGTTGTCCGGGTTTGGACGACATGACAAGCCGTCGTGGTACAAACAAACCCTAGAACAGACCATTGTGACTTATCATTGTTCAAAACAACGATAAGTCACAATGGTGAGTCACAACAATTGGGTTAGAACAACACGCCCGACAAGCAGTGGTGAGTCTCCACTGTTGCTTAGTGTGTCGTCCGAACCCAGTCTATGTGTCTAATGATCAAATCTCCCACTACCACAAGCCCCCCCCCAGGCACATCCTTAGCGTGAGAAGGTGTTTACTCATCTTCCGCGGAATGGGTCCCTTCCAAGGAATCATTTCCCTCTTCCTCGGAATGACGCCCTCCTTGCCCAACACCCCCATTTTCCATGACACCAGAGGAGCTGTGACCCAGGGATTGGGACACTGCTTTTTGGTCCCTAAAGGTCTCATTCGCCAACCTCCCTGCCTCTCTTTGCTTCTCTAGGTCAGCAACCTTGGCTTCAAGAGAATGGACTGGTTACCTGAGAGCCAGGAATTTATTACACCAAGCACACACCCACAACTTCTGTCCAGCTGGCAGATAGTCATGCATGTGGCACTCAGTGCAATACACTGGATAGCCCCCTCATCCCTGGTGGCTTTCTACCTTCATAACCAGGTTGTTATTTAATGGGTATTATTGGGTGGGTTTACCTGGAAAACTAAGTTGTTTACTAGGAGAAGGTGGGGAATTTATTTCTAATTCTTAATTTACAGTTTATGGTTACTTGCTATGAGAAGGGAGGGAAGAGTTCTCTGCCCTGGCCTCCTTGCCCTGACCCTGTTGCCAAACTTGCACGGTTGCTTAAGTCACTTGTGTGCTGACACTTTGTCACTGGGGCAGAGATGCTTTGCTTAACTCGCTTGTGTGCTGATGCTTTGTCACTGGGGCTGAGATGCTTCATCACTGGAGTTCCTCGCACTTGGAGAGTTAGCTCCCTTGCAAGCCTGCCTTTTTATATACCTCAAGCTAGCTTGCCCCAACTGCTGCTGCAGCCAATCTGATTAGAGGGCCTTGTTTGAAAAGCAGGGGAGGCTGTGTCTCATCTATTGGTCTACACACTATCTATCTTCCAGTAGGTGAAAGTAAGTTAAGCTCCCTGGGTGTGGAGATATTCTATTCAGGGGAGAGGACAATAATCAATGGGTTGTTGGAGGGTGATTTGGTAAGGGATGTGGTTTGGAAGAGCTGAGTTCCTTTGAGTGTGTGTGTTTAAAAACTAAGTGATAAGCTGGACTCTTAAAATTGGGATGAGTCTATTTCTGAGTTTTAGTATATGAGCTTCTCTATAATAACTAAGAACCTGAGCTCAAACTGAAAGCCTGGTTATTACTTGGATGGGAGACCCCTCCTCTACTTTCCTGCATTGAGCAGGGGGTTGGACTCGATAGCCTTGTAGGCTCCTTCCAACTCTATCTATGAAATCTATGAAGCTAGCCTTTGCTTTTTTGTTTATAAGCAGACTCTTCCACTAGCTAGGCCTGCATAGTGGCTCTTGTCAATGTATTGCTTTTATTCCCCTTTCTAAGCTTGGGTTTAGTTTAAATGTGGAAGCTTTGTTTGGGCAAGGCTGCAAGAACTGTCAGTTCCTTCTGGATCCCCCCCCCCCCCCGGGAATGAGCTCCCAACTGTAAGTTTGTAAAGGGTTGCCCTTATGGGGTTTAGTCCCATTTGCAGGGCCCTTGTTTTGGCTTCAGCTGATAATTTATGAGTTATAAATGATTACCTGGGGTAAATACACACACACACACACACACACACACACACGTAAATAGCACTTACCTTCTCCTCACACAGTTGCTTAGCTTGCTTGTGTGCTGACGCTTCTTCACTGGGGCTCCTTGTGCTCAGAGAGCTGTCCCTGAGCATGTGCAGAGTGCCCTTTCTCAAAGGCTTCCATATTTTGTTTTTGTTTTGAAACATGTCTTATAGAAACTTGAAAATAAACACATTACTGTTTAATTTTGTTTATATTTTATTTTTTTCAGTGTAACCCGCCTTGAACTCTCTGGGAAAGTGGTATTAAAATGCTTTAATAAATAAGTAATAAATGGGGAGATGGCAAAACACTGGACACATATTTCCGTACCCCTTACCCAACTTTGCTTTTCTCTCCTCTACTCTAGTAGTTGCCCTGGAGGATGGAATTCTGAGCAGGCTAGTAAAATTCTGAGCAGTAGTTGCCCATGCTAACAGGTGATGGGATTCTTGCCCAGCTGGGACCTGTTTTGCACAATAATGTCAATCCCTGCTTTTGTTTATAAGTGAGCGGGTTAGTGTAGCTGTGCATACTTTGAGGAAGCTGCAAAAATCAAATTGCTAGTGTCTTTCATCACGCTTTTAGAAATCGTGCAAACACACCAATTTGCAAAGTACCTGAAGGAAGGGCCAGTGTTTTAAATGGCTCCATGAAAGGAGTAAATTCAGCCAAACATGTTTTTTTCATCTGCAGGCCAAGAAAAGCATCCCCTGGCAGATTTCTGTTTGCTGAGCTGCTGTTTAAAAAGCATGCCAGAAAATGCTGACAATGCTGCCTGTACCTTTAAGAATCACACTGAAGAGAAAAATCCTGCCCAGTTTGGCTTTGTCAGTTTGTCCTGTTACTGCATCACAGGGATAGGAAAAGCTGCATTTGACAATATTCTCCCTTTGGGGCAAGACTGTTACTCCCCCACCCTACAGAATCTCAGTCTCGATCTCTCGGTCTCCCTTTCTTAAACAACTGCATGGCAGACAGAAATTCAACAGGTACACTTTTCCCCTGACATGGAGATGTGGATATGGGAAAAGCTGTTGAGTTCCTGCTTCTCGTGGAACCTGTTAAAGGCAGAGGGACCTGCTGCCCTGAAACATGAGGAAGAAGGCCTGGCCAAACTGTTGACTGTACGCAGAAAGGCTGTTTGCTGTTGCTTCTGAAGGCTTCTCTCCCCTTCCAGCGTCCTCCAGCTATCCCCAGCTCCCCGTGGCCTGCTCAGGACAGAACTGGTTTCAGGGCAGAAGGCAGCAGTTTGCCCTCCACCTTTACAGGAGAATAATAACATCCCACGCCCCCACCGGCCTGCCAAAGGCAGAGACGCCACCCTGCCAAGCCTGCCTGTAGAAGGAGAGACCAGGCTGAGCAGATGATCCACTAGTTAGCAAGGACTTTCCTGCTCCTCTCCAGATATCCTCTCCCTTCCAAAGGGTAAGGCCAGGGGCTGCGTATCTAGGAAAGTGGCAGGGCAGGGAGGTGACAGTCACAGCTTTGGATCAGGGCTGCCAGTGGCGGTTGGTGGGTTCTTGTGTCAGACCTGATTCACCATTCAAAGAGGAGCGGCTGGGGAAGTTCACAGAGAATGGGCTGCCTCCCAGTTCCACAGGAAGCCATGTTGGTGGTGCTGCTGGTGCTGCCACTACCTTACATTGCTTTATCCCCCCCCCCCCCCGCCTTTTGATGCAGAGATAGTTTCCACTGTGAATAGTCCCCCACTGCCTCGATTCACCTGCTGGAGTTATGGAGTTCACCAAACTTCCCAAGATTGGGGATGCGGAGAAGGAGAGCGAGTTGGGATTTGTCCATGGGGTCTCCGGACCAGGTATTTATTTATTTATTTATTATATTTATACCCCACCTTTTTTCCTGAAAGGAACCCAAGACGGCTTACATAATCCTCCTCCTCTCCATTTTATCCTCACAACAACCCTGTGAGGTGGGTTAGGCTGAGAGTCAGTGACTGGCCCAAAGTCACCCAGTGAGTTTCATGGCCGAACGGGGACTAGAACCCGGATCTAACCGCAGGTAGCTTCTCTGCGGTTAGAGAAGCTGAAGCGTACTGTACCCCCAACGGCTCACAAGGAAAAATAGGGACACGGGAACTTAACGTTGTCACCTCCTGCTCTGCAATAGCCAGTCCTGCATTGGCCTCTGAAGGCGCAGCAGGACATGTTGGTAAACTGACCATAAACGCTTTCTTCCTTTTTAAACGGAAGAGTGTGTAACAGAGACCATTCTATCTCGAAGCAGATCTGGTTTGTACTTCCGTCAGACTAGCTGCAACTCTAATACATTCAGCAACGTGTATGATCTGGACTGGTCCTTATGAAGGTGAGGGAGGGATTGGGAGGGAAGCCGTGCCACGGCATCTTGTATCTGCCTGCCTGCCTGCCTGCCTTCGCACGCTTGAGTCAAGGTGAAATCCTCTCGGTGAACTCTGAAGAACGCCAAGGTGCTGCTGCCCTGTGCATACTTGCATCCAAAAAATTGTAGCGAGGCATCTTCAGAAGGACAGTGTGCTATTAGGGGCAGGTAGCAGAAAAGAGGGACTGCCCTGGTAAATAGGAAGAGTAAGGGAATTTGGAGGTGAAAAGCACCCACGGCTCTACTGACTGGGACGGTGGGCGCCCATTTCTCTTAAGAACCCGGTGACAAGGAGGAGAAATGAAGTAGGTGCTAGGCTGGTGACTCCTGTGTCAGTGGGGCTCCTTACCCATTACATCTTTCTGTTTGGGCTGTATAGGAGCTGTCCATGGTGCTGTATTCCATCCCCACAATAGGTTCACCACCATGGATAGCTCTTATAAAGCTCAAACAAAAAGATGCAATGGATAAGGAGCCCCACTGACACAGGAGTCACCAGCCTCCACTGGCACTAGTAGTCCATGGACACTCATGATATAATAAATCTGTTGGTCTTTAGGGTGCTGCAAGAGGCTCTGTGTGTTTTTTCCTCCCTCTCCTGGAGAAGTTTCTCTCTTCTTCCAGACTAGGCTTTTTGTTGTGCAGTCACCCTGCCTCGTTCATGGAATTTTACCAGGGGTGGCAGAAGACACCAAATGGAACATGAATAATATCAGGGCTAATTACATCAATAACTTCACAACTAGTTTGGCCCTAACAGACTGGCTGTGGCAGAAGCTTTCATGGACTGGAGTCCACTTCATCAGATGCATGGAAGCATTATTCTCAGTTGTACACATGGGTGTACAGAAACAAAAGTACACAGTAGGGCCAAAAGGCCACAAAATGCACACGGTGCAGTCTCTGACATTTCCATGCAAGGCTCAAATGTATACAAGATAAGCATAGTTACCAATCCTGTTCACAATTCAGCTGTAACTGGCAAGAAAGAAGTTGTTTTGTTGGAGAATGGTGGCTTTCAGGCTGAAAGTCAGACTGGGAGACTGAAATTTATTCCCACACTGGTTTCTGCATGTTGCCACGTTGGAAGGTGAGCAGATGAATGTGCTCTATTGCACAAAAGCTTCTGCCACAAAGAATATGTTAATCTTCAAAATGTTGCAGGACTTTCTTTGTCACATTTATTTCATAGATTCATTCATAGATCATAGAGCTGGAAGGAGCCTACAAGGCCATCGAGTCCAACCCCCTGCTCAATGCAGGAAACTAGAGGAGGGGTCTCCCACCCAAGTAATAGCCAGGCCTGACCCTGCTTAGCTTTCCACACTCAGACAAGCTGCGCCAGCGTGAGCCACGGGCCTGTATATTGTGTTAGATGAACATGGCTGCACCACTGCCACCATGACATTTGTCAAATTTAGGAAATTACATTAATGGAAATGTGAAATGCTGAGATGTGTCTTTTTATTGCAAACCAAAATGGAATTCCGACCTTTATTGAACTTTGATATTACGTAATTCGGCCGAGTCCTGTTTATCCAAAAATGCATGCCTGTAAATTGAGATGGACTTTTCACAAACTCAGTATTGGTGGCTAGCAGCTGCCGGGGAACCAAGCAAGCAACATGAAAAGTGTCTCATTTCCTTCCTGACAGTGGTGATCGCTTGCAAGATGTCTGGGGCTGCCATGTATGAGCTGGTGCGTGTTGGCCATTTCGAGCTGGTGGGCGAGATCATCCGCCTGGAGGGAGACTTGGCCACCATCCAAGTCTATGAGGAGACCTGTATCCTTTGGGGAAAGTCTTATATTTCCTTTGGCTTTGCTGGCTCTTTGTTTCCTTCATTTCCCTCCTCTTACCTTGTGTAGGGACCCTTCTCCAAGTCCAAGCCCCATTCAGGACTAATCCCATCTCTCAACCCTCTTTGGTCCCTCTCTCCCCCTCTTAAGGCAGACTCCTCTAGTGATCTGGTGATAGGCTGTGAGAAACATCTGACTCCTAGCTTTTGAAGGTGTTCCTCATTTCCCTTTGTAAAGGCCTTGATCCTCACCCATGCATGCACTTTCACCTACATGACCATGCCCGTAAACTGAGTTCCTCTTCAGATGCCTTCTCAGGTGTGTTGCTCCTCCAGTACCCCTCTTTTCTCAGTCAAGGGTTTTTCCTTAGCAGTTGCCACAGCGGGGGTTTGCGTGGGGGACCCTGTGCTGCGTACCGGGAAGCCGCTTTCGGTGGAGCTTGGCCCAGGCATCATGGGCTCCATCTTTGACGGGATCCAGCGTCCCCTGAAGGACATCACAGAGTTGACCAAGAGCATCTACATCCCCCGAGGCATCAACATCTCGGCCTTGTCCAGGGAGCTCAAATGGGATTTCAATCCAAGCCCCAACATCCGGGTAAAAACCAGACTAACAATCGAGCTGATGGTGGTTTGGGATATGCAAGCCATTTAGGTTCAGCCTCTGCTGCAGGGGCGGTGCTAGGTACTGAAAAAAATCCGGAGCTCAGACTCATGGGACAAAAAAAAAAAGCACAAATTTGCATATGCTAATTTACATATCCTCTAAAGTCTCTCTCTGTGTGTGTATGTCTTGAAAGGAGCCTGTCTCCTAAGGACACCTCTATTTGTCAAAAGGGATGTATGGACAGGGATGTATGGACAGGGAAGAGGAGGGCATTTGATTTCAGAAAAAAAGCTCGGGCAGAAAGATTCAAGGCATGGGCGCTGGAAGTGATGCACATGTGGGCAAAAAGCCAGCTAACCCAGGGGGATCTGATGCAACAGAGATCTTCAGGGCCCCTGCACCTTTCTTTCAGCAAGTGACCCTGGACAGCAGGGTGGTGGGGCAGAGGGCCTCCAGAGATTCACGGCTCCAAATGAAAGATTCAGGACTCCAGACCAAGTGGGCACCTAACTCCGCCTCTGTTCAGCTGTATAGAACTGTGTCACAACATCCACCACAAGGAAAGCCACCTTTGGAAACCAGTTTTAAAAATGTTTATTATATGTATATCAAACCCTTCCTCCAAGTAGCTCAGGATTCTTCGCTCCTCCCATTTTACCCTCACAACAACCCTGTGAGGTAGGGCTGAGTGCTGGTGAGCTTTATGGCTAAGTGGGCTTTTGAACCCACCTGGGGCTCCACAATCCTACTCCAACATCTTCACCACCATACCCCAGTGGCCTATGGTGGGTGTTTATGCCAATGTTTGAATTACAGGTGGACAGAAATTTTGCGGTAAGGGGGCCTGAGGGGGTGGGTGGTAATCCATGCAGAATTGTCATGATCTCAGTGAAGGTAGCCTAATATATTTATTTATTACGTTTCTGTACTGCCCAATATACGAAGCACTCTGGGCGGTCCACAAATACTTAAAACTATTTCAGTATATTAAGTATTCATAAAATGAAATGTACATTTTATAGCATTTAAAAATGATGGCCTGGTACTCATCAGTTATCCAAATGTCTTCACACTCATTGGCCAGAACGCTGGAAAGTCTGTTCCTTGTTGAGCAACTGGGTATCAAAATAGTGTTGTGTCGTCTTCTTTGTATCTCCAGAAATAAAGGGCTAGTAGCTTACTTGAAAAAAAGAAAGCTGAAAATTAAGGGAAAGGACTTGGAATCTCCCTGGTGGGGTGGGGGTGGGAGGGAAGGAGGCCCCTACGGCACTATTAATTTCAGCAGGTATTCCCTACACATTCTGAAATCCTAAGCCCTAGAAAATTGCTTTATAAAAAAAACAAAAGTTGAGACACTCAGCGTGCTGGACTCTACAGGCATCTCTACATGAGGGGTTTAACCCAGAGCTTTACTGAGGCCTCTTCTGTTTTCATTGTGGGAGGAAGAGCACATCCTTTACACAGGAGTTTCCCCCGGGGTTTGTATTTCTCTGCCTTTCCATATATTCCATTACCCAACCACAAGGTGGCACTGTGGTATAGCTGCAGTATAGCGGAACTGCAACTTTACATGAGGCTTTTGTTCCCATTTGAAATGTAATAACTGACTTTCCTCGCTCTAAAACCTGAGAAAATTGCTGCAAAACACAGGAGAGGCCCTGGAGGATGACGACGTCGTGAAAAGGTCCCGCAAACTTCCATGAGCGAGGGATTGCGAGCACACAATAAATGCCTCGTGTAGAGAAGTCCTACAGCCAATTCTCAGTTATTTGGCTCTTCTGTAACATAGAAATATAGAAAGCTGCCTGGTACTGAATCAGACCCACTATGCATCTAGCCCAGTGTTATCAACTGGGCACTTTGGGGGCGGCTGTCAGCGGTGCTTGCCTGGCAGCTGCTTGGCAAGAGTGGCAAGTGGGTTTTGCCCCTCTTGCCAAGCAGCTCACTTGTAGTTGGGATTGACCCATGATGGGTTGTGTCGTCCAGGTTCAAACGACATGACAACCCATCATGGGTCAAACAACCCGAAGTATAAGCCATGGGCTGTCAGGGTGGCTTATCACCGAAAGATAAGCCACTCTGACAAGCCCACCCTGGGTTCGCCTGACACGACAACCCAGTCATTGACTGGCAGCGTCTCTCTGGACTTCAGGTAGGAGATTTTCCTAGCCCTATCTGGAGATGCCGGGGGTCGAACCTGGGAACTTCTGCATGCAAAGCAGGGACTCTACCACTGAGCTATAGCCCCTCCCTCTAACTAAGGCCCCTCCCTCAGAAATTGTGTGGACATACCCAGCCCTCATCTTGTGTCTGTTTTTGTGTCGAGATCCTCTTGTACTTGCAACTCCTGTGACTTTCTTCCCTTTGTCTTTAGGTTGGGAGCCATTTAACCGGTGGGGATATTTATGGTATGGTTCGTGAGAACTCCCTCATCAAGCATATGATCATGGTGCCACCCCGGTGCCGGGGAACAGTCACCCACATTGCCCCAGCTGGGAACTACGACATGTCAGTAAGTGCTGTGATCGCAGAGGGGAAGATCTGAGCAAGGGAGGTCTGGCTGGGTTGCTAGCAAATAATCATCCGTGCAGAGCCCCCCGTGTTCATGACTCAGAATGGAACTTGGGGATGTACGAGAATTTCATTTCAGTTCGCAGATCATTCAGACTTGCCCCACTCACCATCCTGAATGCAAACGGGAGTGCATTTTTTCAAAAATGAAAAGTTTGCAAATTCCCAGACTTTTGACCACATTAGAAAAATGCGTATTTGGAAAATGCACATTTTTAAATTTGCATTTTTCAAAAAATGTGCATTTTCAAGAAATACCAATTTTCACACTTTAGTCAATGGAAGGGGGGGAGTGCACACTTTCCCCATTCAAACGAAAAGAAGGGGAGCGAGACAAACCAAGCTATAAAGTGAAGTTGGGAGAATCCCAGCGCTCTTGAGTAGCCCTGGTTCTCCCCTCCCTGGCTATAATATGGAGCCAGGTGTGCTGGAAAGAGAGATGACTCTCCCCCTCCAACCCAGTCAGGGGACATCCCCTTAGATACCTTTTATGCAGGTCTTCAATGTTTAATTGATTAAAATCTTCTGATTGCTTAAATAGTTCCCCCCCACACACACAATAATCAGGCAACCCCTTTAAAAATTATATATATATAAATATATAGTGGTGAGAGTGTTGGGCTGGGACTCGGGAGATCCGGGTTCTAGTCTCTGTTCGGCCATGAAGCTCACTGGGTGACTTTGGGCCAGTCACTGACTCTCAGCCTAACCTACCTCACAGGGTTGTTGTGAGGATAAAACGTAGAGGAGGAGGAGGAGGATTATGTAAGCCGCCTTGGGTTCCTTGCAGGAAAAAAGACGGGGTATAAATATTATATATATATATATATATATATATCTCAAAAGATTACGTATGCAACTGACTGGTGGAATGTTAGAAGCATCACCCCCGCCCCACCCACCCACCCACCCACATGCCTCTTCTGCTAGGCCCGCTGCCATGATACATCTAGGCGTCAGGCAAAAACAAAGAAAGGCTGCTTTCCCCCCTTCAAAACTATCCTATTGCTCACATGCAGGTTTAACTGATTAATGGAGGGAGTGGCCCCTAGACAGCGCCTATGGGGCCATAGGATTTTTTTGGATTCCCAGATCCAAGGTCGGAAACTGTGCTCCAACCTTGGAGCTGGGAATCGTAGCTCTGACCCCCCCCTCGCCCCTTCACAGCCAGTGTGGAAAGAACCGCACCGGCTGCTCTCCGGGGTTGGGAAAGCGACCTCGGAGAGGGGGGAATGGGAGCATTTTGGGGGGCAGGGAGGGGAGGAGACTGGGGAGGCAAGGATATGAGCTATCCTGAATCCGTTCCCAGCCTCCTTCCCTCCCACTCTGAGATGCTCCAGCTAGATGGGCAAAAAAGCCTGTCCAGCAAAAATGAAGAGTGGGAAGACGGGGAGGTAAAGATCACCTCCTACTGCTCTACATTGGATGCCCGTAAGCCTCCGGGTTTGGGGGCATCCTGATAGGGCTGCACCCTCATTGGCTAAAAGTCATGTAATTAATTGACTACGAGTTCTGTAATCAAGAAACAAACCTACTTTTTAGCCAGACAATTAAGATTCTGAAATGTTTATAGCTGGTTGTCATCTATCCTCCCATTTCTAGTAGTAGTATTAATGCTAGTAGTAGTATATTTTATGTAGCCTTTTGGAGCATTTAGTGCACTTCTCATACATTACATAATCCTTACAACATCCCTGTAAGGTGAGATGTTACCATTATCCCCATACTGCCAAAGGAAGAGGGCTTGCCTAAGACCATCTAGTGAATTATTTGGGCTGAGGTGAGATTTGAACTGACAGCCTCCCAGCAACACCTCCTCTACGCAGCCACCATGCTACAGCCGCTCTCTCCTGCCTCTTTCTCCCCAAAGGATGTGGTGTTGGAGCTCGACTTTGAGGGAGTGAAGGAGAAACTCACGATGGTGCAGGTGTGGCCTGTCCGGCAGATCCGTCCCGTGTCCGAGAAGCTCCCAGCCAATCATCCACTGCTCACTGGCCAGAGGGTCCTGGACGCCCTCTTCCCGTAAGCCCTGCTTTCCCTAATCGGCTGTAATGAGGCAGAGGAAAACAATGCGGATGTCACTCCAAGCTTTTCTGGCAGGGCTGCAGCCAGGGTGGGCCCAACCATCAAGGCAAACTTGGCAACCACTCAGGGTGCCAAAATTCCAGGGGCTCCAAAGCGCTACTTCTGTGCTTTTCGATATATCCACTTTTTCAGTGTGTGCTTAGAGGTAAAATGGGGATTCTAATATAATGGTTGCTTCCATGCTAGCAGTTCAGTCTCAAATTGCCATCCTTTGGTTACTCACTTTTTTTTTTGCAATTTAAAAAGGAAAAATAAAAAAAACAGAGAGGAAATCAGAGCGGGGCAATTCATAATCAGAGTGGGCCAATTCGTTCAGCCATGCTGAATGGGAAGCAATAATAAGGTCCGGAACTGCAAGGAAGAAGCTACTGATTAAAGTTGTGGGGTTCTTTGCGAGTGTGATTTACATCTGCGGAAACAGCCTCCCCCAACCTGGTGCCCCCCAGATGTGCTGGACTGCAACTCCCATCATTCCCAGGCAGTATGGCCAGTGGCCATACTGGCTGGGAATGATGGGAGTTGCAGTCCAACACATCTGGAGGGCACCAGGAAGGATCTTGGCCATGGGAATGGGCACAGCTGGATAAAATGGTGTGGAAGCACAGTTTTCATTCTGTTCCTACCTGATGGCAAAAAAGTGATGCCTCAGCAGTGCTAAGGGGCCTGAGTGTGGAAGCCATGCGTGTCAGTGACAGTGCCCTAGAAATCCGGCGGCCCTATGTAGTCCAGACTGAGTCATGCAGGGCACAGGTGTGTGATAGCTAAAGTATTGCAGTTTTTAAAAAATGGGAACGAGAAAATAGTATCCTAATCGACTCTTGATTTTTAATGTGCTATCATTATGCTGCACGACCAAGATTCAGGGGTTTGGGGATTATGGAATTTTAATTTGCTTGGGACAGTGAGAAGCTTTGGATCATCCTGGACTCAAGCACCTTGACTCCAATTGGCAGCAGGAAAAAAAAGACCTCTCTCTAAAATTATGTATAACCTTGTTATACCTTGTTATAGTTCAAGGTTTCTGTGGCAGGGACATACTTAATATATAACAAGTGTGCCACAATCCATTGGGGGGATTTTATTTATTATTTATTTTACCACTTTTATACCACTTAATATCCTAAAATCTCTAAGTGGTTCACAGTACATATATAATAAAATATAAAAACAATGTAAGAACAATATAGATTGATTAATTAATTAATTAAAAACATTACAGCGGAAACAGTGGGGGAAAACAGAGCAGTGTCACAGTCCGTTACAAGTCAGGGAACACCTGTGTAAATAAAAATGTCTTCAGGAGGTGTTTAAAGCTCACCACTGTTTCTGCCTCTCGGACCACACGTGGGAGAGAGCGTTCCAGGGGATGGTGCCACTACCAAGAAGGCCTGTTTACGTGCCATTGCCTGCAACACTCTATTGGTCACAGAATGACCAATAAGACCTCATCGGAAGATCTCAGGAGGCAACTGGGTATATATAGGAGAAGGCTAGGTAGTCTTTTAGAGCCCTGGGCAATATTCATGCCTCTTTTGTTCCAACAGCACTGGTCTTCTAGAAGTTGCAGTGGATGTATGGCAACCAGGCCACTTTCTCAAAGGGTTCTGATTCTCCTTGCATTGATATATTCTATCCTCAGCCAAGCCCGAAACCATCTTGGGGAAGGCTGGGCTGCTGAGTCTCTCGTCCCATTCTCATCTCCCACCCTCTTCCCCCAGGTGCGTTCAAGGTGGGACCACAGCCATCCCTGGAGCCTTTGGCTGTGGTAAGACGGTCATTTCCCAGTCGCTCTCCAAGTATTCCAACAGTGACGTCATTATCTACGTGGGCTGCGGTGAGCGGGGCAACGAGATGTCAGAGGTGCTGAGGGACTTCCCTGAGGTGAGAGTGGTGGGGAAGTGGGTGGGGCAGCTCTCCGCGATGGGCGGAGCTTGTGTAGGCCTGCACCCATGGTGCAAACATACTCCGAGTTCCATATTCCTTTATGGCCGGGTGACTGGCCAGATGGGCGATTAACAAATGTAATAAATAAATAAATAAATAAATAAATGGCAGGGGTGTGGAACTCCTTTCATCCAGTGGAGGCGCCAATGTCAGTGGGGCTGTGTATCCACTCAGTCAGGAGTTTACTCCAAACTTTTAAGGAGCTATGCATGGTGCTGAACCCAATCCCCAAAATAGCCTCCACTGCCAAGGGCTGAATTCAATTTTGGAGAAGCACTCAGGGACTGCATTCCAGTGGCTTGTGGGGCCAAAAATACCAGCCTATTGCAGCTTAAAGATGCAATCCTATGCAAGTTTACACAGAAAAAAGGCCTACAACAACTCCCAGTAGGGGTCCAAGGGTCAGTAGCACAGAACATCAATCATCCAGGCAAGGTCCAGGAAACAAGGCACTGGAACTGAAGGACAGTATTGTTTCCAGCACTGGCTAGGCATGTGCTGGAAACAATACTGGCTGGTGCATGCTGGGAGTTGTAGGCCAAAAACATCTGGGGACCCAAGGTCAGAGAACACTGCCTTAGGAGAAGCATGTCACCCTTTTTGAATGGCGGGGGTGGGGTGGGGGATGCCCAGGGAAAGCGGGTGTGCTCATCTGGGGATGGAGACCCTAGGAGGGCCGGATTTGCCCCCCCCAGCCTGAGGTTCTGTACCCCTAATCTCCCCTTCCCACATCTCCTCTCCAGCCACTTAGCTTGCTCCCATCTCTGTTAGCTCACGATGGAAGTGGACGGCAAGACCGAGAGCATCATGAAGCGCACGTCGCTTGTGGCCAATACGTCCAACATGCCTGTGGCGGCTCGAGAGGCCTCCATTTACACAGGTGAGGCTGCCTTTTTCTTGCCGCAGGCAAATCTGGCTCCTTGGGATCCAAAGAACCACCGAATTAGTTCCCCATACGCCCAGAGCGGGGCCCCCTGAACTTGTGTTTCTCCTGCAGCAGCAGCCTTGCCCCGTTCTGTTCCCCAACAGTGGGAAGTTTCACACGCAGTTTGTAATGTGGAACAATTTCTTAATTGTTTAAAAAATCCCATGGACTGTGCCAAAAGTAGTTCTTTGGACCAGAGAGCCAATTCCCCCACTGAGGTGCACACAACTCATTCACGGTAAGCCAGAATTCACCAGAAATCTGTGTGAATGCGAAATGGGATGCTGGACTAGATGAATCTTTGGTCTGATACAGCAGAGTGCATCTTATGAACCTCCCCTATTCTTCTACGTCAGATTGGCTAATGTTATAATGGTGGAAGATATCTAATTTCCTCCGGTATCTGCATAGAGCCTGCCTCTTTTGCTTGAGCCATTTGGTCTTCAGAGAGTTGCAATGCCTCTTTCTTCTTTCCTCTCTTCTGTCTCCCCCACAACCAGGAATCACCCTCTCGGAGTACTTCCGTGACATGGGATACCATGTCAGCATGATGGCCGACTCCACTTCCCGCTGGGCCGAGGCACTCCGTGAGATCTCTGGACGTTTGGCAGAAATGCCTGCAGGTAACCCTCTTTGCTTTTCAAGGTTTCTGGGACCCTGAAGCCCAGGGTGAGCATGAGAGGATTTCATAGATTTCATAGATCATAGAGTTGGAAGGAGCCTACAAGGCTATCGAGTCCAACCCCCTGCCCAATGCAGGAAACTAGAGGAGGGGTCTCCCATCCAAGTAATAACCAGGCCTGACCCTGCTTAGCTTTCCACGCTCAGACAAGCTGAGCCAGCATAAGCCATTCCATAGGGATCCTCTCTTTCAACTCATACCCTTTGTTTATGGTGGGGTGATCTCTGACCCCTCTGCCATCTCTCCTGTCCTGTCCTGTAATTATATATATATTTAAAGTTTTTTTAAAAAATCCACCTCCTCACTCCAATGCTCAAGGCAACTGAGGCTATGCACTTACGAGGGAGCAAGCCCTGTTGAACACAGTGGGAATAGCATCCAAGCAAACCTGCACAGGATTGTGCTGTGACAACATATTTAAAATTCACAATATATATATTTTTAAATTAAGAAAACCACAATTACCAAAACATAAAATCGATAAATAGAATTACTGGCAGTGAATGCACACCTTCCAAGGTTTCACAGATGGAAAGTACTACCTCGGATGCTCTTCACCTCCTCAATTCTTACACCAAGGCTTTTGCCTCAGGTGTGCATGCACACACACAAACACATACCTCCGCCTGCTATATGTTAAACTGACCCCAAAAGGCTGCTTTTTATGAAACTTAAGAATGGTCTTTTGTCGGATCTGGTTTGTCCTTACCTTATAGCAGGGCTCTCCAACTGTGGGTCCCCAGATGTTGCTGGCTTACAGCTCCCAGCATACCTAGCCAGCATGGCTAATGGCAAGGGATTCTGGGAGCTGCAGTCCAGCAACATCTGGGACCCAAGGTTGGGGAGTCCTGCCTTATAGAATAGCTTCAGCTCTAGCACATTCAGTAACAGCAACTGTCTGCTCGGACAGTTCTGAAATGCCTGCAGGTAACCCCCTTTGCTTTTCAGGGTTTCCAGGACCCCAAAGTCCAGGGTGAGCATGGGATCCTCTCCCTCAACTCATACCCTTTGAAGGAGGGTAGAGGGTAGAGGGAAGAAAGGGAGGGAAGAAAGGGAGGGAAGCAGCCAGTGCCCCAGGCATTTTGCATCTGTCAGGAAAAGGGGCCTGAAGAATTACCACGCACATGTGTGAACAGCAACATTTCCGGAAGGCAGCTCTAACTTCTCCCCAGAAGGCAAGATGGAGGTAGTGATTGAGCAGGGACCGGGTGTGGGGAACAGGGACAATCCCTGGCCAAGAGTGGCAGCTGGAGCATATGCAAACAAGACCCCAAACCAAAAGAATCAGAGGCAGCCTGCCTACGTACACCAGTTGCTGGGGAACACGGGCAGGAAGGTGCTGTTGCACTCACGTCCTGCTTGTGGGATCCTGTGGGCAGCTGGTTGGCCGCTGTGCGAACAGAATGCTGCACTAGATTGACCCTTGGCCTGATCCAGCAGGGCTCTTCTGATGTCTGCCTTCCCGAAGAAATCTCAACCAGGACAAAGGTTGAGGCCCAGCAAGGAAGGTAGACAAAGCCAGCCCTAGAGCAGGGGTGCAAAACCTGCAACCTGGGGGCTGCATGCAGCCCTCCAAAGCGCCCCAAGGGTGCCCTGACCTCCCCCCCCAGCCATATTCCTTCCCCCACCAATTTCCCCACTTGCTGTACCCTCTACTCCCTCCCCCAGAGATCCTAATACAGATCTCTCTCTTCAGGATCACTGGCACATGTGCATGTGTGTGTGCACGTGTGCATGTGTGTGTGCACGTGTGTGTGCATATGTACATGCAGCCCCTGCCACCTGAGCCAGCATCACATGCAGCACTGGGGGCCAACAAGATTGTGCACCCTGCCGTAGAGGGCGATCTGAACTGGGTGAGAGGTGTCTCCTTTTGTTGGCTCTGCTGAGAATCGCTGACCCCTTCCATTCAAATTGCAGACAGCGGTTACCCAGCATACTTGGGGGCCCGCTTGGCCTCCTTCTACGAACGGGCCGGGCGTGTCAAGTGTCTGGGCAGTCCGGAGCGGGAGGGGAGCGTCAGCATCGTCGGAGCGTAAGTTTCACGGTCTCCTTTTCCCGCCACTGTGTCTGGCTGCAAGGGTGTGCCTGGAAAGACGAGCGCTGGAAGGTGCCAACAGGGCTGCTGAACCCAGGAAAGATCTCCGAGCAGATAAACTGTCTCGCTTTCAAACAATTAATTGATCACATTTACATATTTCAACACCTTAATAAAGGTACCGAATGCTGGTGACAGACAAGTTTTTACTGAGTGAAAGAACTTCAGCTTCTTAAAAATATGATACTCCTTGTCTGAAGAAAGGAAGCACCTCTTCCTTCCTTCTGTTGAATTTTAGACTAAGCTTCTCGGGGCAGAGCCCTTTCTTTTTGTTTGTTACTTGGTAAAGCTCCATGCATATTGTTAGGGTTATGTTCTTGTTGTTGTTGTTGTTGTTCTTGCTGCTGCTGTTGCTACTACTAGTACTGCCACCGCCACTCCCACCAGCACCAGCAACCACTTCCAGGGTCTGCAGCACATTTATGATGGAGGCAGTGCTATAGTTTGTGAATTTCGGGGCAGGGGCAGAAGGGGGACCCTTGCTTTATGTCTTGGCCTCAGACAGGAATGCCAGAGTGCAAAATATGCATGTGAAAGGTCTCTGCGTGTGTCAGATTCTGTGTGCTCCTTTAAAATGCTTGGGGGTGGGTTCCCCTCTTTCTCTTTTTTGATCATCCCCTTTGAGGACCTCAGCAGGCACTCTTGAGCTGGCACTCCCAGCCTCCGTGGGAGAGCACCTCCTTGGCCTCGTCTGGTTCCAGGGCTGGATGAAACAGGCCATTGCTTTGACAGTGCAAGGCAGCTCCGTGCATGGCGAGATGGCTGTGGCTCAGTGGTGCTTTGCACTCAGAAGGTCCTGAGTTCCGTAGCCAGCTAAAAGGATCTCGCGACTTGGATGGGCAAAGCCCTCAGTCCCAGTCATTGGAGAGTCAGAATAGACAGCTCCTCATATTGGGGGCCAGAGCTCAGTGATTTGACATTCAGAAGGTTCCAGATTCAGTGCCCTGTTAAAACAACAAGACTTCTCTGTGACAGGCTGGCCAAATTTTACCCATGCATGCTTGCAGGAGTTGCGAGAGGCATGCGTATTTTGTAGATCTCTCTTTGTTTTGTGCCTGGTGCCAACCTGGCCACAGCCAACCAGCAACCAGCAGGATCAGAACCTCGGCTGTGGCCTTGCAGGCATTCAGCTTTTCTTTCCGTGTGATTCCTAGGGTGTCCCCTCCTGGTGGCGACTTCTCTGACCCGGTGACCTCAGCAACCCTGGGCATTGTCCAGGTGAGTGTCCCACAGCGCTGCCAACTCCTCAGTGCTACCCAGCATGGCCTGGACAAGCTCTCACTCCCCTTCCGGTCCCAATTCCAGGTCTTCTGGGGCCTGGACAAGAAATTGGCTCAGCGGAAGCACTTCCCGTCCGTGAACTGGCTGATCAGCTACAGTAAGTACATGCGGGCCCTGGACGAGCACTACGAGAGGCACTACCCCGAGTTTGTCTCCCTGCGCACCAAGGCCAAAGAGATCCTGCAGGAGGAGGAAGACCTGGCAGAGATTGTCCAGCTGGTTGGGAAGGTGAGGAGGAGCAGCCAGAGTTTGGGGGGGGGGTGTCTTTCACAGCCCTGGAAGCCATTCTGAAACACAGATACAAAAGGAGGAGGAGAGGGAGGGGGGGTTAGCGGTTAGGGGGCCCTGGTTAGGCATCAAATAAAGAGGGAAGCACAGCGTAGGCTAGCATGCCAGTCAAAGAGATTCGCTGCCCAAGAGATTTCCTCGGTAAAGGATCCGCCCTGATAGCAGGGTGTGCTTAGCTGTGGCCATTTCCCATTAGTTTGGTATCTACTTCCTTTCTGTAGGCTGCTTTAGTTACAGAAGCTAGCTATTCCCGTGGCTAACACAGCTCGACTCTTTTATAGCCAATGGGTGGGCTCGCACAACACTTTAAGCCTGGGGTGGCTATGTAGCCGCCCAGGGTGGCTATGTAGCCACCCAGGGTGGCTATGTACCCACCCAGGGTGGCTATGTACCCACCCAGGGTGGCTATGTAGCCACCCAGGGTGGCTATGTAGCCACCCTGCACTTAAAGTTAGCCTGGGCCCCCACTGTGCCCGACAAACAATTGGGCACTGGGGGGGTCCTGAGGCACCTCTTTCCCCCTCAGTCCTCCCACTGGTATCCCAGGGGACACCGCGGGAGCACTGAGCTATCCATGGTGGTGAACCTATTTTGGGGCTGGAGTTCAGCACCACGGATAGCTCCTATAAAGCTCAGAATAAAAGCTGCGATGGATGAGGAGTCCCCCGGACACAGGAGTCACCAGCCTCCCCTGCATGACTGGCTTAGCGTGTTGTGCGAACCCTGCCTGAGACTTATCTTCAGCGAGAAGCAAAGGGGTGGCCTCTGACAGTGGGGGTGCTTCAGGGTTGGCCAAAGGTCCCACTAAAGCTCTGCGCTGTCCAGTTCAAAGGGGCCTTTTGTGGGCTGGCCGGCTGGGGGGCTGGCAAGCATTTGCATGTTTCTCTAGTCACAGAGAGCGACTAGAGTCCCTTTAATATCCCTTTAGTTTCATCCGTGGAAGAAGCCTTCCCCAACCTGGTGCTTACCAGATGTGCTGGACTACGACTCTTGGCATCTGGCTGGAGGATGCTGGGAGTTGTAGTCCAGCCCATCTGGAGGGGGTGGGGAAGCCTGACACTGGCCCCCGCCACTCTGCCATGGTCCAGACATTGCTTGCAGCTTTCCTGTGCCACTTCTTCCGGAACCAGAATGGATTCCCGAGCCAAGGTGTCAGGGTAGTGCCAGTGGGATACATCGCACACAGTACACGTGTCCAGAGAGCCAGCATGTCCGAGCTCCTGTGTGAAGCCACGGAGCCCCCCCTCCCCTATTACAGGAAAAAGTAAAATATATAATATCTAGGCCAGTTTGAACCTCAGAGCCCCTTGGTTTGGAAGTTAAGCATTGGCTGTTTGTTGGAGAGAGACCTTGGTAAGGAGGCTATTCCTTGACACTTGTCTTCTCTCTGCTCTCTGCCTCCACCCTTCTTCCGATGCTGCCCCTTTTTGGTTTTCTTTCTGCCCAGGCCTCTCTCGCTGAAACTGACAAGATTACCCTTGAGGTGGCCAAGCTGATCAAGGATGACTTCCTGCAGCAAAATGGCTACTCCTCCTATGACAGGTAAGCCGTGCCAGCTAGTCCAGTATTTGGACCCCTCTGCCCAGGCGCTGCTCAGTTCTAGATAGCTTGCGTCAACAAAGGCCTGAAACGGGCACTGTGTGGACCTCTGCAGCGCCGCAAGGCACAGTCTTCCCCTGGTGTGCCTGGGAGTGAGAGCTGCCCGTCCGAGTAAGGGCAAATGTTTACAGCTGGGCTGCAGTAGGAAACACATCTCTTTAGAGGACTCTGATCAGCTCTCCCACATAGATTACAGAAGAGCAGCCCTATTGCAGCAAAAGCAGCAAACATTACTAGTGCTGCTGAGTTGCAACTTTTCTGTAATTAGCTGGAAATGGAATTAAAGTGGAGGTTCCACACAACATTTTAATATAGCACTATTTTAAACAGCAAGCCCTTCTCCACGGCCAAGAGCCTTCTATAATGTCTGCTCATGAGTAAGTCCTGTTCAGCAGAGTCCCTCCCCCCGTGTTAATTACTCATTTGGGGGTTGTGATGGGGCGGAAACCTGCCTGCTTTATTTCCTTGGACTGTTTTTCCTTTCCATTTTTAAATGGCAAAATAGCACTAGAGAAAATGTCATTTTCTCACTTGGCAACCATAGCAATATACTGTGTGTGTGTGTGTGGGGGGGGGTGTGTGCTTGCCACACAGAGCACCGCAGATGAATCCAAGACCTTTCACAGGCGCCATTTGCGCAGGTTTGTGTACTCTTCCATGGCCCCGTTCAAATGATCAAAACAAGCCACGGTGGCTTATTTAAGCTCATTTAAGCCACGGCGGCTCGATTAAATCAGCATAGCCTGTTGTTGGGTTACTTCCAACCCCCTCAAACAAGCCATGCTGCCTGGGTTTGGACAACACCACAAGTTGCACCTAGGCAAATAATTAGGCTAATGGCACCCTGCATACACTGGCCAATTTAAACAAGCTTAAGCCTCGGTGGCTTGGTTGATTGTACGAATTGGCCCTGAGTGTGTCTTCTGCTTTTCCATGCCTCGCCCCATTCTAGGTTCTGCCCTTTCTACAAGACGGTGGGAATGCTCCAAAACATGATTGCCTTCTATGAGCTGGCCCGCCATGCGGTGGAGTCTACAGCTCAGTCCGAGCACAAGATCACGTGGGCTATCATACGCGAGAACCTGGGAAACATCATGTACAAACTGAGCTCCATGAAGTTCCAGGTGAGGGGCAAGTGCCTTGTCTTCATGGTGACCCATAATGAGTGGGTCACTGGGGGGCAATAATGAAGTGGCTGCCAACTGATCTGTTGACTTTCTGGTCTTTGATTAGCTAGTTTATTGTTGCGTGCTTGCTTGCTTTGTATTATATCTACCCCCCTCCCTCCCTCCCTAGGAGCTGATCTATTTTTTAATGTCTGTCAAGCCCGTCACTCATGAATCTTCCTTTTTCTCTCTACCTAGGACCCAGTAAAGGATGGGGAGGCAAAGATCAAAGCTTACTATACCCAGCTTAATGAGGAAATGCAGAATGCCTTCCGCAACTTGGAGGACTGAAAGGAGAACGGAAGAGGCCTTGAGTGATTTGGAGCAGGACGTTGCCTGTTTTGGGGGGCTTGTATGAGCCCCTTGAAAACCTCCTTGCTGAGGGCTCCTTCTTCATGTCTTATGTTTGGGCTGGGGGCTGACAACATCACATGCTGTTTACAAGCAACCACATGTTGGTTTTGTGGAAGTTGTAAGCAACCACTCCCCACCCCCCAGGTTCAAACTTTTGTACTTGGGCTCCCAATAATTCCAATTTGCACATCCTGAATAAATATAAATATAGTTGTGTATCCTTGTTTATGTTTGCATAATCAATAATAATAAAAGAGGGTGTCCATCCATCACCACCATAGCTCCAAGACTGTAGAACCTACACACCTGAAACTTGGCAGGCATGCTACAGGGACCCTAGGAGTGTCCCCCTCAAGGTTATTTTATTTTTTAAATTCTTTAATTAATTTTAATTCATTTAAATGTGCCCACTGAGTATGAGGTTGGGGCCTGCAATAAAATCTTCAACCATCAGGGACAGACTTTCCTAACCACCAAATAGCTTTGCAATCCATACAGGTTGATTAGTAGACTGAGGGACCGAGTTATAGGCTTGCCCCCTCGCTCCTGCTATGGGGCCGCCGCCCCCGGGGAGCATGGAGTGGACAGACCCCTCTCTGAAGGGGCTGCAGGGGTGCACCTGGCAGGGACTGTGCCTGGGGGTGCCAACAGGCATGGCTTCGCTCAGACGCGGAGGGCATCCTGTGTCCAGTTCTGACAGCCGCATATAAGTTTGCTTGCAGCTTTCGCCGTATGACCGTATCGGCATAAGGGCTATTCCCACTCGTGCAAAGCCTGGTCTGTTCACTAGTTCATAATATGAACTATATTCATATTATATAGTTACCCGGGTGGCCGGGTGACTGGCCAGATGGGCAATTAATAAATATAAGAAATAAATAATATAAGAAGAGAAGAAGAGCCCTGCTAGATCAGACTAAGAGTCCAGCCCTGTTTGTAACCGTGGCCAGCCGGTAGGGCCAATGGGAGTCCCACAAGCAGGGCACGAAGGCAACAGCCCCCCCCCCATTTCTCCCCCAGCAACTGGTGCAAGAAGGCAGACTGCCCCTCAACATAGAAGCTCCATTCTTAGCTGTCATGGTTAATAGCTGCCAATAGACCCGTCCACCATGAATTTATCGAGTCCTTTTTAAGAACAGCGGAAGAGCCCCTGGTGCTGGATCAGACCAAGGTGGCTCCGGCTAGCCCAGCATCCTGTTTCTAATGGCAGATGGCTACAGGTAGCTGCCAAGCGATGGCCCTTCTCTGTCACTTGTTGGCGAGCGGCATAAAACTGGCGACTTTGCCTTTCTGCACTCGGGCGCAACTTGGAATGCCACTGCGCACACCGACACGGCACCAGGGCGCTGTTTCCCGCATCCTGCACTTTAGGGGAATGTGGGGGGATGTGCCGTAACATACACTGATGAGAAGTCAGCGTGTCACAGAGAGCTGGCTCCATTGGCGTCATGGTCCATGTGGAAGTGCAGGCGGTCATCGTGACAGTCCCCAGAGACCCCCCCCCCCCAAGGAGAGTCCAGAATGCAGGCAGCCCTGTGGATCCATATCAGCAAACCAGCTCTAGCAGTTTTCCTCTCCACCAGGAACTGGTCTTTGGTAAAGCGAACGGGTCTTGGGGGCCCATTCCAGACAAAGCCACCCCAAAATACTTCGCATTACAACAGGGAACAAGGCATGGTTGCTGGGAAAGTCCACTTCCCCTGCCCCCCCCCAGCAACTGTGAGATCTGCAGCTATGCTCAGAGGCAACAGGGAATTCCGAGGTGGGGGGCAGATGACGTCCGTGTCCCTGCTAATAAAGAAGTGCCGGGACTGCATCCCTGAGCCTCCGCTATGCCACTGCCTGGCTCACCAGCACCTAATGTGGAAATTGGACAGGTGCTTTTGCTGCTGTCATCTTCCCTCTTTCCCTCATTCACTTTGTTCCCATTCCTTGTTCCTACTTTGGGGTGTGTAGGTCTGTTCCCATTCTATGGGTAGTTCTGGGTTCTACTAGGTCCCTGCCCAAATCCTGCTTTACTTGTTCCCTGCTAAGTGCTTCCTTCTTTGCTGTCCCCCCTTTTTTTAAAATTGCCCCCACAGTCTGACCAAATGCTAAACCAGTAATCCTCAAATCAGTGTGCTGGGGCCAGAACAGTACCTTTAATGTGCCTTAACTCCATTCATTCATTCACTTCTCACAGACTACCTGCAGCAGAATAACACCTCCCAGCAGAGGCTGCCTGCTGTGTCCCTGTATGAATCACTGTTCTGTACTTTTCTCCTTCAGAATGGAACAGTGACTCAAGCAGAGACAAAAATGGGCGGATTCCACTGAAGGTGGGTAGTTTTTATACACTCTGAAATTCAGGTGTAAGAGTACAGCATCCTTCTAATTTTAATTCAAGGAGTGGGGAAGGGAAACAGGGTGCCTCAGCTATCAAATTTGGGAAATGCTGTTCTAAACAATACAGTAACTGATCCCTGTGGGGTCATGGAGATCAGATCATAGGATATGCCTGTTTCGCTTATTCCTAACACAAGAGAAGGCCCTCCCTCCCCCCACCGCTCAGCCCCCACACCCCCATCCTGCATCAGCAAAACCACGAGAGGGAGCGTGCGGCCCATGGCAACCAGCGGGTGCGAGAAGTTTCCACACTATTGTAAGCCTTGTCATCTATCAGACAATGTGGCCTAGGGAACGACTCTATAAAAGTCCCATCTCTTCAGCACTTTTGCTCTTCATTTGCTTCCATGGGAGAGAGGAAAGAGCAAGTGAAAGAGAAAGAAAATAACCTTAGCAGGGACGTCTGGACTGGTTAACTGGGTTTCTTTCTTGGATAATGGTCAACCCAAGGATTGCGCACTGAAGGTAAGCTGGACTCAGGTTTGCTTGGATGCAGGGGTCACTGCATCTTAGCTCCGGGCCCTTTTTTTTCACCGCCAAAGCCCTGTCATGGACCATGGTGAGAAAATATATGGTTCTCACAAAAGTCACAATGTGCCGGAAATGGTTCTGGGTGCAAGCAGTGAGCGATTTGCCAGTTGCCCAGACCTAGCAGTTGTTGAACTGGCTGTGCATTCTGCGTGGACTGGGCTGTACCAAGGGGGGTGTCTAATGGAAATGTGTGGGTCCCAGACCCTTCCCCTCCCCTTGAATTCTTTCTGCTTTGTTCATGACATCCCAGTGGTGGATGAAGTGACAGCCGCTCATTAAGAAAACTTGAGAATCCTGATCCACCTTTCTGAATGCAACAACACCCTTCCAGAATTTACAGCATGGGCAACACTGAATCTGGACCTCTCTTCAGATCAGTGAATCTTACAGTCGCTCAGAGTGTTTATTTGGTCCATAGACCTTTCCACAAGTTAGTACATAAAACAATTATTATTAAAACAATTACATTTAGAGTTCCGGGGTGCTTCCAGGTGAGGCTTTTATGGTGCCACTGCGCTGCCACAATTCACTGGATTTTACAGCGGGTCCAGATGACGTTGTTTTCCACTTGTAGCCATCCCATGTTTCTCCACCACTTCTTCCATCTTTTTCTGCAGAAAATCCATTAAGGAGAAAAAGATGGAATAGCTGCACCAGGCCTTCTGATGGCTAGTGCTAGGAGCCCCCTGTATGGAAGTGGCCCTTTCGTGCCTTTGTTGCTAGTCTGAAAGAATCCTCTGGCTAATGAGATTTGGCATTCCACATTGGTGGTTTTTGTGGCAGTGGAAACTCATTTCTACAACCTCTGGTCAGTCGACAGTTACCTACCCATGCATGGCTAGGCCCTGTCTCATTTGTGGGCATCTTCCAGTTTGAGTAGGGTTTCTGCACATCTTCCCACAGGGCTGTACTTCTGTGACTGAGATATTATTAGGCAGAGGCATTGTTAGGAGGTGGCCCACTAGGGCTAGAGCCTCGAATATTTCATTTGGAGCCCCAAATCTCTGGGAGGCCCTCTGCCCCACCACCCTGCTGTCCATGGGCACTTGCTGAAATAAAAGTACAGAGGCCCTGAGGATCTCTGTTGCATCTGATCCCCCTGGATTAGCCGTCTTTTGGCCCACATGTGCTTCTCCTCCTGCTGACTTCCCCTTAAATCTTTCTGCCTGAGTTTTTTTTTCTTTCTGAAATCAGATGCCCTACTCTCCCCTGTCTGTACATCCCTTTTTAATAGGGGTGTCCTTAGGAGACAGCATCCTTTAAGGACACACACACACACACACACACACACACACACACACAGAGAGAGAGACAGACAGACAGACAGACACTGGAGCATATGTAAATTTGAATATGCAGATTTGTGCAGTTTGTTTGTCCTGTGGGCCTGAGCCTCAGATCTTTTTGGTATCTAGCACCGTCACACCTGTTATCAGGAAATGCAATTCCCAAGCTTGGAAAAGGTGATTTTTGCCACAGTCATTGCTGTTGTGATTATGGCATGAGGTTGTGTGAGCATCATGGGCTTCTATAGGATGCTTGTGGACACTTAGTGCCCCTTGCCAAATTCCACTGTAGGGAGTTTCTTACGTTACTTTTCTGTTCTGGCAAGGAAGAATCAAGGCATCCCCTCCCACAACCAGTAGTAACCAGCCCTGTATGCATTCTGTGATTTCAAGCACAGGTGACTGGCAGATCTGAATGTGGTACCAGCTTCCTAAGAAATTCAACTTTTGTTAAAAATAAATGGCAAGTTTCTAGTCCAGGGCTCTCCAACCTTGGGTCCCCAGATGTTGCTGGACTACAGCTCCCAGAATCCCTTGCCATTAGCCATGCTGGCTGGGTATGCTGGGAGCTGTAGGCCAGCAACATCTGGGGACCCAAGGTTGGAGAGCCCTGTTCTAGTCCTTATACCTGTGAAGATATCCTTCAATGCAATGCCTGGTCAACTCTCAGAAGCCAGATGTTAGGATCTCCAATGTGGTGCTTGTGGAATTCAGTGTGCCCGCGGAAACCCTTCTTGGTGCCTGCCAGCCTCTCTGACCTTCCTAATTTTTATTTTATTTCTTAAGATTTTCTTAAGATTTCTTAAAAATTAAAACATTTTTTTTTAAACTGGGAGGCTGGCATGCTGCAAAGTGAAGGGATGCCCTCCAGCACCATCTCTGTTTGGGCTCGAAAGAGTGGTTTTGTGTTTCAGAGCTAAGCCCCCAACTCTGCCTTGTAAGGTTCTTGGGTGAGTTACTTTTCCTTTGGTCTCACCAGTTTTGCCTTCTGGGAAATGAGTCTTTTGTGACTGGTCATGCCCACCATGTGAGAACATCCATGACACTCTCAATTCCAAATGTGCCCACTGACCCAAAAAGGTTGGCTACCCCTGAGTCAGAGACACATGATTCTTTGTATACAAATCAGAAATTGGAGATAGATAGATGCAGCTGGACAGACATCTGTCAGAGATGCTTTGACCTAGATTCCTGCATTGAGCAGGGGGTTGGACTCGATGGCCTTGTAGGCCCCTTCCAACTCTACTTTTCTATGATTCTATGATTCTAAGATAGATAGATAGATAGATAGATAGACATCAAAAGCTGGAAATGTGTTTGGCATGTTTACTTGACAGCTCTCAGAATTCAGGCTTTTTACTCTTGCAGATTTAAATCCTGGTGATAACTCTTCTCTTCCTCCCTCCACGCTTTGGCCCTTCCCAGGCATATCCTTCCCCTCTGGTCCTTCTGCAGGAGGAAGGACCTCCTCCTGAGCCCCAGACCAGTGAGTGGTCAGTGATGTTCAGCTTGATGGGAGGTGGACTGTTGTGCGCAGTCTCCGGCCTGGTCCTCCTCATCGTTGCCACAGCGACGGACTTCTGGATGCAGTACCGCTACTCGGGCAACCTGAGCAACCAAGGCCTCTGGCGGTTCTGTGTGGGAAGCAAATGCCACCCCCATACCATCACCCTCGGTAAGGGGGTGCCTTTGGGCTGAAAAATGTAACTCTATTTTTCTCCTCCGCACATGAGGGCATGCCACTCGAATTTTTTAAAAAAGATTTATTTATTTATTTATTTATTTATTGCATTTAGACACACACACCCCACTCTCTCAAACTCACAAAGTTCACCTGGCACCTCAGCATATATAAAATAAACAATAAAAGTATAATAAGCCATTGAAAATACAATGCATAGAACAATCATTAGTGACATAAAAAAAAAATCAGATAAAATGGCAATATCAACTTGAAGTAAGGCAACAGAAGAAAAAACAGTGTTTTTAGGTCCTTTCTTAAAGAGATCAGAGAAGGACCCACCCTGACAGAGAAACAGAGAGAGAGCCTTCCACAGGTGAGGTGCCACGACTGAGAAGACCCTGTTCCTCGCAGTGATGCAATTAGGTAATTTCAGCTCTCTGGATGGTCATTTGGGATGTGTGCCTGGAATAGCTGCAATTCAAACACATTCAGTAGCATTTACTATTTGAACAGGCAGGCAATTATGGGGTGGTGGGAGAGATGGAGGGCAGGCAGCAGCCCCGGTGTGAATTTTGTGCTCTGCCCATATCCGTGCAGTTACATGCAGGAGTCAAGATGCCACTCAGAGATTGAGCTACTAGGGATTCAGCTGTAATCTCAGGCTCTGATGCATGTTCATATGCACAGGCAAAGTTTTAATAAGGCACTCCAACATCTCCCCAAAAGAGAAGAGTAGGGGGATTAAACTAGGGCAGTGAGTTACAAGGGACCCAGAGCGTACAGACTGCTGGAACACGTGAACTTTCCCACTCCTGAACAAGAACACGTGATATTAGAAGTAATCTCCTTCCCTCCTGAGATTTTATATGTGCTTACTTGTTTGTTTTAAAACATGGCATTTTTTCCCACTAAAGAATTTTCTCTCTGTTAGGTTTTACAAAGTAGAATGAGATCATCTGCAAAACAGATGGATACACTCACAGATTACCAACTCTAACAAAGCTATTTTAAAAGAAATCAGAAAAAAATAATTCAGTCCCCCTCTGGGCTAATAAAATATTAAGAGCAATTTATTTCATTCTTTTAAACATGATAATCTGCCAGTTCAAAGATCCAAGATGGCTTACCATTAAGAAAACAAATTGGTTATCAGTAACAAGCCATCTAATACTGTAAATGCAACAATTTGGGGGGAAAGGTTTCATATAAAAAATGTCATCATCTTCTCAGAACAGGGCCCTCTTTGGGGCTTTCTGAATCTGGTAAGGCCCAGTCTCCTGACACTCAGCCCTGGAGATGCAGGGGGTGGAGCCTGAGATGGTAGGGGTGGAGCCTAGTAGGAGCAGAGAGTGGCCCCTGGTGGATGAGGGGAGGAGCTTGACTAAGGGGTGGAGTCAGGGGGAGAATTCAGGCTGGGCCCAGGAAGGACCAACCAAACTAGATATGTTAAAGGTCCAGCCTACCTAGTTATTATCATCCTGAGGGCTCAATATTTAATCTTTTACTCCTGTTAATTTAATAGAAAACAACAAAAATATTCAGAAAATTAAAAAAATGCATTAGTTGTACTCCATCTGTAACATGGGTAACTTTTTCTAGCCTAATGTTGGCTCTGCAGACACTTCCACTAATTTAAAAGTCAAGATAATATTCATTCATTAAACAAAGAAACAGTAGTCGGTGTTACGTTGCTCAGGTATATTTTGAAACCTTGGTACATTCTGTGAGTTTATAGAATGAATGCTTAATTCCTTGATAATATGCTTGACATATAACATCTATTAATGATATTAATGAATGTAGCATCAGAAGGGCAAAGTAGAGAGTTCCATAATATGTATACCAGGCTTCCCAGCCTGGTTCTCTCCAGATGTATTAGACTACAACTCCCAGCATCCCCCAGCACATTTGGAAGACACTGGGTCAGGGGAAGCCGGCGTACACCTAGCCGGGTTGGGTCCAGCAGTGAGACGTGGGCTGCTCTGAGCATCTCTCTCTTTTCATCTGAGAAATGTTGGAAGGTCTGCAAAGATCACGTGGCATTTTTTGCTGGCTGTATGTTAAACTCATCATAATGGTTTACTTCTTTAAAAAGAGCAGAGTCTGCTATGTTTTGTAGCGAAGGGATGGTGCTTAATGCACAAGGAGGTGGGGTGGGGGGAGGGAGGGGAGAGCTAATGGTGAAAGCTCTCAAGCCAAGCATAAAATGGGCTGGTTCTGGCCCTTTACCCTGAGATGTTCTTCCTCCCCTGGAGACCTTCAGAAGGAGGAAGCTCAAACCCTGCACCTCCAGCCCAAATCTGGAGAGCAAGTGTCCATCCCTGGCCTCCTTAGACCCAGCCCAGTTCTCCAGGGCGCCCCTTCTCATGGTGTCTTGCTCCTGCACAGCCTTCTGGGACGCCACCCGGGCCTTCATGCTCCTCTCCATTCTCTCTTCCTTGGCTGGGATCATCTTGGGACTCACTGCCTACTCCAACAGCAGCACCCGCTCTGCCCGTACTCGCTCTGCGGGGATCACACTCTTGATTGCAGGTATGTGCAGCAGGTAGGGATGGACAAGTCGGTCAATTCTGGTTTCTCTCAGGTTCTCATTTTCCCAGACTTAAGCTCGGGTTGTCTTGAACTTTGAGAATTTCTCCAGTTTTAAGTTTGGTTCGTCTCAAACGTTGAGATTTTCTAAGAAAAAGTTTGCATGAAACTTGCATGAAAAGTTTCCATGAAACTTTGCATTTTTAGCACATTTTCCCCAATACATGCATTTTTGCCTAACATGGACATATATTTTTTGCAATCAATTTTCCTAATATAATGCATTTCTCATAATATGCATTTTTGTATGCATTTTTTGATTGGAGAACTCAACTGCAAAATTCGGACAAGTACAAATTTCAAAGGGTAACTGAGTTTCAGTTTGTACAGTGGTTCGAAAGAACAAAATTAGGTATTCCTTCCCCATGCCTAGCAGTGGGTTGGAAGGCTCGGAGCTGGGGCAGTTGCTGGCCTGAGCTTATCATGATCCATGATCCATGTTGGGCTGCTTCACACATTCATACGCATCGTTTCATTCATCTCTGCCCTGGGCTCTTGAGGACTAGCAGCCGAAACCTTAATTAGGGCTGCAGTCTTAAAACACTAAACCACCCAGAGAGCTTTGGCTATTGGGCGGTATAGAATTATTATTATTATTATTATTATTATTATTATTATTATTATTATTATTATTATTATTATTATTATCCTCTTACTAGGGAGAAGTCCCCTGAACATAGTGGAATTTACTTCTGAGTAAAGGCATAGGATTGCTTGGTTAACTTTTCCTGTGTCATAACAAAAATATACATCAACATATAAATACCATGTACTGAAAAATATTAGACACTGTAAGAACCATCTCCCACATATCTAGCTAAAAATTGTTGGTGCTCACAACCAGCAACCAGGGCATGCAATCTTTCCTACCACATTTCTTCCGGATGGCTAGCAACCATGCCGTTCATTCCACTTTAATTATTTAACCTGCCAGGTTCTCATCATAATGCTCAAGTAAAATGTAAAATGCAGGAGAATATAAAATTTCTACTCACAATCCAGACCAGAAACATTATCCCACTGCACAGGAGTCCCGTGGACAACCTACTCAACGGGCTTCTGTGGACCCGTGTCTAGTTCTCGGGCAGCCAGCACAAATCTTGCAACTGACAAACTTAGCACTACGTGGTGATACCTCTAAGGGGACCAGCAGCAGGAGTACCTGGAGGCAGACCAGGAAGGGTTCTTAAAAACGTGTTCTGTGGTGCCTCTGCCTCCAATAACACCCAGATGATTGTACCTTCAAGAGTTCCACTTTCTGCTCGGTGGGCCTTGCTGAGAAGTAAATAACCCAGCTGCTGTTTCTGGTAACCCAGCTGCTGTTGGAGTGTATGGAGTTCCTCACTTTCCTCCCTCCCAATTTCACCCCAGGTCTCTTTGCCTTGCTGGGCATAGCGGTGTACACAGGAGTGACGGTGAACTTCTACGGGAAGCGCTATGCTGAGTGGCGTTTCTCCTGGTCCTACATTCTGGGCTGGATCGCAGTCATCCTTACCATCTCGGCAGGTACCTGTGCCCTCAGTCCCTACCTGGATCAAAGCCACCCTCCCACACCTGGCCTTCCATTTCCCAGGTTGATTGCACCCAGACAGGGTCTCTCTGGCCCTCTGGCCTCCCGGTCTTATCCACCTCTCTTGGATCCTAGAACTTATAACCTTTCCTACCATACCAAAGAGCACATCCAAAGCTTCCGGCTGGGGCCTCTTCAGCCCGTTGTCGCTCATAATATGAGAACCCAACAGGGTCATCCCATGAAGCTGGTTGGTGGGAGGTTCAGGACAGATCAAAGGAAGGACTTCTTCATACAGCGCATAGTTCAACTATGGAATTCACTTCCACAAGTTGAAGTGATGGCCACCAATTTGGACAGCTTTAAAAGGGGATTGGACATGGAGGAAAAGGCTATCCATGGCTACTAGTCCTGATGGCTCTATGCTACCTCCAGCATCAGAGGCAGTATGTCTGTGCACACCAGTTGCCAGGGAACATGGGCAGGAGGGTGCTGCTGCACTCATGTCCTGCTTGTGTGTCTCCCGTGGGCAGCTGGTTGGCCGCTGTGTGAGCAGAATGCTGGACTAGATGGACCCTTGGTCTGATCCAGCAGGGCTCTTCCGATGTTCTTATGTTCCTCCTGCCATCTCACCTCCATTTCCCCACCGTCTTTGTTCACCGGCTCTCCCATTCTCTCCTCAGGTGTGTTCCACCTCTGCGCCATCCCCAGGAATTCATCCCCTGATGGATCTAACGTGGCAAGCGGTTGACTCTTCACCACCCCAGCACACTGGCCCAACTCCACCCTGTTCAGACACCCGATATTCCCTCTCACTCATCTTGGGCCACCCGGTCATCTCACTGCCTCTTTCCTCCCCTCCCCAGCTCCTTTGAAGATTCACTGAACAACAGCCACATCGGGAATGTTGTTGATGAGGCACCGCCATGGAAGTGGATGGACTAGCCCAGTTCATTCTTGTTGTGAGATTGTCTCAAGCAGTGGTCAAATTCAGATTGAACCGCACAGCTCTTCTGTAGCGAGGAGCCAGAGTTATCCGTGGTCCTGGCAAGACACCCGGAGAGAGTTTCCTGCTGAGCCTCCCACAGCCCTTCCCCATAAACCCTCCTGCTGCTGCCCCAACTTCCAGGTCACTCACTCTCCCAGGTGAAGTCATAACGCAGCCTCCCTGCTCTCCTCCCCGGCAAAGAGCAATCAGGAAGGCAGCCAGGTAAAAATACTGCTGCTGGAAGAGGCGTAAACAAGCGTGGTCAAACCATGCTGCATTCTTGTAACTGGGCGGAGATGCCGTCGGTTCTATCCCCAGACCTTTTCCCTCCCTCTGCTTGCTTGTAGGATGACCAGATACAAAAGAGGACCGTAGACCCCTTGCAGCTTTGACAGTGGGGCAGGAAGGAGGATTTCAGCAGCTGTCGCTTGTCATGCAGACGACACCAACTGAAATCCCCCCTTCTACACAACCTGCAGGGACTCTGCTGGCCTCTTTTGCACCTGGCCACCCTAGCTTGAGTTTCACTTTTGTGACACAAGTCCACCAGAGGGCAGCAGCTAGCAAGCTGTGGGGATTGAGAGAGAGAGAGAGACACCCAGTATTTTCAAAAACCTCATGGTCTGACTAACCAACTATACATTAAAGAGTCTTGTTGTGGCACCTGCGAGCCTAACACATTTATCATGACGTAAGCTTTTGTGGATTGCACTGTATTCTATGAAAGCTTATGCCCTAGTAACTTTGATAGGCTTTAAGGTGCCACAAGACTCTTTTTTGTTTTTGCTGCTACAGACTAACACAGCCGCCCCTCTGGTAGCTTAGGGCTTCTCTACATGAGGCATTTATTGTGCGCTTGTGATTCTTCTCTCATGGTAGTTTTTGCGGGAGCTTTACATGATGTCGTCATCCTCCAGGGCCTCAACCTTGTTTTGCAGACATCTTCGCGGCTTTTTTTTTTTTTTTAGAGCGAGGAAAGTCAGCTATTAAATTTCAAATGAGGAACAAACCGGAATGAAAGGCTCGTGTGTTGTCGCAATTCCGCTATACTGCAGCTATGCCGCAGTGCCACCTTATGGTTGTGTAATGGAATATATAGAAAGGCAGAGAAAGACAAACCCTGGAGAAAAACCACGTGTAAAGGACCCGCTCTTACTTCCACAAAGAAACGGCGGAAGAAACCTCGGTAAAGAGGTGGAAATGCCTCATGTAGAGAAGCCCTTATACATTATCATGATAATTGTTTTCCTCTGGCATCCTAGCTTTGGCCCCCTCGTATTGTCACCATAAAAAGTCCTCTGATCCTTGCGGGTTTTGTCCCCATGGAAGGACAACAGCTCTCCTGTTGCAGAACCTCATGACAGAACTTTCCAGATTAGGGAACACCTCTTGGTATGAGATGGCGGCTTTATCCAGAGGGGTCCTTAGAGTGGTGTTCGCTGTAGCAAAAGGGCCACTTTCTGAGTGTCCCAGAAGCAAACATCCAATACGCTCCGCACTTGAATCTCTGCTAACATAATACTGCATAGATCATATTGATAGATCAATAGATCAATAAGGCCTGGGGGTCGCCAATGATAATGGTTGGGAATACGGCCCTTGCGATCCTAGCACCTCCCCCCATGTCGTGGTATTCCAAAATTAATGCTCTCTTCCATTCAGAAGTTAACCTTAGAAGGACCCTGTTGGGTCAGGTCAAGCAAGCATCGATCTAGTCCACCGTCCTGCTTCCTACAGTGGCCAGTCAGATGTTTCTGGGAAGCCTGCTAACGAGGCATGGAGCCTGTAGCACTTCCCATCTTGTCCTCTCCCCACTGTCCAACAACTGGAGTGGAATCCAGAGGTTCACAGGCTCCTGTGGTGCAGCGAGAGCCCTGAGGTCAAAGTCCAGGGTCCCGCAGCCAAGCCCCCTCCCCCCAAAATGACCACACAGAGAGAGAGTGGCAAGTGCAGATGCAGAAGCAAATTCCATTTTATTCCTGTGGCCATGGCGGTGTTTTGATTTAAGTGAACTTAAAATGCAAAACTGCACATGCTCAAAGTTTTTGTTTTGTTTTTTTAAAATTAAATCAGAGCTGGTAAACAGTGTTGTTGTCCTAGCATGTCAGGAATGTAGAAGCAGTTGTAAAGTGTGGAATGGGGGGTGGGAGGTGGCCGGGCGCAAAGAGGAATGCTGGCTGTGTGCTCCACAACCAAAGGAATACACTGGTAAAGGTTCTTTCCACCACAGGATTTCAAAGGCAATAAACATACAAATGGTGAAGGAAAAGAAGCTAATTTTATTGAATCTTCTCCAATAAGCCTCAGACAAGAAATGAACAGGTTACGTAGAGCGAATGCATGCTTACGCCCCTTCAGTCGTCTGGAACCCCGGGAAGATGACGGATGGACCCCTTGGCAAACTTGCACGGCGCTGCTCCGTGGTTCAGCCTGAGCTGAAGTTCCCTGTTGAGGCCGTTTCCTGGGACTTATATACTATTCAGGCTATATGGTTTCACCTGTGTATGTGGGCATCCGTGTCTGACCTTGGAGGGGGAGCACTATATTCCAAGGCTAACTAATATGGGCAAGTGTCCAGTATAGATAGTGATATATTATCCTCCCTACATTCCTATACCAGGTACTGTACGCAAGTTTAACCATTCCCCTCCCAAAGGCAGTATCAAGGATGTCGTGATTAGATAACGTCTTGGAGAGAAACTTCTCCAGATCAGTGAGAGATTGACATCCACAGGGGAGAAGAGGCAACACACCACACCCAACTCCTCCAGTATACAAAGGTCTTCCGCGGTAGCACTACATACGCATGGCCAGCTAAAGGGGTCCCCTATAAGACCATTAAGTCCAGGGTCAAAAACTACCTAGCTGCACCATTGACTGGCTCCAAACATGGAGGTTTTATTTAGCTTTATTGACTAAAGGTGAAATCCTAGGCAAGTTTAGACAGAAAAAAAAGGCCTATAACTCCCAGCTTGTCCCAGCCAGCATAGCTGCATGCCAAACGGCACCTGCTGAAATCCCCCCCCCCCATATGCAACTGGTTATGCTGCAGGAGTCCTGCTGTCCTCTTTTGCAGCTGGCCACCCAACCACCACCAATGCGTTGCCAGAGTATTTTCCTGGGGATATGGGAATGATTGAGTGAAAACACATCCCACCGTCAGTAGCCCATTTGGGGGAGGGAAGTGACCATTGGGTCAGGGGGTGGTCCTAAAGGAGCCCAGCTTCTATCTGTTATCAAGACCTGGCCCTAGGAGAATGATTTTGTTAGCAGACTCAACTTCCCTACGGACCTAGACCAGGGACTTCAAAGAACAGAGTCCCCACAACCTTCCTTATTTGGGAATGACCCCCAGTTGAGGAAGGGAGGTTGGCTGGCCCCAATCCAGCTGTAGTATATATAAGATAAAATAAATGTAAACAAGGTGTTAAAAGGCTACAACTCGCTGTGCAAGAATATGGAAATCCAGTTGTATGTCTGGGCAATGCCCAGATGCTTCCAGTCGCAGCAAGCCATGCATGCATGTAAGCCTGTACATGGATCTTTTGGGCTGGATTCGGGGTAGCACTATTTAAAAAGAAATATCAACTTTGCCAGTCTTTGGCCTTGAGATTCAGGTTTTGGTGTCCGTTCTCAGGACGGTCAGTTTAAAGGTGCTTCCAGCCGCAGGGTTTGTACTGCTAACAGGACCGGTGCAAGGCAGTTTGGTGCCCTAGGCAAGATCAGATATTTAGGGTGGGGGCCTTCCCACTTGAGCCCTCCCTTCAGCCCTATGCTCCTGGCGCCCCCTTTAGCCCGGCGCCCTAGGCAGCCGCCTAGTTGGCCTAATGGTAGCACCGGCCCTGACTGCTAATGCTCAAAAGCCCTTGTGCAGCTATTCTGCCTTTTTGAGCTTTTCTACACGAGGTATTTATTGTGTGCTTGTGATTCCTCACTCACGGTTGTTTACAGGTTCTTTAGACGACGTTGTGACCCTCCAGTTTCACTTCTCTTTTTAAAGAGCACTTTCCCAGGGTTGTTGTTGTTGTTGTTTTTAGAGCGGGGAGAAATGGGATGTTATTTCTGATGGCGAAAGAAAAGGAAATTTCCTACTTGTGTAACTGGGATATTCAGCTACAGCACAGCACCACCTAGAGGTTATGTAGCAGAAAAGCAGGAAAGGAAAAGCTCTTTGTGTGGAGCTCGGATCTCAATTCTGCGAGGAAACCGAGAACAGATACCGCGATCAACAGGCCTATGTAGAAAAGCTCTCCCCCCTGAACAGATGGTGGGAAAACCTTGAGGTTACAACTGGAAGATGATGATGATCTCGCTCTCTCTCTCTCTCTCACACACACACACACACACCAATGCCAATAAAAATTTGTGGATTGTTGTGAACTGCCCAGAGAGCTTTGGCTGTTGGGCAGTACATAAATAAAATTATTATTACCGGTATTATTATTATTGTTGTTGTTGTTGTTGTTGTTATTAATTATTATTATTATTATTTGGCAAAGGACTGGGCAACAGTATGATTAAAGCATCATCTGGAGGCACCTGTAACCTCAAGGCTGTCTGCAAGCTTAAATTTACTACCTTTGAATCTTGGGTCTTGTTTGTAGCAGTATTCTTTAAAATACAACTTTTTAAAAAGAATCACTCATTCTGACAGAGAAAAATATTGCATAAAGGGTTTTAACTTTTTTCTCAATGTTTCTCCAGATTTTCAGTTTTTCCATTGGAAAATGCCCCTCTGCCCAAATGAAAGTAACTGTTCCTCCGCCCCCCCAACTCAATTTTCCTGGCCTCCACATCTCTAGTGCCACCCCTGCATGCCTGTCTTTCCCACAGCCCAGGGCCCTGCTGTGGAGGAAACAGATGTTTGCCTCTGAAAGGTGGCAGGCGTCCATGAGGCTCTGCCCCGTGACATCACAAGCTCCTGACCTATGACATCACAGCGCCGCATTTTATGGCTCTCGGGCTTTGGGATGCCAGGGACCTGGCCAGGCAGCCCTCCCTCGCGGGTGTCTCTCTCCTGCTGACTCACAGACAAAAAGCCAGACTGGACAGACAGGGATCAGACAGTCTCCAAGGGCTTCCAGGAAGACCATGCTGTTTTCTGCAGCCTTTGCACTTACAGGAAAATAAACACCCTGTTTGTGTACTGCCTGCCTTTGTTTGTGCTGTGATTCAAAGGGCCCATTCATGGGGCACGGCTTCTTAGTCACTGCTGGAGAGCTCTTGTGGGCCATGCATGCTTGGCCTGTGGATCCTGCCGTGGATGGGTTGGGTGACTGAGGACTCACCCCATGACTGGCTGTGTGTGGTATGTGAAGGGCGCCAGCAGGACTTTCCTTGGGGTGAAATCACTGACCCAGGATCCAAGAATGGCAACTTCCGTTCCTTGGTGTGCCACTGAGTCACTCTCCAGCAAGTCCCTGTGGTTACATGCCTGCTAGCGGATCAAGACAGTGGACAACCAAGCTGGTCAGCTCCTTGAAGAGCTAGAGACAGCAGGCTCAAGCTTTTCACATTCAAGAAATGAGCATGATTGCTTGCCAATGGCCAATGGTACAGTTCTGGTCACCGCACATAAAAAAAAGGAAATTGTAGAGTTGGAAAAAGTGCAGAGAAGGGCAACTAACATGATCAAGGGGCTGGAGCAATTCTCCTATGAGGAAAGGTTACAGCAGCTGGGATTGTCTAGCTTAGAAAAAAGGCGAGTAAAGGGAGACATGATAGAAGTGTAAAGAATTATGCCTGGTGTGGAGAAAGTGGACAGGTAGACATTTTTCTCCCTCTCTCTTAATACTAGAACCCAACGGGGTCATCCCATGAAGCTGATTGGTGGTGGGAGATTCAGGACAGATCCAAGGGAGGACTTCTTCACACAGCGCATGGTTCAGCTGTGGAATTCACTACCACAGGAGGTAGTGATGGCCACCAGTCTGGATGGCTTTAAAAGGCGATTGGGCAAATTCATGGAGAAGGCTATTCATGGCTACTAGTCCTGATGGTGATATGCCACCTCCAAGATCAGAGGCAGTTGTTGGGGAACACAAGTGGGAGGCTACTGTTGGACTCATGTCTTACTTGTGGGCTTCCCAAAGGCATCCAGTTGGCCATGGACACTGTAGGAACAGAATGCTGGATGAGACATTCTGATTGTTCTGATTCAGCACAGCTCTTCTTTTTTTTTTCTTTTTTTTTTGAAATTTTTTATTGAATTTTCCAAAATAACATTTGGCTTCCGCCTCATTGTCTGACAAACAATACCAATCCTTATCCAATATATAAGTTTCTTCTATTTTCACATAATGAATTTCTATCACCTTACCCATCTTCAGAAATCAAAACCAAAAGTTATTAAGTCACTTTCCCTCCTCCCCAAGAAGTCCACCAGAGGTTTCCAGTCTTTCTTGAATGAAGTTAAAAAAATTTCTCTAATTAAACAAGTCAATTTTGCCATCTCTGCTAAGTCCAACATTTTCAACAACCAGTCTTCTATAGTTGGTATAGTTGCTTCTTTCCATTTTTGAGCATAGATTATTCTTGCTGCCGTCATCATATATTGTAGTAATGTTCCATAGTCTTTCTCAAGTTGCAAGTCTATTATACCCAATAAAAACATTTCTGGTTTCAGTTTAATATTCACTTTTAAAATCTTTTGTATCCATGTGTGTATTTGTACCCAATATGTTTTCACTTTTTTACATGTCCACCAAACATGATAAAATGTTCCTTCATGACTTTGACATTTCCAACATACATTTGACACATTATACATCTTAGCCAATTTCACAGGAGTTAGGTACCAACGATACATCATCTTGTAAAAATTCTCTCTAAGATCAGAACACAATGTAAATTTTATACCTTTAGTCCACATGTGTTCCCATTGTTCCATCATTATATTATATCCAAAGTTCCTTGCCCATTTAACCATACAGTCTTTAACTTGTTCTTCTTCTGTCCCAAACTTCAACAAAAATTTATACATTTTTGCAATTACATGATCATCACCTGTACACAATTGTATTTCAAATTCAGACTTATCCTCTTCTATATCATACATTCTTTTATCCACTTTAAATCTCTCTAACAATTGCATGTATGAAAACCAGTGTAAGTTATGACCTTGTGTTACTAAACAATCCCGTGTTTTAATCCAATGTGTTCCCTGACGCAATTCCAATATTTCTCTGTATTTTAACCAGTTCTCATTGCTTGTCATTTCTTTCCTGTATAATGCCTCTTGGGGTGATATCCATAAGGGTAATTTTGGGCATAACCTGGGCTTGTATTTGTTCCAAACTCTTAATAACGCCCTTCTGATATAGTGGTTCTTAAAATCTACATTAACCTTAGCTTTGTCATACCACAAATATCCATGCCATCCAAACCTTAGATCATGCCCTTCTAATTCTAGAAGTCTGTTATTTCTCAATGTCACCCATTCCTTCAACCAAACAAAACAGCAAGCATTAAAATACAATTTCAAATCAGGTACACCCAATCCACCCCTTTCTTTCGCATCCTGTAGAACTATATATTTAACACGTGGTTTCTTTCTTTGCCATATAAATTTAGATAAGTCCTTTTGCCATTCTTTAAAGGGCACATCATTAGTTAAAATCGGTAGTGTTTGAAATAAGAACATCATTCTTGGTAAAACATTCATTTTTATCACAGAGATCCTACCCAGCAAAGACAATTTTAGTTTCTCCCATTTCAACATATCATTTTTAATTCCTAACCATATCTTAACATAATTGTTTTAAAACAACGTGGAATTCGAATTTGTCATTATAATACCAAGATATTTTACTCTTTTTTCAATTTTAAAACCCGATGTTTGCATCAATATCTGTTGGTCTTCCGCTCTCATATTCTTCACCAACATTTTTGTTTTTTCATGATTTACCTTGAATCCTGCCAACCCTCCAAACTCATTTAATTTATCCAACAGAGTTTGCACTCCTTGTAGTGGATTTTCCAAGACTATCATCAAATCATCTGCAAAAGCTCTCAACTTGTATGATTCTTTTTTAATTTTTATTCCCGGGATTTTTCCATCTTGCCTAATATTTCTAAGCAAAACTTCTAGAACTAAAATAAACAGTAGTGGAGATAATGGACATCCTTGTCTTGTTCCCTTTTGTATCATACAGGGCTTTGTCAATTCACCATTAACAATTATTTGTGCTTTTTGTGTCGAATATATCGATTTTATTCCTTTAATAAAATTCTCTCCAAAATCCATTTCATTCATTACTCCAAATAAAAAACTCCAGTTCACGTTGTCAAAAGCTTTTTCAGCATCCAAAAAAATCAGTGCTGCTTGTTTTTCATTATGACAGTTTAAATATTCCAACACATCCAACGCAGTTCTAATGTTATCTCTTAATTGTCTTTTAGGCAGAAAACCACATTGATCCTGATGAATAAACTCTTGTAAAATTTTCTTTAGTCTTTCAGATAGAATCATTGTAAATAATTTGTAATCATTATTCAATAGTGAAATTGGCCTGTAATTTTTAACAGAAGTCAAGTCTTGTCCTTCTTTAGGTATCAATGCAATATTAGCCTCTCTCCATGTATCTGGTAACTTCCCATTTTGTAGGATATTATTCATAATCCTTTGTAGTGGTTGTAACAACTCATCTTCAAAACATTTGTAATAAATTGCTGATAGTCCATCAGGGCCCGGTGTTTTCCCTTTTTTCGATTTCTTAATTGCTTCAGATAATTCTTGTATAGTTATAGGGCCATTCATAATTTGTCTTTGATACTCTGTAATCTTTGGCAAGTTTTGCCGTTGCAAATAATCTTCTATTCTTTTTTCAGAATTTTTTTCCCCTTTATATAATTGTGAATAAAATTGAAAAAACGCTCTTTTCATACCCAAATTATCCGTTATTTCAGTGTTGTCCTCCAACAGCTTAAGTATTACTCTCTTCTCTCTCTCTTTCCTTATTTTATATGCCAACCATTTCCCTGGTTTATTAGCAAATTCAAAATTCCTTTGCTTTGCATAACTCAATTTCATTTCCAGTTCTTGCGTCATCAACATAGATAACTGCCTCTGCAGTGCTTTAATTTGCCATGAAATATTAGTATTATTTGGAGATTTTTCTAATTCCTTCTCTTTCTCTCTGATTTCCAATAAAATCTTTTCTGTCTTTTCTTGTCTCTTTTTTTTAAGAAAGGAGTTATGTCGTATAAATTGTCCTCTGATGAAGGCTTTACTTGTATCCCAAACTATTTGTAAATCCACACCTTTGTCTAAGTTGTTTTCAAAAAATTCTCTCAGTTCATGCTTACAGTCTTGGACCACCCTTTCTTGTTTCAATAATGATTCATTAAATCTCCATCTAAATGAACCCTTCTTCCTTTTGAAAGTCACAGAAACTGGATTATGGTCAGAAAACGTTTTTGGCAATATTTCAGCGTTATAGATTTCCATAGCCATAGCTTTCGACAACCAAATCATATCAAGTCTTGCATGTGATTTATGTCTATCAGAAAAAAATGTAAATTCTCTGGAGTCTCCATTTTTAGTTCTCCAAATGTCCACCAACTCCAGATTTTCTATTAATTCAAAAAAACTTTTTGGCAATTTCCCCTGATTTTTTCTTATATCTTTTTCCGAATGTCTATCTTGTTTTGGTGACACCACTCCATTCCAATCTCCCATTAAACACCAATTTTCGTATGTAGATTCCAAAAGTCTATCCATAAGACGTTTATAAAACATAGATTTGTTTTCATTTGGTGCATAAACCCCTACTACCAATATTTTCTTTCCCGAGATATTAACTTCTACTCCAATGTATCTACCTTGTTCATCTGAGAAGATCAATATTGGAGAAAGTTTATTCTTTACATATAAAACCACACCATTTTTTTTCTTTGTACTAGCTGAAATAAATTCTTCTCCACAAGTTTCTTTTGTATCAAGTATTTTGAATCTCTTTTATTTGTATGTGTCTCTTGTAAACAAATCAAATCCAACTTCAATTTATTCAAATAATGAAATATTTTTCTTCTCTTTTGTGGTGCATTCGCACCATTTATATTCCAAGACAAAAATTTGTAATCCATTTTTAATCAGATTAATTTGTAATCCACATAGGAGTTTCTAAACTGCACCTCCAGTCTCATCCCGAGACCCTTGTGGTTTTATTTCCCACTTTTCCACAAAATTTCTCGCCTCCTCCACCGTACTGAACTTATATCTCCTTTGGTTCATGGTAAAACTAACTCCTCCTGGCAATTCCCATCTATATCGAATATTTTGCTGTTTAAGCTTCTCAGTCAAAAATATATATTCTTTCCTTTTTTGCAAAATCCTTGATGGAATTTCCTTCAAAACAATTATTTCCACGTCTTTCCCCTCATCATTCAGCATCATTTTCTCCTTATAGTGTTGTTGGATAACTTGATCTCTTAAACTTTTCCTGACGAACCAAATCAAGACATCTCTCGGGACTTTATTTTTAACAGCAAAACGAGAGTTAATTCTGTAAACTCTATCTATTTCTGCTTGCATAACTTTCATTTCCATCCTCAAAAAATCTGCTAACAGCTCAATAATCCTCTTTGTAATGTCTTCTGATTGTTGTTCTGGAATTGATCTCAGTCTTAAACAACACTCATTTCGCCTTAGCTCCATCAGCGCCAAATCGCTTAAGCATTTTTCAAGATGTTGTTCTGTCTCTTGACATTTAGCTTCTAAGGTCAAGACCTTCTGATTTGTGATTCAGCACAGCTCTTCTGATGTTCACCAGGCACTTGCTGAGCCCGCCCAGGTGCCTCTCCCCAAATCCTCCTGGCCCTGCTTCTCCTCACCTCTTCCTCCTTGCTGTTGCTGCCTATTCACCCGCCCTCTGCAAGCACCAATGAGAGGGAGGGAACGCAGCACTGACTCCATTTGTGCTCTCCCCCTGGGCAGTTATGAGGACTGGGCCCCAGGGCAAGTGACTTGGCAGCAGTGATGGTGGTGCTGAGGAGGTGGGTCCCCTCAAAGGGGGAAGCCCACTGGGGGCATCTTACCCAATGGCCCCCCAAAACCTGGATCCAGCATTGTGTGGGAGGGGGCTATGTAATTGCTGCAGATCAAACTGCCGGCTATGGGACAGCTGCAAGGCTTGGCTCCAACGTTGGCAGCCCTGCTAAGGAAGCTTGAATCTCCCCTCCCCACCGTGTAACTTCTGCTCCCATGAGCAGCAATGAGTGTTTGATGCAGTGGCTTTGGTGTTCCTGGAGTAGGAAGATGCCTTTGTGGGGTCTTATTACAGAGACCCCACAATAAACCACAGGTTCTCTTCATGGGTTGTCCGTGGTAAACAAGCCATGGCTTGTTAGTGCAGCTGGGTTCAGACAACACAATAGCCCATGTTTCAACAACAACCCACACTCAACCCTTGAGTGTTGTCTGAACCCAGCCATTTTCTTACTGGTAGCTAGGATTGCTGTGAAATAGGTTTCTGTTGGTGCTGAAAACTGGGTTGAAGCAAGTTGGTTAGTGGGTTCCAGCTCAGACCCCACCTTATAATAAATGCGCTTATTACATTTCAAGACAACACACAGGGAAAACTTCCTGGGCTGGAGTCCAGCAACGCACAGACTCTGGTTATCTTCTTTCGCCACCAGAGGGCGCTCAAAGCACTCTGGATCTCATAAGCGGCTTTAGTTTCCCACATCCATTGTTCTGAAGGCGAAGGAAGGACTAGCTCCACAGTTTATCCTCTCGTTCACACAGCCCCTGCAATCAACACAGGGCACTCATACGTGGGACGCTACCTACCACCTTGTCAGGGAATCCGGGATCAGGATCTGCAGAGCAGAATGAAATGCTACACACACACACACACACACACACACACCATCTCAGGGCCCCCACTAACTCGCCCCGATTCCCAGCTTTCAAATAATAGAAACTGAGGCAGTGAGTTCAGTCTCAGTCTCTTTCTTGAGCAAGTGTGTGCATGTGAGAGTTTCTGTGTGTGTATGCCAGTGGTAAGCAACATGGTGCCCACGGACACCAGTGCGCCCCTGGACACCTTTCTTGGTGCCTTCCAAGTCGTCGTCGTCGTCGTCTTCTTCTTCTTCTTCTTCTTCTTCTTCTTCTTCTTCTTCTTCTTCTTCTTCTTCTTCTTCTCACATTGGGCAGGTTCGCAGGACACCCTAACCCCCTTGGGAATTTAAGCCAAGCACTGTGGCTTAAATTCCCCTGTGCCCGACAGATGATTGGGCATGGTGGGGGTAGGGTACCTCCTGCTCCCCCCTCCTCCCCCCTTGGTCCTCCCGCCGGTTTCCCAGGGGACACCACAGGAGCACTGAAGGGAGCGGAGTGGGGATGACAGCTGCCCCCAAGTGCCCAATCGGCACTGTCGGCTGCTGTCAGAGGCTCCCCTCGTCCCTTCCAGTTGTCCTATGGAGACACTGCTCAGCTGAGCATTGGCGCCACTGACCAATGGGGAAGGGGGGCACGAGCTGCCTCATGCTGGGCTTGGAGCACCCCAGCATGAAGCAGCTTGTCCCTTCCTGAGTGTGTGTGTGTGGGTCACTTTCCCCTTGGCCTCCTCCCGGGGAGACCAAGGGGAAAGCGCCTCCTCTCCCCCTACGCCCCGCTCCAACTGGCAAGGAGGACAAGCAGAATCGTACCCCCTCTGACTGGTGGAGTGGGGGGGGTCGCTTTCTCCTCGGTCTCCTCGAGAGGAGGCCTTGGGGAAAGCAACCCTGTCCCCCTTGCTGGCCAGCACAATTGCGAGGCGATCATGCTGGCCAGCAGGGGGGAGAGGAGACGCGTTCTCCTGCACCTCCCACCCCGTTACCCTCTCTCCCCAGTGCCGCACTGTGTGGTGAGGAGTGGGGAAACAGGGTGGGGTGGGGTTGCCAAGCAGAGATAACAAACCATGGTGAACAACCCACAGTTCACTGCCCAACAATAAACCACAGGTTCTCTTCATGGGTTGTCCGTGGTAAACAAGCCATGGCTTGTTAGTGCAGCTGGGTTCAGACAACACAATAGCCCATGTTTCAACAACAACCCACACTCAACCCTTGAGTGTTGTCTGAACCCAGCCATTTTCTTACTGGTAGCTAGGATTGCTGTGAAATAGGTTTCTGTTGGTACTGAAAACTGGGTTGAAGCAAGTTGGCTAGTGGGTTCCAGCTCAGACCCCACCTCCGCCTTGTACTCAGTCTTTTGGGCAGATAACCTGTCCTTTGCCATGCCTGCCACAGAAGCCATTTTGTGGTAGTGTCCAGAACAGTTTTTCAAATGGCCCAATGACCATTGGCCATTTGTGCTCTCAGCCCAAAAAGGTTGCCTCTCCAAGCTGTATGTTGTTGAAGAGGAAGCTTGTGTTTGTATTTGAGTTCTCTACCATGGATAAAATATTAGTCTTTTGTTTCCAGGAAAGCATGGAAGACGATTTCCTCCAAAATATGTCGTAAAATGTTTTTGCATCATTGCTGTTGTTCATGTCTTTGACTGTGTGTGCATGCACAAATGTGACAAACGGAAGTACTTCAGGACAGATAAAAGGAAGTACTTCTTCACACAGCTCAGAGTTAAAGTATGGAATTCACTTCCACAAGATGTAGTGATGGCCACCAATTTGGAAGGCTTTAAAAGGGGATTGGACAAATTCCTGCAGGAGGCGGCTATCCATGGCTACTAGTCCTGATGGCTATGCTTCCTCCAGGATCAGAGGCAGTATGCCTATGTACTCCAGTTGCTGGGGAACATGGGCGGGAGGGTGCTGTTGCACTCATGTCCTGCTTGTGGGTTTACCAGAGGGTAGCTGGTTGACCACTGTGTGAACAGAAGGCTAGACTAGATGGACCCTTGGTCTGATCCAGCAGGGCTCTTCTGATGTTCTTATGATTTGTGAGTTCAGTATTGGGGGCAGAGGGGGGAGGGCATTACAGATGGCTAGTCCCAGGGCCCACCTTGATCCAGCCCTGGTCATGACATAAGGCTAATACTCCTTGCCTTGGCAGTGGTATCAAGGCAAAGAGCAAACCCTCCACCTCCACCCCAGACAAACCTGGGAGCAGAGCAGATAACAACGTTGAGGTTGGGGGGTTGGGGTTGGAGCAGCAGCTTCTGCTGCCCTTCTTCCTCCAGGCAGTAGAGCTCCCTTGACGGCAGTTTCAGGCTGGGCTGCTGCTGGTTCGACCCCTCAGGTCAAGGTCAGTGCAGCACTTGATGATGATTTATTTATTTATTTATTTATTCATTCATTTCATTTCATTTCATAGATTCATAGATCATAGAGTTGGAAGGAGCCTACAAGGCCATCGAGTCCAACCCCCTGCTCAGTGCAGGAAACTAGAGGAGGGGTCTCCCATCCAAGTAACAACCAGGCCTGACCCTTCTTAGCTTTCCACGCTCAGACAAGCTGAGCCAGCGTGAGCCACAGGCCTGATAGCTGAAGGTCTCTGGGCGGGTCACAGCAGTTCATAAAACACAGATACAATAATAAAAAAATACAGCATAAAATACAGATGCAATAACATGCAGCACAAAACTGCAATATACAAAATTTAAAAACAATTTAAAACAACTAAAACAGTTTCAATAAAAAGCTAGACCTGTTAAACAGCTGACATGTCGCATCATAACATTATTATTATTATTATTATTATTTATATAGCACTTTGTTACAAAGTGCTGTACATGAATAAAAACAACAATTTATAAAATACATAATTACAATACTTTCCCTAAAACATAACTCAATAACACAATTATAACAATAATCTTAGATAACCCATACAACATAAAAGCATCAGCATATTTTACCTCCAGCCACCAGCCAAACCCTCCCCTACTCAAAAAGGAAAGTTTTCAGACCTTTCTTAAACACCTTCAAACTCTCAGTTAGTCATAGTGGTAGAGGAAGAAGGTTCCAAAGTTGCGGAGCAAGGTCCTGGAATGCACGGTAACGGGACACCGCGATCCGTGAGGTAGAACGGGTCAGAAGAGCCTGACTCATGGATCTGGTGGCCCGACCCAGAACATACCAGGACAAGAGAACAGAAAGACAAGTTGGATAATGCAACCGCAGGGCCTTAAAGGCCAGGACCAAAATCTTATAATGGGCCCTAGCCTTCGATGGAAGCCAGTGCAAGGCTCTACAACAGTGTTCTCCAACCTTGGGTCCCCAGATGTTTTTGGCCTACAACTCCCAGCATGCCAGCATATTGTCCCCATACAGGCCTGTGGCTCACGCTGGCTCAGCTTGCCTGAGCGTGGAAAGCTAAGCAGGGTCAGGCCTGGCTATTACTTGGATGCGAGACCCCTCCTCTAGTCTCCTGCATTGAGCAGGGGGTTGGACTCGATGGCCTTGTAGGCTGCGTTGATCATAGAGTTGGCCCTTCCAACTCTATGATCTATGAAATCTAATCTCTCCCTCTCTTCTCCGCTACTTCCCTCCCACCTGCCCATCCTCTGGAGTAAACCCATAGGGGGGATTTTCTTGGGATTGTGCAGGCCTGGTCTGTCCACACCAGCTGGGCAGCAGCATCTCTATCGCCATCCCTGCTAAATGGCACGTCCGATAGAGGAAAGCGCAAAGCCGGCGCTGGTGGCGCATTCCACATGGACAGGTGAAGGGCGTGGCTTGGAACTTTCTTTAGGGGGCATTTCTACTTAGAGATGCCTCAGATCTCCTCTAAATGTGGATATCCACATGGAATTTGGGTTTTCTGAAGGGTTCAGCCGCATCCCAAAAGCTACTGGCCACCAGGAACTAGCCATTTCCAATGCAGCCAGGCCTCTAGGTGTGGGCTAGTGACATCATCAACCTGCCCAGTACATAGCGCAGGGGTGGTGAGCCGGATTGGCTTCGAGGGCCGCATGGCATCCTGGGACACCTCCCGGGGGCCAGATGGTGTCATGGGGTGGGCCCCTCCCCATAAGCCCCGCCCTTCCCACTGGCATCATCCACTGCCGCCCTCCCCCCTTCCCCTTCCTCCACGCACAGAGAGGCTCCCACGGCAGTTTAGAATTGCTCCGCACCGAGAAAGGGATTCGGCCACCGCCTGGAGGCTTCCAGGCAGAGCTCGGAGGGGAGCTGGCAGCACTAACGCAACCAAGCCGCTTGCAGCCTGGCAAGCCCTCTCAGGATGCTCCCATGTGCCCACAGTGCATCTTGGCTATTGTAGTCCGGGGGGGGGGGAGGACAGCTCCTGGTATTTCTGGATCCCCCTCCATCCTGACTGGGGCAGAGTTCCTGCACTTGATTTCTGCAACTAGAACTGAAGTTAAATCGAGGAGGGAAGGGTGGCTTTTTAAAGGTTTCCTTTAAAACAAGGCAAAAGACAAGAAAATGGCAAAGATCCTTGAAAAATCAGCATGGTTATCATCACTCACTGAGATTTAGCTGACACTACTATTAAAGGTGCAGGCGGCCAGTCCTCTTTTGCATCTGGCCACCCTGGCAGCAAGACTGACCACCCCAATGCATGAATACAGGTAAAATGTTGTGGTCAGTAAGGGTGCTTGGGGGGTGGCGGCTTTGTGTCAAAGGGCTCTGTTGCTGACATCACAAGCACTTCTCAACAGATTACTGATCTTTATTGATTAAATTTCCAGACTGCCTTTTAACCATACTAGTCCTCAAGGAGTGTGTGTGTGTGTGTGTGTGTGTGTGTGTGTGTGTGTGATTTCCCCCCCCCCGCGCCCCCAGTACAGATAAAACGGAAAACATTCTTAAAGCAGCAAATAAGACTTTGATACCAGAAAAAGGGGGGGGGGGAGGAAGGATTCTATATGATGCTTGCAATTGTCACGCCTTAAGGACAGAGAATTGTGATTTCCCAAGAATTAAGTATTGCCATTTGAATGCTGGGGAAATGGTGTGCCCTTATTGCTTCAGCAAATGTACTTCTCTGAGGGAAGGTGTCTGGATCCTGAAGTCCAGACAATTTTTTTAAAAAACAGCATGCATGGAATAATAATAAAATCATCATCATCATCATCATCATCATCATCATCATCATCTGGAAGGATCCTTGGGTGGCACCAGCCAGGTTCAGTGAGAGTTGAGTGACACATGTCCACTGCTGGTGCTCCAGGCCTCTTGGTGTCTTCCCTTTGGCACCAACCCACATTCTTTGAGGGGTCCCAAGCTCTAGTCTTTGGGGTTGGCCTCTGAAGGTGATGCCTTGACACTCCTGGTGAGCACTCTGGCACCCTCTGTGAACTCCCTTTTATAAATGAAACCCGCCCCCCCTCTCTGAGAAACACCTGTTTAAACTTGCCAAACAGGTTAATATTCTCTCTCTCTCTCTCTCTCTCTCTCTCCCTCTCCCTCTCCCTCTCCCTCCCTCCCTCTCCATTCCCCTCCCTGTGGCGATGTGTGGAGAACAGGTTGTGGAGTTTCAAAACAGAGCGATCCTGGGCACTGCGAAGCAAGCCACGACACCGACGCTGGAACAAGGAGGAGCCCCCCCCCCCGGACACCCACGGAACGGGGCCACTGATCAGCATCCACAGACGTCCACCCTTAAGCCAAAGGATGGAGGCTTCTTTCTCCCCACTTCGTCTGGCATGATTTCTTGCCCCCCTTTTAAAAAAAGCTGAATATACGGCTCATTTTATTTTGCCAACTCCTTGACTTTACTGCCGTTGAGAAGCCTGGGTGGATCCAATTCCAGAAGTCCTTCTCCACGACCCAGCCGGTCGCTTTGATTATAAAGTCTGCGGGAAGCACTTTGACAGCAGCAGCAGCAGCAGCGGCGGCTGAACCAGCTGGTTTCACCTTGAGCCATGGTTCGGAACTTTCTCCTCCTTTGGCTGGCAACCTCTGGTAAGTCGTCGGCCTCTGGCCCATTTTGCTCTCGGCTTTCCCCCCGCCTTGACTTCCTTCACAGCACACACACCTTCGCTCTCCACACGTACACAATGTTCAGCAGAGCAGCCCCAGTTGTGCTATCCAAAAGGGAGATCGTGTTGTAACTTCTTTTTTCCCCAGAGACTGGCTTACTGAGTAATTGGGTAATGATAGCTCTGCCTAATCTCCGCTGTGCTTTGGCGAGATGCTTTCAGGATGGGGAAAGTCCTACTTCGGTTTCATTCCAGGCTCATCCACCCATCTTCCTAATCTATTCTTTGTGTGTACCTGATGGGAGAGGTGTGTGTCTTAGGGATCCCATATGTTGCTCCCCTGTTGTTGACCTAGTGTGGATTAAAGAGTCGTCGCTAAATAAAACAACAAAGAGTCTTGTGGCACCCATAAAGACTAACAAATGTATTGTGGCATTCGCTTTGCTAGCTGTGGCTTGTTTTTTTTCTTTTTAGAAAGGCTGATTCTTATGTAGAGATGAGCTGAAAATGAAGGTGGAAGGGGTGGTGGTGTATGTAGCAGGATTTGTTTATCTTTTGTGTGGCGGGAATCAATATATTTTTTGTGGATCTCCAAAAATGTCCAAATGTCTGCTGGGAAATGAGGAGCCACACCTTCCTGGCTGAAGGCAAGATGTGACTGAAGCTGGATCCTTCTCCTTCTGCCTGTGCTGGAGGGGGAAATGAGGAGGGGTTGCAATTTGAGGTCAGGGTGCCAACATTGTGCCCCTGCTCCTGTGCCTATAACAGCCGCTGAGTTCACAGAAAAATTCAGCAGGTGAGCTTTATTCCTGAGATGGAAAAAAATGAGCTGATGGGAAAAGTGTCCCCTGCTGAATTTGTGCATGTTGGGCTACTCTGTGAAGAGCACAGGATCAGCGTCAGCAAAAAAAGTTGGCAGCACTCTGTTGGGTGGAGTGGGGGGGAGGGGTAGATGCAATATTCTTTATTCAAGCTGTCAACACACACACACTTTCTTTGAAACAATAGTGGCAACATCAAAACATATTTTCTGGTTTTAAGCCAATATTTATTCATGATTTCTCATAAAGATGTTTTAATGTTGAAAAAAGAGCATCCTTTGCAAAATGCCCATGTAGGTGGGAATGGGGAAGCTAACTTTTTGTTGCACGGGGAAAAATGATTTTCTGGTGCGAAAATGCCGGCATCTTCTAGGCTGTCTTTCACAATCATCAAAGTAAGCTTGCCTCCCACACAGAAGGGAGGCCTGGTTAAAATGCTGCACTTGTGTTGCCAGAGCTTTCTTGATGTGCTGCTCTGTTCCGCGTAAAGAGTAACAGTAAAGAAATGGTGATTTCTCTCTTTGGGCAGTTCCTCATACCTTAGGAAGCCACAGAGGCTGTGCAAATGTTTGGATTATGCTCTTTTCTGCTCTTGTGTTGTGGAAGCTGGGATGTTGCTGTGGCTGGGAGCAGCAGCGGCAGACTCAAGAGAGGGAGTTACCCCAAGGGAAATAAAGTGAAGTTACCGTGTACATCCGTGGGTTCCCACATGTAGCTCTCCCAGTGATCTTTTATTTATGGCAATTGGCATATGTGGGACACCGTCCGGAACACTTAAAAAACTTCTCCTGGTTCTGCCACACAGTTCCTGTTTGTTTGGGATCCCGTGCAAATGCCGGTTGGAGTGTTGGGAAGTGTGAAGTGCTGACAAAGAGCGTCCCTGATCATGTGCAGAGTAGAGGTGGCATGTTGCTCTTGTGCCTGTCATAGAAGCGTGAAGGGCAGAAATGCTGCAGGTGAAGTTTTCTCCATTGAACTTCATGGCTAGGCCAAGTAAAACTTAACCCATTTAATTTCTGCGTGTTGGGTAGCTATTCAAAGTGCAGGAGTCGGGCCCTTTAAAAGTAAGCAGGGAAGCCCGTGCTTTCCTCCCCGCTGGGTCACCAGAGTCAACCACTCTAACTTGAGCTTAAGATTTGGTGATATGCTATTAGAACAAGGGGGGGGGGGAGTGTCTGCTTTTCTACTTGCCTCTCCGCCCACCTCCCTCCAACAGCTACAGAGTTACTGGGCAGGTTCTGCCACCTCAAGCAACAGCTCCAGCCCTGCCAAAGATGCTGACTCGGGGTTTATGCTTCCTGCGATTACTGGAGGGCCCAAACCCAGCTGTGAGTCACCAAGACCAGTTTGGGAAAGGCTGCAGGGTTGAGCGAGTGGGGGGGGGGAGCTCCTAGCTGCCAGGCCTCCTAAGCCTGAGATGGGGTGGGGGCAGATAAGGGGCGGTGTCTGGCAGAGCTGGGAATGGGGGGAGTCTAGCATGCCCTCCAACATTTCACAGATGAAAATAGGGACACAGGTGTGAATTTGGAAGAGGAATGGTTAAGCAACACGAAGGTGTGATCAAGAGGGTGTGGCCAGGGAACATGAGGGTGTGGCCAAGGGCATAGCCAGGCAACCAAAGGGCATGGTCAAGTACAAAAGTTATTAGAGGAAACACACAAAATCTTATATATTATAATTCATCATCATCATCATCAGGCGATCACTCGTGACCGAGTAAGATTGTCTTCCGGGATAAAAGGAGGAAATTCTAAAGAAGATTGTGTAGACTCTAGCGATGGGTCCGTAAGTGACTGTGGAGGCCAATTCTAGATCCACACAGCTTCCCACAACCTTGAAGTGGTGAGTGGGCTTGCGTGTTCCGATGAATCCTGTGAGCAATGCCGTCGGGAGCTATGTACTCCCAGTAGGGTCACCCATGGCGGTAAGGTCCGGGGAGAGGAACCAGACAAAGAACGATCCAAAACATAAAGTCCTCAACGGCAGAACAGGCGGAAGATAATTAAACCTAAATTACAACGGCTGTGAAGGCGGATGAAGGCTGCAGCAGAGAATGGTTTTCCAATCGTCAGGGTAACCGTGCCATTGGATCTCTGCCGTACTCTGTCAAGTTTGTGTGGTGATTCGTTGTGCACCGATCTCCCCACATAAAACAGTTTCACGCACAGGCGTCTTCCAACCCAACCCATCCAACCCAACCCAACCAAACAAAAACAAAAAAAGTCCCATGGCGACTGGCGAATGGCAACGGGGGCAGGACTGTGAATCTGGAAGCCCCTAGTCATGGACCAGCACATGGGCGGTGGATGCAGACTCAGTCGCCCTGTTCAAGGAACGAGGTAGTCGAGCAGCTCGGCAGCTGTATCCATGACTGAGCAGCCCTATTTAGGATCCACTCTGCTCACCCCGTATGGGGAGGGGGCTAGAAAAGGTGCCCTAAACATAGTCTACCTCTTTCTCCCCTGACTGGATTACCGCGTCCAGTGGGGTCACCATTTTAGCGGTCGAAAAAGACATTTGAATTTTGGAACATGGAATATACGGACATTGCTGGATAACATAGATAGTGAACGCCCTGAGCGTAGGACTGCTATTATTGCAAGGGAGCTGAGACGGTTTAAGATTGACATAGCAGCACTTCAAGAAACTCGAAGGGCAGGAGAGGGACAGCTGAAAGAAGAAAAAGGAGGTTATACCTTCTTCTGGAAAGGACTACCTGAGCAGGACCGACGAATACATGGTGTAGGCTTTGCCATCAAAAATGAACTAGTGAACTCTTTGTCAGAAGTTCCTACTGGCATTAACGAACGCCTGATAACTCTTCGATTAAAGCTCGCCAATAACCAACAGGTAACTATTTTGAGCGCTTATGCACCAACATTAGATGCTGATGATGACATCAAGGAAAGTTTTTATAGCCAGTTGGACACTCTCCTGTCAGAGATACCTAAGGAGGATAAAATTATCCTCCTGGGCGATTTTAACGCAAGAGTCGGGCGTGACTTTGATTTATGGCCAGAAACTATTGGAAAAGACGGAGTTGGTAATAGCAACCCGAACGGACTCTTACTTTTGTCTATATGTGCAGAGCATAATCTCACTATCACAAACACGCTCTTTCGACAAAAGAATAAGTTTAAAACATCATGGCAGCACCCACGGTCAAAGCACTGGCATCTTCTGGATTATGTAATTGTCCGTGTTAGAGATCGCCGCGATGTACTTCTTACTAGGGCCATGGTGAGTGCCGACGACTGCTGGACAGACCACCGACTAATCCGTTCCACAATGGTTATCAACATTGCTCCCCAACGTAGGCTTCAAGGAAGGAAACCAAGGCGTAAAATGAACATCCAAGTCCTTCAAGATCCTATTAAGCAAACTCGTCTTCAATCACTTCTTAAGGAACATCTACCTACGGAACCTCCTGACAACATTGAGGACCATTGGTCTAAGCTGAAAACCTCCATTACTGCAGCTTGTGAACAAACTATTGGATATGAAACTAAGAAACATCAGGATTGGTTTGATGAAAATGACAATGAGATTAAACATATAATTGACCAAAAAAGGAAAGCCTTCCAAATATGGCAAAATGATATTAACTGCGCTGCCAAGAAAAAAACCTACGCTAGCGCAAAGGCTGAGGTCCAAAGAAGAACAAGAGAACTTAAGAACGCTTGGTGGAAAAAGAAAGCTGAAGAAATTCAACAACTTGCAGAATCTCATGATGCACGGGGCTTTTTTAAGGCCACAAGGGCCATTTATGGACCAAAAACCTATGGTACAAACCCTTTACAATCAAAAGATGGCACCAAACTCTTAAAAGACAAAGAGTCTATTGCACTGCGTTGGAAAGAGCATTATTATGACCTTTTAAATCGTAAATCTAAGGTGGATAATGAGATTTTTTCGCAAATCCCGCAAAAACAAATTAAAGAGGAACTTGCAATACTCCCCACTTTGGATGAAGTAAAAAAAGCCATTAATCAAATGAAGAACAACAAAGCTAGTGGACCAGATGGGATTCCTGCTGAAATCTTTAAAGAAGGGGGCCCCGAACTTGTACAACATCTTCATAAACTCATCGAAAAATATTATAATTATTACATTGTTATATTATACATTATTTTATAATATTTTATTAGTGGCTTTTGTAATATTTTTTTTTACCTTACTTAAACCCTTAATTGTTCATATCTGGTGTTTTTCATGGCGGGTGGGGGCGGGGTCAGTGCTTGCAGGGCAATCTCTTTCTTTTTGTTTTAAAATTGTCAGGATTGGTCCTGGCATTTTCAGGGCAGTTGGAGAAGAAGAAGAAAAGGAGATGTGGAGGAGGGGGAGCTTTTGGGTGGGGGAAAATACAAAAAGAAGACACATTGGGGGTTTGAGCCCCTTCAGCGTTTTGCTCCAACACCTCTACAGCTCTGGTTTTTAAGCACAAGGAGTAACTTTGAGGGGCACTTTAAGCACAAGGAGTAACTTTGAGTGTTGTTGTTGTTTGTTATTGTGGAAAGCCCCCAGTTTAAAGCACTTTTTGTGTTCTGTTCAAACAATTTAGATTTAGAGAAACACTTCATCCACTTGGAATAATCTTAAAGAATTTAAGTAACTTGAATTAAGTTAAAACAAACAGTGCAATCCTGCGCGCGCGCGCGCGCACACACACACACACACAGACATTCTTGGTCTGTTCCCTTCCTGCTTAAAGGGGCCATGGGCAAAATTGCAGAGGGCATGGTCTAGTGTGCGCATGTGTGGGGGGGTGCCCAGTGGCGCCTGGCTGACAAAGGGGGCAGCCCTGGGGGACTGATGGACGACCGGGCGGAGCTGGCAGCAAAAGCTCTCAAGTCAAGCAGAAAGTCACCTACTGCCCCAGGGCCGGCTCCAGGTTTTGGGGGGTCCTTGGGCAAGACCCCCCCATGGCCCCCCTCCCTCAGTGATCCACCTTCTCACCGAGCAGGCTGTGGCAGCTGCTGCTGCTCCTCCTTCTCGCCACCTCCGTTCTCTGGGCCAGAGCAGTGCAAAGAGGCATGTGGGCAGAAGATCCTCCAGAGAGCCACTTGGGTAGTCCCGCCAGGGATGCACCCTCATTTTTGGCTAGTTCCAGCTAGAAACTCCGACGTTATGCCTGTCTCTCCATTCTGTCTCTCCAGGATCAGATATGTACTCCAGTTGCTGGGGAAGATGGGTGGGAGGGTGCTGTTGCACTCCTGTCCTGCTTACGGGATCCTGTGGGCAGCTGGTTGGCCACTGTGTGAACAGAAGGCTGGACTGGATGGACCCTGGGTCTGATCCAGCTGGGCTCTTCTGATGTTCTTATGTTCTCACAGGCAACAGTGAGAATGGAGAGCCAGTGTGGTGTAGTGGTTGGAGTGTTGGGCTGGGACTCGGGAGATATCCGGGTTCTAGTCCCCACTCAGGCCATGAAGCTCACTGGGTGACTTTGGGCCAGTCACGGACTCTCAGCCTAACCTACCTCACAGGGCTGTTGTGAGGAGGAAATGGAGAAGAGGAGGAGGATCATGTAAGCCACCTTGGGTTCCTTGCAGGAAAAAAGGTGGCATATAAATGTAATGAATAGATAAATACAGCTGTTTCCTTTCTCTCTCTCTCTCTCTCTCTCTCTCTCTCTCTCTGTGCTTCCAGACAAGGCTTTTATAGGGCCATCACCTTGCCTCATTCACAGAAGTAATTAGGGGTGGTGGGCTCAGATGCTGCCATCTTCTACTCGCTACCCTCCTGTATTTTCATAATGCTTCCTCCAACTTTTTCCTTAATGCAGAAAATCCGTTAAGGAGAAAATGATGGAAGAGTTGCACAAGGCCTTCTAATTGCTAGTGCTCGCAGCCCTCTCTCCCATGTGCACGCTCGAGCCTTTCCCTCAGTTGGAGGGGTCTCACCGTCTCCAAGGCCTGGTGGAGATCTCATTCAGAAACATGGGGAGATTCCCAGCTCTCAGGAGAACTTCTCCTAATCGTCAGCTCTTCTTGATGAAACATCAGCCAACCATCTTGGACTACAGGCAGTCCCCTGGTTACGAACGAGATCCGTTCGTAAGTCTGTCTTTCAGTCGAATGTGTACCTAAGTCGGAACAGAAGCCGCGCAATGTTTTCAAAGTGTTGCAAAGTGTCGCAAAGTATAGTGCGTGCGTTCGTAAGTACAAACCATTGTATTTAACTCAGATTTTTACATATATGGCGGTCCATTCTTAAGTATTAGTTGTCCATAAGTTGGGACGTTCGTAACCCGGGGTCTGCCTGTATTAACAAGCAGTTCACCTAACAAAGAAATGGCTGCCATGATACTGGACTTGAAACTCGAAACTCAACTTTACTGCGAACAAGCATTCTGACCCATGTCGGTTTTTACAGTCACATCCACACGACAGAGAACTTGAAGCAAGCACCACTTTCGAGCCCCACAACACAAGTGAAAGGAGTGCTTGGAGAGGGTCCACATTTCAACTGCCGTCTGCCCATGGGCTTGCCGACAATCCCAGCTTTGCTACGGCTGGGCGTGAGCTCCACAGGGAACTAGAGCCGACTGAGATTCCTGACATCTGTGCGAGATGCATTTTTTTGCAAACAAGTATTTTTGTTGCATTTGTGCTTTCCTTTCGAAGCGTACATTTGAGACATCTCAGCAGCCCTTTCTCCACTTCAGTTCCTCCTTCTGTAAAAGGGGAATAACTGGCGAGACTTCCTTGGGGACTGTAAGGTGTTTTGCAGAACAAATGTGAGGTATACGTATAAGTGAGCCTACAAAGGTCCCACCTGGGCCAATTGTGCAACACCAATCTTGGCAGCAATGTGACAGGCAACCAGATCCCTTTTGGAAGAGCCGGTCTGGCTTTGTGATGGGTGGGGCCAGCAGCACACGCTCTGCATGGAGGCCCCAAGCGGAGGCTTGCCTGGAGTGGCCCCTCGTTTCTCGTCAATCACAGTCCCCGTTTGGGGAATGCATTTGAAAGATGTCGCTGGTGAATGCACATGTGTTCTAGAGTTCCTCAGGTCCCTTCCACGGGGGTTCAGAAGTTCAATCCCAGAGGGGTGGGTTGGGTTGGATGACCTCGATGCCGGTGCAGATGCATGCGTGGAGAGCCACCTTGCCAGCGTGCAGCTTTCCTTCCTTGCCTGCTATTGCTTTAATTCATGTTGTGTCACTCCGGAGGGGCGCACAAGGGGCCAAGGAAACTGCCACCTACAATCCCCCCAATCTATAGCTGGGAGGGCAATATTTTTGATGTCAAGGGCCTCATTCTATTGGAGGAAAGTGGTTGGGGGCTGCATACCGGTGGGGACACCCCTTTCCTGTGCCCTTCGTCCATCCATCATCCAATCATTTTCTCTTCTGTTCGTATTCATTCTCTCTCACACACACACCCCTCCTCCTCCTCTTCATCATCACAGAGAGATCCAGCAACACAAGCTCAATGGGGAAAGCCCCATCGAATACGGTCAGGGTTACTTCTCCGTAAACGTGCACAGTGTTGCGCTGTAAACATGCTCAACCGAGGAAGAGTCCTGCTGCGCTTACGCAGGAGTCCTGCTGCAGGAAGTGAGCAAGTGAATGCAGCCCAGATCAGGTGGAGAAAGGCTCAGGTAGTGAGACTCTGGTAACGCAATCCTGTGCGTGTCTGCTCAGAACAGAAGCCCTCTTGCTGCGTCCCACTGAACTCAGGTGGCGTCAAGAGCACATAATGCAGGCCACCTGCTGAAGCTAAGCAGGTATGAGCCAGGTCAGTGCTTGGATGGGTGCCTGCCTGGGCTGCCCGCATCTGTTCTCCTGCTCTGAGCAGGGGGGTTGGACTTGATGGCCTTATAGGCCCCTTCCAACTCTGCTATTCTATTATTCATTCTGTAAGCCTCACCCATTTCCACACTGCCTATGCCAGCCTTCCCCAACCTGGTGCCTTCCAGATGTGTTGGAGTACAACTCCCATCATTCCCAGCCAGCATGGCCATAGGCTGCAGTTTACCTGCCCTTTGAGGAATTCAGGTACTCTGCCCTTGCCCGGTATGAGCTAATGAGCAAAGGTTGTTTGTTCTTTGGGTTAAAGATCTACTAGATCTGATGGTACGTAATCAACAGTTTACTATCTACTTGACTAGCTGTAGTAGCCTGTTAAGTCCTCCTTCAGGCCTCATGCACATGGGCAGTTATAGGCGTGTCTGCACCAGAGACAAGCCTCTGCCTCCCTCTCCCAGCCTGCTACAGTCCCAGGGGCAGAGGTCCCGAAGCACAAAGGAGAAGAGAATTCTGGGACAAAATAGTCAACAAGGCATCCCAGACAGCACAGGAAGGGACTGGGATTTACCAGGGATATGGTCTCTAGACCAGCCTTCCCCAAGCTGGAGCCCCTTCAGTTGTGTTGGACTACAACTCCCATCTGAAGGGGCACCAGGTCGGGGAAGGCTGCCCTAGAAAACAGGCACTGCCCCTTGTAAAGAGGAACCGCCGGAGGCTGTACTTGCATCAGGCCCCGCGGTGTGGCTGGGTCCCGTGTCCCGTGCGCACGGCTGCGGCTGCACTTCCTGCTGCTCCACAGCGGCGGAGGTGAAAGTTGTTTTGCAAGCAGCCGGGTGCCATTTCCGCCAGCTTCCCATCCCAGCGCTGTTTGCTGGTGACTCTTCTTCTGCCCAGCCGGTTTGCAGGGCTTGTTCCTCAGGGGCCAGGTTGAGGTTCTCATTAGACAGGGTGGCAACTCCGGGAGTCTTCGGCAGTGGGCACGGTGCCCAGGAAGAGCGTTGCAGTCCAAGTTCCCCAAAGCACCTGCCCTGCAAACGCACCTCTGGGCCAGAAACAGGCATCCTTTGCTGCTGGTGGTGGTGGATCTCTGAACTCCAGGTGCTACCTGCTCCATTCTTCTGAGTGCTTGATTGCGGGAACTAGTACTTAAATTGCCGCTTCTGTGCATGAGCTTGGAATCAATACTTAACTGCTGCTCCAATGGCTAATCCCTTGGGCACAATGGAGAGTGTAAATAAGGATGTTGGTGATAGTAAATTTAAAAAAAGGGGGGGGGATGTAAAAGACTTTCCATTTCAATTTGAACATCACCCCACCTCCACCCCGGTGAGCCCTTTGGAGCCAGCTGGCATGAAAAACGGTGGAGCAAATCACACCTTTTGCTTGTCTTTGAGGGTTTTGTGCTTTTACTTCCTTTGGGACATTGTGAACTTTGACTCCAGATCAATTCCCCTTCCCTGCCCTCCCCCCAGCACTAAGGGAAAGTGAGCCCTGTTCTCAAGTCCTCTTGAACTCGGAGGGACAAGCGAGCCGCGGAAAAGAAACCCCTCTGTTCAGAGAGAAACTCTGAATAGCAGACGTCAGCAGAGCGGCCTTCACCTCTCCCATCTCATTTTGTGGGCTTCCTTCCTAGAAGCATCTCGTTCAGTCTTCCCCAACCTGGTGCCCTCCAGATGTCCGCAACGTCATCATTCCCGGACGCATCTGGAGGGCAGGAGGCTGGAGAACGCTGATCCAGTTGGTTGATTGGTTGGCCCTTGCCGGAGACCGGATTGGCGAGATCCAGCAGGGGTGATTCTCTTGCATCTTATGCCCCATCACTTTCCAAGAGACTAAGGGCGCAATAATCCTATGCAGGTTTAGACAGAAAAAAGTCCTACAGTTCCCAGTATGCCCCAGCCAGCTCTGCTGCCTCTGGCATGCTGGGAGTTGTAAGACTTTTTTTCTGTCTAAACCTGCATAGGATTATTGCGCCCTGCGTTTCTCTGGAATACCAGGGGTGAGCGGGAGGCAAAGTGAGAGGAGATTCCTTGCATTGTTCATGGGACGAAAGCATAATGTCAACAGCACCGTCTGGGGGCTCAAGCAAGTGCCTTCACCCTTTCTAAAAGCCAGGAGAGTGGGGGGGGGAGGGCAATTGTAGTTCTTGAGGGAGCTCATTCCATAGTTTGGGGGTGACGACAGGAGAAAGCCCTTTCACAAATGGGTCTTTATGGGTCCTGGCGCCCTCCTGCAGATCTTACTAAACCAGGCAGGTTAATAGTGAGCCAGGCCGCCCCTTAGGTAGCCACGCCCTGAGCCGTTTAAAGGTTAAAACCAACACCTTGAATTCATCTAGGAAAGCAACTGGCAACTAGTGCAGGTCTTTCAAGACAGGCGTAATATTGTCCCGATACCGTGCACTGGTTAGCAGCCTAGCTGCTGTGCCTTGCACCAATTGAAGCTTCTGCACAGTCTTCAGGGGTAGCCCCAGGTGGAGCACACTGCAGTAGTCTAAATATGATCTAACCAAGGCATGGATCATTGTGGCCAAGTCAGACCAGCTCAGCTGGCGCACCAAGCACAATTGTGTAAATGCACTTCTTGCCACTGCTGCCACCTGAAGATCCAGGGGCAGCGTAGGGGCGAGGCGCACTCCCAAGCTATGGACCTGATCCTTCAGCAGGAGCACAACCCCTTCCAGCACAGGTTGAACCCCAGTCCCCAAATCAAGCTTTCTGCAGACTCTCTTGTCTGAGTTTAACCTCAGCTTTTGCCCACATCCACCCCATTATCAAACCCTGGCAAGGTTCAAAAGTTAAGAACGAAAAGACAGACTAGCTACACAAGGCCTTCTGATTGGTAGCACCAGCATTCTAGGACCCATCCTCCTTGAAGCCCCTCTTTGGCCTTTTTATTAAGCAAAGCTTCCTGACCTCATGAGCCATGCTGGATCTGGTTGATTTACATATGTTTGTATCTCTCAGTCCTAAATAATAAAATCCTGAATGGAGTAAAAACCCAAAAGACCACCGCAAACCAAATATTCCAGGCTGTTGCTGGCTTCACCATCGCTCCTTCAGACGGGACAGTGGAAATTGGCTCGTTTATCTGCCAGTTCCCACAACTAGCACGGAGGGTGTGGCTAGCTGTGGCTTTGTTCACCCCAGCTCAGAGACTGCCTCTGTGAAACAGGTCACGCGCGGGCTCTGCCGTGGATCTCCCTGAACACTTGCAAGGAAGGGGGTGGTGGTTTGTAAATGTGGAGGTAGAAGAGAAGTGCCCAGCAGTGCCAGCTCCAGGTTTTAGAGGGCCCCTCGGGGCAAGACGCCCTCAACAGGTCCCCTCACTTGGTGACTCGGTTTGCATGATAATGGCGGGGGAAATCAGGGATGGGGACTCGAGGACTCGACTCGTGAGTCGGACTGAGTCCCCCCTCTGACTCGACTCGGACTCGAGTCCCAATATTTTTAATGGGACTCGAGACTCGACTCGGGACTCGAGACCAAGGACTCGTCAACATCCCTGGGCTGTTGACGAGTCTTCTGGCTGTGCCAGAAGGAGCGTGATCACCGGTGAAGAGCACATGGAAGCGAGGTGCGCCGCTGCTCAGCCACTATGGACAGCTACCAAGAGCGCAGCCCCAACGATGTGTTGAGATTTATTTTGATTGATGTGTTGTTGTGGGAGGTTGGGGTTAGGGTCAGACATTTGGGGTTTGGCTGCCTCTGCCTGCCTGTTTGGGGTTCCCAGCCTCCTCTGCCTGCCTGGTCTCTTCTTGACCTGTTCAGCAGTTGAATTGTCCAAGACAAAGGCCTCTGCCTGCCTGCTTTGGGGTTCCCTGCCTCCTCTGCCTGCCTGGTTATTTTGGGTTTGTCTGCCTGGTCTGTTCTTGCCAAAATCAGTTGCAGAGTTTTGAAATAAAAAGGCACACTTGTGCCTAGAATTTATTTAAGCCACACATCTGAAGTAGCCTTATTTTGTTGGGGGGAAACCCCATTGATTTTAATAGGGACTCGTGGAGTCAGTTTTGGGAGTGACTCAGGACTCGTGACTCGTGAGTCACCATTTTGGACCAAGGACTCGGACTCGAGACTCGGGTCCAAAGACTCGTGACTCGACTCGTGACTCGAGACCAAGGACTCTTCAACATCCCTGGGGGAAATAAGCCACAGTGGATTATGTCCCCCACTGTGCATGCGAGGGTAGTTTGCGAAATCACCCTTGCAGGCGCAGCTTGCTGTGCTGTGCGAACCCGGCCCGGCGAGGCTGGCGCTCGTTACTGTGGTTCACAAGCCACCCCAGAACCCTAAAATAGCGTATGGATTCTGGGCTTCTTAACCACGGCAACAAGCCACCCTCACTGGGTTTGCACGATATGGCAAGCCGTGCCAGCCAGGGTGATTAATGCAAATTCCCCCGACATGTGACAGGCACACACAGTGGGGAAATATGCCGCCGTGGCTTATTTCCCCCGCTGTGTTGGTGCAAACTGGGCCAGTGAGCCTGCTTTTTCACTGCCATTGCCGCCGGCTCTCTCATCGTAGCTCCCACTTGCGAGGCAGAGAGATCCAGGGAGCAAGTTGGCCGTGGCATCTGCTGCTCCTCCTCGCCACCTCCGTTGTCTGGGCCAGAGCGAGAGGCAGGTGGAGAAGCAGGCTGCAGTGGGGAAGAGGAGGAGCAATGACAGGGGGCTTTTGCCAGTGGGCCCCTGCTGGGGTGTGGGCCCTTGACAAGTGCCCGACCATTCCTACCCTTGACGCCAGCCCTGGAAGTGCCTATGGTGGACCTGACACGGCCGAGAAGGCAGATGGTTCTGGGAAAGCTCGCAAGAGTTCGCTGCCTGCTGTTGCTTGGCTCCAGCAGCTGATATTCAGAGGTTCGCTGCCTCTGCCCTTGGAGGTTCCAAACAGGTGTAGCACCGTGACTGAGCAATGAATCAGGAAGCTTCGTGTGGGCATACATGGTGGCCTTAGGCAAGTTGTTCCGCTTCAGCCTGCCCAGTTGCGAGATGGGAATAATAATAAGTGACTTGCCTTGCAGCAGGAGTGGAGAGCCTCTTTCCGCCCGAGGGCCAAATTCCTTTTAGGAGAAACTCTCAGGGCTTCTGCATTCCAGTGGTGGGTGGGCCAAAGGCCAAAGGGGCGGGGCCAAAATACCCAAGAATGCCGGCATTTGTTTTTAGCTTTGGGCTCTTCCCGCCAGTGCCGAGCCTTCGGAGAGGCCTTTTAGATGGGGGGGGAGCGAGAGCCGCACAGAAGCCAGAAAACCACACAACCATCATCGGGGGGGGGGGGGCCTTCTAGGCAAGGATCTTTCCCCCAGGCCGGAGGTTCCCCACCCCCACCTTACAGGGCTGTTGTAAGGATTACAAGATAATGTACTTGGAGCACTTTGAAAATTCTGGAGTGCTGTAGAAATGCTCAAGTATTGTTTTATGATTCTGTTTAGCTGCCACGATGAGAAGCCATTAAGAGAACTCTCCTCCTCCTCTGTCCATTTGCCCAACTCGTGCTGCAAAATTGTGCTGAGATCGGCCCATGAGATGGACTTTCCCCACAATCTGTCCTGGGGAATTTGCAGTCAGAGACTCCTGTTCCGGAGGGGCTCCTAATCCATTGCAGCTTTAATTTGGAGCTTCATAGGAGCTATCCGTGGTGCTGAACTCCAACCCCCCCCCAAACAGGCTCACCACCATGGAGCACCATGGAGAGCTCCTATAAGGCTCCAAATAAAACCTGCAATGGATTAGGAGCCCCACCGAAATGGGCGTCAGCAGCCTCCCCTGCCACCCCACCCCATATGTGGAGGGTGCACTCCTCCTGTGCTGGAGTGATACCGCGAGGGAGCTAACTGAAATAATTAAACCAACATGGACCCGCAAATTAAACCTCATTTCACAAGTTTGAAGGGAGGGACCCTGGTTTTAAGAGGGCTGAGAGGCTGACTCCAGCTGGCTCCTTAAGAAGGTGCATCGCGACATAGTTTGCCTTCTGTTCCTTGACTAAGGACACCCAAGGAGGCAGTGGCAGACCGGTCAGTGAAAGCAGAGCCAACATCTGCTGGCGCGACTTGCTCAAGCTGATTCTAGCCCTCGTCCAAAATGCCTGCCGGGCGAAGCATACATTTTATGTGCCTGGATGCCGATGGAAGTGCTGGTTGACTGTCAGCTTGTTCTCCTCCCCTGAGCCAAGCCCAGTTCTCTGCCTCCACTGTTCTTCATCTAGGACTCTCCATTAGGGACAGGGGAACGGAGAGAAGGCGTCGGTGCACCTCCTTTCTTTTCTGCTCTATCCCCACCCTTATCCTCTCTCTCTCTCCCTGGTTGCCTATTGTATGTGTCCAGGCACATCCTTTCTCTAACCACACGCAATATCTACTAACCGGAGGAGCCGGAACAGGCGCCTCGTGATGCCTTCTTTGTCAGGGCCGCTCTGGAAAGGCCTGGCTGGCAGGAAGCCCGTGTGTGTGCGTGTGTGCGTGTGTGCGCGCGGCGCGCACGGGCGTGGGTAAGCCAGGAGTGGGCCCACATTCCCAGCGCTCCAACACAGAGAGGGAGGAATGGCCCTGTGATGCCAGGGGCTCTCTCCACCTCTGGTGAGGTTCTGGCACGAGAGCCAGAGGAGGTGATGCGGTTGCCTGCAGGGCTCTGCGGAGACATGCGCCCACTCACCATGGCAATGCGCAGCCTTGGCCAAAAGTGCTGCGGCATCTCAGGCGCTTTACTGTGGCTCAAATCTTGATGAGCAAGGAGAGCGGTTAGATTTCATAGATCACAGAGTCGGAAGGGGCCTACAAGGCCATCGAGTCCAACCCCCTGCTCAGTGCAGGAAACTAGAGGAGGGGACTCCCATCCAAGTAATACCCAGGCCTGACCCTGCTTAGCTTTCCACGCTCAGACAAGCTGAGCCAGCGTGAGCCACAGGGATCAGAGCAAAGGATCTGTCTAGTCCAACAGCGAGTTTCCCGCAGTGGCCGGCCAGATGCGCTTCCGGGAAGCATACAAGTGGCACCACAAGGCAGTGTCCCCGTGAGCATGGCAGTTTTTGTTAGCAATCGTGGCTGATGGCCACTGATAAGGATGCAAGGGGAGCCCTGCTGGATCAGGTCCGCCTAATCCTGGGGTCTCCAGCATGGTGCCCATGGATCCCCACCCCCTCCTACTTTGCATTTTACTTTTTTTAATTAAAAAAAAAAGGAATTGGCAGGGCTGGTGACTCCTGTTTCGGAGGGGCTTCTAATCCATTGCAGGCTGTATTAGCGGAGCTTTACAGGAGCTCTCCATGGTGCTGAACTCCACCCCCCCAAAATAAGATCACTGCCATGGAGCACCATGGAGAGCTCCTATAAAGCTCCAAATAAAACCAGCAATGGATTAGGTAGCCCCTCCAAAATAGGAGTCACCAGCATCCCCTTGCAGGCCGGCATGCTGCAAAGCAAAGTACTGGCCTCCAACACCGCCCTCATTCCCAAGAATGCTTCTGCCCCCCCACCGCACCCCATGGGCCTCAGAGGCATGCTGAGAAGATGAGAAAGGCAGGTGGCTGCAGCCCAAGACCTTGTTTTGAAGCACGTCCAGCTGCTCAGAAAAAAAAGGAAAAGCTAACTTTGGGGTGGCAGGTGAAAGAGGTGGGGTGGGGAGCGATGGAGAGTGTTTTGCCTGTGTCGTGCTTTTTATCTATTCATTTATTGCATTTAGAGCCTGCCTTTTTATCCTCAGCACAACCCTGTGAGGTAGGTTAGCCTGAAAATCAGTGACCCGCCCAAAGTCAACCAGTGAGCTTTGTGACAGGGTGGGGACTAGAACCCGGGTCTCCCGAATTCTGGTCCAACACTCACAGCTACGCCCCCATGTCTGTGTGTGCGAGTGTGTTAGCTAGTTGGTTGGTTTTGACATGGTCCGCGGTGTGTGTCTGTGTGTGTTTTGTGTGTGTGTTTCCCTGTTTTTTGGGGGTGGAGGATTTGCCTCCGGGTGTGTGTTTCTCAAAGCATCACCAGTTTGCCTTCTGTGAAATGAATCTTTGGTTGTGCTTTGTGATGTAACATCTGGGGCCCTCCTCCGACTGCCACCTCCAAGAGAGGCTCGGTTGGTGGCAACGAGGAGGAGGGCCTTCTCGGTGGTAGCCCCCAATTATGGAACAAGCTCCCCACTGAGACCCGCCTGGCGCCAACCTTTCTGCGCCAGGTTAAGACTTCCCTCTATGCCAAGGCATTTAATAGTTAGGAGCTCGGAATAGCACGGGGGGGGGGGGATTGTCACCTGTAGACTCAGTTTTATTAGTTTTTTTATTGTTATTTTAAACTGTGTTTTTAAAATTTGGTTTTTAATCTTTTAAACTATTTTGTATGTTATTGTTGTTTTTATGTATAATCTATTGCGAACCGCCCAGAGAGCTTCGGCTGTGGGGCAGTATATAAATGAAATGAATGAATGAATGAATGTTGAATTTTGTGGGTCGAAAAAAGTGGCTCTCTGATTTGGAGCTCAGAGCCCAGCTCTGCCTTGCGCTTGAGTAAGTTAACTTTCTTGCACTCTCGTGGTTCGGTTTTTCTTCTTGGAAATGGGTGGCCGGCTGCGCTCACTGTGGCAGCCATTTCATGAACGCACAAGCCGCCCCACCCACAGCTTCTGTCTCACGAGAGCGCCCATGACACACTCCCAGAATTCCAACTGTGCCCATCAGCCCCAGAAGGTTGGGGACCCCTGATCTAGCCTAGCGCCCTGTTTCCCACAATGGCTAGCCTTCGGGAAATCCACAAGCAGGCCTTGTAGGCAACACCCCTCTCCTGCTCTTTGCTCCCAGTGACTGGCTCTTCAAGGTAGACAGCCTCTGATGCTGCAGATTAGTTATCCCCTTAGAAGAAAGCCCTTGACCTCGGAGGCACCGTAGGCAGCTGCCAGCAAAGCTGGAGGAGTGTTGGAGGTGATTTTTGCCTCTCCATCCTCTTTTTATGAAATTTTCCTCTAGACGGGCCTTTGAATATAAGAGCCCTGCTGGATCAGGCCAAGGGTCCATCTAGTCCAGTATTCTATCCACTGAGTGGCCAATCAGCTGCCCACGGGATCCCACAAGCAGGACAGGAGTGCAACAGCACCCTCCCGCCCATGTTCTCCAACAACTGGAGTACATAGGGATACTGCCTCTGATACTGGAGGTAGCATATAGCCAATCAGGACTAGGAGCCATTGTTAGCCTTCTCCTCCATGAATTTGTCCAATCCCCTTTTAAAGCCCTCCAAATTAATGGCCATCACTACATCCTGTGGAATTAAGTTCCATAGTTTAACTCTGAGCTGTGTGAGGAAGCCCTTCCTTTTATCTGTCTTGAATCTCCCATCATTCAGCTTTATGGGATGACCCCGTTGGGTTCTAGTATTAAGAGAGAGGGAGAAAAATGTCTCCCTGTCCACTTTCTCCACACCGTGCATAATTCGGTACACCTCTATAAACATGTCTCCCCTTACTTACCCTTTTTCTAAGCTAAACAGTCCCAGATGCTGCAAGCTTTCCTCACAGGGGAGTTGCTCCAGCCACTTGATCATTTTAGTTGCCCTTTTCTGCACTTTCTCCAACTCTACAAGTGCGGTCACACTATAGATTTGTATAAGGGCAGAATAATCTTGGCAGTTTTATTTTCAGTTCCTTTCCTAATTATGCCTAACATGAAGTTTGCCTTTTTCACAACCGCTGCACACTGGGTCGACATTTTCATTGAGCTGCCCACCACGATCCCAAGATCTCTAGAGATGGCATGCTGCCAGGGGCTAGGCTGGGACTGAAGAGGCCATAGGATTCTCATATCTTGGCCTCCCCCTCCCCCCCACCCACCAGAACACCCCCCTTTTTCTCCCTCCAACCTCAGGAAGCAGCCAGCATAGCTCTTTCCGCACTGGATGCGAGAGGGAGGGGGATCAAGAACTTAGAGGTCCCCTGCCGAGGATGAGGTAGTGTCTACAGCCTCGGGAGGAGGACTCTGAACAATCTTGGGATGTTCTCCCAGGAACCATAGGATTACTCTCTTATTTATTTAAAGTATGTTTATCCTACTCAGTCACCAGAAATGGCTCCCGGAATGGCTTACCATCGATCATTAAACAAGACAGTCCCTGCCTACAGGTTTACCATCTAAAAAGGAACACGGCACACAAGGAAAAGGGGAGGGTGAGGGAAGAGGGAAAAAATTAAGTAAACTTTCAGCAGGGCTGGTGGAATGGCCCTGCTTCCCCTCTCATCTCCGGGGGGGGGGGGGGACGACGACATGGGATGACAGTCCAACTGGAACAGGCCCCGATGTCCCCTGTGCCTGTTCCTGTGTCCCTCACTCCTTCTGGGTTCCACATAGCTATGATGGCTCCTTGTGGAGAGACCTCTGCTCCACCTATAGGCACACACACATGGGGCTTTCCAGCAGTTCCTCAAGGCTTAGTTCTTCCGTGAAGTTTTCGTCTTAACCCTTCAGTCCCTCGCCCCACAGCTGAAGCCAAGCCTATAATGCACGTCACTGCCTCTGCTTGCGTAAATAATTCTCTGTCAGGCTTGCTTCCCTTCTTCCTCTCTGCTCTCTGTTGTAGCCACCCTGGCCTCTCCCTCTAGCTTTTTAAATGTTGTCTCCCTGTCAACATTTTGGATGGAACCATGAACACGCGATCCATGATCCCGAAGCCCACAAGGGCCAAAAGAACGTGAATGCAGGCAGGTGTGCGGTGGGGGTGAGGGTTTCACTTGCAGGGGAGGAGAGATGGGTGCTGAATTCCTCCTGCATCTCTCAATTCTTTCCTGCAAATACCTCCCTCCAGGTCCCCCCCCCTCCACTGCTGAAAGATGTACTTCTGATTTTGGAGCATGGTGGTGGTGCAGAGGTTAAAAACAGCCAAATATTTAGAAGGCGAAAACAGCAGGCAGGGAACGGGTTAAAAAAAAATCCTGCCCCCCCAATTCTCCCTGCTCATGTCCCTGCTTCACTCCAGCCCTGCATATGTCTTTGGGAGAGAAACAAGTGGCATTTCCCCCTTGTAATGTGCAATTCTATTGGAAGCTCCTTCAGGCAGAGATCTCTGCCTTTCCCTCTCCTTTATGTGTTGCTTATATTATTATAGAAAAAAGGAGGGTAAGGAGAGACTCATAGAGGTGTACCAAATTATGCACAGTGTGGAGAAAGTGGACAGGGAGACATTTTTCTTCCTCTCTCATAATCCTAGAACCCAAAGGGGTCACCCCATGAAGCTGAGTGGTGGGAGATTCAGGACAGACCAAAGGAAGGACTTTTTCACACAGTGCATAGTTAAACCTTGGAATTCACTTCCACAGGATGTGGTGATGGCCACCAATTTGGATGGCTTTAAAAGGGGATTGGACAAATTCATGGAGGAGAACGCTATCGATGGCTCCTAGTCCTGATTGGCTATATGCTTCCTCCAGTATCAAAGGCAGTATGCCTGCGTACACCAGTTGCTGGGGCACATGGGTGGGAGGGTGCTGCTGCACTCATGTCCTGCTTGTGGGTATCCCAGGAGGGCAGCTGGTTGGCCGCTGTGTGAACAGAATGCTGGATGAGATGGACCCTTGTTCTGATCCAGCAGGGCTCGTTCTTATGTTCTGATTGTATAAAATACAATGTGCATTAAAAATAATAGTATATTTTCTTGCATATGTGGTCGATGACGAAGGTGGTGGGCTGGCAGAGTAGCTACTGTCAACAAATACCTTTTGCACATAGAGAGCTGAAGTCATTCGTATGATTCTGTGCAGCAAGTGCACCTGTGTAACACGCAAGCGTGCAAACACACGTCAAACACATCCACACATTGTGTTTTTAAGCATACATCCTCCCACATGTCAATAATAATAATAATAATAATAATAATATTTTATTTATTACCCGCCTCTCCATCTAGATCGAGGCGGGGAACAACAGAAAATATAAAATACCTAAACTAAAACAACACAATATATACTATTAAGCATCTTAAAACATCCTAAAAACATCTTAAAACATCTTAAAAACATCTTTAAAAACATCTTTAAAACATCTTTAAAACATCCTAAAATTCCGCCGGATAGGCCTGCCGGAAGAGTTCAGTCTTTATGGCTTTTTTAAAGTCCAAAAGACTGACAAGTTGACGTATCTCCTCCGGCAGGCCATTCCATAATCTGGGAGCAGCAGAAGAAAAGGTCCTCTGGGTAATGCTAGTCAGCCTAGTTTTGGCTGACTGAAGCAGATTCTTCCCAGAGGACCTAAGTGTGCGGGGTGGATTGTACGGGAGAAGGCGATCCTGTAGGTAGCCTGGACCCAAACCATGTAGGGCTTTAAAGGTAATAACCAACACTTTATACTTCGCCCGGAAACTGATTGGCAGCCAGTGGAGTGCTTTTAAAACTGGTGTGATATGGGCACCCCTAGGTGTACCAGCAACCAGTCTGGCTGCCATATTTTGCACTAATTGAAGCTTCTGGACTAGGTATAAAGGTAGCCCTATGTACAGCGCATTACAGAAGTCGAGCCTCGAAGTTACCAGTGCGTGCACTACCGTCTTTAGGTCTTCCAACTCTAGGAAGGGGCGCAGCTGGCGTATCATCCGAAGCTGATAATAGGCACTCCTAGCCGTCGCATCTATCTGGGATGTCATTTGGAGCGACGGATCCAGGAGCACCCCTAAGCTGCGAACACAGTCTTTCAGGGGGAGTGTAACCCCATCCAGAACTGGTTGACATACCTCCAAACCCAGGTTGTGGCCTTTGACAGCAAGCACCTCCGTCTTGTCTGGATTCAATTTCAGTTTGTTTTCCCTCATCCAGCCCATTACTGCCTCCAGGCATTTATTCAGAGGAGACACACTATCCTTAGCTGATGCTGTTGACGAAGGCATAGAGAAATATATTTGGGTGTCATCAGCATACTGATAGCACCCCGCCCCATGCCTCCGGATGATCTCTCCCAGCGGTTTCATGTAGATATTAAATAGCATTGGGGAAAGAATAGCTCCTTGTGGCACGCCACATAGCAGCTCCTTTTTGGAGGAGCAGCTATCCCCAAGCATCACCATCTGGAACCTACCCGAGAGGTAGGACCGGAACCACTGAAGCACAGTGCCCCCGATTCCCAGTCCCCTCAGGCGTTCCAGAAGGATACCATGGTCGGAGCGCAAGACATGCAAGCAACGCATAAAATAATGTCATGTGTTGGAGCATCTTAGAGCTAACATGGGCGCATGGCTGACCCACTGGTGAAGGGCCAGACAGAGGTCAGGGCCCCCCAAGGGCGGGTTACAATCTAAAGTTTAGCACTGGGGAGAAAACAGAGAAAAGGGTGCGATATGAAGGATGAAATTACATATTTATCTGCATGATTTACAGTGCCATCCAACGTGGCTGCCCGTAACCATCCGAACTCAGCATCCAAGCAAGGACAGAAGGAGCACAGAGGTGAAGATCGCCTCCGTGCTTCTCCCACCCTGCAAAACACTTAGACGGCCGATTTCTGCCATCTAAGTGTTTTGCCCCTGCTCATGAGGAGGAAGGGCTGAGGGGCCGCCGTGATACATCATATCACGGTGGAGGTTCACTCCTCCCCTCCCTGCCCCCCGGAATGCCCCCCCCCCAGCACCAGCTCCGAAGTCAGTCTTCCGACTTTGGAGCTGCAGCTGGCATGGAAAGAACTGTGCCAGCTGCAAGGGCAGAGGGAGGGCGCTCCGAGGTCAGAGTTCCAGCTCCGAGCTTGGAACATATTTCCGAGGTCAGAGCTGGAACTCCGAGCTTTCCTGTGGCCATCTAGACAGCATCTAGCAGCCATAGGACTGTGCCCTTAGTGCAGCCTTCCCCAACCTGGTGCCCTCCAGATGGTGGGAGTTGTAGTCCAACACATCTGTAGGGCACCAGTTGATGGAAGGCTGATTTAGTGCCAGCCACATATGATTTATAATTAGTAACATACGTTAAAAGGGCACAGAAACTGTTGTTTGTTAATTCCCATTCTGCACTCTCTTGGTCTCCCTGTCAATTTTGAGGGAGTGCTTTTAGCAAGGAGGGTCCATAGTCAGATCCAAAAGAGGACAGGATTCCTGCAGTTTTAACAGTTGTTCAGAGGAGGGAATTTCAGCAGCTGCAGCTACTGAAATCCCCTTTCCTACACAACTATTAAAGGTGCAGGAGTCCTTCTATCCTCTCTTGTATCTGGCCACCCTCACACACAGTTCAGCAGTAGAATACCTGCTTTGTATGGAGAAGGTCCCCAGTTCAATCCCTGGCATCTCCAATTCAGAAAGGGTCAGGGAATGACAAACTTCTCCCACTCTAAGACCCTGGACAGACGTGGTTAGGTAGAGATGTACGTTTGCAACCCTGCGTGCAAGCAGGAGCGTAATTGTCAGAAAATGTTTGCAATTTCCTGAGCTTGCATCCACAGAAGTCCTTCCTTTATCTACCCTGAATCTTCCACTGATCAGCTTCATGGGACGACCCTGTGGGGTTTTAGAGTATTAGGAGAGAGGGAGAAAAATGTCCTCCTGTCCACTTTTCTATTCTCTTACACAAGCCTTCCCCAAGCTGGTGCTCTCCAGAAGTATGGGACCACAACCACCTCTCCCATCCAATGGGTATGCTGTCTGGGGATGATGGGAGTTGTAGCCCAACACATTTGGAGAGTAAGGAGTTGGGGAAGGCTTTTCTTTACACGGAGATGTTCTGTTTTGTCTATGGTAACTGCAAAAGGGCACCGTTGACAGCTGATGACATAGGAATGGCATTCATTGTCATGCAGGTGAATGAGGTGTTGATGGAGCGACTGGTGATGATGCTGAAAATGATGTTTTTTTCCAGCAACAGCAGCAACGGCCATGGAGATGAAGGGCAGAATTAGGCGGGTCAATCTAATAAAAGGACTATTGCCAATTAAAGAGCTTTTAAGAACATAAGAACAGAAAAGAGCCCTGCTGGATCAGAACAAGGGTCCATCTCATCCAGCATTCTGTTCACACAGTGGCCAACCAGCTGTCCTCCTGGGAAACCCACAAGCAGGACATGAGTGCAGCAGCACCCTCCCACCCATGTGCCCCAGCAACTGCATACTGCCTTTGATACTGGAGGAAGCATACAGACATCAGGACTTATAGCCATTGATAGCCTTCTCCTCCATGGTTTTGTCCAATCCCCTTTTAAAGCCCTCCAAATTGGTGGCCATCACTACGATCTTGTGGAAGTGGATTCCATAGTTTAACTCTGCCGCTGTGTGAGGAAGTCCTTCCGTTTATCTGTCCTGAATCTCCCACCCATCAGCTTCATGGGGTGACCTTGCTGGGTTCTAGTATTATGAGAGAGGGAGAAAAATGTCTCCCCATCCACTTCCTCCACACCAGGCATCAGGTTGCAATCCTACACACACTTATCTGGCAGAAAGCTCCGTAGCTTACTTCTGGGTAAATATGCACAGGATTTCACTGTTAGATTATTGATCCAATCTAATACCTACTACTTACCTGCTGTGAGTAAGTCCTATTGAACTCAATGGGACATACTTCAGAGTAGGCCTGTATACAATTCCTCTGTAAATTGGCACATAAGAAACAACATCTGTGATGAAAAACACTTAGCTGTTTCAGGTGATGCATGTGCATGTTGCAACAGGCGTAATCTTAGAAGAGGCCTTCCCTCTCCTCTCTTCCACATGCAGGCAGGCCTCTTCTGAGACGATGTCCCTCTCTTAAAAATAATAATAATAATAATAATAATAATAATAATAATAATAATAATAATGCATTCCTATTAAAAAACCAGGAAACTCTTTTTTTAAAAAAATCTGCTGACCAGTTAGCTGGGGCACCTTTTTAGTTGGTCAAACTGTTTTTCATCGATTCATCAGCTAAACGTTGCAGCTCTAATAGATAATAATAATGAGAATAATACAGCAACAGAGATGTATATGTATGTGGGTGCATGACACTGCGAAAGGGCCAGTTTTTTTGCTCAGAGGAGCGTACTGTATAGCTGAAAGTGCAGGGGTGTTCGGCTGCCGCATTCATGGCTGGGAATGACGGGGGGGGGGGGATATGCAGGTCTAATGTTTGCCAGAAGGGCAGGAGAGAAGGATAAGAAGCAACAGAGAGAGGGAGAGAGGCTGGGAGGGGGGCAGCAGGTAGCCTAGCCCCGTTGGTTGCTGCTGGCGCGTTGCTGTATTCAGGTTTCAGCGTGCCAATGTCACTTGTTGCATCCGTGCAAGGCATGACTGGTGAAAGGGAAAACATTGTTCTATCAGCCCTTCGAGCTCTCTGGTTAAGGCACACAGTCATTTGACACCGTTGGGCTATCAACACAAGAGCATTTGAGCTTCCGAAACAGGAGGCTCCAGCTCTTGTTCTTTCCTGAAATTCATGCCTTCAGCCCTCTTACTGCATTCTCTGAGAATCGGGATGTTTTACTCAGCGGTAAGGGGGGGAGCATGCTGCACATGCTCAGAGGCACACTGTTATTACACCCCATGCTTTGGGGATGCCACCAGCTTTGGATGGAGAACCTCTCGACCCCGTTGTGATGTGGATGAGCACCGGATTACGCCGTTGCGACTGTGCGGATCCCAGGAGAGAAAAGCATCCTGTGCTGCCTTCGAGGTCGTGGCTGTGCATCGGCAGAAGCCACAGTTCTTTGGCAGAACTGAGCCAGCGGCCGGATGTGCTAGCCACCGTGACACTGAAATCGTTGGTGCAGAGTGCCTGGTGAGCAGCTGAAGCCGAAATCCCTACTTTGGGGCACCGCACCTGCTTTTCCCCATAGCAGCTTGGCTTCCTGGCACGTAGCTTGGCTTTCTTTCCTGGGTCCCCTTGGAGCTATTTGCTCTGAGGTTTACCAGCCTCTGGACAGGGAACTGGGCTAGACGTGATTGTAACACCCCAGTCCCCAGATCGAGCATTGCTGGCCAAGCCGTCTCCTCCAAGATTACGCATTGCTGAGGACTCCGCTACTATAAGGCAGCCTTCCCCAACCTGGACTGCAGCTCCCATCATGCCCAGCCAGCATGGCCATTGGCCATGGGAGTTTGCCAGGGCTGGATTAGGGCCAGCGGATGCCCGAAGCACAGCCCAATAATGGTGCCCCCTCGGCCCTTCCATTGCTTAGCTGGCAAGACATTAAGACTCAATCAGTGCTGAAGGTGAAAGAAGACATTAAAAATTCAGGTTTTTTTCAAGGCCATCCGCCACGCCAGAACACACAACTACATTAAATATAAACAGTTTTTTATTATATTTATTTAACACTAAATAGCAGCAAGCAATATAAGCCAATCACTTACTTATAACTAGGGCAACAGAAAGAAATACACATTTTCATCACTGTTTCATGCATATATTTTTAAAAAAAAACTGTTATAAGGGGGAAATGCAAATGCAAAAATTTGTGGTACTCTGGTACTCTGTGGTGCCCCACTTCCCTTGGTGCCCTGAGCACGTGCTTATATTGCTTAATGGTTAATCCAGGGCTGGAGTTTGCCATCCAACACATCTGGAGAGAACCAGATTGGGGTACAGTGATGCACTTGTTGACTACGCAACATCCCTGTTCTCCATTGACTTAAAAGACCAGAATGTTGTGTTCTTTTCACTCAAGATAAATGTGGAAACACAATTATCCTATGGTTTTGAATTAACCATTCAAAACATGCCTCAGCAGCGAGAGGACTGCATGGGGCCTAAGGTTCGTGCACATGCATTTACGCGCCTGTGCACTAGAGACAGCCTCAGTGTGCATTCCCCATTCGGAGAGTTAAGTTCTAGAATAACAAAGCCAGTAACTCAGTTTCACAAAATTTTAACCATGGAACCCTCCAAATGCTCAGTTTTCGACAGAGATTTAGGGACAATGTTGGATTATTGGTATATAGGGACAACATAGATATGAGGACAATGTTGGATTATTGGGTTTTTAAAAAGTTATTATCATCATCATCATCATCATCATCATCATCATCATCATCATCATCATCTTGTAAAATGCCTACAATATACTAAGAACTGTACATTGATTTAAAATATGAACGTCCCTGCCTGCAGGCTTAAAAGACACAAAAGGAAAAAAGGAATGGGATGCAGGTGGGATTCACCTTTAAGTGCAACCTGAAAAATGGGGCTCTGTTTTAACATATATTGTACCTCTTTCTCCTTGTCCCTCAGTCTTTCTCAGCCCATATCTGCACTGCAGTCATATTAGTTAACAGTAATTCCTTTTCCCAAGAGAATTCTGGGAAATGTAGTTCTGTGTGTGTGTGTGTTTTTAGATCCTTAACAGTTCATTCCCAGGATATTTCAGGGAGAAACTGTGACAATAAAGAGTGCTCATGCCCCCCTCCATGTGTTGAAAGAATGTGCAGAGTACTGCAGGGCAAGGCCCACCGCTGGAGCGATGCATCACCTCCCACCCTACTGACAAACATCTGGTGGACGTTCAGGAGAAAGTTCTCTGAATGCACATCCTTCTGCACAGAGAGGAGGTGGAAATTGCAAGGAAGCAGATTTTGGCTAAACATTAGGAGAAACTTCCTAAGGGCATGAGCTGTTCTAGAGTGGCGCCGACTGCCGCAGGAGGTGGTGGATTTCTCATCACTGGAGGTATTTAAGCAGAGGCTGGAAGGCCATCTGCCAGAGATGCTGTAGCTCCCAGCATCATTGAGCAGGGGGTTGGACTAGATGGCCTCCAAGGTACCTTCCAACCCTAAAATTCTATGATTCTATGACTTTCCTTCTCCTCAAGTCCCTCCCCTTCTCTTTCTTCTTACCACCCGCCCCCGCTGCATTCTCGGTGCAGCCCATCTTAAACCAGGATGACTTCTGGGTCTCCTTCTGCTCGCTTTTTCCGTGATGCTGCTTGGGTGGCCCTGGATGCATCATCTAGCCTGACCAGCCGTGCAGGGATAATGCAAGATAAGAACAGCTTGTAGTCCTCCCTAGGCCCTCAGGATGGGGTGGGGACCAAGGGATATTCTCCACAAAAGTTGCAGTTCATCTTCCCTGCAGGGGTTCTGACTGCAGCTTTTCTGGAGCTGGCAACGGGCAAGGCCGGATTCCTATGCACCGTCAGTTCTCCTCTTCAGCCTCCTTGTTTTTCAGTTCTTCTGCTGGGACACGCTCACTCCCGAGGGAAGCGTCTCCCCTGCCCTGCTGGAATGTTCCCATGAGGCAACCAACCTCAAAGTTGCGTGCCCAGGAGAGATGCTGCCGTGTGCGTTTGTGATGTGTTGTGATGTTATCTTCTGGAGTCAGCTGGGCCTGGCTCTGGCATCTGAGACTTCCAGCTTCCTCTCTCCCTTTTACCTCTGTTGACATTCTAGCCGGCTCTCCAAAGGCAGATGGAGTCGGTAACTGCAGACAGTTGATGGATTCTTGCCCCCAAGAGGACCAAAGTGGCCACACAGTGGCTGTGGCCCTTTGAGGTCCCCTTCCATCACCTGTCTCTTTGTTGCAATGTAATAATACTTTTGGGGTGGTTCACATTACTGGATGGAACGCCGTAAGAATGACCTTCGTAACAATGGCTCGTTTGGTTCAACATCCGTATCCCAGCCTCTCCCAACCTAGTGTCCTCCAGCTGTTTTAGACTTCAACTCCCACTGGCCCAGCCAGCATAGCCAATGGTCAGGAATGTTGGGAATTGGATGTAGTCCAAAACATCTGGAGAGGTCGCAGAGGCTGCTTGACTCTTGAGCCTTTCCCCATAGTGAAGGCGCTCTAAGTTCCAGTATCGATTCAAAGGCAGTATGCCCAAGTACTCCAGTTCCTGGGGAACATGGGCAGGAGGGTGCTCTTGCGCTCATGTCCTGCTTGTGGGATCCTGTGGGCAGCTGGTTGGCCGCTGTGTGAGCAGAGTGCTGGACCAGATAGACCCTTGGTCTGATCCAACATGGCTCTTCTAACGTTCTTATGTGGACTGACCTTTTCTAGTACTTAGGTCAGCCTGTTACTGTAACCATTGTGGGTCTCATCCAGAATCATCTCTCGGGACAAAATGCAGGATCCACCCCAGTGGGGCAGATGGGACTGGGCAATTTGGTGCTGAGGAAGGTGGAGAATAGAGCTGGCATGGACTTGCTCCCCCAAATTATCCTCTGCTCATTTTGTCTTTGGATAGTCGCTAAGCGATTCTCTGGATATTTGCCGAACATTCACCAGCTGTTTCAAATCTCTATTAGGCAATGAATGAGATTCAGTTTGGATATTTGACCACAGGCACGCAATGGTATTTCACATGGATACAATTCCTTTTATGAAACCTAGCCAGATTTTCTAGAAGCCAGCTTGGAAGGTGGGAGAGAACGTACCGGTATATATTTATTAGATAAACAATACGGTGTGTAAAACAGGGGGTGCAGGACCTCAGGCCCAGGTGCGAAATGCGGCCTCCAGGGTTTCCCAGAAGGCCACGCCCCTTTCTCCTGGCCCCACCCCCTTCCCCTCAACCACGAATCTTCTGGTGGATTCCCAGCTTTTGGGCAGTTTTTCTCCCACTCTCAAAGCTTGAATGCCTCTGCTAAGGCTTAGTTACCAGCAGGAAGAGCTTTAAGGGGAAATATGCTGGTATTTGGGGTATTTTGGCTTTGCCCCCTTTTGCCTTCGGCCTCACTGGAATGTGGCCCCCGAGACCTTCTCCAGAATGGAATTTGGCCCTCGGGCTGAAAGAGGCTCTGAACCCCTGTTACAGAATATTGGTATTCCACACTGTTGTAGGAACCCAGGGCCAATCTTGTTCAGCATGTCGTTTTCCACAGTGGTCTGTCAGGAGCTTCTAGAAAGCCCACAAACAGGGCAATGAAGGCAACGGGGCTCCCCTTCTCCCCCCCCAACCGATACGCAGTAACACACTGAGTAGCTAATAATGGAGGTTCTAGTGCTAGCTGTCTTAGTAAATAAGAGAGTGAGTGTGGTGTGGTAGTTTCAGTGCTAGCCACAGGGGCGATCCGGGTTCTAGTCCCCTCCCCACTCGGCCATGAAGCTCACTGGGTGACTTTGGGCCAGTCCCTGACTCTCAGCCTCACCTACCTCACAGGGTTGTTGTGAGGATAAAATGGAGAGGAGCAGGAGGATTCTGTATGCTGCCTTGGGTTCCTTGCAGGAAAAAAGGCGGGATATAAATATAATAAATAAATAATAAATATAAATAACTACAGTCATGCCTTGGATTGAGAGCATAATTCGTTCCGGAAACATGTTTGTAATCCAAAACACTCTTATATCAAAACGAAATTCCCCCAAAAAAATTTGTACAGAGATTTTTAATCTAAGCCGTACTACAGTACTTGTATTGCAAGACGTCGCTTGTATATCAAGTCAAAAAAATAATAATAAATATTTAAAAATTTGCTTGTCTTGCAAAACGCTCTCAAACCAAGTTACTTGCAATCCAAGGTATTACTGTATTCTTAGACCTCTCCTCCTCCATGAATTTGTATAATTCTCTTTTAAAGCCCATCCAAACTCGTGGCCGTCACCAGATCTTGTGGCAGAGAGTTCCATAAGTTAACCAAGCGTTGTGTGAAGAAGTTACTTTTCTTTTATCTTCTCAAGTCCATAGCTTTTGCAGTAGCTGGAGAAAACTGACAAGAAGAAAAACAAGAATAAAGCGATCCACGACAACAGCCTTCCGCCAGCTGGTGCCCTCCAGATGTTTTGCACTACAACTCCCAGGGTTCCTGATCATTAGTTATGCTGGCTGGGGCTGATGGGAGTTGGTCTAACACATCTGGAGGTCGCCAGGTTGGGGAAGTCTGCATTACAAAATAGCAAACAGCAAACAAGTTAAAAACTGTATGAAATGCAGTCTCAGCAGGACTCATCCAGCACTCTAAACGCTTTCCTAAAAATTCCCAAGAGCGTCAGATGGCCAAAACTCTCTAGGCAGGAAGTTCAGAGAGGGAGGGGGTGCCGCCACAGAGAAGGCCTGAGATCTGTCCACAATGACAGGGGCGGGGGAGGACCCTTGAGCGCATTAAGATCCAAGTGTGTTCCTGGGAAGACCCTGCTCTAACTGGGCTGTTCTGATCCCTCCCCCCTGCTCCCTCCCCCACCCCCGCATCTGGATTTTTGCACTCCTGGGATTTGACCAGGGCACCTGTGGAGAAAGCCTGACACGAGTATGCATGCACACACACACACACACACACACACACACACACACACACACAGTCTCCGTCCAGGGGAGGGGGGCGAGGAGGGGGGATTGAGTTACAGGGAAGCAGCCAGACAGACCGGTATCCCCAACAATGGAGAGTCTCGGTTGAATTCCACAAAACCCAAGAAAGGACCATCAAGACCATCAAACTATCAGGGCAGTCTCAAAGAGCTGTAAAGTACCCAGTACGTCACCTTCTTCCCGGGCAGGAATAAGCCCACCTGATACGAAGGGGCAGGCATAAGCCCCCACCTGACCTGGAGGGTGGGGAGAGCGGGAAACTCAGGGGTAGAAAACCCCTCTCCCTTCCTGTGAGGGGTTGTTGGGAACACAGGGTGCTTTGGAACAAGGTTCATCCTCCAAGCAGCAGCTGGAGTAAGCTGTTCTCATCCCCGGATCGGCCGACCCGGAGCCAGGCTGAAATTGACTAGCGTAAAGTCTTTAGTCTAAGGTAACTGACTAATCCCAATGCGCTAGCCTGGGAGCCTGTTTCATTGATAAACGTAGAGGTCACCTCAGGTTGTGTTGACATTATAGTATTCCTAGAAAGCTGTTAGTTCCGCTCCGTATCTTGTGTAAATAAATAAAGCCTTATTTGGTAATTTAAAGGGCTCTAGTTTCCTCTTGTGTATGCAAACCTCCTAGTCGGTTTCACTTGCTTGTACGGGCTGTAACTCAGTGCCGGTTAACCTGTTAAGCGCCGAACTCACGCATAGGATCCGGGTGCTGGTCCTTCACAGCACCCAATTCTGCATCACCAAAAAAGAGGACAAAAAGTGGGTGCAGATCTGAGTAGACTTCATCTCTGCTCATTTATATGGATTGATGCCAATTCCAAAATAATCCTTATCATTTAAATCAGGGGTGTAGAACCAAATCTGGCCCGCAGGGATTCACAATCTGACCCTCTGGGATTCCCCCAGAAGGCCACACCCCCTCTCCCTGGCCCCACCCACTTCCCCTTGGTCATGCGGTGTTTTCCCGGCTTTTGTACAGTTCCCCCCCACCCTTCTGAAAGGCTGAAATGCTTCTCTTGAGACATCGTAAGAGCTTTAAGCCAAATTAGGCTGGTATTTGTTTGTATTTGGCCCCAGCCCCATTTCCCTTTGGCCCCGCCCCCTTTTGCCTTCAGCCCCACCCACTACCAAAATGCGGCTCCGGAGAGCACCTCTGAAGTAGAATTCAGCCCTCGGGTTGAAAGAGGTCCTCCTGCCTGCCTGCTTCAAACAGAAATCCCCACCTGAATGGGGAAGATGGCGACCAGGAGGTGAGCTGTGTGCCTGTCTGCTGTCCGGGTGCTACAAACCTCTAAGGGGCAACTTCCAGGCCACTGCTCTGCTCTCCTTTCTTAGGGTTCTTGGTCCCTAAACTGGACTTGAAATGGACCGCTCTTCTGGACAGCAGAGGAGAGAGCTGTTCAGATAGAGGACTGTCCTCTGTAAAGCAGGACCTCTGGCCACCCTAGATTTGACAGTATTCAAGAGGTATAAGTTAGGAGCACAGGAACAGAGGAAGCTGCCGTACAGACCTTTGGTCCATCTAGCCCAGTATTTTCGACACTGACCGGCAGCAATGGCTCTCCAGGGGTTCAGGCGGGATTGATTCCTAGCCCTACCCGGAGATGCTGCTGGGCATTGAACCTGCAACCTTCTGCGTGCAAAGCAGGGGCTCTAGCACTGAGCCACAGGCCCTCCCCGTTAAATTCAGTGGCAGAGGACAGGCTTTGCATGCAGAAGCTCCCAGGTCCATTCTCCACTTGGCAGCAGGATGGATCTTAGGGCAGCCAGGCTGGCAAAGACCTCTCTCTCTGCATCTCTCTGTCTATCTCTCTCTCTGTTCTTGAGATCTGGGACTGCGGCTGCCGCTGCTGCCAGTTGGAGTAGTTAATGCAGGGCTGGATGGGCCCAGGGCCTGACTCAGCGCAAGGCAGCTTGCCCATGGCTTGGCCTCTTCCTTGCCAGCTGCCGGCTGCCTTACTCGCTCCCACATTGGTGGTTCTGCTGATTAACTTTATTGCATTCCCCCTCTGGGCACTCCTCTTATAAACACAGCAGAGATATCAGGGTAAGTGGTTCACATTTTGCTGACATACAATGGCTGCTCTGGGAAGCCAGCGGAACCTGTTCGGCTTCTCGTCCCTTCCTCCTCCCCACTCCCTCCTTTTATCCCTTTCGGTTTTGTTTCTGGTGGTAACAGCTTCCTTGCAGCGACCTGAGCAAGATTGCAGGGCCGTGCCCAGCTAGGAGGCTTTCTGTGTCCTGAACTTCCCTTGGAGAGGAGCTGAGAGGTGGGCTTCCTGGCTGTTGGTCGCCACACTGCCCTTGTCACAGACCGTGTCTGGCACCAGCAGTAGGCAGGGATCGGCATTTGCTGGGGCCCCAAGACTGCTTAGGGGGCCACTCTTGATCCCTGCCTCTATTTCCCCCGCTAATACACACGGGCTCCAGGCTCCTATTTCACACTAGCAGCAGAATTCTGTGCTGTGATTTTTCAGGCCTATCCCGCCGCTCGGGCCTGGGGTATCTTGTCCCGCACAAATCTGTCCATCTGGCTCTGCTCCTCCGGAGGCCGGACAGCCGGTGACTGGAGAACACGGCCTTCTCTGTGATGGTGCCACTTCTTTAGAACGTTCCCTGTAGGCTGGCCAGTTTCCAATCGCAACAAAGAGGAAATGCGTCACCAAAAAGGATGACGGAAGAGGACACAGGATGGCATAAAATGCACATGGGCTAACTTATATGGATAAATGCAAATTTAGGAATAATTACTATACATTATATAGAGATACAATAAATCTCGCCCCAGAGGGGAAGACTGTGACCAAGGTGACCTTCTCTGCCTGCTGCTCCGTCTTCCATCCGGGTGCTGGACAGCCCATTAAGCAGAGGACATCTTCAGACAGAGGATTCTCCTCTGATGGCTCTTCAAACGGAGGACTGTAAATTAGGACACGTGGACGGCCCACCCTCCCTAGAGATGTTTGTTTGGCGCCTATGGAGTCACTTGTTCATGCGCCAGGCATGGCCAATTTCATTTTCTTGTGCCTTTAGCTTGAATTCTGCTCCTGGTTTTTTGCTTGCGTTTGCGGTGATTTTCCTGCCGTTTGATTGCTTTCCCTGTTTATGCCTCTTGCCGTTTTCGGACTGATTTGTAGTATATGCGTTGCTTGCAGCTGTGCCTGTTGCATTATTTGTAAGCTGTTCTGAACATCGACATGCAGTAGCCCCCTGTGCCCTTGACTGATTTAACAGCCAAGATGGTCTTGAGATTAAAGTTACATCTGAAATACATACTCCGAGATTTAACTTCTAGGGCAGCCTTCCCCAACCTGGTGCCCCCCAGGTGTGTTGGACTGCAACATCCATCATTTCCAGCCAGCCGTTGGGCATGCTAGCTGGGAATGATGGAAGTTGCGGTCCTGCACATCTGAAGGGCACCAGGTTGGGGAAGGCTGCTCTAGAGACCTTGGGGCAGGGCTCTCCAACCGTGGGTCCCCAGATGTTGCTGGCCTACAGCTCCCAGCATACCCAGGGATTCTGGGAGCTGTAGTCCGACAACATCTGGGGACCCACGGTTGGAGAGCCCAGCCCTAGGGAGTCCCTGAAGGGTGATGACACCAGCAGCGACTCACACGAAAGGAATTTTAAGCAGGGCACCCCTAGATGGCCAAATAGGGGGGGGGGGACAAGGGGAGGGATTATGTGTGCCTCAGGGTCACACTAGATAGCAAGTGAAATGCATCTTTGCATCTAAGAACATCATAAGAGCCCTGCTGGATCAGACCAAGGTCCATCTAGTCCAGCATTCTGTTCACACAGTGGCCAACCAGCCGCCCCCGGGAAGCCCACAAGCGGAACAGGAGTGCAACAGCACCTTCCTGCCCATGTTCCCCAGCAACTGCAGTACGTAGGCATCCTGCCTCTGATAAGAGACAGTGTGGCATGGTAGTGAGAGTGTTGGACTAGGACTGGGGAGATCCGGGTTCTAGTCCCCACTCAGCCATGAAGCTCACTGGGTGACTTGGGGCCAGTCACTGACTGGGTTCAGATGACACGATAAGCAACGGTGGAGACTCACCACTGCTTGTCGGGCGTGTCGTTCGAACCCCGTCGTTGTGACTCACCATTGTGACTTATCGTTGTTTTGAACAACAGTAAGTCACAATGGTCTGTTCTAGGGTTTGTTTGTACCATGATGGCTTGTCGTGTTGTCCAAACTCAGACAACACGACCCATCGTGGCACAAACTCTAGAACAAGTGAGCCGCTTGGCAAGAGTGGACCCTGCCGCTCATGCCAAGCGGCTGGCCACAGAGTGCGGCTGACAGCTGCGCTGCCCCTAAAGTGCCCAAACGGCGCTAGGAGGCAGCTGTCAGAGGCTTCCTCTGCCCCCGCTGCAGAGCGGATCGGGCACCCCTGCCTCCTCCTCCTCCAGAGTCGACCACTGGAAGAGCAGGTGGGTGGCGGCAATCTGCTCCGTTCGGCTCTTCAGCACGCTAAGCAGCTGCGGGGATCAGAGCACAGCCTCCTCCCTGAGAGGTTTTCTCCCAGGGGGAGGCCGTGCTCTGATCCCTGTGGCTGCTCCAGGGGACGGAGGCGCTTCCCGCAGTCACCAGTGCTACCGCCCCATTGAGTAGGAAGCGCCCACCCTCTCCCCCCTTTGCTTTCCCCAGAGAACCCGGGAAAGAGAAGGGCGGAGAGTGCAGGGGCTTCCCGCTGCCCGCTCCGCCGGAGAGGTTTACTTGCTGGGGGCGGGGACTGTGTTCCCGGCTACCGTGGGGAAACGTCTCCGGGAGCTGGGCAGAGTCTGCTGCTGTCAGAGGCATGACCACCACACCAGTGACAGGAGCAAGCCCCGCCCCGCTGTGCCGCCAGAGAGGTTTGCCCACTGTCGCTGGGGATGCGGTCCCCGACTGCAGCGGGGAAACCACTCAGGGAGAAGGGCGGAGTCTGCTCCTATTACTGGTGTGGCTGCCACGCCAGTAACAGGAGCAGGCCCCGTTCTGCTCTGCTGCCCGAGAGGTTTGCCCGATGTAGCCGGTCCCCGGTTGTAGCAGACAAGCCTCTCGGGGAGCGGGTTGGAGGCTCCCCCTCCCCCTCCTCGTTGCGCTTCAGGGCACAAGCCCTGTTTGCACAATGGGGAGTCTTTGACAGCCGCCGCAAGCTGAAATCGGCGTGTGATCGTGGTTGTCAAAGACAGGAGCCTCATTCCTCCCCGCAGTGTCCCCTGGGATATTCTGCCGTGCTCATCGTTGTTGCTTCGCACAATCCAGCAAACAATTGTGGTAATGTACCACGATTGTTGCCTGATTGTGCGAACCCGCCCACTGACTCTCAGCCTCACCTACCTCACAGGGTTGTTGTGGGGAAGCTAGATGCCGATAGGATGAAGCCCATGACTTTCAGAATTCGCTGTGTCACTATAGCTAGGACTAGTTCCCTGGGGCGGCAGACTCTGGCCTCCTCCATCGGCCAGAGAACCAAGGGCCACTGGGAGGCTGCACCCCCTGCCTCCCATGAGTAACATCACAGCAAGGGGGAGACCAGCCTGGCCCCATACATCAGCCGAAGAAGGAACAGCTGCAGGGAGCTTGTTTCGCCCTTCCCTGCCAGAAAAGAAAAAGAAAAAAAAAGAAAGACAACCCTATAAGAACCTTTTAAACTAAGAACTGGTGCCTGAGTTTTGCATTCTTCCTCCTCCTCCCTCCCAATCCCTTTTCCTTTTGTGTCATGTCTTTTAGATTGTGAGCCTGAGGGCAGGGACTGTCTTATTATTAATCTTTGTAAGCCACTCTGGGAGCCTTTTCTGGCTGAAGAGCGGGGTATAAATGCAATAAATAAATAAATAAATAACCCTGGCGAGAGTGGAGCTCACCTTCCAGCCACGCCTGTTCAGGATGGCATAAGACTGGTTTGAACGTACGGGGTGTGTGTGTGTGGCTGGGACCACTCTTCCAGCACATACAGAACTTTGGAATTCTAACTATTTTTGCATTTTGTGCGGAGGTGAAGGGTCCTCCTGACTCTGTGCAAATATATGGCATCTAAACGTGAAAATGTGGGAGGTCAGGAAATGTATTTTTCTTAAAGTTAACATTTAAAAGAGCTCGTGTAGGATAAGGTTAAGTGGCTGAGTTGTAAATTGGGGACTTGCTTGTTCTAATTTCGCCTTTGCCTTGAACAGATCAGGTGGCCTTAGACAAGCTGCCCTCTTGGAGACCTAAGCGCTCTCTCTCTCTCTCTCTCTCTCTCTCTCTCTCTCTCTCTCTCACACACACACACACACACACACACACACACAGTGAGATTGATTGTCCTACCTTGCAGTGTTGGATAATTTAGATAATGACTGTGTTCAGACAACACGATAACCCACACTCAGGGGTTAAGCGTAGGTTGTCATTGAATCATGGGTTGTTGTTGCTGAAACATGGGCTATCGTGTTGTCTGAACTCAACTGCACTAACAAGCCATGGCTTGTTAACCACGGACAACTCAAGAAGAGAACCCACGGTTTGTTGCTAGGTTGTGAACTGGGGGTTGTTCACCATGGTATGTTATCTCGGCTGGGTGCACGCAGCACAATGACCCACGTTTCAATGACAACCCACGCTCAACCCGTACGCAACCTTTGAGTGTGGATTATCGTGTTGTCTGAACCCAGTCATGATGTATGCAAAGAGTTTTTTGGACACTGTAATGCTCTGTTTCCATACTAAGAGTTTGTGTACACCACACAACAGATTTAACTGGTTTAACAGTATTTCGCTCTCCCCAGGGAACTGTCCTTCTGTGAGGGTGAGAAGTGGCTAAGGAGAAAACTAACAGAAAGCTCAGTGTCTTCCATTGGACTACAATTCCCAGGGATTCATTCTGGGGAAGCCATGACAGTTAGTGTGATATAAAACGACTTTTAGTTATAGTGTAGACCGGGGGTCTCCCAACGTGGTGGCCCCCTCTCTTGGCACCCGCCAGGCTCCCTCCTCCTCCTTTCTTTTTCTTTTTTTAATTGGGAGGCTGCCATGCTGCAAAGATGAGTGCCGTCCCCCAGGGCCATCTCTGTTTGGGTTCAAAAGGGTGTTCTTTATGCTTTGAAGGTAAGACGCTACCTCTGCATTGTACGTAGGTTCTTGGGCATGTTGCCTTTCTTTTAGTCTCACCAGCTTGCCTTCTGGGAAATGGGTGTTTTGTGACCCGCCATGCCCAACATGGCAGCCATTTTACAAACGGGCAAGCCCCCGTGGCAACCATTTTGTGACCGCTTCCGGACCGTCTTCAAGGGTAACCCCACGTAGAGCGCATTACAGTAGTCTAGGCGAGAGGAGACCAAGGCATGAACCACTGATGGGAGCAGGTGATTAGGAAGGTAGGGGCGCAGCTGCCGTATCAGATGGAGCTGATACAGCGCTGCCCGGCTCACAGCTGCCACCTGAGCCTCCATGGAGCCACCCACAACACTCTCAAAATTTCAAGTGACCCACAGAGGCTGGGTACCCCTGGGTAGACATAGGATTCTGTGCCGTGATTATCTTGTGTTTCTAGGGATATTGGGTTGTTCTTCCACTATTATTTTTTAAAATGGGGGGGAGCATCACCAGGTCCCATGGGAAAGGCTAGCAAATGCATCCATCTCATTTTCCACTATTCCGTGAACTCTTCCAGAAACAGAGCCAAGATTTCTGTACTCCCCCCACCACCCCGCTCACGATCTGGTGTGTTTTTCAGGGTTTAGGAGTGGAGTGGGGTGGGGTGATGAGGGTGACAGGACGGGGGGGGGGGACTCAGTTGAAACAGACCGGTGAGTTCATCCTCCCTTCCAAACAGCCCACCACCCACTGCGCCAACGCCTGCTTTGTGCCCTCTGATGACTCAATGGAAGGGGGGATTTAGGAGACTTAAGCCTCATAATTAATGTAAACTTTGCCTCAAATGCTTGGCAGCCTCCAGGCCCCTCTCCCAGCTATTTTATCTTGGCTCTATTGTTCTCCAGGCCTTCCCAAGAGGCCTCGCTCCTTCTCTGGCTCTTTTTTCCGTTAGGGGCTCAACTGTTGGTGGAACAGAAGTGATAACAGATGCATCTTTTAAAACGGGAGCTTTTCCGCCTCCCCATTCCCAGCCCCGGGAAGCTGCCTTCCGACTGAGTCAGACCGCAGGTCTGTCAACCTCAGTCCTGCATCTGCACCACCTGCGGATGAGCATCAGGGACCAGGAGGATGGAGACAGCTGGAGCATCTGGCCTGAGCAGCGGCGGTCTCCAGGCTCTCAGGCCACAATCTTTTCCGTCACTGGCTGCCTGAGCTCCTTTCAGCTAGAGACCGGCTGCATGCAGAGCAGGTGTTGCATCACTGCCCTCTGGGATGGGCTGCAGGCCAGTGGTGCACACCTGGCATACGTGGGCAGTGGCCAGGGCCCTAACGCCACGCCTGTTTCCCTTAAAAATATGTTCTGCCCGGTGCTCCGGGAGGCTGGGTCTCGCTGCCATTTTAATTCCACACACACACAATGTAGCATTACCCTGGAGCACTGTGGGGAATTAAGATGGCGGGCCCCTGCCACTTGGTGCTGCTTGGCATGCTGCTGTGCCTGATACCATTACTAGGGAAGCCTGCCCCAAGAGAGTAGCGGGGCCCTGCTGGGCCTCAATCCTGGTGCTGGCCGGGAGCACATGCTTGGCTGCTTTCAGTCCCCAGCATCTCCAGAAAGGGCTGGGGGAAAGGCACATGTCTTGAAACCCTGGAGAGCCACGGCCAGTAACTGCGAGCAACACTGAACTGGACTGGCCACTGGTCTGACTCAGTGCTCGGCAGCTTCCTCTGTTCCTATGAGCCTTCTCCCATGAGGCACAGTTTCTCTGATCCTGAGAGGCTCACTCCCCAAAAGCCCTTACATGTGGCTGGTCCTGCATGTGGAGAAGTGATGTTCAGTGACCTAAGTCACCCAGTGAGCTTCATGGCCGAGTAAGGACTAGAACCCAGGTCTCCCAAGTCCCAGTCCAACACTCTAACCACTACACCACACTGCCTCTCTGATGCTGGGAGGTGGCAGCCAGGTGTTGAAGGAGAGAGAGCTGTGTGCCGTGGGGTCTGCTTTGCACCCTCTAAGTTGGCCTGCTTCCTTCAGCTCAGGACCAGTGCAGGGCAGTTTGGCGCCATAGGCAAAGTTATATTTAGCGCCCCCCCCTCTCGTGCTGGTGGGGGGGGGGCTCCGGAGCAAAGCAGCTGGGAAATGCCTGCTTGCCCAGCGCCCCTCCCCCTGCTCACCGGCCGGCCTGCTGGCTGCCTCCAACCACCGCTTTCCCCGCTGCCAAGCTGGCCTTGCCCACTGAGCAGCATCTTCGGACTGGTCGCCGCCGCCGCCGCCACGCGCACTCCTGACCCGGCCTAGCTCCGGGCGCCGAGGAAAGCCGAGCGCAACCCCGAGCCTGCCCAGCACCCGCAATCCCTTCCGCACTGACCTGGTGGTGCCTTTCTCGGCGAGGCGAGACGGGGCAGGAGCACGCCAACGGCGAGGAAGAGTCGGCCGGAAGGAGTGCAGGGTTTCTGCGCCCTCTTCAGCCACGCGCCCTAGGCAGCCGCCTAGTTTGCCTAGTGGTAGTGCCGGCCCTGCTTCAGCTGCAGTGGAGGATGCCGTGCTATCCTCGGTCTGGAAGACGCATTCTTCTGCCAGTCCAGCGGTTTTCGTACACGGATTGGGAAGAGGCACCAGCTTGTTCTTCGCTTTGGGCAGCCAAGGGACCAAGTTATGGGCCTGCCCCCTCTCCCCTGCTGTGGGGCAGCCCTCCCCTCAGGGGCATGGAGGGGATAGACCCCTCTCTTAAGGGGCTACAGGGATGTATCTGGCAGGGGCCTTGCCTGGGGCTGCCCCGATGGGCGGGCACAGTTTGCCCGGATCTCCGACAGCTGCATAGGCTTACTTGGAGGCTTCGCTGTATCAAATGAGAGGTGGAAGCAGGCACATCAAGAGACAGGTGGCAAGCTCAGCTGTTTCCTGCAGGGGTCACATTCAGCCAGGTGCTGTATGCGCAGATGCTCGGGCACTCTGTTCAACTGATGGCTCCAGTGTGGGCCATCCAAGTGCAGAAGGCGCCAAGCAGCGAAAAGGGATGATTGCTGGGTTGAGGGGGAAAGATGGATGAACCTGGAGTTGCCTGGCAGGGCCGGATTAAGAGCATTATGGGCCTGGTGCTGAGGAAGGCGCGCGGCTGAAGAGGGCGCAGAAACGCTGCGCTCCTCTTCGCTGCCGCTGCGCCGCCCCTGCCAGGCCTCCGCCTCCCCACCCTCCCGTCCCGCTCGCTGCTGCGCCTCCCCCCGCCCTCCCACTCGCTGCCGCTGCGCCTCCCGCCTCCCTCCGCCGCCGCCATCACCACCACCCCGACCCCCCCCGCCACCTACCTTCTCCGCGACGTGTCGCTTCCGGAGCCCCGCCCGCGTTGTTTTGGCGGGAGGAACCAGGGCAACAGGGCTTAAACAGCCCTGTTGCCATGGTTTCCCCGGCAAAAAACAGCGCGGGGGTCCCGTCGCGTCACTTCCTCCTCCTCCTTGGGGGCGGCAGCGGCGGCAGCAGCAGCCGCCAGGGCGGGGGGAAGGTAGGTTGGTGGTGGCGGCGCAGGGGTTGTTTTTTTTTGCAGAGCAGGGCTGCTTTGGAGAGGGGGGGCGCTAAATATTATTTCGCCTGGGGCGCCAAACTGCCCTGCACCGGTCCTGATTGTGGGCCTATTTTGGGGTAGGGGCCTGGAGCTGCAGCTCCAATAGCCCCTATCTTAATCCGGCCCTGTTGCCTGGTCTCCTTGTGCTCAGGCCCTGAGTGTTAAGGGGTAGCATGCTCCCCAACACTTAACAAATGAAAACAGGGATCTGTTTGGAACACTCCCATTCTCATATCGAGGAGCATATTGTGAGCGGTGCTATTACATGTAGCTGACGGCTTTGCAAGTCTGCCTTCTCCAGCCCTGCCCGTGTTCCTTTGCTCTGCACCAGACCCGTCCTCCGCTGACTTAAAAGCCAAGAGGGTGTTTGTTCTATGGGTTAAAGAGGCATTTGACAGGCACAGCCTGCTATCGACCGTTCAAAACGTTCCTCGCCCGCCACAGTGTGTGAAACGGCAGGGAGTGCGCTGCACGGTGCTTTAGTGTTCGTGTGCCTTGACGTACCGTGTGCGCTGGAGACCCACACGCCAGGCATTCCCGCCTTCCGCTCAAAGATGGAACTTTAAGAGAGCCTGGAGAGGAGGCCGGACCCTGAAGAGCGACCGTGCTAGCAACTCCCACTAAAAACGACGACAAGGCATTCTGCAAAAGTAAGGGCAAAATTCAATTTACTATGGGGAGGGACCCCAAAATACGGTCTGTACCTGGTAAATAAGGAGAAGAGGAGCGTATGGGCTGGTTCCTGGGAGATTGGGGGTGGAGGGAGGTGAATAGGTTAGTGGCAGAGCGTCACGGAATCTGGTGTGGGCAAAGGATTTCACTTGGAAAACCAGCTTCACCTCATGGTGAGGGAGGGGCAGAATAAATAGCCACACAGAAAATGACCCTACCCTCCCCTCTGATCCTGGAGGCTCACTACACCGGGGTAGCCAACTTTTTGGACCTTGGGCACATTTGGAAACTTGAGAAACTGTCCTGGGTACAACAATCCTACAATGGCTGCCATGGGCGGGCATGGCTAGCCACAAAGGACGGGTCACCTGCCCAGACAGATTCATGGGAGATTAAGATGACGGCAGCGACAGGCGACCCCTTTTCTTTGAAGCACTCCTAGCTGCCAGGAAGAAAATGTAACAATATTATTTGAATAAAAATTGGGAGGAGCAGGGTGACTCAAAAGAGGAAACTTCTCTAAAATGAGGGAATTGGTAAAAAGGAAGTTGAAAGAGGGAGTCAAGAGGCTTAAGTCCCTTCAGGATGCTTGGAGGTTACTCAAAACCACAACAATAGAAGCTCAGCTAGAATGTATACCACAGGTATGGAAAGGTAGCACCCAGTCGACCAAGAGGTCACCAGCGTGGTTAACGAGCAAGGTCAAGGAAACTATTAGAGAGAAGAAGGCTTTCTTCAGGAAATGGAAGTCTTGCCCAAAGGAGGAAAACAAAAGGGAGCACGAGCTTGCACAAAGGAGATGCAAGCAGACAATAAGAGATGCAAAAAAAGCATGTTGAGGAACATGTTGCTAACAACAACAAGGCCAACAATATATCAGAAGCAGGAAACCACCCGGGGAGGCAGTTGGACCACTGGACAATAATGGAGTTAAACAAGTCCTAAAAGAGGATAAGAAGACTGCGGAGAAGCTGAATGAATTCTTCTCATCTGTCTTCACTGCAGAAGATATAGGACAGATGCCTGTGCCTGAACTGATGTTTTCAGGAGGGGAGTCTGAGGAACTGAGGCAAATAGTGGTGACAAAAGATGAAGCGTGTTGACCAAACCCAGCGTGCTTCTTGTGGGGTGGCTTCTTTCTGGCTATGAAGCCACCCCAACAAGCCACGACTCATTGTAGGGTTTTGTAGCCACCCCTGGGCTTGCTGTGTCATCCAAATCCAGATGACAAGCCAAGGTGTAGCCCAGAACCCTACAGAGCCACTTGGCAAGAGTGGCAAAATCCCACTGCCGCTCTTGCCAAGTCGCTCTGGGTGAGCGCTGCTGATGACAGCCACCCAAAATGCCCAGGTGGCACCTTGGGCGGCTGTCCTCGGCTTTCCTGCTACCACACACCACCTCCCCAAGCCCCGCACAAGGCTGCAGGAGGCGATGCACAGTGCTGGGTCAGTGGGTTCACTCTGATCGGTCTCCTCTTGAGGTGACCGATCAGAGTGCAGCTCGCCCCCCCCCCCACCTGCCCCCATATTTGCCAGGTGGCCACAGGGGCAGGCGAGGAGGGGCCGTGCTCTGATCGGTCTCCTCTAGAGGAGACTGATCAGAGCATGGCTCACCCCAGCCCAATCCCAGCAGAGTGGTGTTGCTCGCAAGCAACCTCTCCCTGCCGGGATCAGCAGCGGCTGACCTCCCTGACTGCCGTTTCGGACCGGTGGTGCCAGCAGGGAAGAGACTCCCACTGCCATGCGCCGCTGCGGCCAGCCCTTTTGGCTGGGCACGGGAGCGGGCGGTGGAGATCACTTCAGCCTACTCGTGAGTAGGCTGAAGCGATGGCCACTCCCCCATTTCTCCCCTCCCTGAGGGGAGGGAGGGAAAACCTTGCTGCTCCTGTGGGGTCCTGTGGGCTACCCGCTGGAGGGTCGAGAGGGAGGAGGAGGCCCCCTACCCTCGATGTGCCCGATTGTCTGTCAGGTGCATGGGGCCAGTAGCATGGCTTAGCATGTGAACCCTCCCTTCGTGTACGGACTGTGGGCATAGCCCCACCTGGCAAAAAGCCTACTTGTGTGGACACACCGACATGCACACAGTCTATTCACCTAGTCATGAATGTCCAGGGGTCGGCGTGGGGCCTGCTGCCTTTACTTATTCTTTTTTTAAAAAAAAATATTTCTCAGTTCCCAGGACAGCTCATACCATAACACAGGTTAAGAACCTGAACCCATGATGTGCGCTCACTATACAGTGGTGAAAGTGTGAAGAACAGCAATGTGTAACAGTGCACGGTGCAGGACGCGGTCCTTGGTGTGAGGGCAGGGCTGTTGAATGCGAGCATGTCCCTGTTTCCATCCATAAAGTGTTGTCAGGTATACGAAGGCTTCTCTTGGCTTGGGATTTGGGCTACGCTGGTGCCAAAATTTGAGCACGGCGCCACCAGGAGTGGCTTGCAGGGCACAGAAAGATGCCAACCCCCCTGCCCTGACTGTTTCTCAAGGACCTTGCTCTCGTGTCAAGGCAACAGTGCCCGCCTTTCTCTCCCCGTTGCGGTTGCTGGAACCCAAATGCAGTGTCTGGAACCAGCTAAACCCTTAAAACAGCCAGCTTAGTCCCGGCAGGGCTGGAAAGCCTGGGATAAGACCAGGGATTTGGTTGTGCAGGTAAAGGCAGGTGCCGTTCGTAGGTCTCTTTGCTCTCCCTCTCTCTCAGCAGCTTTCTACCTCTTGCTGAGTATTCCCTGGCACTGTGGCAGGCCTTGGAGGGTGCAAATAGGGGTGAGGGATTTGAGAGCCCCCCCCAAAACAGGAACGAGAGGGGGGACAGCGTCTTTGTGAATTAAGCCCCACCTAAACAGGCTGGGTGCAAAATGACAGGGGCTGAATGCTAGGAGGTGTACATGGCTGGAAAATATACAAAAAGGGACTATGTTTAAAATCCTGACAGAAACAAAGCATATTATTTATTTATTATTTATTTATTTATTATTAATATTTATTTATCGCCCATCTGGCCGGCAACCGGCCACCCTGGGCGATGTACAACAATAAAATACATAAATACAATAAAATACATTAAAACAATATAAAAATTTTAAAATCTTAACCCACCCCATATTCCCGCCTGAACAACCAGGTTTTTAATGAGCGACGGAAGCTCATCAGAGAGGGGGCATGGCGGAGGTCACTCGGGAGAGAGTTCCACAGTACGGGGGCCGCCACAGAAAAGGCCCTCTTCCTCGTCCCCACCAGTCTAGCTGCTCTGGCTGAAGGGACAAGGAGAAGGCCATCCGTGGCAGATCTTGTTGAGCGGCCCACTTGGTGTTGCTGGAGACGCTCCTTGAGATAAACTAGACCAGAGCCGTATAGGGTTTTAAAGGTCAAAACCAACACCTTGAATTCGGCTCGGCAAGCAACTGGTAGCCAGTGCAACTCATTAAGCACTGGCGTGATGTGATCACGCCGGTGGCTGCCCTTAATCAGGCGAGCCGCCGCGTTCTGTACCAGCTGAAGCTTCCGGACCGTCTTCAAGGGTAACCCCACGTAGAGCGCATTACAGTAGTCTAGGCGAGAGGAGACCAAGGCATGAACCACTGATGGGAGCAGGTGATTAGGAAGGTAGGGGCGCAGCTGCCGTATCAGATGGAGTTGATACAGCGCTGCCCGGCTCACAGCTGCCACCTGAGCCTCCATGGACAGCTGGGAGTCTAGAATGACCCCCAAGCTGCGGACCTGGTCCTTCAGGGGTAGATGTACCCCATTCAGCACCAGGCCAACATCCCCTAACCTCCCCTTGTCCCCCACCAGCAGTACCTCGGTCTTGTCGGGGTTCAGCTTCAGCATGTTAAGCATAGAAACTTAAAAGTCAAGAGAAATATATATAATATCCAAAAATATAACCATGAAGATATAATGAAATAGACTAAATTTTATAATATAATATAAAGATTTACAGAAATATTTTTTAAAAAATTATTATATATATAAAACATGTATAAGACAGAAACAATTAGACATGTAAGATACAGCTTCTCTAGGGCTGAAGATGATAATAAATGTCCTTTCAGACTTGAGGACCTTTATCTCTAGATGAAGTATTGTTAGTGCCAATGTTTTTTGTTTGATGCTTCCAAAGATAGGTCCTCACAGCATATAAGCTTTCCTACTTTCTTGTGTGGAAGCCAAACGCGTTTCGGCCCAACGGCCTTCTTCAGTGGCTTAGAAAAGATAAAAAACACTGTAGTTTCCACTCAATTAGATTTACAATCTATTTATTTATTTATTTATTATATTTATCAATCGCCCATCTGGCCGGTCACCCGGCCACCCTGGGCGATGTACAATTAAAATACAGTAAAACACAATAAAATATAATAATTAAAACAATATAAAAAATTCTCATTAAAAACCTAACCCACCCCATATTCCCGCCTGAACAGCCATGTTTTTAATGCACGGCGGAAGCTCATCACGGAGGGGGCATGGCGAAGGTCACTAGGGAGGGAGTTCCATAATGTGGGGGCCGCCACAGAGAAGGCCCTCTTCCTAGTCCCCACCAGCCTGGCTGCTCCGGCTGATGGAATAAGGAGAAGGCCGTCCGTGGCAGACCTTGTTGAGCGGCCTACTTGATGTTGCTGGAGGCGCTCCTTGAGATAAGCTGGGCCGGAGCCATGTAGGGTTTTAAAGGTCAAAACCAACACCTTGAATTCGGCTCGGCAAGCAACTGGTAGCCAGTGCAACTCATTAAGCACTGGCGTGATGTGATCACGCCGGCGGCTGCCCTTAATCAGGCGAGCCGCCGCGTTCTGTACCAGCTGAAGCTTCCGGACCGTCTTCAAGGGTAACCCCACGTAGAGCGCATTACAGTAGTCTAGGCGAGAGGAGACCAAGGCATGAACCACTGATGGGAGCAGGTGATTAGGAAGGTAGGGGCGCAGCTGCCGTATCAGATGGAGTTGATACAGCGCCGCTCGGCTCACAGCTGCCACCTATTGCTCTGTATTTCTCAATTCAATGCTGGTTTTGTTTACCAACATCCTGAGGCATTGAATTGAATTTCTAAGCCACTGAAGAAGGCCGTTGGGCCGAAATGCGTTTGGCTTCCACACAAGAAAGTAGGAAAGCTTACATGCTGTGAGGTGTACATGGTTGGGACAACAGCCAAAGGCCTATTTCTCGCCCAGGCGGGCAACCCGTGTTTGGGCTGTTCCGCTTCAAACTGCAGAGAGCTCACAAAACAGAACTCAACTCCTCTGCATACAAAATAAATCAGTATCCCTGCACGTGGAAAACTGACATATCAGGGAGAAAACTAGGTTTGAACCCATATCCCTGTTTTCTGCGTGCATGGATGGGGGCGGGCGGGGGGGATGGAGAACCGTGCAGCCATGGGAGCCCCCACCTGCAGTCTGGTAGTGGTACAGTCCCGACACAAGTCAACCATCTAAGTGAGAACCACAATGCAGGAGGCTGGGTTGAGAGCTAGACACAGAGGCTGGCTAAAGCAGTGTGTGGGGCAGCTGTGTGGGTGCGGTGAGGAGTCTCTGGAGCCGTGGAGATCAGAACTAAGGGGCATTGGTTTGTTTGAAGTCTGGAAACAAGGGGACATGCATTATGTTCTGGAGGACAGATGTTTTGGAGCAAGGACCTCCTTGACAAATGAGAATATTTAAGCAGCCGGTATTGGTTTATTTTTATTTATTTGCTAGAGTTATTTTTATACTGCCCATCAATCATATTCCCAGGAATATGAATAAAGCAATTAAAAGGAAAATAGAAACAAAACGTCGCAAGGTCTCAGAGCGCCCAGGGCTGACTCCAGATGAGAAGCTAAGAGGAGCCAGAGGGGCACCCTCGGGTGCACAAGACCCATGCCACAGCTTTCTCCCCCAATCTAAAATTTAAATTGCTGTTTATTTTCAGCGTGTCCCTCCAGTCCATTGGGACCGGGGGTGGGGTGGGGCTTCTCCCGCTAACCATCCAATGGCCTTGTGTAGTGACACTGTCTCCCCCCCCCCCCTTAACGGATTTTCCACGGAAGAAGCGATGGCACAATAAAAGCGTCACCCGGAAGCAGCCTACGATCACAGAAGTAGCATAAAACAGTCAGCGTGACTAAAACTGTATCTTAAAAACGTGGGAAATAAAAAGATCTTTGTCCCAAAAGGATAATGAAAAAACGTCCCAGGAGAGGCTGGCTGGGAAGAGGGCTCCGCCGTGGGGCTTTCTCCTAACTCTCAGATGTCAGCATGCGCTCTGTAATATTGCCTTCAGTTACATGCTCAATAGGCAGAAACACAAGAACCCCCGGAACTATCACAGTGTTCAAGGAAATGTACTTTAACGTTCGCCTGGCAACAGCAGAGCTGTCAAACAAGGCAGAAAAGATCATGAAAACCCAGCAAACATTTCCAGCAGTAGGTGAGGGAGCTGAACCTGCCAGCACATGGGGGGTGGGGTGGCCAACTTGGGGGGTGGCGGGTTATGTCAGCTGCAAGCTTAGTTTATTAACTTGTTTCAGTTATTTGTCATTTTAAATTTGGTTTTTAAACTTTTGTGATGAAATTTTATGGTTTTATTGTTATCGGTATTTTATAATGTATTTTATTGTTTGTTTTGGGTTTTTTTAAAAAAAAAATTATTAGTTTTTTAAATGTGAATTACACCAAAACAAAACAAAAACCATATTAAAAAATAATGGGGGGGGGGGATTCTTACAGTATTTAAAATGAACCACTTACAGTAAATATGTATGAAAAATATATCCATAAGTAGTAATACAACTATCCGTAGGGATGGGCGACCCACCCGGCACTTGACTCACAGCGCGAGAGGCAAGCACTCCCACCACGTGAGCCAAGGGGCACTTATTCAAAGTGAAGTGCCGCCCTCCGGCTGTCTGCCACCTTTATCCGCAAGAATGCCTCTGGGCCCCTCGTAGAGCCAGAGGCATTTGCAGGAAGTAAAGGTGGTGGGCAGCCGGAGGGCAGGGCGTTGTTCCCCAGCTATCTGGGGAACAAAAGGAAGGAAGGAACTTTGTCACCACTGCCTGGTAAGGGGTGAGGTCTGAGGATGGCAGTGAGGGAACTGGGGGAAGGAGGAGGAGGAGAGGTGTACAGAATCATGCATGGTGTGGAGAAAGTGGATGGGGAGACATTTTTCTCCGTCTCTCGTAATACCAGTAACCAAAGAGGCCATCCCATGAAGCTGATTGATGGGAGATTCAGGACAGATAAAAGGAAGGACTTCTTCACACAGCGCAGAGTTAAGCCATAGGATTCACTATGGAATGGTGGCCGCCATCTTGAGTGACTTTAAAAGGGGATTGGACAAATTCATGGAGGCTATCGATGGCTACTAGCCCCATGGCCATTTGCTACCTCCAGTATCAGAGGCAGTGTACCTAAATACACCAGTTGCTGGGGAACGTGGGCGGGAGGGTGCTGTTGCACTCATGTCCTTCTGGTTTCCCAGAAGGGCAGCTGGTTGGCCACTGTGTGAACAGAATGCTGGACCTTGGTCTGATCCAGCAGGGCTCTTCTCATGTTCTTATGAAGAGGTAGGGAGACCAGGACTGGGATGGGAGGAGACAGGAGGACAACTTGGGCTGGAGTGGGCTGGGGTTGAGGAGGAGGAAGCACAGTGACTGGGGCTGAGATGGTCTACAAAAAGCAACAGGAGAGGTTGGGGGGGCTTGTGGGGAAACCTGTGTGTGTGGGAAGAAAGTGTGGAAGGAGTAGGGTTACTTACTTACACACTGAGAGAAAGAGAGAGAGAGTTTGGGAGGGGGTGATCCTGAAAGAGAGAGAAATGAGTGACAGGGAGTGTAAGGAGAGAGAGAGCTGTGAGGGGTGATCCTAAAAAGAGAGTGAGAGAACTCTCAAAGGGATGGTTTTGTGTTTTGGGGCTCAGAACCCACCCCTGGCTTGTATTCAGGTTCATGGGCACGTTACTTGTTTTAGACTGTCTGTGAATGGGCCCCTCCCCACGGCAACCATTTCGGAACGGCATCCGTTACGCTCCCTTAAAATTTCAAATGTGCCCACCGGCCCAAAAATGTTTGGGGCCCTGAAGGAGTAAATGTTGACAGAACACTGAATTGTGAAATTTTGGCGAAATCCCCACGCAGGCTGTAAGGATTTCCACATGGGGATGTACGTGAAGGGGTTTGAACATGCTTGAGGAGAAAGAGAGGGGTGGGGTGTGTGTGTGTGTGTGTGTGTCAGGGCACAGGTGAGATTTGAACCTTGGACGTTGCAGCTCACACACCCCTGTAGCCCAATCCTGTGTCTGTTTCCTTGGAAGGAAGTCCCATTTTCCTGTTCAGTGGGGCTTACTCCCAGGTAAGCGTGCATAGGATTGCATTTGCATGTGCTAGCGCTTTCCCATTTATTTATATACATAACAACCGAGTTTATAAATAGCCTTTCCTGTAAAACGCATAGGTGTTGCATAGGTGTTATCTTCCTTTTATCATGTGTCAAGAAGATTTTGATGTAGTGCCTCTAAAAATGCACAGGAATCTGTCTCATCTTTCCTTGCATTTCACCAAGCGTGTTTTGCCCGTTCTCTCCATTGTGTTCTCCGGTTGCAGAGCTGTTTCTCTGTGTCCTCATCCTGGCTCCAGGGCTGAGGTGGCCTGTGGCTGGGTGCTGTCCCATGGTCCCTTTGCAGCCGTGGGTTGCAGTCGACCAACCTTGGATTTCCCAAAATGCAATGGGCAATGGCCTCGAAGTCCCAGCATACTGTGGCATTTGGGTAAAAAATAAGTAAATAGTGTCCACAACAAAAACTAACATGGCAGCCACAACCACAGCTGTTCAGGGCCTGGTGCAGAAGCTTGACCGACCATGGGCAGCACTATTGGTAGTGGGCCCTGGCAGCTGCCCAGGGAGTGGACGATGGGCCTGGGCCTACCTGTCTGTGCTCTCTGCTTTGGCCTTTGCATGTTTTATCAGCACAAGGAAGCTAGCGCAGCAGTCCGAATCCCAAGGATATGGCCACGGCTGCATGCAACCCACTTGCCTGTGGTTTGCCAAGTGGCATGGGATTTGTTTTCCCGAGAATTACAGCTCTCACGAAACACAAAGCCAAGCCCCTCAGCCTCACGATGGCTGCAATCAGCTCTGATTTGGAAATGTGAACTCTCAGGACTGGGATTTATTTATTTATTATTATTTATTAATTAATTAATTTATTTTATTGGAGAAAAACTGAATAAATAAATAGACATTTGTAAAATCATGGTCAGTTTAGAACAGGGGTGCGCAACATAGGGAGGTCTGGGGGCTATTTTCGCTGCAGTGCTTGCCAGTGCTGCCCCATGGGATTCTGTGGGGCGTTGGAAGCAAAAAAAATTGCCACTTTGCCGCAGATTTGGCCCCTTCTAGTGTTCTGTAGCAGTTTGATTTTCAGCAGCAAATCAGCTTTTTTTTTTGCTGCTGCAAATTTCAGTGGGGTTGTGAAGGCCGCTCCAAGGGGCAACAGGGACGGCATGTGGGTCCACGCCCCACACATTGCCCACCCCTGGTGTAGAGAGACAGATGATTTTCTGCCTCACTTACAATAATAGAACTTGGGGCCAGCCTATGGAGTGGTTGGCAATAGGTTCAGGGGTATCAAAAATAATTCCCTGTTCCTGCAATGCGTAATTAACTCACGGAACCGACAAGAAGCAATGATGTGGGTGACTAGCTTACAGGTCTTGCAAAAAGGGTTAGACAGCTTCATGGAGAAAGAGGGGCCTGTCAACCACTCTGAGCCGGGACAGCTAAATGGAACCTCCACAGACAGGAGCTGTCTACCTCTGAATAGCAGAAACTGGGATCAAACGGTGGTGGAGGTGGGGAGGCTTCCTGCGAGCTTCCCAGAGGCATCTGATAGGCACTGAATGCTGGACCACTGATCTTATGCAGCAATGCAGTTCTTGCGAAATGGACATGGGAGCAGTGCCACAGGTAACTCTGTCCCTGCTTTCACTTCCTTTCCCTGAAACTGGCTTCCGTGTGTCCCTTTGCACCCTGGATTGCTCTGCCGTGTGTCTGTCTCAGCTCCATTCAGCTGTCCCAGGGATCCGAGCACTGAGGACCACCCTCCAGTAGGGCTTTGGGTGCTTCCAGACGGACGGCTCCCAAGCGCCAGCTACCGGAAGTCCCTGTGCAGATGCTCCATCCTTTCTTTCATAACGGATTTTCTGCATTAAGGAAAAAGACAGAAGAAGTGGCAGGAAAACATGGGAGGGTTATAAGTAGAAGATGGCGTTGTCTGGGGAGGGGGGGGAAACCAAACCCATCATAGGGCGACGGTGTGATAAAAGCCTCATCTGGAAGCACCGCAGCCTTTGCCGCTGGGGACAGGTTAAAGGCAAATTTGGATCTACTGGTGGAGCTCTGCCATCTTGCAGTAGATCAGCAAAGGTTTCTGGCTCCCAGTCGTTTTTGCAACAGCAGCTCCAAAAACACGGCAGCAAATGCACACTCATTTGCTCCGATCCATGGGCGAGTTTTATATCTCGGAGCCTCGCTGTTCCCCAGCTGTGAAATGGGACCTTATGATTAAGAGTGCTGACTCAATGTGCAGTTCCTCATCTGTGCAAGTCAAAGCAAACTCTGCCAGGGCTGGCCTTGTGCGAAGTGCCTTCTTCCCTCAGCCTTCGTGCCCCTCTCTTGCAAGGGTCTGAAGAGCAACGGGTCGCCTTTGACCGGCAAAACCACCGGCCAGTTTTAGAACGTTGTGTCAGAGTCCCTGATGCGTGGTGTCTCAGAGACGGACCTCTGTGTGCAGGTGATTCTGGTGCGGTGCGCTCCTGGGGGTGCAGTAGGTCCTTAGCTCTGCCCCCTGCCCCCGCCTCTTGCGTCCATCTCCATCCCCACCACCGTCTTGTGCCTGGCTCTGGTGGGTGGGCCTCCTCCAAGTTCTAGAACAGCCTCCTCCAACCTGATGCCTTCCAGTTCTGTTGGACTGCAAGTCCCATCGTTCCCCAATGGGAAAGATGGGAGTTACAGTCCAACACATCCGGAAGGCACCAGGTTGGAGGAGGCTGTAAAAAAAGCAAAGTAGATCCTGCAAGCCTGAAGTTTGCCCATCCTCCCAATCCTTCCTTTGAAAAACAAACAAAGCCCGAACCATCTAAGCCAGTGGCTCCATTGCCACATCTTGTGGCAAGGAGTTCCACAAGTTAATTACACTGTGTGTGTGTGTGTGTGTGTGTGTGTGTGTGTGTGTGTCACTGGGTGGGTGGGAGATCGCCCACCTCCCCACCCCCCTTTCACTCCTCTCTTGCTCTCCTGCAGGGCTGGTGCAAGCTGAGCTCCTTCATCCCCAGAGAGACGGCACCATCCCAGCCCAGCTGGGCTCCCTGCCCTGCTGCCACCGACTCCTCCGTGCATTCTCAAAGCCCTCACCCCTTCCCTGTGGGGACAACGAGCCGGTTTGGCTGGTGCCGCCTGTTCTTGGGTAATTTGTTATGAATCTGTCAGAAAGCTCAAAAACTGCCTAGTGGCTGAAACTGGGTGTGTGTGTGAGACGGAGACAGCCGCCGTGTGTATGTCTGTACGTATGCACGAGAGGGGCCAGGCAGGTATGTGAGACAGAGACAGGGGTGCCTGTGTGTGTGTGTGTGTGAGTGAGAGAGGGCAGGGGAGAGATTGAGAGAGAGCAAAGGAGAGTGACAGCAGGGCTGACAGTAGTTTATTCGAGATAAGGATGAATAGATCTGTCAATTTCAGTTTCTCATTTCTCCAGTCCGGTTCATCCCAAACATTGAGCATTTTTTTAAAAAAAGTTTGCATGGAAAATTGTATGCATTTTTATATGCAATTTTGCCCAGTCAACACATTTTTGCAAGCAATTTTCCTAATGCATTTTGGGAAAATGATTTTCACGAATATACGCATTTTTGTCTGCACTTTCCCCTAAGATAGCTGGGAGCTATCATCAGGAGGTTTGGGGTGCAGTGTCATCCGTATGCGGATGACACGCAGCTCTACCTCTGTTTTAAGTCCTCACCGAGGTTGGCCGTTGAGACCCTGTCCAAGTGCCTGGAGTCAGTGGCTGGCTGGATGGGAAGGAACATGCTGAAACTGAACCCCGACAAGACCGAGGTACTTCTGGTGGGGGACAAGGGAAGGTTAGGGGATGTTGACCTGATGCTGAATGGGGTACATCTACCCCTGAAGGACCAGGTCCGCAGCTTGGGGGTCATTCTAGACTCCCAGCTGTCCATGGAGGCTCAGGTGGCAGCTGTGAGCCGGGCGGCGCTGTATCAACTCCATCTGATACGGCAGCTGCGCCCCTACCTTCCTAATCACCTGCTCCCATCAGTGGTTCATGCCTTGGTCTCCTCTCGCCTAGACTACTGTAATGCGCTCTACGTGGGGTTACCCTTGAAGACGGTCCGGAAGCTTCAGCTGGTACAGAACGCGGCGGCTCGCCTGATTAAGGGCAGCCGCCGGCGTGATCACATCACGCCAGTGCTTAATGAGTTGCACTGGCTACCAGTTGCTTGCCGAGCCGAATTCAAGGTGTTGGTTTTGACCTTTAAAACCCTACACGGCTCCGGCCCAGCTTATCTCAAGGAGCGCCTCCAGCAACATCAAGTAGGCCGCTCAACAAGGTCTGCCACGGACGGCCTTCTCCTTATCCCATCAGCCAGAGCAGCCAGGCTGGTGGGGACTAGGAAGAGGGCCTTCTCTGTGGCGGCCCCCACATTATGGAACTCCCTCCCTAGTGACCTTCGCCATGCCCCCTCCGTGATGAGCTTCCGCCGTGCATTAAAAACATGGCTGTTCAGGCGGGAATATGGGGTGGGTTAGGTTTTTAAAAGAACTTTTTATATTGTTTTAATTATTATTATATTTTATTGTATTGTTTTATTGTATTTTAATTGTACATCGCCCAGGGTGGCCGGGTGACCGGCCAGATGGGCGATTAATAAATATAATAAATAAATAAATAAATATGCATCTTTCTGCACATTTTTTGCCTGGCCGATCCCCCATCCCTAACTGAGAGTTAATGATATGTATTTTATTTATTTGGGATATTTATATTTTTACACTTGGATCACCAGCTTACAAGAAATAATTGAAAACAGTAAAACACATAAAAGCGAGAGCCACCAAAATATGCCAGCATTAAAACAAGGTTCGACATGGTAATGAAGGCTACAAGATCTAAGGTCGCAGGCAAATAAAAAGATCTTCCTGGTACTGAAATGAGAACAGACTTGGTGCCAGGCAAGCCTCTCTGGGCTTCCAAAGCCAAGGTGCCACCATAGCAAAGGCCCCGCTATCCCTGTTCTCCGCCTACTTCACCTGGAGAAAGGACTAAGGATAATCTTAATCCTTGGGCAGATTTCGTGTGTGGGAAGTGGTCATTCAGTTCCCCGTATCCTAAGGTGTTTTTTCGGGCTTTAAAGGTTAAAAGCAACACTTTGAGTTGTGTCTGGAAACAGGCATGAACAAATCTCTTCATGAAGAGATGAAAGGGGATAAAAGGGTGGTGCTATTTTTTTGGAAGTTTAGAAATATGTTGATGTTGGAAATGGCAATATCTTGAATGGCAAGATCTTGTTCACACGTTCTAAAACTGTCAGCACATCAAGGATCAGGACTGTGGCAACCGTCTCCGCCCCTGACCTCCATGTGCTGTTTGTTCCTTGCACATAGAGCCTACAAGTTGTACAAGATGTCCATGCACAGGCTGTGTTAGCGTAATCTTTACTCTGCAAAAAAAGTGTAGTTTGTCTGTAGGCTCTGAGTGCTTCCAGACAGAGAGCTCCTAGCACTATCAGTCAGAAGGCCTCGTCCAGCAAATTCCCTTAAGGGTGCAATCCTATGCCAGTTTAGACAGAAAAAAGGCCTACAACTCCCAGCATGGCTGGGGCATGCTGGGAGTTGTAGGCCTTTTTTCCTGTTTAAACTGGCATAGGATTGCACCCTTAAGGGATTTTCTGTGGTAAGAAAAAAAGACGGAAGAAACTATGGGAAAACATGGGAGTGTTACGAGTAGACAATGACTTGGTTCACATGACATGACAACCCACCATGGGCAGCAAACCATGGTAGGTTGTTGTCTTGTCCGAACTCAGGCCAGGTTACCCACGGTGACTTGTGTTTTGTTTTTTTTCAAATAAGCCATCCTGAGAACACATGGGCTGTTCTAGGGGTTGTCAAGTTGTCCGAACCTGGACGATTGATCCCACTGTGGCTAATGTCCAGTGGAGAGAGATGCTCAGCAAGAGCGGCAAAAACCCAGCCGCCCCCACAAGTGCCTCACAACTTCTTTCCCCCAGAAAAAAGGGGGGTGCATTTTGATTTTTGCACTTTCCTGAGCACCTGGAATCTTAGGGGAAAGTGCAAAATGTGCATCACCCTCAGGACTATTGGGGCAAAAAAAAAGGAAAGAAAAGAGGATCTTGCCATGAAGGGGGTGTAAATCCTACCACCCCCTTTTTGTGAGCAAAGGTCACTCGTGCCTATGCTTTGGCTTGGCAGCTCGCCTTTTGACAGCTGCCAAACCAAACTAAAGAGGGGGGGGGGGGAGAAGCCTCTTTGGGTCAATATCCAGGGTTGGTGCCTGCTGTGCTGCATTGCCCAGCCAAGGCTCCCAATTTCTCCATTCCCGCCACCGTGCTCGAGCGCAGTTGCAGAAGTGCGGCTAATTTTTTAAAAACAATTTTTGGAAATATTTGCAAAAATTGGGGGCGGGGGTTAAAAAAATGTTTGCAAGTCCCGGACGGCCCAAGGTGCCGCTCAGGCACTTTGAAGGGGCTGTCAGTGGCTGTCAAAACAGGGATTGTAAAAGGCAGCTGTCAAGCCGGCTTTCGTGATCTCTGGGGGCAAAAAAAAAGTTTAAAGTGTACAAAAGCTGTGGTGGGGAGTAAAAAACGGCTCTTGATCATGACAGGGAGGGAGAGACCACTCGGTCCTGCCTCGGTGTCCCTGGGATACCTCCTGGAGGGCAGGGGGAGGGAGGGAGGGAGGGAGGGACCGACCGACCAATGGTGAGCCTCATCATCTGTCAGGCTCACTGTGGGTTGTTTACAGAACCACCAACCCACTGTGGCTTATTGCCAGGGTAGGTTGTCGTGACGTGTGAACCCGCCCAATGTTGTCTGGAGCCCCCATCAATCAAAGTGACGGCACAATGAAAGCTCCAACTGGAAGCACCCTCTGTGTGTAAGGAATAATAATTGCATAGAGAGGAGCACCAGATCTCCCCTCCAAGCCGTGATGGTGCCTGGTTTTTAGAACATCTGGATATTTCTTGAAGGCTAAAGAAAGAGACTGTGAGCTCAGGTTATACCAAAGATCTGAGCCTGAAGGGAAGACAATACAGGGAGAGACAATACTGACCAAATGGACGGGATAGAGAAGAATGAGCAATGGAAAAGATACAGAGAAGGCAAATGCTAAGGCAGCATGTGCGCCTTGTGGGTAAATTGCTCAGACAGTTTGTTTGCTCCAAGAACAAAGAAAAGATGCACCACAAGCAGAAAAGTGGACAGGCCACGTTTCAGCCCTCTGCGATGCTGCAAGGGAGCGAGGCTGGCAGCAGTTCAGTGCATGCTGAAGTACACTTATGGTAAGTCTTGGTGACCCAAGTGAGACCTAAGTGAGCTTATCAGCTCTGGATTGCGGCCTTTGTGTGCACAGTCAAGAGAAGGGGAGAGATTGAACAGGCCTGTGGCTTACGCTGGCTCAGCTTGTCTGAGTGTGGAAAGCTAAGCAGGGTCAGGCCTGGTTGTTACTTGGATGGGAGACCCCTCCTCTAGTTTCCTGCATTGAGCAGGGGGTTGGACTCAATAGCCTTGTAGGCTCCTTCCAACTCTATGATCTATGAAATCTATGAAAGCGGCAGGCCGGCAGCGCCTTGTTAAGTGGCTGAAATCATTACATTTCATGCATACAATGTTACAAGTGCTGCATCCTCTAGAAGAGTTTTTTTTTTTTTCAGGGCAATCTTATGCATGTTTATTCGGAAATCGGTTCTGCTGAACTCAGTAGCAAATACGTTAAGGCTGTACCTATTGTCATATGACTCATAACCCCCTGAGGGATAGAAGCATACTTTATCACCGAAAGCACTATTGCGCTTGTTTTTTAAGAGATCAGTTCGGAGTCTTGAGGTTTGGAGGTGTGTTTGTTTGTTTTTATATCCCTAATTACAAATGGGGGAAAGGTATCAAGATTCTCTGACAGGTTAAATGGCAGTAAGACCCACATGAAGCATTTGGCGCAAACTGCATAATAACCTTTGGATAAACACAATCGTCAGGCGGCAGCATCCGTTCCATCGTTGTTGATCAAAACTTGCAAATGAAACTGTTCTGCTTTATATGACTTAGTTAATTCATAAACTGGCATCAGCGATGCATTAATGTGTTACATCTTAATTTTTCATAAACAACTTGACCTGGCAATGTGTAAGTTGGCAGCTTTGGAATGCAAAGCGCATGAACTTCCTCGTTCCTCTTCAGATCCAGGTTAGACATCAAAGAAACTGCCCCATCATCTGCCTTCTGGAGCCCCAAGTGCCTCTCAAACCCACACATGGAGCTCCTGGTTGTGCCTAGATACCCCCTTTCGTTTTGGCAGTATGGAGTTCCTCAGGGGTCGGTCTTATCCCCCATGCTATTCGACATCTACATGAAACTGCTGAGTGGGGTCATCCGGAGTTTTTGGAGTACGTTGTCATCAGTACGCTGATGACACACAGCTCTATTTCCCCTTTTCATCTTTAGCAGGTGAGGCTGTGGATGTGCTAAACCGGTGCCTGGCTGAGACAATGGACTGGATGAGGGCTAACAAACTGAGGCTCAATCCAGACAAGACTGAGATGCTGTTAGTGGGTGGTTCCTCTGACCAGATGGAGGGAGTTCAACCTATTCTGGATGGGGTTGCACTCCCCGTGAAGAAGCATGTCCGTAGCTTGGGGGTCCTCTTTGAGCCATCATTGTCACTTGAGGCTCAGGTTGCCTCAGTAGCAAAGAGTGCCTTCTACCAGCTCTGGCTGGTGGCCCAGCTACACCCCTATCTGGACAGGGATAGCCTGATTTCAGTAATCTACACTCTGGTAATCTCTAAGCTTGACTACTGCAATGCACTCTACGTGGGGCTGCCCTTGAAGACTGTTCAGATGCTGCAGCTGGTGCAAAATGCTGGCAGCCAGATTGATAACTGGGACTAAGAGGTCTGAACATATAACACCTGTTCTGGTCCACTTGCATTGGCTGCCTATATGCTACCGAGCCCGATTCAAGGTGCTGGTTTTAACCTATAAAGCCCTACACGACGTGGGACCACAATACCTGACGGAACACCTCTCCCAACCACAATCTACCCGGACACTATGCTCAGCATCTGAGGCCTTCCTCCGACTGCTGCCCCCAAGGGAGGCTTGGAAGGCAGCAACAAGGGGGAGGGCCTTTTCTGTGGTAGCCCCACAACTGTGGAACAGCTTCCCCACTGATGTCCACCTGGCACCAACTATACTATTATTTCAGCGCCAGGTTAAAACTGTCCTCTATGCTGAGGCATTTAATAGCTGCAAAGAGCACATGGGGTGGTGGTTATTATGTCATCTTTTTATCCAGTCCATTTTTTACATCAGTCTTAGCTTTTTAAGCAATTTTAAAAGTGTTTTTAAAATGTTTGAGTAAATTTTTTGATGTTTTATTGTTTGTAATTTTTTAATACTGTATTTTATTGTAAAATTGTATTTTTATTGTATTTTATTTTATTGTATTTTATTATGTAATTTTATAATTGTTGTAAACCGCCCAGAGAGCTTCAGCTATTGGGCGGTATAGAAATGGAAATAATAATAATAATGAGGAGGAGGAAGAGGAGGAGGAGGAGGAGGAGGATTGGCCTCCACAGTCACTTACGGACCCATCGCTAGAATCTACACAATTTTTTTAGAATTTCCACTTTTTATAATTTTCTTTTTGTAATTTTATCCTGGAAGACAATCTTACTCGGTCACGAGTGATCGCCTACTACTACTACTAATGAGGAGGAGGGGGAGGGGGAGGAGGGATTGGGAGGGAGAAGGAAAAAAGAAGATGCAAAACTCAGTTCTTCTAGGTGTTCTTTCTGGCAATGAAGGGTGAAACAAGCTCCCTGCAACTGTTCCTTCTCTGGGCAATGGATGGGGGGCAGGTTGGTCTCTCCGCTGCCGTGATGTTTACCCTGGGAGTCAGGGGGTACAGCCTCCCAGTGGCCCTTGCTTCTCTGGCCAGTAGATGAGGGAACAGGATTATCTGTGGTAAGAGAAAAGACATCAGAAGCATTGAGAAAATACAGGAAGGTTAAGAGTTGAAGCCAATGTCTGGAAACACCCCCCCTATAATTCTTTGAATAAGTCAAGGTGATGGCATGATAAAAGGCTCATCTGGAAGCACCCCCATTTCACAGCAGGTGATGGTGAACCCCTACACTGCCCCATGTGAACCACAGAGATGGAAAAAGAGTAGAGTGTCACACAAGTTGAATGTTTGGTAAAAATAAAAATAAAAACTGCGACTAGTGGCCACAGTTCTCTATAGTGTTGCTGTGGAGAAAGCCTGACACGAGTCTACACACACACACACACACACACACACACCCAGTCTCCGCCCAAGGGAAGGGGGCGAGGAGGGGGGATGAAGTCACAGGGGAAGCAGCCAGACAGACCGACATCCCCAACAATGGAGAGTCTCGGTGGAATTCCACAAAACCCAAGGAAGGACCATCAAGAACCATCAAACTATCAGGGCAGTCTCAAAGAGCTGTAAAGTACCCAGTACGTCACCTTCTTCCCGGGCAGGAATAAGCCCACCTGATACGAAGGGGCAGGCATAAGCCCCCACCTGACCTGGAGGGTGGGGGGAGCGGGAACTCAGGGGTAGAAAACCCCTCTCCCTTCCGGTAAAGGGTTGTTGGGAACCCAGGGTACTTCGGAACCAGATTCGTCCTCCAAACGGCAGCTGGAGTAAGCCATTCCCATCCCCGGATCGGCCGACCTGGAGCCAGGCTGACATTGACTAGCGTAACGTCTTTGGTCTAAGGTAACTGACTAATCCCAATGCGCTAGCCTGGGAGCCTGTTTCATTGATAAACGCAGAGGTCAACTGAGGTTGTGTTGACATTGTAGTATTCCTAGAAAGCTGTTAGTTCCGCTCCGTATCTTGTGTAAACAAATAAAGCCTTATTCGGTCATTTAAAGGGCTCTAGTTTCCTCTTGTGTGTACGGACCTCCCAGGCGGTCTCCTGTGCTTGTACGGGCTGTAACTCAGTGCCGGTTAACCCGTTAAGCGCCGAACTCACGCAAAGGATCCAGTTGTTGATCCTTCAGAGTTGCCCTAACCCTTAGTACCTCTATGTTGAAAATTGTTGTGCCTCCAGTAGGTCAGACAGAGACCAGCCGTGCCAGAGTGTGTTTGGGGTGGGGTCAGGCTAAGTGCAGCCTGACCCAGCTGGGCAGCCTTACCAATCAGCGCCTGCTCAAAAGGCAGGTCCCAAACACACTCAGATGCTCGAAGCAATTGTTTGTTACAGCTACCGCCAGACGCTCCTGATATTCCTGACCTCAGACTTCTGTACCTTTGATCCTCGGAACTACCCTGACCACGACCTTGCCTGATCCCAAACTGGTTTATGTTTGCTCTGTTTTGAACTGATATATTTTGGGTTCGACAGTCGGACTGTGATAATGACTACTGCTTATCTTGAAACTGGACGGATTTATGACAAAAAATCCTCTGTACTTTGCATTGGAAGTTACAGTGGAAAACCAGTTCAGTTTTAGTCTGGATGTGCCAGTAAGGACTGTGATGATATATGGCTCCACCGTTTTCTATCTCTGATATGAATTGAGTGTTCACCATAGAACATACTCCAGAAACTTTTGCAATATGCAAGGGTTCTCTGGCACTGGCAGACATGGAGATAAATTGCTGTGCAAAGTGTTCCCTGAAGATAGGAAGCTTGAAAACCAATGGGATTTACCATGGCATATCCACTTTCAGTACTATGAAATTCTATATGACATTGCATGTCTCCATCAAATGCTAAATACCATTGCATGACAAATGTCAAATACTGGGAAAATGTAAAATGTCTGCTATCAAATATTGAAATCAAATATCATTGGCTACCAAAGGGCTTATATATGTTTTTGCAGAAAAGCTGCAACAAGCAAACTGGGAGCAAATTTGTTTCAGCACAAACTACCGGTAAGAGATTGGGAGTATTGCATGGGTCTAGGAGTAGCATGTTCTACAAAAGCCTTAACAGAAATATCCTCTTTGTTATGAAAAAAACCCTCTCCACTGTCTTGCTCCTTCTGTAGCCTGATGGCAGGCAATTTGTTCCTGATTAATAGGCATTGATCACTGGTAGCTGCTCCAAGCCACTGGTATTTGTGCCACACCCATCCCTATCCCATGGGTAGATGCTGAAAGAAACAGTGTTTGCTGTCTTGAGCATGGACACACAGAGAGAGAGCTTATTCAGAGCTTGCTGGAAATGCTGCTGAGAGGTTTTTGCTTGGAGGAAGTTGCTTCTAGGAGGCAGGGAGGCTGGACCGAGGTTGCTTTGGAGTCTACACTGTCGGGGTACGGATTTGCTTCCCACCAACTGAACTCATACATTTGTAAACGAACAACAAGTTTTATTTATATGTCCCCAGGATCTCTCCCCACAGGGAAACTGACCCTGATAATGGCTCCAGCTGGGGCTTCCAAACACTTAGGGAACTGGAGAATGCGCAACAAGAGGTGCTGCATGCCAAGGATCACTTCGTGAGCCTCACCCGCTCTGCTATCATAGAATCGTAGAGTTGGAAGGGGCCTATAAGGCCATCGAGTCCAACCCCCTGCTCAGTGCAGGAGAACAGATGTGGGCAGCCCAGGCAGTCACCCATCCAAGCTCATACCTGCTTAGCTTCAGCATGTGGCCTGCATTATGTGCTCTCGACGCCACCTGCAGAAGGCTTTACCAGTCTGCCTTCTGCTGTATTCTTTTGCTCTGCACTAGACCCGTCTTCCACTGACTTAAAAGCCAAGAGGGTGTTCGTTCTTTTAGTTAAAGAAGCATTTGACAAGGACAATCTGCTATCGACCGTTCAAAACATTCCTCGCCTGCCACAGTGTGTGAAACGGCAGGGAGTGCGCGCTGCACGGTGCTTTAGTGTTCGTGCACCTTGACGTACCGTGTGCACTGGAGACCCACACACCAGGCATTCCCCCCTTCCGCTCAAAGATGGAACTTTAAGAGAGCCTGGAGAGGAGGCCGGACCCTGAAGAGCGACCGTGCTAGCAACTCCCACTAAAAACGACAACAAGGCATTCTGCAAAAGCAAGGGCAAAATATGGGCAGTGATTTACTATGGGGAGGGACCAAAATTAGTGGCTGTACCTTTGTTTAAATAAGAATAGTTGTATGCAAATGTTTGTGTGTATGTGTGTGTGAGAGAGAGGGGGGGAGGGAGGGAGAGATGTGCTGTCCTGGCTTGTGTGGTTGTGGCTTGCCCCAGGAGTTGGGCAACAGCATCCCGGCTTTCCTGTTTCAAAGCCTGTGCTAGTGACAACAGGGCTTTGGGCCGGTTGTCCTGTTTACAGCAGTTGTCGCTGCAGCAACACCCCTCCAGGCTTCCGAGTGAGTGACGCAGCCCAGCGATCTTTGGTTTGAACAGCAGCAGCAGCAACAATAACATAATCCTGAAGCTGAGTTCCTTGTTGTGGGCTGGGTACACCCTTAGCTCCGGGCAGAGCTCCCCAGCTGGTAAAACCTTGCCCTCTTCCCAGTTTGCTTTCAGGCTCCTCGTGGAGGAACAAACGGACCATGCAAAACTTGGTTTCGAGGAGAGGAAGCAAAGTGAGGGGATTGTTGCAAAGGGCTCCTCTTGCCTTCTCTGGAGGGATGCACACACCCTCTTGCTGGATTGCATGCATGGGGGGGGGGGATTGGGCATGGCGGTTCCCCTGCGGGCAAAGAGGGCAGGCCTTCAGATGCCAAACAGGAAGCGAGCGGCGTGTGTGCGCTCACACATGTTTGATATCCATTGCCAGGCCTCTGAGCTGCTGGGCTGGCCTCAGCTCTGACTAAGCCGGTGTAGTCATGCATTCTGTCGACACGAAGCTGCTAAGCAAACAGCACGGGTTTAAGCATCCCAGAAAGCTTCCTGCTCTTTGCCAATTTCTGTGCCTTTAAGGGCATACAACGCCAGCGCTTCTAAGTGTAACTCGCAGAGGCAGTGTTAGGGGGTGGCCCACTAGGGCTGGAGCCCCAAATCTTTCATTTGGAGCCCCGAGCCTCTGCGAGGCCCTCTGCCCCATCACCCTGCTAACCACGGGCACTTGCTGAAAGAAAGGTCCAGGGGCCCTGAGGATCTCTGTGGCATCTGATCCCCCTGGATGAGCTGGCTTTTTGCCCACATGTGCTTCCCCTCCTGCTGCCCCCCCCTTGAATCTTTCTGCCTGAGGTTTTTTTTCTGAACTCAAATGCCCTCCTCTCCCCTGTCCATACATCCCTTTTTACAAATAGGGGTGTCCTTAGGAGACACGGTCCTTTACAGACTTTAGAGCATATGTAGATTGGCATATGCAAATGTCCTGTGGGCCTGAGCCCCGGATCTTTTCGGTACCAAACACCACCCCTGGTAACTCGCAGGGTGCCTAAGGGTTAGCGTTGCACATCTAAGAGCATTTGCACTCAGGTCAGGGTAAAGGAACGTCATGTGATTGCTCTTTTGTGCTTCTGGTTGTTGCTTTTGGAAGGGTGGACACCCAGAGATGTTGCACTCTTGTGCCGGAGAGGGGGAGATCATATCTTTCAAACAAAGAACATTTTTCAAAGCGGAGGTTTTGGATTGCCAACGCATTGCTACAGGAACAGGTTGCCCGGTACTTTTTCAAGTTAATAACATGAGTGTTCAACTGGTCAGTGGTCAGATGGATGGATGGATGGATGTATGTATGGATGGATGGGGGAATTGTCCTCTTGTGATTGCAGAGCAATTTGTGCAGAGGTTGCAAACAGGGCACCAGTCAGCATGTGCAAGCAGTCCAGGGCTGGACCTGAAGATTCAGGGTTTTAGCCGCTTTCCTTTTCTCCAGTGAAAGGAGTAAAATCTCAGGGAAAGGTGAGGGGGCCAGAATCAAGGGGGAGCCAGCAATTTCTCTCTTGGTTTTAGAGCTTCTGCTGCTAGCTCTACATACGCAGCCCAGGACCCATCATGGGTCCAGCTTCCAATCCCAAGCCAGGCTCTTCTCTCCTGCCAAGTGTGCTCCTCTGCCCCAGCCAGGTACCACTAGTGCCGCACCGCCAATCAGGCTCCACTCCCTCACCTGGCAGGCACCTCCCTCCAGCCACCCTCGCATCTTAGGGCCTGGGCCTCAGGAGGCCTGGGGACCCCCATTAAGATATGCGCGGATGCAAACGAAAATCCCAGCCCAGTGATATCGCACCAGCTGGGCCTGGCCTGGTTCTGCAAGCCGCCTTCGTGGGACAAAGCAGTGGCGGCCAACGGGAAGGCATGGGGCCTCCAAGGGGAGGGAGAATCAGCGAGGCTCAAGTTCTCCAGGGTCCACCTCAAAGCTCGGTCCACCTCGTTCCCATTCCCGATTGCGAGCTCCCGCCCACCCCAGTTCGAACTGGGAAAGTATGCACTTTTTTAAAAAGTGCACTCCCAACCCCCTCCCCCATTGACTAAAGCGTGAACATGTGCATTTCCCCCAAAGGCGCGTTTCTAAAGTGCATTTTGGTAAAGTGCGCATTTTGCGAATGAGCATCGGCAGCTCAGGCGTGTGTGAGTTTCGCCTGCAAAATGTGTTCGTGTTTGGGGATGCGAATGGGACAAATTCTGGTCTTAAGCGAACCGCAATGAAAATTCTTGGGCATCCCTAGAAAGCTACCTGGTACTTGTGTCCAGATTGCTCTGTTTGCTCAATGCGGGGAGGCATTGCACATCCTGCCGTCTGCAGGCTTTGCGCTTTCTGTGGAACATACCTGGGTTTGGTCACGTTTGCGTTGCCCCCTGATCTCCTGCTCATTTCCCCATGTGCCTCCCCTCCAGAAAGGGGGCACTCTCCTTCTTCAGTTCCGTTTCCTTTACTAAGGTTGCAGTTTTCTCAAGCGATGAGAATCAATTGGAAGGTGACTTGGTGCAGCCGTGAGCTCTGTGCTCTCCGTCCATGATGAAACCTTCTTGAACTGAAGTGGAAACACTTAAAAGAAAAAGAAAACTGCAAGAAATGGCCCAATCCAACTCTCCACAAGGCCCTAGACCGCATGAATTATGTGCAGTGCTCCTCCTGTACTTCCCCGCCTTCCCCCTCGCACGCACATGCACTCCCATCTCCTTGGCTGTGTCTCCCTGCAGGGAGCAGGTTTGGCAAGGAAGGAGAGAGGGAGGAGGCTGAGCTGGTGGGGGGCGGAGGGTGGGTGGCATTAATGGTTACAGAAAAATGACCCTGGAGAAATCTGGTTCTGCTGGTTTGGTGTCTTCCTTTCTCACGTACTCCTACCTGGAGGTGAGTTTCAGGAGCGACTTTTCGTTTGATTTCCACCACCACCCCTCACTTGGGTTTGGTGGAGACACCTCCAGGCAATGGGATGTCGAGGGGAAACCGGCTGGAAAGGTTATTTTAACACCTGCACGCACGCATGAGGGAGGGCTCCTCTCACAGAAGTCAGACCCATTTAAAAGCACTGAAATCCAGATGCTTTTGGGGAGGATTTTTTGAACCTTCGTTGCCGGGATCTGCGTTTGAGGTGATGCAATCCTTTGTACGCTGACGAGACGCATCAGGGAAGCGACTTCCTGTGGCTGCCTTTTAAGGCCATGGTAGATTCTTGTCCTTCTTGTTGCTGTTGTTATATCATTTGCATACATGGTGTGGCACTTTGCAGAGTGTAGTAAGGAAAACAGGTAGGTCCTTGCCCCAAGGAGTTTACAGTCCAAAAGTTTGACAATGTGCAGAGACAACCGCAGGAGGGAAGGGAGAAACAAGAGTAACAAGGGACTGATGTGAGCACATGCAAGGACATTATTGGCAATTAAGGATGTGAGGGCCAAATTGGACATGATGTGGAAGATTTCCAGTCTGTTTCCAGGCCCAGTTCAAAGTGCTGGTATTAACGTTCAAAGTCCTAAAGGGCTTGGGGCCAGGTTACCTGAAGGGCTGTCTCCTCCCACAACTCTATGATCCTCTCCTATCCTAAGATCATCTTCAGAGGCCCCCTTCCGGATGCCCCCACCAAATGAGGTGAAATGGGTGACTACTCCGGAGAGGGTCTTTCCTGTGGTGGCACCCCATTTGTTGAATGCCCCCCCCCCCAGGGAGTCTCACCAGGCACCTACGTTGTGGTCTTTTGGGCAGCAGGTGAAGAAGACCTTTTTATTTCCCTGGACTTTTTAGTCCTTCACTTTTGTTTTTAAATATGTCCTTGTGTTTTTACATCTTACGCTGCTGCTGCTGCTGCTGCTGGTTTTTCACTTTGGTTTTATTCTCCGGGGCCTTCTCATCCACAGTGCTTTGCTCTGAGGAGGGGGCCCTTCCTCCAGAGCAAGGTGGGGTGAGACGGCCCCAGAAATTGTGGGGGTGCTTGCACTGCCTCCTATTAAATTAGCTAGAGGGGAGGGGGGAGGAAGAGAGGCACCCCTCTGCCTCTTGCACCAGCGTTGGCACTAATTCACGCAATGGAGATGTTACTATATGGCATTCCCTGCCAAAAGATGATGTGGTGGTGATGGCCACTAGCTTCCATAGTATTCAAATTGAGTTCATGCAGAACAGAGTGAAGTTCATGGCTGTGCGCCATGATGGAACCTCCATCTTCCGCAGCAGTGTACCTCTGGTTGCTAGATGCCAGGGAGCAATCAATGGGGAGAGGCTATGGGAACTTTCCCCAACTCAGTGACCTCCAGATGTGTTGCACTGCAATTCTCACATCATTCCCAGCCATCACTTCGAGAGGCCACTGCGTTGGGGAAGGCTGAGCTATTGCTCTCAAGACCTGATTGTCGGTCTGATGCTAGTGGTGGGCGGTCTGCCCACCACCCGACTCGTTGGGCGCTCGGCGAGTGCTGCTGCTGCGCCCGCCAAGCCGGGCCAAAAGCGAAGGCCCGCCGAGCTGCTCTGCAGACTTCTGGGTTCCTGGCGGAGAGCTTTTTATGTAGAAAGTGGCGTAAGATATATTAAAAGCGGCCGCAAATTGTGTAACTTGCGCAAATTGCAGCTGTTTTTGGCGTATCTTATGGCATTTTCTACATACAAAGCGGCCTGCCAGAAAGCCAGAAGTCATTTCCCTGGCTCGGCTCAGGAGAACGCGAGTCAAGCCGGGGAAGCAGGTAGGTGGGACGGAGTTTGGGGGGGGGGGGTTCGAGCCGGGCGAGTTCGCCAGACTTCCCACCCCCCAAATGAAATTCTCACACACCCCTAGTGACCCAGCAGGTCTCTTCATATGCTCTTAAGACATCAGGAGAACCCGGCCTGGATCTCTGCCCTCATTCCACATCTCCCCCCCCCCCACATGAGTAGTTAAAGCAAGTGCACATCTTCCCACAATGTACTCCTGCAGAGGATATTCTCAGAGGGATTACGTTTTCCCAGAGTAAATTGTATCCGTGTAATCTCTGACTGTTGTGAGCAGTTAGTTTCCTCCTTCTGTAGAAAGGGCGCCCCGCAGTTCTAGGGTCAAACTCACCAGTGTTCTCTGAGTTCCATCTCGAAGCTCAGTTCGCTTCATTCCTGTTCACAAATGTGAGCTTTTGGGTGTGTGTGTTTGAATGGGAAAAGTGTACATTTTTGGGTGCATATTTTTTAAAGCATGCACCCAAATGCCTACTTTCCTCTATTACAGGGCTCTCCAACCTTGGGTCCCCAGATGTTTTTGGCCTACAACTCATCTGGGGACCCAAAAACATCTGGGGACCCAAGGTTGGAGAGCCCTGCTCTATTGCCTAAAGCTTGAAAATGCACCCCCCCCCCAATGCACACTTTAAAAGTGCACATTTCCCTAACAAACGCATTTTTCAGATGTGATTGCAAGCTCGGGAATATGCAAGCTTTGCCTGAAAAAAATACAATTGTGTTTGCATTCGGGGTTGCGAACTGGGCAAGTTCTGATGCTTAACAAACTGAAACTAAATTCTTGTATTTCCTTACTCATTCCACAACACAGGAGTTGTATAGACTCTGATGCTGCAAGCTCTAGCACAGTCCCCAGAACACATTTCTCTTCTGTCTGCAGTTGTTTTGATCTGGACTACTTCACACAAAGGGTGTTGTTGCTCCTGCACTCAGAAATGCAGGCAAGCTACCAGTTTGCATGTTTGTTTGTTTGTTTGTTTGATTTGTGCTTGCTTATGGAAGTGTTTCTACCCCACTTTCTGTCCACACATGTGGCTGTGCCCTCAAGGCAGCTACCTGTCAAAATCCGAGTACAATGAAAATAGCAAAACAACATAGCCATAGAATAAACAAATTAAAAGAGACAGCAGAGAAAATAATGTACCCGTAGCCAGCAAAAAGCAGCAGGAGGAGAGGGGAATAATTTAACTATTATTCAGACGCAAAGCCTGACAAAATAGCAGCATTTTCACAAGGCTTGGGCTATTTGAACCTCCCAGGATAGAGAGGTCCAGAATCTAGGAGCTGCCGCTGAAAGGTCCCAGCTGCAGAGCTGGGCCTTCAAGGACCTAAGTGAGCAGCTAGGATCATACCAAGATAGACAAAAGAGAGTACTTTGCACAAGGCGTAATTATGACATTTGCTGTCACGAAATGTGGTGATGGCCAAAGGCGTAGATGCTTAAAGAGGGACTAGGCCAGCTTTCTCCAGTCGGGTGCCCTCCAGGGCTGTTGAGCAGCATCTCCCATAGTCTAACACAGGGGTGCAGAAGCTTTCAACCGAAGGGCCGAGTTCCATTGCAGAGAAGCTCTCAGGGGCCGCATTCCAGTGGTGGGCGTGGCCAAAGGCAAAGGGGGAGGGGCCAAAGGACCAGCATATTTTCACTTAATGCTCCTACTGGCAATAATGAAGCCTCGGGAGAGGCATTTCATCCTTTTCAAATGAGGTGGAGGGGGAACTGCACAAAAGCCAGGAAGCCACCATAATTGATGGTTGGGGAAAGGGGCGGGGCCAGGAAAAGTGGGCGTGGCCACCTGGGAAACTCTGGAGGGCTGGATTGGGATCCCAGGATTGTGGATGTGGTCCCCAGGCTTGAGGTTCCACACCCCTGGTTGAACACATCTGGAGGGCACCAGGTTGGGGAAGGCTGGATTAGACAAATGCATGGAGGAGGAGACGACCTCTCCATGACTGTAAGTCAAGACGGCTGATGGTGCCGAGCCCCAAACCATTTCAGGCTTTAAAGATCATAAGCAGCACTTTGAACTGGGCGTTGTTTGCACAAAGGTTGGTGCCAGGAGGACAAGAATCAGATGCCTAAAGTAGCCCTCCCTCTCCGGGGCTGGGCGAGTGGGCGGGTCCTTGGGCAGCATATCCAGCCGTCTTGATTGGAAGCTGATAAAATGCGTGTCGTGTGTTTTCAGCGCTTTGGTCTCCCCCTCAAGCCATTTGCTTAGATCAGGCTGTGCCGTCTTACATGGATCGTGAATGGATTGTAGTGAGAATTTGCATACTTCGGATGCTTCGGATTGCCAGTGAGATTTTTGTTCCAATTCACAGTGGGTTGACCTAATTTCACATTTCAATTTATGGTGCCTCATGCATACATTTAATTAAATGTATCGTTCCTTCGGAATGCAATTGAACATCTCAATTTAATGTGTGGGTATTTTTGCTTCAACCTTTAACACTGGCTGAAATTTCAGATTCCTGAATGTCAAAAGCCAGATTTCATGAGTGCGTGTTTTTTTAGGCTGGGAAGAATTTTTTGCCAGTTGGGATGGGGGTGCTTTCTTCAGTGGAATGTAAGGATGTGGTTTTATTTGCTTCCTTATGTGATCAGAATTGTTTTTCCAAAGTACCCTTCCAACATCCTAAGCCTTTAGGAAAGCCTTCCCCAAACTGGTGCCCTCCAGAGGTGCTGGACTACAACACCCAAAATCCCCAGCCAGAAGGCTGCTTTACGATAAAGAGGGGTGAATATAGGGATGCTTGAGGAATTAAATCTTTGTGAATTCCTATATGAAAGGTGCTGATCCGCACCTCTCAGACTTAACGAGTGCATGGGAAATTAGCTATCCAACAGGTTTTGCACTTCTCTGAATTTGCAATGCAGTTCTCAGCTGTTTAAGCATTTATAGAGGGATTTAATACAGATTTTGAGATGATTCTTTCATTTGCAGGTTAGTGTAGAAATGGAAGTATGGGTAAAAACATGCAGAAAGACACAGGTCGGAAGTAGACACCACCCCTGCCACCAGTGAAATTTGTTCTTGGGCCCAGAAGACCAAACTATTTCCCCGAAAATTCACAAAATAACTCAGTTCGGTTCGTTCTGAGCCTAATTCCGAGCCCCATCAGACACTGTTGTGCGCCTGATGATGTCATCGAGAGCGTAAAGGGATCTAATCTCAGTCATCCCCCCACCCCCATCTACATGAGCATCTTCTGGCTGACCACTCCATTGCTGCCATCTCCTCCCTCCCTTGTTGGGAAACCGAGCGCCTTGCAGCCCCTTTGCCTGACCTCAGAGGAGATCGCGCTGGTTGAAGGATGTTTTCTTTCCCAGCAACAGCAAGAGGAGGTGGCGGAGGCCACAAGGAGGCAAGCAAGCATGCCTCCTCACACACTCTCTCCTCTCCTCACGTGCAGGGAATGTGTGTCTGCATGCTGATAGTCCAGTAATCCTGTTGATTACCGGTAACTTCTCTTTCTAAGCCTCTCCATCTCAAGCATAGATGCTCCAACAGTCCCTATTTGTCAGGGACAGAGGGTCCCTATTTTATGTCCATGGTCAATCACTGTTCCTCTTTTTATCCTTTGGGTGTTGCATAAATGCTGTTAGTGTGAATTGCTAGCATTGGCCTGGTTCGCACATAATGCTAACCCATGGCATAGGCTGTTGAATTCCAGTTTGTTGTGACGTGAGAATGTGGCTATGCTAACAAACCACGGTTTGCTAACCACAAACAACCCAGGAAAAGAACCCATGGTTTGTTGTTGGGTTGTGGGCTCTGGGTGGCTTAAACCATGGGTTGTTTCACCAGGCTACAGAGGAGCAGGCAAGAGTGGTAAAAAGCTAGCTACTCTACATGCCAGTACTACAGCTCTACAATGTCATTTGGGATACAGGGAGGAAGCAGGCGAAGGAGGAGGGAAACCAACAACCCAGGGATTGAGAAAACAAACCATGGTTTGTTTTATCATCTGCCAGACAAACCTGGATAGGGCAACAAACCATGGTTTAAATAAACTGTGGGTTAGTGTGAACCAGGCCATTGTCATTCTTCAGCGTTCAGCTCCCTCTCCAGGATTTCTGAGCCTGGGGATGGATGCAGTTTGTGTCTAGTGTGCAATTCGAGGTCAATGCATGTGCATGAGGACTAAGGGGCCACTAGGCAATGCACAGGCTGCCATTTCATACTTCGCTGCTGCTGAAGTATATTTTGAATATTTAGGAATTGTAATTCCAAAAGATATAGATAAATTGGGAGAACAGAATTATAGGAAATTAAAGGATGAGGTTAAGAATAAAATAGAGGAGTATAAAAAAATTGGACTTTCCTGGTTTGGTAGAGTAGCTTTGATTAAAATGAAGATTCTGCCCAAGATTAATTTTTTATTTAGGATGATACCAATTGCGATATCAGATAAGGAACTTAAAGAATGGCAAACAATTATTAACACATACTGTAATGGAGGGGAAAAGTCTAGGATTACTAAAACAAGATGGTATAAAGCATAAAAAGCAGGGGGTTTGGGTCTTCCAAACTTAAAATGGTATTATATAGCTAATCAATTAAGACATACAGTGGATATTATAGCACGGCCTAAAGAAATAATGTGGTTGGAGTTAGAAACATCTGAATTACGAAATCCTTTGGAGAATATACTTTTTCTTAAAAAGAATAATAAAATGATAAAAAATATAGACAACCCCTTTTTAAGAAGTTTGCTAGAGATTTGGAGTACTACGGGGAATATATTTATACCAGGGATTTCTCCTTTAACTCCGGTGGTGGCTCTAAATGACTTTCCCAAAAATTTAAGAGTGGATTTGGAGGGTATACTAAGAGAAGAAAGGGTTATTAGATTATCGGATTGGGTGGAAAAGATGGGGACTAGAGACCAAATACTGGGAATTGTTGGGAGAAGAAGAGTGTCGTGATTAAATTTATTAGTTAGAACAGTGGTTGAAGAAGTGGAAAAGGAAAACTGAGGATGAGAGAGATTTAACCAATTTGAAAAGATTGTTATGTCTAGAGATGGTTTAGAAGGGAATGTGTCTACAAGAGGTATAACAAGGGATTTATACAGATTGATTCAAAAAGCAGAAGAACAAGATGACCATCTAAAGACAGTATGGGATAATGAATTTGAAGAGGTGACCTCGAAGGTGGGCTGGAACAATATATGGGATAGATGGATTGTGAAAGTTATGTCAACTAGGATAAAGGAGAATTTCTATAAAATAATATGGAGATGGTACCTAACTCCAGTAAGATTAAATAGAATAGTTAACAATTGCTCCGCACTTTGCTGAAGAGGATGTCAGGAAATAGGTACATATGCTCATATGTGGTGGAGTTGTAAAAATGTTCTGGAATTTTGGCGAGAGGTTTTTACAGAAATATCAGAAATTATTGGTATTAATCTAGAGGTCTGTCCTAAACTTGCTTTGTTATCAATAACTGATAAAGTCACTTGTGCCCAAAATACGAAGGAACTAATTGTAAACTTGTTAACTGCAGCTAGGTTAATGATTGCGAGGAAATGGAAAGTGTACAACATGTTTTTCTAATCACTGATTGGTATAAGGAAGTTTGGGATATAGCCCTAAATGATAAACTAACTTGTAGTATCAAATGCAAAAAGTGTTGTGCCTCCAGTAGGTCAGACAGAGACCAGCCGTGCCGGAGTGTGTTTGGGGTGGGGTCAGGCTAACTGCAGCCTGACCCAGCTGGGCAGCCTTACCAATCAGCACCTGCTCAAAAGGCAGGTCCCAAACACACTCAGATGCTGGAAGCAATTGTTTGTTACAGCTACCACCAGACGCTCTTGATATTCCTGACCTCGGACCCCTGTACCTTTGATCTTCGGAACGACCCTGACTACGCTTGTGCCTGACCCCTAACTGGTTTACGTTTGCTCGGTTTTGGACTAATATATCTTGGCTTGGACACTCGGACTGTTATAACGAGGACGGCTTATCTTGACACTGGGCGGATTTACGACAAAAAGGGACAGTTAAAGAAGAATAATTTTATGGATATATGGAATCAATTATTAGACTATGTATTAATAAAGGGGAAGGGGAGTATGCCTTGTCAGGACATGTTATATTTTTGGAATGTGGAATTTAATTGATTGAGGGGGTGGATGTATATTACTTGGTCCCTAGGCGGGCGGGGGGTGCACCGTATGATTTATTTTAGTTGTATGTTTGTGTTTTATAGTTTTGTATGAAGAAAAAAAAACTGAAAAAAAGAAAAAAAACTCCTACAACTCCCAGCATTCATAGGACTGTGCCTTAAGTAACTATTAAGAGTGCCTGCCCAAAATGCCCACCCACGGGGAGCGACTGCCTGCCGTCTCTCTGCATGCATGATCCACTTCTGTTGCTTTGCCTCCATCCAGAGAGGCTCATTCAGTCACTTCCAGGGATGTTGAAGAGTCCTTGGTCTCGAGTCACGAGTCGAGTCACGAGTCTTTGGACCCGAGTCTCGAGTCCGAGTCCAAGTCCTTGGTCCAAATGGTGAGTCACGAGTCACGAGTCACTCCCAAAGCTGACTCCACGAGTCCCTATTAAAATCAATGGGGGTTTTCCCCAACAAAATAAGGCTACTTCAGATGTGTGGTTTAAATAAATTCTAGGCACAAGTGTGCCTTTTTATTTCAAAACTCTGCAACTGATTTTTGGCAAGAACAGACCAGGCAGACAAACCCAAAATAACCAGGCAGGCAGAGGAGGCAGGGAACCCCAAAGCAGGCAGGCAGAGGCCTTTGTCTTGGACAATTCAACTGTTGAACTGGTCAAGAAGAGACCAGGCAGGCAGAGGAGGCTGGAAACCCCAGACAGGCAGGCAGAGGCAGCCGAACCCAAAATGTCTGAAAGGTTGCATTTTAGAAAAATGATTTTAAAAAATAAACTTGCTGTACTTCCTAAAACTTATCCATGTTGCATTTGAGGAACATGATTTTTTCGAAATGTTTGGCCCCCATTCTGGAACGGTGAGATCTCATCACAATTCCATCCTCGCTGAACACCCGCTCCACTGGTGATGAACTTGCTGGAACCAGAAACACACTCAGAGCAGCCACACAGAGTAATCTCAGGTCCTTCTTCTGCCTCTCCCAAGTACGCAACACATCAATCAAAATAAATCTTGACACACCGTTGGGGCTGCACTCCTGGTAGCCGTCCATAGTGGCCCAGCAGCGGCACACCTCGCTTCCATGCACTCTTCGCCGGCAATCACGCTCCTCTCCACTCCTTCTGGCACAGCCCAGGGATGTTGAAGAGTCCTTGGTCTCGAGTCCCGAGTCGAGTCTTGAGTCCCATTAAAAATATTAGGACTCGAGTCTGAGTTGAATCAGAGGGGGGACTCAGTCTGACTCAGGAGCCGAGTCCTCGAGTCCAAGTCCCCATCCCTGGTCACTTCTGACACAAAGTCAGCCCAGCATCGCCCGTCTTCAGAGGAGGCTTTGAGTCTCTGCAGGAGTTATTGCTCTGCTCTGGTCTTCTTCCACTAAGGAGGCATGCCCAGATCAGGGACTCACACAGAAACACACCAGTGGCCTCCCTTCTCTGCTGTCCCTTCTCCTTGCTTCTATCGTGCTCACTTACTTAGAGGGCAAGGAACGGGGGAACAGGCCGTGACTGTGGGGAGGAGGAAGAGCAGCAGAAGTTGGCAGTGGACCACTAGACTTTACGTCAGGGGTGCAGAAATTCAGGCCCGGAGTCCCAATCTGGCCCTTCAGGGTTCACCAGAAGGCCACTCCCCCTTCCCATGGCCCCACCCCCTTTCCCCCAACCAGCAATCATTTGGTCTTTTTCCTGGCTTTTGTGCAGTTCTTCCCTATTCTAAAAGGTTGAAATGCCTCTCGGCATGCTCATAGTCTCCAACTGCCCCGAAAATGCCAAAATGCCGGAACAGTCCCGAAAACCCTTAAGCCATCACAGCTTCTCACTTTGTCATGCAAAGTCCCAAATTCCCCTGCCTCCCGCAACTGCAAGCTACTTTAAGCTGTCTTAAAGGGGCCATGGGCAAAATTGCAGCTAAGCTAAAACTTTTAGCTTAGTTGCAATTTTGCCCATGGCCCCTTTAAGAGACAGTAAGCAGGGAGGGAACAGACGGGAGTGTGTGTGTGTGTGCACACGTGCTGCACCTGCTGGCTTGGACACATGGAAGGGTGAATGAGGGAATTTATCACATGATTCCTATCTTTATATTGCCAAAAAATTTATTTCCTAACAGAGCTGACTCTTTGCCTCTAACAGGTGAGTTTACAGTGTTAGAAGGAAATGCAAGAAACTTCCCCTTCTCTCTAAAGCTCCATGTTTGGGGGTGTGGGGTGGGTGGGTAAGCTTCACCTGTTGAATTTGTGCCAATCCTGACCATTTTAAAACAAAAAGAAAGAGATTGCCCTGCAAGCACTGACCCTCCCCTTGAAAAACACCAGATATCAACAATTAAGGGTTTAAGTATGGTAAAAAAAAAAATACAAAATCCACTTATAGAATATTATAAAATAATATATAATATAATAATGTAGTAATTATAATATATAAGATTTTGTGTTTCCTCTAATAACATTTGTACCTGGCCATGCCCTTTGGTTGTCTGGCCATACCCTTGGCCACACCCTCATGTTGCCTGGCCACGCCCTCTTGATCACACCTTCATGTTACTTAACCATCCCTCTTACAAATTCACATGTGTGTCCCTATTTTCATCTGTGAAATGCTGGAGGGTATGCATGCTTGGTTACTGGCAGTAAGAGCTTTACGCTACAATAGGCTGGTATGTTTGGCCCCACCCCTTTTGCCTTCCGCCCCGCCCACCACTGGAATGTGGCCCCCGGGAGCTTCTCCAAAGTGGCATCCGGCCCTCCGGCTGAAAGAGGTTTTGCGAACAACATTAGTTTATGTGGGAAACATTAGTCAGAGTTGGGGATGTGGGGCATTGTATGAGGTCAGCCAGTCTCCCTCAGGCAATGGCAGCACCGCGCTTGTCAGGATAGCAGCCACACCCTCCCGGGTCAGTGGCGCAAGGTCACTTATTCACCGGATGTGTAGTCAGATCTATTCCTGATATACTGGCATGTTCAGGCTCGAACAGGGAGGATCTCTCAGCCCCTCATAATTTCCTGGTGCATCCGCCGTGAATCCTTCCATCAGAAAGTCTAATCAGAGCATGGGCGGCTTACATAACCATATATATATCCTTGTTCATCTGGCGTAACTGCAGTGCCTACTCACATGCAACTACTCACAAATACTAATAGGGATTGGGACCCCTGCTTCACACAGGTGTGTTGAAAGAATGTAAAATAACACACTCCTGGCATTTCTGCTTTCCAGCAAAGTGCCTGTTCTGGAATTTCGAAAATTCATTGGCCAAAGATGTCGCCCAGCTCTGTGGAATTACTGTAAAGTTCCTTGATTTCTGTCAAATGTTTCCACACCACCAACGCAATGCTCCCTCTCCCCACCCCTCTCTCTCTGCCTTCTGGGGGCTTGCAGATGGAGGACTGCTAGCGCTGCCGGTTGAAATGCATGGTTCTGCCTTTTCCTCCTAAATGGATTTTTCCTGGCAAGAAAAAGGACAGAAAGCATGGGGAAACATGGGAGGTTTACAAATGGTAGAGGGCAACGTCTGGACCCCTGCTCAGTTTCCCTCTTTGAGGCAGGACGGTTGCAGGAGAAAAGCCACATCTGGAATCAAGCCTTTGATGGCCAAGGGCTATTTCAGGCTACTGGGATTTGTAGCATGTCCCACCTGCTTGCGTGGGAGCAGAATGGAGGAAGAGAAGCATAAAGAATTCTGTGTTTAGAGCAACCTTCCCTAACCTGGAACCCTCCGGGTGTGTTGGCCTGCATTGGCCATGCTGGCTGGGAATGATGGGAGTTGTAGTCCAACACATGCCTCACTAAAAGAGAGGACACATCTTTGCATACCATTTGCATGTGCTAAATTGCATGTATAGGTGCACGTTTAGAAAGAATCCAGCACATCTGGATGGCACACCAGGCTGGGGAAGGCTGATCTAGAGCTTCCTGGGAAAGATGACGAATTGTAAAATTGTACACTGAGCTGGATGAAGCGGCTTCCTTAGTGCAATGTAATTTTAGCAAATAACAAGATAGCCGTTGCTCTGGGTTTATTTCTTTTGCAGTGTCCCAGGGAAAGGCTTCCCCTATACAACGACACATGCAGCATTCGGGTTCCTCTTCCAGGGGTTGTTGTGTGGATGAAAGGGGGCAGGGTTGGAGAGAACCATGAACGTTGCCTTGAGTTCCTGGGAGGAAAGGCGGGATAGAAGTGCAGTCAATTCAGTTTCTGCCTGGCCCCAGCCATCCAGAGACGAGGGAGCAGGAACCAGGCTGGACAGTTACGCATCGCTCCAAACAGGAAATGCATCACTAAAACGGAGGACGAAAGAGGACAAGATTTGCATAGAATTTGCATAGGTATGTTTGCATATGTTTGCATAGATCCGTATGTATGCACATGTAGAAATGATGACTATAAATAGAAATACAGTATATCTCACCCTTGTGGGGCAGAATTGTGACCAGGTGGCCTGTGTGGTGAGCCTGCCCGGTTTGCTGTCCAGGCACTGACTGTGGATGGGCCACTTCAGGGCCGCGGCTTCTGCTATCCCTTCTCGGGGTTCTTTAAACTGGATGTGGACAGGGCATCACTTCAAACAGAGGACACCTCCAAAAAGAGGACTGTGCCTCTATCAAGTAGGGCAACCTGGTCACCCTAGCAGGAATGTTTTATTCCTGAAGTGAGGAAATTGAAGCAGCAGCTCAGTTTCTCATAGGCGCCGTCACACTGAAGAAGAGATTCCACTGCTCAGTGGTAGAGCACATGCTTTGCATACAGAATGTCCCACGTTCCGTCTTGGGTCGCAGGGCCAAAGGAGACCCTGGGGAGCCATGGCCAGCAGACCTTACTGGGCTAGATGGACCAATGGTCTGACTCGGCAGCTTCATATATTCACCACTACCTTGTCAAAAGGATTGTTTGGACCAAGCCAGGCTACCGAGTCCGCTTGGACTGAATTTGGATCCCCGTCCCCCACATCATGCACTGGCCCCCGAGCCGTTGCACTTGTTGTCTTCGCGGCCTATGCAATGGTGGAATGCTGCGCACCTCCCAGGTATCTCTTGGCAAGGCGCCTGTTCCCTGGGTGTGAGAGAGAGGGCTGATTCAGAAAGGTGCCATGGGAAGGGAAGAGAAAGGAAGTGGAGCTCCCTCTTGGTTGTAGTCGTGCGGTAAAAGGAGCTTTCCTCCTTCACAATAGCTTTTTCTTTGCGGACTGAATGCAGAACCCTAAGCAAACACCTTTTACTGACACCACCTAATAAGCTCATAGCAGGTTTGTGACGTGGTGGCTCCTGGCAAGACAACGTTTGGGCTTAAGAGAAGGCACAAAGCCCCGTCTCCTGTCGCGGTGCCTCATTGTCCTCTTTGGCACAAAACAAGATGGGACTCAACTCAAGTTTTGTTTTGATCCAGGGCTGCCAAGTTTCTGGGTTTGACCCAAGGCTCCAGGGTCTTAGCTTCCTCCTCCGGCCTGGTCCACAGACTGCAGAATGATCTTGAGGCGAACAGGCCTGTGGCTCATGCTGGCTCAGCTTGTCTGGGCGTGGAAAGCTAAGCAGGGTCAGGCCTGGTTATTACTTGGATGGGAGACCCCTCCTCTAGTTTCCTGCATTGAGCAGGGGGTTGGACTTGATAGCCTTGTAGGCTCCTTCCAACTCTGATCTATGATCTATGAAAGAGCTGGCTGCAGGCAGAGAATACCTCTTCTGAATGTTCCTGCATGTTTAAAAGAAGAAGAGAAAAGCAGCAGCCCTGCCAGTAGTATAGCACAGTTTGCTAGTTTTCTCTCTGCCACTAATACTTTTATCCATGGGACTATCCCAACGGGACACTCTCCACTTGGTACAATCCACCTCAGAAGTCCACCACTTCAGAAGTTTGCCACTTAATTTTTACCTAATTTCTGGTGCATGTGTAGACCTCTCCTCAGAGACTCCAAACCAAGGAGTGAGCTCGTAGGGATGTCGGAGAAATCTCGGATGAGTTTGGATTTCTATTACTTTGACCTGCAGATTCCGCAGCGGACTGGCTTGTTCCAAATTGTGCGGATTCTGTGGGTTTTTTTACTTTTCAGCAGGATTTGCACTACTGCGCACTTGCGCAAGTGGAACAAAATTCTCGTACATCCCTAAAAAATAAATCTGATTCCGTCAATGAGTGGATGATGGAACGAAAGATGCCTGACAACACAGTGGGAAAACAGGGGAAGGAAACACACACACACCGTGAATGAAGCAGGGCAATGTCACTATAAAAGCCTCATCTGGATGCACCCTCGATTTCCATCTCTCTCTGTGGTGGGAAAGAGCGGTGGAGAGATGGAGGAGAAATTCAGTTGGTTTGCATTTTAATGCAAACTTACCTAGTTTCATACTTTTGAGCCAATACATGAACCGAAACTCAGCTACCCTCTGAAATTCACATTTCTCCTAATTTTGCCTTGTAGTTTTCAAAAAATGTGTACAAAAATGCATGTATGAGGGGAAAGGGCACACAAAAATTCATGTATTCGTGAAAATAACATTACAAACGAATTATATTAGGAAAATTGCTTGCAAAAAATGTGTCTGTTAGGCAAAAGTGGCATGCAAAATGCATGTATTAGGACAAACACGCACAAAAATGCAAACACATTTTAATGTAAACTTAAAACAAACAAACATTGGGAAAATGTGAAACTGAGAAAAACCAAAATTGACGGATTCGTCCATCCCTAAGAAGGAGACATCAGCAAAGGCATATAGTCTAAAAACAGATAGAAAAGGGCAGTGATCCTGTATTGAAGACAAGTAATTCATGGAAGATCTCTCTATCCATGGCTACTAGCCTTAAGGTTCAATCCTATGCAAGTTTAGGCAGAAAAAAGGCCTACAACTCCCAGCATGCTCCAGCCAGCAACACTAGGAGTTGTAAGACTGGGAGTTGTAGGCCTTTTTTCTGTCTAATCTTGCACAGGATTGTGCCGTTAATAGATTATTTATTTATTTTATTTATTAAATATACCACGTACCATATCTAAAAAATATTTTAGTGGTTCACAAAGGATTCAAATACAGCATAATAAATAAAACATGTTATTTAAAACATTTATAAAAAACATTAAAACCAATGTAACACCATAATTAACCAGCAAACGTGTTAATTAACAAGCACAATCAGGGAGGCCTGAGCAAAGAGATGGGTCTTCAATTGGCACCTAAAGGATGCCACAGTTGGAGCCTGCCAAATATCAGGGCGGAGGGCATTCCATAAGCTGGGTGCCACCACCGGGAAGGCCCATTTCCAGGTCGCTGCCAGTCTTGGTACAACCAGCAAGGCCTCCTCCGATGATCCTAATGCTCACGCAGGTCTGAATCGGGGAAGATAATCCTCCAGGTAACCTGGTCCCAAGCTGTTCAGTAGCTAACAGGAAGCCAGTGCAGTTGCTTCAACACCGTAGTAATATCGAACAGATGGAAAACTTTTTAATATCAGCAGGCTGAAAGCAAAAAGTAAGGTAATTACAACCTCCGTTGTGGAACTTCAGTATGCTGATGAAAATGTGGTCTCCGCACATTCAGAGGATGATCTCCAAACTATCCTAAATGCGTTACGAGAAGCATACGAGAAACTTGGTCTCTCACTTAACATAAAAAACCCCAAAGTGCTTCATCAGCAAGTGCAAGCTAACCCTTTTATGATGACATCTATCCAGCTTGGCGGGACAATACTGGAAAATGTCGATCATTTTCTCTATCTTGGCAGCTATCTTTCTGTTACAGCTAGCATCGACAGTGAAATCCAGCATCGTTTGAGCTCCGCAAGTGCCGCGTTTTCTCGAATGAAACATAGAGTGTTCGAGGATCGGGATATTTGTAAGAAGACCAAAACACTGGTTTATGAAGCCATTGTATTGCCAACTTTATTGTATGCCTGCGAAACATGGACTATCTATAAACGTCACTTCCACCTCCTTGAAAGATTTCATCAACGTTGCCTCCGGAAAATCCTGCGAATTACTTGGGAAGATAGGCGAACAAATGTCAGTGTACTGGAAGAAGCAAAGACTACTAGTGTTGAAAAAATGATCCTTCAATGCCAACTTCAGTGGACCGGCGGTGGTCATGTTGTTCGAATGCCTGACTGCCGTCTCCCAAAGCAGTTACTTTATTCCCAACTCAAGGATGGAAAACGGAATATCGGTGGTCAATATAAGAGGTTTAAAGATGCTCTTAAGGCTAATCTAAAAAAATGCAATATAAACATCGAAAACTGGGAAGCTCTGGCCCATGAACGATCTAACTGGAGGTTGGCCTTTCACAAAGGTTCTATAGACTTTGAAGAAGCCCAAGTGCAAGGTGCAAGGGAGAAACGTGCTAAGCGGAAAGCATGTCAAATGAATCCTTTACAGGACCATTTTCCATCTGGTAACCTGTGTCCTCACTGTGGGAAGCTGTGTGGATCTAGAATTGGCCTCCACAGTCACTTACGGACCCATCACTAGAGTCTACACAATTTTTCTTTAGAATTTCCTCCTTTTAAAATTTCCTTTTTGTAAATTTTTATCCTGGAAGACAATCTTACTCGGTCACGAGTGATTGCCTGATGATGATGATGATGATGATGATGATGATGATGATGATGATGATGATGAATATCTGCTCAGCCAGGCACCCCACTCAGCATCCTGGCCGCTGCTTTCTGCACCAGCTGCAGCTTCCGGACTGAGCACAAGGGTAGCCCAGGGCCGGATTAAGATAGGGGCTATTGGAGCTGCAGCTCCAGGCCCCTACCACAAAATCGGCCCACTGCGGGGCGTTGCCGGACACGGCGCCGGCGCAAAGCAGGGCGGCGCGATGCAGCAGGGCAGCGCCTGAACCGGGGCGACACCACTTCGCCGGCAGAGAGGCCTCGGAGAAGCGGCGCCTGCAGCGGCAGCCCAGAAGGACTGCGGGCCTGCGGGAAGCACCTCCTGCCCTGCCCTGCTGCCGCCGCCGCGCACTTGGCCAGGCGGGCCCGTCCTCAGCGGCTCCTCCGGAGAACGCCGCTGAGCGCCGCGGAGCCAGGGCGCGATCGAGCAGTCCGGCCCGCCTGGAACTGCGGCGTCGGTGTCCGGGGCTCCTTCCTTCCACGCAGACCCCTGCGGGGCGGGCGGGCGGCGGCATCAGCCTCCCTGCATCTGGGCGGGGCCCGGCCGGTGGGAGGGCGCCCTTGGAGCAGCCGGCCGCTCTCCGGGTGGGGAAGCCGGTTCTGCTGCGCAGGCAAGGGAGCCGGCAAGGGAGCCGGGGTGTGTGTGTGCGTGTGTGTGTGCGTGTGCGCTGGACGCCCATGGCCCCAGGCATGCTGCTGGTCGTCCGGAGCGGGGCTGACGGTTCTGCAGCGGCGCAGAGGGCCCCACAAGCAGAGGCGGGGGGGGCTTGCCGGAGCTCTCTCAAGCCAGCGGGAGGCGGCTGGGCTCCCCCTTACCCACTGCCAGCCCCCCCCTTACCTTGCCTTGGCAGTAGCATTTCCTCTGAGTAAAATATTTGCAGGGTGCTTGGGGACTTTAATCATACGCCTTTCCCAAGCCCACTGCAGTATCCTGCTCAGGAGACAGGCTGGGGCCCATCGAGGTTGCTGCAGCACCTTTTCTTCCTTATTTTTTTAAAAAATATTTTATACTCTGCGAGCACCTGTATGGGCAGGTGCACGGTTATAGATACTCATCTTTTTATTTTTTAAAGACTTATTTCAAACTAATTATTTACTAAATTTATTTTAGAGTATTGTTATCCCGCTCCTCAGTCAAATAGACTCCTGGCGGGGCTTACATATGATCAGTAAAGGAAGACAGTCCCTGCCTGCAGGCTTACAGTCTAAAAAGACACAGCACACAAGGAAAAAGGAATAGGGAGGGATGAGGGATGAAAAATAACAATGCAATCCTGTGCATCTTTAGCCAGAAGTAGTAAGTCCTTCAAGTCTCAGCATCTGCCAGCTGGCCATGCTGGCTGAGGTATTCTGGGAGTTGTAGGCCTTATTTCTGTCTAAACCTGCATATGACCTTTTTCTCCTTGGGGGCTAATGAGCATGAACATGTTTTTTTCATGTGCAATTTTGACTAGGGAAAAGACTTGGATTAACTCTGTGTGTGTCTCTCTCTCTCTCTCTCTTTCTCTCTCTCTCTCACACACACACACACACACACTTCCCCCATCAAATTTATGGAGGAGAAGGATATCAATGGCTACTAGTCCTGATGGCTCTATGCTATCCAGTATCGGAGGCAGTATGCCTATGTACACCAGTTGCTGGTGTGAAGGCTAAATGCAGGTTGCTTGTTGCTCGTTGAAAGCAATATTTGGAGTTTGTGAATGACCTTAACTTTGTTGACTGTGTAACTTCTTTGCTGACTGTTCTTCTTTGCTGACTAAAATATTTAATTTGTTTTAATATAAAATTGCGTCTTCATTTTATTTATTTCCATAAAAAGGCCCACCAAAATCCTCAGCACCAGGCCCATAATGCTCTTAATCCGGCCCTGGGGTAGCCCCACGCAAAGCGCATTGCAGTAATCTAAACATGAGGTTAGGGCGGGAGCCCCAAATCTCTGGGAGGTCACCTGCCCACCACCCTGCTGTCCGGGGGCACTTGCTGAAAGAAAGGCGCAGGGGCCCTGAGGATCTCTGTTGCATTGGATCCCCCTGGATGAGCTGGCTTTTTGTCCACATGTGCTTCACCTCCTGCTGCCACCCCTTGAATCTTTCTGCCTGAGGTTTTTTTTCCCCTGAACTCAAATGCCCTCCTCTCCCCTGTCCATACATCCCTTTTTGCAAATAGGGGTGTCCTTAGGAGACAGGCTCCTTTACACACACACACACACACACACACACACACACACAGACCTTGGAGCACATGTAAATTAGCATATGCAAGCTTGTGCATTTTTTGTGTCCTGTGGGCCTGAGCCCCAGATCTTTTTGGTACCTAGTACCGCCCCTGGGGACCAGTGGGCTGACTCAGCATAAGGCAGGAACTTCTTACAGAGGGAAGATAGCTCAGTGCTAGAGCACCTGCTTGGCACACAGAAAGTTCATTCTCTTGGCAGAAGGGCTGGAAAGCTCTCTCCCTGCTGCCAGGCAGAGTAGACAGCAGGGGGGTAGATTTTCGGGTCGGTGGCCACAGTTGGTATTTTCAGAGAATGCCATGGGCGCTCTCACAAAATGGCTGCCATAGCCAGTCGCAACCCATTTCTCAGAAGGCAAACCAAAGAGACTCAAAGAAAAGTAACCTGGCCAAGAACCTAATTACAAGGCCAAGGTGGGCTCTGAGCCCCAAAATACTCTTTTGAACCCACAGTTTTGTTTATGTAGCTGCCAGGTCAATGGATCAAAAAGCTGTGGGTTGACTATATGGTAACTATATGGTTACATTTATTCCTTGCAGTGTAGAGACTCTGATGGTTATAGCACTGTCCTACTTTACAGGGCCATTGTAAGGTTTCCTGAAAAATAAATGCAATGAAGTGCTTTTAAGGCTGCAGATCCATCCACACTTTCTGGGAACTAAGCCCCACAGACCTCCGTAGGGCTTTCTTCTGAGTAAACAAACACAAGAGTGCACAGTGTATGATATGAATCTTGTTTTAAAATTTTAGTGATGAAAAGTGTATTCTTAGTGGGGGGTAGTTTCTTTTTTCTTCATAGTATACTATCAAATATTTGTTTTTGGACTCTGAAGGTCTGTGGACTATTGATGTTCATATTAACTAATTGATTAAATGCACAAATTAATAGACCAACACCGACAAGAGCAGCTCAATTCTTCTTCCTCTTCCTTCCTCATTGCAGGTGGGGCAGTCAAACCTGCCTGGATATCACATCCTGTGACCTCAGAGCCCTTTTTGTCCATCCCATGGTTAAGCTCCATCCATAGTGAAGAGAAAGCACTCTGCACATGGTCAGGACTGCACAGTCGTGTTGTTTTTTTTAAAAATAGTACTTTTTGTGTCCCTAGCTTGGGCTTGAGCCCTGGTGCAAACAGGCCACATTGGAGAAATCAAGAAGTCTTTCAGCTGTAGCTATGGAGGGCGGCTGGAGGAGCTTGCAGCCATATTTCTGGGTCTTGAGGGCCAGCTATTTGGATGCTGGGTCTACATACCGTTTCCCACAGGAGAAAAGCAGCTGGGAGGGGGGGGGGGTTGATCAGGAAAATGGCCCTGACCCAAAGGGAGGGAGATAAACATCTCCTGCCCCTACCCCATTGCTCCAATCAAATTCAGCGCTCAGAGTAACTGTAGTAAAATTAAAGAAAAAAGGGGGAAATTGGGAGTCACTCTATGGTTTTCCCGCATAAGGTATAGTAAATAAAATTTAATTTATTTTAATTAAAAGTTGTATGTCTTCCAAAGCATACAAGACACTATTCAGTAGTAAAACCAACACAAAAATCACATGTACAGTAATACCTTGGATTGCAAGTAACTTGGTTTGAGAGCATTTTGCAAGACAAGCAAATTTTTAAATATTTATTTAAAATTTTTTGACTTAATATACAAGCGATGTCTTGCAATACAAGTACTGTAGTACGGCTTAAATTAAAAATCTCTGTACAAATTTTTTGGAGGGAATTTCATTTTGATATAAGAGTATTTTGGATTACAAGCACGTTTCCGGAACGAATTATGCTCTCAATCCAAGGCATGACTGTAACTTGAATAAAAACAATCAGCAAATTTTAAAAATAACAAACATTATAGGGGTAACAACAACAGAAACCCTGTTTTAAGTATTAGCCAATCTATCAACAACCACCTAAAATAAGAATGGCATGTTTAAAGAACTTGCAAAAAATGGGGCTTTAAAATAAAAAATTCTCAAGAGTCCCCACCAGAATGCCTTTACTAGTCAGCAGATGCCCTGCCTTTGCAGGGAGCTCCACACACACACTGGGAGGTTTGCAGGCAGAGGGAGGGACAGGATCCCACACAAGCCGTGGCAGAGCCCTGATATCTGCGCAGGCAGGTTTTTCTGGACGCTCTGGCCCGTCCGTTTCCCCCTGAGGCAAGAACATACTGCAGCCAGCAGCTCCAGCTGGAAAAGGGGCCATGGAAGGCTGTGGAGCAGCACACCCCTGCTCTGAAGGCGGTGCCACATCTGAGCTGGAAGCTAAGGGGAAGAGGGCTAGAAAGAGGCTCCTTTGATGTGCCAGAAAAATGCAGCCAGGCAGAACTCCTGCATGCAGACCTGCAGTGACCTGTTCAGCACACTGCGTGCCACTTCACACCCTGCAAGGGCCGAGACAAACTTGAACTGTTGATAAAATACTGTAGGACAGTTATGTTTTTCTAGTATATTGTTATGGCGATCGGCCAATTCCCATGTTAGGCCAATTGCTGAAACCGTTGGCTGATTGATGCATCGATGCAGCTTAAAAGATAGTTGAGAATCTCTCGTAACTTGATCCTGTTCCCTCCTCTCTCTGGGGATCTGTTGCGGGATGGTGGGTCTGTTGCCTTGTGTGCCTTCACTCATGCCCCACGTGTATATTTGTAAATAAAGCAAAGATGTCAGAAGTCCTCAGCGCTCTCTCTTCTCCAAAGGAACACTGCCCTGGAAGATCTTGCTGCTTCGGGAAGTGGAGGGCACTCAGTGATACATTTATCTAAATCACTTCCCCCCACCCACCCACCCACCCTTTTAAAATTAGTGGAGGATGGGAGCAGGTGGAGGAGGGCCTTCAGCAATGTTGAGAGGGGAAGATGGGACTTTATCCTTGGTATGGGTACCAGGGAGTTACTACCCCCATTTTCATGTGTGAAAGGCTGGAGCGGGTGATTCAGATGTAAGCTCACGTGGCTTACGCTGGCTCAGCTTGTCTGAGCGTGGAAAGCTAAGCAGGGTCAAACCTGGTTATTACTTGGATGGGAGACTCTCCTCTAGTTTCCTGCATTAGGCAGGGGGTTGGACTCGGTAGCCTTGTAGGCGCCTTCCAACTCTATGATCTATGAATCTATCTTCTCTACCCAGTTATCCACAACCAAACACTTCTTAATATTCCATAAATCCACCTCCATTTTCTTGAATCTAACCACTGAGGCCTGTTCCAAGACTGGGGTCTAGCAACAATACACATGCATCCTACAGATCAACTTGAGAAATATACCTAGGTGAAACTTGTAATTTTGGGACAGAGTTTTAAACAACCTGGAAGAACAAAAGCAAGATTTATTCTGGAACATATAAAACCGCTGACCCAACACTGACTTCTCTGTCTAGTTGCATACCTTCCAACATTTCACAGATGAAAACAGGGACACACCACAGTGGTGGGCGGGGCGGAAGGCAAAAGGGGCGGGGCCAAACATACCAGCCTATTGTAGCGTAAAGCTCTTACTGCCAGTAACCAAGCATGCATACCCTCCAGCATTTCACAGATGAAAATAGGGACACACATGTGAATTTGTCAGAGGGATGGTTAAGCAACATGAAGGTGTGATCAAGAGGGTGTGGCCAGGCAACATGAGGGCGTGGCCAAAGGTATGGCCAGGCAACCAAAGGGCATGGTTAAGTACAAAAGTTATTAGAGGAAACACACACAATCTTATATATTATAATTACTACATTATTATATTATATATTATTTTATAATATTCTATAAGTGGCTTTTGTAAAAAATATTTACCTTACTTAAACCCTTTATGATTGATATCTGGTGTTTTTCAGGAGGGGGGGGGTCAGTGCTTGCAGGGCAATCTCTTTCTTTTTTGTTTTAAAATGGTCAGGATTGACACAAATTCAACAGGTGAAGCTTACCCACCCACCCCACACCCCCAAACATGGAGCTTTAGAGAGAAGGGGAAGTTTCTTGCATTTCCTTCTAACATTGTAAACTCACCTGTTAGAGGCAAAGAGTCAGCTCTGTTAGGAACAGGCCCGGTGCAAGGCAGTTTGGTGCCCTAGGCAAGATCAGATATTTAGCGCGCCCCCCCCCCTGGTAAAACATGCATTTTAGCACTGTATTTTTTCCCCAAGGCGTTTCTGGCACCCCCTTTAGCCCTGCACCCTAGCACTGGGTGGGATGAGCAGGAAGAGGGTCCCCAAACGTAGCAGGGCTGGCTTATCACATTTTAAAGCAAGTGAAGCAGCACACATTACAGGGGGGTGGGGCAAAGGCCATTAGGTCTCCGCAAAACAAAATTAACCTGAGCCGTTGTGGGTGTCCCTAGCAGGGGGAAAAATCAAGCAAAATCTGAGGACGGCGGGAGGGGACGAGGGGTGAGCAAAAAGGAAAGGGAAAAGGCGAAGCGTGCGGCGGGGAAGAGGAGGCGGCGGCTCACCGAGGCACGGAAGAAGAAAGGGGGATCCTCTTCCTCCTCCATGGCCTCAAGGGAAACACGCAAGGCTTGGTGTCTGGTTACGTCTCGCTTTTCCATTCCACGGAGGACCCTCGAAGGAAGGCGGCAGGTAGTCCCACCCCCACCCCGTGGTTGGGCGCAGAGGCTGGAATTCCAGCGCCCCCTTCATTCCCAGCTATCCTGCGCTGATCCAAAGAGGAGAACTTGCCACGAGCTCCCTGGAACGAGCGGAGGGAGTTTCCGTAAGGGTGGGCGAAAAAGAGATTGGGCCCCTACCCTTTTCTCACGCGGGAGAGTGGAGTTACAGCGACCGAGAGAAGAAGTAGCAGAAGCCCAGGCTTTGGGGAGCTGCCTGACGGGTGGAGAAGCCAAAGGCAAAGGAAAGGGGTAGTGAGGAGAAGCCTCGAGCTCTTCCGTAACCGGCCTTTCTTCTCCCCCTCCTCCATGCCTCTCGGCTTGCAAATGTCTCGGGTCTTCTAAAGATGCTGTCTTGGGGGCGATCCCCAGGAGATTTCTGCTGGGGAAAGGGGTGCGGGTGGGACTACCCGCCGCCTTCCTTCGAGGGTCCTCCGTGGAACCGAAAAGTGAGACGTAACCAGACGCCAAGCCTTGCGTGTTTCCCTCAGCCGCCCTCACAAGCCCCGAAAAGTCCCAGGAAAAACCGGCAGATTTTACAAACCCCAAAAGTTAAAGGAAATTTGGCTCTCTTGCGCTCTCTCTCTCTCTCTCTCTCTCTGTGTGTGTGCTGGCTGGCAGGAGCGGAGCGTTTCTGCGCCCCCTCTAGCCACGCGCCCTAGGCCCCCGCCTAGTTGGCCTAGTGGTTGCGCCGGCCCTGGTTAGGAAATAAAATCTTTGGCAATATAAAGATAGAAATCATGTGATAAATTCCCTCATTCACCTCTCCCTCGGTCCAGGCTTTCACCCAGCTAATCCCTTTCCCACAGCAACAGTGCAGCAGAGGCAGCAGGTAGAGCATGCGTGCGCGTGCACACACACCCTCACCTGGCCCTCTCAGCTTAGCAGCGTCTGTTCCCTCTCTGCTTACTGTGGCTGTTCAAGCCTAACAGAGCTATCTTAAAGGGGCCATGGGCAAAATGGCAGCTAAGCTAAAACTGCAAGCTTAGCTGCCATTTTGCCCATGGCCCCTTTAAGTAGCTTGCAGTTGCAGGAGGCAGGGGAATTTGGGACTCTGCGTGACAAAGTGAGAAGCCGTGATGGCTTAAGGGTTTTCTTGATGGTCCCAGCATTTTGGGGGCAACTAGAGACTATGTAGTTGCGACTCTCAAAATCTCATGCAGAAGTTCTTTTGAAAGGAAGAAGTAGGACGTGAGGCCATTTGCATGCAAGGCATGTGCTCTACCACTGAGCTCTGGCCTTTCCCTATATAGCATAACATGATGTGGACATCCAAACTTCCTCCCAGGCTGAGGCGTTCCTGTCCCTCTTGTGGCTGAGCTGGCTTTGCAAGGAATGAATTCAAAATGAAGGCAAAGAATAGGTGAGAATCATTTCCATGTGGATTCAGGAATAAAGGATTGCATTATCCGGAAGAGAGAAATGCGGGTTTAGTCTACATTGGAAGCCTTCTCGTTGCTGGGGCACCGCTGTGCCGATTTCCCTGCACGCAGACAACGGCTGCTCAGTGGGCCCCTGCAGAGGAATATAGCATAGCACATGCCCTGCTTATAACACAATGAGATGCAACACAAAGAACACATCTTGTCGCAATTGTGGGAGAAGAAACCGGAGACTCAAAGGCCACATGTAATTTGCTACCAGTATTTTATGAGAAGCATGTGAAGCAGTGCTGCATGTGTTATTACGAACCACACAGCTGTGCTTGGTGATCATTGTAATATTGAATATAATTTCCTGCCCTTGGCAAAATCTCCCCTCCAACTGAGGATAAAGGTGACAGTTCACATTAAAGTGAAGTCGATTAAAAACAAAAAAAGCAGCAGTTCCATACAGCTATGCAGGACTATAACATTAAATGAATAGGATGCAAGCTGATTCACAGGTGTGGAGCTGTGCATTTCCAAAAAATAAAATAAAAATTATTACATTTCTATGCCGCCCATTAACCCAAACCCTCTGGGCGGTTCATAAAAATTGAAACCTAGCCTGTCTACATTAAAAAAAATGTTTGCACAACCACCCCAATCAAATCAAGATAGGAAATGGAGGACAACCCTGCATTTCCTGTCCACAAATCACTTTTCCTGCCCAAAGTCAAAGGTGAATGTTTGACTCCCAGCAGGTGCAATACCTGATGGTCGGCACAGACTGAAACCAATTGTGCAAAAAGGAGATGGGGCGGTGGGGGGTGGGTGGGCACTGCCAAACTGGTTCTACAGGTTAAAGCAGCTCCCACCAGGATAAGTTACAGTACCATGAGGTTAGTACACACTGAAGTTTATATCACACACCAAAATTTATACTGCATGAAAGCCACAACAAATACCAATCCCACCAGCCCCGTCATAACAGTGGTCTGACAAAATCTGGATATGGGAAGGATAGCATGAGGATAACAGCATTGGGATTGCTTCATATGCCACCAGAGTGGGGGGAAACCCTAGTGTAGATTATTCCTTGGTTAATATTTGACTACACCAGAGGCGGTGTTAGGGGTGGCCCAGTGGGGCTGGAGCCCCGAGTCTTTCATTTGGAGCCCTGAATCTCTGGAAGGCCCTCTGCCCCACCACCCTGCTGTCCAGGGGCACTTGCTGAAAGAAAAGGACAGGGGCCCTGATGATCTCTGTTGCATCTGATCCCCCTGGATTAGCCAGCTTTTTGCCCACATGTGCTTCACCTCCTGCTGCCCCCCGCAAATACAGGCCTGTGGCTTACGCTGGCTCAGCTTGTCTGAGTGTGGAAAGCTAAGCAGGGTCAAGCCTGGTTATTACTTGGATGGGAGATCCCTCCTCTAGTTTCCTGCATTGAGCAGGGGGTTGGACTCAATAGCTTTGTAGGCTCCTTCCAACTCTATGATCTATGAAATCTATCTGCCTGAGGTTTTTTTCTGAAACCAAATGCCCTCCTCTCCCCTGTCCATACATCCCTTTTGACAAATAGGGGTGTCTTTAGGAGACGGGGTCCTTTACAGACACACACACACAGAGGGACTTTGGAGCCTATGTAAATTAGCATCTGTAAATTTGTGTATATATATTTTTTGTCCTGTGGGCCTGAGCCCTGAATCTTTTCAGTACCTAGCACCGACCCTGGACTACTCAGTACACTGCATGCTTAAATCTGTTTCTCAGCTCTCCCCCTCTCCTAGAGCACCTGGGAATTGTAGTTTTCTAAAGGGAATTCTCAGCACTGGAAAAGGGCGGCCCCTGTGTGACGGGGTAAATGTAAAGGCAATGACAGCAGGGCTGTTGTATCCCAAATGGCGGATTGGCTTCCGTAGTCCGATGCCATCTTTGCTGGGTTCCCGTCCCATAGACATGTGGTCAAGCACGAGGGGTGTCACTTAGTGTCTGACTTTTTCTGTCTCCCCAGGTGTGTGGGCAAGAGTGCTGGAACCCCGGAGCAGGATCACCGCTGTGCTTGGGAAAGACGTGGTTCTCCCCTGCTCCTACCAGGCTGCAGAGGGTGGGACAGTGCTGCAGGTCACGTGGCTGAAGCGCAGGGATGACGGGCAAGTCACGGAGTTAGCGGTGCTGAATTCGGAGCATGGGACACACGTCCAGGACCCCTACACGGGACGGGTCTTGCGGCAGTCACAGGGGTCCCTGAGCAACGGCTCCATCCTGTTGAAGAACGCGGTGCAGGCCGACGAGGGAACCTATGAATGCCAGCTCATTACCTTCCCTCTGGGCAATTTTGAATCCAGCCTCACCCTCAAGGTTCTAGGTAAGCCCTCAAACTGAGGCCTGGAGTAAAATTAAAATAAAATGAAAAGGGTCTCGCTGAGGTGGCAAACCTGTGTCTGCGCTGTAGAGGCTACAGGTGGAGGCTCACATGAATGAATGCTCCTACATATGGGGAAAAAAATCACTGTGCATAGAAATCTAGAATATCAAGGCGAAAGTTTCCAGCTTAGTCATCCTGACATACTAGTTTTCTATGTGCAGGATATTTTTCTTTTTAAAAAAATCCCCACCACCCTACTGTCCATGGGCACTTGCTGAAATCAAGGTCCAGGGCCCTGATGATCTCTGCCGCATCGGATCCCCCTTTTGGCACACGTGTGCTTCCCCTCCTGCTGCCCCTCCCACCTTTAATCTCTCTGCCTGAGGTTTTTTTCTGAACTCAAATGCCCTCCTCTCCCTTGTCCACACATCCCTTTTTGCAAATAGGGGTGTTCTTAGGAGACGGGGTCCTTTACAGACACACAGACTTTAGAGCACGTGTAAATTAGCATATGCAAATTTGAGCTTTTTTTTTGGTTGTTCCTGTGGGCCTGAGCCCCGAATTTTTTCGGTACCTCGCACCAACCCTGCCGCAGACCCCCGGCCTCTGCTGCCCCTAAAAAAAATGGGGGGGGGATTATCTAAGAGCAGGCTCTATGGTTCCTGCCACAGAGGAGGAACCTTTTTCCTAGAGCATCCCAGGAAGCAGTGGTTGAAGGTTCCTGCCTACTTCCTGGGACACTCCAGGAATTATTGGTTCCTACAATAGAGCAGGAACCATAGAGCCTATTTCTAGAGTGTTTTTCCTCTTTGTTTTTGGTGGTCATGTTGGGGTAGTTAGGGGAGGGGGCTTCAGTATCTTGATGCTTTATTTATTTATTATATTTATATCCCACCTTTTTTCTTGCAAGGGACCCAAGGCGGCTTACATAATCCTCATCCTTTATCCTCACAACTACCCTGTGAGGGAGGTTAGGCTGAGAGTCAGTGACTGGCCCAAAGTCACCCAGTGAGCTTCATGGCCGAGAGGTGACTCGAACCCGGATCTCCCAATTCTCAGTCAAACTCTCTGACCACTACGCTTCAGCGGCCCTCACTGTTGTTGCTCCTGCCACCCCAGCAGACAACCAATGCAGCCCTCAGGACCGAAAATGTTGTGCATCCCTGGATTGGACCATAAGATGGAGAGGGGTCTCTGGTAGAACTCTGTCTGGTGCAGGATGATGGGCCTTGTTCTCCTGGGCTCACTCCAGGGGCAGGGAAGCTTTTCTGGTCCAAGGACCACAAATTGGCTCCAGGCAAGCCTTTCGGGTTGGTATGCCAGCCGTGGGTGAAGCCGTGGCTCAGATGGCCAGGGCCACCCTCCGTACTGGCACACAGCCCCGACGTGCTTGCCTCAACCCCATTGACACTGGCACAGCCAGCTCCACTCCCCCGACACCTTTCCTTCCTGGGAAAGGTGAGGGGCAAGGCGGAGCTTCTGCCTCAAGGAGCTGCACTCCCACCTCCTCTCCCACTCTGAGGCAACGGGGGCTTCAGGGAAGGGCCCCCACTCTCATGGAGACCATCATGAGCCAGATGGGGAGGGCTGATGGGCAAAATTTGACTTGTGGGCTGGGGGTGTCCCATCCCTGGCCTAACCGAATAGGGCCTAGCAGCCCCTCCCCTCCCTGGGCACACGGCATGCCAGGCAACTACCCGGAATAACAGAGACCATGGACACCTTTCCAGGCCTTTCTAAACACTGGTCTGTATCTCCATGGCAGGAGTGAAAACATCGGGGGGGGGGGGGGGATTCAACAGTGGAACATCTGGGACAGTGGAACATCTGGGTCAGAAAAGCTCATCTGGGTCAGACCAAAGAGCCATCTAGCCCAACTTCATGTTTCCTCCAGGAAGTCCAACATTTGATTTAAAATTATTTCTAGGAGGCGTTTAAGGGCAAGCCCTTGCTTCATGTCACTCCCCAGCCTCTGATATTGAGAGGTACACTGCCTCTCAACCTGGAGTTTCCACCCCGGCTCCATGGATTTGTCTAATTCCCTTTTAAAGCCGACTAAGCAAATGGCTAACACCACATCATGTGGCAGTGAGTTCCACAAGTTAATGACACATTGTGTGAGGGAGGACGTTCCTTTTCTCTGTTCTGCCAATCATTTTGCGAGTTCTAAGACTATGAGAGAGGGAGGGGAAATTATTCCTGTCCATTTTACCCACACCATTCACAGTGGTCGAATCATGGGAGAAAAATTAATTCACAGGCCGCATCCTCTAACACCCCCCCCCCAATTTTACCCAAATCATGCCCCCATAGTCTTCTAAAACCAATAGCGAAGGAGACTATCACAAAAGGAAAGGAGTCTGTTTCTCCCACCCCCCCCACCCCCTGGTGATTCAAGCACTGGCCATATGGAAGCCTCTGTTGTGCGTCTTCTCGCTCAGGCATCTTGTTTTCTAAATTTAAAAGCCCCGCGCACTTTAGCCTTCCCCCAACCTCAACCCTGATGATTTTGATTGCCCTAGAGAAATGGTCGGCAGGGAAAGGGTTAGTACAGGCAGCCGGGACCTGTGAGAAATGGCTGACTTCACCCTGAGAGTGGAGGTGCTTCCAGACGGGCAGCTCCTAGCAATCGAAAGCCTTGGCACAGCACTTCCATCTTTTTTTTCCTTCATGGGTTGTCTTAATGGTAGCATTCTATGAATGAAGCAGGGAAATTGCACAATAAAAGCCTCATCTAGAAGAACCCTAACATCTTCCTCAAGAGACCCTGTGAGGCCTGTGGCTCACGCTGGCTCAGCTTGTCAGAGTGTGGAAAGCTAAGCAGGGTCAGGCCTGGCTCAGACACCCCCACGCCACGCTGTTCCTCTCCGCTCGCTCTTTAAAATTATTTTCCTCCCCCCCCATACCTTTGTCAGCGGCGGCTAGGCAGGGAAGCGGCGCAGCAGCGCGAGGCGCCCGTAGAGCGAGTGGCTGGGCTGCGTCTCCCTGGCAGGGAGACATGTGGAGCCACTCCGCTATTCCTCCGCTCGCTCTTTAACATTATTTTCCTCCCCCCCCCATACCTTTGTCAGCGGCGGCTAGGCAGGGAAGCGGCGCAGCAGCGCGAGGCTGCTTCCCTAGGAGCCGGCATGGCAGGAAGTGATGCCCGTCGCGGCCCCGGAAGTGATGCCCGTCGCGGCCCAGAAGCGACGAGGGCGGCGCCGGCAGCGCCGCGAGCCTCCGCTTACAAACAGAAAGGTAGGGGAATGGCGGAGCAGCTCCACGTGGGTCCCTGGCCATGCCGGCTCCCAGGAACGAAGCAGCATGGCAGCGCGCGAGGCGCCAGCAGAGCGAGCCGCCACTGACAAAGGTATGGGGGGGGGAGGAAAATAATGTTAAAGAGCGAGCGGAGGAATAGCGGAGTGGCTCCACATGTCTCCCTGCCAGGGAGACGCAGCCCAGCCACTCGCTCTACGGGTGCCTCGCGCTGCTGCGCCGCTTCCCTGCCTAGCCGCCGCTGACAAAGGTATGGGGGAGGGAGGAAAATAATGTTAAAGAGCGAGCGGAGGAATAGCGAAGTGGCTCCACATGTCTCCCTGCCAGGGAGACGCAGCCCAGCCACTCGCTCTACGGGCGCCTCGCACTGCTGCGCCGCTTCCCTGCCTAGCCGCCGCTGACAAAGGTATGGGGGGGAGGAAAATAATTTTAAAGAGCGAGCGGAGAGGAACAGCGTGGCGTGGGGGTGTCTGGGGGTGGCAGCAGGGGTCCTGGGGGTGGAGGGGGGTGCCTGGCGGTGGCAGCGGGGGTCCTGGGGGAGCGCTGACCCACTTATAAGTCGAGGGGGGCATTTTTCAGCACAAAAAATGTGCTGAAAAACTCGACTTGTATTCGAGTATATACGGTACTTGGATGGGAGACCCCTCCTCTAGTTTCCTGCATTGAGCAGGGGGTTGGACTCAATGGCCTTGTAGGCCCCTTCCAACTCTATGATCCTATGACTCCTATCCTATGACTCCAAGGAACAAGAACATACCCTGGCATTTTGGTCAAACCCAGAAACCTGGGATGCTTCCAGATGAAGCTTTTATCATGCAATAATCCTGCTGCATTCATGGGATTTTACAAAGGGCCCAGATGTCATTGTCTTCGACTTGCAACTCTCCCGTGTTGTCCCACCACCACTTCCACTTTTTTTCCTACCACCAAAAATCCACAAATATGCTGTCTGCTTGGCTGGTCTTTGTCCCCTTCTGTGGTTCTTTGAGGTTTTCAGGGAAAGCTGGTAGCATCTGGGAGTCAGGTCAAGTCACGTTAGGCAGGGTCAGGTGAAGCAGGTCAAGGTACAACAGGCAACATCAAGGCAGAAGCCCTCCCAAGCAGGAGGGCAGATGCAAACAGGACCTTAGACAACTCTAAGTGGGTCTGGCTACCTGGAAGTCTCTCCTCCTACAACAGTCGGAACCTGTTGTCTCAGCAGAGAGCTCGCCCCAATTGAAGCCTTATGTAGGTTGACAAGATCTGTAGCATGGTTAGCTCCACCTCTCTTGAAAGAACTGACTGGATTGTTAAAGGATTTGTAGTCTTGGACTTCTGTGAGGCTGGGAAGATGGAGGTTCTGTCAAGGACTCATTCTCTTAGCTGGAGGAGGATGGTAGAGCTGTGGCCAGCAGAGGCGGTGCTAGGTGCCGAAAAGATCCGGGGCTCAGGCCCACAGGACAAACAAACAAAAAGGCACAAATTTGCATATGCTGATTTACATATGCTCTAAAGTGTGTGTGTGTGTGTGTGTGTGTATGTGTGTCTGTAAAGGACCCTGTTTCCTAAGGACACCCCTATTTGTGAAATGGACAGGGGAAAGGAAGGCATTTGAGTTAAAAAAAAAAGCCTCAGGCAGAAAGATTCAAGGGGGGGGGGCAGCAGGAGGTGGCTCATGTGGACAAAAACTCAGCTCATCCAGGGGAATCCGATGCAACAGAGATCCTCAGGGCCCCAGTACCTTTCTTTCAGCAAGTGCCCCTGGACAGCAGGGTGGTGGGGCAGAGGGCCTCCCAGAGATTCAGGGCTCCAAATGGAAGATTCGGGGCTCCCACCCTAGTAGGCCGCCCCCTAACACCACCTCTGCTGGCCAGGAAGACTGAATAAGATTCCGACTGTTCTACCCCCGAGGAAGCAGTCTGTGCGTCATCCTCATCCTCTGCTGCATACTGGAAGGTCTGAGGGCTAGAGGTCATGACAGCCTTAAAACTTCAGTTTTCATGGATGAGAGTTCTGTAGGTGGCTCTTGGCCATGAAAGCCAAATTGAACCTCTGAGTTCTGAATACCAGTTGCTGGGGTCAAGCAAGCTCCACTTGTGGGCTTCCTGGAGGCATCTGCTTGGATCATGTGGGAAGCAGGATGTGTTGTTGAGGGGGTGTTGCCCAGATTCAGTTAGGCCCTTTGTATGTTCTTAAGTGTTCCTTGCTGACAGCGTGTGAGCCAGTGACTTGCTCAGACTTAGGGGTGTGCACCACGTTTTGGTTCAGACCCTGATTCAGTGATTCAGCAAACAGCCAGATTTGGCTCGGACCAATCTAGAGACTGCCCACCTTGACTCATGTCCAATTCTCGATTCGGAAATCCAGATCGCCGTGCCTCACTTTGACTATGATTGGAAATCAACAAATGGCTATAACCTTTTTCTGTCAGAATTGGGTGAAATTTGCAGGCATAGTGGTCTCTTATGGGGGGAGCATGCCTGCCAAATTTCAGACTAGTTGGTGCAGAGAGATCTATTTATTTAATTTATACCCTGCTTTTCTACTAAGAATTGGCAATCAAGGCAGCTAACAAGAATAAAGACCAAAATATAAGATAAAACAATTAAAACAATCGTAAAACAACTACATTAAAATCACAATTAACAGCACCATCCAATGTGGCTGCCCGCAACCCTCCGAGGATCATGGTCATCCAACTGAGAACAGAAGGAGTGCGGAGGCAAAGATCGCCTCCAGGCTTCTCCTGCCCTGGGCCTGCATTGGCTGCCTAAGTGGTTTGCCCATGTTCACGAAGAGGAGATGCTGGTCGTATCTCTGCGAAGCCTCACTCCTCCCCCGTCCCTGGAACTGCTTGAATAAAAAGGTCTTTGCCTGCTGGTGGGAGGTTTATGCCAAACATTTTGATTTTTTAAAAATAGAGACCTGCCAATATGTTTTATTTCTTGCCAAAATTTGATCATATTTGCCAGAATTTGATCATATTTGCAGGGATAGTTGCCCCTTCTGCGGGGATCAAGCTTGCAAAGTTCCATAGGAATCGGTGCAGGGAGCTTTGTCTAAGAGGGATCTGGGGATTTCCAAAACAAGGATGCACATCTCCCTATTCATTGATTTTTGTGGACAACTGTTATGAAAATGACACACAGCACAGAGGTGGCCCTAGCTAAGAAACCTGCAATATTTTGGAAGGATAGGTGCTAGGGCGTTATGATGGATGGGAAATGGTTTTAGATGTTTTTGTTTTCTGCTCAGTCGGCACCAAAGTCACAGAAAGTGCACCGGGACAGAAGTGGGTGATAGATGTGAAACCTACAGTGGCAGAGGCAGAAGGACTTGAACATCCAGCATTTTCCAAGCGAGCACCCTATGCTACACCCTCCCATGCCCCACAGACTCCACCAAACCTCTTTTAAATTATCTGTTCCTGGGGGAGAGAACTAGCAAAGAGCTCTGAACACTGGATCAGTCCTCCAACATTCCTCCCCAAAGCACTGGGATTGGAGAGCCCTGGTAAAACCATCCGCTGTGACTAGAAGGTAGAGCCATCAGTCACCAAATTACATCTCTTCCTACCCCTCCTCCCGCAAAACCATGGTGTTTTGCTTGTATGGAGAGCTTGGGGAGAAACGTAGCAATTTTGTGAGGCGCACCGTCAGTGTCTCTGTGCCCTTCTGAATCCCGAATCTTCAGGAGTGTTCAGATTCAGATTCAGACTGCTTCGGAAGAGTCCCGCTTTGATTTGGTCATCACCTGAATCTGTCCGAATCAGCCCAATCTGGTGCTGGGTTTGGGATTCGGCCAAATCTGATGCACACCAAGTTGCTGTGATCACAGATTGCTGCAAGCATCCAAAGAAAGTGGACAGCGGTCAGTGGAGTGGTCAGTGAATTGGCCTTCAGTGTGTGGGCGACAAAGACTTCTTCCTGGTCACGTTTGCTCTGGGGCATGAGCCAGTCCTTGGCCGAGTTCTCTGTGCCAAGCAACATTTACACCAAATGTGTCATTCCCCTCTGCTAAGTCATGTTTGGGTTATTTGCTTCTCCTGCAGTGCCCCCGTTGCCAACCCTGAACCTGGGTCCCCCGCTGGAGGAAGGGCAGGGCCGTACTCTCGCTGCATCGTGCACTGCCGAGGGGAACCCCATCCCCACCGTGACCTGGGAGACGGAAGTGCAGGGCACAGCCAAGAGCCAGGAGTCCTCGCACCCCCGCTCAGCATCCGTCACCAGCGAATTCTTCGTGGTACCCGGGCGGAGCATGCACGGCAAGCCCCTGACCTGCGTCGTCTCCCACCCAGGGCTGCAGCACAAGAAGAGGATCACACACATGCTCAGTGTGACATGTAGGTATCTTCCCTCTGCATTGGCTTGGACCACCACTGACCTAATGTGCCGCTGTTGGTTTGGGCTTGGCCCTTGGCCCTTTATTTTTTGGGGTGGGGGTGTCCTGTCCTTGGCCTGCTCACGACCATTCCATGGCCCACGTCTCCTCTGCAGGGAAGGTTCAAGAACAGAAAATGGTCCCCGAGTCCAGGAGAGAGACTTATCGCCTGTTCTGGATGGGGTGGCACTCCCTTTGAAAGATCAGGTTCGTAGTCTGGTTGTACCCCTAGATCCATAATTGTCGCTGGAGTCCCTCGTGACTGTGGCGACTCGGAGTGCCTTTTACCATCTTCGATTGGTTCGCCAGCTACAGCCTCTCCTGGACAGGGATAGCTTGGCCACAGTGATACAGGCGCTAGTAACCTCAAGACTGGATTACTGCAATGCGTTCTATGTGGGGCTGCCCTTAAGGCTGCTCTGGAAGCTGGAGCTAGTGCAGAATGCAGCAGCTTGGCTGTTGTCGGGAGCTGCCCCTTTTCAGCATGCAACTCCTTTGCTGAAGGAACTGCACTGGCTGCCTATTCGCTACTGGGCCAGGTTTAAGGTTCTGGTACACGTGTACAAAACCCAAAGCAACTTGGGACCAGGATGCCTGAGAGAGTGCCTTCTCCCTTACCAACCTGCCCAGGCACTGAGGTCATGGGAGGACATGCTCCTGGTGACTCCACGTGGACCTTTGGCCCGATTGGAGTGCACCAGGAGAAGAGCCTTCAGTGTGGTGGCTCCATTTCTCTGGAACTCCCTGCCTCTGGAGGTCAGGCAGGCTCTGACACTGTGTTGTTTTTGGCACCTCTTGAAGACATCTTTGTTCCGGGAAGCCTTCCTTGCTGACCAGCCATTGTTTTAATGTTATCCTGTTTTTAAGGCATTGTTTTTATTCTTTTATCTGTTTTTATCATTTCATTGTTCACCGCTCCGAAATCTGCTTAGATGTGGAGTGGTATACAAATACTATAAATAAATGAATAAAATGGGGGTGTTCTCCCCGACCCTTTGCCTGCCTTTACATGTCCTCTCTCACACAGATCTATCAGATGCCTCAGTCCTGGGTCACGAGACAGAGGACGATTGGGCCGAAGGAAAGGAAGGGGCCTTCTTGAAGTGCCTGGGAGATGGGAACCCTCCTGCCAACATACAACTGGACTCGGTGAGCCATTAATGATAGACGGAGCATTTCTTCTTTGTATAGTGGGCCGTCTTGGTGGGGCAGACAAGAGAGGGGCGCTTCTTTTTAAAGGGGAAAGGGGCCTGCAGCACCAGAAGAAGCACGGTGTGGCATGGTTCAAGGGTCTGACTGGGACTGTGGAGCCCCAGGTTCAAATCCCCGTCGCTCAGCCATGAAAGGTGACCTTGGAATAGGAATCTGTGAGGAATGTGGTTGGGGTGTGTGTGTCAAAATCTGGTGGGTTGGCCCAGCTCGGCCCCCTGAATTCTGGCCCGTGAACCCAGTTCTGACACCGACTTGTTTTCTGCTTTTAAAGCAGGCTGCAATTTGCTTTTTTTTGGTGTGTTTTTTAAGCCAGCCCTGGCATCTCCCCTTTAAAAAGAGGATGGGGAGATGCTTCTCTGGCTGAGACAACCCTGGAGAGCCACTGCCAGTCTGAGTAAACCATACCAGTTGGACAAATGCCTGACTTGGCCGAAGGCAGCTTCCTCAGCAGGGATTGAGCTGCTGAAGAAGACTGCCAAACCCGCCGAGGCAGGGCGGCCGCTGTTTCTCCAAAGTCCAAACTGGGCGAAGATAGGGCAAGCCATCCGCAGCGTTGCCCTGGTGAGGCCGCTTGGGGCGAGGGGCGATTCGTCTTGCCCTCCCACTGGCGCCTTTGGGGCAAACCCTGCGGGTGGAGCGGGTGACGGTACAGCTGGCCCCTGTTCTTCAGCCGCCTGCAATCCCTCAGCCGTGGGACAGTTTCACAGCATGCAAATCCAGGATTGCACCACCAGGATCTGAGACAGATTGACATTCTCCCGGCGTCAGACTTGGATGCCTGTCTGACACCCTCTCGCTGCCGGCTGCGATTCGTCGCCTGATGTCCCGCAAGCAGCTGGCAAGTGGCCGGCCCCTCTTCCCTTCTCCTGTGGCCCCCGGGCACCGCCGCTCCTCTGGGGCTTCCTGTCCCAAGAAGGAAGTTGGGGCAGCACAGCGATGTGCAGCCGCTTGCCTGCCAGACCCACCACGCTCTTCCCAGTCAGCGGTGCACCTGATCTGGGTTGGCCGCCATGGAAAGCTCCCACGGATCCCATTCAAAGAGAGGGCTGATCCTCCGTAAACACTTATTCATCAGCCAGCAATTCCTGCCTGTCTCTCAAGCCATTTTGTGCTTGGAGGGACCAGCCGGGACTTGCTGTGGGTTTCGGGGAAGCAGCCTCGGGCCAAAAATGCACCTCGTAGCCTTTTGTGGTGAGCAGAGAAAAACAGCCAACTCAGCAGGGCTGGTGGGGGGGGGGCAGATGGATGGGGGGGGCAGGAATGAGATTCTCCCAAGACCTGTCTGCCCTCAGCTGTCATGCTGAGGACGAGATGCAGACAGCAGGAACTGGGGGGCCTCTGTGCACCGTTGCACCGTTGCCGACCTGCTGGGTAGTCATCATGGTGCACCCAGAATTTGATCTACCTGGCTTGTGGGCAGAAGAGGAAGCAGTGCCAATGTTGTTGCCACTTTTTGTAAGACTTTTTTTTTTTTCTACCAAAAGATTATGTCCTTCAGAGGGAGGATCTCTGCATGCTGAGAATGGCACTCTGCCCTGATTTATTTAAAGCTGCTTCCCACTGGAGGGGGGCGGGGAGTATTTTGCACATGCTTAATGGAACTCTGCCCTAAATCACTGATATTTTTTAAAGCTTCTTTTCGCATGGGGAATGGCACTCTGTAATGCTCCAGGCACTCTGAAACCTTTGTAATTCTTTGATGTTAGAATCATAGAATAGTAGAGTTGGAAGGGGCCTATAAGGCCATCGAGTCCAACCCCCTGCTCAATACAGGAGAACAGATGTGGGCAGCCCAGGCAGTTACCCGTCCAAGCACTGACCCGGCTCATACCTGCTTAGCTTCAGCATGTGGCCTGCATTATGTGCTCTCGACGCCACCTGATTCATTGTTGTTGTTGTTTTCAAAAGGTGTTTCCCAGCCAAAGGGGAAAGGCCTTTTGCACATGCTCAGGGATACTTTGTCCTTAGGTCCTTTTAAGGGGGAGAAACAAAACCTTATTTCACTTAGGAAAAAGGCTCTGTGCGTGTGCTTAGAGGTACACAGTCTGAGCTGCTGGAGTTGTTGAACAAAACGTGGACACCCCTCCATCTCGTTGAGTCACCCCCTCTTGCCCTAGGCCAGTTTTTTTGGGATGGATGGCACCACGACCTTTCTTGCTAAAAGGCCTCTCGCAATTCACAGGATAATAATAAAGGGTAAGAACTGGTTCATATAATGCAATTCTGTGTCAAAATGGACTGCATTCTGCAACCTGGATATATTATGGAAATGGGCATCATTGTTTTGCATAATTTATTTTGGCTGCTGGGGAGGAGCATGGAGTTCTATGCGGGGGGGCACTGTAGAGTCCATGCTTTGCATGCACAAGGTCCCAGGCTCGATCCCCGGCATCTCCAAATAGGGCTGGGAAACCTGAAACCCCAGAGAGCCGCTGCTGCCAGTCAGTGTTGACAATACTGGGCTAGATGGACCCAGGATAAGGCAGCTTCCGATGTTCCTATGCAGGGCACTGAAGCTCTACCCTCTCTGCCTTCTGAGATTTCAGACGGCTTTACCCAAACTCTGTCAAGCACATCTTCACAGTCTCGAGGGCTTGAAACATGGGCTTCTTTTTTAAAAACGAAAGCCGAAGTTCTCTGTGCCCAGTTCCACATCCTGTGGCTTTCTCTGCACTTTTGTCAACTGTGGCATAGATAACATCCCTGAGCCTAATCCATTGTTGATATCCTCTTCTCAGGGGGCTTCCAGACAAAGATTTTTATCGCACCGTTGGCCTGCCTCATTCACAGATATTTTAGGGGAGTCCAGATGGCGCCGTTTTCCATTCGTAGCCCTCCCACGTTTTCCCACCACTTCTCTCTTGTTTCTTATCAGAAAAAATGCCATGGGGGGGGGGGGAGAGAATAGTTCAGGCAAGCAGCCTGCTCCTGTTAACATGTGAGCAGGGAATGCACGCCAGTACCTCAGCAGCCACACCTGTGAGTAGAAGGCTCTCAGAAATAAAACATCTCCTGCCCACGGGTGTTGCTGCTGCAGAATTGCCATGGAAGTTCTCCTCTTCTCACAAGCGGTTAACTCTGCAAGCAGGTGTCCAGTTGTAAGGCCCTAAAACTGGTTGTACGGTCATCAGGGCTGGAGTCGAGGGAAGAGTGAGCTCAGTGATAGAGCTTGAGCAGGGCTGGAGTCAAGGGTAGGGATGGTAGGGCACCTGCCGAGGGCCCACATCACAGCAGGGCCCCGCTGGCAAGATCCCCCCGGACCTGCTCCTCCTTTTCACCTGCCTCTCGTTCCGGCCCAAACAATGGTAGTGGCGAGAAGGAGGAGCAGCAGATGCCACTGTTGCTGACTTGCCCACTGGCCGTCAAGCAAGCAAGTGGAAGCAATTATGAGAAGGAGGAGTGAGAGAACAGCTGGTGGCAATGGCGGTGAGAAGGCAGACTCACTGAGGGAGGAGGTGGCCCACGGAAGGTGTCTTGGCCAAGGGTCCTCCGAAACCAGAGCTGGCACTGATGGACCTGGCTTCCCAATTCTGCCACTGGTCCAAGGATTTTAACAGAAGCATCTCAGCACTTCACCAAACTATGGCCCCAGTATCTTGGTGCACGGGCGAGGCAGCCCTGACTCTCCGGTGTGGTACCAATGTGTGCTTGCAGTTGAGATGAGGAATGCCTATACCACACCAAAGGAACCTCAACAGGGTGCCGCGTGCTGGCATGTTAAAAAAACAAGCAGGCGGACCATTCGCCTGACTTAAACTGCGGAGCAAAGCCAGTTTAAGTCAGTTTCTCGACTTGAAAAGTGAGCCGAAGATGGTTGTGTAAATCTCCTCCGAGGGCATGGAGGTGCAGTAGGGCTACACCCAATTGGACGACGAAGCTCTGGCAATGATAAAGGGTAGCCCTCATTGACCCTGGAGCCTGGACACGCTCCAAGCCACCGCCAGCGCTCTCCGAGTGCGGATCTAGCAAATGCGGCGACAAGCATGTAAGAGGTTACTGCGCAGATAGGCTTCAGGGTTCAGCCCTGGAACATGGTTTTCACCTCTGAGCATGTGCAAAGTGCTTTTTTTTCTCTTCCCCTGATTTGTGATCACAGCCAGCTGCAAAATACCTGCAATTAAGGACAGGGTTTCCGGGTAGAAATTTCATCCACCACCAGTTCCCTGGGGGTTCATGAGCCTCTGCATTTATAAGAAGGGGGGCTTGAAACATGTGTGCTAGAGCTGCCCCCTTAAAGCAGTGTGCCAGGAGCAGTGTCAGCACTATGCGCATAAGCTTTAGCATGTAGCATACCCTGTCATGACACGTGTGTGTGAGTGCGCGTGTGTGTGTTTGGTCATGTGCTTATATGCAGAGGTGCGTGCTTGCAAATTCCAATGTCCTGGTTGTTTGGCAAGTTGTACTTGTAATCTCTGCCTGGGATCTCTGTGTGTGTGTGTTAGTGTAGATATATAGAACCTTTTTGTTTTTGTGAGGTTTTGTTGTTGTTGTTGTTGTTGTTGTTGTTTTTTGCAGGGGGAAATTATATGTAAAGTAGAGATATGAAATGTGCTTGTATTTAGTAGCTGAGAGTATCCATCTTGCGCTGGAACGTTGCCAGCTCAAACCTTACCTCTGAAGTGAATGTACAGTGTAGCAGCATTAGGTGACCCTCTTTTCTCGCAGCCTCAGTCTCCCCACCTATAATATGGGGTTAAAAGTATTGGCCTGCTGTGAGGATCTTGAGCACCTAAGAAAAATGGGGGCACAAATGAGAAGTTTTACGATTTGGAAATGTTGATGCGCGTGTGTTTATGGATAGGAGGTTCTCCTATTTATCTGTCGGGATGTGTGTGCGGCACATTTTCTGTCTGTCTGTCTGTCTTTCTTTTTAAACAAGTGGACGTATTTCCCCATAAAATTGTGCATGTGTATGTGTTAGGTGTGTATGTGTGTGTGTGTGTGTGTGTGTGTGTGTAAAGAGGGGTGGGGTGCTGTTGCCCTTGCCAGGCCATGCTAACTGGCTCAGACGCTGGCTGAATTGGTGCAGAGTTTGGGGCGCTGTCTGAACACGCTCCGGCACCGGTTCAGCTATGCAAGACACCGTGGGAAAAGGGAAGGGATCCCTTTGATTTCAGCACCTTTTGTTCATGATGTCATGGCTGACCCCGCCCTCCCCTTCTCTTCCCCCCCCCCTTCCCTACAACTCCCTCACGAGCCTGGACATGTCCATGTCATTGAGGTGGGGAGGCAGCAGAAAGGGCAGGAGAGAGAGAGAGAGAGAGAGAGAGAGAGAGAGAGAGAGAGAGAGAGCAATCTCTCATCTTGTCCAGGAGGCCATTGGCCTTGGCCATTTCCCCTACTATGGCTGCTTCCTGGTGATGCCCTTCCTTCTGGCCAAGGCGGTCCACTGGGGGTCTGGAAGATCCTCCAACATTTCACAGGCACACCTGTGAAATACCCCAATTCCCACGCTAAGCATCACTGCCCTGCCTGAGGTATACCCCACCCTTCAATTAGAGCTGCAGTCTTAGGCGCAGACTTACCTGGGAGTAAGCCACGTAGGATCTCCATGTGTTGCACATCGCTGAACACTCTCTTCTTTCACTCTGTGACAGCCCATCCTTCTCAGCTTTAAAAGCCAAGAAGGTCTCTCTTCTGCAGCCTTCCCCAACCTGGTGCCCTCCAGATGCGTTGGGACTACAACTCCCAGCACGCCCTCCCAGCATGGCTGGCTGGGGCATGCTGGGACTTGTAGCCCACCACCTTTGGAAGGCACCAGGTTGGGGAAGGCTGGGTTAAAGATATGCTGGAAAAACATAACTTCCTGCAACCTGTCTCCACCATTTAAAATGAGCCTCTGCAACAGGCTGTGTGCCACAGAAGCATCGTCACATTCATACGCGCGTGTGCACATTCGTGTGTGCCAAGATGCATCCATTGCCCATTTGGAAGCTTAACTTCCAGGTATCCTGGGTTGTGGGTTGCTAAACCCTCAAGATTGTCAGAATTTTATCAAGGCTTTTGTAGAACGCCCCAAAATAGGGACAGTAATTTGCCAGTGAAAGGACCCAGGAATTAGGCATTTGGCACAGTGGACTGGGACGCAGGGGGTGGGGGTGGGGGTCTGGCATCCTCTACTACTGGGGGGGGGGGGAGAAGACAGATCTCCAGATGTTTTGGACTTGAATGCCCAGAAGCCCCAACCAACCAGCATGGCCAGGAATGCTGGAAGTTGGAAGGCAGAAACATCTGGAAATCTACTTTTTGCCCACCCTTGCACTAGGGGATGAATCAGCTGGCGCATGAAAAGCACACCTGAGGAGGTAACTTGCCTATGCCCTGTGTTCACGGGCTGTGTAAAGGGGCCCTCACTGCACAGCTGACGTGATCCCATAACCCCATAGTGTGAAGGGCTCATCTAAACTCCCCTACTGCCTCCAGCCTGTCTTGTCTCCTGCAACCCCCCCCTTTTTCCCCCAGATCTCCCCCCCCACACACACACACATCTCTATAACTTGTGGACATTTTTTGCTCCTTTGGTGGCTGGGCTGTTTCTGTGCTCTGATTAGGGCGGCTGACCCTGGGGCGAAGGGGCAGGGCTTGGGGGCTAAGGGAGGGCATCTCAGGGGGTGGAGCATGGTGGGGGCGGAGCTCAGCTGTACATGGTAGCTGGGGGCGGAGCCTAATGGGCCCATGAGATGGGGCGGGCCTAATGGCAGATATCCTCAAGCCAAGTAGGATGTAACCTCGGCCTGCCCCCCGCTTCATTCTGAGGTTTTACTCATTTTCCTAAAGAAGAAAAAGGCCCAAACTTCCCGAAACTTCAGACCAAGGCCTGAGCAATTACATTCCCAACTCTGGTTGCTGCAGCGTGGTTGGGCCACTTGCAGTTTGGCTCGCCCACTTTTTGACCTGCCGCTGTTCCTGTGCATTTAATAGGAGCCTGACACAGCCAGAAATTTAACAGGTGAAGCCTTCCCCCACCACTCAGACTCCATGACAGGAAATGGCCGGATCTGCTTAGTTCCGTCTGAGGCCTCTGCTAAAGGCAGAGGAACAGGGCCACTTAAAAAGGTGGCAACCCAATGACCAATCCAACTTAATGTAATCCCTGTTTAAACTTTTCTTCCCTTTGGTTTTAAGGAGCATTCAGATCCACGCAGTTAATTATCCCCACAAGGAGAGATTGTGCCCCTTTTGGTTCCACATCACTTAGGAAACAATTAAAAAATGGCTACGTGGCCAAGCCTGGTGAGGAGGAAACAGCCTGTGGCTTACGCTGGCTCAGCTTGTCTGAGCGTGGAAAGCTAAGCAGGGTCAGGCCTGGTTATTACTTGGATGGGAGACCCCTCCTCGACTCGATAGCCTTGTAGGCTCCTTCGAACTCTATGATCTATGAAATCTCTATGAAGAGACGATTCTCTCTCTCTCTCAACACTGGAACTTGTGAAATGAAATGGGTGGGCAGCAGATGCAGGACAGGCTCAGAGAAGGCAGTCCCTCCCTTGGCACTGCCGTGGTCAAGTGACGGAGCAGGAAGGAACCCATGTGCCTCTGTGGGAGATCACAGAACCAGCCCCCTCTGCAAGGGTGACGCTAGGTACCGAAAAGATCCAGTGCTCAGACCCACAGAACAACAAAAAAGAAGCACAAATTTGCATATGTGAATTTATATATGCTCTAAAGTCTGTGTGTGTGTGTCTGTAAAGGATCCTGTCTCCTAAGGACACCCTTCTTTGTAAAAAGGGATGTATGGACAGGGAAGGGCATTTGAGTTCAGGAAAAAACCTCAGGCAGAAAGATTCGGGGGGGGGGGGCAGCAGGAGGGAATGCGTATGTGGGCAAAAACCCAGCTAGTCCAAGGAGATCAGATGCAGCAGAGATCATTGTGGGCCCTGTACCTTGATTTCAGCAAGTGCCCCTATGATCCAGCCAGAGCTGCATAATTTGAGTCGGGCCATGGAGTGCAAGGGATTGGTGAACATCAGAAGAGCCAGTGACCCCCCACCCCCACCTTCCTTTTCCTTTCTCACCTTGTCTGCTCTCTGCCCAGGCTCAACGACCCTCTCCCCACCGGAGTGAAGATCAAGGGGGACACCCTGCTCTTCCAGAGTCCCCTCAGCTTGGAGGATGGCGGAATCTACGTTTGCCACGTAGCCAATAGCTTTGCAAGCAAGGAGGTCAAGGCCACCGTCAACATAAAAGGTAAAATGGGGGGGGGGCAGGGAGAGGGATGTTTTCCGCACACAGGCATCTCGCCCGTTTTGTCCATGTTGTTTGCTGCACCAAATGGGAGCAGATCCTGCTTTGCATCCTCCCAGTAACATCTGAATGGAACTGTCCCCAAACTGGTGTCCTCCCGATGCGTTGGACAACAATTCCCAGAATCCCCAGAAGCCAGCTAGGATTGTGCCCTAACACACTTTGTAAAACTGAAGGGCTAAAAAGCCTGGGAAAATAAAAAAAGGACTTCACCTGGTGCTGGAAAGATGTCCCCTGCGCTTCCCCAGATGAGATGGTGCTGGCGGTGAATGGGTGAGCTTGCCTTCCCTCTTCACTCACCAGGCATGCCCGTCCCACGCCTGAGGCCACAGGACATGCACCCGTGGCCATAACGTTTCAAGCGGACATGCATGCAGAACGTTTCAGCTTGTGCATTTCCCGGATTTTTATATTTGCTTGTCATTAAGATGTATATGCCACCCTTCGTTACAAATGTTCTCAGAACAGCTTCCACAATGAACACTAAAGCATAACAAAATAAGAAACGTAAAGCAGCAGATCAGCCACAAAAAAATAATAATCACAGTTTAACCATTAAAAATGTAGGAAAATGAAAAGATCCGCTCCTAAAGCCAAAAAGGTAGCAAAGCAGGTGCTAAACGAGCCTCCCTTGGGGAAATAAATCCATACATGTGGTGCTACCACAGAGAAGGCCTTATTAATATCCCAATATAAATGGGGTTGGATCCAGATTTAGTCCTACTTAGAGTAGACCTGCTGAAATCAATGGGTTAATCATGAATACCCTGTCCATTGATTTCAGTGGGTCTATCCAAAGAAGGACTATGTCTGGTTCCAACTCATGGGATACTTACTGTGCCACTGAGGCCTGTGCATGTTGGCAGTCATGGGAAAACCTAATGAAAAATTTAACTCGTTAAAGTGAGCAGCCTTTAAAATGAACAGTTAAATATTAAAAGTTAAATATTTCTATTTCCAACTAGTTAAAAGTTAAGTTAATGAGGAAATAACTAGTTAAAAGTTAAATTGATTCATGAGAAATACATCAAACACGTCAATTGCCTCTTGGCATTATTATTCATTTTCAAATCCATGGAATGAATTTCTTTCCCATAACCCCAAAAAATCACACTCATTTACTCAGAACTCACGTTTAACTTACATTTTAAAAATACGTTTATTTCAATAAAGAAATATTGTGATGCATGTATTTTAATATGAAATGATGATTGCTATTTCAGGAAATGTAGCACTACTCTAAAAGTGTCCAGAATTTTTATCACAAAATCCTACTCCCATAAATCTCTGATAGGTTTATAAACTTGTAAATTAAGGACAGCTTATTTATTCACTAATCTTCTGGGCCCTGTAAATTTTCTTACCTATCCATTTTCTTCGGGCAGAGCCATCCTATGGCTCCTAGGCAGTGTCTAGAGCAGGGATTCTTGACCAGGGGGGAATTCCCCTCAGGGGGGGGATTTTAGGGTTTCAGATTGTACATAATCTACAGGACATCACACCTTATTGTATGGCACAGATTAAGTCAGACAATCTCGGAAAGGGGGGAATGACATTCTGACATATGGTGAAAAGGGTACATGGGGCAAAAAAGTTCTAGAGGGCCATAGGATCGCTCTGATTCCCAGATCTGAGGTCGGGGAAAAGCTCCAACTTTGGAGCTGGGGATCCGCGCTCGGAAAGAGCCCCACCGGCCGTGTCTCCAAGGTCGTAGGAGCGACCTTGGAGAAGGGGTGAAGAGGGCATTCTGGGGGGTGGGGCGGGGAGGAGACAAGTGCCGCCAAGATACGAGGTAACCTGGTGGTGCTTCAGCCTCCGTCCCTCCCTGTCTGAAGTGCCACAGCTGGACAGCCAAAATTGGCCGTCTAGTTGATTTGCAGGGCAAGAGGAGTGGGGAGGCGAAGGCTGCCTCCGCACCCTTCCTGCCCTGCATAGGATGCCCATAATCCTCTGGGCTTGGAGGGCTATGGGTAGCCCCAATGGATTGCGCCCTAAATTTCTTGAAAGAAACATAAAAGCGAAACCCCAAACCCCCACATATTAAGAATCTCTAAAAGAACGTATTGGGGGGAAAAACTCTTCGACTTTTACTTTACTATTGCATGAATAACTTTGTTGTTTGGAGACAAAATTAGACCTGTAGCAATTGCGTATCACTGGATGTGATGATGGAAAAATAGGAGGGGAAGAATTAGAATTGATGCTCTACAAATGTAAGAAGAACCCTGCTGGATTAAACTCCAGACGTCCATCTCGTGACGCATCCTGTCTGCCTACAGTGGCAGACAGAGGGCCGAAGGCAATAATAGTCCTCTCCTGTTTTTGCTCTCCAGCGACTGCCATTCAGAAGTAGATTGCCAGGGCTAGCATCAAGGGTCGGCTTGGTTGGGCACCTGCTGAGGGCCCACACCCCAACAGGGCCCCCCTGACAAGAGCCCCTTCGACTTGCTCCTCCTCTTCCTCATTGCAACCTGCTTGTTCGCCTGCCTCTCGCTCTGGCCCAGACAATGATGGTGGTGAGGAGGAGGAGCGGGAGATGCCGCTGCCTCCTTGCTCCCTGGCTCTCTGCCTGCCAAGCAAGCAAGTGGCAGCCATGATGAGAAAGAGGAGGAGGAGAAAGGGTAGCTGGTGACAATGGTGGTGAGAAGGTGGGCTCCCTGCAAGAGAACGGGGCCCACGGAGGGTGTCTTGCCCAAGGGCGCTGCAAAACCTGGAGCTGGCACTGCACAGTGCCCCTGAAGCTGGAGTTTTCCACATAGCCATGAATGGCAGCCTCTTCATAAATGGGTATAATTCCCTTTCAAAGCCATTTAAGTCCTGGTCTACACACGCAACGGAAAGATGTGTTAGAACGGACTGTCTACCATTTCAGACCGCGCATGGAGGAATGCAGTTTTTGAATGCTCTCCTTGAATGCCTGGAAAATAATAAAACAAGCATATATATTCTCCATGCCAACTTTAAAACAGCAACGACAGCAGCAGCACATCAAGGAGAAAAGTTGTATTTGAGCCTCCTCCCTGCTGCGTTAGATTTCTACCTGCAGGGATATATATTTTTTCCATAGAGAAGTGTTCAGAAATGCCATTGCACACCTGCAGAATGAGATGATACAGTTCGTTCTACCACTTAAAGACTCTGCCACTACAACTAGACCCGGTCAGCAGCCAGGGGTGAAAATTAGGTGAAATGTACAGCATATGAAGGACTCTTTTCTTTGTTCTCTCCTGAATCTCATCGGTGAGTGCGAGTTCTAGTCTTAGGAACATAGGAAGCTGCCTTACACTGAGTCAGACCCTTGGTCCATCTAGCCCAGTATGGTCAACACTGACTGGCAGCAACGGCTCTCCAGGGTTTCAGGCAGGATTCTTTCCAAGCCCTGCCTGGAGGCCGGGGATCAAACCTGGGACCTTGTGCATGCAAAGCACATGCTCTCTCACACTGAGCTATGGTCCCTCCCTACCACACCTGGTGTTCCAAGGCGGTCACCCATCCCAAGTACTAACCAGGCCCGACCCTGCTTAGCTTTCGAGATCGTGCTGTTCAGGGCTGTTCAGATGTTATGAAGACACAGGATGGGGGAGTGATTCTCTATCCACTTTCTCCACATCATGGATAATTTTATACGCCTGCATTTTCTTTTCTTTATATTTTAAGGATTTTTATACCAATCTTTAACAAAGGTTTTCAGAGAAAATATATGACAAGAAAATAGAGTCTCGATAAAAACAGCGATAAAACAACAGCTGATACAGCAGTGGAAGCAGAGTGTTTAAAAACTGGGGGAATAAAAGGTTAGGATCAAGGGGTGGGATCTAGACTGAAATCAATGGGATAGGTTTCCCCAGCTGCTGGCTGGGGAATGATGGGAGTTGTAGGACTTTTTTCTGTCTAAACATGCATAGGATTGCACCCTTAGTCTTTGGATCCAACCAACCCAAGATGCTCCTCTCACTGATAAATGCATGCTCCCATTTTAAAGGCCCAATCCTGCATGGTTAAAATTAGGAAACTCCCCTTTGGTATTGGTACTGGCACATAAAGTTTTGGTTTGGAAGGCACACGTACACTACCTTATTCTCTCTTGGAAGCTTACCAGAAAAGTGGGCAATTACAGGATGGCCTCCTTTGTTGCCTTTTTTTTTTTTCTGAACTAAAAGATCCCCAAGCACTTTAGCTTTACTTCATAAGGGAAGTGCCCCTTCTATAACTCTCCGATAACGACATACAGATTTGGGGACGTGAGAGAGGGCCTTCTCGGTGGTGGCTCCCTGGCTGTGAAACTCCCTGCCGAGAGAGGCTCACTCTTGGCTGTCCTTCCCCCAACAGGCAAATCTGTGTTTTTTTTTATTCAAGCAGGCCTATGGCACTTAAGCTGGTCAGTTGGGTTAGCTACTGTTTTTATTCTTTTATTGTGTTTTTAACTGTGTTTTTAAGGCTTCTCTACACGAGGCATTTATTGCACACTCGTGATTCTTTACTCACAGTAGTTTCCAGGGGCTTTACACGTTGTTGTTGTTGTCGTCGTCCTCCAGGGCCTCTCCTGTGTTTTGCAGCCATTTTCACGCTGGTTTTTTTTAGAATGAGGATAATCAGCTATCTTTTAGCTATCCCACTGAAAAAGAAAGCCCGTGTATTTCCGGAATTGTGCTATACCACAGTACCACCTTGTGGTTGTGTAATAGAACAGCTAGGAAGGCAGAGAAAGAAAACTCGGGGGTGGGGGGGGGGAACCACGTGTAAAGGATGTGCTCTTACTCCTGCAAAGAAAATGGAAGCAGAAGCCTTAGTAAAGCCTCGGTAGAGAAGCCTTAATGTACTTGTTTTAAAATCATTTTAATTATGTTTTAATTAATCTTGCATTTTGGCTTTTCCTGTTGTTAGCCACCTTGAGCACCATTTCCTGGTAGAAAGGCAGCGTATAAATTGAATTAAATAATAAATAAATAAATTTAGATCAGCGTTTAGGTGGAACTGGTGCTGTAACACCTTGGGGGCAGAGGGGAAAGTGGTGTGAGGGCTCTTTCCAAGCCTAAGCAGAGAGGCCCAAAGCAATCCGTTGTCCTAGCATCCACCTCCTTTCTCTTTGCCTCTCCAACAGGGACGCCAACCAAGCAGGTGGATGTGGTCTCCGTCTCCATGATCGGGGCAGGCCTCATTTCCTTCGTGCTGCTGGGCCTCCTCGTCCTGGTGGTCGTCCTCATGACCTGCTACCACAAGCGGAAAACCAAGCGCATCACTGAGAAATAGTAAGCCAGAGGGTTGGCTCCACCTGAATTCACATCATGCATATATGATTACTCTGGTCTTATCAGGGCTTTTTTTCTGGTGGAACTCACCGGAACTGAGTTCCAGCACCTTTTCTTCTATTAATTGCATTACAATTTAATCGCCATCTACTCCCGAGGAAATGTAATCCAAGAGTTCCGGTACCTTTTTCTCCAGAAAAAAAGCACTGGGTCTTATTATCGTGACGTCTTTCCTGGCGCTGCCCGTTATCACCTTGGTCCTCACTACACAAAGATGGAACCTGAACCTCCCAAATCCCCCACCCTCTTGTCATCACCCCCTGCTCGGGTTTGTCTTGTGAGGCTCAGAGCCCTGAGAGCGATGGGGTCTGGTGAGAGCCTGGTGGGGTGGACGTGGTCCTATAATACCACAGTGGTGGGGGAGGGGGAGGGGGAGAGGATGGCACGTGGTGACTCAAGGGGAGGAGCATGGCTATGTGGGGCACCTCAGGAGAAGGGCCCGATAGGGGCGGAGAGAACTGCAAAGCAGGGAAGTTGCCTCCTTCTCCTTGATTCTGGCCTCCCAGACCCAGGGTGCAAAACCTCTTTCAGCCTGAGGGCCAAATCCTATTCCGGAGAAGCTCTCGGGGGCCTCATTCCAGGGCTGAAGGCAAAGGGGGTGGGGCCTAAAATGCAAAAAAAGGCCAGCATATTTTAACTTAAAGCTGCTTCTCCAAGTCACTAAGCCCTAGGAGAGGCATCTCAACCACTGAGAATTTGGAGCGGGGGCGGGAGGATGCAGGAAAGCTGGGTAACCACCAAACAGTTGGTGGATGGAGCATGGGGGAGGGGAGGGGCCCTCTGGGGAACCTCAGGGCCCCGGACTGGGGTCCGGGCAGGCCGGATGAGGTTCTGCACCTGCTTTAGAACCAGGTACGGGGTTCTGCAACCCTGTCTCACGGCTCCCTTCCCCCGGAGGCCCTAAGAAGGAGGCCAAAGCCGAGAAAGGCTGGCCCAAACTTGAGACATGGCAAGTGCCCAGTGGGCTCTTCCTGCCAGGCTCGGGGCAAGATCTCACTGCCGTTCTCCTTCTCCTTGTGCCTGGCAGCGAAGAGGAGTTGACCCTGACACGGGAGAACTCAATCCGGCGCCTGCATTCAAGCCACAGCACGGACACCCGGAACCAGGTGAGGACTGAGGGTGGCAGAGCCCTTTGGGCTGGCTGGGCAGAGAGCACGGGGGTGGGGAAAGGGCACGAGCTGAGTTTTGCAAGGGGGAGGAAAGGAGCCCCCTCTGCTTCCCATCAGGGTAAGAAAATAGGGACTGCTGGATTGGGCCATCTGAACTCCAGAATTCTGTCACCACCGGCAGCCAGGACAAGCCCTGGGCAACGGACAAGCAGGGCATCAAGGCTGTGGCCCCTTCCAGCACCTGGAACTAGGAGGTAGACTGCTGCTGAATGTGGAGGCTCCATTTCCCTGCAAGGCTCTCTTCTTTTGATCTCCTTTGGGGTTGCCATCGAGCTGAGCCGTGGAATTCCTGGAGCGTCCCCTAGAGCAAGCAGGTGGGGAAACACCTGCAAACAAGCAGCCACCATGAACTTGTGAAACAAGGGGTGTTGGGCTCTGGCGCCCTGCAGATGTGTTGGACCAAAATTCCCATCATCCCCAGCCAGCATGCAGATCAAAGGTTCAGTCCCTGGCACCATATCTCATTGAAAAAGGACCAGGCTGCAGGTAGTGGGGGAATCCCCGCATGGAGAGCCAGTCCAGAGTAAACATCAGAAGGCGAGAAGAACCCTGGTCTGGTCAGTAATGAGGGCATTGCCAGGCACACCTCTCGTAAATTACTCTGGTCAAGAGATAAGTGGTAGTTGTAAAAACAGTCCAAGGTTAGAAGCCAAAATATCCATCCAAAATCAAAGAAAACACAAACCAGTAGAGGAGCACGCCAGAGTAGTCAAAGTCGATCTGGGGTCAAAATACACGAGTACAGGTCCAGGAGCTGGCAGGAGCATCTTTGCTACGGCTGATCTGCAACAAGAAACAATTGCTTCCAGCATCTGAAGTGTGTCTGGGGCCTGTCTTTTAAGCCGGGGCTGATTGGCAAGTCAGCACGGCTGGGCCAGGCTGCAGGTGACACGTGCCCGGCCCCTCCCCAAACACTCACTTGGGCTCGGTTGCCCTGTGTCTTTCTCCTCCGCCCCAAACGGAGGCACAACGCCAAGGATTCGCAGTGACCCAGACCCGTGGGGCGTGAATCTGCGTGACATTTACGTATGCTCATTTATGTCCATGTATGCAAATTTAGAAGTAATTGCTAACATTGGTTTAATTTTCACAGAAGGCAAAGCCAGCCAATGAGTTCCTCACCCAAATCACTTCTTGTTTCCATTCTGTCTCCCCCTCCCTCCCTCTTTTTGTTGCTCAGACTGAAGAAAACCTTCCGCTGAGGTCTGAGAGCCGGCAGGGGAGCTTACGCGGTGACAGCCTGTGCCGGGAGAGCCTGCGAGCCGACAGCCTGTGCCGGGAGAGCCGGCAGGGCAGCTTCCGGGCAGACAGCCTGCGTGAAACCAGCCTCTCCTCGATCCTGGTGAGCCTTTGGCCCAGCGGGGTTGGGCACCCAGTGGGCCTTGCGCAGCGGCCCGCCCTTTACAGGGGCGGGGGCAGGTCGCATCGCAGCCTCACTGCCTCCCATTCCCAACCTCTTTGGCCCCGCAGATGCTCTCGGGGTCTTGGCCCCCATTAGTGGCAGGGCCAGGGCTGGGGTGAAAGTCCGGGGGTGCTTTCCCAAAGAGCGACAGGTGATGAGGGCCTCAGGGTAGTGGAAGCCTTTGATTCCTGTAATCATGATGGTGCTATGACTTAAGTGAGCTTAAAATGCCAAACTGCACATGCTTGAGAACTGGGAAGCTCTGGCCCATGAACGATCTAACTGGAGGTTGGCCTTTCACAAAGGTTCCATGGACTTTGAAGAAGCCCGAGTGCAAGGTGAAAGGGAGAAACGTGCTAAGCGAAAAGCACGTCAAACGAATCCTTTACAGGACCATCTTGCATCTGGTAACCTGTGTCCTCACTGTGGGAAGCTGTGTGGATCTAGAATTGGCCTCCACAGTCACTTACGGACCCATCGCTAGAGTCTACACAATTTTTTACAATTTCCTCTTTATATACTTTTCTTTTTGTAATTTTATCCTGGAAGACAATCTTACTCGGTCACGAGTGATCGCCTACTATGACTTAAGTGAGCTTAAAATGCTAAATTGCACGTGCTCAGAGTATTTCTTTCCTTATTTCTTTTTTTTTAATCAGGGTAGGAAATTTTTTTCTCTTTCTCATAGATCTCATAGATCATAGAGTTGGAAGGAGCCTACAAGGCTATCGAGTCCAACCCCCTGCTCAGTGCAGGAAACTAGAGGAGGGGTCTCCATCCAAGTAATAACCAGGCTTGACCCTGCTTAGCTTTCCACACTCAGACAAGCTGAGCCAGCGTAACATATCTGGAATGTAGAAGCAGTTGTAAGGCACCGATATGACGGTGCGAGGGGTGGGGGGAGGGAGAGAGAAGAGGGGTGTTAGCTGTGTGCTTCACAACTGAAGGAATGCCTGTAGCCATCTAGAAGGGGCCTCTTTAACACAATGAAGTCCGGGGTCTAAAATCGCCCAGCTGCACCACTGGCCCCCTACTAGAAGGAAATTGCTGGGGATGATGGAAGAATATAGCACCCCCTGGTGGGGTTAAGCACCACAAAAACACTGTTGGCTTGCTAAGATTATTCTGCGTGCCCCACTTCCTAGAGTGGTGCAGAGTTCCAGGGGCACAGCACTTGCCCATGCCTGGTTTCCTTTGGAAGCAGCTCACAGGCATTTTGTAATATTTTGTTTATTTAAAAACATGCAGGTCGAGCATAGGTGGAGGCAGGCAGCTTGAGCACTCCAGTGGGGAGCCACACTGACTGCTCCCCATGCCAGATCTCCAGAGAGGGACACCCCTGTAGCCCCCCAGATGCTGTTAAATGATGCCTAGTGTGGCATCTTAACTATCCATTTTCTTCGGGCAGAGCCATCCTATGGCTCCTAGGCAGTGTCTAGAGCAGGGGTTCTTGACCAGGGGGGAATTCCCCCCAGGGGGGTGGATTTTAGGGTTTCAGATTGTACATAATCTACAGGACATCTACAGTGTGGAGAAAGTGGACAGAGAAACATTTTTTCCCCTCTCTCATAATACTAGAACCCAAAGGGGTCATCCCAGGAAGCTGATTGGTGGGAGATTCAGGACAGATAAAAGGAAGGACTTCTTCACGCAGCACATACAGGGTTGCCACTTTCTGGAAAGTCACGGAAAGAGAAACCGGCCAGGGAAAGTCAGGGAATTTTGTCTGAAGTCATGGAAAGTCAGGGAAATTGTGATTAAAATATATTCAAGCAGTGGCTGCTGCAAGAGCAACTGGATTAGAGAAGTAGCAGAATACAAGTAAAACTTAATGATGCCCTTTCCCAACTCCACCTTTTTCTCAGCTCCACCCCCAGCAACCAGCCTAATGTGTTTGTTGAGCTCTGTCCCTGCATGATTTCCAAGGTCTGCCTGTAGCATTTGCAAAGCAAGGCTAGTTTAAACATTTAGCAATATACAAACTTTAAACATCTGTTTTCATCCCTACCTGCTAGTACTGCATTTAACTTACATATAAAGATGAGCATGTTTTTGGGTCATGCTTGTGTATCTTGGGATGTAACCGCTCGCCTCGAACGGGCGTAACGGGCCGAAATCGGCCCCGCTCACACCCGCCCAAAGCGAACGGGCCTTACCGGGTCCCAGGCCCCGCTCGCCAGTCTGTGCCGAACCGGCCACGACGGTCCCGTCGCATCATTTCCGGCTGGCCAGAAGTAATGCGCCGGGACCCTGTGCCGGTGCGCTGGGACCCCGCGCTGCGGCTTTTCCGTAGAAACCAGGGCAACAGGGCCTTACTTTGACAAATATTTTTGCAGTTGAGGCTTCTGTAGTTGTAGAGTGGAACATTTCATTAAGTCTTGCATTAATGCAACACGACCTATTCTCTGGATATTCTCTGGACCTATTCTAAGTCCTGGATCTTACCCAAACAAACAAACTGTAAGTGCATGCCGAAGTGAATGCACACCAGAATATTATACGTCTAAACAGGGCCTGAGGCTTGCCTACAAATGTATAGTTCCAGATATAGTCAGGGCACTGTTGGGGTCTTACACCCAGATGAATCAAAATGCTGCTAGAGACATGCAGGGAGTCACGCTGGTGGAAACCAGCAAACTGTATCCCAGCAGGCACCATTTCGGTGGGGGCCAGCTCTCTCTCTCCCATGGGTGAGGAAGGGCAGGGTGGGGAGGAATGCCTCTACTACAGTGTTCTCCAACCTTGGGTCCCCAGATGTTTTTGGCCTAAAACTCCCAGCATGCCCCAGCATGCTGGGAGTTGTAGGCCAAAAACATCTGGGGACCCAAGGTTGGAGAACACTGCTCTACTAAGTTGATGCTAGCCACCCATGGATTTGTAAGTGCTGATATATTAAAAACAATGTGCACTTTTTAAAAAGTCTGCTTCCTTATTAATTGGGGACAGCTTTTAATCAGCCAAGAAAAATTCAATGGATTAATGAGCTATTGATTTACCTTATATTAATTTGGCACCCTGCTTGAAATAAATTAGACTTAAGTTTTGTCCAGCTTGGCATGGACTCCCGATTCCGCCCCCGCAAGTGTATTCTTAAGGCCACCCTCTCTGACCACCACCAGGTTTCTGCCTAATGCCGTCTGGCTCACCCCTTGTCTCTCTCCCTGCTCAGGGCGAAGAGGCGGAGGGACGCAGCTACTCCACCTTGTCGACGGTGCGGGAAATCGAGACGCAGACGGAGCTGCCGCCCCCGCCCCCGACTCCGGTCCAGGAGAACCGGACAGAGAAGGAGAAGGAGAAGGAGAAAGAGGAGAGGGAGAAGGAAGAGGAGGAGGAGCGGGATGGCGAGAACAATATCAAGCAGGCCATGACCCACTTCGTCCAAGAGAACGGCACGCTCCGGGCCAAGCCCACCACCAACGGCATTTACATCAACGGCCGAGGACACCTGGTGTGATGTTTCCCCCTGCCGCGGCACGCCCAGCAAAGGACCCAACAAAGCACCGGACCCTCTGCCCGATCGCCTGCTGGTGCCTCCCCTCAGTAAGGGAGCAAGCAGCCCTTGAGACCGAGGCCGCCTCCTTCTGAGCCACTGGCCCGCCTGGCTGCAGTGCAGTCGCCTTTGGATCTCCCTGTAGGCCGAAGCACCCCTTTCTTCTTCCCGGGAAAGCTGTCCAAACTTGGGCCAAGGGCAGAAGAAATGGCATCTCCTCCCGCTCTGTCCACTGGAGGAGGAAGTCGGCTTGTCCTTCAACGGTGTGGATACCCGGAAAAGCGCAACCACCTGTCCTGAAACTGGGAAACCCCTTTCCTGACTTTGGTGGGACAATTACAATGTATGGCCTGTGTTTTGTGGGTGCGTGGGTTCTGTTTTGCTTTCTACATCTTTCTAGGCCGTGCACGGATCACTCAGGACAAGGGATTCTGAGGATGCCATCAGGCAGGGCTGCAGCACTCCCTTCAGTTGCAAGGCCATGCCTTGGCTCAGGGACAGAACCATGAAACTCTTGCTTCTTTTTTTAAATTATTGGTATTATTATTGTTATAACAATTATTGTTGCTATTATTATTATTAAGTTCATAGCACTCAGTGGTTATGGACAAAAGCTCCAAAAAGCCTTGCAGAGGCCAACAGGCACATACAAAGATCTGTAAAAATTTTAATTATTATTATTAACTTTACAGGGAAAGGAAAGTCTCGTGTCTGAGAGACCCAATTTAGGGTGTTTTCGGACATGGAAACAATGGGTAAACCACAGGCCTCAAGGGAACTCTCAGAGGCATAAACTGAACCCTGTAGCACAGTTTGTTTTTTACAGCGCGGGAGACCCCTGTGGGCAGGATCCTTGGCTCCCACGGTTAATCCCTCTTGCTCATCCCTGTTCTGATCGCTGTGTGGAGGATGCTGCGACGCACACATTTTGCCCACCCCCAATGGAAACGATGCCACATGCACTCGACAGTTTGATCTGCAAAAGGGGCCGGCAGCTCCCACTCCGAGCTGGGAAATAAAACTCCCTATCAGTGCACCCTGCATGGAAGTCGTGTCAGTCCCGCTGTCAGGACTGAGAAGGGTGGATTACTCCTCCACCTTAAATGGACCAGCTGGACCAATTTCACATCAATGATTCCCCCCCCCCCTGTAGGTTTTAAAGCCAAATTTCTGCCACCACTACCAGTTGCACGCAATGAAATCTGGCTATTTCTAAAGCAACGAGAGCACAGGAGGAATGCGTGTCGATGACACAGAGAGGATGGGGAACATGGGACTATGGGGACAGATTTTGTGATTTATCCCTGCATCTTGAGTGGAAAGGCTGGGAAGAGGGAATCGTCACAGCCTCCCTGCCCTTTATATATCCGTCATGTAGCGTGCATAGGATGTTCGAGTTGTGCAATGTACTGCTCCTCTCTCTCTCTCTCTCTCTCTCTCTCTCTCTCTCTCTCTCAATCTCTCTTGCAGGTTGGTTATCTCTTGACCACCCTACTCTCAAAAGGGTTGCAGCTGAACATGTCAACTGGCTTCTTTGAATAGCTTTTTGCATTGAAGCTGATGTGGGGTGACCCAAGTGTCTGCGGGTAGCAGTTCATGCGAGGTGGCTTGTTCCCCTGCTCAGGTCATCCCTTGATGCCACTGTGGTCATGCCCAGCTGAGCTGGCCCCAAAGAATACATCTTAGGATGAGGGTTGGTTTTGCACGAGCTGATGTGCCACGTGCACTGCCTGACGTTTTGCCATTGCATCTCTCACCACTTGGTGATGCAAGCCAAATGTGTGAATCGCCTCTTTGGAAAAAAAGCATTGTGTTTGATGGGCCATGAAGTGATAGGAAGGCTGCTAGATCTCGATCTGATGTGGACCCATTCACATAAGCCAATGGTCTGTGAAGTCATCAGTGGAGAGCTGGAGTATCAGAGTCACCAAGGGCGCAATCCTATGCATGTTTAGACAGAAAAAGGCCTACAACTCCCAGCATGCCCCAGCCAGCATAGGTGGCTGGGGCATGCTGGGAGTTATAGGACTTTTTTTCTGTCTAAATACGCATAGGATTGCATCCTAAGAGACAGAGCTGCAGATCAGGAATTGCCCAATTTGAATCTGCTCCAAAGTTGCCAGATGGTGTTAGGCAGACCACCCTCTCTCTCTCTCTCTCTCTCTCTCTCTCAGCCTCGGTCTTCTCTGTCTGCAATGTGGGGATAATAATATTGATCTGCCTTACTGGGTTGATGTCAGGATTACAAAATAATGTATGTGAAGTGCTTTCAACACTCTTGCAAAATATAAGTAAGTGGTGAGGATATGTCAGTTCTCCCTTGGCCCTCCTAAAACCAGGGGGCCAACATGTCTTGCTGCCGGCCATTCGCCAGCGTGTGCAAAAAAAATATCCCAGCTCCTAGTTCATGTTTCTCTATGCACATGTAGCCAGCTGGAACAGCCTGAGATCCCCCAGGCTTTGTACTTGGTAAGGATGTGCGACACAGGGAAACTCTTTCCGTTTGAGCTCGACAGACTTTTGACACATTTCCGACCTGACAGCCAAAAGTGGGCCGAGTTGGGGTGGGTTTTCGGCTTCTGCGAAATTGCTCAAAATATTTGCGCAAATTTGGAGCCGAGAACTGCGTCTCTCTGGCGCAATTTGTTCAAATCAGGATTTGCGTAAATCAGGGCCAACTCGTTAGATTCGAGTTGTTGTTGTTGTTGTTGTCCTTGCTGTAGCATTTAACAGGAGAAGTACGGAAGCACCCTCCTCTCACTGCATATGCACACGCTCCACCTTGGCCAGCTTGAATTTTCTGACAGTTAATTTCAGATTTGTGCAAAATTCAGGCCTCCGCTCTGCAACTGGCGCAAATTTATGCAGTTGGCGCAAATTGCAGAGTGGGGACCTGAATTTTGCACTATTTTCCCGGCTTTTAAAAAAACAACCGCAAATTGTGGCCCCATTTTAAAAAACGGAAGGCCTCATGCTGGCTTGCATCAGATCGAGGAGTCGACGGTACTTAATTGACCACCACCACAACAACAAATCGGCACAAATCAGGTCTGAGAAAACGATGGGAGGACAATGCAGGGAATGCTAGGATGCAACAATCTGGCAATGACATCGTGTGATTTCTCTGTTAAAAGTGAAGGAACCAAAGATGGCAATTCCAGAGAAAAGGGCTAGTGTGGAAGCAACCCCAGGCTGTGGCTTCCCTTCTGCCAAAAGAAAGAATGGTGAGAAAGGCTTACCATTTTTCTGATTGTTTTCCCTTTCGGGGGGGAAAGGGAATCATGGCCTTGTGTGAGTTCACAGACTAGTGCCGTATTATATTCACATGAGCCGTAGCTTTCCCACTAGTCAGCCATATCACGGGCATGGGCTCCTCGTCTTCTGCTTGTGCCGTCTGGGGATAGGCGTGATTCTGAAACCAGTGAGAGTTGGAAGTCCTGTCTATCTACCATCTATCTAAAATTATTTCTAGGCTGCCTTTAAATTTTCGACACCTCCACCGAGTCCACCCCTGTGGTGTTCCACATAAAGGTTCAAGGCCTGCAAGTGTTAACTATATATATATATTTTAAATGTGTCATGTTGTGTCCATATGATGTGCTTGTTTGTTTCTTGTTTCAGCTATTCTTGATATCCTGAAAGGCAGCTTACTTGAAAGGGGAACTCAAATTGGCATGGTTACGACTGACCTCCTCCGCACCTCCTGGGGTGCAGTTTGGAAGCTAAAGAGGGGTGGGACTGGCAGAGTTGGGGAGGGGCTGGTGAGGAGGCAGGGGCTAAAGGAGGAGGGGCTAAAGGATTATCATCTGCATTCTAGGGGCAGATGATTGCAGTTATAGGGTATGGGGAAGAGCCTGATGGGTCAGGATGGAGTCTCATAGACATGAGATGGAACCAATAGTACAGATCTTCAACCTAAGCAGATAAATTGCCTGCCCTCTAGGTTCTGTCCCTTCAACCTGATGTTTTTCTCCCTCCCCTGAAGCTAAAACCCTGAAATATCAGAAAATTCAAACTCTGAGATTTGGCAATCCTGCAAGCTGGGGATTGTTCTGTTAGACCACAAAACTACCCTAAGATGGTTCACTGGCATCTGCTATCAGGTCAGAGACTCATACAAAGTTCCATAGCATGGAACAATATTGCAGATTCTCCCCATCCTCCACCCCACACCTAAGGTCCTCCCCTTGCTTATGATACACCTGCAGATCCTCCTGGCTGAGCAGATCTCGTTTCTCCGGTGGCCCAAGGAGTCACTGCTCATCCACATAACCAGGAGTGCTTATTTGCAAGAGGGTACAGTATTCCAGTTTATGTAGATTCACAGCCTGTCTAGTCCTATAAGTCTCTGGCTGTTTGACCATGTCCTTATTACACATCACTTCCCAATAATTATTTCCCAACAGGAAGGTCTTAATTTGAGCCCAGGAAAAGGGTCAGAAGCTACTTTTGGTGTGGAATTCCCCACCCGCCCCCTAAATTGGGGGTTCTTGCACAAATAACTAGGAAGATTTGAGTGAACTTTGTCAAAAACTTAAGAACAAAGAAAGAATAGGGTGGGATCTCTCCCCCCCCCCAATATGTATGCATGCATGCATGCATATGTCTGCCTATTTCATTGAATCTGACTATGCCTAATCTTATGGGTAGTATCCAAAGTTAGTCCTGCGTAGAGTAGGCCCATTGAAATGAATGGGACTTAAGTTAGTCATGACTACGTTAAGTCTCATTCATTTCAATGGGCCTACTCTACATAGAACTAGCATTGGACACTACCCTATGTATCCATCTATCCAGTCTTCCACTTTTCTCCAAAGGATGATAGTGACCACGGTAAATGTGGTGACAACCAAGGGTGCTTCCAGATGAGGTGGTTGTTGTTGTTTTATCATGCCATCTCCCTGCCCCATTCACAGAATTTTCCTGGGGATCCAGATGTCGTCATCTTCCACTTGTAATCCTCCCATGTTTTCCAACCATTTCTTCCATCTTTTTTCTTATTGCGGAAAATCTGTTAGGGAGAAAAAGACGGAAGAGCTGCACAGGGCCTTCTCATTAGTAGCACGAGGAGCCCTCCGTCTGGAAGCATCCAGGGTTTACGCTACACATTTAATTTGTTTTTGTGTTTGTTTGTTTTTTAAATACTCCTTAACCAGTAACAGCTTCCTGCAAAGAATCCAGGGAGCAGTAGTTTGGCGAGAGTGTCGAGAATTTCCTGTTTGAGATCGACAAGTGGGACCTGCCACAAAACGTGGTAGCTTGGAGTGCATTGGTCAGCCATGCCCTTCTCTGTGATATCGTCCTATATGAGTTTCCATCCCCAACCCCCAAGCATTCTGTGGCTCATGAGCATGTCCGTTCCTCATTGGGATGTTTTGGGGGTTCCTCTTCTTTAGAGGCTTTCCCCCCCTCAAGATTTTGTGTACTTCTGCAAAACTTGGGGTTCCCCCAAACCTGCTGATACATCCTCCTCCTCCTGCACGAGTGGTGCAGTTCCCTGTCTGCAGCACATCCAGCATGCAGAGTAAACTACAATTCGTACCTCATTTATCTTCCTAACAACCAGGGGTGTAATGTTTTGTTGACTAATCGGTTTCATGAATTGATTTTAAACCCTGTTGATCCATTTAGGTGCTCCTGCTGAACTGGGTGGTATTTCTTTTCTTTTTTTTAATCATTAATTATTTTTTTTGTAATGTTTTAATGTACAAAAACTATGTGACATTATCTTAGAAGAGGCATTTGCCCTTTTCTCACATACAGGAGGGAGGTCACGCCTCTTCGAAGATAGCATCTGCTGTACCACATCTGTGTGTCATCAAAAGGATACCGAGATATTTTTCATTCAGAACAATAGTTTTATTCTTATGCAAGTCTATGGACTTTTACAGTGCAATCCTATACAGGTTTACTTGGGCTTACTCCTTAGTAAATGGGTTTAGGATCGCAGCCTTAAATCAACTAAGATTTCTTTAATCAGGTGACAGCTGTAAAGCCATCACAGTGAGGTAGGCCAGGCTGATACATTGCCCAGACATGATGGAGTAGAGATTTGAATGAACCCTGGCCTGGGAGGTCAGACTCAACAGTCAAGTTGCTAGACATCTTGATCTACCTCGAAGCAACACATTACACATGTCATTTAGGTGATCCAAACTTTTTGCTGTGATTTTCTTGCATCAGCAGGGCCACTCCCAATTCCTTCTCCCTTTGGCCTGCTTGAAAAGGATGCATTTTTCCCACACCCTTGACACTTCAGAAGTGACTCTATCTCCTGACTTCTACGCCCTTTCAACTGTATTATTATTTCTTATTGTCTTCTTTTTTCTTTTTTTTTATTATCATTCCAAGACGTTCAGGAACAGGCTGGATCGTTTGCTCCTGAACCCCCTAGTTCCTTGTATAATCTGTAAATGTCTGTGTATATATTGCTCCTAGCAACGTGTGTGTGTACATGTGTATATAGAACACTCCGTAAGTGTCCTTCTGTGTATAGAAAGGGATTTGGGGGGCCTTGTTTGGTGTAACATGCACTGCTGGTTTTGTAAATAAATTGCACCTTTGGCACCCAGGTCTCTGTTGTCAGATAGATTTGTACATCCTTTTGATTAGAGGGGATTTTTTCCCCTCTCGTAATATACGACCTTGCTGGTGCACCCTCGCACCCCAATTCTCTGAGCTGTGAGAACTCCAGGGGGTGTGAAAGTCACTCAAGGTTTTGTTTCCTTGGCATGCAGTAGGAAGGCTTGTGGTGTTTTTGCCATATAATGTTTATTTGCACATGAATACATGCTGAGGATAAGTGGAAGCTCAGAGCATTAGCACACAGACAGATGCTGCTAGCCCGTTAGGTTTCTAGCGGGGCACCAGCGCCATAGGGAGTTGCTCAGAGAGCAACTCAACTCTCCGTACGCCTCTTTCAGTCTCAGTCCAAAGCTGCAGGCTTGTCCTTTGGCTTCCTGTTTACACGCAGATGGTGCTTGCCCACTCCCCTATTGGGAGGGGGAATCCTGATGAGTCATCTCTGCCCATCCCCTCTGTCTCCTTGGACCATCTTTGCTCCCCTTGAGACGCATCATCACCGGAATATTGCAGGGTGTCAATGGTCCCTTTGTGGAGAGGCGTTGGCACTTTGGGGGAGGGGGCAGCCCACATAGATTTCATAGATCATAGAGTTGGAAGGAGCCTACAAGGCCATCGAGTCCAACCCCCTGCTCAATGCAGGAAACTAGAGGAGGGGTCTCCAAGTAATAACCAGGCCTGGCCCTGCTTAGCTTTCCACACTCAGACAAGCTGAGCCAGCGTGAACCACAGGCTGGAGTCATGAATAGCCCTAATGTGTAGGAAAGGGGTGGGTGGACTTCAGGCTTGATGGGACGACCTCCGAATCCACCAACCAGAGCAAAATGCAGAGCATACACTTGGAATTAAGGACAAGAGTGCCTCTTAAGCATATGCTCAGCCCAAATATTTGTTTTCAGTAGCAGTCCGGGGAGGCTGGTGACTCCGATGTCAGTGGGGCTCCTTATCCATTGCAGCTTTTATTCCGAGCTTTGTAGGAGCTATCCGTGGTGCTGCACTCCATCCCCAGAATAGGTTCACCACCATGGAGCACCATGGATAGCTTCTATAAAGCTCAGAATAAAGGCTGCAACGGATAAGGAGCCCCACTGATATAGGAGTCACCAGCCTCCCCTAGTAACGGAGCTGAATTCACAGTCCTTTCACAAACAAAAGATTCATGCCTGGTTCTCCCCCAAGTTTTCTTTTTTAGTGTAATCTAATTTAGGGTGAGGGGAGCCTTTTAGTCCTTGCTATTGTTAAACCATTGGGAGTCAGAATCTAATGCAAGTCACTGCAAGATCTCCGCTAGCTGAGATGGCATTACAGGGAGATGAGCCAAAATCATGATGATGGAGGAGGAGGAGGAGGAGGAGGAGGAGGAGGAGGAGGAGGAGGAGGAGGAGGAGGAGGAGGAGGAGGAGTCTCTATCAGCAGCTATTAGTCAAGAGAGCTAAATGGAAGCACTGCCATGGTGCATGAGGAGGTTCAGCAAAATATCAGTTGCTAGAGGAGGAACAATACGGGGCTGTGCGCAGCTGTCACCTTCGTGGGCTGCTAATGGGCTTCCCAGCACCATCTGAGGTGCTTCCAGACAAGGCTTCTGTTGCGCTATTATTTATTTATTTTACAGCATTTGCATGCCACTCCGTAACTAGACAGATTCCAGAGCGGTGAACAGTAAAAAGATAAAACAGGTAAGAGAATAAAAACAATGCATTAAAAACAGGATAGCATTAAAACCGTGGCTGGTCAGCAAGGAAGGCCTCCCGGAACAAAGATGTCTTTAGCAGGCGCCGAAAACAACACCATGCTGGAGCCTGCCTGACCTCCAGAGGCTGGGAGTTCCATAGACGTGGAGCCACCACACTGAAGGCTCTTCTGCGGGTGGACTCTGATTGGGCCGTAGACCCATGTGGACCTATGCTATTGCCTTGCCTTGTTCACTGAGTGTGCAATCCTATGCATATTTAGACAGAAAAAAGTCCAGCAACTCCCAGCATTGTAGGATTCAATGCTGGGAGTTGCACAACTTTTTTTCTGTCTAAATATGCATAGGATTGCACCCTCAGGCTGCTTGCAGACAGAGGGCTCCTAGCGCTAATAGTCATAAGGCCTTGCACAGCCCTCATGTCTTTTTCTCCTTAACGGATGTTCTGCATTAAGGAAGAAGTGGTAAGAAAAACACAGGCGGGCCACAAGGATAAGACAACATCATCTGGACCCCTCCATAAAATTCTGCGAATGAGGCAGGGAGATGGCTCCATAAAAGACTCATCTGGAAGTACCCCAAAATTTACGACGGGTCCAGAAGAAGTCGCCTTCCACTCATAGCCGGCCCATATTTCCCCACCGCTTTCCCCACCGCTTTTCTTACTGTGGCAAATCTGTTCAGTAAGAAAAAGCAGAAGAGCTGCACAAGTCCTACTGCACTAGATGGGCCTTTGCTTTGATCCAGTAGGGCTCATGTTTATGTATCAATTTGATAAATTCAGGACCATTCTATAGCCACTCAGTCCATTTTCCCAAGCATTGCGGGGCAGCATTTAAAGGGCCCATTTCCTTGTAAGTACTGTACTGAAATATCTTCCAAAGGGTTGCCGTGTTAGTCTATTGCAGAAAAAACAACAAAGTGTCTTGTGGCACCTTAAAAAGTAACAAATTTATTCTGGCATAAGCGTTCATGGACTATAGCCCACTTTATCAGATGCATCTGTAATATCTGTTTAATTTTTACAAATATACAACTTTAGCAATGGCAGGGAAGTGGGGAAGTGCTGTGGCAGGCAATGCTAGCCTTTAAAGGACCATCCCTTTTCCAAAAGCAAAGCACACACAGTGGGAAGTTCTACCCTCTGGCCACCCCCTGTCCAGTTGCAAAAACTCAGACTTCTTCACTGGCTACTTTCTGGGCACCCAAAATGTTTCTGCTTATTACCCACTCAAGCAGGTGAGACTTGTGGCCAATTGTAACTGATAGCCACCAGGCATCCAAAGTAGTGAAAATTTATTCCACATTTTTTTTGACCATTCTCATTCAGAATCGTAAAGAAATTGCTTTTGAAGAGAAATATTAAAAGAGGAACATTTCAAAGGAATTCCCATGTGCTGGGTTTGGGGATACTTATGTGGAAGCCAAGAAGTATGCATAATTATCCCGTCTTTCATTGTACAACCAACTTTGCAGGGGCCATGTGTCCTCTTTTACTGAGGACTGTCCTCTATTTGACTAGCTGCCGGAGGACTGTCCCCTCTTTTAAAGGTGTCCTCTGCTTGAAGGACTGCCCAGTCCACCTCCAGCTCAAAGATAAAGAACCATCACAAGGGAGAGCCCAGAGGCCTTGAAGTTGCCCACTGACAGCCTCTGGACAGCAGACTGAGTGAGGCACACTGGTCATCTGGCTACAGTCTTCCACACTACGGTGAGATGTACTATATTTCTATTTAAATTGGCCCAAAATAGGGCAGTGAGACTGCTAACAGGGACTGGCCAATGTGATCATATTAGGCCAATGCTTTACATCTGCACTGGCTGCCAGTCCCATGTCTGGGCCCGATTCAAAGTGCTGGTATTAACTTACAAAGCCCTAAATGGCTTGTGGCCAGGTTACCTGAAGGAGCGTCTCCTCCCATATATACCTGCCCAGACCCTAAGATCTGTTAGGTTTTGCATGGGCAGAACAAGATTGTCACCTGACATGGCCTGTGGTTTACGCTGGCTCAGCTTGTCTGAGCGTGGAAAGCTAAGCAGGGTCAGGCCTGGTTATTACTTGGATGGGAGACCCCTCCTCTAGTTTCCTGCATCGAGCAGGGGGTTGGACTCGATAGCCTTGTAGGCTCCTTCCAACTCTATAATCTATGACTCTATGGAGGATGTCTCTTGAGGTGAAGTACACAAGGTCTTCTGTCACCAGACATAGTCTCAAGGTTTATAAGTCAGCAACCATGGGACAGGTTTGCAGTAAACAGGTTAGAAGAACAGGTTATATAACTGGTGAGTAATATCCTATTTATAGGTACAGGGTCTAGGGGTATAAAGTAAGACACTTGTTGATTTGACCACAGTTTTGTTCTGGACTTCTACTTCAGGTCAGTCACTTCACTTCTTCTCAGCCTTACCACTGGGGTCTTGGATTTGAATCTGCAATCATGTAGTGAGTAAGAGATGCATTGCTTGCCTTAATCCAGTGCTTCTCAATTATTTTCTGTCATGCCCCCCCTAGGAAGAAGAAAACATTTCGCGCGCCCCGTGCGACTGTAAATAGTATCATTTGTCTATAAAATTGTTATAAGTACACCTCTGCATAACACTGCAGGTGGCGGGGTATGTGTCCAGTCAGGCTTTCTCTCCACAATAAGTATTTTATTTTTCCTTCATTCTAATTGACCTCTTGGGAATGTGGGGTACACACTACCTATGACTGCAGTAACACAGCAGAGTCAACATTCAACCCCCGCCCAGGTCCTCCAGAAGTTGTTGATTGATCATGTCTGCTGAAAATGGCAACCTCAAGTAGTGGGGGATAACCAAAATGTGTTCCAGATATATAAGAGAATATATAATTCTCTTATATTAACGTATAAGAGAATAAAAAAAGAAAGAAATGTGGATCAATTTACAACAAAGAATAGCTTTATTAACTGTAGCAGAAAAGATTTAAAGGAGCACAGGATTTAAAGGAACACAATATTAAAAAAAACTTTTAACTGAGGTCAAACGAGCCCCCCTTTATGGAGACTCGCGCCCCCCCTGGGGGGCCCGCCCCACTATTTGAGAAGCACTGCCTTAATCCCATGTAATTGGGTCTTACAAATAAACTCTTTAATCTTTATTAACTGCTGTTATCTCCTCCTTCCGTCTGTGTGACTGGGACTGAGGGTCACTGGCTAGGTAAGCTTTTGAACCTGAATCAGTACAGCTCTTACAAGATCATCCTCAGCGGTCCTTCTCTGGGAGCCCCTGTTAGAGGCACAGAGTGCAAATTCATTGAAGAATTTATGTTAGTTGAGGAGACTTGGATGGGAAATGTATTGACTAGACTTATGTGAAATTTAATGGATTCTAGTAAGGATTTCTAGCTGTGCAGATATACATATTAATTACCAAACACACAGTTTATGCCTGTTGGTGTTGCCCTTTGTTCTTTTCTTGTGTGGAGGTTTATATCCTCTTCTCTGGTGATGCTTGCTGAGCACCCATTATAAGTGTGAAGGACCGCCGCTGGTCCTTTTGCGTGAGTCCGGGAGTTAACGGGTTAACCGGCACGGTAAAAACTCCCTTATGCGGCTCCCAGGTTAACTGAGGGCAACTGCGTTGAAATACACTGAATCAGAGCCGGCTACAACCAAACAGCTATTGTTTATAACACAGTTTAATTGAGCGAAGCGGGTCAGGCAGATAAGTAAACAGTAAACAGAAACAGTCTATAGAAATCAGTGACGCGCGAAGCTCCAATAAACAAACCGGCTAAATGAGGCTTGCAAAGGCACAGACAGCGTACTACATTGCATCAGAGAACCTGAACTAACTAAATTAACACTGTGAACCCTCTCTGACTACTCTCAGCAATTCATTCAGACTTACAGTGGTTACCAAGTGTCCGGCTTGGGGTTGCGAGTCCTGGACTTGGCCGTAGCTGAAAGCCCGTTCCGCGCAGCCCTGCACCTTGTTCCCAACAACCTTGATGGTGCGCAGTTGCTCTTTTTACCCCCTCCCTTGCCCCCTCGCTCCTCCTCTTCTGATGACCAGCTGAACTGGTTCTGCTCAGCAGGGGTCATCATGGCACCCCTTGGGTGCTTGTGGGTACTTGGCAGCTCTTTGAGACTGCTGGAGGGGAACCACTGGGGTAAATGCAGATGTGTCCCCTTGAGGTGAATGCAAATGTAGCAAGATGTAAATGTCTGCTCGGAACTGAACCTCTCCCTGCCCTAGGCAGAGATTATGCAGGTGGCGGGGTATGTGTCCAGTCAGGCTTTCTCTCCACAATAAGTATTTTATTTTTCCTTCATTCTAATTGACCTCTTGGGAATGTGGGGTACACACTACCTATGACTGCAGTAACACAGCAGAGTCAACATTCAACCCCCGCCCAGGTCCTCCAGAAGTTGTTGATTGATCATGTCTGCTGAAAATGGCAACCTCAAGTGTGGGGGATAACCAAAATGTGTTCCAGAACTACCAAATAATCAACTTTGCATTACAGCCTATGAGTATTTTGGAATGAATGCCAATTCTGCTGTGCAGAAATAGTACTATTTCTTTATCATCATCATCATCATCATCATCATCATCATCATGAGTAGTAAAACACATATCCTGTCTTTTTTCCTGCAAGGAACCCAAGGCAGCTTACATAGTCCTCCTCCTCTCCATTTTATCCTCACAACAACAACCCTGTGAGGTGGGTTAGGCTGAGCGTCGGCGACTGGCCCAAAGTCACCCAGCGAGCTTCATGGCCTGAGTGGGGACAAGAATCCAGTTTTCCTGAGTCCCAGTCCAACACTCTAACCACTACATCACGCTGGCTCTCAACATTTCCTCAGGTTTCATGCCCAAATGACAAATGAGATCTACAACTCTCCTTGCTTTGATGAACTTGCATGTCTCTTCCCAAAACTCTTCCCATTTTTCTAACATTCATCATTTGGTTATAAATTACACCAAAAGTAAGACCGTAGTCTTTTCAAACATAGAAAATCATATAGCTGGGCTCTCAATGGAAATCCAATAGAACAAGTATTTTATCATATGTGTGAAGGATCAGCACCTGGATCCTTTGCGTGAGTTCGGCGCTTAACGGGTTAACCAGTGCAGCGTTACAGGCCGTACAAGCGAAAGAAACCACCTAAGAGGTTTCTTACAAACAAAAGGAAACTCAGCCTTTGAACTGCCAAATAAGGCTTTTATTTATTTACACAGGATATGGAGCGGAACTAACAGCTTTCTAGGAAATACTACAATGTCAATAAGACCTGACGTGACCTTTAAGTTTATCAATGACAGGCTCCCAGGCTAGCGCATTTGGATTAGTCAGTTACCTTAGATCAGAGACATCACGCTAGTCAGTTTCAGCCTAACTCCGGGTCTGTCCGATCCGGGGAAGGAAACAGCTTACTCCAGCCGCTGCTGGAGGGTGGTTCGTACTCAAAAGCACCCTGGGTTCCCAACAACCAACAAAAGGAGGGGAGAGGGGTTTTCTACCTCTGTGTTTCCCGCTCTCCCGCCCCTTAGGTCAGGTGGGGCTATTGCCTGCCCCTTCGTGTCAGGTGGGCTTATTCCTGCCCGGGAAGAAGGTGACGTATTGGATACTTTACAGCTCTTTGAGACTGCCCTGTTAGGTTGATGGTCTTGATGGTCCTTTCCTGGGTTTTGTGGATTACAAGCGAGATCCTCCATTGCTGGAATGCCGGTCTGTCTGGCTACTTCCCTGTAACCCAATCTCCCCTTCTCGCCCCCCTCCCCTGGAGGACGGAGACTGGTGTGTGCGTGTACATGTATACTCGTCTCAGGTTTTCTCCACAATATGAATCTCAAATTAGCAAAGGAAGGACTTCTTCAATTAGAAAGATAGAGTTAGATGCCTTACCAATATCAGACAATGCTGAACAGCAGAAAGACAAAGTCATTTCCTTGCTCAACAACAGTTAGATAGTTTCAAGGGTCCAAAATTGTGGTTAATTCTGTTCTTCATTCCTATGCTGAATGGGGGAAGGTTTTAGTGATCTTTGGGAAGGACCATTTTAGTAGATGTGTATATATTGAATGAGTATGTTATTATAGATTGCATTCTTTGTATTTTATCCTGGTAATTGCTTTGGGAATTCTTTTGGTAGTGGGAAGCAATGTTCCCATTTAATAAAAGAAAAGATGGCCTTATTAAGGTTATTCCAAAGCTATTTACCAAACAGGATAAAATACAAATAACACAATCGACAATAAGAGACCCATTTACTGAAAACGCCCATCTCAAAGATCACCTAACACCATCTCTGTTCCAAAACGGTAATCATACAATAACAGAAGTTATCACCAAATGGCTGACCCTTAAAACTCTGCAAATGCCCAATGGTGATGGAGGGTGATTCAGTCAGTGGCTATGAGTCATGATGGCTCTACATTATCTCCAGCATTGGAGTCAGGATACCTCTGAAAACCACTTGCTGGGATACACGGGGGAGGGGGGGAGGTATTATTGCGCTCATTTCCTGCTTTTGGGCATCCCATGGCTGCTGTCCTAAGGAAATGATGGACCGGAAAGGCCTTTGGTCCATTCCAGCATGGCTCTTTTCTGTTCTCATGTTCAGGGATGGGGGAGGAACTCATTTGGTTTGCAAGTTAATGTCAATGAACCTGGTTCATGCTTTCCAAACCAATATGCAATATGTGATGGAGTTATACCTTGAGATTTGCCCTTTTCTGGATGTTGCAATGCAGTGCTCCAGTCCAAAAGCTGCACACACATAAATGCATACCTTAGGGATGTTTATGTAGAAAAAATGTGCATTTGATTTAAAGATAACATACACAAATATATTCTATAGGCATATAGTGTATTTAAAAAGAGAGCATGGATCAGGAAAAGGTGAGTAAAAGGGGAGTAGATTAGAAATGCATATGAAAATAATCAGATATTCTACGTAGACTTATTCCAGCACCACCAGCCCCCAGAAACTGATGTGGAAAAGTACAAAACAAATGTAAAGTTGGCAAAATGAGAAAGTGAGCAAAACCAGAAGGGCTAGATTGGTTGGGCTTTATCTGTCATCCCCCTCAAACGGCCTTGAGCACTATTTTCTTGTAGTTATTCTTCAAGTAATGCACTAGCGACAAAGTAAATTGGTACTTTGGAAAAGGCCAACTTAGCAGACCTCTGAAAACAAAAAGCAGTTTCAAAGACAAACATTGAAACTTTTCTCAGGTTTCACATCCCATGTATGAGTTTATACCTACAAATCTCTTCACTTTAAGGATAGCGGATAAATCTTCCCCAAACCAATGCCTGTCCCAGAATAAACAACCTTCATTACACAACAAAATCCCAAACAAATCTAGCCCAAAGTCAAAATAGTTACCGACAGCAGACGAGATGTAGCAGCAGAAGGTGAGGAAAGAGGGAAGGCGATGCTGGAAATGATGGAGACAGAGCCTGCTTTTATACCATTCTTTGCAGTGCTTGAATGTAATGGCTTGCCCCAAACTGCTCCAGATAAAATCAGCTGGCCAGGAAATGAAAAAAGAAATTACTTGTCCCCCTACAAATTAGTGCCGCTCCTGTGGTTTGAGGAGATTCCAGCTGCTGCTGAGTTTGCTGTTTCAAGTTTAATTTGTCCTTTGGGATTTGTAGGCCCACGTTCCCAAGCCTGGGGTGCTATCATCCAGATAACAGTGAGTTTGGCTGCAATGCATCAATATTGAGCTCCCAATTGCTTCAGACCACTCCTCTCTTACGTTCCTTCATCTGGACACAATTTTGCGAAGGGGTTCCATGCCTCCTTTCAGCGTTATGGGAGTGTTTTTGTGGCATTGTCAGGCCTTCTCCTCCATCCATGTCTAGGCACAGATTGGCCACTGTTGTTTTCACGCCAATATGTGTGGTTAGGATATTGTCTTAGCTCTGAGAGGTGTCCTGTTGGCTTCTTGTGGGAGAATGCAGCTCTTTCCTCAATGACACCATTTCAGGGCTGAAAAAGTCATGGGAGAGGAGCCAAATCCTGGACTAAGCGGCCTTCAGATCATTGCTGGTACCTCCCCATCATTCTTTGGACTTGATCCCCTCTTTGGATCAGGGGAGGGCTCTAAGGTGGAGGAGGCATATCACACTGACCCATGCCTGCTGCCCTGGGACTTCCTGGCCGGAGGATGTAGCTTTTATTTTTGAGACCCTGCCCCCCCATACAGCATCTAGGTCAAACACTCAACAGCACTAATGCAGAGTCCCTTTCAGAGACCAGTCATTCCTCCGGAGGGATGTAGCAACTGCAGGCCCAGATCAGGCCAGATGCACATGGCCTCCGAAAAACTCTGCCTGTGCTGGAGACAAGAGCTCTTCCTCAGTGAGTTCAAGGCCAGCTTGCATAGATCTGTCCAGGGTCCTGAAAGACCCTCCCTGGTCTGACCTTACCTTGCCCTACTGCATACCCAGAGTTGACTGCTTCTTCGTACTTGACAAATTTCACGTTAGGTATAATTTGGATAGGAATTGAAAGTAAAACTGCCAATATCATACTGCCCTGACAGAAATTTATGGTGTGACCACACTTGGAATAGTGTGTAGAGTTCTGGTTACCCAAACAAGGATATTGTAGGGTTGTAAAAATTGCAGAAAAGAGCAACCCAACTGATCAAGGGGCTGGAGCAAGTCCCCTATCAGGAAAGGTGACAACATCTGGGCTGTTTAGAAAAGAGGCTCTCCCCAAACTGCTCCAGATAAAATCAGCCGGCCAGGAAATGAAAAAAAGAAATTACTTGTCATTCCCCTACAAATTAGTGCCGCTCCTTTGGTTTGAGGAGATTCCAGCTGCTGCTGAGTTTGCTGTTTCAAGTTTAACTTGTTCTTTGGGATTTGTAGGCCCATGTTCCCAAGCCTGGGATGCTGTCATCCTGATAACAGTGAGTTTGGCTGCACTGCATCAATATTGAGCTCCCAATTGCTTCAGACCACTCCTCTCTTACGTTCCTTCATCTGGACACAATTTTGCGAAGGGGTTCCATGCCTCCTTTTGGTGTTATGGGAGTGTTTTTGTGGCATTGTCAGGCCTTCTCCTCCATCCATGTCTAGGCACAGATTGACCACTGTTGTTTTCACGCCAATATGTGAGGTTAGGATATTGTCTTAGCTCTGAGTGAGAGGTGCTCTTTTGGCTTCTTGTGGGAGAATGTAGCTCTTTCCTCAATGACACCATTTCAGGGCTGAAAAAGCCCTTTAAGAGACTGACTGCTCTTCAGGGCCCCCCAGATCCACAAAGGCTCAGAAGACCTTTGAACGTAACCGATAGCACAGGTATCCTCAGTGACTTCCAGGCTGCAAAATCTTTAAACTTGGGGAAAACATCTCACCATGCTTCCTACTGATTGTCATAGTAGGAAATATCTCTTTTAATGCACCTGCATATGACTGCTTGGGTCCACAACTGCTATAACCTTTAAACATCACTGAAGGCTTTTCTACCCGAGGCATTCATTGTGATGTTAATTGCTATATCTACTTTTGGTTTTGTGGCAGCATCGAGATCCAAGCTCTACACAAAAAGCTCTTCGTTCCCTGCTTTTCTGCTACAGAAGCTCTGGGTGGAGCTGTGCTTATGTACATGAGAGCGCAATTTTCCCCGTTGTAATTTAATAGCTCATTTCCCCTGTTCTAAAAAAAAAAACCAGGAAAGTGCTCTGGAAGAGCAGACGTGGAACTGGAGAATCACGTCATCATCTAAAGAGCCCGTAAACAACCGTGAGTAAGGAATCACGTGTGCACAATAAATGCCTCGTGTAGAAAAGCCCAGCGTGTGTACTTAAGAAGGCTAAGGGTGCAATCCTATGCATGTTTAGACAGAAAAAAGTCCTATAACTGGCTGGGGAATGCTGGGAGTTGTAGGACTTTTTTCAGTCTAAACATGCATAGGATTGCACCCTAAACCACAATCAAGGAGACCCATCATATTTAGACCGTGCATCAGGAAGGAGCTGTAACCAAAGAGTCTGGCCTCTTCAGCACTGTCCCATACCCCTAAAGACCAAACAGACAGCGGCACAGGTGGATATTGGGTGTTCGCTTTTAGAGTGTGCAGTTTTGTATTTGTTTTTACAGAAATGTTTCCTTGAGAAAGAGTTTCCTCAGAATGTGCAGGGCAGCCTTCCGCAAGCTGGTGCCCTCCAGACGTGTTGAACCAGAACTCCCACCTGGAGTGGCCGCTGGTGAATCGGCAAAAAAGGGGGAATGCTATCACTAAAAAAAGAGGGTGCCTATTTGCATACTTTTTGCACATGCTAATTGATATGGATAGATGCAAATTCAGAAATAATTGTTATAATTTAAATAGAAATATAGCACATGGTCCCACCTAGAGTAGAAGACTGCGGCCAGGGGAGCTGTGTGCCTCGCTCTGCCTGCTGCTCAGGTGCTGCTGAAATAAGTCCTATTGAGTTCAATGGGACTGACTCCCAAGTAACTTTGTGTAGGATTGCAGCCTTAAATAACTATAAATGTATTAGACTGCTAGACTGAGAGCCAGTGCGGCGTAGTGGTTTGAGTGTTGGACCAGGACTTGGGAGACCGGGGTTCTAGTCCCCACTCGGCCATGAAGCTCCCTGGGTGCCTTTGGGCCAGTCACTGACTCTCACCCCAACCTACCTCACAGGGTTGTTCTGAGGATAAAAATGGAGATGTGGAGGATTCTGTAAGCCACTTTGGGTTCCTTGCAGGAAAAAAGGCGGGGTATAAATATAATAAATAAATATTTAGGTTCTTGCAATGATTTTCTGCCAATGTAGAACCCTCACCACAACATTTCTGGTTACAGGCCAGAAATCTAGATTTGTTCTTTTGGTGGCCTTCACACAACTCACGATCGGATTTAATTTGGACAGTGGGAAACAAGTACTCGGCATGGATTGATAAGTAAGATTTGTAGTCATGTGCCATGATTCTTGACATGATTCTTGAATCCATGCATCTATCAGCAAGTGTGTGTGTAAAACAGCAACAAGAAAGGGAGGGAGGAAGAGCTTTTTCTATGCAAGAGTTAGCTTGTTCTTTGTGGTTTCAAAGATGCTCTGTACGGGAAGTTGGGTTTGGAGGCAAAGCTGAACTCACTTCCTGTTCAGCTTTGAGTGAGAACAGAAGTGTAACGATTTTTTTTGCAACTTTAAGCCCTGGGGCTCGGCAGCTTTTTGTACGTTTCATTGCATCGACGCCGGTCAAGACGCTCCTACAGCCTATAGAACCCGGGAACATCGGAGCCTTTCCACCTGTAGGTAGCATAGATGTTGGGAGAGCCACCTCATCTTTTATGAAGCTCTTGGGCATGAAGAGTTGACGCCATGAAGACCAGCCATGGATTTAAGGAAGCAGAAGATCTCCACGGTGGTGGGCCCATGAGTGGTGCCTGCTGAAGGAGGCTGGAGCTGGGACCTCGACTGTTAAAAGGTCTCGTTCCAGGCCCAATGACCCCAAAGTGGCCTTGGGGGCAGAAGGAGACAAGAGGCCTTGAGTGTTGAGAGACGGTGACAGCACAGCCCATACACTGGCACACATGTCGCTTGCCATGAAAGCTCGGCAGAGGGCCAAGCGGAAGGGAGCGGCCAAGGATCGGGTCTTTGGGTGTGACCTGGTGGAGCATCTACAGTTATCTGGTCAGGACGGTAAGTGATTTTCCTTTTTTTTAGCAGCTGGAAATTTCTTCAACGGGCCTCCAATGTCCATTACCCTGAACACGAAATGGTAGAAGAGAAGAACCTCCATGAAACAAGCGTTGGTTAGACTGCTTGGTTGGCTTACCTAGCCAGGCCTCTTCCGTGACCTTCCTGGTGGGCCGAGGTCTTCATCACTAAGCAACTGGTGCCTTCGCAGGGTATGTTGTAAAACCTTTGTGTTGGTGGATAAGTCCTTGAAATTCTGAATAAGTCCCACTGTGACGTTGACGCCACCTCCCACCCACCCACCCAAATGTTTGTTGGAACACACGCAGAAGACTCTGGCTCAGCCATGAGTATCTGTCTCCTGGTCCATCAGCAACACAAAAAAGGCAAAAGTAGCACCGAGAAGACCCTTAGAGGCTAACCCCAGGCTGGGTTTCTGTAATATTTTATGTATTGATTTATACGTATGTATTTACTTAGAATATCTATACCCCACCTTTTAACCACCCAGAGAGCTTCAGCCATTGGGCGGTATAGAAATAAAATTACCGTAATAATAATAATAATGATGATGATAATGATAATGATAATGATGATGATGATGATGATGATGATGATGATAATAATAATAATTATTATTATTATTATTATTATTATTATTATAACGACGACAACAACGACAATAATTTACAGGGCTGTTTCTAACCACAATACAATCAAACATTATAAAATCATTTCTAAGAGCATCAGCATAAATGTGAAACCAAATTGGCAGAATAAAACAAGAAAAAGCACGGGGGGGGGGAGTCACATGATGGGTTGAATCCAGATTTAGTCATATTTAGAGCAGACCCACTGAAGTCAATGAGACTTGATTTCAATGAGTTTACACCAAGTAATTCTGGATCAAACACAATAAAATGAATCCCAGCACTAAAATCCACATCCCTGTTCATTAAATGCATAAATAAAGCAATTTTAATTGGGTGCCTAAAGCTTAGAAGGGTTGGCACAAAGTGAATATCTCTAAGAAGAGGGTTCCACTGTTGTAGGGCCACCACCACCACACACACAAAAAAGAAAAAAGCCCTGTGTCTGGTCTCTGCCCAGCCATCAAAGCCCCCCACCCACCCGCCCTGAGCAGGTTGCCTGAAGATGACCTTATTGGTTAGGCAGGTCCATGTATTATATAAACAAACAGCAGGACAGATGTCAAATCAAGCTGGAATGAAAATTGGGGGATAATTCAAAGTGGAATGAAATCTCAAAACGTGGGTGTTGTCATCCATGTTTGACCTCAGCTCAGTTTTGAGCTCAAGATGTGGATTTTTGCTTCAGAGTCTCAGCATCAAATTGGATCTTGAATTCAGATTTCGAGCTCCAAATGTGAAATCTGATTATTTTCTGTGAGTGTGCATTGTACTTATATTTTTATGTGATGAGTTCATCATAACATGCTATATATAAACTATTAACTCTAGTTCAAATAATTAGAGAACATAAGTGTTCGGTTAAATCCAGCTTCTTTTATTACATGATCAGACTGTTAAAATGTCCAAATCTGAAATTTTATTGTTTGGTGTGTGTTTTAACCTATATAATCAGATGTTACCTGATCTGACAAAATAAAATTAGTAAAAAAGCAAGCATTTACTACACACTATTGCTTGTCAGCTCTCAGATACTAATTGGTATTGCATGTCAGCCCTCAAATACTGGCTACTGCTATATGTCAGCTATCAATTAATATCAACCGCCATATTGAAATGTATGTCCAGTTTCTCTTTCATGTTCTTTCTTGCATGAACACATGCCTCAGATTGGGTGAGAAAGTTCCCGGGCCATAGCTCAGTGGTAGAGCCCCTGCTTTGCATGCAGAAGGTTCCAGGTTCGATTTCCATAGGGTTAGGAAGAAATCCTGCCTGAAGCCCTGGAGAGCTGCTGCTGCCAGTCAGTGTTGACAACACTGGGCTAGACGGACCCAGGAACTGATTCAATATTCCTACAGTTCAAGAGGTGTTTCTTAGCATCTCCCATGAAAATGGTCTAAGAGAAAAAGCACCTTGTATACTGAACGGTAATGCAGAAATTATTATAATTAGGGATAAGCCTAGATATATGGTAAGTCCCAGCTTCTTGTGCCAACCAATGGCCCCAGATCAGGCCAACACAAGGTGGTTGTGTGGATGTGCTCACTTTGTGACAATCTAAAACAAATATTACCATCTAAAGCTGAAATAACTGCGCACATGCCTACTTCTCCACTATGCATTCAGTTGCAAAACATCCACCAAATATTCAAATATTCATTGAAGATTTGCTAAAAAAAAAATTCCTGTCCTCAACACCATTATTTGAATCTGATTATATCTAGTTCTCACTTAGAGATGTAAAATCTCTGGACATTTTGAAGCTATGGAAAAACAACTGTGTTCTTTTTTGTTTGTTTTTTGTTTTTTTGTATGGGGTTTTGGGGGGGAAGGGAAATGTGGGGGGAAATGGAAAAATATGCAAAACTTTTTTTTTTTTTAACTGCTCTTTACAGATCTAGTCACTTTGTTGCTTTTAGGGGCAAGGCTGGTCCTCCTGCTGTTTTGGCCTACAACTCCCATAAGCCCCAGCCAGAATATAAAATGTATAACTTGGTTTGCTCATAAAATTATCGTTAAAATTAAAAACATTTAAAAGTAAACTCAGTAAAGCTGTAATTATTGTCTGAATAAACCATAATGTTAAATTTAATATGCCAAACATGACAATTTTTATGAGCAAACCAGTTATACATAAGACATTTTAGAAACTTCAGCCAGTAGTCCCTGAAACATCTGAATCATCCTAAAAGCCAGAGGAAGCAGGAAGATCTGGAGGCAGAGGAAGACGGGTGCACAGTACATGTTTCTGTTTGCGAGGAATTGGTTGCGAGGAATTGCGAGGAGTTCAGGGAAATCTGATTTGAAGGAAAAGCTACTGAGAGCTTATTTAGCTGTGGAAGTCTCTTACCTATTAGGAGTGGTCACCAACCATATTCAGTTTAAGAACCTTTAAGCAATCTCATTTGAAGAGTGACATTTTATTCCCTTTTGTAAATACTTCCCCGTAATAAACATTTAATTTTTGTTCATTTTGAAAGGTTGTCTCTAGTGGTTAATCCCATGCCTGCGCCACAGGAAGCAGGCTACCAAGTTTCTTTTATGTATAGAGGGCTTATTTTGGTGGCAGGGGTTAAAGGTTTTACAACTGAGGCAGCATTTCCCAGTGGTGAGGTTTAATTGGGAACTTTATTTAAAACTGTGGCAGTGAGTTCCATAGACCCAGGGCCCAAAGTTCTTTTTAAAAAGAGGGGAGAAAGAAACATAGGTGTGGTAACCTATAGTGTTTCTCTCACATGTGGGTTTTAGAACTGCATTCACTTACTGCTACAACATCTAACCAGAACAAGCCCAGAAACACAGAACAAAACCCAAACTGTCAAGGATGCACAGTTTCTTCACATATTATGATATGGTGACTCTAGTCACATGTTGGGAAGCTGAGCATGACTCGGAACATCCTGAAATATTTCAGTAAAAGATACATTATATCAATCATTTTAATAAGGAATGGAAGAAATAACTTACAGAGAGAATTAACCCCCACCCCCCACAGCTTCCAAAATTTCCAGAAATTTAATTTTACATCTCTAGTCTTCCTATAAAGTCTTCCTATCACATAGTTCTGAGGAATCATTTTGTGGGAGTGAAGGCTGGTTAGCATTTTATTCATCGCTCTAAAAGAAAATATTTCATAATCTAGAATTGTTCAGTTTTTTGGGGGGGGGAAACTAAAAGGGCCCTTGGGGGGGAAATGGGGGAAACCCCGCTTCCCACTCCTCTAATTTTTCTGGTTTTTCACCAGGCCTACACATCTCTATTATCACCTGATAAATGTTTGACATCCACATTTAAACTGGATTTGAGGAAGGAGGAGTTCATGAAAACACCCTGTGACAAACTGTTATGTCTGCACCAACAACCCTGTGAGGTGGGACAGGCTACAAGATAACCCTTTTGTCTGTATTCCTCACAGGCACTGCCAACGCCACTCCTGTTTCCTTTTAATATCCTGCCCACAGCAGAAGACAGGCTTGTGGAGTTTATATATGGCAGAGGAGAGGCCTCTTTTGTAGAACTAAGGCGCAATCCTATGCAAGTTTAGACAGAAAAAAAGGTCTACAACTCCCAGCATGCTAATACAGTCAATCAGATGAGCTCTTGTATGTGTGAAATAAAATTTAATGAATTTTTTTCACTTAAAAAAAATTTAGCTATCATATGTTGGACCATATCCCTTAGACAATGGATTACCAATCTTTCATCTGCATGCCCTAGGAAGTTAGTCAGAAGAGGATAAACAGGGCCGGATTAAGAGCATTATGGGCCTGGTGCTGAGGAGGGCGTGCGGCTGATGAAGGGGCGGAGCAACAAGCCCCAGCCCAACAGTACCTGCAAGATACTTTCTTCTTCTTTTTGGTCCCCCTTTCCTCCGCTTACAGTAGAGGAAAGCAGGTGGAATATTCTTCCTCTTCGCTGAAGGCTTTTCCCTACTTGTTGCAAAGCTCACTCCACACTTCAGGGGCGGGAGGCGCAAAGTCGATTCCCGTCCTTTCCCATCAAAAAGCACAAGGCGCCATTCTCCGGAGGAGGGAGGCCGTTTGCCACCAGGCGGAGCCACGGGAAGATGGAGAGACGCGAGCAGGGGAGGGCGGTGTCCCCTCCCCGGGTGAACTCGTGGGCACTGCCTCTCTCCTCTACCTGACAGAATCGGGCGGAGAGCGAGAAGAGTCAGGCGAGCGAAGGAGCGAGCGGGGCTCTCGCTTTTCCACAGTCCAAGCGCGTTTCCCAATCCAAGCTCCTCCCGCGTTCCCTTCTCTCCTCCACTCCGCTCCACAATCTTTCCTTCTATCCCTTCCTCCCTTTCTCCCTCCGCCACCAGCACTTCGTTCCGTCCTTGCTGAAGAGGGTGCAGAAACGCTGCACTCCTCTTCGCTGCCGCTGCGCTGCCCCCGCCAGGCCTCCGCCTCCCCACCCGCCCGCCGCCGCCGCCGCACCCTCCTGTCCCGCTCGCCGCTGCGCCTCCCCCCGCCCTCCCGCTCGCTGCCGCTGCGCCTCCCGCCTCCCGCCGCCGCCGCCATCACCACCACCCCCGACCCCCCCCGCCACCTACCTTCTCCGCGTCATGTCGCTTCCAGAGCCCCGCCCGCGTTGTTTTGGCGGGAGGAACCAGGGCAACAAGGCTTAAACAGCCCTGTTGCCATGGTTTCCCCGGCAAAAAACAGCGCAGGGGTCCCGTCGCGTCACTTCCTCCTCCTCCTCTTCCTTGGCGGCGGCAGCAGCAGCAGCAGCAGCCGCCAGGTTGGTGGTGGCGGCCGGTCCTGATTGTGGGCCTATTTCGGGGTAGGGGCCTGGAGCTGCAGCTCCAATAGCCCCTATCTTAATCCGGCCCTGAGGATAAACTATACGAAATCTCAAATCAGAATAAAAATTACAATATAAGAGGACAAGTGTCAAAGTTTCCGGGACTCCAGCCTTACATGGACACAGTCTGCTTTGAAATGAAAGTTTCAGAAATCAGCCCTGAAGTCCTACCGTTGGTGGAACATTTTGGGTGCAATACTACGCATGTTTGGACAGAAAAAAGGCCTACAACTCCCAGCATTCCGCAGCCAGCATGCTGGGAATTGTAGGCCTTTTTTTCTGTCTAAACTTGCATAGGATTGTGCCTTAAAAAGGAAGTTCTGGAAAAAGAGGCCTCTCTTCCTCCATATATAAACTCCACAAACCTGTCTTCTACTGTGGGCAGGATATAAAAAGGAAACAGGAGTGATGCTGGGACAGATAGAAAAGAAGGCAATAATCCTGTATTGAAGGCAAATAATTCATGGAAGATATCTCTATCCAAGGCTACTAGCCTTAAGGTGCAATCCTATGCAAGTTTAGGCAGAAAAAAAGGCCTACAACTCCCAGCATGCCCCAGCCAGCTCTGCTAGCTGGGGCATGCTGGGAGTTGTAGGCCTTTTTTCTGCCTAAACTTGCATAGGATTGCACTTAGTCTTGCAAGTGTGAGTGCTCAGTGAGCTTGTATATTCTTAAGAGATGTCAGATAAGAAGGTGAGGTACCATCGCTGACAAGAAGCACTCGCCAGTCGCCCTTCCACTCACTAGCAATTCTTCAAACATGCATAAACAGGGGTAAAGTAGGGCCTGAACAAGGTGGCTGAGAGAGAGAGAGAGAGAGAGAGGAGAGAGAGAGAGACTTTTCAGTTTTCAGAGGAGGGGCTTACCTGGCGCCTACATTATGGTCTTTTCGACACCAGGTGAAGACCTTTTCATTCTCCCAGGCATTTTAAGAACAGAACGTTTAGTACTTTATAATGGTGCTGGTTTTAATTTGAGTTTTATTCTGCACTTTTTTTTATTGTTTGCTTTAATGTTTGTATGTTACGTCTTTGATGTATTGCACACCACCCAGGAAACTTCGGCTACTGGGTTTTTTTTTTAAAAGGACAGTAAATACAGTAATACCTTGGATTGCAAGTAACTTGGTTTGAGAGCGTTTTGCAAGACAAGCAAATTTTTAAATATTTATTTAAATTTTTTTGACTTGATATACAAGCGACGTCTTGCAATACAAGTACTGTAGTACAGCCTAAATTAAAAATCTCTGTACAAATTTTTTTGGGGGGATTTCGTTTTGATATAAGAGTGTTTTGGATTACAAGCACGTTTCCGGAACGAATTATGCTCTCAATCCAAGGCATGACTGTAAATAGACAAAACAAACTTGTGTTTATTTCAGCATTTAGTAGCTCAGGAGGGAAGGGCCGGAGCTGAGTGGTAGAGCCCCTGCTTTGCATGCAGAAGGTCCCAGGTTCAATCCCGGGCATCTCCAGGCAGGGCTAGGAAAGTATCCTGCCTGAAATCCTGCAGAGCCTCTGCTCGTCAGTATCCACAATACCGAGCTAGAGGGACCAAGGGCCTGACTCAGTCTAAGGCAGCTTCCGACGTTTTGATGAGTTGTTGGGGCGCAAACAGCGGTAGAGCCCCCACTTCTGCTACTGGACACCCCTAAGGTAAAAAGAAACCTCCACACTCCGAGTCAGTCTACCTCTGAATACCACTTGGGGGGGGGGGGCTGTCCCCTTTATGCCTTGCATGCATGTGAGCTTCCTGGAGGCACATAGCCGGCCCCTCTTGGAGATAGGATTAGCTGGGCCCTCGGTCTGATCCAGCAGGGTTCTTCCTACATTCTTAAACACTGCTACACACACACACACACACACCCATGCAATAGCTTGGCTGAGAGCTTCAGCAACTCTCCTTCTTACTGCATTGCTGTGTTTCGCTTCCTGTCCCTGGTTCGGAAATGAAATGAAATCATGCAGGGACTCCACCCAGACACCCACTTGCTGAGAAAGGCAGGCCGTGTTGTGTGTGTGTGTGTGTGTGTGTGTGTGTGTGTGTATGTGTGCAGGCACATTGCATATTTTTTTCTTGTTTCATGTACATCCTGGCGCTGGAGGCCCAGTAGACTACACTAAGGGCACAATCCTATGCATGTTTAGGCAGAGAAAAGGCCTACAACACCCAGCATGCCCCAGCCAGCCTTTTCTTTGTCTAAACATGCATAGGATTGTGCCTTAACTGGATCGCACTTCTCCCCAAGCCCAACACGTGCCCAGCTGTAACAAAATGTTTGGCTAACAAAATTTTAACAAGGCATCCCCAAAAGGCCAAGACTAGGAACAAAACAGAGGCAGCGTTTTCCTAGAGGTTGTGAAAACAACCACCAAAGATCAAAAAGACAGCTATAAAAGCCAATCAGGTCTGGTGCTGGTATTGAAAAGATCCGGAAGCTCAGGCCCACAGCACACACACACACACACAAAATGCACAAATTTGCATGTGCTAATTTACATATGCTCTAAAGTCTGTGTGTGTCTTTAAAGGACCCTGTCTCCTAAAGACATCCCTATTTGTAAAAAGGGATGTGTGGACAGGGGAGAGGAGGGCCTCTGATTTCAGAAAAAAAACCTCAGGCAGAAAGATTTGGGGGGGGGTAGAAGGAGGGGAGGCACATGTTGGCAAATAGCCAGCTCAACCAGGGCGATCAGATGCAGCAGAGATCCTCAGGGCCCCTGAACCTTTCTTTCAGCAAGTGCCCATGGGCAGCAGGGCAGTGGGGCAGAGGGTTTCCCAGAGATTCAGGGCTCCAGCTCTTGTGGGCTGCCCCCTAACACTGCCTCTGAAGCCAACCAAAAACAAAACTGACAGCTGTAGTGTTTATTTCTGTTGGGACTTGGAAAAGATGCTAGGAGAGGATATATTGTGGAGTAATATCGTTCCTATCTCACGTTAGTGAGATCAGCAGAGTAGAGTCCCTTTCCAGCTTAAAAAAAGCTTAGATTTGGCTAGTGTTAGCCAGTTAGCATTTGGTAATCCAGGATGCTTTAAGGCAGACTGGATTTCCCTGGTTTTGCCCCCTTTTCTCTCCCGCAAAAAAATAATCAGAGACACAGTCTTGTAAAAGTTAAAAATAACATTTACTCACTCAGATTATGCAGTTTCATTCAGGCAGACTTAAAAGCGTTTCTTATGAAGTGGTCACCCCTTAACTCAGATAAGGACAACGAGGACCAACTCGGGTTATTGGAAAAAGGTTTATTGTGCACAATTGGTCCTGCGGACTGTGTCGCAAAGCAGAACCCCGGGCGGGGCTTTTACAACCACTTTTATAGCATACCTAAGTCTGGTCATTTGGCAACAGTTCTTTACATTGTAAACTTACCGTTGGTAAAAGTTCAATTGGAATTACTTGGGGTCTGAACTTAATGGAGTTCAGACCAGCAACTCTTGTTACATGCTGTTGTTTGTTTAACAACGTGGAGGCAACTCACTCACTCAGTGTTCCAGCAGGAAGAGAGAGCTGAGAGCTATGTCCACTTTCTGCTGAGGCACAGGTAATCATACCTAAGTATCTTCTAGGGAATCCACCTTAGAAGATACCAGTGCACCTAACTGGTGAAACATGAGCCATTGGTTTTGACTGCACTTTAAATATCCCACAATTTCCATTATATTTGTGTTCGAGAGACGTCTCTTCATCAACGGCCACTGAAACATCTGATACAGATAATTCTTGAAAAGCTAATTTACATCTCTTAATAAATATTTTAATATACATTTTTACCACTTAAAAACATACCAGTTTGTAGGGCTGTGCACGTAATTGCGTTTCGAACCCGAATCGAATCGGCCTGATCCGGGTTACGGTTTGGTTACATTCGAATCGGATGGACCCACACCCAGATCGGATATAATCGCCTGTCATTGGTTCCGTTTGATTACAGGCGGTTACGTCCCAATCTGGGTGAGCAGGAAGCTCCTTTTTTGTTTCCTTTCTGAATGGAATGGAACCTAGAGTGCTTGGTGGACATTTGCATACTAATGCTTCGCAGACTCTGAGGCGACACAGGGCCCCCAGGAGAAACTATGTACAGGAGATTCTCAGCCTCTGGCTGAGGCTGAAGCTGAACTTATTTACATTTGCTTTGTTAGGGAGAACATACACTTTTCTTCACTTTCCCCCCTTTGGGAAGATGAAATCTGGGGTTTTAAATCCCTTGCATTTCATCTACTTTTACCCTGAAGAAAAGCTTGGGACAACTTGCCCGCCAACACATTTTCCTTGCCCTGAATGTGCACAGCAGAAAAATAAAAAATCTTGCAGGTCTAGGCTCTTCTGCCCTATAGGGCAAGGACAGAATGGGATGGATGACTATCCCCTGTCAGAATCGAGTGCTGAACCAGGGAGGTTCTACTTGGGCAGTTGGAAAACATAGCCCTGAAATTTTCTGACTTTCCAGATTTGGCTCGCTGGGCATCCCAACCAAGCCAGATATCATTTGTTTAGAAGTTGTGTGGAGAAAAAGCCTGCATCACACACACCTCCTCATGTGTAAACCAACCAGGTAATCCTAGCTAAGGGCTGGGAGGGGGCCAAATGTGCATAAGTTATCTGATGGGGCCCCGGTGCCTCAAAGGTTGAATGTCTACGTGCCCAGCCTTTGGTATGCAAAATGCAAATGTTCTAAAGCCCACTAGTCATGAGTCACCCCTCCCCTCTGCCTGGGCCAGGTGAAGTTCATCCTGATTGGCTAAAGACAGCTGAGCTACTGAAAAGAGGACGGGGGGGGGGGAGAATCTATATTGCCAGCTGTGGCTTCTGGTTTTGGTTGTTGATCATGGGCAGCAAGCTGCGAGGAGGTTCAGGATTTCAGTCTGGCCTCAAGAGCTGGCCTCTGGATCCAGCCCCAGGTAGCTCCTGGTGAAATCAGCTGAATGAGGGCGGTGGCTGAGGTAAGCCCTAAAGAGGGCCACCCATCCCAGACCTTAGGGTGGGTGTTGGGGCCTGCACATGTGGTAGGGCTTGGCTGAAGCAGCCCTGAAGAAGACCGGCCCCCAGGTAAAGAGTGAGTGCCTGGGAGATATAAGGAATCAGCTTTGTTGTTTTGTAGCTCTGCTGTGTATACCAAAGTGTCTCCCCACCATGTCTCCTTCCCTCATTTCCCACCCTTTGTTGTAATCAGTTTACCTGGCATAAACCTTCCTGGTTTTACCCCACATGGCGTTTGTGGTTGCTCTGTGGTTGCTCTGTGGTTCAGCGCTAAATCCAGAGTATAGACAAGGGCAAGTCCCAGTCCCTGAAAGAGTCAGGTCAGGACTGCAGAGCTAAGGCTGGCAGTTTTGCACTTGGGATCTCTGATCTAGAGGAAAGGGGTTGGTTGGCAGAGTCAGCCAGCCTCACCCCTTCCTTCACAAGTTGCATTTCAGTTCAAAAGCAATTAAACTTTTTTTTTCTGCACACCAGTGCTCAGCACCAGTGGCTTTTGGGGGCCCAAGCAGTGCTCTCTAAGTCTTGGTCTGGCCACTTTGAGAAATATTAGGAACAGGTATTAATTATTATTACCGTATTATTAAACATATATCTGACACAAAGTCCTGCCAGAAGTCTAGGCTACCTGCCTGCCTGCTGTTCTGTAGTCCCTGCTGGGGCCCCAGGGTGACTGCCCTGAAGAAGGGGTTATTCCCCCCTATTTGTCTAGGCTACCTGCCTGCCTGCAGTTCTGTAGTCCCCGCTGGGGAGCTAGGGTGACTGCCCACTTTGGCTAGGCTACCTGCCTGCTGGTCCGGAGTCCCCACTGGGGGCTTGGGTGAATGGGTAGAGGAAGGGGAATGCCTCCCTAAATTAGTCTGTGTTCCACCTTGTTTTCTTTATGGTGCTTGTCAGCTTTCCTGCACCCTTGCTGTTCCTGGCTTCACCTGGCCTGTGCCGCTTTTGCTGCTAACCTGACTGCCCATCATAGGGATGTGTTCTCCAGGTGGCTGGGGAAATTTGCATGCCAAAAGAAAGGATTAGTGCAGCGACTTAGTATAGCTGCTGACAGAGAGAGTCCAAAAAAGTTCCCTGTGAAAGATCTCCTGTTTTGGGGGAGAGGGCTGCAGGGGAACCACAAGACCCATATGTCTGCAATTTGGGGGGCATAAGCAGCTCGAGGACATCTGCAATCCCACCAGGTGTCATGTTTCTATCTTTTAAAATGAAGAAGTGAAAGACGTTTCCCCCCCCCCCCCATGCAAGTCTATGGAAAAAACTAGATGGAATCGATTCCGCGTAATCGGATCAGGATAGATACAGATCGGACGGATTCGTAATCGGGCCCGATCCCGATTACCCAGATCATAATCAGAATCAGATCAGAGGGGCTGTGCACAGCCCTAAAGCAATTATAAAACAAATATATACTATATGAAATTACCACTTGTATAATGTGGAGAAAGCCTGACACGAGTATGCATGCGCACACACACACACACACGCACACACACACACACAGTCTCCGTCCAGGGGAGGGGGGCGAGGAGGGGGGATTGAGTTTCGAATCGGAGAGGCCAGCTCTTGAGGCCAGACTGAAGTCCTGAACCTGAACAGGGAAGCAGCCAGACAGACCGGCATCCCCAACAATGGAGAGTCTCGGTTGAATTCCACAAAACCCAAGAAAGGACCATCAAGACCATCAAACTATCAGGGCAGTCTCAAAGAGCTGTAAAGTACCCAGTACGTCACCTTCTTCCCGGCCAGGAATAAGCCCACCTGATACGAAGGGGCAGGCATAAGCCCCCACCTGACCTGGAGGGTGGGGAGAGCGGGAAACTCAGGGGTAGAAAACCCCTCTCCCTTCCTGTGAGGGTTGTTGGGAACACAGGGTGCTTTGGAACAAGGTTCATCCTCCAAGCTGCGGCTGGAGTAAGCTGTTCTCTCATCCCCGGATCGGCCGACCCGGAGCCAGGCTGAAATTGACTAGCGTAAAGTCTTTAGTCTAAGGTAACTGACTAATCCCACTGCGCTAGCCTGGGAGCCTGTTTCATTGATAAACGTAGACAGGGCTTTTTTTCTCAGAGAAAAGGTGGTGGAACTCACCCCCTCCCCTGGCCACGCCCCTACCCACCCCTAGGACCGCCTCCTAAAACCGCCCTGCCGCCGCCGAAGCCCCGCCGCCGCCAAAGCCCCCCCAGGACCCCCCCGCCACCCCCTGCCACCCCCAGACACCGTACCTAAGGACCAGCTCTCAGAGAATTGAGTTCACAGTATATACACATGTTATTATTCATTAAAATTATGTTTTTTCCAACCTTTACTGTCCCACGGTCAGACAGGGGTGAAAGTGCTGGACTAGGGCCCAGGAGACCTGGGTTCGAAGAATCCCCTCCCAGGCTGTGGAGCTCACTGGGTGACATGGGGCCCAGTTGTCACTTCCTTTCAGCCTAGCCTAGCTCACACGGTTGTTGCGAAGACAAACTGGAGGGAAGTGTGCTCCCTGAGCTACTCGGAGGAAGGGTGGGATAAAAATGTAATGTAATTAATAATAACTGGGAGTAAGCTGGCCTAGGTGAAAGTCCCAAGTGGTTTGTGGACCACATAGAAGGGAAGTGCCACTTCCCTTTAGCTCTTACTGGGAAAGCTGGACGGCACCAGATGCTGAGAAACAGGGAATGCTGCTAAGGGGACTCACTAGAGACCCCGCCCCTGTACTTTGCCCACAGCAAGGAGCCAAAAAGGGGAGGGCCATCCTGCTTCCCCCCACACCTATTTTAATTTTCCAACCCCAGGGAAGAACCTGCTTCACTCACCCCATGTTAGTTAGTGTTTAAGGGCACCATCCAATGCATGTTTGGGCAGAAAAAAGTCCTAAACATGCATAGGATTGCGCCCTAAATCTGCTCAGTTTTCACGATGACCGACAGTGGCTCCCCAGGATTTCAAATGGGGGGGAGGTCTTTCCCAGAACTACCTGGAGATGGAAGGAGATGGAAGGATTTTCCTTGCAGGAAAAAAGGCACGGTATAAATATAATAAATAAATAAATGAATGAATAAAATAAACCGGGGGCCGCCTGCGCGCGCGCGGCCGCGGCCTTCTTCTCAGGGTGCCCCCCTCAGGCGGGAGGCAGGAGACGCTTCCCCGGCTCGTCACGGGGCCGCCCGGGCGCGCGGAGCTTCGTGAGGCAGCCGGGAGCACGAGCCGCGCCTTCCCTCCTCCGGCCGACGCGGCGCCGGCCTCCTGGCGGCAGGCAGGCAGGGCGGGCCGGGCCTGTGCTGAGGGAGGGTCGCCGCCGCCTGAGCGAGAGCGGCGGACTACGAGTCCCAGCAGGCACCGGGAAAGGCTGCCGAGGGAGTGCTGCGGCGGGGCCGCCCAGCCACAGCCAGACAGGCAGCCAACCGGGCGGCAGAGAGTGCGGCGGCTGAGGCGGCGATGCCATCGGCGGGCTGCGGCGAGGAGGACGGAAAGTGATGACGGGACCGACTGAAAATAGGTGGCGGAACGCCGTTCTGGTGCGTTCCGCCAGAAAAAAAGCCCTGAACGTAGAGGTCACCTCAGGTTGTGTTGACATTATAGTATTCCTAGAAAGCTGTTAGTTCCGCTCCATCTTGTGTAAATAAATAAAGCCTTATTTGGTCATTTAAAGGCCTCTAGTTTCCTCTTGTGTACGCAAACCTCCTAGTCGGTTTCACTTGCTTGTACGGGCTGTAACTCAGTGCCGGTTAATCCGTTAAGCGCCGAACTCACGCATAGGACCCGGGTGCTGGTCCTTCACATATAAATATGTAATACACTGACTGACTTACTAAAAGTTATAAACATTTAAAAAAGCAAAACTTAAATTCGTCAAAGCTTCCAAATGGTGCTCGAAACTCACTGTTAGAAGGCACAGTAGTACTAACTGCACAAAGTATATTTAGAAAAGATTTATAGCCAGCTGCTCCTTGCTAAGCAAACGACTTGTCTCAGTCTCAGATGTTAAAGAGACAGACCGTTTCCTCCACTTAAAATGATCCTGTCATCACTTAGTGCTTTAATTTTTTAAAAAATCCAAGAGTAGAGGTTGGGGTAAATACATTATCAATCAGAATCTAACTCAAAAAAGGAATGTAATCAGCACCGTCATTTAACCCAAGGGTGAGCAACATGCCCCCCCCCGGCCTGAAGTGTGGTCCCCACCCCAACTGCTGGCCCTGCGCTGCTGGGGTTTAGTGGCAGAACTTGCAGTGTCAAAAAACAAACCCAACCCCCCCCTGAAATTCAGTGGCAAACTTTTACAGTGACTCAGACATGCCTACTTCAGCTTGTTTTCAAGCGCCAACTTTAGCATGTGATACTTTTGAGTCTCCGTTGCAGTTTCCCGATTGAATTTCAGTGACAAACCACTATTATTATTTTTTGCCACTGCCAGCAGGAGTGCAGCCCCCCCCCCCAGGGGGGGGATGCCAAGGGCTGGAAATTGCCCTCTGGACTGCCCGAAGTTGCCCACCTCTGATTTAACCCTTTAGAGGTCACAGTACCCAATCTCAGAATCCTTGCAGCTCCTTCCGCAATAATTTCTTTTTAAGAACTTCTGTCTTCTTTGTTATGGCAACCTGTTCCATAGCTGGAAATCTTCTGCTTTGTGTCCATGCTGTACCAAAAAAAAAACCACACACCATTTCATCAAAGTTTCAGTTTCTCTTTTTGTTTTGTTTTATGAAATAAACACTGCCACTATCTGTTTTGTTTGGAAAATCAGGACTGTGCCTACAAAACAGGATCAGCTAGAGAGGGAGAGTATGACTGGGTTCGCACAACACGATAGGCCATGGTGGGTTGTGAGCCATGTTTGTTTCAGAGTGGCTTGTCATGTTGTCTGACATACCCTCCAACTGTCCCGAAAATCCCAGGACCATCACGAAAACCCTTAAGCCATCCTGGCTTCTCACTTTGCTATGCAAAGTCCCGAATTCTTTTAGCTTAGCTGCAATTTTGCCCACAGTAAGCAGGGAGGGAACAGACTTGAGGATGTGTGTGCGTACGCTCTCTACCTGCTATCTCTGCTTGGTGAAAAGAAAAGGAGGTGGAGACTGCACTCGCTGGCCTGGACCCACGGAGAGGTGAATGAGGGAATTTATCACATGATTCCTATCTTTATATTGCCAAAGATTTTATTTCCTAACAGAGCTGACTCTGTGCCTCTAACAGGTGAGGTTACAGTGTCAGAAGGAAATGCAAGAAACTTCCCCTTCTCTCTGAAGCTCCATGTTTGGGGGTGTGGGGTGGGTAAGCTTCACCTGTTGAATTTGTGCCAATCCTGACAATTTTAAAACAAAAAGAAAGCAATTGCTCTGCAAGCACTGACCCCCACCCCCCATGAAAAACACCAGATATCAACTATTAAGGATTTAAGTAAGGTTTTAAAAAATTACAAAAGCCACTTATAAAAGATAATAAAATAATATATAATAATGTAAAAATTATAATATATAAGATATTATATAATAATATAATTCTGGAAAAGTCATCCTAGCACTGGTACTGCTGCTGCTACCTCTTCTTCAGAGCAGCATTTCAGAATTATCCCTCAATTACATGATACTTCTTCACACAATGCATAATCAATATGCTGCCACAAGATGTGATGGTCAGTGTTGTAGATAGCTTTAAAATATACACATTTTCCTGTGAGTAAGTCCCATTGAACGTAATAGGACTTACTTCTGAGTACACATGCATAGGGTTCCACTGTTATTCTGTTTTCAGAGCAGTGGTGGTAAATTTTACTTGGCTCTACCTATGTACCCCATGTGAAAGTCTTTTTCTAACACATGCTGAAGTGCAATGGAGAAAACTCTACAGTAATGATTAGGATTATTCTGCAGGGATTTTGGATTGTGTTTTTTTTTAATGCATTAGAAATTTAAATTATTTTTTTTAGCAGAAAACACAGCCTCCTCAAGAGAAAGCAAGAGAAAATCCTAACTACCTCAAATAGCAGTAACAAGCACCATTATTCCATTTTGGCATTATTGTTCAATCACAGTGTTGTTGTTCTTGTTTTTGGCCTGTGAACCACTTCGCACACTCAGAGATATCTAAATGTTAAATATTATTTCTTTGGCAAACTACGGTACTAATGAAAACAAAGCCACCATGGAGGGATCCATTTTTAAAGTGGGAGAGAGATCTTTAAAACAAGGAGTTTCCTGCACAATATGGGGAAAGTAGGTTGAAAGTTATGTTTGACTGAAATAATGGCATATTCCTCTCCCGTTTACCCCTTCCTACCATTTGTTGTCACCTCTATATTACATTTTAGATTGCAAGCTCTTTGGAGCAGGGAACTGTTCTCTTATACTCAGTAAAGCACCTTGCACATTGATGGTACAAATAATAACAACAGCAGCAGCAATCACCATCATCATCCTGGGTCTGGAGATCAAAGTGGCTTCAGAGTGGTCAGAGCCCTTAAATGGTTAGAGCATCCTGGGGTGGGTGGCTATACCCTCGGCCACACCCTCTTGATCACACCTTCATGTTGCTTAACCATACCTCTTACAAATTCACATGTATGTCCCTATTTTCATCTGTGAAATGTTGGAGGGTATGGTCTGAACCCAGCAGCATGATTTGTTAACCATGCACAAGCCACTCTGGTTGGGTTCAGACAACCCGAGAAGCCACTCTGAAACAAACAGGGCTTATAAGACAACATGGCTTATCATGTTGTGTGAACCCAGTGTGTGTGTATGTGTGTGTCCCACCCCTGCTCAAAACTGACAGCCTCACAAGGCAGCCATTTTCAGACTATTTTATTGCTGCTTTGGGGGCAATTTTCACCTACAGCTATTCTCAGCCCTGACAAAATTGTCCTCAGACAGGGGCACCCTGGGCCCAGGGCTGGCTCCAGGAGCAAAGGGGCCCTCCACAGGCTGCTCTCCCACAGGCCCCCAGTGACCACAGTTGCAGCCACCACCATAGTTCTCCCAAAGCACAATGCCTCAGCGGTTCTGTCATTTCATGGCATTGTGCCTTAAAAAACATGGCAGCCACTAGAAAAATACAGGGCATTGCATTTTGGGAAAACCAAGATGGCAGCTGCTGCTTTGACTTCCTGGGGCCCAGAGTGCAGGGTCCATCAGTGGTGAGCCCCAGGAGGTACCCCCATCAGCAGTGGGCCCTGACAGCTGCCTGAGGATGCAGGGTGGGTGGTTCCAGGCCAGCCTAAGCCACAGCTGCCTCCCTTTCTGGCTGCCTTTGGTGACCCATCAAGAGACTCTGCCCTTTCCCAGATTGAATCTGGATTGCTTTTCTAGTTCCGCAGGTTCTGAAGAGCTGCACGGAGTTTGTGGAACATTACGGTATAGTGGATGGAATCTACCGGCTGTCAGGAGTCTCATCAAACATCCAGAAACTAAGGTAAAGTCTGGATGGGGGACTGCCTTGGCTGCTGGAAATGTAAGCTTTTGCCCTGCTTTGGCTGGGCCGAGCTCAGCCCTGGAGCAAACTGGGTCTAAGCCATTTCACAAAGTCAGTAGGCAAGCAAAAGGTAAAAGCACAGTCCAGGAAAAGGACAGTCCAAAGGCAGGGTCTTATTAGGAGTCCAGTGGTTAGCAGCATAAGAGATCAGTCCAAGAAGAAGCAAGGCCAAGGTTTCAAGGTACTGGGAGCTAAAATAAAGGTGTTGTTCCAGCAACCAACAGCTCTCAAGTGAGAGCCTATAAGCTGGAGCATCCAGGGGCCCACCCAGGACTCAGCTGCAGCACATCAGAGGATTCTGGAAGGAGCCCTCTTTGTGAGGAGGGCCCTACTTATGAGGAGTCCTTTACTCACGAGGAAGCTTCACTCGCAAACGGCCACGGCCACTCCTTCTCGCGGGGGTTGTTCTGGCCTGCCTCTTGAGATGCCGCTGCTCTTGGGGGCTGGGGGGGGGGGTTGCTCTGTCTCAGAAGTAGATTTCCCCTCTTTTTGTGGGGATGGACCCATAGCCATCTCCCCTGAGGGCCCGGGCTCCTCCTGGTCTTTCGGCATGGGCTGCTGTTGTTTGTCTCTGGGAGCTCCAGCTCCTCCTCTGGAAGGATTCCTCCAGCAGGGACATGACAACAGCGGTCCCTTCTCTCATCCTCCTGAGAGCCCCTCCATTTTACACAACGTGTCATTATTAACTCATGGAACTCGCTGCCGCAAGATGTGGTGATGGGGCCACTAACTTGGTTGGCTTTAAAAATTAATGGAGGAGGAGGAGGAGGAGGAGCAGGTGATCAATCGGTGGCTATAAGTCAGGGGTGCAGAACAACTTTTGTGTGATGATCCCCCCCCCCCCCAGCCCTCTGCAGGCTGTACGATGCCAGGAGGGCATGATCGTGCCCCCTGATGCCATATGCTCCCACCTGGTGCCATATGCTCTTCCACCCGGCGCCTTGGCCAGGGACCAGGCGTTGCTGCATGCGGGCTTTCCCGGTGATTGAAGCCCGGGATGCAGTGAAGCTGAGCCAGACTACTCCCCGTCTCTCCTCCAGAGACGAGGTCGGCTCTACCCTGTCTTCGCGTGCCCACCTCCAGGAAGGAGGCGGGGCGTGCAAAGGAGAAGCGTCCGAGTCCCCTTTGATTCTTTGTTGGGGGAGCAAAGGGGGCGCCGCTGCTTTGCACGTCCTGCCTCCTTTCCCCATTGCAGGAAGGAGCTGGGGCGGGGTAGGCAGAAGGGGACTTGCCTGCATGCTGGAGAGCAGCGGCTTACCCTAGCATGGGCAAGTCCCACGCTGCTGCCCCTCGTCCCCGCTGTATGAGGGGTGTTGGGGCTCGCCCATGTGCAGGGAGAGCAGCCGCCTTTCCCCGGCGTGGGTGAGTCCCGCCGCCCCTCATCTCCGCTGTGAGCTCCAGTATGAGATTGGAGATCACAGCGGGCATTCTGGTGCTGGGAATCCCCATTGATGTCTCTGATCTTGGAATGGAGATAGCACTGGGGTGGGGGGTGCCCTCTGAGGGGATTCCTCCAGGGGGTGGGGCTTGGAGCCTAAGACCCGCCCCTTGAAGGAACTCCAAGAGGCTGTGCGCGCTGGACTGGGGTGTGCACCGTCAGCCAGATTAGGCCTGTCGGCCAGAGGTTCTGCAACCCTGCCACAAATCCTGATCACTAAATAGAACCTCTATGCCCAGAGGCAGTCTATCTGACTATTAGCTGCTGGGGACAAATGACAGCGGAGGGCTATTGCCTTCATGCCCTGCTTGGGCTCTTCCCAGAGGCATCTGTACTGACCACTGCTGGAAACAGGATGGTGGGATAGATTCCGGCCTTATGACCCAGCACAGGGCCTTTCTTGTGTTCTTCTGCTCCGTGCTCACACTGTTTGCCATCGCTTCTTCCCTTCCTTTCCTGGTTCTCCTGGGCAGGCTTGAGTTTGACACTGACCGCAGCCCGGACCTCAATAAGGATGTGTATCTTCAGGACATCCACTGCGTGAGTTCCCTCTGCAAGGCCTACTTCAGGGAGCTGCCCAACCCACTCCTCACGTACCAGCTGTATGATAAGTTTGCGGTGAGTATGACTGCAGGTCTTCCTTTGTCCAATGTTGTCTGAGTTTTCAAATATTTCCAATTTTCCACTGAATAGGTGCTCCTGCCAGGAGCTGCCAGGACTAGAACTGGGAGCCCACAGCTCTTTGCACAGCTGCCCATGTGCCACGCCACCCGAGCTGTGGCTTGGAACATCTCCCTGGGCGATGAAGGGTTCCCAGGGATTGCAGTGACTCTCCCCACCCATTGGCTCCCCTCAGCAGGAAGGACTATGACGGTTTCCTCTTCAGGTTGGGATTTAGCCTGGGCAGTGATGATCGTCTTTCCTGGCTCTGGCCCATTCTGACCCTTGTCTTGTTCTCTGGTTCTTGCCTCTGGGCTCCAAGCCCTGACTTGACTCCTGGTTCCTGCCTCCGGGCTCAGCTCTGACAGATAACTGTACTTGACACCCGAAATGATTTCATGTCAATGCTCAGTATTCCAGCGTTCGGGGTAGGGAAGGCGGGAGGAATGTTGTAAAGCTTAGCAAATAAAATTGTGAGCGTCTCCTTCCTCTCTCCCGCTTCACCCAGGAAGCCGTGGCTATCCAGATGGAAGAGGGCCGGCTAGAGAAGATCAAGGAAGTGTTGAAGGAACTTCCATCACCTCACTACAGGTACCTGCGAGGGCCAGAAAGCCCCCACCTTGTCTTAAGTCTTGCACAGTCTCCTCCCACCGACCTAAGGACTATGTCCCCGTCCCGCCAAGGGACCTCAGTCACGGGTCCTACCAATAAAGGTTTAAGGGAAGCTTTTCTTATGTTCTTATGTAATATGACCCAGTTGAAAGTTGATTTCAACTAATTGGAATTAACTGACATAAGAACATAGCAACATGAGAAGAGCCCTGCTGAATCAGACCAAGGGTCCATCTAGTCCAGCCTTCTGTTCACACAGTGGCCAACCAGCTGCCTGCTGGATCCCACAAGCAGGACATGAGTGCAACAGCACCCTCCCACCCATGTTCCCCAGCAACTGGTGTACATAGGCATGACACCCTCCCCTTCCCAGTAACTGAAATCCCCAACGCCAAACCTCAAGGCAGTTCTTGATTTCTCAGAGCCAACCGCTTGGTTAGAACGTCTCACTCCTTGTGGTTGGTCTTCCCTCCTTAATCGATGTCTCACTCTTGGATCCATCACGTTGACTCCCTCCTCCCTCCTCTCTATTCCTTCTGTCCTTGGCTCTTCAGTCTCCACTTCCCCCTCCCCCTCTCCATCTGAATCAGAATCTATTCCCATATCCTTTTGAAGCTCCTCTGCAGAACTAGTGAGCCCAATCCCTACACCCGTGAATGAAACCACTGCACCAGCTTGCTCCCTGGTCCTCTGGTCCACTCCCCTGTCCCCTCCCCATCCTGGCACTCTCATTTTGACTCAGGAAGGGCATTAAGTAGGGTTGGGGAGAAGATTGGTGGAAGGACAGGGCAGGAGGCACAAAGACGGCATCCACAAAGAGCACAGATTCAGCGGTCCAATATGTGTAGTCTTGCCTTGTCAATTTCCTAGTATGTTTCAGCTGTCAAAGGGAGCTCCGAAGAGCCTCTAAATTTGCGCAAATTTCTCCTCCATTTGCTTCCCAAATTTGTGCAAATTTAGAGGCTGGGAAGTAAATGGAGGGGAAATTTGTGCAACTGCTCCAAGAAGGCTATCAGTGGCTACTAGTCCTGATGGCTCTATGCTGCCTCCAGGATCAGAGGCAGTGTGCCTGTGTACACCAGTTGCCGGGGAACATGGGCAGGAGGGTGCTGTCGCACTCATGTCGTGCTTGTGGGCTCCCGTGGGCAGCTGGTTGATCCACTGTGTGAACGGAGTGCTGAACTAGATGGACCCTTGGTCTGATCCAGCAGGGCTCTTCTTATGTTCTTAAGAAGCAGCCGCGAAAAGGCTGGGTGGAGCCAGTAACTCTCCTTTCTGGACTTGCTGGAGACTCGGGGAAGTGTTGAATGGGAGGGAGACACTGACATGTGTCAGTTCAAGCCCTAATAGCAAGAGGATCACATTGCCGAGTGGGAGAGATTGCTCCCCCCACCCCTTCATGGCACTTACTGCGTTTGCTTTTTTCTTTTTTCTTTTTTTTGGTGCTTCTGAATTGCGCAAATGGGTTCCGACTTTCTCTTACCATTATTATGCCGGGTTCGGACGTCACGACAAGCCATCCTGAGAACAAGCTATCCTCAATAGCCCTACTACAAGCCATGGGTTCTCAGGGCAGCTTGTTCATGGAAAACAACCCACACTGAATCTCCCGTGCCGGGTTTGGACATCACGGTAAGCCACGCTGACCCCAACATAGCGCACAACCCACCATGGCTTATCGTGATGCCCAGACCCAGTCACAGAGTTGGTGGAGAAGGGGAATCCTTCAGAGATCAATTTCAGACTAACATCAAACCCATACGATATGATGTCATTGTTTTTAATCGGGGTTTATTAATTCCATTGTGTTTTACCTGCCTTGTTTTTTTATGGTTTATTTTATTTTATTTCTTTATTTCAGAGAATTTCTATACCACTTTTCATTTAAAATAAAATCCCAGAGTGGTTTACAAGATAAAATCATGAGGCGATACAATAAAAATAAATAAAATATTTTTACTGCATTTCATTATTTAATCGTATTTGTATTGTCTTGCTCTTCTCGCTGCCTTGAGCACCATTTGGTGGAAAGGTGGGATACAAGTTCAGTTCCAGTTGATCCTCACACAGCTTCATCCTTCTTCTTCTCCTCCTGTTGTTTTTCTCCTCCATCTCTGCTTCGGTCTCCCCTCTGCTAGGACCTTGGAGTTCTTGATGAAGCATCTGGTGCACATGGCATCTTACAGTGCCCAGACCAACATGCATGTACGAAACCTGGCTATTGTCTGGGCTCCGAACCTGCTCAGGTGAGATCAGATTCTGCAGCACTTTGGGGCGATTCCAACCTAGGGCTGTGGAGTGTCCCTTCGGTTGTCGTTGAGTCTCATGATATTGGCAGGGCCTAAGCACTGGCAGAAGGACTGAAACGTGGCCTGGAACAGGAATATGCACATTCTAACAGGGTCTGGTGTGTGTGTGTGTGTGTGTGTGTGTGTGAGAGAGAGAGAGAGAGAGAGAGAGAGAGAGAGAGAGAGAGAGAGAGAGAGAGAGAGAGAGCACGTGGGGAACTGCAAGCCTGTTACCATGAAGAAAAAACTGAGGCTATATTCTAGGATGCTTATGCAAATTTATTTCCCTGCATCTGTCTGTAGGGCTGGCTCCAGGTTCTGGAGGGCCCTTGGGCAAGACGCCTTCCATGGGCCCCCTCCCTCCATGACCAGACCTTCTCACCACCATTGTCACCAGCTGTTTTTGCCCCTCATCATCCTCTTTCTCATTTTTGCTGCCACTTGCTTGCTTGGCAGGCAGAGAGCCAGGGAGCAAGGAGGTCGTGATATCGGCTGCTCCTCCTTCTCACCACCTCCGTTGTCTGGGCCAGAGTGAGAGGCAGGGAAACAAGCAGGTTGCAATGGAGAAGAGGAGCAAGCCCGGGGGCTCTTGTCAGTAGGCCCCTGCTGGGGTGTGGGCCCTCGGCATATGCCCAACCATGCCTACCCCTGACTGGGATTCCCGCATTGAGCAGGGGGTTGGACTCGATGGCCTTATAGGCCCCTTCCAACTCTATTATTCTATGACTTTGGGCCAGTCACTGCCTCTCAGCCTAACCTACCTCACAGGGTTGTTGTGAGGATAAAATGGAGAGGAGGATTATGTAAGCCGCCTTGAGTTCCTTGCAGGAAAAAAGGCGGGGTATAAATGTAATAAATAAATACATAAATAAATGATTTTATGATTCTATGATGCCAGCCCTATCTATCTGTATGGGGTGTCCAGAAGCTATAAGATCTTGGTGAGGTTTGCTGGAACCCAGTTAGTAGTGTTAAAACAGAACAAGCAACATCCTGAACAGAGAACTGCTGGCCCAAACTGAGACAGAGAGCGCAGGAAACTCTAGGACTTGGTTTAGGAGGGAGAGGCAGAAGTGTGCCACCCTATGTATCATGCTCTTTCAAGAACTAGAAGTCCCAGAAAAAGCAAAGTTGACTATAAGTAGTCAATGCCAACATCCATATTAGTGTAATACTTTTATTAGGCCAACCAAAAGATCACCAGAAATGTGCAAGCTTTCAAGGTCTCCAGATCTCTTCATCAAGCAAGCTGTTATAAAAAGCCGGGCGGGGGGGGGGGGGATAGGGGAGGGGAAATTGTGCATATTTCCTATGTGCAATAGGGAGGAAGAACTGACAAGAGCCGACGGCGGGAGTGGGGGTGGAGAGAAACACCAGAATGACCAGGGAGGTGGAAATCCCAGAGGACAGTGCAAGGCGGGGCTGCTGATATGAGGTACAGGCCCTGGAACAGATATGAGCAAATGAGTTCAGCCTGGGGTCTTCACAGCCTTCCAGATATGTGGGCCCACAACCCACGTGAGGGGAGTTTTAGTCCGACACATCCGGAGGTCACCAAATTGGGGAAAGGCTGGCATAGGACTGACCCTAAATCCTCGGGACCAGGGCTGCTTGCAGATGAGGCTTTGTGGTGCCATTGCCCGGCCTCACCCACAGCATTTTACAGGGGTCCAGACAATGTCGTCTTCCATTCGTAGTCCTCCCGTGTTCTCCCACTACTCCTTCCACCTTTTTCCTCGCCGCAGAAAATGCTGAGGCTCTCCCTCTTTTCTCAGGTCCAAGGACATTGAGACGTCTGGCTTCAACGGCACAGCAGCCTTCATGGAGGTCCGCATCCAGTCCATCGTAGTGGAGTTCATCCTCACCCACGTGGAACAGATCTTTGGAGATGCCCCTCTCCGCGGTAGGCCCTCTTCTGCCTTCCAAGCGCTTCACAGCCCTGCAGCCCTTTTACTGTGGCGGGAAGGGGAAGGCTGCAAGAGCCTTTGAAGCAAGGGACGGCACAACACGAGAATGCCCCTGCATGCTGGGTGTGCTGGGGGTGTGTCTCTCTTTAGCACCCCTCTGAGCCTTAATATCTTATGCCCAGAGAGAGAGAAAGGGTGGTGGCCCTGCCCTCTGACGGCACATGTCCCCCCGAAGGTTACTCAGGAAGGAATGTGGCTGTCCGTCTGAAAAAGTTCCCCACCCCATCTTATTTATTTATTTATTATATTTATATCCCGCCTTTTTTCCTGCAAGGAACCCAAGGCGGCTTACATAATCCTCCTCCTCTTCTCCATTTTATCTTCACAACAACCCTGTGAGGTAGGTTAGGCTGAGAGTCCGTGACTGGCCCAAAGTCCCCCAGTGAGTTTCATGGCCGAGCGGGGACTAGAACCCGGATCTCCCGAGTCCCAGTCCAACACTCTCACCACTACGCCACACTGGCTCTCTTACAGGCTGCAGAATCTGTGAACTTCTCGCTAAACCCCTGTTTTGGAGGGGTAACACAGGCATGGTTGGTTCTCTGGCGTTATTCCTGTGCTCATTTGGGCCTTCTCTACATGAGGCATTTATTGTGCTCCCGTGATTCCTCACCCACGGTAGTTTGAGGGTGCTTTACACGACATCGTCTTCCTCCTCCAGGGCCTCTCCCATGCTTTCCAAGCATTTCCGTGCCTTTTTTTGAGTGTGAGGAAAATGAACTATTAAAGGGCTATCACGCAATGAAATGCTACAAAATGGTCGTGTATTTTCACAATTGCACTATATTGCAGTGCCACCTAGTGGCTGTGTAACTGAACATACCGAAAGGCAGAGGAAAAACCCTGGGGGAAAACCGCATGTAAAGGAGCCGATCTTAATCCCGCAAAGAATCCAGAAGCAGAAGCCTCGGTAAAGTGGCGGATTAAAAGCCTCATGCAGAGAAGCCCTTAATCCCCTGGTGCACACATCCGCCAACAGTGCAAAGATGACAACAGGGACACCCTTGTGTACAACAGGAACACCTGTTCATCTTACAGCAATGATCACTGCCTGACCTCCTCCATTTTCCCACTGGGCCATAGCTCCATGGTAGAGCCCCTGCTTTGCATGCAGAAGGTCCCAGGTTCCATCTCTGGCATGTCCCGGTCAGGCTTGGCAAAACCCCTGCCTGAAACCCTGGAGAGCCATTGCTGCCAGTCAGTGTGGACAATATGGAGCTAGATGGACCAAGGGTCTCACTCGGTATAAGGCAGTTTCATACGTTCATTGGGAGCATCCATATAGCTCAGTGGTAGAACACCTGCTTTGCATGCAGATGGCCACAGGTTCAATCCCTGGCAGCATCTCCAGGTAGGGCTGGGGAAAAGAGCCCTGCCTGAAACCCTGGAGAGCTGCTGCCAGTCAGTGTTGACAAGACTGAGCTAGATAGACCAATGGGCTAACGTCATCTAAGGGCACAATCCTATGCAAGTTTAGACAGAAAAAAGGCCTACAATTCCCAGCATGCCCCAGCCAGCATAGCTGTCTGGGTCAATCGGATAGTGACGGGAGAGAGAGTAGGCCTTACCCGGGCAGTGGGCATCCTAGGCCTGGGTTTAAGCGCACACACACTGAAGCCCAGATGATGATGATGATGATGATTACAGTATTTATATACTGGTCCACATTAAGCAGATTCCGGAGCGGTGAACAATAAAAAGACAAAAACAGATAAAAGAAACAAAAACAATACATTGAAAACAAACTAAAATTACACTGGTAGTTGAAGAGCAGGGGAGGCTCCCTGGAACAAGGAGGTCTTCAGCAGGTGCCGAAAACAACACAATGTTGGAGCCTGCATGACTTCCAGATGCAGGGAGTTCCACAGAAATGGAGCCACCACACTGAAGGCTCTTCTCCTGGTGGACTCCAATCGGGCCAAGGGTCCATGAGTTGCATCTCCCATTCCCCCAACACCACTCGGATGCAGGCTGCAACCTGGGAGTAAGCCCCACTCAAAACAATGGGACTTACCTCTGAGTAAAACGTGCACAGAATTGCCCTGTTAGAAGTTTTTCAGTAACATTAGTTAGTATAGTTCCAAAATCAGGGGAAGTGATAGTCCCAGTCCACTGTGCGCTGGTCGGACCTCACCTCGAATACCGTGTCCAGTTCTGGGCACCACGCTTTAAGAAGGATTCTGATGAATTGGAACGAGATCCGAGAAGGGCCACAAAGATGATCAGGGGACTAGAAACTAAGTCCTATGAGGAGAGATGGAAGGAGCTGGGTCTGTTTAGCCTTGAGAAGAGAAGACTACGGGGGGATATGAGAGCACTTTTCAAGTCCCTAAAGGGTTGTCACACAGAAGAGAGATGCAGCATGTTCTCTGTCATCCAACAATGTAGGACACAAAATAATAGGCTTAAGTCACAGGAAGGCAGATTTCGGGTGAACATCAGGGACATTTCTTGATGGTCAGAGCAGTCACACAATGGAACCAACGGCCTCGGGAGGTGGTGGGCTCTCCATCACTGGAGGTCTTCAAGCAGAAACCGGTCAGCCATCTGTCAGGGATGCTTTAAACTGGATTCTTGCACTGAGCAGCACTCAATGGCCTAAATGGCCCCTTTCAGCTGTAGGATTTCCTCAAAAGTACAAATAGGGGCAGATACCAGAAAATACAGCCAGTATCTTTACATAGGGACAGTCTGAGCCTCTACTGATGCTGGCTTTCCCCCTCACCACAGTCAGTAGCCGTGAATCTCTCAGGAAGTCCCTCCTCCTCATGGGGTCGCCAGTCACCGTCCCCGAAGAGAAATACTGTTTTTCCTACAATGTTCCGGCTATGCTGAACCAAGGGGATGGACCGCCACAGATGCGCCCATACCACACGATCATTGAGCTCAACGACAGCAAGTACACGCCTTCCTTCCGTTTCTTATCCCTTCTGTTCACTTCTGGATTTGTCTGCCAAGAATCTCTGGGTCAGCCTTCCCTAACCTGGTGCCTTCCCATCCTGCCTGGAGGATAACTGGAGTCATAGTCCAAAACCTTTGGAGGGCACCAGGTTCGAGAATGCTGATTTAGATCAGGGGTGGGCGGAAAGTCAATCTCCAGATGTTTGGGACTTCAACTCCCACCATTCCTGACCATTGGCTATGCAGGCAGGGGCTTCTGGGAGTTGAAGTCCAAAACATCTGGAGATCTACCTTCTGCCCACTCCGATCTAGATTCTAGTTACAAAGAGTTGGATCAGACAATGCTTTATCCAATCACTGACCTGATTTGCACATAATGCTAAACCATGGTTTATTGAATTCTGGATTCTTGTGATGTGTGAAGCCAGCCATGCTAATAAGCCATGGTTTGTTAACCCAGAAAGGGAACCCATGGTTTGTTGTTGGGTTGTAAACTCATGGTTGTTTAAACCATGGGATGCTGTTATTCGTGAACCCCTAACCGTGGGTTGTTTATGGATTGTTTTGCTAGGCTACAGAGGCAGTGGGAAAGAGTGGTTAAAAAAAAACCCAACCCAGCTGCTCTGCATGCCAATACTTCAGCACCGCAAATGCATTTGGGACACAGAAAGCTAGCAGGTGAAGGAGGAGGGAAACAAACCACCCAGGGATTGAGAAAAGAAAGCCATGGTTTGTTTGATTGGCTGCTGGACAAACCTTGGGTAGGGCAACAAACCATGGGTTAAAAAAACCATGGGTTAGCGTTATGTAGGAACCAGGTCATTCTCCTAGTACATTATGTATGAACTAATTAATTGTTGTTAACTGCTCAGAGAGCTTCGGCAGTTGGGCGGTATATAAATGAAATGAATAATAAATAATGATAACCAGGTCATTCTCATAAAGTGCAGAGTTAAATTGTGCATTGCAGTAATCTAGCTTGGAGGGTACCAGAGCATAGACAACTGAAACCAGGCTATCCCTGTCCAGATAGGGGTGTAGCTGGGCCACCAACAAGCTGGTAGAAGACACTCCGTGCCACTGAGGCCTCGACTGACATAGATGGCTCCAGGAGGACCTCCCAAAACCTCAGGAGACAAAGTGGGGTTGTTTTTTTTGTAGGGAAACCAACCTGGCTGACAAACTGATTGGGTTAGGGAGCCAAGCATGGTGCCTATATAGTTCTATAAGGCCAGCAGGGTCCCTGTTGGCTCCCGAGACCACCTGATCTGGCTGAGTGCAGCACCTTTTCCAGCCATTATCAGGGTGGTGCTATAGAGCAGGAAGGACCTGGCCCACAGTCTCTTCCTCCACCGGGGAGTTGCCCTAGGGGTGCAGGTTCTCAAATGCCCGGACCCTGCTGCCAGATTCCCCGGTTCGAGCCTGCTGGCAGTATATTGGACTGGCTGAAGCACGCAGCGCATCTACTTGGTCTCAGCAGGCAGATTTTGTATGCTTTTGTAAGATACCTTGTGAGGAGTTCTTCTGAAAGGTGGGATTTAAAAAAACCCCTACAAAATAAATAATGAAAAGTAGAAGCGGGAGGGCATTACCTTGGCAACTTCTCAGGCAGCAAAATATCTTGGGTTGTCCTTGAACACACACACACACCCTTCTGAGAACTCAGGCAACTAGCTGGGGCAGTCAGGAAGGACATTCATAAAGGTCCTATTGGGGTGTGTGCGCGCAGGATGCATCACACGCACACACACTTTCTAAACTCAATTCCAATTCTTCATAGAAGAAAAGGCTCCATTAAGGCCAAGAAATGGAAGTCCATCTTCAACTTAGGCCGATCCAGCAACGACTCCAAACGCAAGTCGAACAAGGAGGACAAAGGTAAGGGCGTGTGTGTGTGTGAAACAGTCATTCTCACTCAGGTAAAAGAAGCGTGTGCAGGGCCTATGCCAACTGCACATGCAGCAACTCTAGACTGCAATGTGGCTACGAACTACATGAGCATTACAAAGACAGTGGAAACTTTGTACAACTCTCCCCATTAATATTTTTTCTCAGCCGAAGCACCAAGGGTAGATCCGGGGTGGAAACTTGCAGCCCGTGGGCTGCATGCAGCCCAGGGCCTAATTTTTTGGGCAGCGGCATCCAATCACCAGCCTCCCCCCCCCCCCGCCCCATTTCTATGCTGGGCGTGCTGGAAGGAGCTTCGTAGCCTGCACATCCAGCCCAGCAGTGCAGGGAGCAGCCAGAGGAGAGACAGAGGGATCTGTGGGTCTCTGCTCTTGTTTCACAGAGAGCAGCCAAGTGCCCTGGCAAGACTAGTGGCTGTAAAGCGGGGTGCCCTCATTCTCGTGCTGCTGCTGCTGCTGCGAGTGCAAAATGTGCACGTTTATATTTGGAATGGAGGTGTTCGTAAAACCTCCATTCTGTGGCTTATTTTAGGTGGGGGGCATTCAGTTTAAAAAAAAAAATAGAACTAGCTTGTTTGCATTTTAAAATTTATTTATCTGCTGGTCTGCTGCTGTTTGATGAGCGTAACCAACTTTTAGTTATGTGGTTGGGGTGGCGCAGAGAGCAAGAGAGAGCACGTGCTCTGCAATCTTGAAACGCCGAAAACACTGCCCACCGCAGACTCTGGCTCCACTCACCATTGGATGCAGCCCCTGACTGACTTTTCCAGTGGGCCAACAGCCCTTCAAAAGAAAAAGGGTTCTCATCGCTGGTGTAGATTCTACCAGAGGCATTGAGGGTGGAAGGCCAGGCTTTGATGCCCAGGCTAAGTTGGTTCAACCCTGCCTTTCTATTCCAGATGACAAAGCGGGTAAAATGCGACTGCGGCCAGCCAAGAGCATGGATTCTCTCAGCTCTTTGCCGTGCTCTATTGATGGTAAGTGGAGAAATCTCTGGAATGATTTTGATTCACAGCTGAGGGACACACGGCCGACCATTCCGGCTCCTCTTGGAGCATGGGGGTGGGTACCTAGAAGGACTCTTTTGTTTTGTTTTTTGCTGTTCTTCTTGCATGTTCCTCATTTTCTCTGTGAAGAAATACAGTACATGGAACAAAATTATGTAGAGGGAACTTCCCCATAAGTCAAGGAAGGGGAATCACCGGCCTGTAGAGCCCTTCCATCCAGCCCTGCTCCCTTGTCCGCCTTGCCGCCGCAGCTCCTCTGCCTCCAGCGGCAATTCTGTGGGAGAGAGCGGCTGGTCGAGCAACGCTGGCTGGAGGCATCCCAAGCACCCTCGGCCTGTGTCGCACTACAACCACCCCTTGCTGTGGGAGTATAGCAGGACAGGGCTCAGGAGGAAAAGCTGCTGCCTCTCCAGTATGTCTGTGAGAAACAGAAGCTACAAAGTGTTTGAATAACCTCCAAAAAGGTGTTTCCTCAGTTACAAGGAGTCGTAATTAATGGAGAGAGAGAGAGAAAGAGAGAGAAGGGGGTTCCAGAAAGAGATCAGTAACTTCCACCACACTGCCCACCACCCGCTGCCAGCTCCGGCCCAGCCCACCACTCGCATGTGGCCCCGAAAAGATTACCGCTGAGGAAGTGTTCCCCCCCCTGCTCTGCCACGAGAAGCAGCACATGGACTCCTGATGGGCACAGTCTCAATGGGTCGGCTGCTGGGGAGGGCTAGTATTCCTCTGCACCCCTCACTTCTCTGAGTGGTGAGAAGGTCCAAGGGCAGCACAACGTGGGTTTCATTTCTTATAGAGCAGGGGTGCAGAACCTCAAGCCCGGGGCTCAAATCCAGCTCTCTGGAGTACCCGAGGTGGCCATGCCCCCTTTCCCTGGCCACGCCCCCTTCCCCCCAACCACCAGTCGTTTGGTGGTTTCCCAGCTTTTGTGCAGTATTTTCCCACTCAGTCTAAAAGGCTTCTCCTAAGGCTCAGTGACTGACAGTAAGAGCTTTAAGCTAAAATAGGTGGGTTTTTAAAATATATTTTTGGCCCTGCCCCTTTTGCCCCACCCTGGAATGCAGCCCCCGAGAACTTCTCCAAAATGGAATTTGGCTCTCGGGCCAAAAGTGGTTCTGCACCCCCGCTATAGAGGAGAGAACTTAACTGGAGACAATTACGGCAGTTTTGTAATCTTTGCTTTAATTACAAACATTACAAACCGAGCATGAGTGGAGACAAACAGCACAGCACTGCTACAAGGCCGCAGATCCACTACCCTCTGTCGCAGTGTTCTCTAACCTTGGGTCCCCAGATGTTTTTGGCCTACAAAAACGTAGCTGGCTGGGGCATGCTAGGAGTTGGGGATCCAAGGTTGGAGAACACTGCTCTATCGGATTCCTATAATCGAAGGTCTCTTTGCCCCTCTCCCGCGGGGTCCAAATTCAAAACTGCTGTTTCTTGCGCATAGGCCTGGTTTGCACATAACACTAACCCATGGTATAGGTTGTTGAATTCTGGGATGTCGTGATGTGTGATCCCGGCTGTGCTAACAAACCATGTTTTGTTAATTACAATTAACCCAGAAAGAGAACTCACAGTTTGTTGCTGGGCTTGCTTATTTATTTATTTCATTTCTATATTGCCCAATAGCCGAAGCTCTCTGGGTGGTTTACAACAGTGCCTAAAACAAGGCCAAGATACAATAAAACAGCCATAACATTATTCTACAATTTAAAAAAGTTAAAAACAACTTAAGAAATTTAAAATAAATACAGACTAGACCTGATGACGAACACCTGACATGCATGCCCCATCAAGCCATTAAAAAAAACAAAAAAAACCCCTAGATGTTGTGAACTCTAGGTTTAAATCATGGATTGTCATTACATGTGAATCCAGAACTGTGGGTTGATCATGTGTAATTTCACCAGGCTTCAGAGGTTTGAGAAAACAAACCACTGTTTGTTCAGTCGTCTGCCAGACAAACCCTGGGTAGGGCAACAAACCATGGGTTAATCATGGGTTCACGTTATGTGCAAACCAGGCCGTAATCTCCCATCTCAGATGCCTCATTCACTCTGCAGGTGGATTATCCATTCTTTAAACATCCACCATCATTAAAGGGACATTCACACTGCAATCCTAATCGTGTTTACTCAGAAGTAAGTCCCGATATGTTCAGTGAGGCTTTCTCCCTAGTAAGTATGTTTAAGACCACAACCTAAGGCTCCTTGGTTAACTCCCTCCCTTTAAACCAGGCATCATTTAAGGGCAAAACCAAAGCAATAGCCTTATTCACAGTCATCGGACAGCAAACGCTCCACAATGTTAAGGCCACAGGAAAGTCGTACTGATGTAAGCTGGGGCAGCAGGGACATATTGCACCATCCTTTTGGGTCTATCTTTGATCTCTCTCTCTCTCTTCCGGGTGCAGACCATGCCCATCTGGGGAGGAAGAAGTCCCAGAAACAGCTTACTCTGTGCCGTGAGAGTTTTGATGGCCCAGTTTCACTGGATAACAGTTTCTTGGAGTCAGCCGAGTATCCAGACAAGACCAAGGCTGAAGAAATGCAGGGTGAATCGGAGGGAGAAGCCACCAAGTCGGAGCCCACCACCCCAAAGGCCAGCAGGTCGAGCCTTGTCGGGGTGGCCCCGCAAGGGCGATCCCCCAAGGCCACACAGAACAGGGCGGAGAAGTGTGCTGGCGTCCACATCTCAGGGCCTTTCTCCGTCACGGTCCCCTTCCACATCACCTCCAACCTCAGCTTGTCCCGACTGACCCGGGGACTGGAGTGTCCTGCCCTGAGCCACTGTGCCATGGAGGAAGAGGGTCTCCAGACATCGGTGGCCCACGACCAACACTGTTCCGAGCAGAAGGAAGCCGAGGCAAAGCTGGTGCCCGCGGCTGCCACGGACAAGGAAGAGCCTGCAAGTAAGTACACCAGTTCCGCCCGTGGCTCGTGCCATTTGAGAGTGGGAATAGCGTAGCAGCTGTCAGGGCCCAGCAGGATCAGACCCCAAAGCAGTCCATGGCTTCAGGTTTGTGGGGCCAGTCTGAGGGGGCAGAGGCAAAGAGTGGGTCCCGGGCTGGCATGGATTATTGCAGAAGCAGCAGCAGTCAGAAGAAGCTAGGAGGGTGGCTACCAGGGGAAGGTCCGTCTCAGTTGTGGCACCCCATCTATTGGAATCAGCTCCCCAAAGAGGTGTGCCTGGCGCCTACCCTTTATTCTTTCAGGCGCCACCGCCAGGTGAAGACCTTTTTATTTGCCCAACATTTTAATGGTTGATTTTATTCATTTTATTATCGCCACTGCACCTCTGGATTGAATTTATTTTGGCTGCTTGGTTTTTTATCATGTTACATTTTAATATGTCTGTCTTTTTATATTATTATTGATGATGTTTTTGTTTTAGTGTTGCTTTGTTTTGTAAACCGCCCAGGGAGCCTTTTGGCTGATGGACGGTGAATAAATATATTAAACAAACAAACAAACAAACAAACAAATTGGCCAGAGGTGGGATAATACAGTCTGAGATAGGCATGAGGTCAAGTCTCAAAGGCAGCAACTTTGAGTAACAGATCAGAAGAGCTTCAGCCAAGTGATGACGTCTAAGGCAGGCTCCAAAAGGCAGCAGGACCAGCAAGGTGAGGCTTCAGAAGTCTGTAGAACAGCGACTCTGTCTGAGGGATTCTCTACATGAGGCATTTATTGTGTGCTCGTGATCCCTCACACACGGACATTTGCAGGGCTTTTTCAGGACGTCGTCATCCTCCAGGGCCTCTCCCGTGTTTTCCAGCCATTTTCACGGGGTTTTATAGAGCGAGGAAAGTCAGCTATTAAATTTCAAACCAGAATGAAAGCCTTGTGTAAAGTCGCAATTTCTCTATACTGCAGCTATACCACAGCACCACCTTGTGGTTGGGTGATAGATTATATAGAAAGGCAGAGAAAGAAAACCCCCCGAGGAAGATCCCTGTGTAAAGGATGCGCTCTTCCTCCCACAAAGAAAACGGAAGAAGAAGCCTCAGTAAAGTGGTGGGTTAAACCCCTCATGGAGAGAAGCCCTGACAGGCTGGGGAGCCAAGCTTGAGGCAGTAGTTGCATAAGGCCAGGAAAGCCCTTATTGGCTGTTCAGATCGCTGGATATGCTGCAGCACACCTTTCCACCATGATGCTGGTGGCACTACGGAGTGGCAAGGTCAGGCCAGCCCTTTCTACCACCTGCAAGCTGCCTTGGAGGTGCAGAGAGTAAAGCACCTCCCCCCATGAGGTTCCCTGGTTCAAGCCAGCTGGCGCTTCACACAGTGGCCTGGTTCGCATGTAACAACAACCCATCGGATTAAGGACCAATGGGTTGCCGTGCACGAGCGGGCACCCCCGCTTACGCTTTTACTCCACAACTCATGATCAGCTCCTTCCTAGGTCGTGGAGCGTGATGTTCGAATGAGGACTGATGAGTCATTTAGGGGCTAAACAACCCAGCAGTTAACCCAGGGGAAGAAGCCGATTGTGGGTTGTGAAGTAAAAGCAGAAGAGGCGGGGGACACCCGATAGTTATGTGTGAATAGCACCAGTAACATAAAGAACCGCCTTCTCCTGTAGGTGTAGGGATTGGGCCCATTGCTGCTGCAAAAGAAACATTTCATCACATGAGATTCTAGAGTGGTATACAATATAAATAATACATTATTTTGTATTTTATTGTTTCAAAATTTTACCTTGTAAACTGCCTTGGGAGGCTTTGCCTCAAGAAGTGGTATAAAAATATTTTAAATAAATTAGCTGATTAATCAAATAAACCTGCATAAATCTGTATATGAGGAAAAACAATAGTTCTAAAGAACAAAGCTTAGTTTGTTTTTAGGTGATGCATATGTGTGCCATGGGAGGTGACACAGGAAGTCTTAGAAAAAGCAGGTTCCACAAGGGGGAACCCCTCTTTTAAGATGGTCCTTTCCATCCCAGGTTTTTCTAAGTATTTATTTATTCATATATTACATTTCTGTACCACCCAATAGCTGAAGCTGTCTGGGTGGTTCACAACAATTAAAACCCTAAAATACAATATAAAAGTGTAAAAGATTAAAACTACTACAGTATAAAATAAAAACCAAAATAAAACCGAGCAGCAGTGCAAAGATTTCAAATACAATAACAGATTTGAAACAAAATGCCTGGAAAAATAAGAGGGTCTTCACCTGGCACTGAAAAGAGCACAACGAAGACGCCAGGCGAGGTTGTATATGTACTTGTATTAAGTATCTATATCTATATAACATCTACTGATTAATCAATCAATCAATCGGGGGCATCTTTTTAGTTGATCAACATGTTTCTAATCAGATTAATCAACCCTAAATATTGTGGCCTTAATTATTGTTATTTTATATTGTATTGTGAAGGATCACTAGCAGGATCCTTTGCGTGAGTTCGGCGCTTAACGGGTTAACCGGCACTGAGTTACAGCCCGTACGAGCGCTGGCGACCGCCTGCGAGGCTTTCGCGCACAAGAGGAAACCGCAGCCCTTTAAATGACCAAATAAGGCTTTTATTTGTTTATACAAAACACAGAACGGAACTAACAGCTCTCCAGGAATACTACAATGTCAACACAACCTTAGTTGACCCCCTGCGTTACTCAATGAACAGGCTCCTAGACTAGCGGATTGAATCTGGTCAATTACCTCAGATCAGAGACTCTACGCCTAGTCAGTTTCAGCCTGGCTCCGGGTCGGCCGATCCGGGGATGAGACTGGCTTATTCGGGCTGCCGCTTGAAGGACGAAGCTGGCCCCGATGTACCCTGGTTCCCAACAACCCTTTACCGGAAGGGAGAGGGGTTTTCTACCCTGGAGTTCCCGCTCTCCCCGCCCTCCAGGTCAGGTGGGGGCTTATGCCTGCCCCTTCGTTTCAGGTGGGCTTATTCCTGCCCGGGAAGAAGGTGACGTACTGGTACTTTACAGCTCTTTGAGACTGCCCTGATAGTTTGATGGTCCTTGATGGTCCTTCCTGGGTTTTTGTGGATCTCCACCGAGACTCTTCTTTGTTGGGGATGACGACCTGTCTGGCTGCTTCTCCTGTGACTCCATCCCTCCTCCCTCGCCCCCTCCCTTAGGGGAAGACTTGTGTGTGTGTGCAGACTTGTGTTGGGCTTTCTCCACATGTATATTCTATATTCTTCTGTGCTTGGGCACTATTTTTCCACCTACTCCCTCCTTTCACATGAGCTGACTTTGTCATCAGAGCCATTTGCAAGTAATGGAATGAGCCAGTGATGCTTAACATTTTCTGACCAGGTGTAGTGGTGGGAATGGCAGTGGCCAGATGCAGGACTCACCAAGGAGGAGCTAGTCCCTCCTTGCCACAAAGACCTGAGTCATACGTTTGTTTTTATGCGTTTTAGAAGAAGGTGCAACAGTGGAGGAGGAGAACCAGATGTCTATGGAAGTCCAGGACTCCTTCTCATTCCTGGATAGCCAAGAAGCTTGGCTGGGTGACAGCCTGGATGACAACCAGCCCTCGAAGAACTCCAACATGGATTTTGCAGGCTGTGGTGTCGACACTTTCCCAGCCATGGAAGATGATATGGGGAGTGGTTTCATGAACGAGATGATAGGAGGTGGGATGCAGGTGAGTTCCACGGCTGTATCATATGAAATCTTGGATGCCTTGGACAAATCTCTGTCCAAGTAGTGATGATAACTTCAGCTCCTGCCTCTCTGTTTTAGTATTTCCAGGATGGGAAGGGGGGGAAAGAAGCGCTTTGAGGTTGGACAGCTTCCAGAAGTCAAGTTTCCATGGAAATTGGGATTTTGGTATAAAGAAATGGAAGAGTGTGGAGACCGAAGTTAGGGAGGATGCCGCTCAGGGAAAGAGCATCTTTAATGTTTTCTTCTTCATTCCCTGTTAAAGAGTTAACACACCTGGATGAAAAGTAGCCCCAGAAAACAAACAAGTGTGCAAACAAATTAAGAAACAAGTTGATTTTGAGACAGTGTGTTGTTGTGGTTAGCGCGTGTTAACCTTTCCCCAAGCTCTCGCATAGCCAGGAATCTCACTGGGTGACCGAGGCCCAGACACGTTCTCTCAGCCTAGCCCACCTCACAGCATTGTTCTGGGTTACCCCACATTGATGTGTGTAACCCTGAACATAGGTGTTTTCTACATTTATTTTTTTAATTTTTAAGAAGAGTAAACATCAAGGATAGTTTTGAGAAAGGGAAGGGTGAAGCATGTGTGTTTGGGGTCTTCTTTAAAGCTCCTTTTTCTCCCTTTTATATCTTCACTTCTAGCTGGAGATGTTTTCTACTGTGCAACCGTTGAATTACTTGTCTATCGAGGACTGTATGAACGAACACTCAGAAGAGGAAGATGACCAGTATTATCTGGCCATGGGATTCACAGAGAGCGAAGAGCCATCTAAGGAGGCTGACACTGAAGAGATCTATCTGAGTGCTTTTGATGATCTCAGCCCCTTAGCTGGTGAATTAGAGCATCTTCAGCATTTTGATGAAGACCGAGCCCCAAATTTCCCTCCTCCAGAAAGTGTGTTGGAAGATCAACCTTTCAGTCTGGTTGGATGGACCTCGCCTCAAGACCCAACCGGCTCCCATCTATTTGAAGCTGGTATGGAGCCTCAGACAGGTAGCCCTCCAACTCATGACCTAGATCCAGAATTAGCCAACGCATCTGCAGAAGACTTAGGGGTCTTCCCAAATCCCACAAGCAATTCCAGTGAGTTGGAGATGCACGTGAAGGATGAAGCTGAGACTGCTGTGGTAGAGTCCGGCTTGTTACTGCTGCAGGCAGAAGGTGCAGACGCTGGAGATGGAAATGACTTGCCGGTACAAATGGGGTGCTTGGCACAAGCTGCATGCCCCGATGGAGTTCCAGAAGTAACCCACCAAAGATCTCTGGTTCTGGAGTATGGAAACCAATCTAACCTAGAAGATGAGTGGCAACTACAAGGTCAGAATGCTTTGGCAGTTCAGCAGGTTGAGTGGCCTCCTTGTGTCCCTGGCATAGAGGCGGATGATCCTACTCCAGAGGTGGTTGGGACATCTGGCAAACACATGGACTGCGGGCTCCCATTTCAAGAGGCAGAGCAGCTGCGGAGTGGAGAAGCTGCCCTTCATCCTCGGGTGGCAGAAGTGCCTTCAGCCCTGGATGGTCCCGCCTCACATGGTGCTCAGCTTTCCTCTTTGCTGGCCAATAGTTCTGAGAATGATCCTTTCGAGAGGCCCCCAGTGCTGCTTGCCTTGAGTCCTGATCAAGCTGCTTCATCCAGGGCAGCCCCTCCAGTTGTCCCCTTGTCTGACGGTTGCATTGAGTCTGATACCTCATCTCTCACAGCTTCTTCTCTAGAGAGCTACCTGGAAAGTCTTCCACAGAAGCTTCAGCATGTGCCACCCATGGATGCTGAAGATGCCCACAAGCATGACCCCTCAGATGGAAGCGTCCACATGAAATTCACCGCCAGCTCCATCAGGGTGCAGCAGGTGAAATCTTTCCCAGTCATACCTCCAAAGCCGCAGTTTGCTAAGATCCCTTCTTCCTTAACTCCCAGAACTCCAACCAAGGAAGCCTCCACGATATGGCCCAATCCACCCCCAGCTAAGAACTGTGGAAATGAGATGATGGATGGGTCCAACGAAGGCTCTTTGCACAGGCCCCTTCGCCCCACCAGCCTGGACACGTACTGCGGCACCACAACTTGCGATAAAAATGCAGGAACCCTCCCGGCACCTTCTGGACCACTCACTGTTTTGGAGAACCGCTGCAGCGATTCAGGTGCCCTTCTGAAGCAGCGAAATTCCATGCCTGTGAGTTTAGAGAAATATGGCAGAGATTGCGAGAGCAGAGGAGATGCTTCCCAAAGACCCCAGCTCTCCCCGCTGGATAAATGCAGCCTCTGGTCCCAGGGTGGTGAGCACAGCAGAGACGAGCTCCATCTGGTGAAGTTCTCTCTACCAGAGAGGAGTTTGGATGAATACAGCAGCAACATCAAGAGCGATGACCACAAAGGCGAGCCCTCCCCACAGCAAGCTCTGGCACCTGTTTCGCTGGAGAAGCACATTGGTGAGGCCAGTGGGACTGCCCCACAGAAGCAGAGGTGGACCAGCTGGCGTAACGGGGGCAGCATGTCGTTTGATGAGGCAGTCGCCCTTGCCAAAGAGAGGCATGTGGCTCAAGCCCCCGTGAGGAGGATGCAAACCTACTGCTACGGAGATGTGGAGGGACCACATGGCCCACCCAGAATGGAGAAGGCTCCGCCTCAGCCGAAACCCGCTCTGAAGCCTCTGGGGCAGCGCCCCCTGAGACCCCTGAGCTGCTTAGGCACGACTGCACCCCCAGAGGCTCTTGTTTCGGGGAAGCCGCTTCTTACTCAAGCGTTGGCCGACATTGCCCCGGAAGGTCAGCTCCCTTCGAGCCAGGAAGTGCTCCCCTTCTCTCAAGATCTCCCAGCAAGGAACAGGCTGAGCTTGCCAAGGATAGGACGATGCCCGTCTATGTCAGAAGAAGCATCTCACACTGTGCCCCATGAGAGGAGGTGACTGGCTTTGGCGGCTGATTTCCAAAAACTGGCCATCTGGCCTGCCTAACTGTGTTGCATTATGGCCTACGCCGGGCCCTTTGCACTCATGTTTGCTTCTCCCATCTAACTCGTGGAAAGAGTCCTGCTAGATCAAACCCAGAGTCCATCTCATCCAGCATCTTGCTTCCCACCATGGCTCCCTGGAAACCCACCACCAGGGCCTGAAGGCAAAAGCAGTTGCTGCAGGAGCCCCCTGGGCTGTATTCTGCGTATATGTACAAGAGAGCCATGGGAATGGTGTGGTTGCCACACATTGAGACAGACGGAGACAGCTACTTAGACTGAGCTCCGTCTGGTAAAATTTCCTTTAGTAATGTAGAATACATGCAATCTTGGGTGGGTAGATTTAGGTAAGTCAAGGCAATTGAAATGACCAACGGCAAAAAAGCTACCGTACTTTAAATCAAGAGCCTTTTGAAACATTTTGAAACTTATGTATTTTCTGTGCAAGAATGCATACTATCTGGTTTCTATAACTATTAAAGCATATTGGTTGGTTTGCAACTAAACGGAGACTTTCTGCCACCTATGAGCATAATCCAAAACCGTTGACCGTACCTCCCATACGTCTTTTGCTCTGAAGGCTATATTTAATTAGAGACAAGAGACAGATTTCTGTTGGGCTCTCTCTTTAAACATGCAAGGATACTAAGCAACCTCACTTACTTGAAGGGTGAGGCTGTAATCATGTACACACTTATTTGGAAGTATTTGACAAAGTAAGACCTACTTCTAAGAAAACATGCACATGCCCAGAAATGTCCAGAAGCAAGTAATGGTAAATTACTGGGCAAACACTTACTGTGCCACACAGCTGCCTTGTAAGGTGAGCTCGTTGTGCACACTTCTATCTGATTGGTAGGTTGCTGACAACCCTCCCCCTTCCCCCCCTCTATCCTTGGGTAGGGGGACCCCAGAGCTAATAGTTAGATACCTGAGGGGATGTAGTGACCAACCTCTTGTTACCATGGTAGGTGCAAATAGGTAAACAACTCAGGTAGGCAAGCTGAGTGGCTAGGCAGGTGCAGAGAGAAGCCTCTCTTGGAATCGCCAGAAACTCACACTCCAACCAAATTGGTTGGAAAGAAGATATTTATTAAAGGAATATAAAAAGACAGAAATGGAAAGCCAAGTGGTACTTGAAAATAAACAAGGCAAAAAAGCTGGCTAACCTAAGCTAAACTCTTTGAGGTAGAATCCTCACAATGTAGGGGTCACCGGGAGAGTTGCAACACACGGAAGAGGAGACCGGAGGAACCAGAGTGACAAAGGAATAAAAAGAACCATCTCCCATTTGTATAGTGTTTGGCTGGGACAGGGATGACTGCCCAAAGAGTTTCACCCCTCAGAGAAGTGGCACGTAAACAGGAAGGCCTTCTCCGCTCCTTCTGGGTCTAGGAAATGGATGATCAAAGTTATTAATTAAAAAGGAGATAGCTTTGGATATCCCTGGCAGACTGGTTACATCCAAAGGCTTCCTGTTCTGTGGATCTGGAAGCCCGGGAAAGACATGAGTTGTTCCAAATGGGCTAGCCTAGTCAAAGATGCTTGCAGCTTTAAAGATATAGGCCAGGGATGCGGAACCTCAGCCCCGGGGTCCCCATCCAGCACTCTGGGGGGTCCCCAGATGGCCAATGCCCTTTCCCCAACCACTGATCCTTTGGTGGATTCCTGGTTTATGTGCACTTCCCCCCCCCCCATTCTAAAACTTAGAAATACCTCTCCTAAAACTTAGTTACTGGCATTAAGAGCTTTAAGGCACAATCCTATGCAAGTTTAGACAGAAAAAAGGCATACAACTTCCAGCAGGCACGCTGGGAGTTATAGGCCTTTTTTTCTGTCTAAACTTGCATGGGATTGCGCCCTTAAACTACAATATGCTGGTATTTTTGGCTTGGCCCCTTTCACTGCACCTGCCACTGAAACGTAGCCCCCCAAAGCTTCTCCAAAATGAAATTCGATCATCGGGATGAAAGAGGTTCCGCACCCGTGATATAGGCTCTGAAGGGCAGCTCAACATCGCACATGTCCCTTCATGAGTTGGAAAGTAAATGTTCATGTTGTGTGTTTGCTATGCATATATATTCATAATCTACGAAGTGAACATGTTGCTGAGTTTAAGTATTCGGGGGGCATAATATGGGAGCACTGGATCACCCATGTGGGCCCTGTGGATGATTCTGGAGAGATACTTCAAGCGAGCCCTTTTTGAAGAGGAAAAGCCAGGTATAAATCAATAACAAATATGATGGGCATCTCCTGGATCCTCATGCTTGCGATGACTTGTTAGTACCTGGGATCAGTAAGGAGTCCACAGTAATAGCAAGGTGACATGACTCATAGGGTCATATAATGATGCCTAATCACCGGTCCTGATATTCCCCCCATGGTTATCTCTTTCACATAGAAAAGCAGCCTTGCCCTTGAACAATGCATTGGATAAATTGTTATTCAGTTGTAAATGTAGACTTTAGCCTGATTATGAGCACTAAATTCAGGAAGTGGAGCATTTAAGTGTCTGTGAAAAGAGTTTTTGTTGGCCTCAGTTAACCAAGGTTTAAGAGGCTCACAGCGCAATCCTTTGCATGCCTACTCAAAAGTAAGTCCTATTGAATTAAATGGGACTTACTCCCCGGTAAGTGTGTATAGGATTGCAGCCTCATTGGGTTGTTCAAATATGAAAAATAAGGTCCAAATGGCACCAAGATTTAGCAGTTAGCATGACATATATTAATATACACACAACAAGCACAGAAGAGTGACCAGTGGCTTACAAAGATTAACAATGAGACAGTCCCTGCCCTCAGGTGTACAATCTAATACATATGACACAAAAGGAAAAGGGATTGGGACGGGAGGAAGAAAGCAAAATTCAGGCACCAGTTCTTAGTTACAAGGTTCTTAAAGATGGGTTTGTTTGTTTGTTTGTTTGTTCTGGCAGGGAAGGGCAACACAAGCTCCCTGCAGCCGTTCCTTTTTTGGCCGCATGGGGCTAGGCTGGTCTCCCCCTTGCTGTGATGTTAATCCCGGGAGGCATGGGGTTGGTTCTCTGGCGGATGGGTGAGGCCAGAGTCTGCAGCACCAGGGAACTGTCAGTTGGAGCTGTGTGTTCCTTCCGGCAGGGAGGGGTGAAGCGAGCACCCTGCAGGGCAGGGAGGGGTGAAGCGAGCACCCTGCAGCTGCTTCCTCTCCATGGGGCCAGGCTGGTCTCCCCCTTTCAGTGATGTTAATCCTGGGAGGCAGGGGGTGCAGCCTCCCCACTGTCCCTGTTTCATCTGTGAAATGCCTGACAGTGTGCGGTTTTTATCCACTCTTAAATGGCCATTTAAAAGTAAACGAAGGAAGCCAGTCAGTTTCAGAAAATTCGAAGCAATGCTTTCCTACATTCCTGCTTCAACTTTTTCTTTTTTTCTTTTCTTTTCTTTTTGGGTGGCATTGGCTGCTCCTGTCTCAAAAAGTGGCCCTTTGGATTCAGCAACAAGTGATCAGTCAGCATTGTATAACTAATTACGATCACACTTAGAATATTGTGTACAGTTCTGGTCAGCACCGAAAAAAGGATATTCGTAGAGTTGGAAAACATGCAGAAAAGGGCAATTAACATGATCAAGGGGCTGGAGCAACTCCCCTACAAGGAAAGGTTACAGCAACTGGGATTGTTTAGCTTAGAAAAATGACGAGTAAGGGGAGAGATGATAGAGGTGTACAGAAATTTGCATGGTGTGGAGAAAATGGACAGGGAGACATTTTTCTCCCTCTCTCATATTAGAACCTGGGGTCATCCCATGAACCTGAGTGGTGGGAGATTCAAGACAGATAAAAGAAAGGGCTTCCTCACACAGCTCAGAGTTAAACTATGGAACTCACTTCCACTAGATGTAGTAGTGGCCAGCAGTTTGGATGGCTTTAAACGGGGATTAGACAAATTCATGGAGGAAGCGGCTATCCATGGTTACTAGTCCTGATGGCTATATGCTTCCTCCAGTATCAGAGGCAGGGTGCCTATGTAATCAGTTGCAGGGGAACATGGGTGGGAGGGTGCTGTTGCACTCATGTCCAGCTTATGGGATCCCGTGGGCCCTCTGTGTGAACAGAATGCTGGACTGGATGGACCCTTGGTCTGATCCAGCACGGCTCTTCTTATGTTCTTATGTCTTGGGAGTGCAGCAAGGAGAGCAGTGGCAGATGCTAAGTAAAATGATACATTTCATGGGGTGTGTGTATGTATGTATACATATCAGATACGGAGGTGGGCTTCTTGGAATTACAGCATTATAAAAATTCTAGTTGGACTGACCCATTTCCAGTTACTGCCATTTTCAGAGAGGAAAACAGCCCCACGCCAAATAAGCAAACATGGTCTAGGGTGCTGGCCAGATGTGTTGGACTACAACTCCTATCATCCCCCAGCTGGCTTTGGGGGATGGGGATGATAGAGGTTGTACTCCAACACATCTGGAGGGTATTTCCCCTCAAAACCAGTTATGGTAAAGGCAACAAATTGATGTGTTGGCTCTGAAGATATAAGGACAGCTGTTTACTGTCCTGGAGCAACTTCCGGAACAAGAAGTTAGCAACCCCAACTAGAGACCAAAGTTGTGAGGTAATAAAAAAAGGAGGGCTCTGGGAGGGGCTGGCCCTTGCCCACAAGAAGCATGGCTGCAGCCGGCAACGCCCTTTTCCTATTGGGTAAAGAGTCTACGCGAGACGGAAGTGGTTGGCTGAAGGCAGTGCCCGTTACTAAGATAGTGCTCAGCGGAAGTTAGTTGGACGTCTTGTTGACGCAACCCGGAAGTCGTGTATATTGATAGATATTAGCTCTAAATATATATATTTAAATTACTCTGTTAGTTTATCTTACGTGTGTGTGTGTGTGTGTGTGTGTATTTATATGTCGTCTTAGAAAAGAATCTAAAAAATAATGTGGAACCAATTTCTAAACGCCCTTCCCTCAGAACCAACAGCAGAGACCGGACGTGGACAGGAACGCCACTAGGGGGCCGCCGGTCGGACATGAAAGGCCGCGCCTTCCCTCACCAAGATGGCGCTGTCAAGGCGGCTCGCTCCCTCCTGAAGATGGAGACCGTCGGAAGTGGAGGCCGCTCCCCTCACAGCGTCTCCAGCGACGTCATCCCGGCTGAGGAACCAGCCCGGCGGGGGCGGGGCGGGGTTTGTGTCGCTTGGTGGTTTCCGCCCCGTCGGGCTATATGGGCGGCGGCGGTGGGAGGAGGACGGAAGCGAAGAGACTGTCTGGTGCGCATGCGCCGATCTCCATGGCGAGGAAAGGGGGTGCGAGAGACGGAGGGGAGGCCAGGTAAAGGCGTTCCCCCGGGTGTTTCTGTGTGTGTGGGAGATTGGGGGCAGAGAGAGCTCCGTCGCTGTCCGTGGGCGGGTCTCGAGACAGATAGGGAAGGGGCTCTGGATTGGGCCTAACTGATTTTCTCCCTTCAACCCCCCCCCGCGAGTGTTTTTGGCCGGGGGGGCACACTCCCCCCAACAACATCTCAAAGCGGAGGCGGCTATTCGCCCCCTCCTCACTCGCAGAACTGGGGGGGGGGGGCTTCTTGGCCACGCGCCCCCACCCTTGCTGCTTCGCGACATTTGGGGGAGGGACGTGGCCCGCGCCCCCACCCGTAATGCCTCGCACTTTCTGTGTGTACTACCAACCAACACCCCCCCAATATATCATTCCTAAAACTGAGCATGTGCACAAATGTTTTGTGGAGGTTTTGTCGTCGTTTGCATTTGTTTGTTAATATACTCGTGTCCAAGTAGCGGCAGTCATCACAGTAACATAGTACCGTATATTGTCACCCGTGTACAGCCTGCCCTAGAGCAGGGATGGGGAATGTGGGGCCCTCCAGACGTTGTTGGACTGCAGCTCCCATCATCCCTAACTACTGACTGTGCTGGCTAGGGCTGATGGGAGTTGCAGCCCAGCAACATCTAGAGGTCCACCTCTCCCCCCCCCCCCCTTAGAGTTTCATAGGCAAAAGCAGACAGGTCCCTTCTCCCAAGGAGCTTACAAGCTGCTTGAGGCAACTTGTGGCCCTCTAGATATTTTGGCCCACAACTCCCCTTATCCCTTGCAGTTGGCTATTTAAGAACATAAGAAGAGCCCTGCTGGATGAGACCAGGGTTCCATCCAGTCCAGCATTCTGTTCACACCAGCTGCCTATGGGATCCCAGAAGCAGGACAGAAGTGCAACAGCACCTTCCCACCCATGTTCCCCTGTAATTGGTGTACGTGGGCATACTGCCTCTGATCCTGGAGGTAGTATGTAGCAATCAGGACTAGTAGCCACTGATAGCCTTCTCTTCCATGAGTTTATTTGTTATTTATTTGTTACATTTATATCCTACCTTTCTTCCAAGGAGCCCGGGGTGGTGTACATAAACCTTCAACATCTGTTTTGTTGTCACAACAATCCTATGAGGTTAGACTGAGAGTTAGTGACTGGCCCAAAGTCACCCAGTGAGCTTCATGGCTGAGTGGGAACTAGAACCTGGGTCTCCTGAGTCCCAGTCCAGCACTCTAACCACTACACCACACTGTTTGCAACTTGGCTGTAATCAGAAAGGAAGATGGGGGGCAACTTTGTAGGCTGTCATTAGGAAAGCTGCTTTTCTCAGCTACGTGTCTAAGCCAGTGTGGTGTAGTGGTTAGGGTGTTGGACTGGGACTTGGGAGATCCGGGTTCTAGTCCCCGCTCGGCCATGAAACTCACTGGGTGGCTTTGGGCCAGTCACTGACTCTCGGCCTAACCTACCTCACAGGGTTGTTGTGAGGATAAAATAGAGAGGAGGAGGAAGATTATGTAAGCCGCCTTGGGTCCCTTGCAGGAAAAAAGGCGGGGTATAAATATAATAAATAAATAAAAATCCCCTCTCATTCTGATCCTGTGTGCTGTCTATATGTATGTAAATGGATCCCTGCAATACCTCATTTTCAATTATGCAGTGCTGTCAGCGTATGTAGTACTTTGCAGAAGAATATATAGCAGGACAGGTAGCTGCCGCCAAGGAAATGACAGTATGCATCTTATATCATAGAAGCATATTACTGTATTTCTAGATCGCCCATCTAGCCGGAAATTGGCTACTCTGGGCGATGTACAATATAAAACAAAACAGAATAAAATACACTTAAAACAGTGTAAAATTTTAAAATCCTAGCCCACCCCATATTCCTGCCTGAAAAGCCATGAGTTGAAGCATAGAGTTGGAAGGGGCCTATAAGACCATCAAGTCCAACCCCCTGCTCAATGCAGGAGAACAGATGTGGGCAGCCCAGGCAGTTACCCATCCAAGCACTGACCCGGCTCATACCTGCTTAGCTTCAACATGTGGCCTGCATTATGTGCTCTTGACTGCCACTTTCTGTCTTGAGCTGTGTGTGTGTGTGTGGTGTGGAGGCACAGGGGAGAATACGGGGGAGGCAAACTTTAAGAAGCAACTGCCCTTTCCTGTAAAGCTGTACTTCTCTCCCCTGAGGCTGCACTTGATTGCTCTGCCTTCAGTGCCTAATCCCCCCCCCCCCAAGCTTAGTATTTATACAGTGTCATCATTTTACAGGGCAGAATTACATTTAACATTTTTTAAAAGCCCAGGTTCTTGCCCCAAAGACATTATAATCTAAATCTTGGAATTGTCTGTGTGTGAGTGGAAGAGATTAATTATCCTTGTGGGTTGTTCCTCACCTCTTATTTCATTTTCCCCCATCTCTTGTGTGTTGGGGTGGGGAGTTGGGGAAGAGGGAAGAATGTTTTTGACACAAATTGATTTCTATAATATAACACTCTCTCATACACTCACCCAATTGTAGTGTGTCATTAATTTCTATTATTGATTTATTTATATATACAGAGTTACTGCTGCATGTAGTGCTTTGTTACACAGTGGACAGGTCTATACCTGTACTCCATGGGCTAAATATCTGAGTTTTGGAGGAGGGTGATTGAAGGGCAGAGAGGAGGAGAGCAAGTGTAACTAGGCATAGTAAGTGGTGAAGGTGTTGGGTCTTCCATGGCTTGCCCTTTCCTGTCACTTACTCTCCCTCCTCCTGCTATGGCCAGTGGGATTCCAGGTGCAGCATTCTAGCCTGGGAGTGCTCCTTGACCCAGTTCTGTTTTTGGGTAGGCAGGTGGCAACTGTGGTTAGGAGCACTTTTGCTGGTGGGCTATCTGTGACCTTGTCTAGAGAAAGCCAGTTTATCACCCTTATGCATGCTCTAGTTACTTCCTGATTAGACTACTGTAATGTGCACTACAAGGGCCTGCCCTTGAAAAATGTCTGGAAACTGCAATTTGGTACAAAATGCAGCAGCCTAGAGTGTTGACGGGAGTCTGGTTGTATGCTGCATCAATGGCACTTGCTCCCGATCTCTATCCAGTCCCAATACAAGGCACTGATGCTTACTTTTGAAAGCCCTAAATTCTTTGGTACTGGCATACGTGAAGGATGGTCTCCTCCCATGTGTACCTGCCTGCACAGCTCTGCCCTGTGAGATGTGGAGAGTGGGGACACAGCATAGGGCATTCTCATCAGTGGCACCCAGACTGGAATTTGTGCAAACCAGCATGCCACTTTATTTGGGTGCCTTTTGGTGGAAAATTGAGGAAAACTCAATTCAGGTGTGCATTTTATGGAAATTCTTCTTAACTTTGACTGTTCTGGTTTGTTAATCTTGGCTTTTGCTATTGATGATCACTTTTATTTGGTGTTTTTATTGTTTGATACATGAATATGGAGCTGACCCGGGGGATGGAAAGCGCATTCTACAGGGTTGCCTCTTTCTGGAAAGTTGGGGAAATGGAAATTGGTCAGGGAAAATCAGGGAAATTGATAAAAAGTCAGGGAAATTATGATTAAGATATACTCAAGTAATGGATTTTTTAAGATGCCACTGCAAGAGGACAGTCTGCATTTGAGGCAGTTGGAGTAGAGAAGGAGTAGAGCAGCAGCAGAATACGAGTGTAATGTAATGATGCACACATATTCCATAATATGATTATATGATTTTGAAAATGTTTATTGGCTGATTGTTAAAGTACAAAGAATAAAATGAACCTGCATGTGATAGCATTATTATGGAGAAGCTGACTGGCTTCTTGCGACTGGGTAGTTGTGCATTCAAACAAACTGGAATCAGTTTCAGTTGATTTGAAGATGTGACTATTTTGATAGGAGTCAGCAAATTGTGGCTGACTGGGCTTAGTAGCCAGCCATTATTTCTTCTAGGCAGCTGTAAAGTCCAGTCCTGCCACAGTTTGTCTCCCAGCAAGTGTACCTGCCAAAAATGAACATGGTAGCACTTCACAAAACCCATTTGCAAGTGTTGGAAAAAGAAGGTGTTGGGGGTGTAGGAAGGACCCTTAGCAGCAGAATCTTTGGGGTTTTTGGGGGGGTGCTCATGGGCTGCCCTCACTTGTCCAAGTGTGCATAATCCAGGGGCACATGATTTCCCCTCCAAAAAACCCAAGGATGATGCAGAAAAGGGTGTTTTGGGGGCCACCCCCTCAATTGCACTCCCCTTTCCAGCATGATCTCCAGGGTGGTTGATGTGATTGCAAATCCCATGTGTCCCTTCAGTTTTGCCTTTGTCCCTGAGTTGCTAGCAGCTCAGGGAGCAGCAAAACATGGGGGGATTCTCAGTGCTGGGGGTACAGGAGTTTGACGTTACTTTGACACATGTCAAACCAAGCCATGTCGGTGGGAATCCCCTCCAGTTTTGAAGGTTCCTACAATGCCAGCAGCACTTGCAAACCTGGGGGGGGGGGCACTAGGGACACCTAATTTCCCCCAAAGAAACCAGGGGATCATGCTGTGAAAAGGGGGGAAGAGCCCCTTTCTGCAAATTGTGATCTCCCAGGGCTTTGCAAGGACCTGACAGGTCTGGACCTGTCAAACTTGTCACCTCCTTGCAAAGGTGGGAAATACTTACCTGCAGCCTGAGGTATGCTATTTATTTGTGCACTTTATTGGTATGCTTTTTAAAAAGGGGGGTGAGCATGGGCAGCCCCTCCAAGGTACAGCAGGGGGTCCTTGGAGGGGCACCTCTTGGATGCCTCCTGGGGATCGCAAAAGCTGGCTTCACAGCTGGCTTTCATACTCTCGTATGGGGGGCGGGGGGAAGGTTAGGAAAAAAAGTCAAGCTGCAGCAAGCCTGAAATGGCTTGTGGGGGCAATGGGGAGCAGGGGAAGCCTTTGCTAGCCACCCAGAAGTGCTGCCTCGGCACTTTTGGGGCGGCTGGCAGTGGGGATTGCCTGCTAGCCGCTTGGCAAGAACAGCAAGGGGTTTGTGCTGCTCTTGCGAAGCAGCTTGCTTGTAGTCAGGGTTGACCCACGATGGGCCGTGTCATTCTGGTTCGGATGACATGACAACCCATCGTGGGACAAACCAACCCATGGCTTTTCAGGGTGACTTAAAACCCAAAAATAAGCCACCCTGACAATCCTGGCCCTGGTTCACACAACACGGCAACCTACCGTGGCTTATGAGCCAAGGTGGGTTGTTGTCTCGTGCGAACCCAGTCAGTGTTTAAAGAAGCTCATATTGAAGCTTCTATTTTGACACAAAAGTTGCCTTTCAGTGCTTGTGTAGTTTTAAACCATTTAATAGAACTGTTATTTAATGTAATGTAACCTATGAATTCTCTTAACTTGGGGTTAGTTTTGAATGGTGGTCAGGGAAATTGACAAAAGTCAGGGAAATGGAAAATGAAATTTTAGTGGCATTGCTGTTCTAGAAATACCTTTAAAAATAAACATCATAATGAGAGTTTCTGATCAAAATTGAAATCTGTGAGCACAGGAGTACTGATGACAATGGAAAGAAGGCAAACCCCTTAGTTTTGGAAATGGCATTTTCATATGCAAGGACATGACTAAATGGGGAGTTATCTGTCAGTCATACTTAAAATGTTTTCTGGTGGTGGTTGAAAGTTTTGTTACACTGATTTTATTATCTGCTGCTAGAGGTCTTATGGTTTATAGTTGTATTTTAATGTTGTAAGCTGCCCAGAGGACTTTATTACTGGATGGCATATAAATATCGTTAGCAAATAAATACCATGTTCATGAATCTGTGTCTTTCCTTCTCAGGGTTGGGACGAAACAGCTCTGAAGAAGCGGTGGGGAAAAGCAGGCTCTGATCTTCTGATGCATAACGGAGTGAAGAAATGAAGGGGTAAGAACATGTCTCTGAATACCAGTTGCTGGGGAGCAGCCGTGCAAAAAGGCAGTTACCCTCATGTCCTTCTCGTGGGCTTCCCATTGGGGCATCTGGTTGGCCACAATGTGAAACAGGATGCTGGGCCAGTGAGGCCATTGGTCTGGTCCAGCCTTCAGGCCCTTCTTATGAGAGAGGGAGAGCACACAAGTGGCCAGAGCAGGGCAGTTTGGCTTTCCTTGAACTGAATTGAAATGGTTGCCCCAGAGTTGGAAGGGACCTTTGAGGTCATCTAGTCCAACCCCCTGCTTTATGCAGCATCTGCAATGCAGGATGCCACTTCAGCATCATGATAGATGTTTTTCCAACCTCTGCTTAAATACCTCTACCGAAGGAGAGCCCAGGACCTCTTCAGGGAGTCTGTTCCTCTGTCGAACTGCTCTTACTGTTAGGAAGTTTCTCCTAATGTTTAGCCAAAATCTGCTTCCCTGCAATTTCCACCCATTAGTTTCCCTCCATTGTTGGAATCTGTTGACAAATGGTCACATGAGGACTGATGAAATTAAGTTAGTAACCGGAAATACATTAATACAGCCCCAGGGAAAACTTCATTTCACCCAGCTTACTAAAGGTCTTTACTGAATATTGGTGGGCACCAGTATTGGCTTCATTCTTTATTGCATTGCTGGTTTAGGAAAAGTTCCAACCGAGTGGTCCCCAAATGTTAAAAGGGTGGAAGAGAAAACCCAGCAAATTATAGGCCTATTGTACTTGATGTCCTTGAAAGAGTATGTTAGACATCTAATTAAATTAGACTTGGTAGTAACTAATAATATGCTGGCATATGAGCAAACAGGCTTGGAAGCTATGAGATCTGAAATTGATCACTGCTTCCTTTTATACTATGTTATACAAAAGTGTACGGTAAATCACACCCAGACTCTGTAGCCTTTATTGATCGTATTTGATACTATACCGAGGGTGGCTTTGGGGGGAAAAACTGCTTAGTTGCAAATAGACGAACACCTCTTAGGAAGCTGCCTTATACTGAGGTCAGACCATTGGTCCATCTAGCCCAGTATTTTCTACCCTGATGGGCAGCAATGGCTCTCCAGGGTTTCAGGCAGGATTCTTTCGTAGCCCCTACATGGAGATGCTGCCGGGAATTAAACCTCGGATCACCTGCATACATAGCAGGTGCTCTGTCATGGATGCCAGGGGTTTTCAGCATCTATACTGGATGCCAGGGGTTTTCAGCATCTATACTGGATGCCAGGGGTTTTCAGCGTGGCACCTGCGGGGACCTCCAGCCCATGAAGCTCTCCACTCCCTGACCCCTTCAGAACTTGAAAAGCGTCAGGGTGCCAGATTCTCATTCCTGTTCCTGGACATGCTGCCAATCAGCTGTTTGGCCGGCAGGAAAAGAAGGAAATATTCTTCCACCCACACAGCCCTTTCCCCTTTGTGCTCTTGCTGCTCCCAGCTTTGCTATTTCTCTCTCCCCACCTCTTTACCTTGCTGATTCTCCCCGCCCTTAGCCTTGCTCTTTCTCTCCCTCTCACTTCTTCCCCTTACTATTTCTTCCTCCTCCCAGCCCCTGGCCTTGCTCTTTTTCTCTCCCTTCCGAGCCCCTTCTCTCATTCTTTGCACGCTTGCGCGCACACAACACCTTCATGCATGGGGGTTCTGATGGCAGAGTAGGAGGGCCAGGTGGAGAATGAGTTGCTGGGGTGGAGCTAAGAAAAAGCTTTTCTGTCCTTTTGGGGCTGGGGGCATTTTCCTTTCCTTTGGGGCTGGGGAAATGTGTGTGGCTGGTAAGATGAGCAGAGTAATCATATGTAGAAGTAATTTCCACTGAGTTCCATGGAAGCATGCATAGGATTGCAGCCTTACATGGGTATTTTGTTATGCTTCTGTGGGGTCAAATATGTTAATTGGCTTTAGAGTTCAGATCCTCCCTCTGCTTGTAATCAGTTTCTTGGGTGAATTACTTGTCTTTTGACTAGCCAGGCCCCACAGCAACCATTCTGTGACTAGCCACAGTTTCTCAAATTCTCTGACACCTATCCTCTGTCCCATAATACTAGAACCGGGGTTCAGCCTATGCAAATTCCCAAATGTGCTGTCCAAAGGTCGGAGATCCCTGCTGTATGCAAGCTCTCTGACACTTTCTTTAATTAGGGTTGGTGTTCATGGATAACTTTTCAGTTCTATCCTATTAATAATTCTGTCACCAGAGGCTTAGATTGAGATAATAGATTTTTATCACAGTGCAACCTGGTTTGCACATAACGACTCCCTGTGGCTTGTTTGGACCACATGGAAGTGAGCTGCCTCTGGACCACTTGCCGCTTCAGTGAACCACCTCTGAACGTGGAACTCTGAGCTGTTGATGGAGAAACAACCCAGAGTTTTAACAAATCATGGAAACCGGAAACAAAGTGGAAGTGGTGAGTGTTTGGGAGACAGCACATATGCTTGCTTGCTCCTGCGCAGTCCCAACTACCCTTGGTTTAAACAACCCATGGGTACTGTGTGCGAACTGGGCCTATGTGTGTTAATTGGCTTACCTAGTACCAGGATTTTTGTGTTATCAGCAACAGCTGCACTGTAAATGAGCACTGTGAATAATGCGATTGCCACCATGAGAACTTTCCGCCCTGAATTTCCTTCTGACCTCACTGTGTACAATTCTTCCCCACCCCACCCGTAAGAACTGTATTTAAAAAAACCCTGAAACTTTCCATAATACTTCAGGTATCTGATGAAGTGGACTGTAGTCCATGAAAGCATATGCCAGAAGCTTAAATAAATGTGTTAGTCTTAAAGGTGCCACAAGAGTTATTTTGAAGGGGAATACCATAGAGGCTGTTTTTGCTTAGATATGCAGTATCCTTCCTTCATTAATTTTTTTTCTTTGTAATGTTCTGATGACTGCAAATAAACGAATCTGAATCCTCCATTAGTTTTAGTCCTGCCCTTTGGTGCAACAGAGGACAAGTCTGCTCTGTCTCAGTCTTAATGGGTGGAGTTCTTATTTCCATAGAGCGGTGGCTTTAGAAATCCTGTGACCTTATATCCTTATAAGCCCCGTTGAATCGGACTGGGCGGGGCAATGTAGCCCAGCATCCTGGTGTCAACCAGAAGTTTCCAGCAAGCCCCACAAGCAGGGTGTGAAGGTGATGGCCTTCCCTCGCTGTTTGTCCCCTGTAGCCAAAGGTGGTGATACCTCTGCAAACGGAGGCTTTACTTAGCTATCATGGCTTAGCAGGGGTGGGGAACCTTTATTCTAACAAGGGCCATTGACCCATGGGGGGGGGATCAATTGGGAGGGGCACACATTATTCCTAATGGATTAATCAATATGTTTTGGATTGCATTATAAATACCACAAATCAGCCTTTGCCAACCAGGTGCCCTCCAGATGTGTTGGACTACAACTCCCATCATCCACAGCCAGCCTGGCCAATGGTGGTCATCACCCACATCTAGAGGGATGATGCTATAAGTATCACTGGAGATGGCGGCAGGTCGAGACACACACTTGCTCCTTCTGTCAGGCAGTACTTCCCACTGGAGCAGGAGAGGCGGCTGGGGCAGGGTTGGACTCGCCATTGCTGGGAGGCGCTCAGGGCTGCCGCCCGGCAGCAGTGCCCAACCAGCTGCTCTCATTCTTTGGCCCTTCCTGGGGGTTGGGGGGAAGGAGCTCCCTGGAAATGCCCAAGGGACGGGTGGAATTCAGTGGGCAGCTACTTCCAGCCCTCCCCGTGGCTTATAGTATTGAACAGCCTTCTCCAACCAGGCTCCCTCCAGGCAGCCATGCTAGTTGGGGACGATGGGAGTTGTAGTCCACCACATCTGGAGGGCGCCTGGTTGGGGAAGGCTGGCACAGAGCATAAGAAGAGCCCTGCTTGATCGGGAGAAGCGACCATGTCCCTACCGTGCCCAGCCAGATGCTTCCGGGAAGCTCAGAAGCAGAGCACCAAGCCAAAAATGCCCCTCCCCTGTTGCTTGCCCCCCACCCTCGTCCTCCCATCTGGTTTTCGAGGTAAATTGCCTCTGTACATGGAGGTTACCTAATAGCCACTCATGGACCCCTCTTCGATGAATGTGTCTAATCCCCCCTTTGAAACCATCTAGGCCAGAGGACTCCTTCGCATCTTCTAGTAGTGTGTTCTGCACGCTCAGTATGCATTGTATGGCAGTGTACTTTTTTTGTGCTTATCTTTCCTGAATCTACTGCCCGTTCATCGCATAGGCTGAACCCCAGTTCTAGTATTATGGGACAGAGAGAAAAAGTTCTTTCTCTCTCTCCCTCTTACCCACCTTCTAGGGATGTGCATACGGTTTGGCACAAGCCAAATTGGGCCTCTTCAGTCCATTTCTGCTGCTTCTTGAGGTGAAACGGGCTTCCCGCTGCAGTGATTGGAACTGAAGCTGGGCCAGAATGAGGCAAATTTTAGCCAGGGGCTCTCCAATTGCTGCTTTGTGGAAGGGCAAGGATGGGACCGCGATATGGCCATTCTCCCAACGCCATCAAGCTTCACTATGAAAAAAGCCTTAAACTGGTTTTCAGTCATAACTCACTAGCCTTTGCACCTATCCTTCTGAAACTTTGCAGGTTTCTTGCCTGGGGACACCTTTAGGATATGTGCTATTTTCATACAAAATGCCCCAAAAACCATGAGTGGGGGGAGGAAATCATTCCCACCCACAAACTGTAGCTCTCTCCTTCCGCATGCACCTAAACTTCTGAAACTTTGCATGTGTCTAACTTAGGGACACCTATAGGCTGTCTTGTTATTTTTGGAACAGTGGAAATCCCCTCCCCTTGCAGCTATCATTCTGAAATGTGGCAGGCTTGATCACCTCAGAATGGGTAAATCCCCCGGCAACTGCCATCCAGTTCTGCCAAGAAATTTAAAACATTATCAGTAGTTCCTTGAAAAAAACAACATGCCACCAAAATATAAAAGCGAGTAGCACAAAGCCCCGTGTACCTCTTTATCTGATGTTTGGCAGGCATAATCCCCTCCTAAGGAGCGACTATGTTTGCAAATTTCATCCACTTCTGACGAACAGGAAAAAATTATAGCTGTTTGTTTCCCATGATAGTCTATGGGAAGCACGAAGCCTTGGATTTCCGAATCTCTGCTTGGGTTAGGTACCTGAGTCAAAGCGGACGCCCTCCGAATCGCTTCAAGCAGAATTGGGCCGTTTCCCAAAGTGCCAAATTGGGGTCTGAGTCGAATTTGGAGGTTGGTGCACACCCTGCCACTTTCTCTCTCTCTCTCTCTCTCTCTCTCTCTCTCTCATATGTATAATTCTCTGACCTATTGCATCTCCCCACTCCTCAAAATGCTCCTGCCAGAAGAGCAGTGATGTTCAAGGCTGTGTTTTTTCAGTGTTTTAGCCCTCAGAAAACACAGCCTTGGCCGTACAATTCTGCTCCCAGAAATGGAGAATTGCCTGACCTGTACAATTTGAGTAAATTGGCATGATTTTGCCATTTTTGATACCTTGTTTAATGTTGGTTTTGTTGCTCATGGGAGGAACCAGAGCACTAACCTCCCAACTCATTGAAAATTTCATTTCATCCTCCTTTTGAGACCTCAGGAGGTTTTGCCCCTGCACTGTCGGGCAAAGAGGACTGGAAACTTTTTTTTAATGAAAGCAAGTGTCTCAAGAAACAGAATTCTGCACTTTTCCATGCTCCCATAGAATTTTGTAATAGTGCCAAAGCATAGTGCCAAAAAGCCCTCGCATTGGCCTCTTCTGCTTTCTGACACGCAGACAGAAGGCAGTATTGGGCATCTTCAGCTTTTCAGACACCCCCCCCCCCACACCTTCATCTCCAACATGGGACCCATCTTTAATTTGTAATGCTTTCTTTTCCTCTCTCAACTCTTCTCTCTCCTTCTGTTGCTTGCTGCCTCAGACAGCCTAGCCGGGACTCTAATGCCAGTTGCTAATGTGCAGCCTGTTTTTGCTGTGACAATCTGCAGCCAAGAAAAAAAGAGCTAGAAGACGACAACGGCAGCTCCACGGCTGTGACCCCAGTGTAGGTCAGGTTGCAGCACACTCGTTGAAGACCACTGTTGTAGAACGTGCTCTTCGTTTCCTTTAGGGTGAGAGTTCAGGCTGGCATCCTACACAAACTGCACACCCTAGAATACACCCCCCAATCCTCTGCAATGTTTTAGAAGTTCTTGGGAAGACAACTTGTGCATGGGATGGTGCATGGCTCAGTGGTAGAGTACCTGCTTTTGCTTGCAGAAGGTCCCAGATTCAACCCCAAAGGCATTTCCAGGCAGGGCCAGGAAAGAACGGAACGAGACGCACTGAGCAGCTGTTTTTGCATGCAGAAGGTCCCAGCTTCAATTCCTGGCATCTCCAGAGAGGGTCAGATAGCAGGTGATTGGGGGCGGGGCCCTGCCTGAAACCCTGGAGCACCGCTTCCAGTTCGCATCAACAGTGCTGAGCTTGACAGACCAGTGGCCCGGCCCATGGGAGAAGGCAGCTTGCAATGTCCCCTGAGGCAAGATGTTTGCAGACTATCGTCCCGGGTCATGGCATTTTAAGCACTTGCCTTGTGCTCACTCTCAACTCTCCTGTTTTTAGTCCTTTTTAAAGTAATTTGTTTTAATTATTTCAATTTAATTATCATTTGATGAAGGTCGGGATAAAAACATCTTCTAAATAAATGCAGATTGCACCACAGCACTGCTATCTTTTTAGGTGGTTTTTTTGAGAGAGCAGATGCAGCTTTTCTCACCCATGCCTGATATGTTGCACTTGGCATACAATGTCCTCTTCGCCTGTGGCTTACGCTGGCTCAGCTTGTCTGAGTGTGGAAAGCTAAGCAGGGTCAGGCCTGGTTATTACTGGGATGGGAGACCCCTCCTCTAGTTTCCTGCATTGAGCAGGGGGTTGGACTCTATGGCCTTGTAGGCTCCTTCCAACTCTATCTATGAAATTCAACCTAGGTATCACTTACTTTAAAAGATTTATATCTTGCTTTTCTGTCTGAGGTCTGAGACAGCTGGTGTTAATACTAAAGAAATAGCAACTAGAATTCAGAAAAATCAAACCTAAAAGAAACCTACAAATATAGCTCTAAAAAGCAGCAGCATCATGACGAAGAAAATTTCCCTAACCTTCCATAATGGAAATCTTTCCAAGACTTTGCTGACTGGAACACTTTCCCCTGGTGCCTAAAAGATAGGAAAGAAGGTGCCAGGTGAACATGTTTGAGGAGGGTGTCCACTCTTAGCGTGCCACAATAGACAAGGCACTATCTTGGGTACCCACCCACCTAACCTCTGAAGTTTTGGTGCCTGGAGCAGGGCTTCAGCTGAGGTTGACTCTATGAAAGGCAGGGAAGCCTGGTCACCTTCAGGAGAGAAATGCATGTAGTAGAAAGAATGGATGCATGTGTCCCTTTTTATCTCGGCAGGCAGCAGAAAGTGACGGAGACAGAAGAGGGCACGGTGCAGATCCAGGAAGGTGAGCACGCCCCCTGTCCCTCTCCCTTCTACTCCGGGGGACAGCCCTGGCTTCCTTCCCCCTGGAGAAGCTCAAAGTTCACTTTGCCCCCCGCCCCCCATTCAGTCCCTCTGGAGCAGCACTCTGGTGCCCGGGTGGGGAACACTGCTGCCTCGGCGGCACTGACGGCATGATGGGCGCCCCCTCCCTCCTCTTGCGGCATCTCTTTCTTCTTTCCTTAAGGTGCAGTGGCGACAGGTGAAGATCCCACCAGTGTGGCCATTGCTAGTATCCAGTCGGCCGCTACCTTTCCTGACCCCAACATCAAATATGTCTTCCGAACGGAGAATGGGGGTGCTCAGGTAAGACCCAGTGTGTTTCCTCTGCTGGTGGCTTCGTTGCCTTCCGCTTGGTGCATATATTAGCGTGTATATTCTTTCGCCTTGCCCCGCCCTCCCCCCAAACAGTTGTTTCTCATCATTTCTGTGGAAGATATTAAAGCACTGATGGGACTTGTGCCCTCTAGAGCAGGAGTGGGCAGAGGCCAGAACAGGATCTACTGATGAGATCTAGGGTTTCTGACTCCCAATTGTCTAGCAATAGCAGCAACTAAAAATAGTCCTGTTCCTCCCCCGCCCCCCCCCCTGAGTTAGAGGGGAAAAGAATGCTTCTGGGAAGACCAGGAGTGGATTTTTGTGTGAAAGCACTTGTGAGCTTGGTTCTGATACTAGACACAAATTCCTGGGCTGAGCAGGTGCTCAGCGGCCCCCTGGGCCTTCGCATCCACCTGCCCGTGCCACTATTTTGCACCTGGCCTCTGTTCGGTGGGCATCAAGGTTCTAGTAATAGATAACGTTGATCCCACAAGCCTGAAGTCTGCCCGCCCCTGCTCTAGAGGGCAGGGTGACCACTTCACCAGAAGTCCAGTGTGTCCAAAGGGTGGGGGACGATCCATTGCCTTGACTTGAGCTGCCTCCCTTGCCCCATCAAGCTGGGTCTGCTGGCCTTTTTATTGGCCTCCATTGCCCTTCACAGGCCTTAGCTGCCTCTTGTGTTAATTTTCCAGGGGTGTCCTGGAACTGCTTCCTGGAGAAGAGGCAAGGGGAAATGGTTTATGGGCGGCTGCTTGGGGTTGTTTCCAAAGAGTCTCTGAGGCCTTAATTCCTGCCTATTACATATTTCTACCCCACTCTTCCTTCAAGAAATGCAGGATGGCCTTGGCTGTTTCTTCTCCCCCACCCATTTTATCCTCACAATAACTGTGAGGTAAGTTAGGCCAACTGGCAGAGGCTGGCTCAGGCTCATGCAACGAGTGTTGTAGTTAAGCAGGGATTTGAACCTGAGTCATTCTACATCCAACACTCTAACCACGACACACTACACTGGCTCCCTTTGGTCTTTTCTTCAGCTGATGTACAGAGTGATACAGGTGGCCGAGGGGCAGCTGGACGGGCAGACGGAGGGCACTGGGGCCATCAGTGGCTATCCTGCAACACAGTCCATGACGCAGGTAGGTTCTTCCCAGCAAGCGTAAGGAGGGTGGTCACTGGAGGAGAAAGGCCATGTTGTCGGCATGCTGTGTGGAGCTGTCCTTCTCGGCTGCAGCATCAGTGCTGCTATTCTGACTGCAGCTGGATCCATGCAGGTTCCAGATGATGAAACAAGGGCCCTGGGGCTGGATATTCTGTGCACATGGACACCCCAATTCTGCAACTTGAATAAACTATTTGATCGGGTAACCTCCCTTGTGGACTGTGGGAATGCTGTGGACATTATATACCTGGACTTCAGCAAAGCTTTCGACAAAGTGCCTCATGATATCCTGATTAGTAAGCTAGCTAAGAGTGGGCTAGATGGAACAACTATCAGGTGGATCCACAATTGGCTAAAGAATCGGACTCAAAGAGTGCTTATCAATGGTTCCTTCTCAAACTGGGGAGAGGTAACGAGCGGGGTACCACAGGGCTCGGTCCTGGGCCCGGTGCTCTTCAACATTTTTATTAATGACTTGGATGAGGAGGTACAGGGAATGCTTATCAAATTTGCAGATGACGCAAAGTTGGGTGGAACAGCTAATACTCTGGAAGACAGAAACAAAATTCAAAGTGACCTCGATAGGCTGGAGCGCTGGGCCGAAAACAACAGAATGAAATTTAACAGGGATAAATGCCAAGTGCTGCACCTAGGGAGAGGAAACCAAATGCAGAGTTACAGAATGGGGGACACTTGGCTCAACAATACTACAAGTGAGAAGGATCTTGGAATTGTGGTAGATCACAAACTGAATATGAGCCAGCAATGCGACATGGCTGCAAAGAAGGCAAATGCAATTTTGGGCTGTATTAATAGAAGTATAGCTTCCAAATCGCGGGAAGTGATAATTCCCCTTTACTCGGCACTGGTTAGGCCTCATCTTGAGTACTGCGTCCAGTTCTGGGCACCTCACTTTAAGAAGGACATAGACAAACTGGAGAGGGTTCAGAGGAGGGCAACAAGGATGATAAAGGGACTGGAAACAAGGCCCTATGAGGAGAGACTGAAAGAACTGGGCATGTTTAGCCTTCAGAAGAGGAGACTGAGGGGAGATATGATCGCACTCTTCCAGTATTTGAAGGGATGTCACACAGAGGAGGGCAAAGATCTCTTCTCGTTCATCCCAGTTTGCAGGACACGGAATAATGGGCTCAAGTTACAGGAACCTAGATTCCACCTAAACATCAGGAAAAATTTCCTGACTGTCAGAGCAATAAGACAATGGAATCAACTACCTAGGGAGGTGGTGGGCTCTCCCAGTCTGGAGGCATTCAAGGTGCGGCTGGACAGACATCTGTCAGAGATGCTTTGACCTGGATTCCTGCATTGAGCAGGGGGTTGGACTCGATGGCCTTGTAGGCCCCTTCCAACTCTACTTTTCTATGATTCTATGATGTTAATTTTCACAGCACAGTGTGGCTTCTGCTAGCCAATGAGAAGATACAAAGAGGGATACAAGCTACTAGAAATCCTGCTCAGGCCTTCTCCCCCCTCCTTTGGTTCCCCATAGCCCATAAAACCTAGAACAAGGCTGGGCAACTTCAGAGGGTTGGGGGAGCTGCATTGGCCACCGGGGAACCCCTCTCTGCCACCGGGATCCCAGCAGTTCTGCTGGGAGGGCACACCTTGTTTCCCAGCAGAAATGGACTCCCCACAACCTGCCAGTCAGCCATTTCCCAGCAGAATCACTGAGATTGTGCGGAGCAGGGACCGGGGGGTGGGGGTGGGCGCACAAACAGACATGGTGAGCTATGTGTTGCCTTCCCCTGGGCTAGAAGCTTGTTTTCCAAAAGCAGGGTGCTGAATACCTAATTGTAATTGTCTCTGCTTTCATCCAAGGAGCCTGTAAGGGAATGATATGCACAGTCAAATGCATTATGGTGCTGTGGCTGGGCGAAGGGCTGTGTAGGAAGTGGGCAGAAGACTGGCGGTCCCGGTGCCATTAAATTCCAGAACTCTGGCTCCTCCAACACAATTGAAAGACAGTTGAAGAGAGGCGAAAGGAAGCCCTTCTTCACACAGCATGTCATTTATGGAATTTGCTGCACCAGAATGGTGTGACCTCTAGTTTAGATTACTTTAAAAGTGGCTTAGGGAAATTCATGAAGAACCAGAGCAATGAAATGCTGAAGAGTCATGTGGCTTTCATGTGGAACATTCCATCTTCAGAGGCGATATCCCTCTGGATAGCAGAAGTTGGGGGGGTGTGATGTGGAATGGCTCTATCTTTGATGCGCTTCTTGTAGGCTTCTCATTGGGGCATTGCTCTGATCCAGCACAGCTGTTCTTGCATCTTTGAGGGTAAAGAGAGAGACCTTCATATGATGACTCTGAACACACACGCCCCTGCAATCTTCCAAACTCCTTTGTTTCTTTTGTACTCATGTCTTGAGGCTCCAGAACAAAAGGAAAGTTCCCTTATCCTGACCCTGTCAAATAAATGGCAGCTGGTTGACAGTTGTTGGTGGCTGACAGGCCAGTGATAGAAAGAGTTTTATGTTTTAATTGTACAAATTTTAATGTTGTAAAGCCGCCTTGAGTCCCAGTACTGGGGACAAGGTGGGATATAAATAAATATAATAATAACAACAACAACAAGCTGCAGGGAGCTTGTTTTGCCCTTTCCTGCTGGGGGGAAAAAACATCTAAAAGAACCTTGTAACTAAGAACTGGTGCCTGAGTTTTGCTTTCTTCCTCCTCCCTGCCAATCCCTCTTCTTTTTGTGTCATGTCTTTTAGATTGTAAGCCTGAGGGCAGGGACTGTCTAATATTAATCTTTGTAAGCCGCTCTGGGAGCCTTTTCTGGCTGAAGAGCAGGGTAAAAATGCTGTAAATAAATAAATCTCCAGGTTGGGCTGGAAAAACTCCTGCCTGCAACCCTGGAGAGCCGTTGCTGCCGGTCAGTGTCAACAGCACTGGGCGAGATGGCCCCAGGGCCCCGCTCCACATAAGGCAGCTTCCGATGTTCCCAAGGGATAACTGGAGGGGGCCACCTTCCTTGTCTGACCCTGTCCCTCTGCCCTCCTCCCTCTCCTCAGGCTGTCATCCAGGGCGCGTTCACCAGCGAAGATGCCGTCGAGACGGAAGCGACAGCCACGGAGACCCACTACACATACTACCCTGCTGCCGCAGTGGCTGACACCAGCACGTCTGCTGCGTCAGGGACCACGGCCACAGCTGTGGTGACGACCCAGAACTCGGATGCCCTGCTGGGGCAAGCCACGCCCACTGGCACAGGTCAGTCGGGCTGGGCCACCTATGATGTTATTGGCCATAGGGGCTTCCCTTTGGTCTGGACCCAAGGCCGCCATCCCCTCCTCGGTGGCCTGCTGGAAAGTCTTAACTTTGCCTCTTCCCCTCTGAAATGGATGAGTGGGTGTTTACATCTCTGTGCCCACCATGAGCGTTCTGTGCCAAAGCAGGGGAATTTTTGCCACTGCGGTTATGCAGATAAATCAGATGGATGTTACTTCCTCCCTTGCATATAACATGGGTCGGCAGAGTTACGAGCTTAGGCTGCATGATTCTAAGGGGCATGTGATGGGCAGGCTGGACACAGACTCCTGGAGACGGGCGTTGTTGTTCCGACAGTTCAGGAAAACCTGTCTCAGATCACAGTGCAGAGAGTATGATAGTGCAATGCAGTCACCTTCCCACAGGGCAAACCACCTCGAGGTTCTATAGCATAGGTCCCCAACCTTTTTGGACCCATAGGCACATTTGGAAATCTGAGCAACTGCTGTGGGCACCACCACAAAATGCCTAATCCGGACATTGCTGCTTCAGCGTCTACCTGCCGCATCTGTGGATCTTGGGCTGCGTCTTATTCAGCAAAAACTAGTTACATGTCTATTGGACACTGCAACATCTCTTTAAGAAGGGATTGTCTAATTCAGCTAATCGCTGGTGGTGCAGTACAGCTAATGATTCTTTTAAACATATGCTGGGGCAACCTCCAGTAGTTTCTTCTTTTTGGGAGGAGGTTGTTACACATAAATTTTGTAATGGAACAGTCTTTAATATTCACTGATGTACACACTCTTAAATTACCTGCTTCATGGAAATGAGGAAATGGATTCTCTGCTCCCTTTTGACAGCTGAAAAACTGATATTACAAAATTGGAAGGATAAACGTCCCCTATAATGCTATGGATTGAGGACCTTACAACACTTTTGATAAACAGGTGGCATATAGATGCCAAGTTAAAATAGATACTTATATGGATATTTTGACTGCTTTTATTGAAGCCTATGTATAATTGCTAGAAAGTTCTATGCATTTCATTCAAAGATTAAAAAATGGAAAAAATTGGGTGCCCATGGGCACTGCCTTGTGGACCCCTGTTCTATAGGAATGTCATGTCTCCCCCCCCCCCCCCCGCAACCCTCTCTCTTGTTTTAAATCATCCAGGGCAATTTTTTGTCATGATGTCGCCGCAGGAGGTTCTGCAAAGTGGGACGCAGAGGTCCATTGCGCCCAGGACACACCCCTACTCACCGTGAGTGCTCTCCCCCCCCCCTTGCATGCTGGCCCCCCCGCTCCTGTGTCGGTGGTTGGTTTCTGCCTGCTCCCTTCCCGAGAGCTGGCCCAGGGGTGGTGGTGCTGCTGCTGCTCTTGAGGGGGCCGGCCTACCTGAATGTGTGCTGGTCTTCCCAACCTAGAAGCCGGGCTCCGGGGGTTTCCCTCCTTTCTCTTGAGGTCTGTGAATGGGACTGATCTGTCTGGTTTCCACTCTCCTCAGGAAGTCTGAAGCTCCACGAACGACTCGGGATGAGAAGCGCCGGGCACAGCACAATGAAGGTGAGGAGAAATGTTCTGCTAGCTGATGCCATCTTTGAATTGAGCAAATCTCTTCAGTGGGCTTGTGCAAGAAAGGGTTGTTTGGATTATGACTTGCGCCTTGTCCCTGCGAAGAGGGATCCACTTGCAGTATATGCCACAATTGCTGAAAATGCGTTTGAGGAGTCGGTCACCTGTCCCTTTTGGAATGCAAGTTCTTCCACCTGAGGCACAAATTCCTGTTTGGATTCTTTTAGCGTATCTCCCGTTAACATAAATTAACATAACAGAAACAAAATTTAGGCAAGAAAATGAACAATTCCTTGAGCAATTGACTCTGTGGTGGCGGGGCTAACTTTATTGCTGTCTTTGGAAACCCTCAAGGAAGCCTGCTTGGCACCTAGGGCCAGCCTCAAGGGTAGGCATGGTCAGGCACCTGCCGAGGGCAGCAGGGGCCCACTGACCAGAGCCCCTGGACTTGCTCCTCCTCTTCCCCACTGCAGCCTGCTTATTCACCTGCCTCACACTCCAGCCCAGGCACCGGGGGGGTGGTGAGAAGGAGCAGCAGCAGATGCCACGGCTGACTTGCTCCCTGGTTCTCTGCCTGCCAGGCAAGCAAGTGGCAGCCATGATATGAGAGAGGAGGAGGAGCCAGAGCCACTGGTGACCGTGGCCGTAAGAAGGTAGACTCGCTGAGGGGGGCCCCACTGAGGGTGTCCTGCTCAAGGGCTCTCCAAAACCTGGAGGCGGCACAGTCGGCACCAACACTTTTGGGTTGTTTAGGCCCCGGATTAGGATGACTCCTCTGCACAGCCTCCTTTCTCTGGGCTTCTGCCTTCGTAACCGCTTGACTCAGCTTTTCCTGCTGCGGTTGTTGATGCTGTTTCTGCTTCTATTTACTCTGGCTGCCTTTTCATCCCCTGCTTCTTCCAGGCAGCTTAGTGTGGCGCATGGAGCTCCTCCCTCTCCCCATTTTTATTTGCATTTGTTGACTTGACTTTATTTTATAGCCTCGTCGTAAATTCTTGTTGTAAACTGCCTTGAGCACATATGGCAAAAGGGTGGGGTGAATACATTTTAATTAAGTACGTGAAGTTCCCCATGATGGCTTGGCACACTGAGTGCCCACATGAAGCGTGGCCGGCTGTGGGATGCTGGAAGTTGTAGTCCAGCCCATTCGGAGAGGAGCAGGTTGGGGAAGGCTGCTCTCTGGGAGTCCCTCCCTGTGTGGGCTCTGTGGGCATAGTGGTGTTCCTCACTCCACGCCTCTTTCCTATCTGTTCCCACCCACTCTCTGCTTGAGAAATCCTTCTCTGGTCTCCATCCAGGCAAAGCAAGTCAGTTCCTCCAAATTCTCCATTTGCTCTGGGCCCGCCTCCATTGGTGCCCTCCTCCTTTCCTTTTTGTTTCTGAAGAGATTTTAGTGCAACAGTGCGCTGGGCCCTGTGCCAGCACGGAGCTGGATTTTAGCCTCTTAAGTAACTTGCTTAGAACAAAAAGCAAGCCCCATTGATTACTCTGCTTTTATTGCTGCTGTATTGCTCTTTGGTGTTTTCAGCTATGCTGTATTCCCTGTCTGTCACTTAACGTTTATATTATTGTTAGCAGCTTTGGTTACTTTTTGATGATAAAGCAGGATGTAAAAAAAGTAGTGGGCACTGCAGGAGGGGAAGTTGGACATCGCAGAGTAAGAGGCTCTGTGGAGGATCAAAGGAGGCTTTGAGGCAGCCTTCCCCAACCTGGTGCTGTCCAGATGTTCCGGGCTTCAATGTCTGTTGGCCCCAGTCAGCATGGCCAATGGTCAGTGATGATGGCAGTTGTAGTCAAAAACATCTGGAGGGCACCAAGTTGAAGAAGACTGCTTTGAGGGATTGCAAGGGGTGTGGCCTAATGGCTAGAAAGAAAGTAGAAGACAGTCCAGATGTGGAGTGTGGAAGGAAATTGGCAGTAGGGTGAATCCAGGCACCGCTTCTTTCTCACCCTCCTCTGTAACTGCACATTTTTAACAAATTAAAAATCCATCTTCTTGCTCCAAACTTCCTTAGATATGGTCGTCTGTCCTTAGATATTCTTGTCATCCCCTGCTGACTTCATCTCGTAACTGGCCCCATGTGTTCATTGAAAAGGGATACACAGATGGGAATTCCCCTGTCAGGACCCTCTAAGGCTATCGAGATGTCTTTGCATACATCAATATGCTTTCATTAACAGTGCACTCCCATACATGTCTACAGTACTTAGAAGTGAGTTCCATTGAATTAAATTGGGCTTGCCCCCAGCTAAGTGGGTATACGATTGCAGTCTAAGGTGCTTTTTAAAAAAAATTATGGTTTCTGAAACGTTTCCAACCCTGGTTGCCAATCTAGAAAAATTGGTAATACCTTAAAACTTGTCTGCACATGTTCTAGTGTTGATGTAAGTCATGATCATAAGGGGACATAGTGGCTGTGACTGGGGCACCAATCGCCTCTCTGAGCAGTAACAGAGTGGGGCAGGAGGTTGTGGGATGTCTGAGAGGAAGGAAGTCGCTCAGTTGGACCCTTCCCTGTTTTGCAGTGGAGCGCCGGCGTAGGGACAAGATCAACAATTGGATTGTGCAGCTGTCCAAGATCATCCCTGACTGTTCGATGGAGAACACAAAGTCTGGGCAGGTAAAGAGACCCAGGCCTGTTCTTGGGTCAGCGGCAGTCTCCCTGTTCAACCCCCACCCAGAGCTGGTTACAGGCTGCGGAGGGCCCCTGGTTGGTGCCAGCTGCAGGCTTACTTGGCCTGCTATTTCCCAAAATGCCCTGAAGTGGCCACCAGGTACGCCTGCAACCGAGGCAACAGAAGGGCTCAAACTGGCACTGGTGCTGGTGGCTGATTCCCAAACGTACCTGTGAGCAAATTCAGGAATCAAAATCTTGTCTCCAGAACTGTATTGTGCATATCAAGGAAATGTGGTTGTGTGGTGGGTGTGCTGCTGTTAGGCAATCTTGGTTTTGGGGGTGCAAAACAGGGCAGTCCACATGAGCACACTCATGTGACAGAGTGGTTCTTTTGTGATTGAACTTGCTTTCAGCCGTGGGGATGATTTAACCCAAAGTGTGGCTCTGGGAATCCCAGAGTTTTCCGCAGCATCCCTAGCTGCATAGTCGGCTGCCTTAGGAATCTCTGTGTCCCTGGAAACTGTTGCAGGTGGTGTTCCAGCACAGAGCTGTCTTAATTTGTTTCAGCACATGGCAGAAGATGTGCTGTCTTGACCATTTTCTAGCCATGAGGGGGGCACGGTGGTCTAAAGCACCTGCCCACAGAAGGGGAGAGTGCGCACACGCATTGCTGGGCAGGAGGGGGAGAAGGGGAAATAGCCGGGAAGATCCAGCTGTCCCACCAGGAGGCGAGCATGATCCTGTCCTCCCAAGGCTTCCTCCCTGGTCCCCAGCTCGGTCTCCTTCCTCCGCAGAGCAAAGGAGGGATCCTGTCCAAAGCTTGCGACTACATCCAGGAGCTGAGGCAGGGCAACATCCGTCTCTCCGAGGAGCTGCAAGGCCTTGAGCAGCTGCAGATGGACAATGAGGTTTTGCGGCAGCAGGTGAGCCTGGAGCCCCCCTGACACTGCTGGCCCAAAAGGGGACAGAGGGATCTATTGCCCCTTTAGTTTTAGCTGCGTATGCCCCTTGAATGCGTGGGACGGGGCCATTCTGGAACCGTCTCTAGGGGACTATGGATGAGATGGAGCTCCTCTGCCTTTGGAGGGCTCCTCCAGCGAGAGAATTCTGTGTTGCTTTTTCTGTTGCAATACTGCAGGCTGTGAAGAAGCTGCATATCCTGAAGTAGGTGTGTGTGTCCTGTGTAACTCCTAAAGGTTTCTGTGCCCCTTGCAAGTACTCACATGTCGGCTTGAGATCTGGAGTGCACCACTCCTAGCGCTGCGGCGGCGGCAGGGCCTGATCTTAATTGCTACAAAAGTTTGAAAAATAAAGGACTTTGCCGCTTCTTCCACAGCTAATGACTGACTTCGCATGACACGACAACCCATCGTAGGTGACAAGCCATGGTGGGTTGTCATGTCATGCGAACCTGAACAGTTTCCCACAGGGTGGTTTGTTCGTGGGCACAAGTCATGGGTTGTTGGACCCATGATGGGTTGTTGCGTCACCTGAACCTGGATAACCAACCCCATCATGGGTTGCGGGAAGTGGCTAACGAGCCGTTCAGCAGGAGTGGCAAAAAACCCTTACCGCTCTTGCTGAGCCCGCCCAGGCTACTGCCAGCCTCCCCATCAATGCTCAAGCGGCCCAGTGGAGGAACCATCACCACATCAGTGCCCCCCACTGAGCACCTACAATCTCAGGAAAGGGCGGAAAAGTGCGAGGAACCTGACAGGAGTCAGATCCAAAAAAACCCCAGAGGATCTTGCCGTGAAGGGGGATGATCTAGTGGCTACCCCCTTTCTCAAGCAAAGCTCACTTGTGGCTTTGGCTTTCTCTTGACAGCTCACCTTTTGACAAAGTGAAAAATAAAGCTCTTTATTGAAAAGTGATCACCGGGGGTGGGGAGGAAGGGTAAGGGGAGAAAAAAAAGCTGTGGCAAGCGCGAAAGGGCTCACGATTTCAGCGGGGGGTGAGGAGACAAGTCAGTCCTGCCTCGGGGTTCACTGGGATACTTGCGGTAGGACCGAGGGGGAAGCAGCAGGGAGACAATCCATCGTCTGTCAGGCACACCCTGGGTTGTTTTACAAACAGCCCACCCTGCATAGCTTCTTCGCAGGGTGGGTTGTTGTCACGTGCAGACCCACCCAATAGCTTCCTTGGAGGGGGGAAGAGCTCCTTGAGGGTGAGTGACCCACCGCAGGCCTGGCTGGGGGTTTTAGCCAAGTTTGGGGGCTCCCCTTCGCCTTCCTGCCTGTAGCTGTTCTCCGCTTCCCTCCTCCTCCCACAGGTTGAAGAACTGAAGAACAAGAACCTGATCTTGCGAGCGCAGCTGCGTCAGCACGGTGTGGAGGTCATCATCAAGGACACGCACTGACTGGCTGCGGTTCGGGAGGGCCCTGCTCAGGCCATTGCCCCGGCCATTGCCCCCCTCGGCACGGCAGAAGGCAGGGGTTCCCTGCCCCACAGGTGCTTCCAAGCCAGGCTTCGTCTCTGTTGTACAGAACCAGGAAGCAGCGCCGTGGGTCTGGGGCCAGGGGCTCAGCTCAGGACACTTGCCTCTGCCCAGCACTCCCTGCCGGTCCCGGCCTGGGCTTGCCCCTCCGAGCCGGACACTGCGCCTTGACAAAGTACTCTTTGTTTGTATAACCCTCATCCATTCCCCAGGTTGTGCCCTCCCTCCTGCCCCCGTTTTTTTTTCTCAGCAGCACCTCACATCTGTGTGCTCAGCACGCAATTTGGCGTGCATGCGCATGCATGCGATATTACATAGACACGTTGCACGTCCCTCACATTCCTTCCCCGCATCTCCCTGAAGCACTGCCTTGTGCCCAGGCAGTGGCTCCCGGAAAGCAGTAGAGCTGAGCTCTGTCCAGCCCCTGCCCTGTGGCTCCTCTTTCTCCCTCCCCCTCTTCCCCACCCACCAGTCTATGGCTCTCCAACCACCTGCCGCCTCCAGGCCTCTTCTCTCGGCTCCAGTAGGCTTGACCCTCTCCCCCCTTTTGCTCCTGGAGGATTGCAACCTGGCTCAGCTTCTTAGTTTCTGCCCTCAGCTGCAGGCCAAGCAGCTGTCCTTCCCTCGTAGAGCCTGGGCTGGCGGCTGGCGGCAAGAACAGCTCCGCCACGCCTTCCCCTCTTTGCTCTGCACCCCCTGAAGATAATTAACCTGCCCTTGAGCCATGGGAGCCCAGTGCCAAGGAGGGGTGGGGCCCAGAGCTACTGGTCAGGATGGTGGTTCATTCTCCCTTTTTTTTTTTTAAAAAAATGATAATCTCTGAATTTTAAAAAAAGGAAGGTAATTGAAAAGCAGCTTTGGGTGTTTTGTGTTCTGTTCTGTGGCTGCCAGCTAGCTGGGGCCGGCCTGTGGGCTGGCTCTAGCCCTCACATGTAACTTCAGGGAGAGCGTAGGGCCTCGGTCCTCTCGGGCAGCGTTGCCTCTGTTCCCCAGGAGACGTGGCAGCATTGTCAGAACATCACTCGAGAGATCCCCCGGGTTTTGTGGGGACATTGCCTTAAGGTTTCCTCTTGACACTGGGAGGGAACGAGCACTGGGGTGTGGCTTCTCAACTTCTGCTTGTTGACTGGAAAGGGGATCCCCGGTGAATTTCGCCCTCGGGACCCACATGGGGAGCTGCCGGATTCCAAGACCAACGGTTGCTCCACCTGGCTCCGTATTGTCTCTCTTAATGGGCAGTGGCTCTGTGGGGTTTCAGGCAGAGAAGGGACTTCCCCAGCCCTGTCTAGAGATGCTGCCTGGATTGATCACAGCACCTGCCTCACACCAGGCTTGTCCTCTGCCCCCTGACCTATGGCCCTTGTCTGCGCAAGGGAGCCCAAGAAGGATGTCATCACGTCCCCCCATATGCCGGAAAATGGTGGGGATGAGACTTCTAAGAGTAGAAAGTATTAACATGTATAATGTCACTTGTGTTTCTGTATCTGCACAGAAATTCACAGTGGTTTTGATTATTAATTTTTAAACTACTTACATCTGGCCTGCAAAGGTTTCCTTGTGAGGAGCCATTACCAGTAATGGCATGCTCTCGTAGAATAGAGTTGGAAGGGGCCTACAAGGCCATCGAGTCCAACCCCCTGCTCAATGAATGCAGAGTCCAAGTCAAAGCATCCCTGACAGATGGCTGTCCAGCTGCACCTTGAATGCCTCCAGTGTGGGAGAGCCCACGACCTCTCTAGATGCTCTCCCCTTCTGCGTGTACACCAACCTTCTCAAATTTTGCAGATGTATTGAGCAAATGGCCAAGCACCCCATGTTAATTCCAAGTGCAAGATCCTGGACTATTTATTATTAAAGCACAGAGCTTCCCCCATAGCCCCAAGCATGTCAGGTCTCCAGCATAGGGCTGTCCACAGAACAAATTCCAACCCCCACAGTTTGTCCCCTTTCAAACACAGCCCCCCCACTCAATAAACAGCGTTATCTAGACCAGGAATCCTGTGGGCTTGGGGAAAGGATGCTTCTCTTCACTGCTGGATGAGGACCCCTGCTGTTCAGAGAGGCTGCTGCTTCTCCACCTCCCCTGGTGTGCTGGTCCAGGTTGTCTTAGTCCTGCTGGAAGAGTGGCCTGGCTCATGTTTCCAGGCTGGGTTCTCCATTCACGATGGGCGTAGGTGGTGTTGGGCGTGGAGCTGGTGAAGATCCAGAGGGGCTTGGTGACAGGACTGGCCATAGAGATGTCTCCAGGGGGACTCTTTGCGACTATCAGGTGCCCCAGAGAGAAGCTGTCCGTTCTGGGGAGCAACAGCCAAGGTTTAGAGTGCCGTGGTCGGCCTAGACCACATGAAAGGACAGCGTATTCCCCTTGGCCCAAATTCATTTTGTCCACTAGAAGAGTTGGATGATGTGAGCCTTCACTTACTGGCCTTTAGTTTGTGGAACATGACTTTATTTTGAGAAGCTGGAACAAGTAGATGTGGGGGCTGCATCTAGAAAGGCCTAAAACAGGTGCACAGGCTGCAGGTGCGAGTGGCATAGCCCCTGTGCTTTCTCCTGCCATTGGTTGGTGTTGCTGCTTCAGCTAATAGTGGTGCAGAAGCAGCAATGCCCATTGGGGTCAGTGAGGCACTGAGAGGAGGCTTCAGCCTCCCTTAGCAGTGTGTGCGCATGCCCAGGCTGCCCTCAGCCCCTTGGTACTGCCCAGTGCCCTCCAGGCCAAAAACATTGTGCACCCCTGCCCTACAGGGTCTAAAATCAAGACCACTCTGAAATGATCAGGTATCTAAAGTTCAAGCATTCTGCTTTTCTCCTCTAGAAAAAGATCTGTAATGGAGCCATTGTATTGGGCAGCAGAGGGATGATCTATGGTGGAGGAACAGCCAGGGTAAAAGGCGGGGGTACCCTTTCTCTTGGGCTGGTTTTCTCCTTCCTTTCCTGCACCATTGGGTTGAAGGGCGGGACGGATGTTCTACCAACTCCAGGGCTGCCACCAGTTTTCTCCCCCCCCCCCCATGCTGTAGGCATGTCCCCAAAATGTGTGGGCTTTGGATCCAGTGGTTCCAGAGCCGCCCACCTCATACCCTTTTCAGTTCGTACCACTGGCAGCGGAACAGAGCTTTCCAACACCACAACGAGGATGCCCCTGGAGGGTGGACCTCAGCCACTCGCCCCAGGAGCTGAGGACTACACTGCGCGTGGTTGTGGTTAATCTGCTCTGCTCGCTTGTAGCCGCTCAGATTTTGCAAAGGTTTATCTTTGCTAACCCTTGCTGAATCCTTTGCTTTAGCAAGTGGGCTCTTGGAAAGTTACCCCTTGGCTGTTGGCTTCAGTAGCATTATAACTTATTTCTAAAATGACCGCAACAAAGCTTAAGAGGTGAGAGGCCAGGGCAGAAGGCGTTAACCTGCTCAAGGGGAAGAAGCGTTGGACCTGCTTTAGCATAGGAACCCAAAGTGGCGTGCTGTTTGCCCTCCTGCCCAGTACCTCCTTTTGCTACGCGAGTCGTCCTCTTCCGTCCACTTGTCCACGCTGTGGTGGTGCAGCCACAACACCAGTGCAAAGAGTACAAGCAGCACCAGGCCCATGCTGAGCATGAGGGTGATTCCCACCACGAGGGAGGAGGTGTGATGTGGGGCTGGAACACAGCGACAAAACGAGATTAGAGGAGTGGCGTTTAGAGCCATTGTGTGACTCCTGCCGCCTGTTTTCACTCTAGCGACAGCCAAGTCTAGGAAGCTGCCCAGATCTCAAGGAGGACGGCAGAGTTGAATGGTGCATAGAAGAGGGAATTTGGAGTGGCCCATGATTTCAGGGGCCTAGATCAGGATAGCTAGCAAGGGAGAGTTTCATTCGATAGCCCCCACACACCCTTGCTAGGATGGCTAGAAACACTTCAGGGGGTTCAGAGCACTTCTATATCTATTACCTAGTTAGAAAACCTCACAGTCAATCAGTATTGCCACCCTGTATTGCAGATACAAGGCTGGGAAATTGAGGCTTGCCTAAGGCAGTTATGAAATTTGAACTGAAGATTTCCTGATTCATACCTCAGTCTCTTAGCTGTAGTGCCAGATATTAGTAGGCCCAGATGCAGAGGAGGAGGTAGGGATTTTGCCTGGTGCAGCTTTTCCAACCCCTCTTAAACTGCCCAAATGCCGCCTTCTCCACATCTAAGGTAGGCTGGGGGTTTTTTTGGTAACTGGTAAAGCTGAACAATTCCAAGCCAATGACTGATCTTTTACAAAGTGAGGTACCCTGTCTTAGTGGCTGCGTGGAAGCTAGCCCCGCCTGCCTAGCAGTGGAGATTCAGGGCTAAGGGAAAGGCTCTTTTCACAAGTGCAGAGGCACTTCCTATTTCCAGGTCTGAACTTCTAGCAGTGGGTGGGAAAGTCGCCCTTGGCGCAGTCTTGGAAATGTAAGCTCTGGCTCTTGACAGATCATCTAATGGCACCTTAATGGTGCTGAGGCAGCTGCTGAGGCTGTGAAGGCTGGGTTATAAATACTGAATATAAAACAACTCCCAAGTACATCGCTGAATGAGGGTGGCCTTCCCCAACTGGTTGCCCTCCAGATGTGTGCGACTGCAATTCCCATCATTCTCAGTTTGTATGGCCATGGTGGCTGGGCATGACGGTCCAACACATCTGGACGGCATCCAGTTGGGGGAAGCTGAACAGGCTCTCTGAAAGACCTGGTACTTTTACACCTCATGGCTTAGTGTATATGTCTATTTAGGTAGCCAGAGAAGGCTCTGCCGGTAGACATTTAGTGACCAGTGCATTCAAAATCATTCTTGTACAGACTGGGCCACTTCTGTTCTGTGTACAATAAGTACACAGGCTCTGCCCTATCCCTGCAGTGCAAAGTGGTACAGTACCAATTCAGCGTTATCATGTGAATATATAAAGGTGCAGAGTGTTCTGTGAATCGAATCAGTTTAGATGCAAATATTCCACCCTTAAAGGCAGCCTAAAAAACCCTCTTAAGCAAAAAGATAAAATAAATAGGCAGGAACCTCCCCCCAGCCAGCCCCCAGCGATACTCACTGATGTGGACTCGCAGCTCCAGGGCACAGGAGAGAGAGCCCAGCATGTTGGAGGCTGTGCAGCGGTACAGGCCAGAGGCGCCCGCGGTCAGGTTGTGCAAGGTCAGAAGGGTGCGGCGGTCATCTGCCCAGGCGGGGATTGCAGTGGGCACAAGCCAAAGCAGAAAGCGGAAGTTAGGTAGGTACGAGGGCACATATTTTCTCTCCCTGTCCTATCACAATCTTCCAAGTACACTCACTGACACTGGAAACAGAGCTTGAAGGTAACACCAGAGGTCATCTAGTCGTCCAACCCCTGCTAATGCAGGAAACCGTTACAAGAAAGCATTGCATTTTTAGTGGCTGCCCTACAACTGTGTCTTGGGAAATTCTCCAGAATGAGCCAGAACACTCACCAGAGATGGCATACGGTGCATTTATCCATGTGCAAAGGCACATTAACTCAATACTAGGTGTGCATATGTGCGTGGGGGAGGGAGTAAACTACAAGGGGGTGCTTTCCTTCATGTTCTCCCTGCTTGAAAGGTTTCCAGGGGCATTTGAGTGGCCCTTATGGGAAAGCTGCTGTTGAAGGGTTAAAGCCACCCAAACTCCTGATCCAGATGGGCGCGTGTGTGTGTGCGTGCGTGCGCGCGCACCTGCTGTTTCCTCCTTTTAAAAACTCATTCATGCAATTGCTACTCATGGGACTAACATCACATTTAAGTTGGTCTTTACTCCAACACCCATCTCAGACTAAATATTGCTTCTCCCCAGTCCTTGTTACCTTCATAGCTCATCACCAACGGCTGCATATCAGGTGGGATCTTCTCCCAAGTGAAAGTGGGTATAGGGATCCCCTCATCTACGGTGCACGTGAATTGGAGGTTGCCCCCTTCTTCCCTGTCACCCTCGCTGGAGCACCTTGGACTAGACGGTGGTACTGTGGGACAGAGAGTAACAAGTCCAATCCAGATGGACCACTGCCACTTCCTGCCCCCACAAATATAAAATCACTTCCCAAGCTCCTGCTTCTTGGGCAGTGTTTATTGGTAATTTAAGTAACACAAGCTTTGTAAGAGCTGAGCTGCCAGGTCAAAACAGTCCTTTGCAAGAGCTCATTGCACCCTCTGCAGGTACCTTAACTTACAAATGAGCAGGTAGGAAGAAAGATTTACAGCTAAACATTGAGTCACACAAAAGCAAATCCTACTGCATTCATGAGACTTAAATTACTTCTGAGTCCATAGGCTTGCAGGTTTAGATCTGTTTTGAAAATCTTTTATGTTATGGGGAAAATCTGAATGGATTTTTGTTTTTAGGGTGGAACTATGGGTTGCCTCAGCAAATGCCTGTTTCCACCCCATATCTGCTAAGATAATGCTGTAGAAGAGCAATTGCGGGGGGGGGGGGGGGGAGAGAATCAGCAGGAGGGAGGCATATTTAACCCCTCCCACATCTGTCAATTCTTTCCTGTGGTCCCTTAGTCCGGCCCAAGCTAGACTTCTCCTTGGCCGGCTTAAAACGTCTGAAAGGGAACATTTGCAAGGAAGAGTAGGGGAGAGAGGGAGGACTAAGTAGCAGCCCTCCTCCTTTCCATCATTTCACAGATGAAAACAGGGAGATGCTTGTAACACTGTTAAGACCGGGTTCACATGTCACAATAACTCACCATTGTTTTTAAATCCTTGGTTGTGAGCAAAGCAGGAACACGTGTCCTGGTTCTCTCTCCCTGATTGCTCCTGCTGCAGCCAGGCAGAGCTAAACTACCCAGGGATACTCCAACCCGGGGTTGTTGATTGTGACACATGAACTGGGTATTCTGGATGGTTGTGGAAGCCCTAGGTGAGCTCTGCTACTTGCACTGTTATGAACCTTTCACTGCTTGGCTGTGTGCTGCCTCCATTTTCTCTTCACTGATTTAAAAGGCATTTTCGGTAAAAAGATGCTAGGAAAAAGCAACAACGTTGTGCTACAGTATGTTGTCAGCAGTTCAAAATATCCCTCGGCTGCGGCGGGATGTGTGAAATAGCAGGCTTTGTGCTAGGCGGGGCCTTAGTGCACGCATGTGTGCACACTGATGTGCATGTGCTCTAGTAACAAGATGCGTCCATTCCCTCCTCTGAGATTTAACTCCTGGAAACCCTGGAGAAGGTGCTGAACCTTGGAGCATGACAGCTCAAGCATGTCACACCAGCAAAATGCTAGCAAGGCACCCCCAGAAGGCAAAAATTGGGACAAAAGAGTCCAGGGTAGCGGTGCTATCAGAAAACAGGCTGTCTCCAGTAAATATGGACAGCTGTAGCACATACCTCCTCCTGCCACCCATACCCTGCTCCTTACCCTTGTTTAGCATTCAGTGGGAAACGTGGCGGTGGGTCCCTTGTGCTTTCTGCTCACTTTCATAATATAAGAGTCCTTGAATTTATTGAGCTGAGATCAGAGTCAGGGTGCCAGTGCAAGCGCTGGCTATCATCCCATGCTCACATACGTGGTGCTTTTCCACATCTGAGGAAAGGGTCGAGCATAGCCCTGAGCTGAGGACCCAGTGGGGATGCGACCGTACCAAACACAGTGAGCTGGATGACCCCGATGTTCGGCACAGCAGCATCCGGCGGGTTCATCACGCTGCATTGGTAAGTGCCGCTGTCCGAGCTGCGCGTGTCGTTCAGGATGATGCTGGCACTCTTGGTCGGCGAGAAAGCAAAGCCCGCCCGCCCGGCATAGTGGGAGACGCTCTCCACCACCTCGCCCTGCTCATAAGCAAGTACCTGCGGAGCAGAGGAAGCCCCAGTGAGACGGCCAAGGCCAGCGGTGCCCAGAGAATGAGCCAAGGGAAGAGGAAGGGGCAGGCAGGGGTCACTCAAGCAGGGCCAGGGCGCCCCCTCAACTCTTGGACACCCATTTGGGAGAGAGATTTCCCATTCATCCAGCCTCTGGACACGTTTGAACCAGGATGCAATCTTCAGCAATAGATGAAGGGGCTGTGCTTTTTAGTCTTATCAGTCGGTGAGAGCTAGAGATGGATCTGGCTGGTGGATCGCCCAGCCCTCACCCCACCCACAGCTAGGCATGTCAGAGAAATCCACAACAGATTCCAATGAGTTCAGACTTCTACGAATCCGGCCTGTGGATTCCACAGCAGACCGGCTTTTTCCAAATCGCATGGATTGCGTGGACTTGCGGACCATCGCTTTACCTTTGGGGAGGGATTTGTGCAAATTTGCACTTGTGCTAATGTGCACTTGTGCAAGTGGAACAAAATTCTTGCACATCATCATCATCATCCAGTTCCATCAATGAGTGGACAACAGAACGGAAGACGCCTGACAAACCTTGAAATGCAGATGGAAGATGGAACAGATATAACAAGATCTGCCCATCTTTACCCACCCAGCCAGCCCCCAAATCTATACTGGGTGGACTCCAGTAACTGGCTGAGGCCTGCACCTCCTTGGGAACCTGCAGGACAGGTGTTAATGTGTCTGAGCAAAATCCTTTTGTTAGGAAGAGCACTTCTTAATGGCCCAGGAAACTAATGGGTAGGAAATGACTGGAGATCTCTTTCTCTCTCCTGGTTTGTGCTGGGGGGGGGGGGGGGAGATGACAAAAATAGGCAGCTTGGAGACAGAGAGGTAGCGGAAGGCTGGGAGCAGGGTGCACCCTGGTGCCTCTCTTTGGAGGTCTGATGTGGGGGAGTGGATCCACGGCCTGGTCGGAATGCCAGGGCTGCTTGCCTCCCCCATGCTCTGCTTTGCAGACTTGTAAATAAACCAAAGATTTCAAAACCACCCTAAGGCTCCAGCGCTTCCTCCTCCTGGGTAGCGCTGGCCCTGAAACTTCTCACCACTTGAGGAAGCGGGGGGGGGGGGGAGTGTGACACAAGGAATCTGCTTAGATAGGGAGCGGTATACAAATACTGTAAATAAAAATAATAATAATTGACTCGCTGCCCCTTTCTCCGGGTGACTCTGTGGGAGCTGGGACATTCCCTGCCATTTAAGCTACATTTATTGAGTCATATCACGTCTTCCCACTTTTTCACCAGGAACCCAAGGCCCCATACAGAGCTTCCAGTCCCGCATCTTATCCTCCCAACAACCCTGTGGGGTAGGTCAGGCTGAGAGAAGGTGATTGACCCAAGAGACCCAGTGAGCATCATTGCTGAGCAGGGAATTGCACCCAGGTTTCCCGTCTTAGTTTGACATGCTAGCTCAGGGCTGGGGAACTTGTGACCCCCTCATCATCCTTGGCAATGCTGACTGGGGCTGATGGGAGTTGGAGTCCAGCAGCATCTGGAGGGGGGTCACGGGTTTCTCATCCCTGCTCTAACCACTAAGCCTTTCCCTACCTCACTGCCTCTCCTCCTGCATCATGGGAAATAGAGTTCCCATATTCCAGGAAGCCCCAATTTGGCCCAAGGAAACTTTGTGGCCAGTGGGAACTTAGGGCCTGCTACCTCTCAGCTTGTTTTGAAATAAAACATTAAAGGTGCTAGTCCTCAGTTTCAGGGAGGCACCAGGTAACGGGGAAAACAAAAACTGGCAGCTTGCACTCATGGGAACATAGGAAACTGCCTTATACTGAGTCAGGCCATTGGTCCATCTAGCCCTGTATTGTCGACACTGACTGGCAGCAACGGCTCTCCAGGGTTTCAGGCAGGATTCTTTCTAAGCCCTACCTGGAGGCTGGGGATCGAACCTGGGGCCTTCTGCATGCGAAGCCTGTGCTCCGTCACACTGAGCTCTGGTCCCTCCCTACAGCACCTGTTATGCCAAGGCAGTCACCCCTCCAAGTACTAACCAGGCCGGCCCTGCTTAGCTTCCGAGATCAGAGGAGATCAGGCAGTTCAGGGCTGTTCAGATGTGGTTCACTCACTTGCTGCGGGTGGCTGGGCTCGGAGGACGGGGTGACGGTCCAGATGATGTTGAGGCGGCTCAAGGGTGCTGTTGTGCAGAAGGAGCAGGGCAGAAGGGCGCTCCCTCCCCGCACCACCTGGATGCTGTCAGCCACCACCGACACCTTCACGGCCCCTGAGCCTGGAAGAGGGAGAGTGACGGGCGCCAGGGATGCCCGGCTAGCAGTGTGCCCCCCGCCCTCCCCCCACCCCAGTGCCTGCTGGCCGCTCAGTCGCCCAGTCACAGTTTTCTCCGCAATGGGGGGGAGCTGTGCTGTAGTTCTATTTAATTTATTTACGTTATTTCATACCTATAAATCAGCATGATGTGCACATTTCATGTAAATCTGCGTCTGTCCTCTCTTTTGGTGAACATTTATGTGGTCACCTTACCCTTGCCTATAACAGGAGTGGGCAGAAGCTACACCACGATCCCCAGCTGGGCTACTGGCCAACGGCTGAGGGACTATTTCATGTCTGCTGGTTGCTTGGGGCCCTTGCAAAAAAAACAGGGAGACCTTGTTCTGACCCTCGAAGGCCACGCCATGCATTTCTGAATCACATCAGTCATGCTTTAACTGTTATGAGATCCTGAGTTTGCACCACTCTCGCTTTGTAAATGTACTTTTCTTGTCTTTTTGCTAGAGGTTCATTCCCTTCCTGTCCAATAGTCATTAGTTCTGCTCTGTCATGAAGATGTATTTATTGGTGATGAGTCCAACTCCTATGGATGGCTGAGGTGCCCGGTGCACATGCAGCTCTTGGCCAAGGGTTTAATGTGGCCCGCAGTGCCATCCAGACTGTGTGTGTGTGTGTGTGTGTGTGTGTGAGAGAGAGAGAGAGAGAGAGAGAGAGAGAGAGACTAGGTTCATGCCACATGACAAGCCCCCCTGGCTTATAAGTCGGGGGGCTTGTTGTGCTGTGTGAACCTGCCATGGCTTATTTGGGGTGGCTTATAAGCCCAGCTACAGAGCTGCTTGGCAAGAGTGGCAAAATCCCCTTGCCACTCTTGCCAAGTGGCTCCGGGTGAGTGCCAATGATAGCCGCCCCAAAGTGCCCGAGCCGCACTTGGTGGAGGCTGTCATCAGGTTCCCCGATCCCCACTACTGCCACAAGCCCCATTCAGGCTTGAGGAGGCAGCACACGGCAGAGACCACCGCTGCTGGAGGGAGTGCGGAGGGAGGGAGGTAAAGAAGGCATGGGGTGGCACAGAGAGAAACTGCTCTGCAATGCTGCAAGCTCCCCCCCCCCCTTTGGCTCTGATTCTGCCCACGGTTGGCTGCCGTGACCCTGATCAACTTTTCCCGTGGGTCAACAGCAAAGGAGAGTTGGGGGTTGAATGAGCAATGGCAGTCTCTAACTCAGATCTTGTCCTGTTAACTCTTTCTCCAAAAGCCTGTGTGCTGAGCAACCGGGCCTTTTGCTGGGGAGGGAGGGAGGGAGAGAGAGACTGTTCTGAACAATGAGGCTGTGTCCCCTGCTATGGAGGGACTGTTTTGCTCCCCGCCCCCCAGGTGAAGCACAGCACAAAGGCATTGCATTGAATGGGAACAGTCGCTCTGGTGAATTCCCATGCCAGATAATTAATTGAAGCACTTGGAGCGGTGACATCTCCTCAAGGTAATTGGAGATAATTGAGGAGGACCCAGTGGTGTTCCATGTTTGAGAGTTGGTGGCGATGGTGGGGTGGCCCTGTTCTTGGTGCCGAGGCTGCAGGCAGAATCTCCGTCTCTGCTCAGCCAGTTAGTCCAAAGAGCAACTGGTGCTTCTCGCCTGGGGCAGCTTTCTCCCACCTTTCTAGCACAGAATTACAGGGGCGCAATCTGATCCTACGTGTTTACTCATAAGGGAGAACTACTGAGTTCAACGGGAAATCAGCCATGGGGGCTATAAGAATGAAACGCCTTTGCTGCATTAGCCAGAAGTGTCCTTCTAGACCAGTATCCTGCTGGCTGGGGATAATGCAAGCTGTGGTCCAACACATCTGGCGGGTACCAGGTTGGGGAAGGCTGCTATAGACCCATCCTCCATGAATTGCTATTTATTTATATATTATATTTTTAGTCCACCCAACAACAAGCATTCTCTGGGTGGATTAGAGACAGTTAAAATAATAAAATACAATATAAAATGAGAAACAGCACAGGATCAGATAAGTACAGGCAGTCCCTGAGTTAAGAATGTCTGACTTACAGACAACCCATACTTAAGAACAGACTTCTGGGTTCCCCGGGACTACGACATTTACGTAGAGTACATAGCGTAATATACTACACAATTTGCGTAAATGCCGATTTTAACATATAGAATGCTATGATGTTCCGACTTACATACAAATTCGACTTAAAGACATTCTTAAGAATGGAATAGGGACTGCCTGTATAAGCAAATTTAAGAAAAGCCATGAAAAGTTCTATAAACCAAGTCTCTAAAATACCAGGGGGGGGGGAGCTGTGTTCACCTGGTGCCAAAAAGGTAACAATGTAGGTAACAATGACCTTTGGTGCGGTCATTCCATAATTGGGGGGCCACCACTGAGAAGGCCCCCCCTCTTGTAGGCACCCACCTAACTTCCTTTGGCTTCTGAAGATGACCTAAGGGTCCAAGCAGGTACATATGGGGGGAGACGTTCCTTCAGATACTTTCTAAGAGCACTCTAAGCTACTGGTGGCCTCCCTATGCATCTTCTGGCCCTGAGTTCCTAGCGTATGAAGAAGTGCTTTCTTTTCTCTGTCCTGAATTGCCCATTGATCCAGTTCAGCCCTCTTGAATCCTGAGCGAGACCCATCCCTTGTCTAATTGCCACCCCAGACCTAGTGTTTGCGCAGTCACTTAGATGGCATCACCTCCCTTGGGGCGAAGTGGAAGATATTCCTTAGATAGAGGAACTGTCACATACACCCCCACTGCAGTTCCCCCACAGGGACCCGGCACAGTGGCAGCCGATGGGATTTCTAACCCTTTCCCTGTATGCTCTTTCCCCAGTAAAAACGATGCCCCACTCCAGCTGCTGGTAGTCATGGGGGGCTCTTCCCCCACCCACAGCTAATAACAGCATGGGGAGCACAGTTTCCATGGAGTCAAAGCCAAAGTCCCCCTTCCCTCAACACGGTGACCCTGATCCAAAGTCCCCCTGCCCCTTGCTTAAAATGTGACATCCAGAGGTCCGATCAGGCCTGCCTAGGTCCTGTCATCCCAGTCCCACTTCCCACCCCCAAGTGAAACATGCAGACAGGCCGACAGACCAGGAGCAAAAGAGAGTCCCAAGTCCAAGGGAAGAGGGGCTAAGCCTCCCTTCTTCCCGTCTCAATGGGTTGTGCCCCCTTTGCTTGGCTCTCCCATCGAAGCCCTTTCCGTTCACTCCTCCCTCCAGTTTTCCTCCTCTGCTCCATCCTTGTCCCCTGGTGGTACCTGTCACACAGCCAAGGAGCATCCACAAGACCCCAGGGAGAGTGGTGGGCCGGTGCAGGCGTCTCCCCTTCATTGCAGGGCTCATGGCTGAGCAGTGGTCTGCTCCACCCGCCAGCACATCCATGAGGTGCCTTTCTCCCCTCCCCTCCCCCTCCCCCTCCCCTCCCGCCTCCTCTGAATTCTTCATTTCTCTCCCTCCTCTTCATTCACCCACTTCTGTCTGGCAGGAGGCACAAGTCCTTGTTAGGCGTCTCCCTCAGCCGTCTCTTCCATTGCTGGATATTTAGACTGTAAGCTCTCTGGGGCAGGGACCCATCCCTTTGCTTAGGTTACTATGTGAAGCGAGTGTGTGCATTCCCAATAGCAGCACTGCGACAACAGCAACGGATAACACTTTCAGATGGAGAGGAAGATGGTCTGCGGCAAAAACAACCAAGACTTTTGTGACACCTGAAAGGCTAACCATTTTTTTTGGAAGCGCCTGAAGGACTGGCACCTTTATTATAGCATACACTGTCTAAAAAGGATCATCTGAGATTATAAACTATATAAAATGCCAATTTGAGGTTACACTAGGAACTGGGCTCTACTCTCCCAAACCTTCTGCTACAATGTATCTGTTACAGAGTTGTTGTTGTTTTAATTTATTATTAAAAGCAGGTTGATAAAGCTGGGGTTGCTGGCTCCGGCCCTTGAGCAAGCTCCTGTATTTGCTGCAATCCTGTGCCTATTTACTTGGGAGTAGTTCCATTGAAATACATTGCATCAAAGAGAGCATTTTCCCTGGCTGCAACTTTTCACCTTACAGTTAAAGGAGAAGCTGAAGCTGTTGGATTTCCCCCTTCTACACAATGTTTCCTTGCTCTTTAAGCTCACTCAGATAATACCCAATGACACTTTTTTTAAGAATATGCAGGACTCAAAAATACAAACCAAATAAGATGTATTACTTGTTTCTCACAGCAGTGCCAAGTTCTCAGACTATTTTTCCTTTCTTTTTCTTTCTTTCTTTCTTTCTTTCATAACGGTCCGGAAACTTCAGCTGATCCAAAATAGGGCAGCAAGATTATTAACCGGGACTGGCCGACGAGAACATATTATGCCAGTGCTTTCTCATCTGCACTGGCTGCCAGTCTGTTTCCGGGCCCAATTCAAAGTGCTGGTGCTAACATTTAAAGCCATAAACGGCTTGGGGCCAGGGTATCTGAAGGATCGTCTCCTCCCATATGTACCTGCCCGGACACTAAGATCTTCCTCAGCGGTCCTTCTCCGAGAGCCCCTGCCAAAGGAAGTGAGGCAGGTGGCTACTAGGAGAAGGGCCTTTTCTGCTGTGGCACCCCAGTTATGGAATGAGCTCCCCAAAGAGGTTCGCCTGGCGCCTACTTTGTATTCTTTCCGGCGCCAGGTGAAGACCTTTCTGTTCTCCCAGGCATTTTAATCATTTTAATCATTTTAATCTTCTTGTAATTGTTTTTAATTCCATTATTGTAACTGCTGCTGCTAGCTCTGCTGTTTGTTTTTAATCTGTGTTTTTAAATTTTATATTTTATATTGTATTTTATGATGTTAACTGTTGTAAACCGCCCAGAGAGCTTCGACTATTGGGCAGAGTGGAAGACCGACAATCTGGTCTTCTGCGTGGGTTCAATGCTAAGGGGGTAGCGAGTCCTGGGGCGGCCTTCTCCGAGATCCCCAGCGACTATCACCCTTAGCCCAGAACAAAGGGATAACTTATAGCCACAGAAGTATCTTTTAGAAAACAAGTTTATTTACAACATTACCTTCACAAACCCAGACACACACCAGCAATACAGCTTATCAGTACGGTACAAAGTAGCAAGCAAGAAGTCTTAAGGACACCGTGATTTCAGGGCTCTCAGCTAGTTAATTCAGCTCGGGTCCCGGCAGAGGCCCGGTCAACCGCACGCTGCTAGCTGGGTTCCCGGCGGAGGCCCGGTCTACCCAAGCAGCTAGCTGGGTTCCTGGCGGAGGCCCGGTCTACCCAAGCGGCTAGCTGGGTTCCCGGCGGAGACCCCGTCTACCCAAGCGGCTTGTGAGTGATTTCAGCTTGGTTTCCCGGGGGTCCGGTCAACCCAAGCGACCAGTGATTTCAGCTAGCTGGAGCGTGCCGGGTGTGGCTACCCGGGGTTGCCGATCCTTCGTTCTCTTACCCCAGGCATGGGGCAAGATTGTTGATCAGGTCCAACAACCCAGTTCCCTTGCGCAGGGTGTTTTATACCTTGGTGTTTCAGGTAGCCCCTCCCTCCGTGATCAGGTGGGCTGACACCCTCCCTGAAGGGCGGCCTTTTGGGTCAGGTGGGGTGACGCCCTCCCCCCGTGGGGTGGGGTCCCTTTGAAGCCACTTGCTTAATGGTCCCATCCTATGGTGTTGAGTGGCCATTTCTTAGGGGTGCCGAAGTGTCTGCTCTGGAGAGGTATTCAAGTCTTATGTAGATGGGGCGGATATGCGAGAGCATTGACAAACCTGGGGATGCTTCCTGCCTTCCCCCCTGGGGTGATTCTATGCAGATGTTGTTTGTCCCTTTTGTCATCTGTGGAGACTGGCTGTCTCCCCCCCCTCTGGGTCTCCTCCCCCCCTCCTTGGTGAGTGTGTGTGCGTCAGGCAGGGCAGGGGGCTTAGGTTGGCTTTCTCCACAGGCGGTATAAAAATGTATTAAATAAATAAATAAATAAATATTCAGGATTTTCCTCTTGATGGGAGAGGTGTTGAAACTAAGCATGCCTTTATTTATTTATTGAGCACAAAAAGAGAATGGGGCATGCTGGGAGTTGTAGGCCTTATTTCTGTCTAAACACGCATAGGCTTGTGCCTTCCATACAGCTAAACATCTTAAGAGAAAAAGCCTCCAAATAACCTTGGAGAAGGTTGCCCCAGAGCCTGGCAGCGCAGCCCTATAGGAGCTGGCTGTCCTTTCAGGGAGAATACGGAAGCCAGTCCCCATGGCAATGAAAGCCCTGCAGAAGTTCCTGGGTGGGCACCCTGGAGCCCCACTGGGGGGTTCCCTGCACATGCAAAGGGCACCCCAGCCCTGGGAAGCTCCAGGTAAGGCCCTGATTCCTATGTCAGTGGGGCGCCTTTTTTTTACGACCGGTTCCTCTTCGTTTTCTTCTTTTGGACTTTAAAATCCTTCATTAAACTTTCTGTATTGTATGTTTTGGGGGATTCCCTATAGAAAGGGAATATGTTTCAGAAGTACAGGAGAGAACCCGGGTGGTTCTGAGGCACCACACCAGTTTAGCATTAGTGGCTCATGCCTGTTTATGTGCAAAGCGGTACAGACTTGGGGTGGTTTCACCCTCCCTCTCAACTTGCAAGTATAAATCTGTCACATAAAATGGCTCCCCCCACTTCCAATTCCCCTGGAGTTAGATTTAGCTGCCACTTCCCTGGTCTCCTTGAGCCGTGAGCCTCCTCTGGCCAGAGATGGAGAGCTAAAAGTGGTTCAGGAGAGGTTTTGGCGCTCAAGAGTGTACTGATAAAAACAATTGTTCCTTTGTTGCCTCCAGCAGGCTTTTTATTAGTGGTTGGGGTGTTTTTTTTGCAGGGGGGGGGAATACAAAAACCTGCCAAACATTTTACCCAAAGCCAAAATGGGATGAGTAGATGCCAGAAGCAGTGAATGTTCTCTTTCACAACACCTTCAACTCTCCGGGAAACTCTTATCTGTATTGATATATTTTTTTAATTGAAGCCATCATATATTGAGTCAGACCTTTGGTCCGTCTAGCTCCATACTGTCTGCTTTCCCTGGCAGTTGCTCTCCTGAGCCTTCCCCATCATCATCATCATCATCATCATCATCATCATCATCATCATCATCATCATCATCAGGCGATCACTCGTGACCGAGTAAGATTGTCTTCCAGGATAAAAATGTACAAAAAGGAAATTTTAAAAGGAGGAAATTCTAAAGAAAAATTGTGTAGACTCTAGCGATGGGTCCGTACGTGACTGTGGAGGCCAATTCTAGATCCACACAGCTTCCCACAGTGAGGACACAGGTTACCAGATGGAAGATGGTCCTGTAAAGGATTCATTTGACGTGCTTTCCGCCTAGCACGTTTCTCCCTTTCACCTTGCACTCGGGCTTCTTCAAAGTCCATAGAACCTTTGTGAAAGGCCAACCTCCAGTTAGATCGTTCTTGGGCCAGAGCTTCCCAGTTTTCGATGTTTATATTGCATTTTTTTAGATTAGCCTTAAGAACATCTTTAAACCTCTTATATTGACCACCGATATTCCGCTTTCCATCCTTGAGTTGGGAATAAAGTAACTGCTTTGGGAGACGGCAGTCAGGCATTCGAACAACATGACCGGTCCACTGAAGTTGGCGTTGAAGGATCATTTTTTCAACGCTAGTAGTCTTTGCTTCTTCCAGTACACTGACATTTGTTCGCCTATCTTCCCAAGTAATTCGCAGGATTTTCCGGAGGCAACGTTGATGAAATCTTTCAAGGAGGTGGAAGTGACGTTTATAGATAGTCCATGTTTCGCAGGCATACAATAAGGTTGGCAATACAATGGCTTCATAAACCTGTGTTTTGGTCTTCTTACAAATATCCCGATCCTCGAACACTCTATGTTTCATTCGAGACATTCCCCATCACCTCAAGTTGAGAGCCCTTTTCACTGGGGAGGCTGAGAATTGAATGGGGGGGGGGGCGGCTTCTGCATTTGAATCATGTTCCACCACTGGAACAGCTGCCTCTAGCCAAACTCGAGTACCTTCTCCCAGTCTCCTGCTGTGTCTTGCTGCTTCAAGAAATGGAAGACTCCTGAAGCAGAAAAGAAGAAGCCGAGGGAATGACCTCTTTGGATCCTGTGGAGTGGAAGCAAAATATTGCAGACATTGAAAACTGGGGGCGTCTCTATTTTATTTTTTCCATTTGGAATTCTGAATGTTTTATTCTTGGCTGTTGGAAATGCAACGTTTGATGGCCACTTCTGGGGTGTAGAGACTATGGTAGATGGTCGGAGCGATCCTACGGCGTGAGAGATGGAAAATACGAGGCAGATCAAGCATTTTTCCCTATGCCCTGCTGGGCTTGCACGGGTGGAGTGGAAGGTGGTGGTGGTGGGAGCACGAAGTGGCTTTTCCCTTCCGCTTCAGGTCCCTCGTAAGGCCTCTCTTCCCCCACTGGACCCAAATTGTTTCCAGTGGGAGGGAAATGAACTCCTCCAGCTCCAGGGCTGGTGCAGTTTTGCTGCTGGTTTGGGAGGGGAGCGGAGGGTCCTGTGGATCCAAGCCTTCCCCCCTCCCCATCTGTCCCCAGCACATCCCTTTTGGTCTCCTCTGGGGTGCAGAGCACCAAGAGCAGCGAGACAAGGGCTATGGAGGAACGAAGAGGTTTCTGCAAGCAGCTCTCTTTCTCTGACCTCCGAGAGGGAAACCTGTTTGATTCTATAGCCCCAGGGCACCCACCCAGGGACTGCAGCACTGAAGATGCACTCCTATGCAAGTTTAGACAGAAAAAAGGCCAACAACTCCCAGCATGGCTTGGGACCACAATACCTGATGGAATGCCTCTCCCAATCAATCTACCCGGACACTACGCTCAGCATCTGTGGCCTTCCTCCGACTGCCGCCCCCAAGGGAGGCCCGGAAGGCGGCAGCAAGGGGGAGGGCCTTTTCTGTGGCAGCCCCACAACTGTAGAACACGCTCCCCACTGATGCCCGCCTGGCGCCAACTTTACTCTCTTTTGCGCCAGGTTAAGACTGCCCTCCATGCTGAGGCATTTAACAGCTCCAAATAGTACACAGGGTGGTGGTGGTGATGTCACATATTTTTATCCAGTCTACTTTTTATAATCTTGTCCTGTCTATTTAAGTAATCTTAAAACTTGTTTTAAAATGTCTAGTGTACATTTTTCGATGTTTTTATTCTTTGTACTTTTATACTGGGAGCTATCATCAGGAGGTTTGGAGTGCGGTGTCATCAGTATGCGGATGACACGCAGCTCTACCTCTGTTTCAAGTCCTCACCGAGGTTGGCTGTAGAGACCCTGTCCAAGTGCCTGGAGGCAGTGGCTGGCTGGATGGGAAGGAACATGCTGAAGCTGAACCCCGACAAGACCGAGGTACTGCTGGTGGGGGACAAGGGGAGGTTAGGGGATGTTGACCTGGTGCTGAATGGGGTACATCTACCCCTGAAGGACCAGGTCCGCAGCTTGGGAGTCATTCTAGACTCCCAGCTGTCCATGGAGGCTCAGGTGGCAGCTGTGAGCCGGGCGGCGCTGTATCAACTCCATCTGATACGGCAGCTGCGCCCCTACCTTCCTAATCACCTGCTCCCATCAGTGGTTCATGCCTTGGTCTCCTCTCGCCTAGACTACTGTAATGCGCTCTACGTGGGGTTACCCTTGAAGACGGTTCGGAAGCTGCAGCTGGTACAGAACGCGGCGGCTCGCCTGGTTAAAGGCAGCCGGCGGCGGGATCACATCACGCCAGTGCTGAAGGATTTGCACTGGCTACCAGTTGCTTGCCGAGCCGAATTCAAGGTGTTGGTTTTGACCTTTAAAACCCTATACGGCTCTGGTCCAGTTTATCTCAAGGAGCGTCTCCAGCAACACCAAGTGGGCCGCTCAACAAGATCTGCCACGGATGGCCTTCTTCTTGTCCCTTCAGCCAGAGCAGCTAGACTGGTGGGGACGAGGAAGAGGGCCTTTTCTGTGGCGGCCCCAGTACTGTGGAACTCTCTCCCGAGTGACCTCCGCCATGCCCCCTCTCTGATGAGCTTCCGTCGCTCATTAAAAACCTGGTTGTTCAGGCGGGAATATGGGGTGGGTCAAGATTTTAAAATTTTTATATTGTTTTAATGTATTTTATTGCATTTATGTATTTTATTCTGTGTACATCGCCCAGGGTGGCCGGTTGCCGGCCAGATGGGCGATAAATAAATATTAATAATAAATAATAATAAATAATATTGTATTTTATTGTAAAATTGTATTGTATTGTAAAATTGTATAATTGTTGTAAACCACCCAGCGAGCTTCAGCTATTGGGCGGTATAGAAATGAATAATAATAATAATAATAATAATAATAATAATAATAATAATAGCAGCAGCAGCAGCAGCAGCATGCGGGCATGCTGGGAGTTGTAGGCCTTTTTTTTTGTCTAAACTTGCATAGGATTGCAGCTGCATGTCTTAGTGATTTTGCCAGATTCAGTGTTCTTACACTTTCAGGCGGTGCTGCAGCTCGGGCTGGGCTTCGGAGCTGAAGTACGGGTCGCCCAAAGGACCAGCCGGGGAGCAGCCGTGTCAGCACCTGGGCCAGCAGGGTCGATGCAGGTTGCTGCGGGAATCCTTCCTTTCCTCTTATTTTTTTTTTTAAAAACATTTTATAGTCAGGCATGGCCAGCTCGGCACGTACATGGTTACAGTTGCTCACGTTATTATTTTGACTTTAAAAAATACCTTAATTTGGAACGTGAATCTGCACATGCTTTGAGTACAGTAATACCTTGGATTGCAAGCATAATTTATTCCGGAACCGTGCTTGTAATCCAAAAAACTCTTATATCAAAGCGAGTCTCTGGCGGGTGTGAGCGGGGCCGATTTCGGCCCGCTCGAGGCGAGCAGTTACATCCCTACACTTGTATTGCAAAACGTTGCTTGTTTATCAAGTCAAAATTTATATTTAAAAAATTTGCTTGTCTTGCAAAACGCTCTCAAAGCAAGTTACTTGCAATCCAAGGTATTACTGTATTTGGTTTTTTAAAAGAAAAATCAGGGTTGATAAATAGTTTTTTTTGTTTTGCTCTAACGTATCAGTCATGTAGAAGCGGTTGTAAAGCACGGAACGGTGGTTGGGAGAAGAGCAGTGTTAGTTGTGACCTGCGCAACTGAAGTAATACACGGTGCCTGTCTGATACACATGGGGCCTCCTAAGACCATTGAGGCCTGAGAAAGAAGCAACATGGCTTTGCAAAGGTAAGTCCTGTCTCACTAACCCTTTAGAGTTCTTTGAGAGTGTCAATAAACATGTGGACAGGGGTGATCTGTGGTAGACGTTGTTTACTTGGACTTCCAAACGGCTTCTGACAGAGTCCCTCACCAAAGACTCCAGAGCAAACTGAGCAGTCACGGAATAAGAGGGGAGGTCCTCTTATGGATCAGTAACTGGTTAAAGACCAGAAAGCAGAGAGTGGGAATAAATGGTAAATTCTCCCAGTGGAGGGATGTAAACAGTGGGGTCCCACCGGGATCTGTTGTTTTTCAACTTATTCATAAATGATCTGGAATTAGGAGTGAGCAGTGAAGTGGCCAAGTTTGCTGACAACAACAAATCATTTAGGGGTCAAAACAAAAAGGGATTGTAAAGAGCTCTAAAATGATCTCTCCAAACTGGGAGAATGGGCATCAAAATGGCAAATGCAATTCAACGTAAGCAAGTGTAAAGTGATGCACGTTGGGGCAAAAAAAATCCCAACTTCAAGTATACACTGATGGGATCCGAGCTAGTGGTGTACTGACCAAGAAAAAGGTTGTGGTGGACAGCTCGATGAAAATGACCCAGTGTGCTGCTGCTGTGAAAAAGGCATATTCCATGTTAGGTATACGGTAAATAGAAAAGGAATTGAAAATAAAACTGCCAATATTATACTGCCTTTATACAAATCTATGGTGTAACCACATTTGGAATAGTGTGTACAGTTCTGGTCACCGGACCTAAAAAAAAAAAAGGACATTGTAGAGTTGGGAAAAGTACAGAAAAGGGCAAGTGAAATGATCAAGGGGCTGGAGCAATTCCTGTATGGGGAAACGTTGCAGCAGCTGGGATTGTTCAGCTTAGAAAAAAGGTGAGTAAAACATACAGGCCTGTGGCTCACGCTGGCTCAGCTTGTCTGAGCGTGGAAAGCTAAGCATGGTCAGGCCTGGTTATTACTTGGATGGGAGACCCCTCCTCTAGTTTCCTGCATTGAGCAGGGGGTTGGACTCGATAGCCTTGTAGGCTCCTTCCAGCTCTATGATCTATGAATCTATGAAGGGGAGTCATGACAGAAGAGTATAGAATTATGCAGGGTGTGGATGAAGTGGATAGGGAGACATCTCTCTCTGTCTCTGTGTCTCTGTCTCTGTCTCTCTCTCAATACTAGAACCCAATGGGGTCATTCCATGAAGCTGATTGGTGAGAGATGCAGGACAGATAAAAGGAAGGACTTATTTGCACAGTGCATAGTTAAACTATGGAATTCACTTCCACAAGATGTTGTGATGGCCACCAATTTGGACAGCTTTAAAAGGGGATCGGACAAATTCCTGGAGGAAGAGAAGGCTATCAATGGCTACTAGTCCTGATGGCTATATGTTACCTCCAGGATCAGAGGCAGTATGTCTGTGCACACCAGTTGCTGGGGAACATGGGCAAGAGGGTGCTGTTGCACTCATGTCCTGCTTGAGGGTTTCCTGTGTGCGGTTGGCTGGCCACTGTGTGAACAGAAGGCTGCCGCTGGACTAGATGGACCTGTGGCCTGATCCAGCACGGCTCTTCTTATGTTCATTAAGCCCAGGTCAAAAATCACCCAGCTGCACCACCGCCGTCAGCGCTTTTTGCTATGCACTTTACACTCAACAGCGCTCCATATTTATTTATTTATTATATTTTTGAATCGCCCATCTAGCCAGTCATCCAGCCACTCTGAGCGATGTACAGTCCAATAAAATACAAGAACAAAACAGAGTGTAAAACACAATTAAAAAGAGTACAAAATTTATATATCCTAACCCACCCTATATTCCCGCCTGAAAAACCACGTTTTTAATGCACGGCGGAAGATAATCAAGGAAGGGGCATGGCGGAGGTCACTGGGGAGAGAGTTCCATAAATTGGGGGCTGCCACAGAAAAGGCTCTCCTCCTAGTCCCCACCAGCCTGGTTTCTCTGGCTGATGGGACAGGGAGAAGGCCATCCGTGGCAGATCTTGTTGAGCGGCCTACTTGATGTTGCTGGAGGTGCTCCTTGAGATAAACTGGACCGGAGCCGTACAGGGTTCTAAAGGTCAATGCCAACACCTTAAATTTGGCTTGGCAAACAACTGGTAGCCAGTGCAACTCTTTAAGCACTGGAGTGATGTGATCACGCCGGCGACAGCCTTTAACCAGGTGTGCCACTGCATTCTGTACCAGCTGTAACTTCTGAACCGTCTTCCAGGGTAACCCCACGTAGAGTGCATTACAGTAGTCTAGGCCATAGGAGACCAAGGCATGAACCACTGATTGAAAATTGTGTATACTGAAAATATTTCAAAGCAATAGACTATGCCTCTGGATAAGCACAAGCAGCCCCCTGGTGGTTCCTTAGAACAATTCCAAACCGGGACCTTCAAATGATCCCTTCATTACGCCTAAGCCCAAATGACCACACTTCACACATGCTTTGGCCACTCATGAGTATAACTAGCCACTCACTCTGCAAAAGGGGGTTCTACCTGCATTCAACAGCTGTGGCTGCTACAGCCCAGTCAAGATGGGCAACCGCTTGGGAGAGCCAGCATGGCCTAGTGGTTAGAGCACTGACCTGGGGCTGGGGAAACTCCGGTTCTAGCCCCCACTTGGCCGTGAAGCTCACTGGGTGCCTTTGGGCTGGTCCCTGAATCTAAGCCCAACCTATCTCACAGGGTTGTTGTGAGGATAACCTACCTCACAGGGTTGTTGTGAGGATAAAATGGAGAGGAGGACGATCATGCAAACCGCCTTGAGTTTCTTGCAAGAGGAACAAAGGTGGGATAAGAATGTAGTTAATGAAACCGCTGTTCGGGCTGTAGCTGAGCGACGGAGCGCTCCTCCGTTCAACACAAAGCGTCCTTGCACCCAGAAAAGCAGCACGTCAGCTCCGAGCCTCACCTCCCTGACCAGCTCGTTTTCTAGGGGTGGGGATGCATTTTCTGTTTTTCCCGCAAGGAAGCGCGCTCGCCTGCGCCCTGAAACGATACAGACGCGGCTCGCCCCCCTCTGTGGGAATGCGGCGTCACGCGAAAACCGCGGCAGGGGGCCTGGGCGGGGCTTGCGGCTCTCCCGAGGGGGGCGGCTCGCGCGTTTCCTTGCTCCCTTCCGCCGCCTCTTGCGGAGCCTCACCTGGGCAGGGGGCGGGCGAGCGCCGGGACAGGCGGCCCGCGGAGCCAATCAGGGTGGCGCCCCGCCCACGCGCGCTCTCACCTGCGCTGCGCTCTAGCCGCGGCTGGCTCGGTGGCAGAGAGACGGAGGCAGGCAGGCCTGGCGGGGTGGAGACCGGCGGTGGCGATGGCGGAGCGAGGCTGGCTGTGGCTCTGTCTGTGCGCCGGACTGTGTGAGTGGCCGAAGACGAACAGGGGAGAGGGGGAAGGAGGAGAAAGGGGGAAGGAAGGAAAAGAAAAGAAAAAGAAAGAAAAAAGAAAGAGGGTGCGGGAAGAGGCAAAGGTAAGGAAGGGGGGGAGAGAGAAAAGGTGAAAGTGGGGAAGAAGGAAAGCAAAAAGAAAAGGGAAGGAAGAAAAATGGAAGAGCGAGGGGGAGGAAACAAAGGTAAAGAAGGGAGGAGAGAAGGGGAGGGTGAAATGGTAGGAAAGCAAGAGAGGGAAAGAGGGAAAGAAAATGACAGAAAGGGAGAAAAGTGGGAAAGAAATAGAGAGGAGGGAAGGAAGGAAAACGCGAGGAGCGAGAGAATGAAGGGATAGAGAAAGGCGAGAAGGAGCGATGAAAGGGAACGTAGCAAAGAAGGAAAGGAGAGAGAGAGAGAGAGAAAGATAAACCCGGCCGGGGAGGGAAGCCAAGTAAGGGCAGCAAGGGCAAAGGGGGAGGGGGAGAGAAGAAATGAGGGGGGTCTGGGCGAGAAGGAGACGAGCCAGGGAAGGCCGGACTTGCGGGGGCGGGGGGATCTCTGGGGGCAGACGAGCGAACATGGAGGAGCCCCCAGGTGATGGGCGAGGGGGGATCCTGTGGTTTTCCGGGGGGGGGAGAGGGGTGCCTTGCCTTGGCCCTTAGCAGGTGCTGCTCCCCCAGGCCAGACTACCTGCTGGCTCTGGCTTGGCTTTGCCTCTCCGCGTCTTTTGACTGTATGGGACCAGGGCCGGATTAAGAGCATTATGGGCCTGGTGCTGAGGATTTTGGTGGGCCTTTTTATGGAAATAAATAAAATGAAGACGCAATTTTATATTAAAACAAATTAAATATTTTAATTACCATTAAAGTGCCAAAACAGAAACATATTGAAAATATTTCTTTTTTTGTAAACAATAAGCTTGTTAACTCAATAAAACCGTTCATCACATATCGTTGATGATAAGTACCTCCACGTTTTTTAACCTCTAGGGCAGTCTTCCCCAACCGGGGCCCTTCCAAATGTTTGGGGGCCCAGCTCCCATCTTCCCCAGCCACTGGCCATGCTGCCTGAGGCAAATGAGAACTGTAGTCCAAAATATCCAAGAGGGATATTTGGTGAACTCTGTTCTCTGGGGTTTTTCAAAATAAAACTTAAAATGCCACACAATTCCCCATGAAAGCGCACGTGCACACACACACACACACACACAGTATTAGCCAAGCAGGTGACATTTTGCAGGCGGCAGGAGGATCAACACCCCCAAAAGGCAGACACCCACACCCACAAACACACAGCCCTTACGTTCAGTTTGGCTCACAAAAGAGGGAAAGCCCTTTTACAGAAAAGAAGGAGAACTTGCAGAATTTCCCCCAAATTATTTATTAAAAAAAAAAAAAGCCACAACAAAAAGCCAGGAAGCTTTGCTTGACCAAGAATAATTGTGTTGTTCTTGTTGCTTTTTTTGTGTGTTGTTGTTAAACTAGCATTTGAACAATTGAGCTGCGAATCAGAAAGATCTTTTGCTCGAGGCTGGAGAGAGAGGTCCCTTCTAAATCTGAATATTACAGACCCTAGCAAGCCCCCCATGTGCTAGACGTTCTCACAAAGAAATGTAGTAACAGTGATTGAAATGCAAAGATACTGAAATGCTAATTTGAGAACAACAGTTCTTGCTAGGTCTTGCCTCAAGCCTGTAATGCAGATGTGCTTAGAACACCTTTCTAATCTTGAAAAAATCATTAATTATGCTGAATGATAACGATCAGAGCTAACTCCTAAGGGGGAAAAATCGCCTCGTGTCCCTATAATTGCGGGCCGATTGTCTGTTAAAGGCCTGGAGCGGCCGCTCCCACAGCCCCTATGTTAATCCGGCCATGTATGGGACCCCCTTCCGCTAAACACGCCCAGTTCCCTTTTCTTGCTTGTGACCAGTAGCCTGAAGCGGGGAGGGGGTGATTCTCCGCCAAGCCCTCCGTGGCACAGGCGGCTCCTCCTTGCATGCATGCATCCCACCCCCAAATTGCCTTTTGTATTGTTGAGCTACTGGCCTTGCGATCCTATGAGCATTTACTCAAAGTTAAGACTCTCTGTGTTCGCTGGGGTTTACTCCCAAGTCAGTGTTCTTAGCATAGCAGCAGGAGAACGTGAGAAGCGTGTGAACACACCACACCGTGTGAACACCTTCCAGATTTCTATGTTTGTACAAAATACGACCGTTTCCTTTATAGTACTGGCTGCCTTGGGAAGGGGTGGTTGGTTTTGCCTATTTATAAATAAATAAATAAATAAGTGTTTTCTCTCTTTCTTTTTTAATCTGTCGAAACTGACTCTGTTTAATATTAATTCAGTTGACTTGCTTACACAGCTATCCATCCGTTTCTGTGACTTTAGATAAACAGATATATGGTTTACATAGAGCTGTGTTTGCATACTGATGCCATGTGGGTTCATGGAACCAGAAACACAATCTGCAAAAGGTCTTTCTGTTCTTCCTGGTTTGTTGCTAGATCCTTAAAATGAAGTTCTCCTGCTATGCTTCTAGTGCGGTGACGAGTTTGTAAAATCTTGCTTGAAAGTGTGACTCACCGTGTTTTTGCCTGTTGTGCCACTCCGTCCGTGTGTACAAATATCTCAAAGGAATTCTTGAAGGGCACACGTTGGCCATGTGAGAGATTGCTTTTGTTCGGTTTGGACTCCTGGCGTGTGGCGTTGGCAGGCAAAACACGCTGCTTTCCTCCTCCTTCGGTTCTTGCTAATTTCATTAGCAGGCTGGAACTGTGGACACCACGGATCTCTCTTGCCCATTGCCTTGTATGTGTAGTCCTGAATTTGTATTGCCTTTCATGGAAGGTCTTCAGAAAATGACTTTCAGGAGGCGCTGTATGGAATCAAAGGCAAGCAGGGTCACGTTTCTGTGTTCTTCTAGGCCACACCCTGGCATTGCTTCACTGCTGACTTGGCCCCATGCCCTCTTCCAGCCTTCCCCAACTTGGTGCCCTCCAGATGTGTTGGACTGCAGCCGTGCTGGCTGGGTATGATGGGAGTTTGTTTATTTATTTATAAATTTATTTATTTATTTATTTGAGGGGGAAGGAAAAGAAAAGGGCTAACTGACATCAAGGGCCCTGTGGGCAAGAAGGAGGACTGAAGGCAGCAGGAGCAGGCAGAGGGAACATCAGGGCCTGCTCTGGTTGGACTGTCCGCCCCAGGGCTACCTGACATCAACGGTCCTGTGTGGAAGAGGAAGGAGTGAAGGCGGCAGGAGCAGGCAGAGGGAACATCAGGGCCTGCTCCGGTTGGACTGCCCCCCCAGGGCTAACTGACGCTCTGTTTTTTGTTTTTGTTTTGTATTTAATTAGACTGTACATCACTCAGAGTGGCCAGATGGGCGATTTAAAAATAGAATAAATAAATAAATACCCCACCTTTTTTCCTTCAAGGAACCCAAGGTGGCTTACATAATCCTCCTCCTCCTCCTCTCCATTTTATCCTCACAACAACCCTGTGAGGTAGGTTAGGCTGAGAATCAGTGACTGGCCCAAAGTCACCCAGTGAGTTTCATGGCCAAGAGGGGACTAGAACCTGGATCTCCCGAGTCCCAGTCCAACACTCTCACCACTACGCCACACTGGCTCTCAGTGTTGCAGTCCAACACCTGGAAAGCACCAGGTTGGGGAAAGTTGCTGTATTCCAGGTTACCCCGATGTGTATTGGCAGCTTAGTAGAGAAGGGTCCCATTTTTAGGACGTGCTGCCTGTTATCTGTTGGTTGTGGGGTCCTTTGGCTTTTGGAGTGCTTTTTCAGGGTGCTTGTGACATATCTCCTGACAAGTGGCAAACAGCAAGAGAAAACCAAGCAGAAAGAGGGTTAGACTCTGGCTAACGTTCCCATTGCCAGCTTCAAGACCCGGGAGGTATTGGGCAAGGAAAGCCCAGAGGGCTCCTTTAATCTGGAAGAAGTAAAGCACACACTTTGAGAATTCTCTCAGGCCGCCCCCTTGACCTCCTTGAGAGCTCTGTGCAAAGCGAAGATTTTATCTTTTGAAAAATAGAATCCTGAAATGGAGAGGGGGGGGAGAAGTGGGGTTTTTAAAGGTTTTTTAAAATTCCAGGATGGTTTTCAGTCATCCAGAATCTTGGAACAGTCTTAAAAACAATCAACAACAATGTGAAAGCAAAAAATGAAACAGCAATAAACAAGTTTCGCAACCAGCAATCCTCACGATAAAGCAAAATTACTGGGAAATTAAAAGAGTTGGGCAATTTAAGACATCTTAACTCTGTGCTGAAAGGACATAGGCCTGTGGAAATACATGCCATGAACAGTAAACACTGAAGATGCCTATTCTCTGGCCTCCACCCACTTGACCTCTGAAATGGGGTGGGTGGATTTAATTTGAAGAAGGGCCTTGGAAGATGATCCTCACAATTGTCTGGAATTAGAAGCCGGCAGAGTTGTTTTAGGGCTGGCTCAATGGGCTCCATTCAGTCTGTGTCAACAGTCCAGCAGTTGTATTTTGGACTACTGGATGTCTCTTGAGCAAACTTCCGAAGGAGCCCCATCTATCCGGCAGAGAGAGTGAGAACCAAGCAAGGAGTGTCAGGGCTTCTGCAGACTTGCCCAGCGTGGCAGCGTTAAATATGGGCTGGTGGGCCCTTTGCCTTTCTTAGGGGGCCCTTACCAAGCTTGTGATTTTGCCCTCCTCTAGAGCAGGGCCAGACCTCCCTCAATTTAAAACATTTGAGCAACGGAAAGGAAGTGCTGTCACCTTTTGCCCTGAGCATAATATTACACCTGACTAGGTGTAATATTAATCTGTGTAATTGAACATTAAAATATAAAACAAAACAGTGTCAGAGACAGTATGCCTATGTACTCCAGTTGCTGGGGAACATGGGCAGGAGAGTGCTGTTGAACTCATGTCCTGCTTGTGGGATCCCGTGGGCAGCTGGTTGGCCCCTGTGTGGACAGAATGCTGGACTAGATGGACCCTTGGCCTGATCCAGCATGGCTCTTCTTAACAATTGGGTGAATTGTGTGTGAGGCTGTCCTGAGTTTCTTCAAAGAAAGAGGACCAGCTGAGAGCGGGAGAGCAATTCTCTGTCAAAGAAGAATACAGCATACATCTGAATAGATAAAAACGACTGTGTGTACACGACCGGTAAGCCTGATGACAACCCTGGAAGGTTGGCCAGTTCACCCCCCATCCCAAACCAGTCGCAGTTGCTTCTCTGACTGGCTCTTAATAAAGCTTCACTTCGTCCAAGGTGTGGTGCTTCTGATGGATGGGGAGAGCAGTCTTCAGAAGGAGTTTAAACCTGTTTGGAAGACTGAACCAGTATTTCTGGAACAGAGGCATCCCTTCTGCCCTTTTTTAACTTTTCAGGGGAAGTCAGTCTTTTTCCTGTAGCCTTTTAAATACATGATATAGGTAGCTCTTCTTTTTTTAAAGGATTTACAGGGTTCATTCAGTAGCATGGGTCGCACCAAAAATGTTATGCTGTGGTTAATCCGCATGTTGGCTTTCTGCAATTATGCAGGATGGATACAAAGCTATGGGGCCTGGCGTAGCGCATTTGCTCTGCGCCTATAGCACAATCTCCGTTGTAACTCTGCATTTCCCACAGCTTGGATGTTCGGGGAACATTAGAGCCCAAAGTCAGGGAGATCACACTTCTTTGCTGCCACGGAAGGCTCATCTGTTTTCCTTTTTAGTGTGTGCAGAATTGAAGCCTCATGCATCTGAGGGCCTAGGTTTTCTGCCTTCTCTGGAGGCTCCATTAGTGGGGACATGAGAGTGGTCTGGGGGCTTTTAAACTTGCAGCACCCAGAATGTGGAACTCCCTGCCCAGGGAGGCTTGGCCGGCTCCCTCTCCCGCGATGTTTAATTGTATGGTTAAATCCATTTTATTTTGTCAGGCATTTAGTCTGTGATCAATTTCCCCCATCTGCTCTGTTGTCTTTGGTTTACTGTGCCAACTTCCGTTTTAATCATTTTCCTGGTATTTTTATGCTCTTAAATTTTAAGTGTACACCATCTTGGAGGGTTCTTATCAGGTCTAAGAGGTGGGGTATATATATTTTTCAAAGGAAAATTAAATATATGTGCACTGGAGTGCCCAACGCTGATGAATTCATTATCTTCCAAGCATGGCCATTTTTGCACAGCTGTGGTTAGGGAGGCGCCTTTCTTGCAGAGGGAGATCTGTGCTCCATACCTGTGTCGCTGTTCACATTTTTGGGGATCGGGGGACCTCTTGTCTGGGGCCGTACTCCTGTTGTGCAGGCCTGTCCATCTGCCCAATAATAGCAGCTGGGAAGGTCATCCCCAACATGGGACCCTCCAGAAGTGTTGAATTGGGGACAGCTGAGCTGGGATCACTGTTTGCGTTGTTGTGATATGTATCACTTCACCAGCTGCAGCACATTGTTTACACATGGAAGGGACAGAATGGCTGTAAACAGGTTTGTTGAGTCTTTCTGGGATCTCGTGTTTTCGCATGGGAAACTAGACTGTGAGAACAATATGAGCTGGTCACATGGTTTGTATGTTCTGATGACGTGCTAACTTGTTTTCTGTCTGAAGCCATTTTAGAGAGAAGCTGGACTGCTTTCTCCTTGTTGTTCTTCTTGCTAGACTTTGTTACTGCAACAATGTAACGTCTTTGCTGAGGTGGAATGAAACTCAACTTACTCCACTGGATGTAATGCTTGCTATGCATTTATACTCTGCACATGGACTGTAACTAGGAAATGTATACTCTGTAGAACTTTACTTGCTAAGTGAATAAACAGGTAGAATTAGACCTGTGGTGTTACAGAGTGTTTCCTGACTCCATGGATTAATCTGCAATGGGGAAGCTGGAAGCAGTCTGACAACAGGGCAGACTGGGCTGGTCAAACTGGCACAACACGCTGCACGCTGCGCGGGGGGAGGTGAGATCTGGAAGATCTGTGTGTGGAATTTCAGGCATCTGCTAGCACACAGACAGGATTATAAATCTCCCACACTCTGCATACTCTCAGACACCAACAGGGTTATGGGCCCAGTCCAGAACCAGAACCAGAGCGGGTTGGAACCAGCGCTGGGACCTGTTTGGCAACAGCTTTGACTCCGGTGATTGCAGTGATTAATGGCAGAGGAAGAAGACATCAAGGAAGAAAAACTATCTCCTGGTCCTTCAACTGGTAAGGGGGAAGAAAGGGGGAGAAAACTGTTAGCTGGCACAGACAGCTTACAGGCAAGTTCCGAGGCCGAGAGCTTGGAGGGAGAGAGCGAGGCTGAAATTTCTGGGGAGGAGGAGGAGGAGAATCCCCAGGTCACAGAAATGGCGGCTGCACAATCCCTGAATCCACAAATTGTGGAGAGATTGTCTGGATCGAACTATGTGCTGTGGAGTTTTCAGATGCAGCATTATTTAACCCATGCGGGACTCTGGTCTGTAGTAACACAGGATCCAGTTGCAGTGGGCGATCAGGCATACGATGAATGGAGAGAGCGGGATGACAAAGCCAAAGCAATTCTTTGTCTATCTGTTGAAAGCTCACAAGTGCCATTTATCCAATTACAAAACACAGCAAAAGAAATCTGGGATGTGTTGAGAAATACATATCAAATGCAAACAGCAGGAAGCAGAATTTTGCTGGCACATAAGCTATACAAGTTAAGCTTGCAACCAGGTGGCTCTATGCCAGAGCATTTGAGCACTGTCAGAGACTTGTTTAACAGGCTGAGGGCTCAAGGGATGACTATTGATCCATTAAATCAGGTGTCCATTCTGCTATCAAGTCTTGATCCATCTTATGATACAATTGTCACTTTGATGGAGGGGCAGCCAGATCAAAACCTGACGATGGAATATGTGTCAGGCAAACTTCTTTCTGAGTGGGAAAAGCGACAAGGAAAGAAAAACAACTCTGGCCGTAAATTTGCAGAAATCCCGGCTGATGTGGCAAACAGCCAAGCTGCAAATAACAAGCAGGGAGTAACCCAAGCCGCTGCTTTAAAAGTGAAAAAATGCTTCACTTGCGGATCTACAACTCATCTGAGACAGGACTGTACAAGAAAACAGAAAAAGACAAGAAACAAACAGGAAACAACAAGCACACCTGAGGAGGCAGTTAAAACGGGCAAAAGTTTGCACGGGTGGGGGTTTCTAATGTTGTTTGGGTCTTAGATTCTGGAGCTTCTCATCACATGACTAACTCCAGGAACGTATTTCAATCTCTGGAAGAAGATGGATGTCCAGGTCAGCATGTGGAATTAGCTGACGGGAAATGTATAAATGTTTCAGCAGCAGGAACAATTGACTTTACTACTTTGGGTCAACAAAGGGCATTGCTTGTTCCGGAACTGGACACAAATCTGATAAGTATTTCCCAATTAGCTCAAAATGGCTATGAAATGTGTTTTTCAGACAGCACATGTGTGATTTCATGTGAAGGGACAGTCTGTGCAAAAGGTGATTTGCAGAATTCTCTGTATGTTATAAATCCATTTGTAACACATGATGAGAGTGTGAAGTATGCAAATTGTAAACCTCATGATGATTGTGTACATTTATTCCATAAACGTTTTGCGCATGCTAATTACAGGAGCATCGAGAAGATGCCGGGTCTGTGTGAGGGCATGAAAATGAAACCTTGTTCTAATTACGTGGAATGTGAAGTATGCAGTCAGGCAAAGTCACACAGGACTAACATTCAGAAACACAGTGATAGAGTGAGCACAAGAATATTTGAGCTGGTACACTCTGATGTTGCTGGGCCATTTGAGAAAAGCTATGGGGAAACAGGTACTATATGACCATCATTGATGATTTTAGTAGATTTGGATTTGTTTATCTTCTGCAAAATAAGTCTCAGGTTCGAGAGAGATTTGAATCGTTTGTGAAATGGGCTGGTAACAGGTTCAAACAATACCCCATTGCTGAATTGCTCACAGATGGTGGGGGAGAGTACATGAGTACAAAATTTAAGAAATTCTTGGAAAGTGAGGGCATTGGGCACCAAATCACAGCCCCAAACTCACCGTTTCAGAATGGTGTAGCTGAAAGGCGCAACAGAACACTCCAAGAAATGATGAGGGCTCAATTAGCTGACTCAAAGTTGGGAAACCATTTCTGGGGGGATGCACTTTCAAATGCTAACTATTTGCTGAACAGATTACCTAACACCACAACTGGGAAAACTCCCATGAAATGTTTCATGGGAGGAAGCCAAAGATAGCACACGTGCGAATTTTTGGGTGCAAATGTTTGGTTCATATACAGGCTAAAAGCTTTGAATGTTTTCTGCTGGGGTATGATGGACAATCAAAAGGATACAGGTTGTGGTCACCACAATTACCTTAAAGGTAATTTTAAGCAGAGATGTGATTTTTCACGAGCAAACACATGAAAAGAAACAGCTGGTGGAATTGCCAATGCATTCAATGGCTGAGACACAACTGGAGGTTTCTGAAACAGAACAGGCCACTGGGCAGATATCTGGGGAACAGGAGGGAGGTGAACAATCTCTAAGGCGTTCAACCCGAGAACGTAAAACACCTGTTAGATATCAGGATGAATTCCAAAGTGGCAAAACTGTTGTACATAAAGCTCTCAAAATAGCTTTAGAACCTCAAAGTTTTGAGGAAATCCAGGGCATGGAACCAGTAGTAAGAAATGATTGGTTTGAGGCCATGCAGGATGAAATCAATGCCATGCATGTTAACAAAACATGGAGTCTGGTATCTTTACCTGTAGGGCGAAAGGCCATCACCTGTAAATGGGTGTACAAGGTGAAAACGAATCACCAGGGGCAGGTAGAAAGGTACAGGGCAAGACTCGTGGCAAGAGGGTTTGCACAAAAGCATGGAATAGATTTTGATTCCGTGTTTGCACCAACAGCAAGGTATGCAACTGTAAGATTGTTGTTGAAATTGGTAGCACAAAGAAAAATGATGGCATTTCATTTTGATGTAAAAACTGCTTTCCTATATGGTGATTTACAAGAGGAAATCTACATGGTGCAACCAAAAGGTTTTGTAGAAAATCCCGGTCTTGTATGTCGTTTGCACAAATCCATATATGGTCTGAAACAAGCAGCAAGGTGCTGGAACCAAAAACTAGACAGAGTTTTTATTAGTTTGGGATTCAAACAAAGCAAGGCTGATCACTGTCTGTACACATGTCACACACAACTGGGACATTGGGTGTATTTGTTATTCTTTGTTGATGATATATTGCTGATAACAGGAGTCAAAAAGACAAAATTGCAAAAGAATTGCAAGCACACTTTGAACTGAAAGATCTAGGTTTGGTGAAACACTATCTTGGAATGCAATTATCCCAGGATGAGGAAGGTTCTTTCTTGGTTGAACAAAGTGGAAAAATTCAGAAATTGCTGGAGATTCATGGATTGGAGAATTGTAACCCAGTTACCACTCCAATGACTCTTGAATATCAAAAACACACAGATAACACTGAATTTGAGGATATTGGAAAATATCAGAGTGTTATTGGAAGCCTGCTATATTTGGCAAATGTGAGTAGGCCAGACATCAGCAATGCTGTGAACATACTTAGCAGGAAAACGCAAAATCCTATGTATGATTGGCTAGCTGTGAAACGTGTGTTAAGATATTTAAAAGGTTCCATGAATTGCAAACTGAAATTGTCATCACACACACAGGGAGGTTTTTGTGTGTACACTGATGCTGATTGGGGAGCTGCAACAGATAGAAAGTCCACAAGTGGAACTGTGATCATGTATAGTGAAAGTCTAATTGACTGGTATACACGAAAACAATCTTGTGTGGCTGTATCTAGTGCAGAATCTGAATTCATCAGTTTATCTCAAGCATGCAATGAGATTGAATGGTTCAAACAATTGTTTACTGATCTGCAATTACCAGTAGACAGGGCTGTTGCAATTTTTGAAGACAACCAGGCTTGCATAAGCATGGCACAAAATGAAAAATGTAGGCCAAGAACCAAGCACATTGATGTTCGTTACTCTCATGTAAAGGACTGTGTGCAGAAAGGGTGGATAACACTCAAATACTGTGCAACAGGGGACATGGTGGCAGATCTTTTCACAAAACCATTGCCTGTAGTAAGACACAGGAAGCTAATGACGGCGCTAGGCCTCATTGAGCAAATGTGAAACAAGATGTACTCAGCTTGTGGGGGGATGTTGTGATATGTATCACTTCACCAGCTGCAGCACATTGTTTACACATGGAAGGGACAGAATGGCTGTAAACAGGTTTGTTGAGTCTTTCTGGGATCTCGTGTTTTCGCATGGGAAACTAGACTGTGAGAACAATATAAGCTGGTCACATGGTTTGTATGTTCTGATGACGTGCTAACTTGTTTTCTGTCTGAAGCCATCTTAGAAAGAAGCTGGACTGCTTTCTCTCTTCTCTTATTCTGCAACAATGTAACGTCTTTGCTGAGGTGGAGTGAAGCTCAACTTACTCCACTGGATGTAATGCTTGCTATGCATTTATACTCTGCACATGGACTGTAACTAGGAAATGTATACTCTGTAGAACTTTACTTGCTAAGTGAATAAACAGGTAGAATTAGACCTGTGGTGTTACAGAGTGTTTCCTGACTAATATTATTATTAATTATTAATATTTATTTATCGCCCATCTGGCCGGCAACCGGCCACCCTTGACTCCATGGATTAATCCATGACTCCATGGATTAATCTGCAACGGGGAAGCTGGAAGCAGTCTGACAACAGGGCAGACTGGGCTGGTCAAACTGGCACAACACGCTGCACGCTGCGCGGGGGGAGGTGAGATCTGGAAGATCTGTGTGTGGAATTTCAGGCATCTGCTAGCACACAGACAGGATTATAAATCTCCCACACTCTGCATACTCTCAGACACCAACATGCGTGGCCATCTCACACATGGAAGGGACAGAATATGAGCTGGTCACATGGTTTGTATGTTCTGATGACGTGCTAACTTGTTTTCTGTCTGAAGCCATTTTAGAGAGAAGCTGGACTGCTTTCTCCTTGTTGTTCTTCTTGCTAGACTTTGTTACTGCAACAATGTAACGTCTTTGCTGAGGTGGAATGAAACTCAACTTACTCCACTGGATGTAATGCTTGCTATGCATTTATACTCTGTGTTCAGTTCGTTTCAATCACCCTCAGGAGCTGACACAGACTCGCTGCTTCGTCTGTACATGGTTGTTCCCACATATGGCATTTATTATTAAAAGTAAATACTTCTCAATACTAGGGGTTGTTGGGTTGTGTGCACCAGGTCCCAAATGTAGTTTAAGCTGATTTGACTTTTTAAAAGGTGCTGTTTTGAACACCCTTTTCCAGTAAGAAGAGAAATCAGAAGATCTTCCGTATTTTTTGTTTGTTTACTTCCTGCAGATACATTTCTGACAACCCATCTGGATTAACATTTTTTGTTGAATGGCTCCTTAAACACACTTACTTGGAAGCAGTGATGTAGGGTAGACAGTTTTCCAGTGCTTTATTTTTCCATGGAAAATTTTCCATTTCATAAGTTTGTTAGTGACAAACGGATGTCAATCGCAAATACAATATTGGGCAAGCTTGGCAGTTTCAAAGTCATAATTAATGTTTTTTCAGGGGATTTCATAGATCCATAGAGTTGGAAGGAGCCTACAAGGCTATCAAGTCCAACCCCCTGCTCAATGCAGGAAACTAGAGGAGGGATCTCCCATCCAAGTAATAACCAGGCCTGACCCTGCTTAGCTTTCCACACTCAGACAAGCTGAGCCAGCGTAAGCCACAGGCCTAGCAAGTATGTGAGAGAATACGTCTCAGTCTGACTATACGTCTGAGAATATGTCTCAGTGTGAAGTGGTACTAATAATAATTAGTGACAGCGAAAGTGAAGGTTCCCCAGGAACCTCACCGGAAGAAATGTATTAGTGTGGCAACAGTTTTCAGCACCTTTGGTTTCCCCCCATACATTTATGTAAGGGAACAGAAGAACATCGGAAGCTGCCTTATAATGAGTCAGACCCTGGGTCCATCTAACCCAGTTTTGCCAACACTGACTGGCAGCAGTGGCTCTCCCGGGTTCCTGGCAGGAATTCTCCCGGTCCTACCTGGAGATGCCTGGAATCGAACCAGGGACCTTTTGCATGCAAAGCAGGGGCTCTACGGCTGAGCTATGGGCCTTCCTGAGAAGTGCATGCTATTGTCTTTAATTTTTACAAGTATTCTGATTTTTTAAAATCTACATCAGAAAATATTTAAATCTCATTAATGGTGCAATCCTATGCAAGTTTAGACAGAAAAAAGGCCCACAACTCCCAGCACGCCCCAGCCAGCTAGTTTTGTTTAAGTACAAGTCAAGTAAATGTGCTAAATTGGATCACTGTTTAGAGCATCAGAAAATGTTCCAGTGCAAATTAGCCTAATTTCCAATCCAAACTTTTCTCAAAAAACCCACATTATCACTAGGGAGTAAGCCCCATTGTGTACAGTGGGACTTACATCTGACTAAACATAGCATTGAGCTGTAAATGTTACAATGCTGAATATTGGCAGACCATGCTCCATAAAGTGGTTTCACAAGGAATTTTTTTTAATCATTTAACATTAGGTTTGGCAATATGGGAGTTTGGAAGGGGGCACTTGCCTCCCTCCCCCCATGAACCATAATCTCCAGATTCCCAGATATATATTTTTTAAAGCAAGTATCTACCCCCTCTAGAACCCGGGATAGGAGGCAAAATTTCAGAAACTCTTCTGCCCATTTGTTTTGTGAGAAACTAGCGGTCTTTCATTGTTCTTAGCCAGTGAATGAAGTCATTGCCTTGGTAAACACACCCACGACCTGGAGAAGAAACTTCCTGGTTTGTGTTTAAGCCTTTTTTGGATTCTTCCCTGTTGAGAAGTGATTGCAGCATCATAAACAACTTCAGAAATCCAGAAGTAGTTGAGATTGGGCAGCAGTGTGCCTACCCAAAAACTAAAGGTAGCAGCGAAGATGGGAGTTCATGATTTTTCTGCTGGGGACTTGTTAATCATCCCTCCCGCCCCCAGTGTGTAGACATTGGCACACCTACTCCCACAATGCATGCAGATAGTTCATCATTATTATACCCATATTGCTGTGGCTGAGAAAACACGTTATACCAGCCCTGCAAAGTTGCCTTGTGTTTACTATTTTGCCGAGGGGGTTGTTGGACTAGTGTATGACAACTCCTGTGGCTCACGCTGGCTCAGCTTGTCTGAGTGTGGAAAGCTAAGCAGGGTCAAGCCTGGTTATTACTTGGATGGGAGACCCCTCCTCTAGTTTCCTGCATTCAGGGGGTTGGACTCGATGGCCTTGTAGGCTCCTTCCAACTCTATGATTTATGAAATCTATGAAACTCTGCAGTGTAGTCCAGTGTTATCCAGTCTCCTAGTATGTTGGGTTTTTTTTTTTTTGTAGGGAAATGCAGGTGGGGCTGTGTGAAGCTGATTGTTGCAGCAGTAGAATTTATTAAGGGCTATAGGGGGTTGTTTATGTATTACATTTATATCCCACTTTTTCCCCCTCCAAGGAAAATGATTGTGTGTATACAACACAATGACATTGTCATGATGTATGCATGTGTGTATTTATCTTTAAAACAACCTGTTACTTTTAGGTCTTGTATGGGGCCCGGTGGTGGGGCTTCTCCCCCACCTTAGTGCAAGCTTTGAAGCTGAGACTGTGTGCCATGCAGCTCCTGAGATGTTAGGCTGTTCTCATGTATTGTAATAATAAAGAAGAACCCTGTTATGTTCATTGTGTGTTGCCTGGAGAGTAGAGTTTTGGAGTGGACTGCAGGATGAGCAGGTCACCTCTCCTCCATTAACCACACCTTTGTTAAAAAGAAAAGGGGGGGGGTGCATCCAAACACAAAATGTGCAGCTCCAGGGGTGGAAATAGGCAATTCTAAAACAACATCACTGCAGTTTGAAATTCAAGCCATGCAAAAGATGTATTGTTAGCGGATATAAAAAGTGGCTGACAATGTGAAAACTAAAGTGCTCCTCTAGAACTCTAAACCCTCAAGCAAGCATATCCATTTCTCCTCCCCCTGCCAAAGAAACTCCCCACAGTTTCCATTGCTTTAGTCTACAGGGTGTTTACCAGTGTTTCCAAGATTTTCATAGATTTCATAGATAGAGTTGGAAGGAGCCTACAAGGCTATCGAGTCCAACCCCCTGCTCAATGCAGGAAACTAGAGGAGGGGTCTCCCATCCAAGTAATAACCAGGCCTGACCCTGCTCAGCTTTCCACACTCAGACAAGCTGAGCCAGCATAAGCCACAGATGAAGTCATTCTAGGACAAGTCATGTGAAATTGTCAATGTTGTGATAAGGGAAGTGATGCCATATGACATTCTTAAGACTTCTGTATTCTGTTCTTGCATCTGAGTCTTTCCCCCTCTTGTCCCTATTTTTTGTCCCTCACTCCAAATAAAGTTTTGTTGGAGTTCATGATGCTTCTTGAATATAACAGAGCCAGTGTGGTGTAGTGGTTAGAGTGTTGGACTGGGACTCGGGAGATCCGGGTTCTAGTCCCCGCTTGGCCATGAAACTCACTGGGTGACTTTGGGCCAGTCACTGCCTCTCAGCCTAACCTACCTCACAGGGTTGTTGGGAGGATAAAATGGAGAGGAGGAGGAAGATTATGTAAGCCGCCCTGGGTTCCTTGCAGGAAAAAAGGCGGGGTATAAAATAAATAAATAAATAAAATAACATTAGTGCTGTCAAATTCCCAGGATTTCCTGCTGCTCTGTGTAGGCTTCCCAATGTATTGGAATGTGACGGCAAGCAACAAAGCGTGCGCACAAGGAATACGCACAGGTGTGTTGTAGCGGCAGACTCTATGCGTGCAAATTACAATCACACACTGCTGTGTAACTCCCCCCCCCCCCGGAAAAATTCCTGAAGATATCCAAGTTTGACAAGACTGTTCTAAAGCATTTCTTATACGTATATTTGGGTGCTTCCGGTTCATGCTCACTTCTTCCATGTCTTTTTCTTCATGTTTCCCACTTGCAGTTGCCAATCCACTTGATGAACCCAAGCGTTCATTCTCCCCTCCCCGCAAAAAGACACAATTTTTACCCGTTCAGTTCAGCTGCCCGTTTGGAAGTACCTGCGTATTATGAAAGAATGTAAGACGAGCCCTGCTGAATCAGACCAAGGGTCCATCTAGTCCAGTGTTCTCCAACCTTGGGTCCCCAGATGTTTTTGGCCTACAACTCCCAGCATGCCCCAGCCAGCTACACTAGTTGCCCCAGGGCTAGTAGCCATTGATAGCCTTCTCCTCCAGGAATTTGTCCAATCCCATTTTTAGAGCCCTCCATATTGGTGGCCGTCAGTCCATCTTGTGGCACTGACTTCCATAGTTTAACTCTGCGCTGTGTGAAGTTGTCCTTCCTTTGATCCGTCCTGAATCTCCCACCAGTCAGCTTTGTGGGATGACCCCGTTGGGTTTTAGGATTATGAGAGAGGGAGAACCCCTCTTCCCCCCCCCACTTTGTCCACGGCTTGCATCATTTTATACCCCTCTATTGCATCCCCACTTCCTTACTTCTCTCCCCCCCCCCAAGCTAAAAAGCCCGAAATGTTGTAATTTCCTCATATTAAACTGTGTTAAGCTGGCTGAGGAACTGCGGCCTTGCTGTTCAGGGGCCTGACGGACGGGCAGCTGGTGCCAGCTAAGTCAACGGCCCGCCTTGTTTACCTTCCTCTCTCCTCTCTCTGGGGATCATATTCCCATTTGAATTCAGACTTGTTTGTGCCGTTTTCCCAGCCCTTTCCTGAGTTTGGAGTATTTCCCTGCCACCCTAATGGCTGCAGAGTTTCCTCAGCGATGTTTGTGGGATGTAAATGTAGATGTTATCCTCTCCCGGCATGTTGTATCTTGTTTCTTGTTTAACCTCCTATTGTTTCTGGAACTTGAGACATCCAGAGTAGAACCACTTAGAGTGCAATCCTATGCAAGTTTAGACAGAAAAAAAGGCCTACAACTCCCAGCATGCCCCAGCCAGCTATGCTGGTTGGGGCATGCTGGGAGTTGTAGGCCTTTTTTTCTGTCCAAACTTGCATAGGATTGCACCCTTAATGAGAGGGGTTAGCTAGCGTTCCCCAACCTGGTGTCCACTGCAATGCATGCTGGCTGTGGGATGCTGGGAGTTGTAGTCCAACACATCCAGAAGGCACTGGGTTGGGGAAGGTTGGCCTAGCTGCTTGGAGACTGCTCAGTAATAATTTTTGAATGGTTCGCTGAGGGCCCAGATCCTAACAGAACACAGATGCATCAGCCTGGTTCTCGAGTTTCTTCCCAGGTTTATAGTATCTGGATTTGTGTTGCGCGCCGTTCGCAAGACAGTTGCAAAATGTGTTCACCTGGGGAGTCAATTCCCGATTGCTGCCATCTTGTGGCAAACTTGGTTGTCTTAGTTTGCGGATCTCCAACCTTTTTGGGCCAGTGGGCACATTCGGAATTTTGGGAGAGTGTTGTGGGCACTTTTGCAAAATGGCAGCCGTGATCGATACAGAACACTCATTTCCCCGAAGGCAAGCTGGTGAGACGAAAAGAAAAGCAACATGCCCAGGACCCCAAGGCCAAGGCAGAGTTTGGGTCTGAGTTCCAAAACACAAAACCTGCTCCTTTGAACCCAAATAAAGATGGCGCTGGAGGGCAGCTCTTCACTTTGCAGCATGCCAGCCTCCCAGTTAAATCAGAATATATATTTTTAAATCTTAAAAAATAAAATACACCTCAGGAGGTGCAAGGGAGCCTGGCATCAAGAGAAGCATCTGTGGGCACCTGAATTTATTTATTTTATTTTATTACATTTCTATACTGTCCAATAGCCAAAGCTCTCTGGGCGGTTCACAAAGCTTAAAACACTAAAATGCAACATGATAAAATGTAATATAAAACATTTAAAAGTTTAAAGCAGAATAAAACCAAAGTAAAAAGCAGAAGCAGGGAAAGATCTAAAAGTAACACATATTTAAAAACAAAATTGAAAGCCCATAGGTGGGATTAAAGAAAAAATGATTTCTGAGGCCCTACTAGATGCTTTGACAGATTTTAGGCCTGGGCTAATGCAATCTCTTCTTTAAAATAGCAGCCATCACGATTTGCGTTCGGATGTACTTTCTTGCTGTTGTATCTGGGCCCCCAAGGACTTCATGCATTATTGCTGAGGTATGTGGTGTGGTGTGAGATCTCCCTGTAGAGAGAGTGTCATGTGAAGAGACCCTGAAATCCTCCTGACCTTTGGGGCAGGATATGGAGTGGGAGGACAAGAGAACTGTATTCTTGTCCTACTACTTCAGTAGTTCTGGCTTGTTTCGTGCTCAAATAAATGCCTGTGGTAATTACTATGTGACTAGTCCATATTGAGATTCTGCCAGGGTTAGACCAAAATCGGGCTATTTTTGCCCGTGTTGCTTACAGGAAGTTCAAAAGGACGGGGAATCCTCAGTCTTTCAGGGTCACCCCTGGAGTTGGATCATGGTTGCAGTCTACCTGTCCAAAACTTGGAAGCTTATTATGGCTTGGCTTTAAAATCCTGGCTGGGAGTTCCACTACCTGAAATCAAAGGTATTTCCCTGAATATATAAAGCAGAGCTAAATCTTTCCCCAAGTGAACTGCAGTGGAACCTTGTTTGGTGCTCCTAATGCCAGAAAGGGTGTAACTTTAAAGTGGCTGCCAGAAGGAATCTTAAACTCTGGGGAAATGGGTTTTGAAGAGTAAACAAATATTCCACGAGGTCCTGTCAGGACAGAGCAGGTTGCCTTATCTGTTAGCCACTCTAACCTTGGCTGTTCTAACAAACACACACACACACACACACACACCAATCTTCATTCAAGTGCACTGCAGTAGGTGTAGGCCAAATAGCATAGATCAGGTAGAGTCTACACAATTTTATACAATATCCTCTTTATATAATTTTCTTTTTGTCATTTTATCCTGGAAGACAATCTTACTCGGTCACGAGTGATCGCCTACTACTACTAGAGGGCACCAGGTTGGAGAAGGCAGAGGCAGATCATAGTCCACCCCGGGGGACGACTGCCCAATTTCCCGTGGGCTGCCACCCGATGGCTCGGAGTCTACACTAAGTGGCCTACTTGATTTCCTCTCTTCTATCCTCCCAAGTACAAAGAGACCCCTTCTTGTTCCAAAAACATTTCATTCTATGACTTGGCAGTGGTAAGTGTGAAAAGGATCTTCGAATTGTCGTCGATCACAAGCTGAACATGAGTCAGCAGCGTGGCGCAACTGCTAATGTGATTTTAAGGTGCATTTAATAGAACCGCTGTTTCCAGGTTACAGGAAGTAGTAGCTCTCCACTTCATTCCATGCTAGCCAGACCTCTTCTGGAGTGCTGTGTCCTGTTCCGTGTACTCCACCGTAAGATGGAGATATAGACAAATTGGGATGAATCCAGCAGAGGGCATGGAAAACAAACCCTCTGAGGAAAGTGTGTATGTTTATCCTGGAGAAGTGAAGATTTTGGGGAGGACATGATAGCCCTCTCCAAATCCCTGAGGGACTGCACTGCCCCAGCACCCAGAGGTGCTGCAGACTGAGGCTGGGACCTTCTGGAAGCAAATTAGATGCTCCTACCACCGTGCCAAGGATTGTTCCCAAATATTTAGCTATCAAGGTAATACGTAAAATATCAAAACATTAAATAATAATGATCCTTTCTACATTGCTGCCCCACCACCCCACATCAGATTGCCAAATGGAATTTATTTTCTGCCGTGGTGGGTTGTCCTGCGAGCCAGGTCAACGGGTCTGTCTAGCCCCGTTGTCTCTGCTGTATCATTTCCGCTGACTCACAACAGCTTCCCAAAGTGTTTTTTTCCAGTCCGGCTACCCGAGAGATGCGTTTGGCTAGAGACTGGACCTGGGAGCTTCTGCATGAGAAGAATGGGCTCTTCCGCTGAGCTGTAGCCCCTCTCCTAAATCATGGCCGTTCCCCTTATTGCAAAAGAAGCAAGCAAATATGCAACCCCACCCTGCTAATAATAATTATGATAATAATGGAATTAATGATGATCGTAAGGAGGTAATATGCAAAAGAAGCAAGCTGCAGAGTGTGTGCAAATCCGACTGTAGTATTTCGTGCTGGCTGGTATAACACTTGGAATGAAATTGCAGATTGATGAAATTTAAGACAGAAGTTTTGGGGTCTTGGAGCTCATCTACTCCAGCCTCCTACTTAATTGCAGATTCTATAATATAGGGTGCAACGATAGCATCCCTGGCAGATCCATGGACTTCTCGGCCTTCTGAGTGGTCTCTCAGTTTAGCCTCCATGTGAATCCCTGCGCACTGTTTAAATACCGTAAGTGTTGGCTTTTGCATCTGTCCAAGTGGATTTGCGTGTGCAAAGTCCAGGCTGTTTTGTGCCCAGTAGAAGCAGTAGCAGCCTTCAATATAAATGTGCACTGCGAGTGCAAGCCCTGGCTTAAGAAGCTCGTGTTTCCCAACCTTGCCAGTTAATATGTAGTTCTCACTCAGCTCTTCCCCCGCAGTTACTAGGTCCAAAGTTAAATGGCTCTTTGAAACAGCTGCTTTGTCATGAATTCCCTGGGTCTGATCCAGAGTTGAAGGCCTAAGATCGGGGTCAGAAATCGCTTTGAAAGCTCATTGCCATAGATCAACTTTCCTCAATGTGGCGCTGCTATAGATGGAAGCAAAGTGCTTTTTTCTTCTGCAGCTTGGCTTGGCTTTGAAGAAAAGGGAAATGTTTTTTCTGCTAGCGAGGGAGACGTTTAGCTCACCATAGGCCAATTTCAGCCTTGCATATGGTCTGCTTTTAGATTTTATTTGTAAACTGAAAGCATGAGTGCCTGTCCTCTGGCAGTTAAGTCATAGCTAGTTGGTGTCTGAGTGATCCTGGGCAGGCTCATTGCCATAGATGACCGTGTTGTCCTGCTCCGGCGGTGGGAATGGGGGCACTGCTTTGCAGTGGTTCCGCTCCTACCTACAGGACTGCTATCAGAGTAGCTTTGGGGGACTGCTGCTCAGCCCTAGGGCATTGGTGCTGTGCGTTCCCACGGGATTCCATCTTGTCCCTTATGCTATTAACATCTCTGTGAAACCACTGGGAAGTGTCATTAGGACATTTGGACTGTGGTGTCATCAATATGCGGATGATGCCCAACTCTCTCCATCTCCTTTCCGGGCTGGACCAGTGCCTGGAGGCAGTGATGGGCTGGATGAGGGCCAGTAAGCTGAGGCTGAATCCTGACAAGATGGAGCTGCTGTGGAAAGGTGGTTCTCGGGTCGAGGAGTTTGGCAGATAGCCTGTCCTCGATGGGGCTGCAATCCCCCTGAAGCAGCCGGGGCATCACTTGGGCGGCTCCTTGGTTGTCAGCTGTCACTGGAGGCCTCAGTGGTGAGGAGTCCTTATGGCCAGCTCTAGTTGATTTGGCAGCTGTGCATGTTCCTGGATCAAGATGGCCTGGCCTGGGCAATCCATACCCTTAATAACTTGGACTAAATCAATGCGCTCTGTGTGGGGCTGCCCTTGAAGACAATCCGGAGGCTGCAACTAGTGTAAAATAACTTGGGCCAAGTTTTTATCTGGGGTGGCGAGGAGGAAGCATATCTCTCAAATTTTACGAACTCTGCACTGGTTGCCAGTGTGCTTAATTCAAGGTTTTGGTATTGGTTTATAAAGCCCTATATGACCTGCTGCTTTTCGCAATCTCGCCCTTGCCGCCGCCAGTGACAGCCCATCCACTGATGCCCAAGTGACACTTTGGAGTGACTGTCACTGGTTCGCCACCCTTTAAAAAAGAAAAAAAATGACCCCAGAAATTGCACAAATGTATTTGTAATCCCCCTCCCCCCCCAGTCTTTTGCAAGTGCACAGTTACAGCTATCTGATACTGTAGTCTTGCCTGGTCAGTTACCCTGTATGTTTCAGCTGTCAACTGGAGAAGCAAAGTGGAGTAGGTAACATACAAGGAAATTGACAAGATGAGACTCCATATACTGTAGGCTCCTTTGTTCATAGTTGCCAAGGTCCAATTGCTGAGTTGTCAATTGAAAAGCACCAAAAAGGGGGGGGGGGAGTGACAAAAGAAGGTGCACCAAAGGGGGGGCAATATCTCCCATTTAGCAATGTAATCCTCTTGATTTTAAGTATTGATGTATTATTATTTATTTATTTATTTATATACCGCCCAACAGCCGAAGCTCTCTGGGCAGTTTACAACAATCAATAAAAAACACAATATTTTATTTATTTATTATATTTATATCCCGCCTTTTTTCCTGCAAGGAACCCAAGGCGGCTTACATGATCCTCCTCCTCTCCATTTTATCCTCACAATAACCCTGTGAGGTAGGTTAGGCTGAGAGTCCGTGACTGGCCCAAAGTCACCCAGTGAGTTTCATGGCCGAGCGGGGACTAGAACCCGGATCTCCCGAGTCCCAGTCCAACACTCTCACACCACTACACCACACTGGCTATAATATGAAATATACACAATAAAAACATTATAAAAATTTAAAATGACACAAATAGCTAAAACAAGTTAATGCAACGTGACTCGTAAATGTCAATGTCCTCCACCATTTCAACACTCCCCGAAGCCTCCATCTAGTCCAGAAAGGAGAGGTGTCATACACACCCCTTTTAGCAGCTCCTTTCTGGAGCACTTGCTGCTACGGTTAGTCCGGTTTCCAGACAGTTCTAAAAATCCCCCCGGGAGAATGCAGCTGACTGGGATGGAATGAACAGGGCCCCATGGTGTTCCATCCTATTTGGCCACGTGTAAGGGTTGGGTTTTTTTTTTTTTTTTTAACTCTTGGGAATATTTGTACAATTTTTTTGAGCTGGGAAATATACACAGATTTAATGGCTGGGAAGTAAATAGAGGGGAAATGTGCACCCAATTTAAGGGCAGAGCAGTAAATGGAGGGGAAATTTGTGCACCTGTGGTAACGGCGCAGTTACTGCAGGTGTGCAAATTTCCCCTCCGTTTACTTCCCAGCCATCAAATTTGCGTATATTTCTGTGGGTTTTTTCAGAACTCTCAGCAGTAAGTGCTGCAAAAAGGGGGGAGGAGCCAATATCTCCCCTTTCTGTGGGTAGCTGGAAACTCGGGGACGTGCTGGAAAAGTGGAGGGCGCTAAGAAGTGTCAGTTCAACACTTAAAATCAGGATTACATTGCTAAGGGGGAGAAATTGTCTTTCAATGCACCTTCATTTGTTGCTTCCCCCCCCCCCTTTTGATGCTTTTCAATTGCCAACTTGGCAATTAGACTCTGGAAACTGTGCAAATTAGCCTACCTGAAGTCTTGCTTTGTCAGTTTCCATGTATGTTACCTACTCCGCTTCCTTGCTCCCTTTGACAGCTGAAACATACAAGGAAATTGATCAGGCAAGACTACACATCGGACAGCTGTAAGAGCGCACTTGCGAAAGGCCAACAAAAAGTAATTAAAAAAATTACTAACCCAATTGCACGATTTTTGGGGGCCAAAAAATAATTTAAAAATACAGCAGCAAATTAAAAGGGGTAGCAATCAGAGTGGGGAGGGGGAGACAAGATGGGTTGTGCTGCAAAGGACACTGGGATACGGGCTGGAGGACCGAGGAGGAGAACAACCCACCATAAGCCTGATTGTCTATCGGGCACTTCATGGGTTGTTCTGTGAACAACCCACACCGCGTAGCTTATTCGCAGGGTGACTTACTGTGTCATGCGAACCCACCCATGGCTTGTTTTCGGATTATGAAACCTGGCTTGTTTAAACCATGGCTTGTGATGTTTGGACCCGGGATCATGGCGAATGCCCCCTCCCCCGCTCCTGCTAGCTATTCTGGCCTGCTTTTTTTTTTTTTTTTCAGTGGGGCCCTGGGGCGAAAAGCTGGCTGGTGTAAAACAGACTTGCAGGGAGAAACAAGTTGTTTGAACAGTTTTACACGTGTGCGTGCACATGCTCCCTCCCTCCCTCCCTCCCTCCCTCCCCCCACCCCATCCCATCCCATCTACTGACTCTCCCTTACAAATTAATGTCTGCACATTTTAGTTTGGCAAGCATGGCATTACTGAGGAAACGTGTAATTTATCCTTAGAAAATATGAGTTTCGTTGACCCTGCTTGGCATGAAGCTACCCCCTTCCTCTGCACCCCTCCTGCCTTTTGTGTGTGGGGTGGGGTGGGGTGGGTGGGGAGAATAAAGCATTAGGAAGAGTAACAGCTTTTGAATGTGTACATTACTCTAATGGCAATAGGAATGTAATTTTGCTTGCCTGTTGGCTTCTTTATTCTAGTCTGGTGGATTTGGAGAACAGGGACTCCAGTGCGCGTTGATGCCCTGTTCCATTGACTTAAAACCAAAGAATTCTTTCTCCATAAGCCAAAGGCGGATCACACCTCTAATAATAATTCCTCTGTTAAGGTGTATAGCCCACCCTAGCGCAGGAACACAAGGCAGGCTACAGTGAAGCTTATTCATTCATATTTATATACAGTATTTGAGTACTGCTCCATATCTAAGCAGATTCCGGAGCGTTGAACAATAAAAAGATAAGAACAGATACAGGAAACAAAAACAATACATTGAAAACAAACTATCATTAAAATGGTGGTTGGACAGCAGAGAAGGCTTCCCGGAACAAGGAGGTCTTCAGCAGGCATCGAAAGTAGCACAGTGTCAGAACTTGCCTGACCTCCAGAGGCAGGGAGTTCCATAGAAATGGAGCCACCACACTGCAGGCTCTTCTCCTGGTGGACTCCAGTCAGGCCAATGGTCCATGCAGAACCACCAGGAGCATGCTATCTGATGACCTCAGTGACCGGGCAGGTTGGGAAGGGAGGAGGCGCTCTCTCGGGTATCTTGGTCCCAAGTTGTTTTGGGCTTTGTACATAAGTACCACAAACTTGGCCCAGTAGCAAATAGATAGCCAGTGCAGTTCCTTCAGCAAAGGAGTTGCATGCTGAAAAGGGGCAGCTCCTGAGGACAGCTGAGCTGCTGCATTCTGCACTAGCTCCAGCTTCCGGGGCAGCCTCAAGGGCAGCCCCACATTGAGCGCATTGCAGTAATCCAGTCATGAGATTACTAGCACCTGTATCACTGTGGCCAAGCTATTTGTCTTTTTCTGAGAGGCAGTGTTCAGTGGCAAGCCAGTATAAATCAAGGGCAAGGAATGTGTGTATACAGCAGAACAAAAGGCTAAAAACTTCCATAGCCAGCCAGGCACCTCTGAGCACCTTCGTAGGTGGGCAGAGTGCAAATATAATACAGTCCACTGGAATTAGTGACCTGTGGGAGCTGCTGGAGGCAAAATTGCCTGATAAAGGCAACTGATGCTCACCTCCGTAGATGAGGTCATTCCACAAAGTCCTGGTTTGCGGGGCAAAAAGAAGAGGAAGTTCAGAGTCCATATTCACAGGAAGGGGGAAGGGGGGGTAGATCTGTCAGCCAGACTTAAGGTTTCATCAGGCCTTTCTTCCGACACACCTGAAGTGAGTAATGAGTCTGTGGGAGGGGATGAGGTGGCAGTAGAACAGGTGAAGCAGGAAACTCTGCTGGGTGGACTGAAGGCAAATTAAGCCCTACTTTCTCCTGTCCTTTTGCTGCTCCCTGAGTGCTCTCATTCCTGGTGGCAAATTTTGATTTCCTGGTTTCTGGACCAGCCTGACCATGCCCACACCCCAAGTGGTCCCTCTGAGTGGGAGCAGTTTGAAGGTGTGTGTGTCGCAGCATCCTCTACAGCAGGGCTCTCCAACCTTGGGTCTCCAGATATTGCTGGCCTACAGCTCCCAGCATATCCAGCCAGCATGGCTAATGGCAAGGGATTCTGGAAGCTGTAGTTCAGCAACATCTGGGGACCCAAGGTTGGAGAGCCCTGCTCTACAGCATTGTGAGGGATCCTGAGGTGCTCCCTCTTCAGATCATGCAGCGCAATAACTTTTGGGGTTCCTCATGTTCTTGGGGCCCACGCTGGCTTAAACCAATGGATGTTTGTGTAAGGCTTCTCCCTTTCTTCACTTCCCACTTCTGATTTCAGCAAGCTCGAGGTTGCAATGTTCAGTGTTGAGTCATAGTTTTTACTGCTTTTCCTGGTACTGGGCAAAGGTCTGCGCAGGCATTTCTGTGTGCATGAGTGAGTTTTGCTACTGTTTGTGTGTCCACAAGGAAATCCCAGCCTCCCCCCACCGCTCCTGTGATTCCATTCTTTCAGCCAAAGTAGGAAATGCATGTGCGCCGATGCTTCGGAAAAAAAGAGTTGTGTCATTTTGGCACACCTACTGAATAGGAGAGCTCTGCTGGGTCAAACCAAGGAGGGTCTATCACGTCTTCAGTGGCTCTTAAACTACTTGTTGCCTTCCTCCAAATGCTGAAGGAGGCTTTGACTCTGCAGAAGGAAGCACCTTTAAAAAGACTCTCTGTCTCTCTCTTACAGGGTCCCTGATATCGAGCCAGCCCCAACTCATTTCAGTTGCTGAGAATACCGGTAAGTCATGAGAATGGCGGTCATCTTCCCTCGATATCGTCTCGCTTCCAGAGCATTACAAGGGGATTTCGGAGCCCTACACCCGGCCTTCAGACTGGGTCTTGCCATTCCCAACAGCAGCTTTCCCTCGCCTGGCGCCCACCAGATGGGATGGACTACAACTCCCGTCATCCTCAGCCAGCACGGCCAATGCATCTGGCCAGAGAAAGCTGTACCACAGTGTTGACTCAAGACATTTTTGCTTCCTGAAATGGAGCCCAAATCCACCCCACCCCATTCCCAACTAGAGCCAGAACTCCCAGAGGTCTTGCTGCGCCATTCGGGCATCTGTTCCTGCCTTCACCTGCCCGCTCTTGTTCATGGTGCCACCTGAAGCAGATCGCTTGACCTTGCTGCCTGACAAAGGCCACTTGTGACAATTAGCAGAATTCAGTTTTGGTGCATGCTCCACCCATTACACTGCTTTGTGGGTCTCCCCTTCTCTCCCCCACCCAACACATTCAAATCTGGCAGGCCCCATCTCTACCCACCCCGTTATTTCTAGGCCACCCTTCATGGTGGAGCCCTCTCACCTGTAGCTCCTTCTCTGCTGCCCCCTTATTTTGCTGCAGTCTTATGCTCATCATGCCATATCCCCCTCCATCATCTCTCTCTGTCCCACGGGGAAAGGCAGTCCTGTAAGATGCATTTTGGAAAAGCTACATGCTACCCCAATAGTCCTAACTGCACCTGAGTCCAGGTTAACCCAGGGGTCCCCAGGCTTTTTGGGTCAGTGGGAACATTTGGGATTTTGAGAGAATGTTGTGGCCACTCACAAAATGGCTGCCATGGCATGGCCAGTGACAAAACTCTCATTTCCCAGAAGGCAAACTGGTGAGACTAAAAGAGAAGTAACTTGCCCCCAGGGTTGCAATGATTTAAATCAGAATGATTTGAATCGATTAAATCACTGATTAAATCATCAACCTTTAAATCATTGATTAAATCATCAATAAAAATCTTTTTTCCCTTTTTTTTGCAACCCTGTTGTGTAGGTAGCCTAGTAACCGATAATACTAGTAACGTAAAAAAAATATGAGGAAAGTGTTTTCCGTATAATTTGGTGTTCTTAACTATTAAGTGTAGGCTACTTGTACATGTGGTTGCCTGAAACTTTGAAATTAATTTTACTAATTTTGGGGGGGGGGGGGAATTGATTAAATAAATAAAAAAATCATTGATTTAGATAAAAAAAATTGATATATTTTTTTCAAAAAAATCATGATTTTTTGCAACCTTGCTTGCCCTAGAACAGAAGTCAAAGGCAGAGGTGGGGTCTGAGCTCCAAAACACAAAACCGCGCTTTTGAACCCCAATAAAGATGGCGCTGAAGGGCAGAACTTCGTTTTGCAGGATGCCAGCCTCCCAGTTTTTTAAAAAAAATGCGAATGGGTATCACATTGGAAACCTCAGGGTGGCATACTGGTTAGAGAGTTGGACTGGGACTCGGGAGATCTGGGTTCTAGTCCCCACTCGGCCATGAAACTCACTGGGTGACTTTGGGCCAGTCACTGACTCTCAGCCTAACCTACCTCACAGGGTTGTTGTGAGGATAAAATGGAGAGGAGGAGAACTATGTAAGCTGCCTTGGGTTCCTTGCAGGAAAAAAGGCAGGGTATAAATATAATAAATAAATTTATATATATATATATATATATATACTGGCTCCGGTCCAGTATATCTCAAGGAGTGCCTCCAGCAACATCAAGTAGGCCGCTCAACAAGATCCGCCACGGATGGCCTTCTCCCTGTCCCATCAGCCAGAGAAACCAGGCTGGTGGGGACTAGGAGGAGGGCCTTTTCTGTGGCAGCCCCCAATTTATGGAACTCTCTCCCCAGTGACCTCCGCCATGCCCCTTCCTTGATTAGCTTCCGCCGGGCATTAAAAACGTGGCTTTTCAGGCGGGAATATAGGGTGGGTTAGGATTTTTAATTGTGTTTTATACTGTGTGTATGTGTGTTCCCCCCCCCCCTGTATTTTATTGCATTGTACATCGCTCAGAGTGGCCGGATGTCTGGCCAGATGGGCGATTCATAAATATTATATAGATATATATCTCTACTAGAAGGACATTTTCAACTCCTGTTGCTACAATTGCCAAATCTTTCCAGAGAACTGCTAAAAAGTGTGTTAATAAGTTTTCTTTTAACCTTACACTGCATAAGAAAGCTGGCCCTATTTGCCCTACGCGTAGCCAGTTGCTCTCTGCGGTTCGGCCAGCAATATTCCTGGCTCTGTTTAAGGATCCTGTAATTTTGACCAGTCTTGCCTTTCCTCTGCCGGTGCAATTGCAGGTGATAAACGGGATGTCTCTCTGGCTCTTCAGTCCTTTTTGGAACACGTCCTGCTGAGCAAGATCTCAGTACATGCAAGTGGGGCTTAGCCCTGCTGCACTTGTTGGAAAAGAAGCCTGACGGAGGTTCATCCCAGGAGCAGAAGTGCTGTGTTAGCCAGATAAACTGTGGTGGGGGGGAGGAGAGCACAATCTTGGGAGAGCAGCTTTTTAGACCTGTATGTTTAAGAAATCTGTTGGGAGTATTTTAGTTATGTCTGTCCCATGAGTTGCAGCCAGGCTCAGTTGCTGCATGCCTATACCAGTTGCTTGGAGCTCAGATGACATGGTGATTCTACAAATACTATTCTAGGACTCGGCACCAATTTTTCTTTCTTTTTTTGCTCCCAAGGGTTTTTTTTGCAGTAAGTGTCCTTATGCAATGCCTTTCTGCATTCTGTCTTCATATTTTTCTTCTTCTCTTTAAAAAAAAAAAATCTAGGGAGAAGCTTGCCTTGCACAGCTATAGGATCGCAGAGAACGCCAAAGCGCGTGGAGTGGAAATTCCAGAGGGATCGAACCACAATTTTGTTCTATCATGACGGTCAATTCACAGGTCTGTAGTTAAATTGTGTGTGTGTGTGTGTGTTTGTGGGGGGGGGGGCGTTGAGTTTAATTGCTAACGCTTATGGGGCTAATGTTGGCCTAGGTAGGAGATACATCTGCTCGAGCTGGACCCTGTTTCTCCTAATCCCTGAAAATCTGGCAACTGGTTGGATGGGTTGGAGGTGTGGCAATGGAGGTGGGACAGGTATAAGAGGAAGGAGAAGCAGACAATTGTGTGTTCAGTGCATTTATATCAGTCTTCCCTGCGATCTGTGGATATCTGGTGATCATGTCAGCAACCCATCTTGTCTTAAAAATGGGCTGCTGAATGCCAGATTGGTGCATGAGAAAACATCTGTCATCCGGGGTTATAGCTGTTGACCTGGCTGGGACGGCTGTAAATCCAGATTTCTCGGTACCTGGACTCAAGGGGTGGATGGTGGTGCTTCTTGTTCTGCTCTGTTGTTACCAAGTCTGTCTAAAAGTCTCCTGGGTTGGGGTGCTTCTTTCTGAAGCTGAGGCTCTAAAGGCGCAGTCCTATGCAAGTTTAGACAGAAATTAAGCCTACAGCTCCCAGCATGCCCCAACCAGCATAGCTGGCTGGGGCATGCTGGGAACTGTATGCCTTTTTTCTGTCTAAGCTTGCATAGGACTGCACCCTCAGACAGGTTAGGGGCTCTGTTGCTGCACCACCCACCCTGCTACTCAACTGTCTCCCCGTTTGAGCTGGTCGTGTCCTTGTCCCGGGGGAACTTCAGCATCCCGCTTTCTGCAGCTGTAAAACAGCCTTCCCCAACCTGGTACCCTTCAGATGTTGTGCACTTCGACTCCCAGCATTCCCAACCATTGGCCATGCTGGCTGGGGCTGATGGGAGCTGTAGTCCAAAACATCTGGCGAATGCGAGGTTGGGGGAGGTTGCTGTGAAGTCTCACCACCTACAACTCACCTGTACTTGAGTATTCCCCTGGACTAGTTCCTTCCTGAATGTTCCCCGTTGCTCTGAGGGTCTTTTTTAATTCCCGCAGACGGCTACAAGGACCGTGCTGTTTTCCACCCCAATGAGATTTATTTCAAGATGTTGACTCGCAAGGATTCGGGCTTATATACCTGTGAGGTTCTCGGCGATTCCTTTGCGCAATCCCAAGTGGAGCTCATTGTTGAAGGTACGTATCTCGTTTATGTTTAGAATCCACTCGGCCGGCTTTGCCTACAAAAGCTCAAACCCCGGTCTCCTCCCCACCACGCCCAACCCTCTTATTTCAAAGAGCCAACTCATTCATTAATTTATAATTAACATGTAGATACCGCTTTCTCTGCTAAAAAGTCATCAAGGCGGGGTACAATTTAAAACAATAAAAAGAACAACATTAAAAACAGTAAAAACATTGAAGTCATTCAAGGTGCGGCTGGACAGCCATGTGTCAGGGATGCTTTGGCTTGAATTTCTGCATTGAGCAGGGGGTTGGACTCGATGGCCTTATAGGCCCCTTCCAGCTCTACTATTCTATGATTCTTTCCCGCGTGCCTGCCAATCGGACCTCTGTGGGCCGTGGTGTCCTCAGAAGGACCTCTCTTGCAGATCTTAATACCTAGGCAGGTTCAAAGCGAGGCAGGCGGTCCCTTAGATTTGGGCATTGCCTGTCTCGGGAGAACCCTCATATGTAAGGGATATGGGTGTGAGAGTTGGACTGACCTGGGTTCAAAAGCTCCCCTAGCCAATGACCCTCAGTCCCAGTCACGCAGGCGGAAGGAGGAGATAACAGCAGTTAATAAAGATTAAAGAGTTTATTTGTAAGACCCAATTACATGGGATTAAGGCAATCAATGCATCTCTACTCACTACATCATTGCAGACTCAAATCCTATACCCCAGTGGTAAGGCTAGATGAAGTGAAGTCCAAGAACAATACACATGTCGTGTCGAGACGAACAAGCAGCAGAGAAGAGAGCAAGCAAGCAAGTGAAGCTATCAGCAAGTGTGCTAGCTTTTATACCCCAGACCCTGCACCTATAAATAGGATATTACTCACCCCAGTTGTACAACCTATTCATCAACATGTTGATCCAAACCTATTCAAGGCTGCTGAGTCATGTCACCTCGAGACTATGTCTCATGACCAAAGACCTTCTGTACTTGAACTCAAGTAACACCCACCAGGTCAGGTGATAATCCCGATGTCAGGTGGTAATCTCGTTCTGCCTATGCAAAACCCAACATCCCCCTGCTTTTGCATTTGCGCAGAACGTGGTTATTTACCTCATACAACAGCAACAGCTTTGTTGACATCTGATGCTGTTCCTTCATCTATGGACTTTGATAAAAAAAAACTTCTGCAGGAATGACTTTACCTGCCAGAAATTTGAACCACTATCAAATCACTTCTGATGTATCCCTCCTTATGACACAGTTTTATTTGCAAACCCAAAACGTTGTGTATTGCTATCTGCCTGCAGCATAGCAATCCTGGCTTTGGTTTCCTGAAAAAACTGTAATAGGTTTTTCACATCAATCCCAGCATCATTTAAACATTTTTTTACAATTTAAACTATTTAAACACATGCAATAACTATTCAAGCTTTACAATAGCATAATAGCACAATACATAATACAATGTATTCAGTTCAGCTTCAGTTGAACTCTAACCTTCTGATGATTGTTTCTAACAAAACCAATCAAACAAAGTATGGTTATAAAAATAACAAACTTCAGGTGTGTTCTTGTTGTTCTTACTATCACAACCACAACTGGCATTTCTGTGAATCTGTAAGCCACCTGTGCTCTGACTTGTAACTCTTAGTCTGAAGTGTGATGTTCCTTCCAGATAACACTCAACTCCTTTTCAGAGCTCTCCAAGCATGTCCTGTTGGTCTAACAGTCTGCCTATCACACTGACAGCAATACCTGGCCTTGTTGCTTGTACAGTAAAGCTCAACAGCCCAATGCTTCTGTGTAGCATTCAAACTGCTTTTCCATCAGCATGTGCTTGAAAATCCCCAATTATTTGGAGTCTCTCACTGAGTTAACTTTCTCCAAAATTCTCAATCACATCCATGATATTTCTCTGGTTTGTTGCAGTAAGTTACTGCCCTCTTGGTTCTTTTTCCTTCTATTTACAAATAAACAGTTGATCCACCACCAAGTAGTTTCAATTCAATGAAATTCCAAACCCTGGATCAATTATATCATATTGCTTTTATCTGTCCAGAAAAAACAATAGATCATCTATTTAAACAAAGTACATACAGTCTATGTCCTTGTTCTTCCTGTTTAACAAACAAACATAGATCTGCCTCTCTGTGCAAATCTCAATTCAACAATGTTTGAGTTCAAAACAGAATTCCAGCCTCCAGCTGATTTTAGCTTTTCTTACAGAAAATTCTCACAGACAGTTTTCCATTTAAAGACTTCCTCCATTTAAAATGCTTATGTTCCAATATTTCAATTGTGAAATATCCTTACATTTCACATTCTTAAACATCAGTCTAACTGTTTCCAAAGCAAATGGTTGTTGCACTCACTCATGATTATCCTGCTCCTTTTAACTTGAGCAAAAAACCACAAGCAACCAATCTTGCTATTTGTCATATAACCTTTTTCAATCTGGTTAGTTTTCACTTAAAAAATCTATCTGGTAACAATGAGTTCCATGAACTGCTGTTTGTTTCACCCAGCTTCCATGTTTTGTTCTTTATCCAAAGAATTCAGCTCAGCTTGCATAGCCTGAAGCTATGGTTCAGCTTCCTTAACAGACATTTTTTTCACCTCTTTGAAATTTTGAAGTTTCAAATGGCTTTTCCCTGCAAATTCATCCTGATATCTCACAGGTTGTTTGACTCACCTGTTCCTTACCTCATCAGTTATCAGGTTCCTGTTCCAATAAACTTGCACCAATGATGAACAATCATTTGTTTAGTCTCCACTAAACCAAATGTGTATCAAAGTTTGTCAAATTTACCTGACTGTCTTTCAGCAAATGCTTTTCTATTCTGACTCTGAGCTTGATGCATCCCCTGCATTAACAGAATTAATTTTGAAAAATGATCTCACATTTTCATTCAGCATTATACTAAACACTTCTAGATAATCTCACTATCTAAGTGTTGTTCATGTGAAACACAATATTCTCATTTCTAGAAAAATCTCATGTAAGCTCCCTTACAGATTTCTTCTAACTTTGAGGTGTATGTACCTACATATCAGATTCAAGATCCTGAAATGTTTCTCCAGAAGATTCCTCCTTCTACACTACTTTCTATAAGGTGTACAGTTCAATCACAGAACTAAAACTTCTATCATGTACATAATCAAAAACATTTAAGAGCTTCTACCCAAACCTCATTATCCAAATTATCATCACCTCTTCTGAGTGTTTGTTTACTCTTCCACACAATCCATGTGTTCAATATCACATCCTGTTAGAAAGTCATGAAAACATGCACTGAATTGAACTTCCCCATATCTTAAAAGAAATAGGTAACATGGGTAATATGCTTGTTTCCCATCCAAGCACAAAACACCTTGACTTTGTTCAATACTCCAGCTTTCTATCTAACATGTACACAACCTGTACTTCGTGTATTGATCAATTGACATCATGAAATAACGTGCTTTTCCTCTAAAAACCATCAGAGTATTCACAAGATCACCAAGAACAAATTAAATGAAATGAACTGTTTTTTCAGCTTGCCTTCCAGTTTACCTGTTGAAGCTAGCATCCCTTGTTTATGTGCACAAAATTACCTTTCATGTGAAAATTACAATTTCCCAATGCTTTCCCCACAACACAGTTTGCATTTTCTTTCACAGGCCTGTGAATCTAAATAATCTAAACAATCATGTGATATGCATGCATGTACATGCCATACATATAAGCATTTAACCTTTTATAGTTGCAGCAGTACAATTTTCCATTTCTTTATTTACATCATTACAGTATGAAAGAAATAATCCATCTCTTAGCTTTGCCATATAAACATACCTAATTATTCAGTATTTTACATTTTGCTACAGAAAAATCCACAATATACTCAAGTCATATATACATTCAGTACATTTCCTGACATTTCAAGGAGCATATTTTATACTTTCTTGAATCCAAGTTATCCAACTTTCAAGAAATACATTTTCAAAACATGACTGTTAAACCTCTGACCATTTGCATAGTCCTCTTCCTGTTTATTTATGTCCAACACAGAAAGCTTCGTTTAAACAATCCACTGTTTCTGTTCACACACAAAATAATGTCCATTTTGTTATGTCCTGGGTTAAAACACAAAGGTTTGTCCCATCAGCAGCACCCCTGCTGATTTCAAGCTCCTTTCTTCTGTGATCCCACATGAAGAAAATGAAGAACAGCTTCCCATTTTAAGCACAGCTTTCTCTGTTCAAAACTGTCGCGCTGTTTTCCCCTGTTGTTTTAAAACCACGCCTCCGCTGGTTTGATACAGCCTCCCGTGTAGTATCAGGTTTCCCAGATACGTTCCTGTCACACGTGACTCTGCTTTGCTGCGACATGACGCTCCAGACGCTTTACCCACGTCAGACGTAATCCACGCATTTGTAATCCAAGCCACTTGTTGATACAATGCAAAAGATAGCTGATCCGCTGCTGTGTGAAGAAAACTGTAAATGAAATATGATCCTCCTGCCTGTAGCCTTGATGAGTAGACACAGAGCCTCCTGGAGATTATTTCCTTGCCCGATACAGCTCCTTGACAATCACTCCAACAAGCTGTGGAAAACGAAATCCTTGTGTCCAGCGTTGTTGACTTTTCAGCCTAGTAGCTGCCCGATAGCCTCGGATTTTGCTAAGCCTGGCACCTCCGTTCCAGCTGCTTTTAAAACGAAAAATCCTCCGTCTCTCTATCCTGCATTCTTCAGTTGTGCTGCATTCCAAGCCGCTTTATCAGCACCAGCTCTAGCAACAAACATCGCCTTCCCGGTTTATTTACAAACCGTTCTTACAAATAGTAAACAAATTCCTTTAACTCTATAACTGCTGAATTTTTCCGAACTGCGTCTCTGTGGCTTATCTACCCATCTGAGATAACCATCAGATCGTTATCTGGGCCCATAACCAGATGTGAGAGTTGGACTGACCTGGGTTCAAAAGCTCCCCTAGCCAATGACCCTCAGTCCCAGTCACGCAGGCGGAAGGAGGAGATAACAGCAGTTAATAAAGATTAAAGAGTTTATTTGTAAGACCCAATTACATGGGATTAAGGCAATCAATGCATCTCTACTCACTACATCATTGCAGACTCAAATCCTATACCCCAGTGGTAAGGCTAGATGAAGTGAAGTCCAAGAACAATACACATGTCGTGTCGAGACGAACAAGCAGCAGAGAAGAGAGCAAGCAAGCAAGTGAAGCTATCAGCAAGTGTGCTAGCTTTTATACCCCAGACCCTGCACCTATAAATAGGATATTACTCACCCCAGTTGTACAACCTATTCATCAACATGTTGATCCAAACCTATTCAAGGCTGCTGAGTCATGTCACCTCGAGACTATGTCTCATGACCAAAGACCTTCTGTACTTGAACTCAAGTAACACCCACCAGGTCAGGTGATAATCCCGATGTCAGGTGGTAATCTCGTTCTGCCTATGCAAAACCCAACAATGGGGACCGCCTATTGGGGCTTTATCCCTATTGGGGAAATCGTCCCAATTCATGAGGACTATCATTTCACCTCTGTGAAATGGGAAAGATTATTTACTGGCTGTTTTGAAGTCAACCCTCCAACAGTCTATAGATAAAATGAAACTCAGCCATGAAACTCACTGGGTGACTTTGGGCTAGTCACTATCTCTCAGCCTAACCTACCTCACAGGGTTGTTGTGAGGATAAAATGGAGAGGAGGAAGAGGATTATGTAAGCCGCCTTGGGTTCCTTGAAGGAAAAAAAGCGGGGTATAAATATAATAAATAAATAAATAAATAAATAAATAAAATTGGACATGTTTGTAAGACCCCACCGCCCAAACACACTGTTTCATACTGTGGTTGCATCTTGTGGTTGCATACTGTATTAATTTGCTCTTAGCAGCCTGCTTTCAGCTGACTTGTGGTTGCATACTGTATTAATTTGCTCTTAGCAGCCTGCTTTCAGCTGACTTAAAAGTGAAGAGGCTGATGGTGGCATAGTGGTGAGAGTGCTGGGCTGGGACTCGGGAGACCCGGGTTCTAGTCCCTACTCAGCTATGAAGCTCCCTGGGTGGCTTTGGGCCAGTCACTGACTCTCAGCCTCACCTACCTCACAGGGTGGTTGTGAGGATAAAATGGAGTGGAGGAGGAGGAGGATCCTGCAAGCCACCTTGGGTCCCTTGCAGGAAAAAAGGAGGGATATCAATCTAATCAATACATAGATCAATAATTGTCCGGACTGGGTGCCGGGAACCACCTAAAACTGATGCGTCAGCTGTCCCTGTCTCCCTGTTTCTTTCCGAGTTTTTTTTTAAAATAAATTTTATTTAGTTATTATAAACTGCATACAAAACTATAAAACACAAACATACAACTAAAATAAATCATAAGGTGCACACACCCCCACCCGCCTAGGGACCAGCTAATATACATCCATCCCCTTAATCAATTAAATTCCACATTCCAAAAATATAACATCTCCTGACAAGGCATACTCCCTTTCCCCTTCTTTCCGAGTTTAATTCGAAGTGCTTTCTGGCTCGAAATGGCTTGAGTTCTGGATCTCTCAAGGACTGCCTTTTCCCTTATGAACCTGCCATGTTCTCTTGTTATGCATCCCCCTTTCTTCAGAGATTGGGTGGGCAGCTATACGGGAAAGGTCCTTTGTACCCAGTGCACCCAGGGCTTGGAACTCATTTGTCTTGCCCCCGGGCTTCTGGTGACACTTTTAAGGTGCAGTTCTATGCAAGCTTAGACAGAAAAAAGGCCTACAACTCCCAGCATGCCCCAGCCAGCTATTTGTCAGGGCAAAGCCGTCTCTGCTACTGCATTCTCTCGAAGGAGGCAGGAGCGGTGAGATCCTCGGCCCATGGTACAGTTGAGGGGGGTATCTGTTGTCCGACCCCTGTGGTGTGAGTCTCTTAGCCACAGTAGTCTCCCCACGGCTGCCCAGTATTATTATTATTATTTAATTGTGCACACATGTATGCGCAATTTCTAAAAAACTTTTTAAAAATCCCATTTGCATGAAAGTGCTTGTTTGCTTAAGCATGAATGAGTGAATTTCAGGCCTCAGCTGGGAAAATTTCCCGGGTGGTGCCCATTGCCAAGGGGCAGCCGGTACCCACCCTGGACATTGCCCTATCCGAGGCTTGAAAATCACCCCCCCCCCGGGTTTCTCTTGACAGCTCACAGAAGGCAATCTGTCAAGAGAAACCCAAGCCACGAAGGATCTTGTGCTGAGAAGGGGGTGTTTGGGGGGGGTTACCCCCTCTTCTCAGCAAGATCCTCAACTTTTCCCATATTCCCTTTTTAGTCCCCATGGAGGAGCCAGTTTTTCACCTTCCCCCAACCTTCTAGGGGCTTGGGAAAGTGTAAAAGTGAGTCTCCCCCCCTTTTTTTAAAGGGAAACTGAGTTTGACAGTTGCCTGTCAAAACCCAGGGTCCCTTTAAAATGGGGGGTTTCAGCAGGAATTGGGTGGATTTGTATTGGGACATACCTCTGAGTATGTCCCAGTCCAAATTCCCAAGATCCCCCTCAAAATGCAGCCACCATTTTGAATATTTAGGCCGTGTCGGGGGCGCCCTGTAGCTTGTTGTTACGTGCAAACCCAGTGAGGGTGGGTTTTAGGGCTTTAGAACCCATGGGCTGTTTTGGGGTTGTGGGTGGCATGTTAACCACCCCAGCAAATCCAAAGCAGGATTTGTTTGGTGGAATCACAATTGGGGGCAACAGCAAGCTTGGCTGGAAGCCATGCCCAGGTCTCTGCTGCTGGTGACATCAGGGGACCCACTGCTGCCTGAGCCCTCTGCTCTGATCCCCTTGGCAGCCACAGTTGTGGCCGCCATCTTTGTTTTCCCACAATGCAGTGCAATGGAATTTCTTCCAGCACATTGTGGATAAAATAAACCATGGCTACCCATCCATGGCCACTGAGGGAATCGCTCACCCAGTTGCCCGGGTAGAAAGGGGCATAGGTTGGCAGCCTGCCAAGGGATCCCCCACACCCTGAAAGCTGCTCTGCTTCTCTGCTGTTTTTGGTTCTGTGTGTGTGTGTGTGTGTGTGTGTGTGGGTGTGGCACCTAAAGGAGAGGAAATGTATAATGTAACTGATATATGATGATGAAGATGAAATAATTGTGCAGCATTGATGAGGCCTCTTTGTTGCTCCTAAAAAGTGGATATGTGCAGTTCCAACCCCACTCCCTCTGACTCCCAGAGCAGGGGTGGGCAGTAGGTAGATTTCCAGATATTTGGGACTTCAGCTCCCAGAAGCCTCTACCGGCATGGCCAATGGTCAGGAATGCTGGGAGTTAGTGTCCAAAACATCTGGAGATCTACTTTCTGCCCACCCCTGTCCTAGAGAACCTGGAGGATATAATAGCAAGGCTAGCCACTTGCACGGACAATGTTTAACAAAATGTTTTCCCTCAAGGACAAACACCGAGGGTGATTTCTTGGAACCGAATAATTGGTGTCAGCTGGAGCGCATGTTTCAAGTCGCCCTCCGCAGATGCTAGTCTGGCCCAAACTGCAGAGTATTCTTGCGATGTCTTAGTTCTTTAACCGTCTCATTTGGCTTTGTAGTTCCTCCATCCAAGCCAAAGGCCCAAGTGCCTTCCGTGGTGACCATTGGCAACAAGGCAGTCCTGAGCTGTGTGGAGACAGATGGGAACCCACGTCCAACCTTCAAGTGGTTCAGAGACAACATTGAACTGCCCATAGACCCAAAATCTGTCTCCCTGTTCAAGAATTCATCCTACACACTTGACCCCAAGACAGGGGTGCTGGTATGTTCTTAAATGGGGGCTCCATTTAGAATTCTGAAGTGGGAAGCACTCAGTTGCAAGAAGGAGCCAAACCACTGTCACAATTTGTTTTCGTAAAATGGATAAACTCATTGACTGGGTTCATACATCACGATAAGCCCTGGTGGCTTATAAGCTATCTTTGTTTCAGAGTGGCTTGTCGTGTTGTCTGAACCCAACAGCATGATTTGTTAACCACGTGCAAGCCACTCTAGCCAGGTTTAGACAACACGACAAGCCACTCTGAAACAAACACGGCTTATAAACCACCAGGGGTTATTGTGTTGTGTGAACCCAGTCTGTCTGTCATTATAACAATGCTGCATTTGTGGGAGAATCCTAGAGACTGGATTGTTCCATTCACCTATTTCATGGCTTCATTTAGGGCTATGACATTTGGTCACTTAGTTGGTACATTCGGTTTAGAAAACTTTCGACTAAAAAGGTGCCCCTGATCAATTGCTCAGAAGGATCCAAAATGTGTTAAAACTTCCTTATAATTCAATTTTTAAAATGCAGGTGATAAGTGCCATTTTAGAAGAGGCATCTCTCTCAAAGTGCCTCTTTTAGGATAATGTCTGCTATGACATAATGTGTCTTGTCTTCCCTGCAGTCTCCACCGTATAGAGCAGTGTTCTCCATCCTTGGGTCCCCAGATGTTTTTGGCCTACGACTCCCAGCATGCCCCAGCCCCAGCTATGCTGGCTAGGGCATGCTGGGAGTTGTAGGCCAAAAACATCTGGGAACCCAAGGTTGGAGAACACTGGTTTAGAGACCGTGAACCCCTGAATACTAGTTCCTGGGGGAGGAGGGGAGTGTGTGGGAGTGGTTGTTGTCTTCAGACCTTGACTCGTGGTCTCCCCAGAGACATCCAGTTAGCCACTGTGGGAAATCGTTTGCTAGGCTTGGTGGACCTGTGACCTGGACTCAGCAGAGCTGCTCGTAATGTTCTTAATCTAAGAAACGACGCATGCTTCGTTCTTTGTAATGATGGTGTGCAGTTTAAGTAAATGTAATTGATTGTCTAAAAATCATACCATTAATTGACTTAAGATTTATTTGATCACAGAACAGCCTTACCCCTCCCTGTTAGCTTTTCCAAAGGAATTCTGAAAGAACGGTGGAATTTTTGCAGTTGTGGAATCCAAGGGAGAGGATAGATTTCAGGGTAGATGAGAGGGATCTCCTGATCCCTGGAAACCAGCTGCTGTTGAAGCCTCTTTCTCCCTCTTCTTCAGACCTTTGAGCCTGCAACTGCCTCTGATGCTGGGAACTACTACTGTGAGGCAGAGAACAAAATTGGGGCGCCCCAGAAGTCTGACCCTGTGCTCATGGAGACCAGTAAGTAGACCTTCGTTCTTGCTTTGCTGAATGGCCTGTTGTGGCCTGCTCTGCCTCAGTGGCCAATTCTGCAGTTAGCAGCAGAGAAAATTTCTGAGAGCAGGTCTTTGTGATTGAACCAAATGCCTTTATAGTTAGAAAAAGAACTTTTTTTTTAACTATAAGGACACCTATTTATTTATTTATTTATTTACAGCAATTTTTTTACCCCGCTCTTCAGCCAAAAAAGGCTCCCAGAGTGGCTTACAAAGATTAATATTATTTTATTTATTTTTTAATTTAATGTATTTATTCACCACCCATCAGCCAAAAGGCTCCCTGGGCAGTTTCCAAAACACAACACAAAAATAACAACAAAAATAGTATAAAAACACAAACACATTAAAATATAACACGATAAAAACAAGCAGCCAAATAAATTCAATCCGGAGGTACAGTAGCGATAATAAAAGGAATAAAATCAACCATTAAAATATTGGGCAAATAAAGAGGTCTTCACCTGGCACCTGAAAGAACAGAGGGTAGGTGCCAGGTGCACCTCCTTGGGAAGCTGATTCCATAGATGGAGTGCCACAACTGAGAAGGCCCTTCCTCTAGTAGCCACCCTTCTAGCCTCTTTTGGAGGGGGCACTCTGAGAACAACCTAGTGTTAGAGAGAGAGGGAGACAGACTTCAAGGAGGTCAAGGGTCAACTAAAATTCCTCTTGGTGTCTTCTGGTCACTATTTCATTTACTTACAGTCATGCCTTGGATTGAGAGCATAATTCGTTCCGGAAACGTGCTTGTAATCCAAAACACTCTTATATCAAAACGAAATCCCCCCAAAAAAATTTGTACAGAGATTTTTAATTTAAGCTGTACTACAGTACTTGTATTGCAAGACGCCGCTTGTATATCAAGTCAAAAACAAATAAATAAATATTTTAAAATTTGCTTGTCTTGCAAAACGCTCTCAAACCAAGTTACTTGCAATCCAAGGTATTACTGTATTTTGAAAATGTTTACCTTGGCTTTTGATCAGAATGGTCCCCAAAGCAGTTTACAGTCCTATTAAAACACTATTGAATAAAACAATCGGAAACCAATTAAAAAGCAAAACACTGGAAATGAACCAGCCCGAGAACAAAAGGCGCATGTAGGCTCTTGCATTATGACAGGCTCCTTTTGAGAGTTGCTCTCCATATCCTCCCATCCCATGCGCAGGTGAAGTCAACGTTGGTGCCATAGTTGCCGCTGTGGTGGTGCTTCTCATCGTCCTGGGCCTGGTGATCTTTGGCGTCTGGTTTGCATACAGTCGGGGCTTCTTCAGTAAGTAGGTGCAAACTTACCGTAGGCTGGTCAGCACTTAGGCTGGTCAGTTACACTTGCCTGGCTTTCTCCACCGAGGTGCCCTGAAAAGAATTTTAAGTTTGGATATTGATTTAATATTCTGCACTTCCCCCAGGGAGGTGAAGGGATGTAGTGGTTCTATTCTCTTTTCTCACCTGCCTCTCCCTGCTCACAGCAACCCTGTGAGGTAGTTTAGGCTGGGAGCATGAATATGCCCAAGATAAGTGAGTTCCATAACCAAATGGAAATCACGGATCCGCCAAAAGGCAGATCTTGTAAGAGCGGCCCTGCCTGATCGGACTAGATGTCCACCTAGACCAGCATGTAAGAGCCTTCGACAAACCTTTCCTCCTCCTGGGGTTTGTGTAATCCCCTTGGAAGCCATCTAGGTCAGGGGCCATGGCCAAATCCTGTGGCAGTGAATTCCATAACTTAATTACCATTGTGTGAAGAAGTTATTTTTGTTTCCTGCATCTACCGCCCATCAATTTAACCAGATGAGCCTTGAGTTCTAAGATGATGAGAGAGGCAGAAAAGCTTTTCCCAGGCCATTTTCTCCACACCATGCATAATTTTATGAACCTCTGTCATGTCTCTCTGATTCATCTTTTTACTTAATTAAATAATCCCGAAGATTTTACCTTTTCTTCATAAAGAAGGTGCCTCAACACGTTAGGCTGCAATCCTATGCAAGTTTAGACAGAAAAAAAGGCTACAACTCCCAGTATAGCTGGCTGGGGCATGCTGGGAGTTGTAGGCCTTTTCCCCCTGTCTAAACTTGCATAGGATTGCACTTAATAATAATCTGGTTTGGCCTTTTCTACACCTTCTCTAGCTCTATGAGAGAAGCTAGAGAGAAGCCACACATTAAAAAACTTAAAAAAAAAAAAAGTGGTGATCAGAGAACTGCACGCAGTATGTCAGGTAGACCTAGCCTGACACACTGTAACTCACTACACAACAGTAAGCAAAGTTAGCTGTGTTAGCCATAAGAAAAATGCCCAAATCCATATTCGGGTAATACCTTTTATTAGGCCAACCAAAAAGTCACGAGAAGTGTGCAAGCTTTTGAGATCTCCAGATCTCTTCACCTGGCAAGGTGTTACCAAAAGAAGGATGTGAGGGGAACGGGGAAGAAAATAAATCTTCATGATGGTGACGTCATGGTGCCTGCATGACCAGAGTCCCAAGATGCAATGGGGGAGGAAGGGTCTGCAGATGTTCAGATTAGGCTCTAGTGCAGCTTTCCCTGATCTGGTGCTCTCCAGGTCTTTTGGACTACAACTCCCATTATCTCCAAGCCAGCTGTTATCTGGTGGGCACCAGGCTGGGGAAGGCCATTCTAGCAGGTCATGCGATGATTACAGGTTGGACCTGGAGCTGCCCCTAGGACTGCTGGGACCAAGAAAGCGAGAAACATTCCATCACCCCCTTTTACAAATATAAAATCCAGCTGTTACTCAGAACTGCCTCTGGTTGAAATCCCCACTCAGTCATAGACTACTGTAACACACTCTCCATAGGGCTGCCTTTGAAAACTGTTCAGAAACCTCCGCTGGTCCGGAATGCTGCAGCCAGACTGTTGACCTGGGCTGGTTACAGGGAGCACACGACTCCCTTGTTACAGCAGCTTCATTGGCTACTGGTCTCTTTCCGGGCACAATTCAAAGCGCTGGTAGTGACCTTTAAAGCCCAATACAGCTTGGGACCAGGCTACATCACAAGATGTCGTGATGGCCACCAATTTGGAGGGCTTTAAAAGGGGCTTGGGCAAATTCATGGAGGAGAAGGCTATCGATGGTTACTGGTCCTGATTTATTTATTTGTTGTATTTCTGAATCGCCCATCTGGCCAGCAAACCGGCTACTCTGGGCGATGCACAACATGATAAAATACATTTAAAATACATGATATAAAATATATATAAAACAGTATAACTTTTAAAATCTTAACCCACCCCATATTCCCGCCTGAATAACCATGTTTTTAGTGAGCAGCAGAAGCTCAACAGAGAGGGGGCATATGATTGGCTATATGCTTCCTCCCGTATCAGAGGCAGTATGTCTGTGTACACCAGTTGCTGGGGAACATGGGCGGGAGGGTCCTGCTTGTGGGATCCCGTGGGCAGCTGGTTGGCCGCTGTGTGAACAGAATGCTGGACTAGGTGGATCTGGGTCTGATCCAGCATGGCCCTTCTCATGCTCTTACCTGAAAGACCACCTTCTCCCATGCGAGCCTGCCCAGGTCTTAAGATCTTTGGGAGAGGCCCTTCTTTTGAGATCACCACCTTCAGAGGTGCATTTGGTGGCGGGCTGAGAGGGCCTTTTTTGGTGGTCGCTCCCAGGCTGTGGAAGTCCCTCCCAAGGGAGGTTTGGTTCCTTCCCTCTCTGGTATCCTTCCTCCGGCAGGCAAAGATGGCTTTATTTAAGAAGGCCTTTAGCCTATAAGCGGCTCTGTTGGGTTGGGTGCTGTTTTTAATAATAAATTTTTTTCTCTGTAATTATAATATTTTTTTTTGTATTTTAATGTATTGGTTTAATCCATTTTAATTGTTTCTGTAAGCCATTTCCAGTGCCATTCTTTTGATAGAAAGGCAGGGTACAAATAGCATGAATAAATAAATAAAGTAGAGTATCCGTGCCTGCCCGTGGGCCGGGGCAGTCACGCTTTCTCAACCTGGCCTGTGCCGCAATGCAGTCGTAAGAGGAAAACATGGCAGAGTGCTTCGGGCAGGCTGATGCTTTCCTTGTTGGCTAATGTCTTTCTCTTTTCTTCTTCTTCTTCTTCTTTTTCTATTTCAGAAGGAAGAGAGTGAGTAGAAGCTTGACCGGTTGGGTTTGCTGCCGCAGCCTCACCCTCCTGCCCAACCCTACGAATGCTTGTCTCCCGCCCATCTATTTATCCTGCCACGAGACTTCTCTGGGGCAGAGCTGGGTTTGACGGGACTGGGAGATCTTCTGCCCCACTTCCAGCCACCACAGAGGGTGGAGTGGTGGGGGATTGGCAAGCGGGGGGGGGGGGGGAAGGAGCCTGGCTGTGCCAGCCTCCCGGGGGGGGGGGCTCTCTGATGTCAGACACTCTGCATTTGGTATTTTCCCCTCCTGCTGTATTTCTCCATCTTCTGCAAGAACACTGCTTTTAATCCCCTGTTCTCTCCCCCCCCCCCCCGCTGTTCTAGCACATCCAGTAAGAAGGTTATTTACAGCCTGCCTTCCAACCGAAATGAAGTAAGTAGAATGGGTTCTGCGCGTCCTGTTGCAGGCTCTTTCGAAGAGCAGTCGGTGGGCTGTGACATTTCGTGGGGAGGGTTGCCTCTTTGGGCGCTCCCAGACAGTGGGCGGGTCTGCACGTAACGGCAACCCAATGTTGTAAATCACCACGATGCATTGCTGTTAAGTGCCAAGCACCCATGATGAGCCCGACAGAGGATCGGGCTCATCGTGGGTGCTTTGCTCCCTTCCCCCCGCCTCCTTCCCCCTATTCCTCCTGGTGGTATCCCAGGGGACACCGCGGGGAGGAATGAGGCTTCTCTCTTTGACAGCCATGATCGCAAGCCGATTTCAGCTCGCTGCAGCTGTCAAAGACTCCCCGCTGCACAAATAGGGCTTGTGCCCTGAAGTGCAAGGGGGAGGATAGGGGGGCCGGTTCCACTCTGCGCTGCTTGCTACTCTGTGCGCAGAGCAACGGCAGGGAGCGGAGATCGGGGATGCCTCTGACAGCCACACCAAAGTGCCGCTTGGGCACTTTAGGGGCAGCTGGCAGCTGCGCACTCTGACCAGCTCAGCTGCTTGTTTATTATCGTTGGTTGCTTGTTGTGTCGTGCGAACCCTGGACCTGAGGTTCAGCACCCCGCCTGACACGTTTTGAACCCTTGAAAGTGCTACATCAGTGCAAAGTGCTTACTAAACTCTTGCCATATTTTTTGGGCCATGTGACAATTGCAGTCTCTGTGATACCTTGGTGGCGCAAGTCCACCCTCGGGGATGGTCTTGGGAGCACATGCAGGCAAATGGTTAAGAGCTGTGAGGATTAGGCACACTTAATTTTCTGGGTGCTGAATTCACATAGTTCTGCTCTCTCTCAACAGCTTTCTAGCACTCTGGAACTTAGAGGTCTCTCTCTCTTTCTCTCAATTTTCTAGGGTGAATTTAAACAGACGTCTTCCTTCCTGGTCTGATTTCTGCCCTCAACCTACCTTGTGGCCTGTATTAAAGCACAAGCTCTTCCTCCACCAAGACTGTTGTAAATGTTCTTTATGAATCTTTGTAATAGTATGATTTTAAAACTGTTTTTTTTAAAAAAAAACTTTAGTGTGCCTTTGTTTGTGTGTGTGTGTGTGTGTGTGTGTGTTTATTTTTAAACAAATGCCTTAATGAAACTCCTATGTTATCATTCTGCCAGGTTAAATTTTGTTAAGGGCCTGACCATTGAGCTACTGCTGAATTTCGGACTCCTAGACTAATCTTTTGGCCACTGTAAGTTGCCCAACTTGACTTGGAGGCTGTTGCCTTTTATGATCTCACCACCAACATCCAGTGATATAGATCAAAATACGGACAGGTAGCTGTGGAATCCTTTTGTGGCCTGTTTGTGTAATCCAGCCTTCCTCAACTTGATGCCCTCCAGATGTGTTGGACCGCAACTCCCATAATTCCTAGCCATGCTGGCTGGGAATTATGGGAGTTGCGGTCCAACACATTTGGAGGGCATCAGGTTGGGGGAGACCAGTGTAATCGGTTCTTGTTGCTTCCCCACCTCACCTGATGAGAAGAGAGTTGGTTACCAAGAAGCTGAATTGGAAGCAGAAGAAATAACTCAGTCTGTCTGGGCTCTTTCTAAAAGATGCAATGTGGGGTCAGATGTGAACAATACATTTATTACCACGCAATGCAGTTAATTCTCCGATGAGTCTAAATGGTATTACACCATTGGCATAATCCAACACAGAACTAGAGGAACTCTCAGCCCATTGAAACCAGTGGATTTCAGCATGCCTGACTGTGTTGGATTGGAGCTGGCGGCGTTGGTGGTGGTAGTGTGTTGTGTTTTGCACAGATTAGGTAAGCTTTCTCTTGCTGGCCTCTTTGTCTTAAACTTGAGATCATTACCACATGTGCCTTTCTAAAAAGTCAGGATGACATTCTTGTATAATTTTATATGCTGGACACAGAACTGGAAATAAACCTTTTGCTTTGTTTTGGTCGAGCCCTGTCTTCTGTGCTGAAATGTGTTTTACTCTTTGTATAAAAGCCACAAGCACACAATAAACATCTCAAGACCGTGAGGGCATTTGGATGTAACCTCGAACCAGTGTGGTTACGAGCATGAGTCTTGGGCTTGCATGCTCCCTCCTCCACTCACACGCTGAGACCAGGAAGTTCACAGACGGGCTACAAGGACTGTGCTGTTTTCCACCCCAATGAGATTTATTTCAAGACGTTGACTCGCAAGGATTCGGGCTTATATACCTGTGAGGTTCTCGGGATTCCTTTGCACAATCCCAAGTGGAACTCATTGTTCAAGGTACGCATCTCGTTTATGTCTAGAATCTACACGGCCGGCTTTGCCTACAAAAGCTCAAACCCCAGTCTCTTCCCCCCCCCACACACACACGCCCATCCTTCTTATTTTAAAGAGCCAACTCATTCATTAATTTATAATTAACACTTACATACTGCTTTCTCTGCTAATAAGTCATCAGGGTGGGGTACAATTTAAAACAATAAAAAGAACAACAGTAAAGATGTTGAAGTCATTCAAGGTGTGGCTGGACAGCCATCTTTCATGGATGCTTTGGCTTGGATTCCTGCATTGAGCAGGGGGTTAGACTCTGCCTTATAGCAGTGTTCTCCAACCTTGGGTCCCCAGATGTTTTTGGCCTACAACTCCCGGCATGCCCCAGCCAGAGGTTGGAGAACACTGCCTTATAGACTCCTTCCTCCTCTACTAGTCTTATGCTTCTATGACCTGGGTTTGCAGCTTGTAGGCAATTTTGAATGCAGTCCTTCCCCTAGGGAGGGCAGTCCCGGTCCGTGGGCAACTATGGTTTGCTGAATAACAATGCAGAGAAGCTTTTGGGGGCCACATTCCAGTGGTGGGTGGGACCAGAGGCAAAAATGACAGGGCCAAAATCCCAGCATATTTTGGTTGAAAGCTCTTACTGCCGGTAACAAAGCCTTGGAGACATTTCAGACTTTTGGAATAAGGGGAAAGTGGCACAAAGGCCGGGAAATCACCGAACAATTGATGGGGTGAAAGGTGGTGGGGGCAGGAGCAGGGGACATGCCCATCTGCGGAGCCCAGGAGGACCGAAACCACCTTTACAGGCCTGTGGCTTACGCTGGCTCAGCTTGTCTTACTTGGATGGGAGACCCCTCTAGTTTCCTGCATTGAGCAGGGGGTTGGACTCGATAGCCTTGTAGGTGCCTTCCAACTCTATGATCTATGAAATCTATGAAACAAATGAGTCTTCCATGATCTGGGAACCGGATTTTCTTCTCTCTAGGCACGGGCAGGGGTGGGAAGGAGCGAGCATGCAAGCGTGAGACCTACTCTAGAAAAGTTGCTGTGTTTCAGCTGGCCCTATGGCTAGGAATCTACAACACAGGGAAACTGGAGGGCAAGGCACTGCCATGAACAAGCTGCCAGCTAAAAAAGAAAGAGTGCAATGTCTCCGTCGGTACAATTAATGTTCCAAAGCACTTCTACTCCAAACCAGGTTGGTGCTCCCACACGTCACCCATCAAACTGCCTGCAGTCCACCACCAGCTATGTGCCTGATCGATATTTAGCTGCCTTGTGGTGCAGTCTCACGGAAGCAGCAGAAGCGGTCGGGGTGTACGTTCCTTTGTAGCAAAAGACAAACAGGCTGCATTTGTACCTGGTTGTCATTTGTCATTCCTGTCGGGGTGGCAGCTGATTTTCCCAGAATGCCCCTGGAACAACATGCTGTTCTGGGGAAACAAAGGCTGCTGGAAAACGAGGCTCTGCTGCTGCCATTGCGGAGTAGCAAAAGAAGCAAGTAATGGGAGTCATATAAATGAATGCAGTTTTTAATAACAGAAATGGAAAAATTAAGTGAGAAACAAGTTTCATAGATTCATAATAGAGTTGGAAGGAGCCTACAAGGCTATCAAGTCCAACCCCCTGCTCAATGCAGGAAACTAGAGGAGGGGTCTCCCATCCAAGTAATAACCAGGCCTGACCCTGCTTAGCTTTCCACACTCAGACAAGCTGAGCCAGCAGTGAGCCACAGGCCTGTTCTTGGTGGTAAGGTTGGCAGGTTCTACTGTTCTGAAGTTGCAGGGGTTTGGTTTTCTGCTCAGGATTTCTGGGGGGGAAGGTGTTAAATCTTGGGGTGAGAAACCAAAGACTGAACTCGAGCATCAGATTAGAACACTAAACTATGATTCAGCTTGGTCTCATCAGCTCCCCTTGCCTCCAGTAAGCGGAGCTCAGTGTTCTGTCCCAACCTAGACAAACTGGTTCGTCTCTTAACTCTGCTTTGTTGAAACAAGCCAACTTCATAAGCCACGATTTGAAGTTGGCTTGTTCAAGAAACCCATAGTTAAGATTGACCAGTTTAGGGTTCAACTATAACACTAAACAGCAGTTACGGTAGTTTAGAAGGGAAGTGAATGCTTCTGATCTCCTTGGGGCTGTGTCGGAGCGGAGGACGGTGGAGTGCACAAGCCTGACCAGGGCTTTTTTTCTGGTGGAACTCACTGGAACTGAGTTCCAGCACCTTTTCTTCTATTAATTGCATTACAATTTAATCGCCATCTACTCCCGAGGAAATGTAATCCAAGAGTTCCGGTACCTTTTTCTCCAGAAAAAAAGCACTGAGCCTGACCCTTGTTCACATAATATAAACCAAAGTTTAGCATTACGTCAGATCCATGCCACTGAGGGACACTAAAACCCTGAAACCTCGCATCAAGCAGCAAGGTCTGCCAGTCCCATGACCATGATAGAAACTACCTGGCTTTTTGTTTGTTTTTTGCCTTGCCTTAGTCCAAGCTGCCTTCCCCATTCTAAAGTCCATGCCACCCCCTTTCCTGTTATATTCTTTCAGTTTCAGTATCACTCTATGGCTGAAGGTGATAAAAGCAGATGCCAGTAAACACATACTGTGTGCATTTTAAAACGTTTTTTTTTCCTCTTGCAAATATATAGAGCTTAAAAATAAAATAACTCAAGCAAAGTAAAATAAACCCAAATACCGAACTTAAAATAACCAGCCAGTGCAAACACAGTGACTGGGTTCGCAGGACATGCTAAGCCATGGTGGTTATGATGCCACGGTGGCTTAGCGTATCATGTGAACCCGGGAAGGCTTAGTCAGGGTAGTTAAAGTTTGTTTTCCTAACCACCCTGCTAAGCCATGGCTTGTTTTAGGGTTTAGAAAACCCTCCGAACCCAGACGACGCGCTAAGCCATGGTCAAGCCGAAAATGCACAGGGCCCCATGGCCAGAGTGGCAAGAAAGGGTTGCCACTCTGGCCAAGGGGCTTTGGCTGAAGACAGCCGCCAAAGTGCCCAAGCGGCACTTGGTGCGGCTGTCATCGGCTTCCCCCTGGGCTCCTCCCGATGCTGGGAGAGCGTGATCGCTCACAAGGAATCCCGCTCTCCTGGCATCAGCAGGAGCACAGGGTGGGCGGCACTACTGGTGTCTGCCGCATACTGCTCCCCCAAGCCCTGGATGCGGCCTGAGGGGCCGGTGCATGGCAGACGCCAGCAGTGCTACCCCATGGCAGCCCCCCCTGCTGTCCCTTGTGGACTGCCTGGTGACTGAGAGACAGCAGGGTGGTGGCACAGCTGCGCTCTGCTCACCTGCCTCCTCAAGAGGCGGCGGCGAGCGATCGGAGTACAGTTGCTCCACCATCTCGCAGTTCCTGGCAGCCATGAGGGACAGTGGGTCAGGGGCGCACGCCGATAGCCTGTGCCCTCTCGAGTAGGTGGGTGAGCAGAGCACGGCTGCTCCACCACCTGCCGCCACAGCCAGCTCTTTCAGCCACCACAGCTAGCTTTTTCAGCTTGTGAGTGGACTGAAACGATGGCCGCTCCCGCATTTCCGCCCCTCCCTGGCACCGCTGTCAAGCCGCACTGGGGAAGGGGATGGAGAATGAGGTGGCTCATGCCCCCTTCCTTGTTGCCTGGTGGAGCACCCACTCAGCTGATTGGTGGTGCCGCTGGGAAATGTGAAGGGATGAGGGGAGCCTCTGACAGCTGCCCAAAAGTACCGCTTGGGCACTTTTGGGCAGCTGTCATCCCCACTCCCCTCCCCTCAGTGCTCCTGCGGTGTCCCCTGGGATATTGGCGAGAGGACCGAGCGGGGACGAGGAGGCACCCTACCCCTGCTGTGCCCAACCATCTGTCGGGCGTGGGGGAATTTTAGCCACAGTGCATGGCTAAAATTCCCAAGGGGCTTAGGGTGTCGTGCAGATCCGCCCAGTGACAGATTGTATCTGTAGACAAGGCAATTGTGTAAGAGAAGAGGGGAATTTCTATATGGCAACTAAGAGAGACTTACGGTACATTATGGTGGACAAAGCTGAGGTTCTCAATAGATGGGCCTAAATGCAAGTCTCAAATGGTTTTATTGAAAGTCTCTCTTATCAATAAAAGACAAAAAGTGTATATTTTGAAAACATTTAGGGGTAGGGGAGAATGGTAGATGTCTGCTCTGCATTGGGGAACAGGTAGAACAGGAGAAGTATGTAGCTGGAGTTCACAAGTTGTGTTGATCTGTTAGAAAACTAAAGGAAGGCACAACATTTTAAGTGTTTCATGTTGCTGAGAGGTGGCTTATGCTGGCTCAGCTTGTCTGAGTGTGGAAAGCTAAGCAGGGTCAAGCCTGGTTATTACTTGGATGGGAGACCCCTCCTCTAGTTTCCTGCATTGAGCAGGGGGTTGGACTCGATAGCCTTGTAGGCTCCTTCCAACTCTATGATCTATGAAATCAGAGTAGAATGTCACTGAGTGTGCAAGCCAGCTCAGAAATCACTGCGATTTTACAAATATGTGCATATGAAAATTATGATCCACTGTACTTTTTGTTAGAAATTTCTTTAATGATAACTGAATCTATCTGGGGTAGAATTTGAAATGGTGTGTGTGTGTGTGTGTGTATGGAGGGTTGTTCAAAACACAACCTGCCACCAGTTAAAATATATGCGTATCCATTTAAATTGGCAGGCACTGATCAACTGAAGCTTTAGTTGATAATCTAATTAAGGCTTGCAGTCCTATGTTCTTCTGCTGTTCATTTTATTATTGTATTTATACAGTTTATAGGACATCATATATCCAAAGTTCTCTGGGTGGTCTGCAAGAATTGAAATAACAAAGTTACAACGAAGCAACAAAATATAACCAATAGAAATACCACTGCAAAATCCACAAATCACTTTAGAACAGGGGGAAAGGAACTTTGCAGCAGTAAGTCTACCTTTTTTTTTTTTGTAGAGCCAGCGTGGGAATGGATACCATATTGCCTCCCTCTTTGTCAAATTTTTGATTGTAAGCGCCTCAGGGCAGAGACCAGCCTTTTTGTTTGTTGCTCTGTATGGCACCATGAATCTCGGTGCTATGCAAATAATGCCACCCACATCTTCCAGCTGAGAGATTTGTTAGCTACCTTCATTTTTGCAATTGCTCTGTTCTTAAACCTCTAATTGAAGAGGTGTGCCGGAAATTAAACTGGAGTGTGTGTGTGTGTGTGTGTGTATGTGTGTGTGTGTGTGTGTGTGTGAGAGAGAGAGAGAGAGAGAGAGAGCACACATGTGGAAAGCTAAGCAGGGTCAGGCCTGGTTATTACTTGGATGGGAGACCCCTCCTCTAGTTTCCTGCAGTGAGCAGGGGGTTGGACCCGATGGCCTTGTAGGCTCCTTCCAACTCTATGATCTATGAAATCTATGTGTGTGTGGATGCCAATGGGCATTGAACAGAGACTGTCTGCCATCTACTGGCCTAGTTATAGAACTGCAGAGTCCGTTGCTCTGATGTCCAGCCACACAAAGGTGCAAATCCTGTATAAAGGAGCCAGTACCTATATTTTAATTTGGATGCTAGCTTTTAAACTAATTTTTCCTGTTAAGCTTGCACAAGCTCCTTTCCTCGTGGAAGCTCTTGCCACTGTACTCTTGTCATCAGCTAGCTCACTCTGCTTATCGGGGAGGAGATAGATCGGGGGGCAGACTTCTTGTTGTTCCTCTCCTACCGGAGGTTGGACATCATCGTGGCTAAACAGTCCTTAGATATGGCCGCTCTAAACAATGATATTGTGTATTGCCCCCAACCCATTCTTTAAGGGTTTTCAGCCAAGACCTTCTTCTTCTTCTTCCTACACTTCTTTTCCCTTGTATAATCAGCTGCAACAGTCTATATTTTTCATTTCTCATTATATGACCAAAATATTCTAGTTTTCTGCACTTTCTGCATTTTATAATTTCTTGATTTTTAAACATTCTCTTTAATACTTCTTTGTTGGTCACCCTCTCAGTCCATGAAATTCGTAACACCCTGTGATAAATCCACATTTCCAATGCCTCTATCTTTTTTTTATGTTGCTCTGTGTTAGTCCACCATTCCATGCCATACAGTAGAACTGGAAATACACAACACCAAAAAGCATGTAGATCTAGTGCAATTTGACCAAACTGGCCAATTTTATGCAAATCGCACTAGATTCAGTGCTTTTCAGGTGCTGATTTGCACAAAACATGCAAAATACTGCAATTTACGCAAATTGCATAAAGTTACGCAAATTGCGCAAAATAGTGCAATTTTTGTAAATTTCCTTAGCATTATTTTCTTTTTAACAGCGCAAACCACAGCCCCTCTTAGAGATAGAAGTCTGCGGGGGGAAAACCTGACTCAGCCCGCTTCCGATCATTCGACTGGAAGCGGGCAGAGACAAGCTGTACTTCCCAGCATCAGCACATCCCACATTATCTACCTGGGGGAAAATGGTACAAAATACTGCCCTCTCCATCTCACCACTGTTCCCTTTTCTGTGCCACCCACACTTTTGAAAACAATATGAGAGCTGGGACCAAAAGGACCTATTCAGATTGCAGGAGGACAAATAAAATAACAGGAGACAGGAGGACAAATAAAATAACAGGAGACAGGAGGACAAATAAAATAACAGCCGGCAGAGACTGAAGTAACAGGGATGGAGCGCCACCAAATGGCACAGTTTTGCATTAATCTGATCGTAAAAAGAGTCAAGCAATCAGGCCACTTACTGACTTGGAAAAAGGGAATTCTTACCATGAATTCCTGTTTCCAGGACTCTCAATGGGCATTCCAACATGCTGTTTTTAATATCTATCTATCTATCTATCTATCTATCTATCTATCGAGAATCGTTTCAAAAATTTAGAAAATATTAATGAAAGAATCAGTAGGAAAACTGAACAGCCATTAAAGGGGTCTGGGGAAAGGACACGGGGAATCCATGGATGCACAGCATCTGGGGAAATATCTAGAGCAAGAAACTGTTCAGATAAGTATCAGCCAAAATAAGGGGAAATGCAATGAAAACGAATCACAGTATTATTCAGCCATATCTATAATATTGTTTCACTCTGCTGGTGAGAATGTGTGGAATTGGAACGGTATTTCCACATGTTGAGGGAGTGTAATGTTATTAAAAGGTTCAGGACAAAGATTTATAGAGTGTAATAAAATAATAAAACATACTGTCCAATGTGAACCAAAAAGTGCATTATTCCACATTTTTGATGGTCCAAACAAAGAAGTACCACTCAAGGAAGTCTTTATGTTTTGAACAGTGGCAGCCAGGTAAGTCCTGGAAAGCAACCATGTGGCATCATCAAAGGACAATCAGATGTGCAATAATATTTGGAATGTAGCACAAGCAGAGAAATTGAGTAAACCGTTAAATTTAGCAAGAAGAAATACCAACGCTGGTGACTTTGCAGAAACCTGGCACTGTTTTATTACATATGGAAACAAAACAGATAATATCAAACCACCTAGCAGGCATGGATTGATGTGGAAAGGAAAAAAAGGACCCGGAATTTCTATGAACCTCCTTCAACACCATTAAATAACAACTATATTGTTCCCCAAAATGAAATGAACCTTTGCAAGCCTCACTGTATTTAATTTTCTTTAAACATTGTTGATATGGCTCCTATGAATGGTTTAACAATCTATCTATCTATCTATCTATCTATCTATCTATATAAAGAATTTATGCATGTGCAAATGCCCTTTAGCAACTATTACCAACACTCTTGGTAACTACTGATCAACACACCCTAAAGTGGTTGTGGGTTTTGCATCCTTAGGACACAATGCTATGCATGTTTAGACAGAAAAAAGTCCTACAATACCCAGTATACCCCAACTAGCCATGCTGGCTGGGGCATGCTGGGAGTTGTAGGACTTTCTTCTATCTGAACATGCATAGGATTGTGCCCTCAGTTACATTGTTTTATTAATTGCTTATTATTACTGCATCCTCCTTGGACCCAAGATCTGATGGAAAATTCTATTTGGTTCGATTTTTATTTCAGATCAACATAGCAATGTTTGATAGCTATCTAATATGCCAATCTTTTCTGACAGAAGCTTGCTGAAGATTCGCTTCAGTTTGTTTTCATTTCTCAAAAAAACCCTGGCAATGACTGGGTTTGCACAACATGACAACCCATCATCGGTGACAAGACAAGGTGGGTTGCCGTGTCATGTGAACCTGGACTGCTTCCCTCAGGGTGGCTTGTTCATGGGCAACAAGCCACCCCAACAACCCATGGTTTCTGGTTGGGGTCGTTGGACCCACAATGGGTTGTCATGTCATCTGAATGTGGGCGACCGACCCCATTGTGGGTTGTAGGAAGCAGCTAGCGACCTGCTAGGCAACAACCGCAAAGCCCCCTTGCCACTCATGCCAAGCTCACCCGGGCCAGTGCCAGGCACCCCACCAATGCCCAAGCGGCATGGTGGACCGACCGTCACTGGATCAGTGCCCCCTGCAGCAATCATGAATCCTTTTGCACTCGCGGTGACTTTTCCCCCCCTTCCCCTCTTTTTTTCCTTCTGGAGATCGCGTTTCACGATCTCCAAGGTGACAGCTAGTGACAAGCCCTTCAAAGTGCCCAAGCAGCACATCAGAGGGGATGTCACTGTTTTCTCACCCCCTTTACAATAAACAAATTAGCACAAGAAATTTGTGCAATTTTGGGGGGGTACATTTAAAAAAAAAATTTAGTCAGACTTGCACAAGTGTGGAGGTGCACACTTGCATGTGTCTGAAATGAGAACCTCACCTGGGCAATGTTCTAGTGGGTGTCTGCTGTCAAAGTGCAGCAGACACCCACCATGGGCATTGACCTAGAGAGGCTGCAAAGAGCATTATTTTTCACTTTGTTTTCTCTTGGCAGCTGTCAAAAGGCAAGCTGTCAGGAGAAAACAAAGTCGTGAGTGACCTTTGCTCACAAAAGGGGGTGGCCAGTAGATCACCACCTTAGTGGCAAGATCCTCCAGGATTTTTCAGCGGGGGGGGGGGAACTGACTCTTGTGAGCCACCCATTTTACAGGAGCATGGAGGTCTGACAGCTAGCTGTCAAAACTCCGGTTCCTTTTAAAAGCTTCTTTTTTTTTTTTTTACAGGGCTCTCATGGTTTTTTGACAAGGACATATGTATTCATCCCTGTAAAAAAAAAAGCAACCCTGAATATTTATTTTTTAAAGAGGTGACAAACCAGTGAAAGCCTGGGCACTTTGAAAAGGCTGTCACTAGCTGTTAACTCAGAGATCATGAAAAGCAATCTCCAAAGACAAAGAAAAGGGCAAAGGGGGGTGGGGAAGCTGCGGCGAGTGCAAAAGGGCTCACGATCGTGGTGGGGAAAGCAGAGAAGACGGGTCCTACCGCAGAGTCCCCTGGGATGCCCGCATGAGGACTGAGGCGGAGGAGGGGAACACCCCATGATGAGCCTAATTGTCTGTCGAGCACACCATGGGTTGTTTCATGAACAACCCTGCGTAGCTTATTCTCAGGGTGGTTTGTTGTGATGTGCGAGCCCGCCCAATATTTCTTAGCCACACAACTTGCAAATATTTCCCCCGAGTTCAGATTACCTTTTTCCTGATCGCACATCAAATCCATCTCTCAGGGCTGTTGCTGACATCACACTGGGCAAGCCAACTTGTCCAATTGGAAGGAGGCTCTCATTACAATCCAGTTCCTATAGCAGTCCTTGGCTACTCCATCAATGAGAAACCCTTGGCACATGCAGGGACCAGACCAGACCAGACCAGGCCAGACCAGACTGCCATGAAAATAAGTTGTTCTCCCCAGAGAATGGTTGTCACCTCGTGTGCCTACAGCCCCATATGTTGGCCTTAGAGTACTAGAAGGGGGAAGCAATATAAACACAAGTAATGGGGAGAAGAGGCAAGAATCTTGTGTTCTGGTGGGTGGTGGGGAACTGGGGAGATTCTGGAAGGGGAGGCAGGGAGGATCATATGAGCAGCCTTACTTCTGTACATGGGGAAGCCTTGAGCCATATGGGATTTCCAGTTTTCAAGATCTGGTACTACTTTCTCTTCCATTCCCTCTGTGTTCAGATGAGCGTAAGCGACCATTCACAAACTAAACTCCCCCTACAGCTGTCTTTGGGCCAGTTCACACCACTATTTCCTGCTGGTTTTTGATGTAGTCAAGTGGAGCCCTGTTGACGTCAGTAGGCAGCAAAGTGGCATTGCCATTGTTCCAAGAAGCAGACAAGTTCCAGATACGCTTCTTTAGAAAACAAGGGTGCTGTGGATGCCCATGGGAATGTTCTCCTGCTACAAGGAGTGTTTGCCTGTTCCAACATGGCTCCAAGTTGCAACAGGCCGCACCTTTGCTCTGCCCACCTTTGGCTGGAGTGTGTTGCAACCAGTCCAACATGGCTCAAGACAACAATCATCATCAGTGCAGACCCAGCCTGGTATAGTGGTTAGAGTGGTGGACTGGGACTCAGGACACCTGGGTTCAAGTCCTCACTTGGCCATGAAACTCACTGGGTAACTTTGGGCCAGTCACTGACTCTCAACCTGACCTACCTCACAGGGTTGTTATAAGGATAACATGGAGATAATTTATGCTGCCTTGCGATCCTTGGAGGAAAGGCAGGTTATAAATGGAACAAACAAACCACTGTCACCGACAAGAACAACAATGTTTGCGTAGCATTTTCAAGTGTTCAAAGTGCTTCATGTGCTTCATCCACTTGTATTTTCTCCACCACTTTTTGTGTGGTGGTCCCTAGGCTGCCCACACAGTTGCTGCTGTTGCCACGTGTAGTGGCAGTGGGGAAAAAAAAAACCCTTAGTAAAAAAAGAAAGCAACACCACAATCTCTGTCAGTGGTGAACCCTACCTGCAAGAAACTCCTCCTGGAGAAATTCGGTGGAATTTCCCTGCCCACAAATGGGGCGGAGAATTTCAAGAGGCCATTTGCGCACAGTGCTACTTAGTGGTGCTGTGCCATGATAAAAAACAACAACAATGTGCCTGACCGGCACATACTCCACCCAGCAGCGTGCATTTTACCTCAGCCAAATATTCCAAACCTTTCGTAAGAGTGTGGGGTTAGTCTCTCTTTCCTCAGAGGGAATCTAATGCCCAAATTATCTGTCATAACACGAGTTCTAACCTTTAAACTAGTGTCTCTCTGTGTACAGAATCTTTATGAGAAAAAGGAGTCTCTGATCAATGTTTGCTTTAGCCAGTTTTCCCTAGAAAAGATTTCTTTTTATTGACTCAAAGGTGGCACTTAAATCATTAAATGCAGTAAAAAGCTGTCCATCCTTTGTAGTGTATTTAGATATCAAATGGGATCAGTGCTTTATCACAAGACTTCCGGTAACTCATGGCTGCTTGCTTTTCCTCTAGGTTGACAGCCATCTTGGCCAACTGTTACCGCAATGGCAGGAAAGGTGAAGGAAGGCAAAATCACGCCGTTTGAAAAAGAGATCAAAGACCTCAAAGGCTCCTTTGAGAAAAGGGATTTTTCTGAGCTGTCCAAAAGGCTACAAGAGGCTCTCTGCTCTCTGGAGAACATCTGCTTAGTCGTGGGTGTCACTGGAGAATCTGGCGTTGGCAAGTCAACCTTCATCAACTCCTTCCGGGACCTGCATGAGGAGGATGAAGGTGCTGCTCCCACTGGGAGGGCAGACAGCAGTAAGGATCCCACACCATACCCGCACCCCAAGTACCCCAATGTGATTCTATGGGATCTGCCAAGTATTGGTACCCCTGGCTTCCAGGCCAAAGATTATTTGGAGAAGATCAATGCCTCCCGCTATGACTTCTTTGTCATCATTGCCTCTCAGCACTTTACCTCCCTCCATGCCAAACTGGCTTATTACATCAAGAATGATGTTGGCAAGGACTTCTACTTTGTCCGCTCCAAGGTGGATGTAGATCTGGAGGTGGCTCGCCTGAGCAACCCATCTGGCTTCATTGAAGCTGTGGCCCTGCAGAAAATCCGGGAGGGATGTGTGCAAGATTTCCAGGCTGAGCGGGGGAAGTCCCCAAAGATCTTCCTTATTTCCAGCTCCCTCTTTAGCAAGTATGACTTCCCTCTCCTTGTAGAGACCCTGGAGAAGAACCTGCACCTAGAGAAGAGCCACTCCTTTCTCCTGGCTGCACCAAACATCTCCCATCGCATCTTGGAGAGGAAAAAGAACACCACGGTTGAACATTTGTGGCTGGTCTCAGTGGTAGCCTGTGGCCACCAGGCAGTGCCCATCACAGAGATCTCAATAGCGTGCAATCTGGACCTCCTGGCTCAGACGCTGCAAGGCTACTGCATCAGCTTTGGCTTGGAAGAGTCTTCTTTAAGGAAAGCCGCTGAACATGCTGAGCAACCTTATGAGAAGCTCCAGGCCCTGGTCAAGTCACCACTGGCTGCTGCGGTCACCAAGGCACAGGTGGTGGAGCTGCTAACGGATGCAGCCAGCAAAGCACCGAAGCTGCCGAAAGAGCTGGTGCCCATGGCCAGCCTGGGATTGTCGTTTTCTGTCGTGTACAATATGCTTAAGATGTTTGTGGACGGTGTAGCAGCGGATGCACACAGGATACTAGTCAAAGTATTTGTGAGCCACAGGCCCAGCAGTGAGTCGGGGCCCAGCAGTGCGTTAGGAGCAGAAATATCACAAGTCTTGGAATACTAAGCCCAGTCTTAAAAAAGGGCTGAAGGCCTTCTCATTCTGGGAGACAGCATTATGGAGAAGAGCTGAAGCAGAGGCAAAGTACAGGGGCGAAATTGCACAATCCTTCCCTGCTTCTGTTGCTGCTTCTTGCAGTTGCTCTCCCAGACCATGGCTCTTGTTTAAGCCCTTGTCCCCATCAGAATAAATCAACCTACATTTTTAAAAATTATTATTATTATTATTTATTTATTTATTTATTTATTTATTTTATTTTATTTCTATACTGCCCAATAGCCAAAGCTCTCTGGGCGGTTTACAACAATCAATTAAAAAATACAATAAAATACAATATAAAATACTGTATACACAATAAAAACATTATACAAAATTGAAAACCAAATTTTAAAATGACTCAGATAACTAAAACAAGTTAAGGCAAGGAGACCTGTAAAAAAGTTGAAATAACCACCCCGCCATGTACTACTTGGAGTTGTTAATGTGAGAGCTGGACTGACCCGGGTTCAAAAGCTTACCTAGCCAGTGACCCTCAGTCCCAGTCACGCAGATGGAAGGAGGAGATAACAGCAGTTAATAAAGATTAAAGAGTTTATTTGTAAGACCCAATTACATGGGATTAAGGCAAGCAATGCATCTCTTACTCACTACATCATTGCAGATACAAGTCCAAGACCCCAGTGGTAAGGCTGAGATGAAGTAGTGACTGACTTGAAGTAGAAGTCCAGAACAAGACCAGAGAGCCAGGAAGTCAAGACAAGTGAAGAAGATGTGTGTCTTACCCCAACCTTATATAGCAAGACCCCATTTATAGTATCTATAAATAGGATATTATTCACCTATTATATAACCTGTTTATCACAACATGTTTACCCCAAATCTGTCCCAAGGCTGCTGAGTCATATCACCTTGAGACTCTGTCTGGTGACTGGAGACCTTGTGTACTTCACCCCAAAAGACATCCTCCATGTCAGGTGATAATCCTGATGTCAGGTGACAGTCTCATTCTGCCCATGCAAAACCTAACAGTTAAATGCCTCGACATGGAGGGCAGTCTTAACCTGGCACCGGAAAGAGAGCAGAGTTGGCGCCAGGCGGGCCTCAGTGGGGAGCTGATTGATTGTTGGTTTATTCACTCCCAGCTGGAGTGGGCTGCTTGCTGTCCTTCGGACTTAGGACCTGGTCTTATTCCAGCTCAGACTTATTTAGTACAGGCCTGTGGCTCATGCTGGCTCAGCTTGTCTGAATGTGGAAAGCTAAGCAGGGTCAGGCCTGGTTATTACTTGGATGGGAGACCCCTCCTCTAGTTTCCTGCATTGAGCAGGGGATTGGACTCAATAGCCTTGTAGGCTCCTTCCAACTCTAGGATCTATGAAATGTATGAAAAAATATTTATTTATTACATTTATACCCCGCCTTTTTTCCTGCAAGGAACTCAAGGTGGCTTACGTAATCCTCCTTCTCCTCTCCATTTTATCCTCACAACAACCCTGTGAGGTAGGTTAGGCTGAGAGTCAGTGACTGGCCCAAAGTCACCCAGTGAGTTTCATGGCCAAGCGGGGACTAGAACCCGGATCTCCTGACTCCCAGTCCAACACTCTCACTACTATGCCACACTGGCTCTCAACTTGGTCCATCTAGCCCAGTCTTGCGCCTTTTCAGAGTCCCAGGCCCAGAATAGGTCTTTCTCGTCTATTGCTACTTGATCCTTCTTTAGCTGCCGAGGATCAGACCCAGCCAAAGCAGGTGACTTTAGCTAGGGCCACGGTGCAATGTTTCAGGTTTTAGCTGCCTCCTTGGTGACTCCCGGCAAAACTCTGAAAAGTCTTCTAAGGCCTTGATTCATAGTCATACTGGTATCCAAACAGAATACATTTCCAAATGCCATGGCAGGAGAATACAGAGTTCCAAACCGTCCTTTGGAAAATAGGTAATTGGACTACACAGCAGCAAGGAGTTACACCAGTTCACGTTTGGTGGATTCATCATTCCATGCAGGATGACTTTTAAAATAGGGGCAGCGGTGGGCAGGGACTGTAAGGCCTAGCAACAAAGCAGTCACTTAGTACAAGTCTATTCTCCGGGACCTGGGAATGCAGGTCCTTTGCACAATACAGAATACGGGGAAATACTTAAAACCATAAGTAGATAACATACAAACCCATAAGGAAATGAAACATTGCATAGTATAAAGGCACAAGGCAATGACGACGTTATTGTTGGCATAAACAAAAGGAAAAGCTTCTTTTGCTTATGAAACAAACGCTGGGACCTTGCAGTCTCCCAAAGTACACAATACATTGTTAGCTTTATAAAACATATTTCATTGTTCTTATGATTGACCGGGGGGGGGGGGGGGCAGGGATAAGTGCTGAACGGGTTCCACCCATCAAAGGAGTGGCACATAAGCAGGCCCTGCCAGCATCTGGGTAAAGGATGCCTGTAAGAATTGGATGCTTAAAGGCATCTATCTCCACATCACATTCGCAACCCTAGATGGCCTTGTAAAGTGATTTGTGACTTTGTTTATGTGAAGGACCGCCGCTGGTCTGTTCCTGCAAAGCGCAAGTTTCTGCGGCTTCTCTGACAGCCTGGAGCTCTCCGCTTGCAATCCCCGATTTAGATCGGTAGTAAACACTGGAATTTAGCACCGAGTCAAAGCGAAACTATGCTTCAGTCAAAAGTGAAAGCAAGTTTATTTAGTAGTAAACAGTACAAATTGAAAAGGGAGATAAGGGAAAGTGAAGCTAACAAAAAGGAAATGCCTTGTTACACACAGTCAGAACTACAAAACAACAAAGATTCTACACTATTCTCAGCTAACGCCAGAGAACCTAACCTAGTTTGAAACTAGTAACTGAACGAACTTACAGCAATGTACCCAGGCGCTCCGCTTGGGGGTTGAATGTCCGGACTGGCCTGAGCCGAGGTCCCACTCCATGCTTCTTGGGCTTGGCACCTTACTTCCAACAACAGGCAGGAGTTCCGGTTGCCATTTTTACCCCCTTTCTCGCCCCCTCTCGATCTGCTGACCCCTCCCTCTGCTGACAGGACAAACTGGTCCGGCCAAGCAGGAGGGGGTGCGATGTTCTCGGCGCCACTTTGCCCATGGCCCATCAAAGGTACTCGGAAAGGCGACTGAGGGTGCTTGGCAAACCATTGAGGGTGCTTGTAGGAAACCATCTGTATGTAAATGTGTCACGGACTGAGCTCTCCTGCCCCGGGGGGGGGAGATTATGCAGGTGGAATGTGTGTGGGGGGGAGTGCGTGCTCTGTCAGGCTTTCTCTCCACAGTTTATTTTCTTAATTGGATATTTTGGCCCGGAATCATTTTCTCTGGTGTAAGGGGTTGTAACAGAAGCATGAGTGGAGGTGACAGGGTGGCCTGCGTGGCCGCTTTTAAAGAGGACTCTGTTTGAAGGTGTCCTCTACTTGAAAGGTCATCCAGTCCAAGTCTGGTTTAAAACCGTAAGAAGTGTGTCACCCATCAAACATCTGGGCAGCAAACTGAACAGGAAGGCACACAGGTCAGTCTTCCACACTGTGGTGAGATCTGCTGTGTTTTTTATTTAGATTATAATAATTCCTAAATTTGCATCTATACATATAAAGTAGCATACGCAAAGTCTATGTGATTCATTGCCCTCTTCTTCTTCTTTTAGCATTGCGTGTCCTCTCTTTCGGGGATTCGTATGTGGCCACCTTATTGACAGCAGAGCCCAGAATGGGATGAAGGGTGGAGTTGGGGTCCATTTGAGAAAGTCAGTTAGAAGAAAGACAGACAGAGACCATTTGCGAAAGGGCAGAGAGAGTTAGGGTGCAATCCTATACATGCTTAGGCAGAAAAAAGTCCCACAACTCCCAGCATTCCCTTGGTTGAGTTAGGATGGAGAGAGACAGTGAGAGGAATTAGGGGCCAGAATTAGCTTGTTAAGGGCACAATCCTATGCAAGTTTAGACCGAAATAAGACCAGCAACTCCCAGCATAAGACCTTCTCTCACTCATTAACTTAGGGCACAATCCTATGCAAGATTCGGTATGGCAAAGCACATATTCCACCCAGCAGCGTGCATTTTACCTCAGCCAAAGATTCCAAACCTTTCGTAAGAGTGTGGGGTTAGTCTCTCTCTCTCCTCAGAGGGAATCTAATGCCCAAATTATCTGTCGTAACACGAGTTCTAACCTTTAAACTAGTGTCTCTCTGTGTACAGAATCTTTATGAGAAAAAGGAGTCTCTGATCAATGTTTGCTTTAGCCAGTTTTCCCTAGAAAAGATTTCTTTTTATTGACTCAAAGGTGGCACTTAAATCAATAAATGCGGTAAAAAGCTGTCCATCCTTTGTAGTGTATTTAGATATCAAATGGGATTATGTATATACTCAAGTATAAGCCGACCCTAATATAAGCTGAGGCACCTAATTTTACCCCCCAAAACCGGGAAAACTTATTGACTCCAGTATAAGCCTAGGGTGGGAAATGCAGCAGCTACTGGTAAATTTAAAAAATAAAGATAGATACCGGTACCAATAAAATTAACATTAATTGAGGCATCAGTAGGTTAAATGTTTTTAAATATTTATTTCAAAGAAAAACAGTAAACTAGCTCTGTAAGTGGGAAAGGGGGTCAACAAATACAATATGGTATCAAAAATACCGTAACTTTAAAAGTACGTACAACAACCTTAGCTCAATCAGCAACCAAGCTAAAACACAATAGCTAAAATCCTTCAAAACTGGAGTTCTCATCATCATCTGTATCTGCAAACAGAGCTTCAACTTCAGCTGGTGTGAGGTGATCAGCATAGACATTGTCATCATCACTGAGTTCACAGTCATCACCATCATTGCTGTCGTTCTCATACAAAGTGCTGTCTTCACTGCCATCCATAGCATTACTAATGCCACATTTCTTGAAGGCGCGTTGCACCATGTCCTCTGGAATCTGTTCCCATGCATCACGGACCCACTGTGCTATCAATTCTATGTCTGGCTTCCTCAGATTTCCAACTTCTGTCAGTTGAGCTTGACCAGATGACATCCATTCATGCCACATCTTTCGCACACGGTCTTTGAAAGGTTTATTTAAACACACATCTAGGGGCTGCAATACAGATGTAAGCCCACCTGGAATAACGGCCAAAGTAGCTTGAGAAGACTTTGCCAATTTTTTTATGCCATCAGATGTGTGGGCTCTGAACATATCCCAAACTAGCAATGATGGGGTTTTTTTTAAGGCTGCTCCTGGTCGTCCGTTCCAAATTTCTTCCAGCCATTTTTTTGTTCCGTCTTCATCCATCCAGCCTTTAATATGTGCACGCACTGTAATTCGTGGTGGGAATTTGACCTTTTTAGGCAAGGTCTTTCTTTTAAAAATAATGACAGGCCGCAGCTTAGTTCCATTAGCCAAACATGACAGAACGACTGTGAAATGGTTTTTTTCATTTCCTGTGGTTCTTAGTAAAATAGTTTTTTCTCCCAAACTTGCCACAGTTCTGTTGCTTGGAAGATCAAAGGTCATAGGTGTTTCATCCATATTCCCAATATCTCCCAGGTCATAGTTATGGATCCTTCTTTGTTTTAAGATGAATGAATGGAATGACATCACTTTTTCATCAAGGTCTTTTGGCAACTTCTGAGAAATCTTTGTTCTTTGCCGTAAACATAGGGCAAACCTATTCATGAAGCGGGTACACCATCCTGCTGATGCAACAAAATTTTCAATGCCTGGTGCTTTAAATTTGTCATCTTTAGCCATTTGAAGGGCACGTAAGCGAATTCCCATGCGTGTTACACAGTAACCATTTTGACGACACTCCATAACCCATTTATGCAATTCAGTCTCTAGAGCCCCATATGAAGTCGTTAAACCACGTCGAGCTTTTTTTGACTTTGGAATCTTTTCCAAGTCAGCTTTCATTTTCCGCCACTCCCTTACTTGTCAACACAAAATTCCCTACTTGCAATACTGTTATTGCTTTCTTCTGCTCTTGACACAACCGTAAGTTTGAAACCAGCTTCGTATGACCTGCGTTTTTGTTTTTGTTTTTGTATTGGTCCAGGATTAGAAGTACCGGTACTGATATTGGGATCCATTTCTAACAGGATAAAAAATAAAACCAAAGCGGCATACGGTAGTTTATTTTACTCATGAGCACAATGAACATGTGTGTGATGTGTCATATACAGTAAATTAATCTCAGCAGGGTAACAATATTTTCTTCCTCACCACTACGTACCGTAATTACGGTACCGTAATTTAAAATCCCAGTTAGCATCAATTACGGTAATAGCTCAGTACTGTGATTGGTATTCATACTAAAGCCAGAATAGGATTCCAACTGTGCAAGTACAAAATGCTTTCAAACTACGGTACCATTTTCTAAGGAAAAGTTTAAGAAAAATATACGTACCGGTATGCCAACAGGTGTTCACAAATCATGACTGATCTTTACAGGCATCAGGATTCTGCCTAAACCTCTGAAATGCACATTGTGCATTTACCTACGGTACCTATAGTATGGTAATCAATGCTAAATAGAGAAAATGCTGGTTTCATGCAATGAAGATGAAAATATTTGTCTGCATGAAAACAGTTCACATTAACAGCAAACACTCTACACTCTACACTCTAAAGCAAACACTCTACACCAGTGTTCTCCAACCTTGGGTCCCCAGATGTTTTTGGCCTACAACTCCCAGCATGCCCCAGCCAGCTACACTGTACATATTATGGACTCACTTTTCTGTCTTTTTAATTAGGGGGAGGGGTTACCGTATGAGAAATACCATACCCATGCATGTGCCAGCTGGCTCCTTTTTGACCCCTCTTCTCACTTCCTGTCGCGTTCAAAACAGTGGCTCCGGCGCGCAGGAACAGGGAGGCGGCGTGCAAGACCAGGTAGGAGGTGGGGGAGTGTCTGGGGGTGGCGGGGGGAGTGTCTGGGGGTGGCAGGGGGAGTGTCTGGGGGCGGCGTGGGGGTGTCTGGGGGGGCTTCAGTGGCGGGTGTAGGTAGGGTGGCGTGGGGGGTGTCTGGGGTGGCGTGGGGGTGTCTGGGGGTGGCGTGGGGGTGTCTGGGGGGCTTCGGCGTGGCGGGGCTTTGGCGTGGGCGGGGCTTCGGCGTGGGCAGGGCTTCGGCAGCGGGGAGGCTTTTCGGCGGCAACGGGGCTTCGGCGGCGGGTGCAGGTAGGGTGGCTGGCGTGGGGATGTCTGGGGGTGGCGTGGGGGTGACTGGGGGTGGCTGGGGGTGGCGTGGGGGTGTCTGGGGGGGCTTCGGCACGGCGGGACTTCGGCGGGGGATGGGCTTCGGCGGCGGCGAGGCTTTTCGGCGGCAACGGGGCTTCGGTGGCGGGTGCAGGTAGGGTGGCGTGGGGGGTGTCTGGGGTGGCGTGGGGGTGTCTGGGGGTGGCAGTGGGGGTGTCTGGGGGTGGCATGGGGTGTCTGGGGGGGCTTCGGTGCGGCGGGGCTTCGGCGGGGAGGGGCTTCGGCAGCGGCGAGGCTTCGGCGGCGGCGAGGCTTCGGCGGCGGCGAGGCTTTTCGGCGGCAACGGGGCTTCGGTGGCGGGTGCAGGTAGGGTGGCGTGAGGGGGTGTCTGGGGTGGCGTGGGGGTGTCTGGGGGTGGCGTGGGGGTGTTTGGGGGTGGCGTGGGGGTGTTTGGGGGTGGCATGAGGGTGTCTGGGGGGGCTGCGGTGCAGCGCGGCTTCGGCGGGGGAGGGGCTTCGGCGGCGGCGAGGCTTCGGCGGCAGGGAGGCTTTTCGGCGGCAACGGGGCTTCGGTGGCGGGTGCAGGTAGGGTGGCGTGGGGGGGTGTCTGGGGGTGGCGTGGGGGTGTTTGGGGGTGGCGTGGGGGTGTTTGGGGGTGGCATGAGGGTGTCTGGGGGGGCTGCGGTGCAGCGCGGCTTCGGCGGGGGAGGGGCTTCGGCGGTGGCGAGGCTTCGGCGGCAGGGAGGCTTTTCGGCGGCAACGGGGCTTCGGTGGCGGGTGCAGGTAGGGTGGCATGGGGGGGTGTCTGGGGTGGCGTGGGGGTATCTGGGGGTGGCGTGCGGGTGTTTGGGGGTGGCATGGGGGTGTCTGGGGGGCTTCGGCGTGGCGGGGCTTCGGCGGGGGAGGGGCTTCGGTGGCAGCAGGTGCAGGTACGGGGGTGGGTGGGTGGGTGTCTGGGGGTGGCGGCAGGGGTCCTGGGGGTGGCGGAGGGTGCCTGGGGGTGGCGGCGGGGGTCCTGGGGGGGCGCTGACCCGAGTATAAGTCAAAAAATGTGCTGAAAAACTCGGCTTATACTCGAGTATATACGGTAGGTGAAACAGTTATCGATGACAGACCTTCCTTGTCTAAAGCCAGCCTGCTCTTCTGCTAAAATAGCATTTTGTTTGGCCCGCTCCTCTGATTTTTGGTATAGACATCTAGCATAGATTTTTGTGGGGATATCGATTAAGCTGATGGGTCTATCCGAGCACCACTACATGAGGAACATTTCCTTTCCTGCTTTTTGGCTACATAACCCCTAGGTGGCACTGTGATATAGCAGAATGGTGCAAATACAAAAGTGCAAATAGCATTTTCTTTCACTTTCAGAAATAACCTCATTTCCCCTGCTCTAAAAAAACTCACAGAAAGTGCTGTTTCCAATAGAAGCAAAACTGGAGGGTCATGATGACATCATCTAAGAGAACCCATATAAGTAGGGAATGACAAATGCACAATAAATGCCTCATGTAGAAAAGCTCTAAATTGGCCAGAAATGGAGTAAACAGAACAGAGCCTGTTTGATCCTTTCAGAGCTTTTTAGGTCTAATATTTTCATTGATACGCAGTTCTGGAATGCAAGTCCCCTAACATCGCATTCACTCCTGGATCCTCTATTGCAAAACTCTTGATTTTCCACCCACAATGAAAATACTGGTCTGGGGGATTCCCCATTTTAAAAAATCCATGCCCTTCTGGGAAGAATGTACCTAAGAGTTTGTTATCTGTTCCAGCTAGTCCCACACATCCTGTATCCCTGGTGATTGAGAGTTGTTTGCTCTTATTGCCTGGCTGTGAGCCACTAGGAGGTTTTCATCACTGAGGTACTAATAAATGCAGAGCAAGGCGACCAGATGAGGCAAAAGACCAGAACTTTGATGACAAGGAAAGCAGAGCTCCTGATCAGGTAAGCTGGTTCACGGTTCTGCATCTCTCAGCGATATGTACCATCAGATGTTTTACTTTTACACAGTGGCTGGCCGAAAAATGGCAGGCAGCTCTGAATGGGGTAGTAGAGCCATTTTGACCATTGCTTTGCTGCTGTCGCCTGGAATCACCCAGGGTCAGGAAGTGCTTTTCAAATCTCAGGGCTCCTGTTTCTTCACATCTGGAATGGAGAGCTGAATTCCGTTCCAGCCATGACATTCTGGCAGGGCACAATTTGCAGCTAAAAAGAGCATGGGATATGGCTAAGCTCGACGTAACATGCCTGGAGTCCTGCACAACCTCTGGGCTGGCCGCCTGTCCCTTGTCTGTCCCATTAAGCAGCAAGCATCTGAGGTGCTACTTTTGAGCTGGCAAGTGCCAGGGTGCATGGAGGCATAGGCTCAGGCCTGGATGAGGGTCCCACACTGCATGTTGGCTACCTCTATCTGTCTGAATTGGCATCTGCAAGAAAGCTTGGAAAAACTTCCTCAGGGTTTAGATTCCAGTGTGCATTATGCTTCTCAAATACATGTTCATAGAATCATAGAAAAGTAGAGTTGGAAGGGGCCTACAAGGCCATCGAGTCCAACCCCCTGCGCAACGCAGGAATCCAGGTCAAAGCATCCCTGACAGATGGCCGTCCAGCTGCACCTTGAAGGCCTCCAGAGTGGGAGAGCCCACCACCTCCCTAGGTAGTTGGTTCCGTTGTCTTATTGCTCTGACAGTCAGGAAATTTTTCCTGATGTTTAGGTGGAATCTAGGTTCCTGTAACTTGAGCCCATTATTCCGTGTCCTGCAAACTGGGATGATCGGGAAGAGATCCTGGCCCTCCTCTGTGTGACATCACTTCAAGTACTGGAAGAGTGCGATCATATCTCCTCTCAGTCTCCTCTTCTGAGGGCTAAACATGCCCAGTTCTTTCAGTCTCTCCTCATAGGGCCTTGTTTCCAGTCCCTTTATCCTTGTTGCCCTCCTCTGAACCCAATCCATGTTAATATGGATTGATTTCAAACAAGCAAAAGATGGCATGGATTTGCATTGCTGTTTGCCCACCCATTGAATTAAAGACCTCAATGCTTTAACTTAGTCATCCGCAACTCCCCAAGAGTAAGCAAAGCTATTAACGAGCTGATCTCTGGTTTTCTTCTGCAGAGGCCACAATGAAGCAACTTGCTTTCCTGCTTCTACTCTTTGCTGTCCTCCCAAAGGCGAAACTGAGCAGTAAGTGTGGGCTGGGACAGGTGGTGGGGTAAAAATGTTGTGTTTTGGGAGTTTGTGGGGATGGGGAAGGAGGTTACTCTTCCACATATGAGTAGCTATAATATGCCTGCAAGGTTGGGGCAAACTCTTGGCTTCCTGAGGCAGAACTACCCTTGGTGGCAGCTGGCTTCCATCTTCAGCCATTGATTTCTGCCACAGAGGTGTAACACCAGCCTTTGGCCAGCTTTCTCTGATCATATCTATGTTCACCCCTTGTGCATATAGACTGCAACAGCTGCCTCAACTCTGTGAAAAAGGATGTTCTCCAAATGCTTTCAGTGGGAAGGGGATTTCCAGCCAGGCCTGCTTGAGAATCTTCCCTGGAGCTGCGAAGAAATCAAGACTTCCCAACCAGGGTCCACAGGTGAGCCATGAAATGGTTGCTCCACAGACCCGAAGCAACTTTGACACAGCCTAATCTTTTTTTTTTTAATCTTTTTTTTATTGATAATTGAGAACAAACAAACAAATACATACATAACCATCAACAAACAAAACTAAAATGGACTTCCAAACTCTGCCACAGCACTATAAGCAGCTATTTATTAATACATATAAAATTATACTATTTCAACCATTCATTCTAGTTATGGCAAAAAGAAAACACTAGAGGTTGCCCTACATCTAAATATTAACTGTTTAATTGTATAACCAGCATTTATATCAACCAAGTAGTTTTCACTTATTTATTTTTCCCAGTAGTCCTAAAACAAAAAACAAACAAAACAAAAAAAAAATCCCAAGCTGACTAAAGTTTTCCATATTCTTTTCCATATTCTTTTTTCAACTAAATAAAAACTTCCACCTAAAGCTTCTAATTTAATTTTTAAAAAGGCCCATCACCCCCCCCTTTATTTTTAAGTAACATACTACAAATTTTTAAACCCATCCAGACACCTTAATACTTCCAAATCAGCATAAAACATAATTTTTTTTCAACCTCAATAATTCCATAACGAAACCAATATATATATTTCAATATCAACAAATGAAACAATATTCCAAGGGAAGATATGTCAGCCATCTTTTTTCCAACAATCTGCGTCCCACACATTCTAAATTATTTTTTCACCAATTAGTAATATATTTAGCATTTATACATAAACTAATACATACTTAACCCTGATTTTCACTTGTCATTATTTGCAATTACAGCTATAGCATATTAAAAATCCCAGGCATAATAAAGAAATGATAATAATAACTATTCAGTACTAATAAAACGCTCCCTCTCCGGGAGACCAAGTTTATCGAGTGCATGTACTGGAGGTTGGGTCCAAAGGGCAGTCTGGGGATTCTGCTCGTGTACCGTCCACCCCGCTGCACGTCAGACTCCCTGGCCGAGGTGCTGCTAGAGGTGGTCTCTGATGTGTGTGTGCTGTCCCCCAGGCTATTGGTGCTGGGGGACTTCAACATACACTCAGAGGCTGCCATCATGGGGGCACCTCGAGACTTCATGGAGTCCATGGCTTCCTGGGAGCTGTATCCTGTATCAACTGGACCTACCCATGTAGCCGGTCATGCGCTAGACTTGGTTTTCGTTTCCGGAGAGGCAGGAAATGATCTGGAAATCGGGGGTGTATACACCACCCCCTTGTCATGGTCAGATCACTATCTGGTAGGGCTGGATTTCTTGGTGCCACAACCCCTCTGCAGGGGTGAAGGACCTATTAGGATTCCGCCGTGCATTAAAAACATGGCTGTTCAGGCAGGAATATGGGGTGGGTTAGGTTTTTGATGAGAAGTTTTTATATTGTTTTAATTATTATATTTTATTGTGTTTTGCTGTATTTTAATTGTACATCGCCCAGAGTGGCCGGGTGACCGGCCAGATGGGCGATTGATAAATATAATAAAATAAATAAATAAATAAATAAATAGGATGGTCCACCCCAGGCGTCTTATGGATCCGGATGGATTCCTGAGCTTGGGGAACTGGAGCACGCAAACGGTAGCTCGGTCGAGACCCTGGTGGATGACTGGAATGCTGCAATCACCAGGGCATTAGACCGAGTGGCCCCGAAGCGCCCTCTTCGCCTGAACAGAGCTCGCACGGCACCTTGGTTTACTCCATCGCTGCGAGCTCTGAAGCGGGAGGTGAGAAGGCTAGAGCGCTGATGGCGTAAATCCCACTCTGAAGACGATCGGACACAGGTCAGAGCTGCATCTTCAGCCTACCAGGTGGCGGTGAAGGCAGCAAAGAAGAATTTCTATGCTGCCTCCATCGCATCTGCGGAGTGCTGCCCCAGGAGGCTGTTCCAAGTGGTCCGGAGCCTGGTCGGTCCAGTTGCTCCGGATCCGTTGGAACAGTCTAAAGCCTCCTGTGAGGCTTTGGCAAAGCACTTTGCAGATAAAATTGATCGGATTAGGAGTGGGATTCCGTGCATCATGGACACAGTGGGTGAACGGGAGGAGGCCAGTGGCAGTCCAGTTTTGTGGAATCAGTTCCAGCTTCTTCCTTCTGGTGAAGTGGACAAGGTGCTTTCTTCTGTTAAGCTGACCACCTGCTTGCTTGATCCTTGCCCGTCCTGGCTTGTTATTATCTGCAGGGAAAAACTGGGTGGGGAGATCAGGGCGGTAGTGAATGCCTCCCTCGAGGAGGGTGTGATGCCATCAGCCCTTAAGGAGGCAGTAATAAGACCGCTTCTAAAGAAGCCCTCCTTAGATCCCCAAGATTTGAACAACTTTCGCCCAGTCTCCAATTTGCCATTTCTGGGCAAGCTGATTGAGCGAGTGGTGGGGGCTCAGTTGAAGGCTCATTTGGATGAAGCTGATTATTTCGATCCATGCCAGTCGGGCTTCAGGCCTGGACATGGGACGGAAACGGCCTTGGTCGCCTTGGTGGATGATATGAGGAGGGCTTTGGATAGGGGCGAATGCTCTTTTCTAGTCCTCCTCGATCTCTCAGCGGCTTTTGATACTGTTGACCACGGTATCCTCCTGGACCGCCTGGAGGGGTTGGGCATGGGAGGCACTGTATTGCAGTGGTTCCGGTCCTTCCTCTCTGGAAGGTACCAGAGGGTAGTTCTTGGGGAGGAGGCTTCGTACCCTCGGCCGCTCACTTGTGGGGTGCCGCAGGGTTCCATCCTCTCCCCAATGTTATTTAACATCTATCTGAAGCCACTGGGAGCTATCATCAGGAGGTTTGGGGTGCGCTGACATCAATATGTGGATGACACACAGCTCTACCTCTCCTTCAAGTCCTCACCAAGGTTGGCTGTTGAAACCCTGTCCGAGTGCCTGGAGGCAGTGGGTGGCTGGGAAGGAACATGCTGAAACTGAACCCCGACAAGACCGAGGTACTTCTGGTGGGAGACAAGGGAAGGTTAGGGGATGTTGACCTGGTGCTGAATGGGGTACATCTACCCCTGAAGGACCAGGTCCGCAGCTTGGGAGTCATTCTAGACTCCCAGCTGTCCATGGAGGCTCAGGTGTCAGCTGTGAGCCGGGCGGCGCTGAATCAGCTCCATCTGGTACGGCAGTTGTGCCCCTACCTTCCTAATCATCTGCTCCCACCAGTGGTTCATGCCTTGGTCTCCTCTCGCCTAGACTACTGTAATGCGCTCTACGTGGGGTTACCCTGGAAGACGGTTCGGAAGTTACAGCTGGTACAGAATGCAGCAGCTCGCCTGGTTAAAGGCTGCCGCTGGTGTGATCACATCACTCCAGTGCTCAAGGAGTTGCACTGGCTACCAGTTGTTTGCCGAGCCGAATCCAAGGTGTTGGCGTTGACCTTTAAAACCCTGTACGGCTCCGGTCCAGTATATCTCAAGGAGCGCCTCCAGCAACATCAAGTAGGCCGCTCAACAAGATCCGCCACGGATGGCTTTCTCCCTGTCCCATCAGCCAGAGAAACCAAGCTGGTGGGGACTAGGAGGAGGGCCTTTTCTGTGGCAGCCCCCAATTTATGGAACTCTCTCCCCAGTGACCTCTGCCATGCCCCTTCCTTGATTAGCTTCCACCGGGCATTAAAAACGTGGCTTTTCAGGTGGGAATATGGGGTGGGTTAGGATTTTAAAGTTTTGTACTGTTTTTAATTGTGTTTTATACTGTGTGTGCGTGTGTTCCCCCCCCCCCCCTTTGTATTTTATTGCATTGTACATTGCTCAGAGTGGCTGGATGTCTGGCCAGATGGGTGATTCATAAATATAATAAATAAATAAATAAATAAATAAATAAATAAAATAAATAAAATTAAGTAACCCCAAAGTTCCCCTTTTTTCTAGAGCTAGCACATCTATACAACATCCTTAATACTTCCAAATCAACATAATGCATAAAGTTTTAAACTCCCAAATACATTTATAACTCAATATGTAAAATCAGAGTATTTTTCAAAATCAGCCTATAAAGCAATATTCCAGACCCTTGATCTTTCCCGGTAAATCCATTACAATCTATTTCATTTCCCCTTCCCTCTGTCAAAGGGATAACCCTTAAAATCCAATCCAAAAGTAAAGGATAAAGTCAGTTTATTTCGTTGCTCTGTGGATTTCTGCACTCCAATTTGAACAGCTGGGGGAGACGCGTGAACCATCTTCTTCCCAAACTGCGTCACATAAACCTCCGGAGTTGTTTCTTCACCAATTAAAACTTCAAAGTCTCTGTGCAGATCTGGTAAATTTCCAAAATCATTATTTACTTCTTTCTTCTTCTGTGAGGGACCTAAGTAAGTATCCAGTTTCTCTTGATCATGTTGTTATTCCATTTGAAAGTTAGCCATTTTCGACGCCATTCTGGTTACCCTGTCTTCAAAATGCTGTAATTTATCTTCCAGCTTGTGTTTGAATTGCTGTAATTTATCTCATAAGTTCATAAACATTTCCCAGGAAACCATTTTTTCTTCTGGATATTTTTCAAAGCACTCTCAGCCAGATTCCTTACTTCAAACCACTGTGGATAAGATTAGTGAACCTCCTTGCAGATATTCCATTAACTTTTTTTTTTTTTTTGCCTCCCAATTATATCTCTTGGTGTACTCACATTAAATTTCAAGTCCAATTATGCTGTAGAGAGATTCCTTGTCGTTACAAATTCAGATGTTTCCATTCCATTTGGAAGCAAGCACGAACTTTTCTAATGGTTGGTAAACCGACCTCCGAAATGCAGCGTCGCTTTCCCTCTATCTCAGATCACAAGCCGCAAATCTATCTGTCAAAAGGCAGACAGAAAGCAATTTATAACCCTTGAGACACTTTGAGGGTAACGCCAATCTTATCTTCTTTCATAAGAAGTAGATTTCCCGGCCAGAGAACATATCTGACCCAAGAAACATTGCATTCGTGTTTCCCACAGATCTCTCTGTGGGTCTTTAGAAAGCCATGTTTTGCCTGGAAGTCCGACACAGCCTAATCTGAACAGAAACTAAAAATAGAACTTTTAAAAATCTCCAACCAGACACAAAATGTGCAGCTGCAAGGAGAGAGAAAAAGGTGCAGTTCCAAAATAACATTTGTGCAATCCAAAATTCAGGTAATGCAAGCATGGTATTGTTAGATAATGTCAAAATCATGGGATAACAAAATGAAAATGAGTGGTCCAGGCTCCTCTAGAATTCTTTACTCTAAGCAAGCATACCCATTTCTCCTCTCCCTGCCAAAGACACTGGCCGGGTTCGCACATCAGGTTCTGAAACCTCTGTGGGTTTAAAGTTGCCCCAGGCCCCAGCTATGCCTGACTAATTGTCAGGCACAGCAGGGGTCCGGAGGCACCGCCTCTCCCCCCAGCCCTCCTCTTGGTATTTCAGGGGACACCACGGGAGCACTGAGGGGAGAGAAGTGGGGATGACAGCTGGAGAAAAGTGCACACGGAACTTTTTGCCAACTGTCAGAGGATCCTTCGCCCTTTCTCGGCACAGCCACTGCTCAGCTGAGAAGCACCCATGCCAAGAAAGCTTTCTCCCCCCACTCGCTCTGACCCCCCTCACTGCTGCTGCTGTCCTTCACTGCCACCTGCCGCTACCGTCACCACCACCACCGGGGTCTGCCAGTCACCCCCTTCCCAAGCAGACAACAGAGAGAATAAGCTCCCACCCCTGCAATGCAGGAGCAGCTCTTGCCAGGCGCCACACCACCACAGCAGAAAGGGGCTGGGGAGGGTTAGCATAATCCTACTGCAAGCCATGGCTTCGCAGGGTGGTTTAGAAGCCACACCAGGTTGGCTTCTAAAGCACCCTGCGGGGGTCAGATGACACAGTAAGCCTCAGTAGGGATTAACCTACTGAGGTTTAGCATGTTATGAGAACCCAGTCACTACCTGCAGGCACCACTGCCGCTCTGTATATCATGCTCCTCTCCACAGAGCATTCATCAATGTTTCCAAGAAAAAAGGAAATCATTCTAGAACATGTGGGCCCCTTTCCGGACAAGTCATGTGAAGTTCTCAATGTTAAGATAAGGTTGATGATGCCAAATATGTGACATTCTTCATAGTGGCTGATGTGCTATATGTTGTGCATCTGTTATTTTTTCTCTCCATCTTGTTGTTCTTATGGTGCACTCCCAGGGAAGGTGCCTCAGGTGCCATAAGAAAGATCAGCTCTCCCTCTCCAAGGTCGGAGAGAGATCTCTGACCTCGAAGCAGGAGATTTGACCTTGTATCGTATGCCCACCTCCCTGCCCCCACAGAAAGATCCACGGTCTTTACCTGTCCAATGTCAGACGGGGAGAAAAGAGAGAGAATCAGAGACATGGTGTGGGCAGAGAGGGGGAGGCTTTGGATCCAAAGGAATTTCTGCCCCATTGGTTGCAATGGGAGGGAAAAAGTAAAAAAATGAAGCACGATGGAGGAATGGTGGTGGATGCTTCTCCTTCCTCATTTCCACCCTGCCAGCCGGAGCTCAGTAGGGTGTTGGATATGTTGCATGCCCCAACTTCAACAATGTGCTTGCCCTGTTTGTCTTTTATACCCCTGACTCCAAATAAAGTTTTGTTGGAGTTCATTATACCTCTTGTGTGAAGCTCGAATATCACTCTCTCATGCATTAGGGCTATCATATTCCTAGTTCTGAGGAATTTCCACCATTCTGTATAGGTTTCTAATGTCATAGAATGTGACTCTAAGCAACAAACACCATGTGCACACACAAGGGAAATGCACATGTGTGCTCTTCTAACACTGCACGCTTTGCATGTGAATCACAATCACATACCACTGTGCAGTTCAAAAATTTATTTCCAAAAGCTCTAATCCAAAACAGTGTCAAATTAGCGCTTTGGTCCTCACTTTTGACGTGCAAACATCTGGGTTTCGGCAGGTGGATTGTATTTCCTGGCCACAGAAGACAACGAGTTCTACCAGACCTTCTGTGATATGACCACCCTTGGAGGAATCTGGACCTTGGTGGCCAGCATCCATGAGAACAACATGAATGGGAAATGCACCGTGGGAGATCATTGGTCCAGCCAACAAGGCAATAATGCCAATTACCCAGAAGGAGATGGAAACTGGTCCAACAATTCCACCTTTGGGTCAGCCATAGCCGCAAGAAGTAATGACTACAAGGTAAGTGTAGAATGGAATGCTATGTGTTTAATTCTACGTGTGTGTGTGTGTGTGTGTGTGCGTGTATAATTGTTATGTATATTGTACTGTTTTTAATGATATATATATATATATATATATATATATAGTAATACCTTGGATTGCAAGTAACTTGGTCTGAGAGCGTTTTGCAAGACAAGCAAATTTTTAAAATAATTTTTGACTTGATAAACAAGCAATGTCTTGCAATATAACCTTTAAAACTCATACAATTAAAACAGAAATAGAAAAATACAAAAGTTAAAAATAGAATTAAATCATTAATAATATTAAAAATTATATATATACAGTAATTTATTTATTTATTATTTTATTATTTGCATTTATTTATCGCCCATCTGGCCGGCAAACCGGCCACCCTGGGCGATGTACAGAAGATAAAACAGAATACAGTCATGCCTTGGATTGAGAGCATAATTCGTTCCGGAAACGTGCTTGTAATCCAAAACACTCTTATATCAAAACGAAATCCCCCCCCCAAATTTGTACAGAGATTTTTAATTTAAGCCGTACTACAGTACTTGTATTGCAAGACGTCGCTTGTATATCAAGTAAAAAAAAATTAAATAAATATTTAAAAATTTGCTTGTCTTGCAAAACACTCTCAAACCAAGTTACTCTCAAACCAAGGTATTACTGTAAAATACATTAAAACATTTTTCTCCATTAAAATACATTAAAACAGTATAAAATTTTAAAATTCCACCCCATATTCCCGCCTGAATAACCTGTTGGGTTTTGCATAGGCAGAACGAGATTACCACCTGACATCGGGATTATCACCTGACCTGGTGGGTGTTACTTGAGTTCAAGTATACAAGGTCTTTGGTCATAAGACATAGTCTCGAGGTGATGTGACTCAGCAACCTTGAACAGGTTTGAAGCAGTAAACATGTTGATGAATAGGTTATACAACTGGGGTGAGTAATATCCTATTTATAGGTGCAGGGTCTGGGGTATAAAGCTAGCACACTTGCTGATAGCTTTCACTTGCTTGCTCTCCTCTCTCCTCCTTGCTGTCTCTCGTCTCGACTCGACATGTCTCTTGAACTTCACTTCATCTAGCCTTACCACTGGGGTATAGGATTTGAGTCTGCAATGATGTAGTGAGTAGATGCATTGTTTGCCTTAATCCCATGTAATTGGGTCTTACAAATAAACTCTTTAATCTTTATTAACTGCTGTTATCTCCTCCTTCCGCCTGCGTGACTGGGACTGAGGGTCATTGGCTAGGGGAGCTTTTGAACCCGGGTCAGTCCAGCTCTCACATCTGGTTATGGGCCCAGATAAGGATCAGATAACGATCTGATGGTTATCTCAGATGGGCAGATAAGCCACAGAGACGCAGTTCGGAGAAATTAGGCAGTTATAGAGTTAAAGGAATTTGTTTACTATTTGTAAGAACGGTTTGTAAATAAACCGGGAAGGTGAAGGCATGTTGCTAGAGCTGAATGCTGATAACAGCGGCTTGGAATGCAGCACAACTGAAGAATGCAGGAGAGAGACGAAGGATTTTTCGTTTTGAAAGCAGCTGGAACGGAGGTGCCAGGCTTGGCAAAATCCGAGGCTACTGGGCAGCTACTTGGCTGAAAAGTGAACAACGCTGGACACAAGGATTTCGTTTTCCACAGCTTGCTGGAGTGATTGTCAAGGAGCTGTATCGGGCAAGGAAATAATCTCCAGGAGGCTCTGTGTCTAACTCATTTGAGTCAAGGCTACAGCAGGAGGATCATATTTCATTTACAGTTTTCTTCACACAGCAGCGGATCAGCTATCTTTTGCATTGTATCAACAAGTGGCTTGGATTACAAATGCGTGGATTACGTCTGACGTGGGTAAAGCGTCTGGAGAGTCATGTCGCAGCAAAGTCACGTGTGACAGGAATGTATCTCGGGAAACCTGATACTACACGGGAGGCTGTATCAAACCAGCGGAGGCGTGGTTTTAAAACAGCAGGAGAAAAGCAGCGCGGCAGCTTTGAACAGAGAAAGCTGTGCTTAAAATGAGAAGCTGTTCTTCATTTTCTTCATGTGGGATCACAGAAGAAAGGAGCTTGAAATCAGCAGGGGTGCTGCTGAAGGGAAAAACTTTGTGTTTTAACCCAGGACATAACAAAATGGACATTATTTTGTTGTGAACAGAAACAGTGGATTGTTTAAATGAAGCTTTCTGTGTTGGACATAAATAAGCAGGAAGAGGACTATGAAATGGTCAGGAGTTTAACAGTCATGTTTTTGAAACTGTATTTCTTGAAAGTTTGGATAAACTTGGATTCAAGAAAGTGTAATATATGCTCTTTGAAATGTCAGGAAATGTACTGAATGTATATATGACTTGAGTATATTGTGGATTTCTCTGTAGCAAAATGTGAAATACTGAATTATAAGGTATGTTTATATGGCAAAGCTAAGAGATGGATTATTTCTTTCATACTGTAATGGTGTAATAAAGAAATTGAAAGTTGTACTATTGCAACTAAAAAGGTTAAATGCTTATATGTATGACATGTACATGCATGCATATCACATGATTGTTTGATCATTTAGATTCACAGGCCTGTGAAAGAAAATGCAAACTGTGTTGTGGGGAAAGCATTTGGAAATTGTAATTTTCACATGAAAGGTAATTTTGTGCACATAAACAAGGGATGCTAGCTTCAACAGGTAAACTGGAAGGCAAGCTGAAAAATCATTTCATTCAATTTGTTCTTGGTAATCTTGTGGTACTCTGATGGTTTTTAGAGGAAAGGCACGTTATTTCATGATGTCAATTGATCAATACACGAAGTACAGGTTGTGTACATGTTAGATAGAAAACTGGAGTATTGAACAAAGTCAAGGTGTTTTGTGCTTGGGTGGGAAACAAGCATATTACCCATGTTACCTATTTTCTTTTGAGATATGGGGAAGTTCAATTCAGTGCATACTTAGATGCATTTCTAACAGGATGTGATATTGAACACATGGATTGTGTGAAAGAGTAAACAAACACTCAGAAGAGGTGATACTAATTTGGATAATGAGGTTTGGGTAGAAGCTCTTAAATGTTTTGATTATGTACATGATAGAAGTTTTAGTTCTGTGCTGAACTGTACATCTTATGGAAAGTAGTGTAAAAGTAGAATCTTCTGGAGAAACATTTCAGGATCTTAGATCTGATATGTAGATACATACACCTCAAAGTTAGAAGAAATCTGTAAGGGAGCTTACATGAGATTTTTCTAAAAATGAGAATATTGTGTTTCACATGAATAACACTTGGATAGTGACATCATCTAGAAGTGTTGAGTATAATGCTGAATGAAAAGGTGAGATCATTTTTCAAAATTAATTCTGTTAATGCAGGGTCAGAGTCAGAATAGAAAAGCATTTGCTGAAAGACAGTCAGGTAAATTTGACAAACTTTGATACACATTTGGTTTAGTGGAGATTAAACAAATGATTGTTCATCATTGGTGCAAGTTCATTGGAACAGGAACCTGATAGCTGATGAAGTAAGAAACAGGTGAGTCAAACAACCTGTGAGATATCAGGATGAATTTGCAGGGAAAAGCCATTTGAAACTCAAAATTTCAAAGAGGTGAAAAATTGTCTGTTAAGAAAGCTGAACCATAGCTTCAGGCTATGCAAGCTGAGTTGAATTCTTTGGATAAAGAACAAAACATGGAAGCTGGGTGAAACAAACAGCAGTCCATGGAACTCATTGTTACCAGATAGATTTTTTAAGTGAAAACTAACCAGATTGGAAAAGGTTATCTGTGTAAAATAGCAAGATTAGTTGCTTGTGATTTTTTGTTCAAGTTTAAAGGAGCAGGATAATCATAAGATGATTGCAACAACAATTTGTTTGGAAACAGACTGATGTTTAAAAATGTGGAGAAGATGTAAGAATATTTCACAGGGAAATATTGGAACATAAGCATTTTAAATGAGAGGAAGTCTTTAAATGGAAAACTGTCTGAGATTTTCTTTAGGAAAGCTAGAATCAGCTGGAGGCTGGAATTCTGTTTTGAACTCAAACATTGCTGAATTGAGATTTGCACAGAGAGGCAGATCAATGTTTGTTTGTTAAACAGGAAGAACAGGGACATAGACTGTATGTACTTTGTTTAGTTGGATGATCTATTGTTTTTTCTGGACAGATAAAAGCAATACGATATAATTGATCCAGGGTTTGGAATTTCATTGAATTGAAACTGCTTGGTGGTGGATCAACTGTTTATTTGTAAATAGAAGTTGAAAAAGAAGAACCAAGAGGGCAGTACTTACTGCAACAAACCAGAGAAATATCATGGATGTGATTGAGAATTTTGGAGATAGTTAACTCAGTGAGAAACTCCAAATAGTTGAGGATTTTCAAGCACATGCTGATGGAAAAGCAGTTTGAATGCTACACAGGAGCATTGGGCTGTTGAGCTTTACTGTACAAGCAACAAGGCCAGATATTGCTGTCAGTGTAATGGGCAGACTTTTAGACCAACAGGACATGCTTGGAGAGCTCTGAAAAGGAGTTGAGTGTTATCTGGAGGGAACATCACACTTCAGACTAAGATTTACAAGTCAGAGCACAGGTGGCTTACAGATTCACAGAAATGCCAGTTGTGGTTGTGATAGTAAGAACAACAAGAACACACCTGAAGTTTGTTATTTTTATAATCATACTTTGTTTGATTGATTTTGTAGAAACAATCATCTAAAGGTTGGAGTTCAACTGAAATTGAACTGAATGCATTGTATTATGTATTGTGCTATTATGCTGTTGTAAAGCTTGAATAGTTATTGCATTTGTTTAAATAGTTTAAATTGTAAAAAAAATGTTTAAATGATGCTGGGATTGATGTGAAAAACCTATTACAGTTTTTTCAGGAAACCAAGGCAGGATTGCTATGCTGCAGGCAGATAGCAATACACAACGTTTTGGGTTTGCAAATAAAACTGTGTCATAAGGAGGGATACATCAGAAGTGATTTGATGGTGGTTCAAATTTCTGGCAGGTAAAGTCATTCCTGCAGAAGTTTTTTTTATCAAAGTCCATAGATGAAGGAACAGCATCAGATGTCAACAAAGCTGTTGCTGTTGTATGAGGTAAATGACCACGTTCTGCGCAAATGCAAAAGCAGGGGGATGTTGGGTTTTGCATAGGCAGAACGAGATTACCACCTGACATCGGGATTATCACCTGACCTGGTGGGTGTTACTTGAGTTCAAGTATACAAGGTCTTTGGTCATAAGACATAGTCTCGAGGTGATGTGACTCAGCAACCTTGAACAGGTTTGAAGCAGTAAACATGTTGATGAATAGGTTATACAACTGGGGTGAGTAATATCCTATTTATAGGTGCAGGGTCTGGGGTATAAAGCTAGCACACTTGCTGATAGCTTTCACTTGCTTGCTCTCCTCTCTCCTCCTTGCTGTCTCTCGTCTCGACTCGACATGTCTCTTGGACTTCACTTCATCTAGCCTTACCACTGGGGTATAGGATTTGAGTCTGCAATGATGTAGTGAGTAGATGCATTGTTTGCCTTAATCCCATGTAATTGGGTCTTACAAATAAACTCTTTAATCTTTATTAACTGCTGTTATCTCCTCCTTCCGCCTGCGTGACTGGGACTGAGGGTCATTGGCTAGGGGAGCTTTTGAACCCGGGTCAGTCCAGCTCTCACATAACCAAGTTTTTAATGAGCGCCGGAAGCTCAGCAGAGCGCCGGAAGCTCAGCAAAGCGGCAGAAGCTCAGCAGAAATACCTTGAATTGCAAGCATAATTCGTTCCGGAACTGTGCTTGTAATCCAAAACAGTCTTATATCAAAGTGAGTCTCTGGCGGGTGTGAGCGGGGCTGATTTCGGCCCGCTACGCCCGCTTGAGGTGAGCGGTTACATCCCTAACTAAAAGAGGTTACTGGCAGATGGGGGGGATCTCACCTGGGATAAAGCTGTCAATGCCATGGAAGTGATCACCACAGAAGCAGCAGTGAAAATATTAGAGGATTTACAGCTGGGCAAAAAGGAAACTCTACATGAGCCTATAAGGGCATGATCCTATGTTGTCCACCCTCGATGCACGTAAGCATCAAAACACGGAGGCTTTCATGCATCCAATGCAGGGCGCGAGGCACAGCAGTGATTCCTGCCTGTATTTCATCTAGACACACGCACCCCGTAGCCCTCTGAGAGATGGATTTCTGACCTCTGAGAGGCAGCCGGTGTGGCTTTCTGCACCAGCAGCGTGGGTGGTGGGGCAGGGGCTCTGCACTCGGAGTCCCAGCTCCACGGTCAGAAGACCTCGGAGCTGGGACTCTGACAAATCCTATAATCGCCCAAGGCAATGTCAGGAGGCCTGGATAGGATTGTGCCCCAAAACAATGGCAAAATTCACAACAAACTTTTAGACTCCTTGAGACCGAGGTGTTTTTGTTGTGGATAAATGCATGCAGGCAGCCATGCAATTTATAGACATAATATGTCCCAGGGCCATACATGCAGGAAGACTGGACACCTGGCAAGAAATGGAAAGGGGGGCTATCAGGCTGCACAACCGAGTCAGGCCAAAAAGAAAAGGCAAGAATGCGGAAACATAAAGGAGGAAGAAGATGAAGAGGTCCACACTGTATCCTGTGTTGTAGGAGAGAAAAAAGGAGAATAAATATAATTAAGCACCGACACACACACACACACACACACACACACACACCGGCTTACTGCTAACACGCTCTTACTTCCTGTCTGTATCTGGGTTCAAAAAGATATTTCTGTTCTGATGGTGAGAAAGAATGAGTTGTTCACAGACAAGACAGCTACCGTATTTTCCCGTGTACAAGACGCCCCCATGTATAAGACGCCCCCCACTGGGCAGTTTCGCAACCACGCGGTTCTCTCCTCTGCTTACTTCCGTGTATAAGATGACCCTCAATTTTTAGTCTAACAATTTTAGGAAAAAGTATAGTCTTATACATGGAAAAATACTGTACTTTATAAATCGATGCTTATTTATAAATATGTACTTTATAAATCGATGCTTATTATATTTTAAAACGTTTACTAACAACAAGCAAATTTATTTAAGACAACTACAGAAAGAAACTGATACCATGGTATTCCTTGACAAAGTTTTAAACAGGAAATGAGAACAAGACAAAGTATTGCACAGAGCTGGCATATGGTTTCGTTAATCGAAACTGGGGACTGACTGACTCGCCTGGCCATTCACAGCATGCTAGCCCTGGAGATGGCTTGGGTGGGGAAGGGCCTTGGCTCAGTGGGAGAGCTGCTGATACTTTGCCCTCCAACGTATGCTTCAGGTATACTTTGCCTGACACCCTGGAGAACCACTGCTAATGCTAACCCATGTAGGGAATACTGAGCTCAACGGGAAATGGTCTGACGTGGGGCTGGCATCAAGGGCAGGCATGGTCGGGCAGCTGCTGACGGCCCCTGGCCAAACAGGGGCCCACTTGCAAGAGTCCCCTGGAGTTGCTCCTCCTCTTGGCCATTGCAACCTGCTTGTTCCCCTGCCTCCCACTCTGGCCCAGACAACAGAGGTGGTGAGGAGGAGCCCTCAAAAACTTGAGCCAGCCAGCACCAGGTAGAAGTCAGCTTCCGAGGTCCTGTACGTGCTAGAATCCTGCCAGCCATTAATACACTACCGGATGCAGGACTGGGTTTCTAGGACTGCTGGACAAACATCCGTTTCAGTACAAACATGTACTGACAGGGGAACTTCCAGCATAGCAGTGTTTTTTCAAGGTTTTTCCAGAAGTCCCCTTCCCCACCACTACTATGTGTCCAAGTATCCTGCAAAGTTCCTCAAACACCATTGTTTGCTAAATCGGCCAGAAACAGAGTAAACAGAACTGAGCCTGTTTGATCCTTTCAGGGCTCTTTGGGTCTATTATTTTCATTGATACGCAGTTCGGGAATGCAAGCCCCCTGACATCTTTACTTCTGACACGCAAACATCTGGGTTTTGGCAGGTGGATTGTATTTCCTGGCCACAGAAGACGGTGAGTTCTACCAGACCTTCTGTGACATGACAACCCAGGGAGGAGGCTGGACCTTGGTGGCCAGCATCCACGAGAACAACATGAATGGGAAATGCACCATGGGAGATCGCTGATCCAGCTAACAAGGCAGTAACGCCAATTACCCAGAAGGAGATGAAAACTGGTCCAACAACTCCACCTTTGGGTCAGCCATAGCCTCAACAAGTGATGACTACAAGGTAAGTGCTTCTACTTAGATGGTCAGACAAGATGGAAGGATAGACTCAATCCTATGCTAATCTACTGAGAAGTAAGCCCCGTTAAGTTCACTCCTAGGCAAGAGGCTATGGGGTTGCAGCCGCAATATATGATGCAGGAAGGTCACCTCTGTACCTGTAGCTGAAGCATCCTCAAGCAATTCCATCTTTGGTCAGCTGTAGCCTGAAGAAGTGATGACAAAAAGATAAGAACCAGGGGCGACATCAAAGGTAGGCACGCTAGGGCACCTGAAAAGGCCCACACCCCAGCAGGGACCCACTGACAAGAGCACCCTGGACTTGCTCCTCCTCTTCACCCTTACAGCCTGCTTGTTCAACTGCTTCTCACAGAGGTGAGACAACTTCCTATCAACTGAGAAGTAAGCCCCATTAAGTTCACACCTAGGTAAGAGGCTATGGGGTTGCAGCCACAATATATGATGCAGGAAGGTCACCTCTGTCTGTACCTGTAGCTGAAGCATCCTCAAGCAATTCCATCTTTGGTCAGCTGTAGTCTAAAGAAGTGATGACAAAAAGATGAGAACCAGGGCCGGAAGCAAAGGTAGGCACATTCAGGCACCTGCCAAAGGCCCACGCCCCAGCAGGGACCCACTGAGAAGAGCACCCTGGACTTGCTCCTCCTCTTCACCCTTACAACCTGCTTGTTCACCTGCCTCTCACTCTGGCCCAGACAACAGAGGTGGTGAGGAGGAGCCCTCAAAAACTTGAGCCAGCCAGCACCAGCACTGGTAGAAGTCAGCTTCCAATGTCCTGTACGTGCTAGAATCCTGCCAGCCATGCATACTCTACAACAGGGGTTCTCAACCAGGGGGGAATCCCCCCCGGGGGGGGATTTTAGGGTTCCAGGGTGGGGGAATTGGGACCACAGACTCAAACTGTTGGAATACTGATCTTTCTACAAATTACAATTCTACAGATTGTACATAATCTGCAGGACATCACACCTTATTGTATGGCACAGATTAAGTCAGACAATCTTGGAAAGGGGGTAATGACATTCTGACATATGGGGAAAAGGGTGCATGGGGCAGAAAAGGTTGAGAACCACTGCTCTACAAGATGCAGGATTTGGTTTCTAGGATTGCTGGAGTCTGACAAACATCCGTTTCAGTACAAACATGTACTGAAAGGTGAACTTTTAGCATAGCAGCGGGTGCCCAAGATTTTTCAAGCAGCCCACCCCGCCACTTCTATGTGTCCAAGTATCATGTAAAGTTCCCCAAACAACACTGTTTGCTAAATTGGCCAGAAATGGAGTAAACAGAATGGGGCCTGTTTGATCCTTTCAGAGCTCTTTGGGTCTAATATTTTCACTGATACGCAGTTCTGGAATGCAAGCCCCCTGACATCGCATTCACTCCTGGATCCTGTATTGCAAAACTCTGGAATTTCTACCCAGAATAAAAATGCTGGTCTGGGGGATTCCCCATTTTTAAAAAATCCATGCCCTTCCGGGAAGAATGACCTAAGAAAGTCTGTTGTTATCTGTTTCAACTCAGTCCCTCCCATCCTGCATCTGGTATCTGAGAGCTATTTGCTCTTATTGCCTGGCTGTGAGCCACCAGGAGGTTGAGTTCCTTGATCAAGGTGCTAATAAATATAGAGCAAGAGAACTGGACAAGGCAGGAGACCAGAACTTTCACACCAGAAAGCAGAGCTCCTGGTCAGGTGAGCCCGCTCGGGGGTTTGCATCTCTCAGCAATATATACCATCAGATGTTTTATGCAGTGGTTGGCCGAAAAATGACAGGCACCTCTGAATGGGGCTAGTAGAGCCGATTTAACTACAGTAATACCTTGGATTGCAAGTAACTTGGTCTGAGAGCGTTTTGCAAGACAAGCAAATTTTTAAAATAAAATTTGACTTGATAAACAAGCGACGTCTTACAATACAAGTAGTGTAGGGATGTAACCACTCGCCTCGAGCGGGCGTAGCGGGCCGAAATCGCCCCCGCTCACGCCTGCCAGAGACTCGCTTTGATATAAGAGTGTTTTGGATTACAAGCACGGTTCCGGAACGAATTATGCTTGCAATCCAAGGTATTACTGTATTGCTTTGCTGCTGCTGCTGTCGCCATTTCCAGGGTCAGGAAATGCTTTTCAAATCTCAGGGCTCCTGTTTCTTCACATCTGGACTGGAGAGCTGAATTCCATTCCAGCCATGACGTTCTGACGGGGCACAATTTGCAGCTAAAAAGAGCATGGGATGTGGCTAAGCTCGACGCAACATGCCTGGGGTCCTGCACAACCTCTGGGCTGGCTGCCTGTCCCTTGTCTGTCCCAGCACCAAAGATGGCCCAGGGAGATGACGCAGAGGCCATTAAGGGGATTGCCCCTATAGTGCCGAGAAACCTAGTGGCAGCTAGCTAACTGACTTAGCTGTTGCCTCCTGTCTCCGTGACCCCATCAAGCAGCTAGTTTCTGAGCTGCCACTTTTGAGCTGGCAAGTGCTGAGGTGCATAGAGGCATAGGCTCAGGACTGGATGAGGCCCCCACGCTGCATGTTGGCTACCCCTATGGGTCTAAATTGGCATCTGCAAGAAAGCTTGGAAAAACTTCCTCAGCTTAGATGCCTGTGTGCATTATTCTTCTCCCATACAAGTTAATATGGATTGATTTCAAACAAGTGAAAGATGGCATGGATTTGCATTGCTGTTTGCCCACCCATTGAATTAAAGACCTCAATGCCTTAACTTAGTCATCCACAACTCCCCAAGAGTAAGCAAAGCTATTAACGAGCTGATCTCTGGTTTTCTTCTGCAGAGGCCACAATGAAGCAACTTGCTTTCCTGCTTCTACTCTTTGCTGTCCTCCCAAAGGCGAAACTGAGCAGTAAGTGTGGGCTGGGACAGGTGGTGGGGTAAAAATGTTGTGTTTTGGGAGTTTGTGGGGATGGGGAAGGAGGTTACTCTTCCACATATGAGTAGCTATAATATGCCTGCAAGATTGGGGCAAACTCTTGGCTTCCTGAGGCAGAACTACTCTTGGTAGCAGCTGGCTTCCATCTTCAGTCATTGATTTCTGTCACAGAACTGTAAAACGAGCCTTTGGCCAGCTTTCTCTGTTCGTAACTATGTTCACCCCTTGTGCATATAGACTGCAACAGCTGCCTCAACTCTGTGAAAAAGGATGTTCTCCAAATACTGTTGAAGTGGGAAGGGGATTGCTCCTTTCCAAACCGGCCAGGCCTGCTTGAGAATCTTCCCCGGAGCTGCAAAGAAATCAAGACTTCCCAACCAGGGGCCACAGGTGAGCCATGAAATGGTTGCTCCACAGACCTGAGGCAACTTTGACACAGCCTACATCTGAACAGAAACTCAAAATAGAACTTGTCAAATTCTGCAACTGGACACAAAATGTGCAGCTGCATGGGGAAAAAATGTGCAGTTCCAAAATAACATTTGTGCAGTTCAAAATTCAAGGAATGCAAGCATGGTGGTATGTTAGATAATGTCAAAATCATGGAATAACAAAATGAGAATGTGTGGTCCAGGCTCCTCTAGAATTCTTTACGCTAACCAAGCATACCCATTTCTCCTCTCCCTGCCAAAGTCACTACCTGCAGGCACCACTGCCGCTCTGTATATCATACTCCTCTCCACAGAGCATTCATCAATGTTTCCAAGATAAAGGAGATCATTCTAGAACATGTGGGCCCCTTTCCAGACAAGTCATGTGAAGTTCTCAATGTAAAGATAAGGTTGATAATGCCAGAAAATATGCAACCTTCTTAATAGGGACTGATGTCTGTGCATCTGTTATTTTTTTCTCTCCATTTTGTTCTTATGGTGCACTCCCAGGGAAGGTGCCTCAGGAGCCATGAGAAAGATCAGCTCTCCCTCTCCAAGGTCGGAGAGAGATCTCTGACCTTGAAGCAGGAGATTTGACCTCATATGCCCACCTCCCTTCCCCCACACAGAAAGATCCACAGTCCTTACCTGTCCAATGTCAGATGGGGAGAAAAGAGAGAGAATCAGGGACATGGTGTGGGCGGAGAGAGGGAGGCTTTAGATCCAAAGGAATTTCCACCCCATTGGTTGCAATAGGAGGGGGAAAGTAAAAAAATAAAAATAAAAAAGCAAACTGGAGGAATGGTGGTGGTGAATGCTGCTCTTCCTTCTTTTACACCCTACCAGCAGGAGCTCAGTGGGGTGCCGGACATCTTGCATGCCCCAACTTCAACCATGTGCTTGCCCTGTTTGTCTTTTATACCCCTGACTCCAAATAAAGTTTTGTTGGAGTTCATCATGACGCCTCTTGCATGAAGCTCAAATATCACTCTTTCCTGCATTAGGGCTGTTATATTCCCAGTTCTGAAAAATTTGTGCCATTCTGTATAGGTTTCTAAATGTCATGGAATGCGACTCTAAGCAACACACACCATGTGCATGCACAAGGGAAATGCACATGTATGTTCTTCCAGCACTGCATGCTTTGCACGTGAATCACAATCACATACCACTGTGCAGTTCAAAAAATTATTTCCAAAAGCTCTAATCCAAAACAGTGTCAAATTAGCGCTTTGGTCCTCACTTTTGACATGCAAACATCTTGGTTTCGGCAGATGAATTGTATTTCCTGGCCACAGAAGACGGTGAGTTCTACCAGACCTTCTGTGACATGACAACCCAGGGAGGAGGCTGGACCTTGGTGGCCAGCATCCACGAGAACAACATGAATGGGAAATGCACTGTGGGAGATCGTTGGTCCAGCCAACAAGGCAATAATGCCAATTACCCAGAAGGAGATGGAAACTGGTCCAACAATTCCACCTTTGGGTCAGCCATAGCCTCAACAAGTGATGACTACAAGGTAAGTGCTTCTACTTAGATGGTCAGACGAGATGGAAGGATAGACTCAATCCTATGCTAATCTACTGGGAAGTAAGCCCCATTAAGTTCACTCCTAGGCAAGAGGCTATGGGGTTGCAGCCGCAATATATGATGCAGGAAGGTCACCTCTGTACCTGTAGCTGAAGCATCCTCAAGCAATTCCATCTTTGGTCAGCTGTAGCCTGAAGAAGTGATGACAAAAAGATAAGAACCAGGGGCGACATCAAAGGTAGGCACGCTAGGGCACCTGCCAAAGGCCCACACCCCAGCAGGGACCCACTGACAAGAGCACCCTGGACTTGCTCCTCCTCTTCACCCTTACAACCTGCTTGTTCAACTGCTTCTCACAGGTGAGACAATGGTGGTGGTGAGAAGGAGGAGCAGGAGAGGCCCTGGCCTCCTTGTTCCCTGGTTCTCTGCTTGTCAGGCAAGTATTTGGGATCAGTGATGAGGAAGAGGAGGAGCAACAGCAGCTGGTGACAATGGCAGTGAGAAGGTCGACTTACAAAGTGGGGGAGCATTGAGGGTGTCTTGCCCAAGGGCCCTCCAAAACTTGAGTCGGCATTGGTGAGAATTCTTACTCTGGCCAGACAAAGTAGGTTGTGAGAGGGAGGAGCAGGAGATGCCACTGCCTACTTGCTCTCTGCTTGTCAAGCAAGTAAATGGGAGCAAAGAGGAATAGCAGCTTGTGGCAATAGTGGCGTAGGGATGTATGAGAAATTTGTTTCAGATCATTTTTGATCAAGATTTACCCAGTTCACACCTTCCGCTTCTGGACTGAACATGGACTTTGATGCAATCTGCAGTTGAAGTCTATACATTTCTGAGTTTTGTAATGTGATGTGCAGACATTATTCAGGCATAGGAAAGTCTGAGATTGTCCAACAGCTGCTGCCTGGGTCAGTGGATGGATATTTTCCATTCTAAAGGCACTTTCACCATCAAGTGAAACTTCAATGTACTTACACAGGCAGAAACATGAACACTTTTTGAAAACAACCCACCCCCTCTTTGCGCCACCTCTCATATGGTCGCTTTCTTTCCAGAATCCTGGCTATTATGATCTTGCAGCAGCAGATCTATCCATATGGCACGTCCCAAACAAAACCCCCATGAAAGAATGGCGGAGTGCTGCACTCTTCAGATACCACACCGAAACTGGGTTCTTGGCTGAAGAAGGAGGCAACCTTCTCAGGCTCTACGAGGTAATGGTGGCTGCCTGCTGACTCAGCATTTCCTCTTGCTGCTGACTCAGCATGGGAGAACGTGACAGGAGAGCTTAAGACCTTCGGGTCTTATCCCCTTGTCTTACACTAAACTGTGTTGATGGGACTGATCCGGCCCTTGTTCTGCAGTGGGGACCTACACGAAGAGTAATTAGAAGAGCTTTGCATATTCTTCCCTATCTGATGTGTCTTTTGTAGCTGAGCATCTAGCAATCACCAATTTGCAGTTTGCTTCCCTTTTCAGAAATACCCAGTGAAATATCTTGCTGGCAGCTGCAAAACAAATAATGGCCCAGCTATACCCATTGTCTATGATGCTGGTGATGCCAAGAATACCTCGGAATATTACTCCCCAAATGGACGGGGTGAGTCTTTTTTCTTTTGCCACAACCTGCTGCTGATCTGGCAAAATCCTTCTCCTTCTAAGTATTCGCCATGGCACAACTGCCTTGCCCAAACCTACATTCATTTTTTTGTCCCCTATTGTTTCGTTGGAGAACCCAATGAAACAATAGGGGAACAGCATGAAGTTTTGCTTGTGTCTTTGCTTCCATCCTTCCTTAAAGAATCCTGCAGTTAATGAAATCATAATTATTAACCCTCACAGGTAGATGTAGGGATGACTCTAAAGGGTAGTGAAGGCTTGTGGGCACTCCCTGAAAATATTTCCCACTATCCCAATTGTTCCTCCACATTTCAGCTGCAGGATATTAAGGTACTATATCACATGGATTAAATCCTTGCTCCACTAATAATGGATAGGACATCAACAGCATCCCTAGATTCTGATGGAAAGGAGAGACAAAACTGTAATGGCAATTGCATACCGATGTCACCCTGAAACCTCCAGTCAAACTCCCCAAGCAGTCCCTTTTAGATGTTAAACCGCAGAAAACTACAAGATGGAACCCTGCAGGGCAGCATAGGCCAACAGCCAAGGTGTTGTGCAGAAGTCCCCCAGCACCACCTTCTGAAACTGAGCTTCCAATCAAGACCAGAGACATCAGGAAATGATGCTCCCAAGCACTATCTCTACCAGGAGGTCCAGAAGGGTACCATGGCTGGTGGTAGCAAAAGCCATTGCGAGGTCTAGTAGAACCAGGGCTTTTTTTCTGGTGGAACTCACCGGAACTGAGTTCCAGCACCTTTTCTTCTATTAATTTCATTACAATTTAATCGCCATCTACTCCCGAGGAAACATAATCCAAGAGTTCCGGTACCTTTTTCTCCAGAAAAAAAGCACTGAGCAGAACCAAAGGGACATGTACTTCTCCTTTCCAGGTCCTGGGCTAGGTTATGCACCAGGGCAACAAAAAGTGTCTTCCTTGTGAAAGCTTTATTTGCTCTTTCTGCCTTGTTTTCTCAGCCGAATTTGTCCCTGGCTTTGTTCAGTTCCGAGTGTTTAATAATGAGAAAGCTGCCATGGCTCTGTGCTCTGGGCTGAAAGTCACGGGATGCAACTCGGAACACGTAAGTATCCTGGCTAGCTTAAACCCATGGTTGCAGCATGAAGCCGTTGCAAACTGTCCTTCCCTCAGGACTGCTAGGTTTCCACTTCTTTCCCTTAACAGGGCAATCCTTCTTTGAAGAGTCGGAATGCTCCAACGTCAGAGCTTCTGACTTATCCAAAGCCTTGCTGCGATCTTGCTGGCAGGGCAGAGTTGAGGGAGGAACGACATTCTCCTTGTAATCATTCACCATGGCACAACTGCCTTGCCCAAACCTACATTCGTGGGGGTTTTTTGTTCTTGTTCTAGCAAAAATGTTACATTTCTGGACCATTGCTCTGACCCACTTTCATTTTCCAGTTCTGTCTCAGCTTAGCTCAAGACTAGCTTCTATGTCCCCTTTCGTATGTCCACTTACGTATTTTGCATTTTCTACCCAATGTGTAGAAATTCATTTTAAGGCCTACATGAGGCTTTTAACCTGCCACTTTACCGAGGCTTCTGCTTCCGGATTCATTGTGGGATTAAGATCAGCTCCTTTACACGTTCCCCCCCCCCTGGGGTTTTCCTTTCTCTGCCTTTCTATATGTTCCATTACGCAACCATTAGGTGGTATAGAGGAATTGCGCAAATACACTACTAGCAATTTTCATACTGCCATTCCGGGATATCCTTCCTTACAGGGGGAAATGCTAAAATGTTTGCAAACAGTCGGAGAGCCCCTGGAAGATAACGACGTTGTGTAAAGCACCCACAAACTACTGTGAGTGAGGAATCACAAGCGCACAATAAATGTCTCATGTAGAAAGGCTCTTTGCTCACTCCCCAATGCATCAAGGACATTTCACATTCTAACCTCATCCTCAGTAGGGTTTGCAGTTCCCCCCAGTTTGTGTCATCTGTATATCCTCTTCCTCTGTTTTCCTAGAACTGCATCGGTGGAGGGGGCTTTTTCGCGGAAGGAAATCCTCGGCAGTGTGGTGACTTCACTGGCTTTGACTGGAGCGGCTATGGGACAGGGAGTGGCTGGAGTTCTTCCAAAGCTCTCACTGAGGCTGCCGTACTGGTCTTTTACCATTAATTGAAACAAATTCTGGTGTTGCAGCAGAAACAAACACAGCAGAGCCACAAGCCCAAGAATGAAACAGCTTTCTTCAATGGCAATGAAAATATAAAGCGAACTAAGGCAGGAGGGGGCAGGAGGCAGTTCTAGATCTATTGATAGATGTATGGATGATTGGGAAGGATTTTTGGCTCTCAAGTGTTTAACATGAGCAGCAACAAAATGACTCTGCACCCTGAAATTATACCACTGAAATAAAGAAATCTTGGAAGAATCAGGAGTGGATTTTTGCGTGGACTGTGGTCTTCTATTCAGTTCCGGTACTCAAATTTCTGGGATCAGAATGTTTTAATTCAAAGCCATAGGCAGGCACTCATCTTCATCACACGCAGGGCTAATGTGGGGACAGAATGACCGGAGCCTGGTGCAAAAGACATGCACAAAAGGGCTATGCAGGTATTTGCCTGCAAGACAGATATCTGGACATTCAGCAGATTTCATTTACAAGCCCCTACGCACGCAGACCTTCTGCTCAGTGTGCAAAGAACTATGAAGTGGCTGGGGCATGAGGACGCTTGGGGGCAGGGTGTGCATGTTTGCACACATCCCGTCCCCACTTTAACTACCGTATATCTGTGTTGCAGGCAAACACCTGCACAGCCCTTATGTGTATGTCTTTTGCACCAGGCCCCCGTCAGTGGATCTCAGGCCTGGAGTCAACAGGCCTGAGATCCACTGGTGCATCACAGGAAGAGTGTGCTGTACACTTATACCAAAGGGGAAATTAGTTAAGAATACAGACCGTTCCTTGCATCAAAGTATACCTTTATATATTATTTATTTAATTAATGTATGGCCCGCCTTTCCACCAAAAATGGCGCTCATGGAGGCTTGTGATAATATAGATTGAAAACCATCTTAATTAAAATATGACATAAAAACAGATCTATTAAAACACAATTTAAAAAATAGGCAGCACCCTACCAATTAAAAGCGGAAACAAAGAATACACAACTCATGCTCATCGCCCCCCAATTCCTGAGTTAAACCACCCAAGAATTGTCAGTGTTATGTCCAGACTGGCTCAGTGTGAACTATTATAATCAGTATCCAAAGACTGTACAGTTACCAGATACAAGGGCAAGCACAGTAGTCAATGTTACCAAATCAATTCTAGCAAGACATGGAATATGTGATTAAATTATAACTGACAATGAACCACAATATACATCAGCTGAATTTGCAACATTCGCCAAGGAGTGGAATTTTACATACACACTCATAAGCCCATACTACTCAAATGGGCTTGTAGAGAAGTATGTACAGATTATGGGAAAATATGATGAAAAAAGCAAAACTCAAGACTTATACTTAAGCTACACCCCAGTAGTGGGAGATGTACCTCTAGCCCAACTGGTCATGAGCAGATGACTGAAATCGAATCTTCCAACCACAAGAAGACAACCATCTTCAACATTCAAAAGGGAGAGGAGATCAGAAAAAACATAATCACCATCGCCTGCTGTTGTGCCAGGGCCCCTCATGAACAAGACAAACTTTCATCAGCGCCTTCCCCACCTGCTGTTGTTTCATGGACGTGCTCTGGATGATTGCTTATAACTTTTGCACCCACAGAGCTATAAAATCTGACAACTGCGGCTCCCTAAGCTTGGAGCGCTGCCTGTAAGGCTGTGAGAGGGACGGGGACGGGGGAGAGGACAGTTATTAGCATCTCTCCTCCCCCTGCCCTTCCCAAGAGCACTCACTAGACCAAGCTGTAACTCCTGAGATGGGATGTTGTTAATACCAAACTGATTGTTATCCATACGATCAGTGGTTGATCATAGAGCTACGATTGTGAGCATGTGTGAATGGGTCCTTAGCCTTTGAGTATGGTAGAGCAGGGTTGGGTTGTGGTTTGGTGTTTATTGGGTGTGGTGTGGATATTGATGGATTACATGTTGGCTGAGTGTGTGGGGGTTGTGGAGTGGGCATTTGAATGGATATAGGTTCGGGATGTTCTAGATCAGGGCTCTCCAACCTTGGGTCCCCAGATATTGCTGGACTACAGCTCCCAGAATCCCTTGCCATTAGCCATGCTGGCTGGGTATGCTGGGAGCTGTTGGCCAGCAACATCTGGGGACCCAAGGTTGGAGAGCCCTGTTCTAGAGTGATGGTACCACTGGGGCATTAGAAGAAGGTGCCTCTTGAAGTGATCATGGGTAGGAGATGTGGCAAGGAGGGCAGGGGCACTGTAGGAAATAGGCATACAGATGTTTACACACTGATCCCCTCTGGTCCATCCTCCGACTCCCAGATACCAGGTTACTCATTCATTGTGCCCTCTGGCCTGCTGTTGTGTAATGCCACATTGGTTCATAGTACGATCAGGCACATCCATGATTCAAGTGTTCAAATGGGTGATTCACATGGGTTTCCCCCCAATTTGTAGGAAAATGGCCTATGTCATAGAAGTATCCCTAGGCAAGAAACCTGCAAAATTTCGGAAGGATATGTGCAAGGGCTAAGGAGTTATGAGAAATAAAACACATCTGGAGACTTCTTTGTTTTGTACTCAATTGGCACCAAAGCCAATTTTGTGGTCAGTATTACAGAAAGTGTAATAGGGCAGCAGTGGAAGACAGATGTGGAGCATACAGAGGCAGAAGGACTTGGACATCCTGCATTCTCTAAGCCAGGGCTCTCCAACCTTGGGTTCCCAGATGTTGCTCGCCTACAGCTCCCATGGCTAATGGCAAGGGATTCTGGGAGCTGTAGGCCAGCAACATCTGGGGACCCAAGTTTGGAGAGCCCTGCTCTAAGCAACCATGCTTCTTTAATATTCCGGTTCTTGTAAGAGAGAAGATGCAAAGAACCCTGAACCTCGGATCAGACCTACGAAATACTAGTGGGTTGTGTTTTTTTTAATTGAGGTTATTGCAGCAGGTTAAATGAACCTGCTTTCTATGTAAGGACTAGCTCATGTCTTCTACAAATCAAGTGACAGAACTTCTCACGCTTAATGTTTCCAGTGAGAGGTGCTACTCCTGAAGCCTGCTTCAAAATTGTATCATCTGACCTTGTCCTCCCTTTCCATTTTCAATTCCAGATTACCAGGCTGGTAGAGTTTACTCAGTAGAGTGAGGAAATGCAGTCTGCACATGGTCAGAGATACCCTTTTCCTTCACATGGTCTAGGCTTGGGCCCTATTTCAAATTCTCCTGCCTTAAACAGGAAGGGCAGAAGCTCAGCTTGCTAGCAAAGCCCGTTATCCCTTGACAGATGTTATGCTCAAAAGCAGAAGCACTGTACACCACGGGTAGGCAAAGTGGTTCCTGTGGGCACCAATGTGCCCCCAGACACCTTCCATGGTGCTCACCAAGTCATCCGACTCCTCCCAATTTTTATTTTAAAAATCTTGTTATATTTTCTTACTTGCTCCAAAGAGAAGTGGGAGCCTTCAGCTGCTGCCATCTTAATTTCCCATGAATGCCTCTTGGCAGTTTCCTTGCTGCTTGGGAGTTCCCAAAACCCCACCTACATACATATGGCATATTTATGCCCCACATGCTGCCCAGGTTTAGCAGTATTCTAGGTTTTGATGCATAATGGATAATGCTTCCAAACTATGAACCATCAAGAAGAATCTGATTCTGTGGCAACTGTATATAGATCCTGTGATAAAACAGAACTGAAGTTTAACTGAAGTTAAAATAAGAGGGCTGTCTGGGTTAAAATAGGACACCTGACCACCCTAGGATGGACTGAGTTTGAGGCCTGTTCATGACTTGTGTGTGCTGAGTCATTCAAATGGATGAAAAGGGATTTGTTAATGGACATTCAAGGCATCTACCATTTGTAGATTCCTGCATGATCGCATGTTTCTTCGCTGGCACGTCACCCACTCCTCCACAGCCTCTGCCTGCCAAGGTTTCTAAGCTGGAACAAGAAAGGGAAGATATTCTTACTATGTTGAAAAATATGTCATTGCAATTATCCCAGCAGTCCAAAAAGCTGGAACAGTTGCAGCTGATACAGGAGTCTATTAAAACGCTTCAGGGTTCCGTTGACTCCATGGATGGTAATCTCAAAATGATGGAACCAAGATTTCTTGGTTTGGAAGATCGTGTCACTGCTCACGAAACTGCAATGGCAGCCTCTCACAGTGTATTATCTGCCCGTGTTTCATTTTTGGAAACTTCTTCTCAGAGAGCCGATTTGCGTGTCCTTGGGCTTCAGGAACAGCCTACGGAGTTTTCACAGGGCCGGTTGGCAAAATTTATGGAGACATTTTTTCATGAGTTACTGGGATTGCCAGCACAGTTTCAGCTGGATATTCTTACGGGGATTAAGGTCACTGGAGCCTCTCCCTCTGCTGCTGCATCTACTTCTACTGAAGCTGTTTAATTTAGTTTGGTTGTAAAATTTTTGGCTGCTCACCAGCGTTTATATTAGATAATGTTCTGGGAATTTGGCCAATTTATATATAATTATATATAATTAAGAGTTATATCATCATCATCATCATCATCATCATCATCTTTTATTTGTATGCCGCTTTTCCACAAAAATGGTGCCCAAAGCAGCTGACAACAAATAAATAACAGTAAATATAATTTACAAAACATCAAAGAACCCTAAGTATACCGTAAATAATTTACAAAATATCAGAGAACAGTAAATATAATTTACAAAATATCAAAAAACACTAAATATTCAAAAAATACAATAGAAATAATTACAGATAACCATAAACAATTCAATAATAATTACGGTATACTAAGGTGGGGGGGGGGAGAAGCAAAAGCAGCAGCAGCTTCTGTAGCTGGAGCCAGTCAGGCCCCACCCTCCCTGGCCAGGTGTTATGAGCCAAATAGCACCAGGAATGGAGGAAGAAAGAAAGGTTTTGAGTTCAACTATGAAAATTACCACTCAGAAGAGAACATTAGTAACATCTCTGGACAGAACAAACAAAGGGGCTTAAAGAAAAATATGTAGAAATATGTGTTATCAGTGTCTAATGCCATGGGTCTTAAACGGGCATTGAACCTCTTTCGGCCCGAGGGCCAAATTCCATTTCATAGAAGCACTTGAGAGCCACATTCCAGTGGTGGGTGGGGGTCACAGGCAAAAGGGGAGGGGCCAAAGGCAAAAGAGGTGGGACCAACATACCAAAAATATCAACATTAAAGCTCTTACTGCTTGTATCTAAGCCTTAGGAGAGGCATTTCACCTCTTAGCGGGGGGCGGGGGCGGGGCGGGCGGGCTGTACAACAGCCAGGAAATCACCAAATGGTGGATGGTCAGAGGGGAAGGACTGGGGCCAGGAGAAGGTGTGGCCATCTGGGGAACTCCGGGGGGCTGTTTTGAGACCCCAGGACGGCAGTCTTTAGCCCCTGCACGGGAAGTTGTTCACCTGTGGTCTAACATAATATCAAGGTAGGCACATGAATTTCTCACGGAACTTTTCTCACAGTTTATACCCATGCATTTTCTATCATTTCTTTCCCGTAAGAATATGCACAAATATTTTACCCGGCATGACTTTCATTGTGCTCTTGCACGGTGCTTCTATATATACACCATTTGTACATCCTGGATTTTGTGAAATCAGGGCCATATATTCACAAGAAACTTCATTCTCCATTCTCACCAACCAGGCCTCAGAGAAAGAGAGGCACCTGCGATGTCACAGCACAGCCGTCATGGCTGCTGCCTCTTCGAGCAGGGAGGCATAGCCAAATGTAAACGCCCTGCCTTGATTTCAGCTGTGCTTGAGCAAATTTTGGGGGTGGGGGAAAAGAATACCAGGAGAATTAAAATTGCTTACCAGAGAGAACTGAACAATACCTTTTTGGAACAAAATCCATTGGTGCGATTGGCAGCCTTTTAAAAAGCCTAATTGCTGTGCAGGGGGGTGGTTTTTGTGGGGAGCGCAGCTGGGGAGGAAAGGGGAGAAAGAAAGAGAGAGAAGAAGAGGAGAAAGGAAAGACACAGAGAAGGGGGGAAAGAGAGACAGTCTGCTTTACCGAGGCTGCTTCTTCCATTTTCTTTCCGGGAGGAAGAGCATGTCCTTTACATGTGGGTGGGGTTTTTCCTTCTCTGCCTTTCTATATGTGCTTATATGTCCCATTACACAACCACACGGTGGCACTGTGGTATGGAGCGGAATCCCAAATATACATGAGCCTCCTGTTCCGATTCACTCCAGCTTCCCAGATAATGACTTTCCTTGCTCTAAAAAAAAAGCTGTGAAAATGGCTAGAAAACACGGGAGAGGCCCTGGAGGATGACGACATCGTGTAAAGCACCCGCAAACTTCCGTGAGTGAAGAATCACGAGTGCACAATAAATACCTCACGTAGAGACACTCAGAGGAGGGGGGAAGAGACTGGAATAGATGGGGTGTACATGAATGGATAGTGGTGGGCGAGAGGGAGGGGGAGAGCAGCCATGGCTCAGTGGTAAGAGCAATTGACGGATGAGAGGAGGTCCCAGGAGGTCCCAGTTTCGATCCCCAGCATCTCCAGGTAGGGCTGGAAAAATTCATGACTGAAACCCTCGAGGAGAGCCACTGCCCGCCAGTGTCGACAGTACTGAGCTAGGTGGACCAATGTGTAAGGCAGCTTCCTATGTTCCTTTGAAATAGCTCTGGCCCACTGCTGGCATGCAGCCACTGCTGGCAGGCAGCCCTGGATTTCCCCAAAAAGGTACATGGCCTGGAGGGAGGGGGCGGAACGCTCCTGGTGTAAATACAGACTCTCTACCCAGCCTGGACAAGCCTACCTAGTATGCGGAATGCGCATGCCATCGATTCACTGCGTTGCTGCCCACAGTGTGTGTGTGTGTGTGTGTGTGTGTGTGTGTGTGTGAACAATCTCTGTCTACTGTGGGCTCTCGCTCTCTCTCCGTTCTGAGTTGCTCAGCCATGCTCCGAGGTCCGTTTAGCTGTTAGTAAAGACAAAGAGAAGGTTGAACCCAGTGGTTGTTCCCATTTAACCTGCTGTGGCGGCGGCAGGCTACCATCATCGGCAGCTGGAAACTCAGCAGAAGTTGAGCTCCTGATATTAGGTGAGCCTGGAATTCTCCCCTCCCTTTCCCCAGCCATTTTATGCCATATGAAGGAAGACAGACGGCTTGGGTTAACTAGCCCTGGGTTTCCCAAAATGGATACCAGCCTCCCATTGAAGGGATATGTTGCCAGCAGGAGGAGTTCCTCTCTGCATGGTGGCCAGTTAAAAACAGAAGTCCACCAGCTCAGTCCTCCTGTCCAGCTGAACAGGCCACGGTCACGCATGCCTTAGTTACTTCCCATTTGGACTAAAGTGCTCTACATCTACATGAGGCTGCCTTTGAAAAGTGTTCACAAACTTCAGCTGATCTAGAACTGTTGACTGGGTCCAGTTACAGGGAGCACACGAACCCCTTCTTACAACAGCTTCACTGGCTACTGGTCTGTCTCTGGACACAATGCAAAGTGCTGGTTAGGACCTATGAAGCCCTATACGGCTTGGGGCCAAGCTACCTGAAAAGCCACCTTCTCTCATATGAGCCTGCCTGGCTTTTCAGATTTTCGGGGGAGGCCCTTCTCTTGGTTCTGCTGCCATCGGAAGCACATTCGGTGGGGACATGAGAGAGGGCCTTCTCAATGGCTGATCCCAGGCTCTGGAACTTCCTGCCAAGGGAGGCTAGGTTGGCTCCCGCTCTGTTGTCCTTCCATCAGCAGGCAAATTTTTTACAAAAATTATTCAGGCAGGCTTTTGGCATGTAAGCTGGCCTGTTGCTGAAAGTGGTTTTAATTGGGTGAGTGCTGTCAATTTATTTTATTGTTGTCCTTTAATTGTGTTTTTATGGATCTGTTTTTATGCAATGCTTTAATTAAAATGTTTTTCTTAATCTCTATTATTGTTAGCCACCTTGAGCACCATTTTTGGCATAAAGGCAGGATATAAATGTAATAAAGAAATAAGAAATAAATGGCCGGTACATTTATGGGTTACAGACCCACTGCTGGTGCATAGGCCTGGGCAGGTGCCCAACCATGCCAGGTTGTGAAATGAATTCCTTTCTTTAATTGCCTTGGAGACATTTTTTTTTTCCTTCAGGGGATGAACTTTGCCTGGGGATGTGGGCAGGGATGCAGTTCCCACTACAGAGTAAAATCTGAATTCTCAACTTTGCAAAAAGAGAAAAGTCAAATTTAAAGTGCCTAACATTGCAATCCTATGTGTATCTATTCAGAAGTAAATCCTGCTGAGTACAATTGGCCTTGCTCCCAGGTAAAGGATTAGCCAAAGTCTTCCTGATTTGCAAATGACCCAACCTTTGGCAAAGTGAATTTAGGATTTGTACCAAGTTTCAAATCCAGCCAGTTGCATTTGGGATATGCAGAAGGTCCAAATGCTGTATAGCTCCATTTGCTTTAGCTGGTGCCTCTCTTTCTGTTTGAGCGCATGAGCGAGTTTTGGAGAGTGGCTGATATAATGGACCTTTGATCTTCCAGCTCGGAAAGATGAAGCAATTCACGGCCATCCTGCTGTGTGTGTTTATGTTTCCAAAAGGCCAGCAGTGTGGTAAGTGCAGATGTGTGTGTGTGTTTTTTTTAGAAATAATAGCTATTTAAAAGTGCAGAAGTCCTGTCCTACATTGTATCTGTTTGCAGGATTTGGTCATGGGCTCAATGAGTCTGTCAGTTTTGCTTTCTCCTGCATTCAATTTTTTAATTCCATCTCAATTTTTTTCCATTCTATTTATGAACAAATGTGCAAATTTTGGTAAGTTCATATAAAAAGCAAACCAAACGAAATTCTCACCCATCTGCACCAGCCAAATTCAATAGGTACAGGCAGTACAGCTATTCCCAGCATGGAGAGGGCCATGATGCACCTGCCTGCCATCAGCGTTGTTAAAGATGAGGAGCTTGTCAGAAAAAAAAAGAGAGGCGGCAACCCTAATTCAGCACTAGCACAGTTGAATACACAGGGACACAGACGCAGACCATTAAGAACTAAGCACTCAAAGCCCTGGGCCTGGATGGACAAATCTGTCCATTTTGGTTTCTCCCACATTTGTTTTTTTTAAAAAAAATCTCAAGTCCTTATTGTCCCAAATATGGAGAACTTTCTGAATGTTGATAAATTCTTATCAAAACTCAACTGAAACGAAATTCTTACCCATCCCTAAAAATCACAACCAGCTCAAGACATTTTGCTGTCTCAGATGAGGTATGCCTTGGCCTTGGCCCCATTCCATGTACAGCTGAATGTCTTCAACTCTGACTGCAGGACAGCATCCTCCACCATACATAAGGGTAGCAGAGTAATTTAGTGGGCACTGAGCAGGTCATGCAGCACACAGAGCTCTATCCAGCCCAGGGGAACTAGCAGGGGGCCTACACACCCCAGCATCCATCGCCTGAGGCGGTCACCTCCTTCTGCCTTAAATGAGGCAGTTGTGTAACCACTCCTGAAGAAACTATTGCTGGGCCTGGAAGATCCAGTGGCAAATGTTAACTTCTAAGGGCAAGGTGCTTGAGCGTGTGGTGGCTGCTGACTAGGTCTAGGCTCTCTTGCGCGAGACTGATTTTCTGAGTCCATTTCAGTCGGGGTTCAGGCCTGTTTATGGCACTGAAACAGCCTTGGCCACCCTGTGCGGTGACCTCTGTCAGGAGAGAGACAGGGGGGTGGATCCCCATAGATTCTCCTTGACTTCTGAGTGGCTTTTGATACCATCAACCATGGTATCCTTTTGGAGCAACTAGAAGGAGCTAGGTGTGGGGAGCTACGGGATTGCTTTGCAGTAGTTCCACTTTTACCTTGAAAGATGTTTTTAAAAGGAGGTGCTGGGGGATTTCTGCTCAACTCCGTGGCACCTTTGGTTCAGGATCCTGCAAGGTTCTGTATAAATGTGGAACCATGCCATACCCTCACACTCTTTCTCTTTCCACCCTTCCTCTTTTTCTTTTTCTTTTTAAAAAAGCAAGTGCTCTGTTGTCACTGGTGTGATTCACCTTATGTCAGACAATAACCGACTTGTAGGTCCTGACCCATTAGTTGAACACCAATACCCTAATAAATCTATTCTGTGCAGATAGCACTGGCTGTGTTACTTCATTGAAACGAGACATCCTAAAACTGATGGTCAAATGGGAAGATGCTCGGTGCCTCCAGAACCAGCAAGGTCTGCCTCCGAACCTCATTCAGACTCTGCCTCGAAGTTGCAAGGAAATCAAAACAGCACTGGAAGGTGCTCCAGGTGTGTGAGCTAGGAAAGGGATATGTTTGATCCAGAGCTATTGGAAAAGGATATTGAAATGGGCACAATTGTCTGAATATGATGGCCCACAGGTATGCTCTTCTTGCCTGACAGCATCACACTTACATTGGGTGCTGAACTCATTGTCTAGAGAGGAGATGCTGACCAGCGTTCTGTGAGCAGAAGGACTATTTAACAGGTTCAGAACTTGTTGGGAAAGTTTGTGTCCTACACGCAGTCAAACTGAGATCGACAGGTACTTTGCAGTCAGTAAAGGAAGAACTCCAGCAACCTGCGCCTCTTACAGATCATGATCAAAGTTAATGCTACAAATGGCATGAGAGGTTTGATCCACAGCTTTCTGGGTTTCTCTCTGCAGATGGATTGTATTATCTGGCCACAGAAGATGGTGAGGTCTACCAAACCTTCTGTGACATGACCACCAATGGAGGTGGCTGGACACTGGTGGCCAGCATCCATGAGAACAATATCTATGGGAAATGCACCCAGGGAGACCGTTGGTCTAGCCAACAGGGCAGCAACAGCAACTACCCCAATGGAGAAGGCAACTGGTCCAACAACGCCACCTTTGGATCAGCCATGGCCTCAACAAGTGATGACTACAAGGTAATCACATGATGGGTTTTCCTGATTAGAAAGGATCCTTGACATAGGATGCATTTGGATGTAACAACTAAACCAGTAAACCATAGTTTAGTACAGCGACGTGAGTAAGCCTTGGACTCATACTCTGCAAGGAGATCAGAAGCATTTACTTCCATTTTTTTCAGCTAACCATAGTTTGTCATTTCATCTAAAATGGGACAAACTGTGGATATTTTAAAGCAGGATGGGCAACTTTGTTGGGTCCAGGGGGCCATTTTCCACCCCTGCCCCCCCGCTTGCTGCTGCCAAGCCACTGAATTTTGGTGGTGTGGCAGTGGCGGCAAAAGAATTGGTGGCTTGCTGTGAAATTTCAGCAGCAGACTATAACAATAAGCTAAATTTGTCCCTTTTCAGCCTCTATCAAATTTTGACGCTGAAATTCAGCAGCAAACCACCCATTTTTTTGCTGGCGGCTGGGGCCACATGAGAGGCTAGGTGGTCCTGGTGTGCATATTGCCCACCCCTGGTTTAAATGACGGTTTGTCCAAGCAAGTCAACTTCAAACTGTGGTTTCTGATCTTGACTTTTCAAATAAACCATAGTTAAAACTACAGTCATACCTTGGATTAAGAGCATAATTCGTTCCGGAAACGTGCTTGTAATCCAAAACACTCTTATATCAAAACGAAATCCCCCCAAAAAAATTTGTACAGAGATTTTTAATTTAAGCCGTACTACAGTACTTGTATTGCAAGACGTCACTTGTATATCAAGTAAAAAAAAATTAAATATTTAAAAATTTGCTTGTCTTGCAAAATGCTCTCAAACCAAGTTACTTGCAATCCAAGGTATTACCTTCTGTATGTGCAGTTCCTAGTTTGGATGAAACTACAAACTGCAGTTGGTTGAAAATGGAAGCAGATGCTTCCAGTCTCTTTCTTATGACCATGCTGGAACAGACTCATGCACATAACGTTAAACTATGGTTTAGCGCTACATCAGAACAAGGCTATAACACTCACTGGTTTAGTTTGTGTAAGTCATTTTTCAACCTCACTTCTGATCGCTCATTGTTACTATTTTTAAATGAAATATGGTGGCAGCTACTTTATTGTAAAAAATTTATATTCCACTTTTCCTCCACCCCACCCACCCCCCAAAAAACAAGGGAGAATGGTTTACACAACCCAAAGTAAAATCACATTATGGGAATTAAAATTTAACTATGAAAAAGAAACAGTTAAACACAAAGCAGCAAAAACAACAAAATATCATATAAAAAACCAAAGCAACAACTGAATCTGAACTTTAGGCTGAATCTGGGTATAGGAACTCTCTAATGGGGCAGGAATTTGCTTTCTAGAACCCTGGCTATTACGATCTTGAAGCTCGGGATTTGGCTATATGGCATGTCCCCAATGACACTCCTTTGAAGGAATGGATGTCTGCTGCCTTCTTGAGATATCACACTGAAACTGGGTTCTTAGCTGCAGAAGGAGGAAACCTTCTCAGGCTCTACCAGGTAAGCAAGCATGGCTGCCTGGTGATTCATCATTTCTGCCTAGTGACTCAATATTTGGGACTTTGAGGGCTGCAACTACTCTGGAGTGCTCATGAAGAGGTGGTGCTGTCTCAGTTTTGAGGATGTCTCAATTTATTGGGTGTAGCACCAAGCACAACTTGAGGGGCTGGGAGGGGGGGATAGTCTTCATCCATAGGCATTTAATCTTCCTGATCAGGTACCCAGTCCAATTTTGAGTGCCTGTACCTGGTGTTGGGAACTTGAGATAGGATAGGGATTCTATTGGTATACCTTGTTGTTGGTGCACCCTGCTGCTATTCAAAGACTCCCTTCTCAAGCTGACAAAGATGGTCTTGGAAGTGGTGTTGAAGACCCCCGAGGATGATGGTCTTGGGGAGCTTTAACATGCACACCAAGGCTACCTTGTCTGGAGCAGCTTGCGATTGCATGGCCTCCATGATAATCATGGGCCTGTCCCAAATTTTATCAAGCCCAACACATGTGGCTGGGCACATTTTGGACCTGAAGTTCTCTAATGGAACAGGGGAGAAGGATCTGCAGGTAGGGGAGCCAGTTATGATTCTGTTGTCACAAACAGATCATTACCTAATTAAGTTGGACCTTAAGGCTGCCAGCAACCTCTACAAGGGTGAGGAACTACTAATTGGTATGATCCACCCCCAGACACTGATGAGCCCAGATGGTTTTCTGACCTCTCTGGGAGAGTTTCCTGGAGTTCTAGCCAGTGGTCCTGCTGAAGCCTTGTGTCAGGATCTGCTCAGATGGAGCTCTGCAGCTCCATCTGGTGGCCACCTTGGGAACAACAGGCCAGTCTGCAGTACTTCCTCACAGGGTTCAATCCCAGACCGATAGGCATTCCCAGGTGCATTAACACACCAGCTGGGAACGGTGGGAGGCCCTATATAAGGGCTTCCTCTTCTCTCAAGCCTTTGCCACAGCAACATGAGCCTATGTGTTGTCTGCAGCTGGTTCCTTTCTCCAGCAACCAACCCTGATCCTTGCCTTGCCTGCTATTTGACCTGTGTCTGCTCTTGACCAACGCCTCTGGCCCTTCTCTGCCTAGTACATGTCTGAACTCTGTTTGCTTACTGGATTTGCCTCCTGCCTCTGGCCCTCACCTGAACCCTGTTTGCTTACTGGACCCACCTCCTGCCTCTGGCCCCCACCTCACTTGATATGTGCTTCAACCTCTGCCTGTCTTCTGGACTCTGCTCACCCCTGGCCTGCTCCCACCTCCATCATCCCCTGGCTCTGGTGTTCCAGCCTAGGACCCTTGCCACGCTTGCATGACCTGGAGCTGACACCATTGTCATTACTTGGAGTAAGGAGGTGACCTGGGCTATCACTCCCAAACATCCTTGCTCAAACTGTAGTGCCAAATCAGCACCTTGGTATTCAAAGAGCTGAAGGCAATAAAGTGCTTTGGTCGACAACTAGAGTGCAAGTGGTTAAAAAAAGCCCTGTAGGGAATACTACCCAGCACAAGTGAGGCCTATCTGGGGCCTACTCAGTGGTGATGATGGCAGCAAAGAAACGTTACTTTTCTGCCACCATTGCATCTGCACAATCCTGTCCATCTGAACTATTTTGAGTGGTGAGAGGCTTGCTTAATGTAGATTGTGGGGGCCAAATTGTAGAATCCTCAAAGGCTCACTGTGAACAATTGGGGTTGCATCTTGCAAATAAAGTTGCTTGCATCCATGCTGACTTGGATGCCTCATTTTTGACAGAGTCAGAGATGGCATTAGCTAGGACACCATCTGGTCCTGTTACGGATATTTTTCAGCTTTTATGTTTTCTTTTACATTTCTTTTCCTTCCAGCAATACCCAGTGAAGTTTGGAATTGGCACCTGTCCAGATGACAATGGTCCAGTAGTATCAGTCATCTATGATGCTGGCAATGCCCAACAGACCTCTTTCTTCTACTCCCCAAATGCTCGAGGTAAATTTTTGCTTCATGGGGCTAGGTGCTCTGTGTCATTGGCAAAATTCTTTTGGTGGCTTAAATTGCTTTGGTGGGGAATATAAGAATGTACTGAAGTAAATATCTTGCAGAGAGTCCAAGAGCTGAAACTCAGTTCTGCAGAAAAAAGAATGCATTTAAACCCCCACCTTTTAAACTGAAATGTTAACTCCCCCACCCCCAACATACAAAAAAATAGCTGAACAGTGTGGGAATCTCCTGATTGATTATCATCAGGTTCAGTAGGTGTTTCTTGATTAACAAGATCTTGGTGACAGGTAACAAGTCCTTCCCTTCCCTTACTCCTTAGAAATGCCCTACTTTTCAATCCTCCCTTATAGAATTATGAAATACTGAATATAAATTATTTCCAGAAGGGTAGTGGTGTTAGACTTTTATTGCAGCCAAACCAACCAAGAGTCTTCTGGCACCTTCATTTATATGGCATAAATAAATGATTATATGCAGATTCTGAAATTTGGGGAGGGAGGGGCAGTAGCTCGTGGTAGAGCTCCAGCGCTGTGTGCAAAACATCCTGGGTTCAATCCATGGCATCTCCAGGTAGGGTTGGAAAAGGCCCCTCTCTGAAACCCTGGAGATCTGCTGCCTGTCAGAGAAGACAATACTGAGTTAGATGAACCAAAGGTCTGACCTGGTGTAAGGCAGCTTCCTTCTGGAGTGCTGAGCAGATCAGAAATGAGAGCAGATAAATAGCTCTAAACCATGGTTTGCTTGTTGTACATTTGGAAACTCAAACTGGTTCAAGTTCTAAACTACGGTTAGCACAAACTGTGGTTTGGTGGGATATCTGAACTGATAAACCATGGTTTGTGATTGCCCAACAAACCAGAATCAGTAACTACAGTTTGAAGTAGGTTTGCAAATGTTTGTGGCACGATCTTTGAATTCCCTATTGATTGTTATGGTCTTTTGTTGTTGTTGCTTGCATTGGTTTTTATTTAAGCTGCCCTGGGAGCCATGTCACCTAAAGAGTAAAAATATCTAAAATCAATCAAAATAACTAGAATCATGACCATTGCTCCACCTCAAGAAGCTGCTGAATGATGTAGACACAAACGTAGGAAGCTGAACACTGAAACGCAAGCAGCACTAAATCATGGGTTGCCTGTTGTACATTTGGAAGCTCAAGCTGTTTGGAATTCTCAGCTATGGTTAGTACAAACCACAGCTTGGTATGATTTCTCAGCTGAGCCAGGAGTATTGTATTTCAATTATAGCTATCAACTACCAAGTTCTTGGGATACTGAGGGTAGTCTTTGCTGCAAACTTCCTGTTTTATCTTTTTCAAAAATGTGTTTTCCCAGCTGAGTTTGAACCTGGCTTCATTCAGTTCCGGGTGTTTAATCAACAGAAAGCTGCCATGGCTCTGTGCGCTGGGGTAAAAGTCACGGGATGCAACACAGAATACGTGAGTAGCTAGACAAAAGGATAAGATTTGGAGCTGGCTTCTTCCATTGGCAATGCTGCACATTGCCCTCTCTAGATTCCATGTTCCAAACACCAACTCTCCCTATTTTCTTTTCCCCAGACCTGTGTCGGTGGAGGAGGTTATTTCCCAAAAGACAGTCCACGGCGATGTGGTGACTATACTGCCTTCGACTGGAGCGGCTATGGCGCACATAGCGGCTGGAGCGTTTCCAAACAGTTATTGGAGTCTGCGATGCTGCTGTTTTACCACTGAAGCTCAAAAGGATAAAAATCTAGAATAATTTTCCTTCCTGGATTAGAAGCTCACAGTGAGAATGAAAGAATATGAATATTGATCTACTGTCTCAGCATAATTTCTGCCTCGCATGGTTGAAGGACTCACTGGGATCCTCTCTTACTATTTTTATCCGCATAGGAACAGATTAAAGCTTCAATAATGTCAGTTTAACCACTGAAGAATCCCCCAAGTTCCCTCTCAAGTAGCTCTGAGCATTTGGTTCAAATGGAAGATAAATAGTCACTTATTTCATTTATATACTACCTTTCTGCCAATTTACTCAATGTGATTCACGGAAAGTAATGGATAATAATAATAATAATAATAATAATAATAATAATAATAATAATAATAATAATAATAATAATAATAATTCTTACCCGCCTCTCCACTCAGATCGAGGCGGGGAACAACCATAACATAAAATACATAAGTAATTAAAAACACGACAAATATTATTAAAATATTCTTTAAAACCTTTAAAAGTATCCTAAAATTCTTTAAAACTCTTAAAATTCCACTGGGTAGGCCTGTCGGAAGAGGTCAGTCTTTATGGCCTTTTTAAAGGCCAAAAGACTGTCTAGTTGACGAGTCTCCTCCGACAGGCCATTCCACAGTCTGGGAGCAGCAGAAGAGAAGGTCCTCTGGGTAGTATTTGCCAGCCTAGTCCTGGCCGACTGGAGTAAATTCCTCCCAGAGGACCTGTGTGCGGGCCGGATTGTACTGGAGAAGGTGATCCTGCAGGTAACCCGGACCCAAACCAGGTAGGGCTTTAAAGGTGATAACCAACACTTTATACTTCGCCCGGAAACTGATCGGAAACTGATCGGTAGTTTACAAGGAAATAGACATGATACCAAAAAGGGGGGAAGGGACTCAGTAATGGGCCACAGCTCAGTGGTAGAGCACCTGCTTTGCCTGCAGAAGATCCTAAATTCAATCCCTGGCATCTCCAGGTAGGGCTGGAAAAACTCCTGCCTATGTAAAACTGTGGAGAGCCTCTGCCAGTCAGCATCAACAGTACTGGGCTAGATAGACCGATGGTCTGACTCAGGCAGCTTCCTATGTTCCTATGACGGGGCTTTTCTACACAAGGCATTTATCGTGCACTCATTGTTATCATTGTTTATGGGTTCTTTAGACGATGTTGTGACCCTCCAATTTCACTTTTTGATGTGTACAATTTCTTTTTTATTTCTATATGAAACAGACACATAATATCAAACATATAACAATTAACAAAACAAAATAGACCTCCGATTTTCTTCTACAGCAAATACAGGTAACAATAATTTTTCTTACTCGATAATCCGAATGAGAAATCTCTTTCTTCTCGTTGTCCCAAATTCACTTATTATTCCATAAATCCACAAACAAACAAATCATTATTTTCCAGTCTCTGCAAAAAGTCAATTAGAGGTTTCCACTCAATAATAAACGCAGATGTTGTCCTTTCTCTAATTAGTGATGTAAGTTTGGCCATCTCTGCCAGCTCCAGCATCTTGACCAACCATTCTTCTGTCGTAGGCACTGCTGGACCTTTCCATTTCTGTGCATATAGTAGTCTCGCTGCCGTTGTCATGTATAAAAATAAAGTTCCATATCTTCCTTCTAGCTGACTGTCCATTATTCCCAATAGAAAAGCCTCTGGTTTCAATTGAAAAGTAATCCTTAAAATCTTTTGCATTAATAAATGAATTTCAACCCAAAATCTTTTAGCTTTCTTACATGTCCACCACATATGATAAAAGGTTCCTTCCTGTTGTTCACATTTCCAACATATATCTGATGTACCACTATACATTCTAGCCAGTTTCTCCGGCGACAAGTACCAACGATACATCATCTTATAAAAATTCTCTTTAAGACTAGAGCATAAAGTAAATTTCAAACCTTTTAACCACATATTTTCCCATTGTGTCATTAATATATTATAGCCAAAATTTTGAGCCCATTTTATCATACATTCCTTCACTTGCTCTTCCTCAGTTTCAAATTTCAACAAAAGCTTATACATTCTTGAAATAAGATGTTCATCATTTAGACATAATTCCCTTTCAAAGTCAGATACACTCTGTTCAAAATCATACAACCTTTTATCAACTTTAAACCTTTCTACCATCTGTACATAGGAAAACCATTGACATGTATGACCTTCTTTTATCAGTTCTTCTCTTGATTTTATTTTACATTCATCTTGTGAAAACTTCAGCAAATCACGATATGTCAACCAACTGTATTTACTTAACATTTCTCTTCTATGATGGGCTTCTTGTGCTGATAGCCACAATGGTACTCTCTGACAAAACCTAGGTTTATATTTATTCCAAATTTTCAAAATGGCGCTTCTAACACAGTGATTATTAAATTCTACATTCACTTTAACTTTATCATACCACAAGTACCCATGCCATCCAAATCTCAAATCATATCCCTCTAAATCTAATAATTGACTATTTTTCAACAAAATCCATTCTTTGATCCATACTAAACAACAAGCAGCAAAATATAACTTCAGATCAGGTAGACCCAACCCCCCTCTTTCTTTTGCATCCTGTAAAATCTTAAACTTAACCCGTGGTTTTTTCCCTTGCCATACAAATCTGGATATATCCTTCTGCCATTGTTTAAATGATATTTGCAATGTCACAATAGGAATAGTCTGAAGCAAAAACAACGTTCTAGGTAATACATTCATCTTAATTGTGGCTATTCTCCCCAAAAGTGACAATTGAGCTTTATCCCATCTTTCTAAATCTTTTTTCATTTCATTCCAAGACTTTACATAATTATTTTGAAACAACATACAATTCTTATTTGTTAAAGTGATACCCAAATATTTTACTTTCTTTTCAATCTTAAAACCTGATTTATTTTACAATTTTATTTGGTCTTGAATTTTCATATTTTTTGTTAATATCTTTGTCTTTAATTTATTAACCTTAAAACCAGCTACAGCACCAAACTCCTTCAATTTAACCATTAACATTTCAATTCCTTTCAGAGGATCTTCCAAAATTAACACCAAATCATCTGCGAAAGCTCTCAGCTTATAAGACTCTTTTTTAATTTTTATGCCTCCAATTCTATCATCTGTTCAGTATTTCAAGCATAAGAATAAACAACAAAGGTGATAATGGGCAACCCTGTCTTGTTCCTCTATGTATTCCACACGGTTTCGTCATATCGCCATTGACAATTATTTGTGCTGTTTGTGAAGTATAAATTGACTTTATCCATTTTATAAAGTTCTCTCCAAAATCCATTTCCTTCAGTACTTTAAAGAGAAACCCCCAATTTAAATTGTCAAACGCTTTCTCTGCATCTAAGAAAATCAATGCAGCATGTTTTTCATTATGTTTTTCCAAGTATTCCAAAATGTCTAAGACTGTTCTAACATTATCCCTCAGCTGTCTTTTAGGTAAAAAACCACATTGATCTTCATGAATAAATTCTTGAAGAATTATTTTTAATCTTTCCGCCAATATCATTGTAAACAACTTGTAGTCATTATTCAGTAATGATATTGGTCTATAATTTCTTGTTAAGGTTAAGTCTTGTCCCTCTTTAGGTATTAATGTTATATTTGCCTCTTTCCATGTCTCCGGCATCCAACCTCCTTGCAAAATAGAATTCATCGTATTTTGTAAAGGTTGTATGAGTTCATCTTCAAATCTCTGATAGTATTTACCAGAAAGTCCATCTGGTCCCGGCGCCTTTCCTGGTTTAATCTTTTTTATAGCACCCACCAATTCACTTATTGTTATAGGACCATTCATAATATGTCTCTGTTCCTCTGTAATCTTAGGTAACTTTTGCTTTTCAATATATTCATCTATTCTTTCTGATGAAACATTATGTCCTTTATATAAATTCGAATAATAATAGTAGAATGATTTTTGTATCTCCTTATTGTCTGTTAATACTTTATCACCCTCTTGTATTTTTATTATCATTTTCTTTTCTCTTTCCCTCCAATTTCACTTTTGTGTCTAATCAGCACTTTGAGTTTTTTTTAGAATGGGGAAAATGCGACATTTAACTGTGAAAGTGAAAGAAAGCACAATTTCCTCTCGTTTATTTGCGCTACTCTGCTACACCACAGTGCCACCTAGAGGTTATGTAGTGGAAAGGTAGGAAAGGAAACACTCCTCATGTAGTGCTTGAATCTATTTTGCAACAAAACCTAAAGTAGCTATAGCAGATTAACAGCCTTGTGTAGAAAAGCTCAGGGAAGCAAATCCAGGTACCTGAGAGAGTTCTCTGAGGGAAGGAGCCAAAGGACAGGCGATCCCAGATGATCTGAGGTAAATTACATTTATACCCCATCTTTCTTTCACGATGGAATTCAAAGCAGCATATATGGGGTTCCCAGGCGGTCTCCCATCCAGGTTCTGACTGAGCAGACCCAGACTTGCTGAGTTTGAGCAAGGTTGTTGCATTGTGTGCCTTCAAACCATGAGCTGGGGACAAACAGAAGAAGGCCTTCATGCTGGATGGCTAGCTCTTGAAAAAAAATATTCTTGTATCTGGGTAGAAGTTGGAGTCAGAGGCCGAGCCCAGAGCAAAGGCTCTCTATTATTTATTTTATTTCTATACTGCCCCATAGCCAAAGCTCTCTAGGTGGTTTACAACAATTATTTTTTATTTGTACTATTTGTGCTGTGATATATAAAGAAACTGCTGTTGACCATGTGCCTTGCCCTCCGCACCAAGTAACCACAAGTAGCCCCTATCACGAGTTGGAGAGTGCTATTGCATTCATGTCCTACTTGTAGGCTTCCCATTGGCATCTATTCCCATTAGTCACTATGGGAACAGAATGCTGGACTATACTGTATGGACCTTTAGTCTGATCCAGCACATCTCTTATGTTCTTAATTGTGACCACAGGGGAGGTCTTCTAGAAATGTGAGAAGCTGCCTTGAACTGTTGCAACCTTGAACTGTTCAAGGTGCAACAGCAGAGTCTCCAAGTAACATAAACTCTGAGCTAGGACATTTCACTTCCTATGCTTGAAGCAAATCAAATGTATGCAACTGTTTGTGCTTATTTTGCAGAAAGTTGCTCTACCCTGAAACCGATGTGTGTGGGGATTGAAGTCTAAGGACAATATGGCACAGTGGCAGCTGGTGCCTCCCAAATGTGGAGGTGCTACAAATCCTGTCCACTCTGCCAAGCCTGCCCCTCAGCTCCACCAATTCAAGGCTGCTCCTACCTCCTCCTACCCAAACTTTGCACATGAAAGCCCTTCCTGTCAAACATTGTAGCTAACTATACAGGCCTGTGGCTTATGTTGGCTCAGCTTGTCTGAGTGTGGAAAGCTAAGCAGGGTCAAGCTTGGTTATTACTTGGAGGGGAGAGACCCCTCCTCTAGTTTCCTGAATTGAGCAGGGGGTTGGACTCGATGGCCTTGTAGGCTCCTTCCAACTCTATGATCTATGAAATCTATAACTGAAACCTCCATGTTCAGTAGCAGTTTACCTATGAAGACCACATGTCAATTCAGACATGGCAGAGCTGCTGTTGGTTCATGGTTTGTCAAACCATGGAGGTGATATTCAGCCTGTTTCTTAAATGCACCTGTGATCCCCTGTAAAGATCAGGCTCACAGCTTGAAGAAGGTTGCTTTTAGCCTAGTTTGCTGATAGACACACAAAACCTTCCATCAAATTTGGCTGGTGTGCTAGCCGGAGGACAGAAATGACCTGGCCACAGTTATTCATCAATGCTTTGATAAGCCAATGCTTGTCAAATTATGCTCTTCACATGGCAGCAGAAACCCATCAAGGAGGGGGCAAGATGAGGCTCCCTAGGCAGAGAGTTTCATCACCTAGGTGCAGCCCAGGGAAAACCTTCTCTCTGACCCAACCAGCCATACTAGGTATGCGTTTCTGAAGGTTTCATCCCCTCACAAGGGGCCACTGTTCCTGAAAATGTCATAGTCATCTGTTGATTTCCAATAATAGTCAATAGGAGGAACAAAGCTTCATATTTCTGAATCATGATTCAGGTTCAGCCCCAAGTCAAATCAGGCAGCCTACAAATCAGTCTGAGTTGAATTGGGCTGTTTTTCTGAATCGTCAGATTGGAGTTTGAACCAAATCATTTAGTTGGTGCACACCCCTATGAAGTACTTCTGATGCTGGGACACTGAGGACAGCCTTTCCAACAGATCTTAATGCAGCAGGTCAGCACAGTGGCAAAGTGGCTTTTTAGGACACACACACTTTTGAGTCTGAAAGAGCAATGGTATTCCCTCACCCCACTCTAGTTCTCAATACGAATGCTGCCTATGGGTTGTGTGATGTCCCTTCTCCACTTCCAGTTTGACTCTGGGATCACATTTCCCCACCCCTGAATCACAATCCCAAAAGTTCTGAATTCCAGCCTTTTCTCCCCAACTGTATTTTCTCAGAAAACCTCAATATAATGGATTTGCCATGCCACAACTGCCTTGTGAGGCAGGCCAGTTGTCCCTTCATCTACCTGATCAGTAGGATGCTTCCACCATCCCCTTTTCCGCTAACCCTGGGTAGGAGGACCCCAGGACTACAAGTTATTATCTTCCTAAGATGAGATAGCAACCAGCGGAGATGTCCTGTCACCGCTGGCAAAGAGCCTGTTTTCTTCTCCTTCTCCTTAGGAGCAAATTAGTAAATACTGTATGGGTAGGTGAGTCTGAGTGACTAGGCCGGTGGGGAGACAAGCCTTTCTTGGAATCGCCAGAAACACATGCTCAAGTCTGAGGTCCACATTGAAAGAAGATATTTATTAAAGAAATATCAGAAGAGAGAAAAAAGAAAGCAGAGCAAGTACTTGAAAATAAGCAAAGTAAAAAACCTGGTAGCCTATTTGAGGTAAATATAATGCAGGGGTCTATGGATGCCAGCGTCCTGATTAATAATGCTTATAATTTTAGAGAAATAGACACTGAAGGGAAACTCTGCCTCACACAGCATCTGCTCACTACCTCCATGGTAGTTACAAAGTGAAGCATCAAACTGGTGAATTAGCATTTAGATTGTGTCAAAATATGTCTAAGTGCTTGAAAGACAAATGAGACTTCTCCCCCACACTGAGTAGGCAGAAGATGCTCTTGTAAAGCAACAAGGAAACAAAGAAAAATGGGAAATGCAGCAGAGGTGGTATAAACATGGAGAATTCTAAACACATTGGTGTCTGTGTCATATAAATGCATTCAGAAGGGCAGGGTTGGTGTTTTTTTGTTTTTTACTAATCCCTAAAATGAAAGATGCTGGAACTCAAAATTTGTGCCTGAAGAGTGCAACATTTTGCCCTGTGACAGCAGAGTGAGGTCTAGTTGTAATTATTCAGTAGTGAAGGAAAGACACTCTGCACAAGCTCAAAGCCACACTTGTCTTTTATTTCACAGGCTCAGAAGCACTCTTTTTGCAATTACTCTACCTGTCCCAAAACCGAGCTCTGGCATCAGCAACAGGTTCTGTAGTTAAGACCTAACTGCAGAACCTGTTGCTGATAGGAAAAAAGTCCTGCAACTCCCAGCATGCCCGTCACTGTATAAATCTTTCAGGGTGCAATCCTATGCATGCTATGAGTTGTAGGACTTGGGATGTTTTGGTCTAAACCTGCACAGAATTGCGCCCTCAGACATGTCGTTATCAGGGCCGGTGCTACCATTAGGCCAACTAAGCAGCTGCCTAGGGTGCAGGGCTAAAGGGGGCGCCAGAAACGCCTTGAAAAAAAATACAGCGCTCTCAAGTGGGAAGGGGGGGGCTCTAAATATTTGATCTTGCCTAGGGCACCAAATTGCCTTGCACCGGTCCTGGCTGATGAGGAATCCTAGCTCAAATTATCAACCCTCCTTCCAATGCAGCTGGCTCTGCTGCTTACAGGCCTGCCTCTGGTGCATTGTGGCCATGCAGTTCCCCCTGCATTTTGGTAGTGTATAATAGCTTTCCATTGAATTACAATAATTTATTTCAAGTTCCTGCCTGTATATATCTGCAAAGGTAGTGAGTGTCGTTCTCCCCCTTTCAACCCAATGGTCAGGGTGAATCACTGATAATGGCCACTAGAGAGCAGGCTCCATCAATAAAAGTAACATTCTGTTCTGGTCCTTTTGCCAATGGGATGTGTGGCTCAAAGAGATGGGCATGACTTTGGGGGCTCTTTGCTCCCAGTCTGTGCAGAGGAGAGAAGGTGAGGGAAGACCACCCACTTGACAGCAGCCACTGCGGCAGCAGCAACAGAGGGAAGGCTAAGAAAGCATCACAGCTGCTGCCTATGAAAGATATTGACAGTAGCCAAAGGAGGGGTCAAATCTAGTTCTCCAGACTTCCGTTCAGAATATTTTCCCATATGATTTATTTCTTCATTTGAAATGTTATGTGCTGCTTTCCCACCACCATATAGGCAACTGATAAACATGTTTGAACAGTACTGTTTTCAGTCTCTGTGGAGGGCGCCTTCCACATGTACACCTTTCACCCTAGAACAAACCAACAGACTCCCTCACCCTGCACCTGATGTCAACAACAGAGGGCCGTGCAAGACAACCAGCACCCTTTGGCATCACCTTCTGGTGGCACCTACAGTGATGGGGCAAAGAACAAGACCTCCCTTGAAGCATGCACCCCACCAGACCAATCTGGGAGAGGAGTTGATAAGAATGGTTTGGAGGAGTCAGAGTTGCTCCTGTCCTGCAGTTCTTCTTAAAGACAGCTGGTTTGATGGCAGGTAGAATCCTGATAAAAAGAGGCTCGGTGGAATTGCCCCCCTTATTCACCTATGTCAGTGGTGGTTCTGGCCATGATAACTTATGTTTGCTACAAATTTGTGTAATGCATTATTTCAACAGCTCTGAGCCATGGTAATTTTGTTAGCTGCTTTCAGCATACCAATGGAAAGATACAAAAAGATATACAAATAAATCTAATTACTACCTAGGGCAATATTTATAGAAATAAATCTAATTTATTACCTAGGGCAAGCTACAGAAGGTGGCACTGTTGGGCAATTGCCGGGCCCACAAGACCGCCACCACAACAGTGCTACCATTTCCAGTTAGCAAGTAACCAAGAAGATCAGATGCAGCGGAGAGAACTCTCAGTTTGCATGCCCTGCCTCTTCCAGGTTAGGTGGGCCCACTGAGGGTACCAAGTCCGAGGGCCCCCAAAATCCTGGAGCCAGCACTGTCAACAACACCACACACAGAGACACACACATACCACAGCACAGAAGAAAAAGCACTGGGGAGCTATTCCATCTCTCCCTCCTTCATGTTTGTTGTGGGTGTGGGGTTGGTAAGAAATAAGATGGAAGAGGTGGTGGGAAAACGTAAGAGATTACAAATGGAAGACAATGTCATCTGGAACCCGCATAAAATTCCATGTTTGAAGCACCTTCAGTGTCATTTGGAAAATTCAGTTAGTGAAAAAGATCAGAAGCAGCTGGTTGGTTAGAAGACTGCCAGTTCGCACAATCACAGGGTGGTTAAGAAGCCACAGTGGCTCATTAACCACCCTGCGCATGCTCAGTGCATGTGGGCTGATTTGCATAATTACCCTTGCTGGGCAGGGCTACTCGTGTCATCCAAACCCGACGAGGGTGGCTTGTTGCAGTGGTTAACAAACTATCCAGAGCCCAGAGCCTGTTGTAGGGTGGTTTGTCAACCACCCCAACAAGCCACCTGGCCAGGATCAGACAACACAAAAAGCCTTGGTTGTAGGGGCCAGGATCAGCAACCTGGTGCCCGTGGGCACAGCAACCCACCATGACTAATAAGCCACGGTGGGCTGCTGTGAGCGAGCAAACCAAGTTTCTGAGTTGGCTGAGTTAGAAGTGGTTGCTGAGTGTTAGAAGGTTAGAAGACAGGGAGTGGATTCTGCGAGATCAGAGATATTAGGTTATTAGAACCATTATTTATTATTATTTATCAGACAACTACTTGTTGTGGATGTTATGTTCCATAAATTTATTTATTTTATTTATTTATTTAATACATTTTTATACCACCCAATAGCCGAAGCTCTCTGGGTGGTTTACAACAGTTAAAATCATAAAATACAATATAAAATATAAAATTTTATAAATAAATATGTTTAATTAATGTTTTAACTACCTGTGTTCTGATCTGGCTGGATTCTAAGGTTGGCATATCTCACCCCACGTGCTGGTGTTGATATATACACAGTTAACTATATAAGTGCTACTTCTGTCTGGAAATCAGTGGGAGGTGACAGCTGGTATTTTGGGGGTATTAGGGGAAGTCTTATGACTCAGTGGACCAGCTAAGTGACTTAATCCAGTAGCCTCTAGGGGCAACCTCCTTAGATATGTTCTAGATATATCACACCCCACATGAGAGACAGAAGAGCATTGGCGAGTGTTCCCTACCCTTCCTTTTTGTGGAGTGCTTTCTTTGAACCCAGTAGTGGTCCTCAGTGTAGTTCACACGGAGGATCTGGTTTTCTCCCCAAACCCACACAGTGTAGTTTGAACCTTTTGGCTTGACAATATCTGGGTAACCTAGAAGATTAAGCTAGAGATTTCAAGACTTGTCCTTACTCATCAATCTGAGAAACCCTTGGAGACAGACAACACAGAATTTACATCTGCATATAGGCTAAACTACAAGACACATTAAATACGTAGTGTGCAGTTTGCGCTCTCTTTTTTATTTACAAGGAAGCATGTGGGGGCCCAATGGACCACTGTGTGCAGGTTGGGGAGATTTACAGTATACCTTCCCCTCACAGTTGATTGTTTTCCTAAATCCTCCCCTCCCCCATGTGGCAGCTAAAAAAAGAGGGGGGAAACTGCCATTGGTGCCATTTCTTCCATGTTCAAGTCATGGGGAATTACTAACACTCACCACTAGAAGGCAGTCTCTATCCATAAAATAATTTCTGCCATCAGATATGGAACAGACCTGACCTATTTATAATATTCAGCATAGTATATGGAAGTGTTCATTCTGGCTCATCATAATACATTTCACCAGCTCCAGTAATCAATAAAGCTGACATGATTCCCATGTATCCAATAAAAGTTGAATATCCATGAAAAGCCTCTGTCAGTGCAGAACAAAACAAGCAGGCAAGCAAGCAGTGTAGCTTAATAAAGAAGTTACTACAGTGTTGTGTGCAGGAGTTATCAATGGGACACCGAGACATAAGAAGCCCCCCCTCCAGTTGCTAGACTGCAGCTCCCATCAGCCCCAGCCAGCATAGCCAATGGTGAGAAATGATGGGAATGGTCCAAAACATCTGGAGGGCCACAAGTTACCCACCCCTGCCCAAATCCGAACTGCATCCATTTGGAGTCACCACCACCTATACCCAGTTGCCTACCACCTATACCTAGTTAGTGGGGCACACTAGAAGAATAATATGACTTGAAGATAGCAGGCAGGATAAATCCCTTCAACAGGCCCAGTAGGAGTGGTTTAGTGAAGAATGAAACATTATATGGCTAGAAATATATATTGTGTAAACATACTGGGGTATTTGTTAGCATAGGAAGAACAATAGCAATAAGAATGTACCTTCGCTGTGATCCAGCGTCCAAGAATGGGAGTAGTGGCGGCGGCAAAGGACTGAAGATACAAAAAGCAGCTCTAGAAAGCGGTGAATGTTGACCTTCTGACAAATATAACGTTTTGCCTTGCCAGCCCCACATGTCTGTTAAGTACAAAGAAAAAGAAACGCTCATTTCCCAACAGCCACATGTAATCAATTCAGAATAACTGCATTCTCACATGACTGACTTTTTAATGGGTCACAGCTATAAGTGTTTGGAGGACAGAAATTGTTTAAGATACATTTTCAATATCATCCCCCCCGCCCCGATAAGCTACCTCTTAACAATCTTTTCAACACACTCATAATCAGAGCGGTTAAAGAGCAGTAGTAGTCTTTTCCACCTTTTGCATTTGTGCTTCATGTTCATTGTGAAACAGAGATTCTAATATTTACTTTATTTACTTTATTTCTATACCACTCAATAGCTGAAGCTCTCTGGGCGGTTTACAATTATAAAATACAGTAAAATGCAATATAAAATACAAACAATAAAAACATAAAAATTTCACTACTAAAATTTAAAAACCAAATTTAAAAATGACTTAAATAGCTAAGAACAAGTTAATACAACTAGACCTGTTGAAAAGCTGACATAACCACCTGCTCATGTACTATTTAGAGTTGTTAAATGCCTCGGCATAGAAGGCAGTCTTAACCTGGCACTGAAAGGATAGTAGATAGAACCTGGCGCCACGTGGGCCTCAGTGGGGAGCTTGTTCCATAATTGGGGGGGGGGGCTACCACAGAAAAGGCCCTCCCCCTTGTTGCCGCCTTCCAAGCCTCCCCCGGAGGTGGCACTCAGAGGAAGGCCCCAGATGTTGAGCGTTGTTTCCAGGTAGATTGTGGTTGGGAGAGGCGTTCCGTCAAGTATTACGGTCCTAAGCCGTGTAGGGCTTTATAGGTTAAGACCAGTACCTTGAATCAGGCTCAGAAGCATATAGGCAAGTAATTAACAAAGAGGGAATGGTAGATGTATGGAGGGGTGTAAAAGGAGATGAAAGAAGTTATACATATTATTCACCTGTCACAAAGAATTTTTCTACGATTGACTATATATTTGTTTCTAAAAATCTGATTTCAAGAGTAATGAACACGGAAATTGATATTATAAAAGTGTCGGATCATGCAATACATAATATGGATGTTAAGATAAATAAGGATTATAAAGAAGCTAAAAGATGGAGGCTGAGCGGTAATATTTTTCAGTACAAACATAAGAGACAAGATAGAGAAGGAATTAAGAGAGATTTGGGAGATTAATGATACAGGAGTTTGTAGCGATGCAGTAGTTTGGGACACAATGAAAGCTGTTATGAGGGGCATTAGTATAAGAGAAGCATGTATATTAAGGAAACAACAGGAGGCATTTAATAAAAAGCTTGAAGAGGAGATAAGGGAGTTAGAAGCTAAATTTTTAAAGGAAAGGGGAAAGCAGATTTATGCAGAACTACAAGCTAAGAGGAAAGAGTTAGAAAACAAGGATATTGAAAGGACACAGAGAAATTTGATTTATATGAAAAGAGCTTATTTTGAAAATAGTAACAAGAATTCTAAAATGTTAGCTAGATCCACACAAAAAAAACGGGGGGGAAATATAGTTGGAATAATAAAGGATAAAAAAGGGAAAGGACATAATTTGATGAAGGAAAAATTAAAAAAATTTCAAGAATTTTATTCAGAATTATATAAAGCAGGAATAGGTGAGGAAGATAGGATTAAAGAATATATTGAAAAACATATGAAAATGAGAATACAAGAAGAAGATAGAGAGACGATGGAGCAACCATTCTCAGATCTGGAGATAGATTTTGCTATAAATAAATTAAAAGAGGGCAAGACCCCAGGAGTAGATGGATTAGGGGTGGAATATTACAAGGTTTTTAAACATATGTTAATTCCAAGGTTGAAGTTATTATATAATAATATAATGGAAGGGGGAGAAATTCCCCCCTCATGGAAACAATCTATGATTATAGTAATTCCAAAACCAGGAAAGGATATAACAGAACCAGATTCATATAGACCCATTTCGTTAATAAATCAAGATGCAAAATTATTTACTGCAATACTAGCGAGACGAATGAATAGGTTTATGAGTAAATATGTAGGGGTGGACCAATGCGGATTTATTGCAGGTCGACAAATGGCTGACTTAACTAGAAGAGTATTAAATATAATATATAGTATAAAGAAAAATAATGTTAAAGCGGGTGTATTAGCATTAGATATTTTCAAGGCTTTTGATTGCGTGGAATGGCCTATGTTAAAAATGATAATTAAAAATATGGGGTTTGGAGCAAAATTTAAAGGAGTAATTAATCAATTATATGCCCATAATATTACAAATGTAGTGGTAAATGATGGTATTACGGAACAAATTTCCTTAGACCAAGGAACTAGACAAGGATGTCCCCTTTCCCCTATTTTGTTTGCATTAGTGATGGAAATACTAGCAAATGTAGTAAGAGAAGATAGAAATATAGGGATGGGGGTTGGAGATCAAATTAAAATAAATTTATTTGCAGATGATACTTTATTAACAATTAAAAATCCAATTGAAACAATGGATAGGTTGGAGAACCACTTGAAAGAATTTGGAGAAATAACTGGGCTTCAGATGAATTGGGGTAAATCCAAGATTTTACTGTTTAATTATAGCAAAAAAGAGGAGAGTGAAATGTTAAAGAAAAAATATAACATTAAAATTACAAATGTAATTAAATATTTAGGAATAGAAATTACACAAGATATTGATAAAGTAGGAGAACAAAACTTTAGAAAGTTAAAGATAGAGGTTAAAAATAAAATAGAGTATAAAAAAAATTGGACTTTCTTGGTTTGGTAGAATTGCGTTGGTAAAAATGAAGATATTGCCTAAAATAAACTTTTTGTTTAGGATGTTACCAGTAAAGATTACAGAAAAAGAAATTAAAGATTGGCAATCAATTATTAATGAATATTGTAATGGAAGGAAAAGATCTAGGATTAATAAATATAGTTGGTATAAAGCGCAAAAAATAGGTGGTTTAGGTCTTCCTAATATAAAGTGGTATTATTTAGCCAACCAAGCAAGACATATTTTGGATATTATAGCAGGGAAAGTAAAATGTGGTTGGAATTAGAATCACGAGAATTAGGAAACATGATGGTGAATATATTATTTAAGAAAAATATAAATAATATTATAAAAGGACTAGAAAATCCCTTTTTGAGGAGTATGTTAGAGAGTTGGAATAGCACGAGGAAAATTTTTACACCAGAGATATCCCCATTAACTCCGGTAGTGGCCATGGAGGACTTTCCAGAAAATGTAAGACATATAGAAGCTATATTAAGGAGAAAAAAGGTGATTAAATTAATGGATTGGGTGGAAAAATTAAAGACTAGAGAACATATAATAGAAATAGTAGGAGGAGAGAAAATATCATGGTTAAATTCAATGCAATTGGAACTGTGGTTAAAGAAGTGGGGAGGGGACTGTCACCTGTAGGCTCAGTTTTATTGGCTTTTGTATTGTTATTTTAAACTGTGTTTTTAAATTTGGTTTTTAATTTTTTAAACTGTTTTGTATGTTTAATGTTGTTTTTATGTATAGAGTGTTGTGAACCGCCCAGAGAGCTTCGGCTATGGGGCGGTATATAAATGAAATAAATGAAATGAAATGAATGAAGTGGAGGACAAGAATGGACAGCGAAAGAGAACTAACCAATTTTGAAAAGATAGTTTTGACTAGAGAAGCTATAGAAGGTAATGTTTCAACAAGAGGCACAACAAAGGCTTTATATACGATGTTACAAAAAGAAGAAGAGCATAAAGATTCTCTTAAAGTGTTATGGAATAATGAATTTGATGAGGAAATATCGAAACAAAGTTGGAAAAATATTTGGGATAGACGTATTGTAAGAGTTATGTCAACTAGGATAAAAGAGAACTTTTATAAAGTGGTATGGAGATGGTATTTAACTCCAGTAAGATTAAATCGGATAGATAAAAATTGCTCCGCATTGTGTTGGAGAGGATGTAATGTAAAAGGTACGTATGCCCACATGTGGTGGAGCTGTAAAAATGTTCTGGAATTTTGGCAGAAAGTATTTGCAGAAATATCAGAAATAATTGGAATGGAATTAGAAGTCTGCCCAAAATTAGCATTGTTAACAATTACAGAAAAGTTAGTTTGTTTAAAAAATACAAAAGAATTGATTGTGAATTTGTTAACAGCAGCAAAATTAATGATAGCTAGGAATTGGAAGGTTCAACATGTGTTTTCAATTACTGAATGGTATAAAGAGGTATGGGATATCGCGTTAAATGATAAATTAACTTGTAATATTAAGTGTCAAAAAGGACAATTGGAGAAAGACACCTTTGTGAACATTTGGGGTAAATTTTTGGATTATGTGTTGGTAAAGGGGAGGGGGAACAAACCTTGTCAAGATTTGTTATATTTTTGGAATATAGAATAATATCTTGTATATATACACAAAAAAAAAAAGGAAAAGAAAAAAAAATGGGGGTGAGAAATATAACTTGGTCCCAAGAGGTGGGGGGGTGCACAATGTTTATGTTGTATTTTTTGTTGTTGTATTCATTAGTAGTTGTAAGATGTGAAAAATTAAAAATTTAAATAAAAAAAAAAGAAAGAAAGAAAAAAGAAGCATATAGGCAGCCAACGCAAGCAGGCCAGAACTGGTGTTATGTGTTCAGACCTCCTGGTCCCAGTTACTAGTCTGGCTGCTGCATTTTGCACAAGCTGCAACTTCTGAACAGTCTAATATGCAATCGTGATTGTACATGCAAAACCAAGGAGGAGTTGTGGTTGTGATTATAGTGGCTGTGATGGTTAACAACATTAACAAGAATAACAATTCCCACCTTTGGAGAAACAAATCCTTCCAATGCAGTTTACAAGTAACATAAACATTAATAAGATCATAATGAACCATATTAACTTATTAAAATGATGAGAATCCTTCCCATGGGCCAGCTGGTGGTAGATAGCCCTGTGGGGGAAGGCAAGAGTCCAGCTGGAATAGAGTAGGCACCTAGGTTTATTTTCCCTTGCCTCCCTCTTCTCTTGGAATTCTTCCCACTCAGCAGCCTTGGGTGAGTGGCAGAAAGTCCAGCTGGAGCCCACCCTGGTGTCTTCTTCACCTGCCTCCCTCCCTCCTTGAGTTCACTGAGTTTTCAAATTATTCTCTCAAGGGAACCCTTACCACTGTGACTTGCACACCAAAGAATTGCTGCATGCATATCAGCTGTGGGACACCTTTGCTTTGTAGAAGATTAAATTCCATCAGTCATCATTTCACATGGACTGCTGGCCAGCCCTCTTGGGCCTCAACATTGTCAAGTCAGCTAGTGCGGAACTGCAAGTGCAACTTAGCACCCTCTTGTGTAACTGCATTACAATGAAAGGTTGGTAGTGGTGGCCAAATGTTCTTTCAGGGTAACTTGTGTGCTGTTACCGATTCCTGACACATTTCCAAGGAACCCCAAGACTCCCCACAGCACAGCTTGAAAACCAGTGTTCCAAATTAATTTACAGCAAGTACAAAGGTGTGATCTTGTGTGTGTGTGTGTGTGTGTGTGCATGTGCATGTGCGTGCATGCAATATCAGTCTTGCAATGAACACCCTTGTTCTTTAATTCAGAATATCTCCAGGAACACAGTGGCCAAATTGAGGTCAGGGGGCCAAAGGTTCAAAGCAGTCTGGCAGAAAAGAGAGTACTTGGGAAGGATACTATTTCTGGAACGTGCCTTGGATCGCAAGCACCTCTGGCTGTATGCCCATCCCAGGGTTGAAACTTCTTTGACATTTGCAGAATGTGCTTGTCGACTGAGAGAGAAAAAGCAAAGCAAGAATAGAGATGTGGACTGACCCAGCTAAGACCAGCTAGGGTTAACTCTTTGGGGATGAAAAAGGTGCAATGAACTTCAAATTCTGGGCCAAGATGGGAAACTTTCTTGTAAAGGATACCCCATGCAGCATTCCCTTATGAAAGACACAGTGCCCCAAAGACAAGTTGTTGTAATGGAGTAAAGCCCGGTTCCTATTTTGAGGGGAAGTGAAACAAAGATCCAAAGAGGAGGAGCTCCTGTTATTTGCACTTTTGTTTGGCATGAAAATTGGTTGTCAACCGAAGGTGTTTACAAAATGTCATGTTTGCAAGTTGACTAAAAAGGCTGCATTATGTAGACTGTATATTCTGTTTTAAAATAGTGCCTCTCCCGTTACTATCCTGCATTAGCAACACTCCTAAGTGGTATATCACCTCTGACTTCATTGCTAGCATCCCCCCCCCTTCGCCCTACACCCAGGGGTATATTGTGGCTTTGGTTCACAAAAGCTTGTGCCATAATAAATTTATCAGTCTTTACTGTGCCACAGGACTCTGCTGTTCTTACTCGTGTCTGATCCACAAATGCTTTGACTCATAGCTTTTTAACCTATGATCAAATAGCAGGAGCAAAAGGAGTAAATATGGGAGGTCAGATAAGATGGTTTGATATAAAGGAACTCCACATGCAGAAATGTATTTAGTTCAATTTATTAGGAATGTCAGTACTTTGGGAAGATGTGTGTGTAACACTAAGTTATTGCAATTTATTTGCAAACACTGTATGTTATACATATAAGCAGTTTTTTAAAACAACAAATAAATAAATGATGCATTTCAGAAATAAAAACAGACTTTTTAGAGTTGGGTGTGCTACACATTGGTGTAAAAAGCAACCTGTTTTTAATGTATGTTTTAGTCTGTAACTCTTTTTTTAAAAAGTTTCAGCTGGCTTTTGATGCCCAGGGCATTGGATCTGTTCTTTTAAATCTGATTTAACACTGGTTATGTTATTTTTAACCTTTGTTATTGTTACCATTTGGTTATGTTCTTTCAGTGTGTTTTTGGCACTGGTTGTGCTTTATAAAATAGTTTCTTCTTTAAGGGTTATGTTGCTTGTAACTCTGTTTTTCACTTACACATGCCTATGATATGTTTGGACTTCAAGTACATCTTGAGAGGAAGGTTTATCAAATGGTGTAACTTGGGTATAAACTAAAAACCACATTTGTCCTCTTTCAACCTTGCCATTTTATCCATTGTTATTTGGATTTTTAGTCAAATGCTGCTTGAGCCACAGGCTGTTAACTTTTACAGTGCAATCCTATAGTATCTTCTCAGAAATTAGTCCCATGAGAGTTCAGTGGGGATACTCCCAGGTTAATAGCTTAGAGGACTGAAGCCCTAAGAAACCACCATTTCAGATAGAACTTCCAGTTGTCGCCCCCGGATGAAGACATTTGTTGGAATACGTTGGACCATTTATTCGTATCATCAACTTCTTTTGCCATCTGTTCGACGTTCATCTTTTGTTTAGCCATCCATGGCTTAAAAGTCTTTGGGATATTTAAAATATATGTTCACATGCCTCATCTTCTGCTAATATTTTAGCACTAGTTATGCTTTAAGGAAAGGTGTTAAAAGTTAATTATAGAAATATTGAAAAGAGGTGATTCTTTCTCCTCAGAGCTATTGAATTTAAGAAGGGATCAGCCATCCCGTCCCTTGAACGAAACTGATAAGACAAATTGAGGTCTGCGTAACCTCAACGACGAAGCTGTCGGCTTGGAGTTCCCCTCTTATATTTGGGCAGGGCAGCTACTCAATATATATATATAGAGAGAGAGAGAGATAACTGAAGCTTCGTAACTCAAAAAAAATCCTCTTCACGACCCTAACTGAGTCTGCACTCCACTGAGCCCCCCAAATCCCGCCCTCCGAGCCCCATTGGCTCGCGATGTTTCTTTCTCCCGTTTCTTCGCCTCTCTATTGGCTGCCTTCCCGTCACTCCGCGCTTCTCTTTCTCTCCCCCCCATCCCCCATCAACCCCTCCCCTTTCAGCAGCCGCCTTCTCTTTTTTCCTGCGAGCCGGCATCCCTTCTACACACGCTGTCCACGCGCCGCTGGCTGGCCTCTGATTGGTCACCGGGATTGTAAACACGGCGAGATGGCCAATAGGAGTGCTGTTCACGAGGGCAGCACGAGGGTACACGAGCCGACCGCATGGAGCTGCTTGAGATCAACAACGTAAGGGAGGGGGACGTGGGTGTAGGCCCGAGTATAAAAGGCCGCATCCGGGTGACGAAGCCTATCGCCAGGGAGGACACTGGAAGGTAGGGAGGTGTTGTCTTGCTACCTTCATTCATAATTGCTCCCTAAGACGGTACACAAAAAGGACAATTGCTCTTAATTTCTTTGCAATTTAACCTTAAAAATAAAAAGGTTTAGAGCAAATAGCAATTGGATTTATCCCTTCAAATATTCCATTAGAGGGGACAAATTTCCTAGGCTTGTTAAACTTTAGGGAGTTCAGGCAAGCTGAGAAATTGAGCGCACTTGCTGGTCTGTGAAGCGAATTTGTGCGTGTGGCAACCATGGTGGTGTTCAAGAAAATCAAGACCTTCGCGCTGGCCTTCGAGGAGCCTGACAAAGTCTACACCAGCGGGGAGAGCGTGGCCGGCCACGTCGGGGTGGAAGTGGCCGAAGTCACCAAGGTCGCCACCGTCAAAATCCTGGCTTGCGGGGTGGCCAAAGTCTTGTGGATCAAGGGCCCCCAGCAATGCAAGCAGGAGATGGAGTATCTCCGCTGCGAAGAGGTCCTCAACCCAGACAACCACCCAGTCGGTAAGCATCGCCGTCCGTTCTGTGGCTTTTCGTTCGCTTGCGCTTCTAGCTTTGGGGAGTCCTCAAGTTTGCAGCAGCGATGGCGACAACAATACCGAAAGCCATTCCTGGAGTTCTAACAGCCAAAGAATGGCAGAACTGTAGCCTGATCCTTGGCATGGTTATACTTGGAAGTAAAGCCCAGGGGGATTTGCTTTGAAGTAAGCATGCATAGGGTTGCCGCTTTGGGGTCCTACTTAGAGTAGATCTCTTGAAATGAGTCTACCCAAAGTAGGACCGAGGTTGGATTTTGCACCCTTGGTTTTGACTCCAGGGACTTGTTTTCTGGAAGGTTTGCTTTTGTACGCCGGGAAGGTGGGTTGAGAATTTTCTGTACAGGGTAGAATTTGTGCATCATGTTGTTGGGTTTTGCGGTGCATGAGCTCTCTCCCTAGGCTGGGACGTTATGATGATTTTAATATCCTGTAAGGAGCTTGCAGTATAGACACAAGTGGGATGGAAATAGAACTCCACCCCTTTCAAAGACTCCTAAAACGTGCATCCTAATCCTATGTGACTTTGAAATTAAGACACACACACAAACTCGAAGCGACTTAATCCCCAAGTAAATGCTTCTAGGAGTGCAATGCAAGAGGAATTACAAAGCAAAGGGGAATTACTGATGATGCTAATGTTGGGTCGCCTTTCAATGAATGTCCAGTGGTGTCTTGCAATTATTAAGTGGTTCCCTTGCTAAGCTAACCTCCATAGAATGGCATAGGTACAGTATGTCCCAGCAACACACAGTGGAGAATTCGCCAGCTGGGACATCTGGCAATTGATGTATTAATAGATAGTGATTTCCTAGTAGTAGATGGAGTCCCGCTACCTCGCTCTACATGAGAGGCATAGCTGTTGAAACTTGGCTGAAGATCAGAGCTAGTGATAAGCGCTGGGGAGATGTGAAATTCCACGGATTGTTGGCTTCTGTAACAAAAACCTTTGGGTTTTTGCTGGGCAGGCACACAGAGAGGAAGTCAATATAAATCTTTTGAAGTGTTGTTTACTTGAGACCTTAATTTCATGTATTTGCAACCATTGTGGAGAGAGAATGAGAGAAGCAGTACTTGAAATGCTGACTTTTTATTAAAAAGAAGGAAGCTCTAGAAACCTCTGGAGCTGATATCCCTTAAGTTATCTAACTTGTGAAAGTGCCTTGTACTTTCAAGAGTGACAGCCTTGTTCCTGCTTTCTGCACTGTTAAATGTTTAGGCACTTAAATATTTTTAAATGACTCTATAAGGCTAACGTGCTTCTCTCTTTCTGGTGTTTTTCTAGATGAAGATGGCTCTATGATCCTGAGACCAGGAAACACCTACAAATACAAATTTGAATTTAAGCTGCCCCAAGGGTAGGTATTGGCCAAACACATGGCCACTAAAATATGGCATAAAAATACAAATTGGTTGTTGCTTTCCTACCTTCCTGTGTTTAATAGACATCTTTGTTCTTTCAGACCTCTTGGTACTACCTTCAAGGGCAAGTATGGCTGCGTTGATTACTGGGTGAAGGCATTCTTGGATCGCCCATCCTTTCCTACTCAAGAGATAAAAAAGCGCTTTGAGGTCATGGATCAGATTGACGTCAACAGTCCAGACCTGCTGGTAATTATCATTGGGAGTTGTTCTTTGGTCTCTGGTCAATTGTCAGTCAACAGCTTGGCAGGTTTAGTGTCGCGGCATCTTCTTAGTGGGCTTTGCTACAGAATTGCAAGCTTTAAATGCTTGGGTATTTTGTTTTCCCTAGTTGCTAGTTACTTCATGCAAAATTCTCATGGACTCATGACTCTGCTCACCTTCAGCCTGAACTTAACAGTCTGTGTCTAAGCGTCTCATTTAGCATCTATTAAAACAAGGATGCTTGTGGAGAATTAGTTATATATTAAGCTCTAAATGAGGGGTGATGAAATTAAGGTCAGGTAAAGGACAAAAATGGTACATGTGGACAGGAGTAACACTTTAGAACCAATTCCATGTCTCCATTTTTTTATTTTTTTTTTGGTGTGTGTAACCATATCTCATTGTGCAATTTTTTTACAGTTGCCCGTCTCTGCCAAGAAGGAAAAAAAAGTGTCATGTATGTTCATCCCTGATGGGCACGTGTCTGTTAGTGCCAGAATTGACCGCAAAGGATTCTGTGAAGGTGAGGCCTGGCTCCTTTCTCTTTTGGGAGCTTGGGAGTTGATGGAGGAAGGGCAAAACATGTGCCTAAATGCTGTGAAACTGCCAGTAGCTTTCCTGTAACTTCTAGTCATTCCTGCAATCCAAGCATAATTAAAGGGCTGCAGAGTATAGAAGATAAAAAGAACTGGGTGTGGTTCAAGGAATTAATGGAGAGCTTGGACATGCTCAGGGTATCTTAATGTGGGAAAGGCCTTTTTATTCTAAAATGGCACCAGGCAGATCTCAAGGAAGCATCTAAGATCTAAAGTTCTTCCGCAACTAAGCTTCTTCCCCCCATCACTCTTCCAGGTGATGACATCTGCATCAATGCTGATTTTGAGAACACCTGCTCCCGGATTGTGGTGCCCAAGGCAGCCATTGTTGCCAAGCACACCTACCTGGCCAATGGGCAAACCAAGGTCTTCTCTCAGAAGCTCTCCTGCGTCAGAGGCAATCACATCATCTCTGGCATGTCCGAGTCATGGCGTGGCAAGACACTCCGGGTCAAGAAGATAAAACCATCCATTCTTGGCTGCAATATCCTACGTGTAGAGTACTTCCTTCAGGTGAGGAATCTTGAAGACAAGGCAAGCCCCTGTCTTGATTGTGCTTGACTTCTAGGGTGGGTGTGGGGGAGGGACCTTGAAGAACTCCATCCATAATAAAACAAGTCATTGAGTTGGATACAGTTAACCCATATTAAATCAAAGCGTGGAGGCCATACCTGTATCCAGATATGAGTTTTAGCAAGGATGTGGCCCCAGAATCTGTCTTGAATGCCAGGTTATAGCCTGAAACACTTTAAAATCATCTTTCCCATGTCTTTTGAATTATCACAACTGGGTGAAATACATCTGAGAAGCTTGCTGTGATGTCTTGCATTTGTTAAAAGCTGCTTTCAGCTCCTGAAATTCATCCCTGCAAACATGAAGCGTTCTCCACCCCCACCCCAAAAGGGTTGTTAGAGATGTACAGGCAGGCCAGTGTTCCTTCAAGAAGTCGTCTCATCATGTTTCTTTGTGCTCTTGCAGATCTATGTCAGTGTCCCAGGTTCCAAGAAGATAATCCTGGAGCTGCCGCTCGTCATTGGCAGCAAGTCCTCCAGCATCGGCAGCCGCAGCTCCAGCATGGCTAGCCAGACTAGTTCTGAGATGAGCTGGGTGGACCTCAACATGCCCGATGTGCCAGAAGGTGAGCAGAGGCCGCTGCTGCTTTAAAAAAAAATATAGCCCTCTAGAACTGGAGTAGAGGAAGGCTTCGGCATGGGAAGAGTAGTAAGGCTGGGGGTCCTCCAACTTGGGTTCCTGCGCTGGAGTGCAACAACCCTGGGTTTTTCTAATATCCTCTCCGGGCTTCCAAGGGAATATATACAACTGAGCTTAGCTGTGCAAGCAATCTAGCTAACTATGTATTAAAAAAGGGTTGTCTGCTTGAGCCTGGGAAGGGTAGGAATTTCTCTTACAAACAGCATCCAGTATATCCTCTAAGGAACTTGGAGGTCTATCCCTGATGCCCCAGGGAACTTGGAGGCCTACTGGTCCACTTTGTTTTCTAGGCACAGCATAGGTTTCACCAGAACATGTATCTAATAAGTGCCACTCTTTTCAAATCCACCTGGACTAACCTGTATCTCTTGTCTTCTCCCCTCTCCCCCATATAGCACCTCCATGCTACCTGGACATTGTCCATGAAGACCACCGTCTGGAGAGTCCCACTACCCCTCTCCTGGATGAGCTGGACAACTCCTTTGACAGCCCTATCTTCATGTATGCTCCGGAGTTCAAGTTCATGCCTCCACCTACCTACACAGAGGTGAGACTTCCTGATTTTGTTGCAGACTGAAATGCAACTGCAGCACACACTACTCGCTCACTAGGACTAGGTCTGATGAGAAAGTAGCTCCCTTCTAGCTGGAAAACCAGACTCCCCTTTATAGTTTGCAGCATAATCCTTCATCACTCTTGATTGGCTGCACCTCCTGAATATTTCAGGCTATGTAGATAAAGGAAATCCAACCATGCTGAGGTGGGATTCAGTGCCTGATCTGTGCCATTTCTAATGCTGCAAAGGGGGACCCCTTGCCTGCCTTTCTAACGAAGTCCTTTCCCATTTATTCTACTACTTGCAAGTGATAAGATTCAAACAAGAGAAAAGATGGAGTGGGGAGGGCATGCATTGAAGAGGAGCAGTGCAAAACAAGCTCTATAAATATTGTTGCAGCTTGCGTTTGGGAGAGAGGGAGAGGCAGTGTGTGTATATTATGCTACCTGTAACTTTAGCTTGCACAATGTTAAGTATGAAGGGGAATGGATCTGAAAAACCTCAGGCCTTCATTTCACACACACCCCCTTTGTTTTTCTTCCCTTTTTCCAGGTGGATCCTTGCACTGTCAACAACAATGTCCAGTGAGGGCCAACCAAAGAAGCAACTTTATGCAGTTGTCCTTTTCTCCAGCTTTTCCTGGACTTTTAACAATTGCACTTGCGGAGATGATGCACCAGGCAGAAAATCCCTGATGAAAAGGGATGGAAGACCTTGTGGTGTCAGGGCTTCTTGTGGAAAACTGTCTTCAAGGAGCTGAATTGGATGGCTATCTTAATGCCTCAGCCTACATACTTGACACAGGCTAAGAGAGAAGCCACAGGGGTCAGTTTGGGGCTGAGTTGAGAGGCCTGAGTTTTGGCCTCTCCTCCAAAGCCTTTCAGAACTTCCCTCCCACAAACCAACAGGTGCTGAAGTATAACTTTGAACATGAGACTGTGGGGTAGAGGCAGGCACAAACGCTGTTAGGGGAAAGCGTTTGGTGTTCTTTTTGGACAAGGAGAGGTGACAACCCAACAGGGCTTGGAAGAAATACTACTGAATAACAGAATAGTGGCCATCACAGTGCCATAGATAGTGATACTTCGTATCAGATCAAAAAGTGTTCCAAACATTGTGATTTAGATACAAGGGGGGGTGTCTGAAGATTTCAATAGGAAAAACAAGCAGCTTATATATGTGGTTTTCCAAGTAAAGTTGTTACTCAGACTTTAAAACCTAACACCTTAATCTCGGGGACACTTGGAAGAATGTGTGGAGGGAGTTGCTATAACAACACACGTAGGTGTTACTGGAGATGCTGGATGGGCTTTTCTCATCAGCACTAGGCGAAGAAGGGAAGAGGTAAAAATAGAAATGTGTAGCAGGTGGTGAAAGTTTTTAGGTGGCAATAAACACTCCATCCAAAGGGAGAATAACTCCAACTTTTCAATAAGCAATGGATTTGTTTCTGTATGTTCTTTTGTACTGGCGAATACGCAACTCATGACACTGCTTAGAAGTGTAGCTTTCTAAAACAACTTCTTTAAAATGTGTAACTGTTTTTATAGCACTTGATCTCTGTATTTCTCCTAAGCAGCCAACATTCTGTGAGGGGGGGGGATCACTATGCCTATTTGCTTATCTAGAATGTTACGTGGATAAACCAGTGTTGATTTTTCGGGGTAGGGGGCAGGCTGTTAGCCTTGAATGGTGCAGGGGCAAGATTTGAGGCCTTGGAGGGGGGGCACACTCCTCCCCCCATTCTGATACGTTTATCAAGCATTCCCTTACATCCTTGGAATCAAAAGCCCAGCAATATCTAGAAGACCAATTTTATTTTGTCAAACAGTGCCAAATGGCTTTGTACGTCCTAACAAAGCTGACACACTGAGCCACAGCCATATTTTTCACATTCAACCAAATTGGGAAGTGTTTCTAGGCTGCTATTCTCACCCCATTCCCCATGTTTTCCATCAAATAACTTGGTTTATCCCCCACTGACAGGAAAAATGCACTTTTTCAAAAATTTCTTAATAGCACTGCGTATCCAAAGTGTTAATTGATCCCAGGTTTTGTCGCAAAAAATATCTTGGACACAAATTTGGGTGTACTGAACCTTTTCTACCATGTTTTTGTTGTAATGTTTTGCTTTTTGTATTGGTTTAAAACTTAATTATGTTTTGTACTATTATAAGCCTCCTTTTGGGGCAACATTTTTAATAAATCTTCAAAAATTTACAGTCGGTTTCTTGCTTTCTGTTCAGACTGGGGCATGGCTGAGGGAGGGTAGAACATGGGGGACAGGATGTGTATTCTTGAATTCTGCACTTAATTATGCAAATATCATTGGGTTTCCATAAGTACTTAATTTGGACAATTCATAACACATAGTTAAGAACCGGAGAGAACAGGGTATTAGAAGGGAATTGGGGTTCATGGGTGGAATGAACAAATACTGAAAACTGAAGTACAGAACTTAACTGAATTTTAAGCAGACTTTTTCCAAAATTCATATGGATGAGAAACTTGAGCAACAAACCCCCACCTGATTGTACATTAAGAAATGGGCTTTTGTGAAAAACCTTTCTACTACTACTAAGCCAGTGTGGCATAGGAGTTGTAGTGTTGAACTATAGGGAGACCTGGGTTCAAATCCCTGTTTGGCTATAAAGCTTGCAGGGTCACTTTGGGCTTTTTCTGCCTAACCTTTTTCACAGGATTGTTGTGAGGATAAAAGGTGTCACCATAAGCACTGCCCTGAGCTTGGAGGGAGGGATAAAAATGAAGTACCCCAAAAGGCCTGATTCACCAACAAATGCATCTAGATCCAGAGTGCATCATTCAATCCAAATTCTAATGAGGCTGCTTCGAACGTGCTCCGTGGCCATTTGTCACACAGGTCCATCAATCTTCATCGCAGACCTATGTAATATTTGTCCTTCTAGGTGCTCCCCCTTTGGGTTTCTACCTTGTCTTCTGTCTACCCACAGAATCTGTCTAGTGGGAGTTTATAAATGGATCCTATCTTGGCCACCAGCCAGCCAATCCAGAGATATCTGCTGGGCCAGTGCCTACCCATCAGCAGCATGAAATCTCATGAACTTGCAAAAAAACAAAAAAAAACAACCAAACTAGTCAGTTGCTTTCTTTAACACAATAAGAGTGGGGTGGGGGTACTACAATAGCTTATGGTGGTGTGCTTCTCTTTTGGGGGGGGGGTGACTCTTCCAGCTTGCACCATCCCTAGAAGGGTGTTGGTTGGGGTGGGTGGTGAGGACTAGAGCCTGGGTCTTTTTTGGCAAGGCCCCAAATCTGTTGGTGGCTGATGCAGTGGTGGGGGAGTCAAGGGCTAGCACCAGCCAACAACCATGTGCTGGATGTGCCTCTCTTCCTTTTTTTAAACTAAGCAAAGGCAAGTGGGCAACTATGGAGCAGCCATTTCTTTTTCCATACAATGGCCCTAGAAAAGGAAATGACACTGTTTCCTCTTGCTGAGACAGCTGTGGTTTCAAATGGTGGGTGCACCAGCAGCTCAGCTTAACTGGTTTAAGTACCGGTATATTTTTCAAACAAGAAAAAAAGGCTACCCTCACCCCACTGCTCATCTCGTAGTAAGAATCCGCCTGCCTGCCCATCACCCGATGGATTTGTGACATACATCCTATTTATATTATATTGAATTCCGGGGTGGGGTGATTAATGAATGAGGATAACTGAAGATATTTTTGGAGCAGGATCTGCATCATCTGGGTGGGAATTTAATTGGAAGCAATGGTTAATTGAACCAATTTGGGTGTTCAGTTGGGGTGCAAATGTATAGGAAAATTTATTTGGGGTTATTTGGCTAGGACGTTAATTGGCTTGCCTCCTATAAAAAGTAAATTCTAACAATGATCACAAAATGTGCATCGATATATATACACATTTTATGCAAATATGTGTCTACAGGCTCAGGAACTTTTAAGCCCCTAGCAACACCCCTGATCCCTAGTAACTGCTACCATCACAGCGAGGCCCTCTTCACATTCTCAAGAGCACTGCCTCGTCCTATCCACACACTGCTATTGCAACAAACAAGGTAATCCTCATACATACCAAGTTCTTAGAACACAGATGCACTAGCAGAGATGTGGGTGACGGTTAATGGAAAATGCACACCAACTGCCTGCCCTGTGTATCTGTGTGCTTTGGGCAAAGAAGGAGAACAGAAGCTTCACCTTGGCCTCAGTGAGACCTGCCCTTGAGCTGAGCAGGGAAAACTGCCTTACACAGTGTCAAGACCATTGCTCCATCCAGCCCAGCAATGTCTATTCCAGCTGGCACCACACATAGAATCATAGTGTTGGAAGGGGCCATTTATTTAGGCTATCGAGTCCAACCCCTGCTCAGTGCAGGAATCCAGTTTAAAGCATCCCTGATGGATGGCTGTCCAACTCTCCAAGGTCTTGGGCTTTGGCCTTTCCTCCTAGGGCCCTTTTAACCTTGGACCTTCTGCAAACACATTGCCTACGGGCTCTGGTCTACATATACTCACACACTCGTGCGGTATCCAGTTCTTCAAGAATCAAATTAGTGCCCCACCTGTCCTGCTCCGGCTGCAGGTCTCCATCCTCTTGGGCAGAGAGACTTTTCCAGAGCTACTAGAGATGCCAGGGACCTTTCTAATGACAGATCCCCACAGCTAGTTGCCTTTCCCCTTTTCCTCCCCATATAAGTTTCTTTTGCATATGCTCCTGAGCAGTGGGCATCCTTACCGGCATCGACCCAGGTGCATAAAGAGACAGGACTGTCTATGTGCCCATTTTGCACAGGAATGTTCATCACTTGATGACTACGGTCGGCATCTATTAGCAGCTGATGTGCGCGAACATGCCCTCACAAGTCAAACCCCATAGGTAGCTGTTTCCAATCATACCCGTTTCATATTCACATCAGCTGTGACTGTGAGAGCTGCATTGTGAACTAGATAGTGCACAGAAGGAAACATTATATATTCTTTATTTATTAAAAATATTTACGGTAATAACTTCCCTTCATCCCAACAAATACCAGGGTGGCATACAAGAGGCTTATAAAGACCTAACATACCTCAAATACAACATACTAGAAACAGTAAAGCAACATCCTAATACAAAGAAGCCAGAGGCATAAAAGAAAACCAGAGCAGGCCATGCATAAACCAGCTTTAAAACTTTACAATGCCTGGACAAATAAATCTGTTTTAACCGTATGACATTCTTGACCAAGAATGGGCAACTTGTGGCCTTCCAGATGTTATTATTTATTTCATTTATTTCATTTCTATACCGCCCAATAGCTGAAGCTCTCTGGGCGGTTAACAACAATGATAAAATTTTACAATAAAATACAATTATACAATAACATACAATTTTACAATAAAATACAATATATATTAAAAATACAAACAATAAAAACACCGAAAAATGTACACTAAACATTTAAAAAACAATTTTAAAATTACTTAAATAGCTAAGACAAGATATAAAAAATAGACTGGATAAAAAGGTGGCATAACCACCACCCTGTGTACTCTTTGGAGCTGTTAAATGCCTCAGCATAGAGGGCATTCTTAACCTGGCACTGAAAGGATAGTAAAGCTGGCGCCAGGCGGGCATCAGTGGGGAGGCTGTTCCACAGTTGTGGGGCTACCACAGAAAAGGCCCTCCCCCTTGTTGCCACCTTCCAAGCCTCCCTCTGGGGCGGCAGTCGGAGGAAGGCCCCAGATGCTGAGCATAGTGTCTGGGTAGATTGTGGTTGGGAGAGGGGTTCCGTCAGCTATTGCGGTCCCAAGCCATGTAGGGCTTATAGGTTAAAAACCAGCACCTTGAATTGGGCCTATAACTCCCATCATCCCTCACCATTGGCTAAGTTGGCTAGGGGTGCTGGGAGTTGTAGGACAAAATATCTGGACAGCCACAAGTTTCCCACCCGTTCTAGACCTTATTGACAAATTGAAAATAAACAAGTCAGCAGGTCCTGATGGCATCCACCCAAGAGTTCTTAAAGAACTCAAATATGAAATTGCTGATCTTCTAACAAAAATATGTAACATGTCTCTAAGATCGACCTCTGTGCAGAGGATTGGAGAATGGCCAACGTAATGCCGGTTTTTAAAAAGTGATCCAGTGGGGATGCAGGAAATTACAGACTATGTAGCTTAATGTCTGTTCTGAGTAAATTAGTGGAAAGCATTTTTAAAGATAAGGTTATCATGCATATAGAAGGACAAGTCTTGCCAAAGAAGAAGCAACATGGCTTCTGCAAAGGCAAGCCCTGTCTCACTAACTTTTTAGAGTTCTTTGAGAATGTCAGCAAGCATGTGAATAGGGGTGATCTGGTAGACATTGTATAGACAGTTTTACATTGGAGAGATGTAAACAGCGGGGTCCCTCAAGGATCTGTATTGTAACTGGTCCTTTTTAACTTATTCATAAATGAGTTAGGGGTGAGTAGTGAGGTGGCCAAGTTTGCTGAAGACACCAACATTTTCAGGGTGGTTAAAACAAAAAGGGATAGCAAAGAGCTCTAAACGTATCTCTCCAAACTGAGAAAATGGGCATTAAAATGACAAATGTGGTTAAATGTATCTGTCATGTCCCTGCCCATGGACGAAGTGTTATATCAGTTAGTATGTGAGGGAAGGGGGGAGTGTGAGAGGAGTGTGGAATGTTGGATGTCTGCTGATTGGCTGAGAGAGTGAGAAGGGGGGGTGAAGCCTGTGATATAAACAGTGGGCTGTGCTGTTCAGGAGGGGAGTCGCAGAGGGCTGTCTGGAGAGAGAGGGAGAGAGAGAGGTCTGAGTGGAGTTTGAGGGGAGCTGTGGAAGTGAGCTGAGAGGAGAGAAGTCTAAGTGGAGTCTAGGGAGAGAGGGGGAGTATTGGGTAGTGCTGTCTAAGAGAGACAGAGTGAGAGTGAGGGGGTGGGGAGAGTTTACAACATTTAGAATCCTTTAACATTATCTATTTCCCTACCCTTAATTGTAGTTAAATAAACTTATTTCATTTTTAAAACTTAAAAGGTGTGGTCTGAGTTGGTTACCCTGGAAGGGGTTGGTGGCAGCGGAGGAGATTAAGAGTGTGTGGATTTGGGGGGGGGGGGGTCTGACAGGTGGACACAGTGTGGAGGTGGGATTTGACCATAATAAAGCTGCGAGCTCAAATCAAAAGGTGGGGGTGAGGGGAGAGGTGTTACAGTATCCAAGTCTAAAGTGATGAGAGACCAGCCTTGGAATATTGTGTACAGTTCTGGTCACCGCACCTCAAAAAAGGATGTTGTAGGGCTGGAAAAAGGTACAGAAAAGGGCAACCAAAATGTTCAAGGGGCTGGAACAACTCACCTATGTGGAAATGTTACATTTTGGGCCCTTCAGCTTAGAAAAAAGGCAAGTAGAGGGGACATGATAGAGGTGTATAAAATTATGCCTAGTGTGGAGAAAGTGGGTGGGAGAAAAACCTCTTCCATAATACTAGAATCCTGTGGGGTCATCCCATGAAGCTGATTGGTGGTGGGAGATTCAGGACAGATCAAAGGAAGGACTTCTTCACACAGCACGGAGTTACACTATGGAATTCACTTCCACAAGATGTGGTGATGGCCACCAGTTTGGATGGCTTTAAAAGGGGATTGCACAAATTCATGGAGGAGAAGGCTATCAAGGGCTACTAGTCCTGAGTGGCTCTATGCTACCTCCAGTCTCAGAGGCAGTATGCCTATGTACTCCAGTTGCTGGGGAACATGGGCAGGAGGGTGCTGTTGCCCAATGGGCCTCCCATTGGGCAACTGTGGGAACAGAATGCGGGACTAGATAGGCCTTTGGTCTGATCCAGCAGGGCTCTTCCTATGTTCTTAACCTGGTGCCAGAATTACAGTAATGTCAGATGACGAGGTAGCTGTCAGTCTGGCCTTTGGTCCATCTGGCTCAGCATTGTCTACACTGACTGACAATGACTCCCCAAGATTTCAGGCAGAGAGAAATCTTTCCGGGCTCTAACTAACTAGAGATACCGGGGATCGAACTTAGGACTGTCTACGTGCAAAGCATGTGCTCTACCACTGAGCGATGGCCCTTTCTCTGGAAACCCACAAACATTCACAGATGTGTTACTTTTTGTGTAATAATGTATCTGTGTTTATTCTGCCTTCATTCTTTCACCAGCTCCCCGATTCATACACACACATTTACACTGCATACAACCAGAACACACACACTCCACATACATTCCATTTTTAGGTGCAGCCAACTGTCATATACACATAGACAGAAAAAAGTCCTACAATTCCCAGCATGCCCCAACCAGCATGGCTGGCTGCAGGGATGCTGGGAGTTGCAGGACTTTTTTTCCCTGTCTAAACATGCCTAGGATTGGACCTTAAGCCATTTGGGACCCTAGCCAGCATATGCAAGCTTTCAAGTTTAACAGCGCTCTTCATCAGACAGGGAATCATAAAGAATTCTGTGAAAGCAAGCTGAAAGCTTGCATCCTTCTACATAAACCCAAACCAGCCTAGTGAAAGATGTCATCTTTGTGCATCTCCTGTCCTTTGGAAGCAATGTCAGCAACTGCTTTTATCAACTGATTGACTTAGCGGACTTCATAAAAGGGGAAAATAAAATAAAAATGGGAGGGAATTATCTCTGCCCAGGCCTGGCAATCATGTTATGGGCAAGCTGCTCACCATGGTAGTAAGGGAAACACAAACAATATAATTGCAAAGCTGCCCCAGATAAGGCAGCAGAAATCTTGCAGTTGGAGCAGAGGGCAGTACCCTGCAATCAGATAACAGTGGAGAGATCTAGTAATGTTACTCTAATGGCACAGGGGGGCTGAGACTGGGCAGGAGGAGGCTACCGCATAGGCCGGCATCTATATGCAGTGGGGAGATAAGGAGAATGTTGTAAACATGGTTTTATCTCTCTCCATTGTCAGCTGCATCTGTGCTCAGAGCAGCCAAGTTGCCTCTGAGGTTTCATAAAGGATTCTGCTTGGAACAGCCCAGCTTCTGAAAAGCCCAGGGAATTAGTTTACTTGATGCTCAGCACTTTGCAAGACAGCACTGCTCCTTTGCAGGCACGGTGTGGCTTGTCAAGGAGCTGAGCTAAATCGCAAAGTGCTTCTCCATTGCATGCAGATCAGCCTATTCTAGCCCGATATCAGGGTTGCCACCACAAGCAAAGAGCAGGCATGCCACAAAATAGCTGTCAGAAGGGCAAACTACGGAGCCGGCTGAAGAAAATAAGCCAAACCACAAATAGAATTAGGCAAATCAAACAAGAGCAAAACAATCCCCCACCCCATTCATTAGCTGGCAGACTTCGGGAGATCCCTGTCCAACTCCACAAACAAAGTGAACCTAAGCAAAACACATCTTGCGTTGCTGAAGACAAGGGTGCCTCTGAGCTTGTGCAAGGGACCAACCACTGGATAAAGTCAATGATTTGCCAGGTATTATATCATGGCCAATAGCCATGCTGGGTGGGGATGATGGGGATTGTAGTCCAACACATCTATTTCTTTATTTATCTATTTATGTGATTTCATTTGTACCCCTCCTTTCTACCAAGAATGGCACTCAAGGCAGGTGGAGGGTGCCAGGTTGGGGGAGGCTCTATTATGGTATTATGATAGAGACAAATACAGGCCTGTGGCTCACGCTGGCTCAGCTTGTCTGAGTGTGGAAAGCTAAGCAGGGTCAGGCCTGGTTGTTACTTGGATGGGAGACCCCTCCTCTAGTTTCCTGCATTGAGCAAGGGGTTGGACTCGATGGCCTTGTAGGCCCCTTCCAACTCTATGATCTATGAATATTATATTCTCTATTATTCTCCAAGTCAGAATATGACTTCCAAGTAGCGTTAAGCCGTAGCATGTCTCCCTCTCTTTCTCTCCTTTTTTTAAAACCAAAATTGAACACAAAAGCACAGTTGCTAAGCACTCCCACCAGCACATGGAACCAGGAACAGATGCAACGGGCCATGAGACAGTGACCTTTGTACACCATGCTTTGAAGCGTTGGCCCTCCCAACATGGGGAACCGATACCACTGCTTAAGTTAGCAACCCAGCCTGCCCTGGGCCAGCCAACAGCGCTGATCCCCCTTTAAGCCTATGGGACAGGTGGGAAATACAGATCCACAACCCAAGCCAACCAGGGTAGAGGTGACATGGAGTAGTACATACATGTGTGCGGATTGGAGGGAGAATACAAAGTTAATCGAAGGGGTCAACCCGAAGGTGCCCAACAGATGGCTGGTATTCAGCCTGCGTCTCTGCAAAGATTGCTTGAGCACAGCCATTTGAGCCCAGGTTGGTGGAGCAGGTTTCAAATCTAGGATCCCATCAGAAGTGTTCCAAAAAGGGAATTGGTCCAGGGGTTCAGGTCTGCTTAGCAGCCATTCCCTCTTATCTGGGAGCACCCTAACCCCAGCTCTGTGTGATTGTGGGTGTATAGAAGTGGTGGCAATGGTCCAGCCATAGGTGGTGTTAGGGGGCGCCCCCCTAGGGGTGGAGCACCGAATCATTTGCAGCCCCGAATCTCTGGAAGGCCCTTTGCCCCACCACCCTGCTGTCCAGGGACACTTGCTGAAATCAAGGGACAGGGGCCCTGAGGATAGGAACATAGGAAGCTGCCTTATACTGAGTCAGACCCTGGGTCCATCCAGCCCAGTATTGTTGACACTGACTGGCAGCAGCGGCTCTCCAGGGTTCCAGGCAGGGTTCTTTCCCAGCCCTACCTGGAGATGCCGGGGATCGAACCTGGGACCTTCTGCATGCAAAGCACGTGCTCTATCACCCTGAGCTATGGTCCCTCCCTACACAGCACCTAAGGCGGTCACCCATCCCAAGTACTAACCAGGCCGACACTGCGGTTGGACCTCAGGGCCAAAAGTCCAGGGCCCTGCAGTCAGGAAGGCCTGTAAATGACCACCCAAAGAGCTGCAGGTGAGAGCAGTGAGCAGGCCTGGTGTCGGCACCTGAAGAGTCCATTGGGGGTCATGTTGCCCCCCTCAGCATCCCTTCTGTCTTCTTACTCTTAAAAGCATCTTATATTTAGGGGGCAGACAGCAGGGCATAGCTATAGTTGCAGATGCTCGTTTTATCATTTTGCAGATGCTCATTTTATCATTTTCACATTAAATATATATTAACCTTTTCTACAAGTAAAGGTATAGATAAATATATATTTACCTTTTCTACAAATATTCCCAAGAAGGCACAGTCCTATGCAAGTTTAGACAGAAAAAAAGGCAACTCCCAGGCATAAGACAACTAAGAGGAGGCCATCAGAACAGATAGTTTAAAAGTAGCCCTGTTTGGGCATTATTAAACCTGTTTACTGCACACCTTTCACCTTCTCACCGCCATTGTCATGAGCTGCTCTTGCTCCTCCTCCTCTTCCTCATCATGGCTCCCTTGCTTGCTTGCTTGACTGACAGGCAGAGAGTCAGGGAGCAGACAGGCTGTGGTATCTCCTGCTTCTCCTTCTTGCCACCACCGTTATCTGGGCCAAAGCAAACTCTCAGAACCACTGTCTATTATCTTTGAGAAATCATGGAGGACAGGTGAAGTGCCAGATGACTGGAGGAGGGCAAATGTTGTTCCCATCTTCAAAAAGGGCAAGAAGGAGGAACCTGGGAACTATAGGCCAGTCAGTCTGACATCAATCCCTGGGAAAATTTTGGAGCAGATAATAAAAAAGTCAGTCTGCAAGCACCTTGAAAACAATGCAGTGATTACTAGAAGCCAGCATGGATTTGTCAAGAACAAATCCTGCCAGACTAATCTGATCTCATTTTTTGATCGGGTAACCTCTCTTGTGGACTGTGGGAATGCTGTGGACATAATATATCTGGACTTCAGCAAAGCTTTCGACAAAGTGCCTCATGATATCCTGATTAGCAAGCTAGCTAAGAGTGGGCTAGATGGAACAACTATCAGGTGGATCCACAATTGGCTACAGAATCGGACTCAAAGAGTGCTTATCAATGGTTCCTTCTCAAACTGGGGAGAGGTAACGAGCGGGGTACCACAGGGCTCGGTCCTGGGCCCAGTGCTCTTCAACATTTTTATTAATGACTTGGATGAGGAGGTACAGGGAATGCTTATCAAATTTGCGGATGACACAAAGTTGGGTGGAACAGCTAATACTCTGGAAGACAGAAACAAAATTCAAAGCAATCTCGATAGGCTGGAGCGCTGGGCCGAAAACAACATAATGAGATTTAATAGGGATAAATGCCAAGTGCTGCACCTAGGGAAAGGAAACCAAATGCAGAGTTACAGAATGGAGGACACTTGGCTCAACAATACTACAATTGAAAAGGATCTTGGAATTGTGGTAGATCACAAACTGAATATGAGCCAGCAATGCGATGTGGCTGCAAAGAAGGCAAATGCTATTTTGGGCTGCATTAATAGAAGTATAGCTTCCAAATCGCGTGAAGTGATAATTCCCACTTACTAAGCACTGGTTAGGCCTCATCTTGAGTACTGCATCCAGTTCTGGGCATCGCACTTTAAGAAGGACGTAGACAAACTGGAGAGGGTTCAGAGGAGGGCAACAAAGATGATAAAGGGACTGGAAACAAGGCCCTATGAGGAGAGACTGAGAGAACTGGGCATGTTTAGCCTTCGGAAGAGGAGACTGAGGGGAGATATGATCACACTCTTCCAGTACTTGAATGATTGTCACAAGGAGGAGGGCCAGGATCTCTTCTCGATCATCCCAGTTTGCAGGACACGGAATAATGGGCTCAAGTTACAGGAACCCAGATTCCACCTGAACATCAGGAAAAATTTCCTGACTGGGTTAGAGCAATAAGACAATGGAACCAACCAACTACCTAGGAAGGTGGTGGGCTCTCCCACTCTGGAGGCATTCAAGGTGCAGCTGAACAGCCATCTGTCAGGGATGCTTTGAGCTGGATTCCTGCATTGAGCAGGGGGTTGGACTCGATGGCCTTGTAGGCCCCTTCCAACTCTACTTTTCTATGATTCTAAGAGGAAGGCAGGTAGCAATGGTGAAGAGGAGGAGCAAGTCCAGGGGGCTTTTGTCAGTGGGCCCCTGCTGGGGTTTGGGCCCTCGGCAGGTGCCCAACCATGCCTACCCTTGACACCAACCCTGCAGCTACCTGCAATCCAAGAGGTAGTATTATACAACCTGCTTTTGTCCAGAAACCTCTTAGCGACTCTGGCAGAGTTCTAAACTAGATTCAGCCTTCCACAGGCCTTTCAGATACCTGTCACAGCCAACTGACAGATCCCTGGGACTGCAGACTCTGGCCTCATCCATCGGCCAGAGAACCAAGGGCCACTGGGAGGCACACACACACACACCCGCGCTTCCCAGGAAGAACATCACAGCAAGGGGGAGACCAGCCTGACCTCATACATTGGCCAAAGAAGGAACAGCCGCAGGGGGCTTGTTTTGCCCTTCCCTGCCAGGAAAAAAAAACACCTGGAAGAACCTTGTAACTAAGAACTGGTGCCTGAGTTTTGCTTTTGCTTTTTTGTCATGTCTGTTAGATTGTAGGGGGCAGGGACTGTCTCATTGTTACTTACGGTAATCCTCTAAGCAACTCTGAGAGCCTGTTTTTGGCTGAAGAGCAGGGTAAAAATGCTGCAAACAAATACATAAATAATAGACTGCATGCGGCTGCGCTCCATGGTGCCCCACCACCAAGGACCAGGCCACACCAAGCCACAGGAGAGCAGCTCAAGAGAACGGCATGAGGTGCGCTATGTGTGAAGAAGTCAACAGGTGCCCCCGTCAGCTGGAGGCGATCGCAGCCTGCTTGCCCGCCAGATTACGGAGCCCAGTTTTGCTGAGCTCCATGCACTGCAACCCAAGCCGGCTGTATAGCTGTCCAAATAACAGTACTCCACAGGCCAACAGGGCTGGAAGGTGCCATGCGGAGTGAGTCTTAAGTAAGCAGCCGCTATAAAATTACATAAGACTCATGTTCCTGTCCAGTGTCTAAAAAAATCGAACCCAAGCAAGAGTTCAGGAAGCCTTAATATGCTATGCCAGAGAGAAGCCAACGAGGAGAGGGCGAGCAGCTGCAACAGCACATGGCGTCCCTCCAAGCACACGCCCCCCTGCTAGAGAAAAGCACTGAGAGTAAATAGAAGAGCAAAGGCCTAGATCTATCTATCTATTTATGTATTTCATTTCTATACCGCCCCACAGCCGAAGCTCTCTGGGCGGTTCACAACAATCCATACAATAAAAACAACAATAAAAACAACACTGTAATTAAAAAAAATTAAACCAAAATTAAAAATTTAGTTTAAAATATACAATACTAAAGGTTAATAAAACTAAGTCTACAGGTCACCCCCACCCCCTCCCATGTGCTATTTTGGACAGATTAAATATCGAATGCCTAGAGAGAAGTCTTAACCTGGCGCCGAAAAGATAGTAAGGTTGGCGCCAGGCGGGCCTCAGTGGGGAGCTTATTCCAAAATTGGGGGGCTACCACTGAAAAGGCCTTCCTCCTTGTTGCCACCAACTGAGCCTCCCTTGGAGGTGGCAATCAGAGCAGAGCCCCAGATGTTGAGTGCAGTGTCCAGGTAGATTGCGGTTGGGAGAGGCGTTCCATCACGTATTGCGGTCCTAAGCCATGTAGGGCTTTATAGGTAAAAACCAGCACCTTGAATTCGGCTCGGAAGCATATTGACAGCCAGTGCAAATGGGCCAGAACTGGTGTAACATGTTCGGACCTTCTGGTCCCCGCAATAAGTCTGGCAGCCACATTTTGCATAAGCTGCAGCTTCTGAACAGTCTTCAAGGGCAGCCCCACATAGAATGCATTGAAGTAGCCTAGTTTAGAGATTACCAGAGTGTAGATTACTGCGAGCAGGCTATCCCTGTCCAGATAGGAGCATAGCTAAGCCACCAACCAGAGCTGATAGAAGGCACTCCTTGCCATTGAGGCCACTTGAGCCTCAAGTGACAAAGATGGCTGCTGTCGTAAATCCGCCCAGTGTCAAGCTAAGCCGTCGTCATTATCAGTCCAAGGCTCGAAGCCAAAATATATATGTCCGAAAAGCAGCAAACAGAAACCAGTTCAGGAGCAGGCAAAAGCGTTGTCAAGGTCGTTCTGGGGTTCAAAGGCACAAGTCTGAGTTCGGGGGTGTCAAGGCGTCTGGCTGAAGCTGTATAAGCAAGCAATTGCTTCCAGCATCTGAGTGTGCTTGGGACCTGCCTTTTGAGCAGGCGCTGATTGGTAAGGCTGCCCAGCTGGGTCAGGCTGCACTTAGCCTGACCCCACCCCAAACACACTCCGGCATGGCTGGTCTCCGTCTGACCCACTGGAGGCGCAACAGCTCCAGGAGCACCCCCAAGCTACGAACCTTCTCCTTCAAGGGGAGTGCAACCCCATCCAGGACAGGTTGAACACCCTCCATCCGGTCAGAGGAACCACCCACTAACAGCATCTCAGTCTTGTCTGGATTGAGCCTCAGTTTGTTAGCCCTCATCCAGTCCATTGTCGCAGCCAGGCACCGGTTCAGCACATCCACAGCCTCACCTGCTGACGATGAAAAGGAGAAATAGAGCTGCATGTCATCAGCGTACTGATGGCAACGCACTCCAAAACTCCGGATGACCCCACTCAGTGGTTTCATGTAGATATTAAATAGCATGGGGGATAAGACCGACCCCTGAGGAACCCCATACTGGAGAGTCCACAGGGCCGAGCAGTATTCCCCAAGCACCACCTTCTGGAGCTGGCCATCCAAGTAGGAGCAGAACCACTGCAATGCAGTGCCCCCCACTCCCAACTCAGACAACCGCCCCAGAAGGATACCATGGGGTCGACGATATCGAAAGCCGCTGAGAGATCCAGGAGAGTATCAACAGGGTCACCCCCTGTCTCTCTCCAGACATAGGTCATCATACAGGGTGACCAAAGCCGTTTCTGTGCCAAAACCAGGCCTGGACCCTGACTGAAATGGATCTAAATACCGTAATCAGTCTCATCCAAGAGAGCCTGGAGCTGGTTGGCCACCACCTGCTCAAGGACCTTGCCCAGGAAAGGAACATTTTCCACCGGCCTAAAGTTGTTAAGATCTTCCGGGTCCAGAGAGGGTTTCTTCAGGAGCGGCCTCACCACCGCCCGTTTCAGGTGGCATGGGACCACTCCCTCTCGCAAAGAGGCATTGATCACCTCTCTGGCCCAGCCGGCCATTCCTTCCCTGCTAGTTTTTACAAGCAAAGAGGGGCAAGGATCCAGAACAGACATGGTTGCACAAACCCGTCCAAGCACCTTGTCAACATCCTCGAGCTATACCAACTGAAACTCATCCAAAATAACTGGACCAGGCTGTACTCTGGGTACCTCATCTGATTCAATTTCTATAACATTGGAATCCAAGTCCCTGCAGATGCAATCTTTATATCCCTCCTCAAAACTCAGCCTAAGAACATGTAAGTGAAACTATTGATTCCCTGTTTACTGCCCCAGCCTTCTTTCCCTTCCCTTCTTCTGTGCTGGTGTTTTTTCTCTTCTGAATTTTAGACTGTGGGCTCCTCGGGGCAGTGACCCGACGTCTTGTACTCTGTAAAGCACTGTGCACGTTAATGGATATCTCTCTCTCTCTCTCTCTCTCTCTCTCTCTCTCTCTCTCAGTCTGGATGTGTCCATGATACATATAGGTGTACAATAGCAAAGGGGATTATGACATGCCAGTTATGGAAAAGAACTGGAAATACATCTGTCCGTTAACTGTATCCTTTACTTTGTCCTTGAATCTGAGAGAGATACAATAAAAATGTTATTGTGGAGAAAGCCTGAGCACACACACACAGTGACATGAACCCTAACACAATTTCCCCTTGGCAACCGCACATAGTTTCCCCCTGGCTGCATAATCCCCACCTGGGGGACAGGAGAGGCAAGTCTGGCCAGACAGGTAATACGTGACCCCATCTACATATCCACAATGGGCACATCTGCCCAAATCCACAAGAAGAAGCATGGACCATCCGGAGGTGAAGGGCAGTCTCAAAGAGCTGCGAAGTATCCCCTGAAGGGCATCGGTAAATCCAAGGCGCCACCTTTTCCCGGGCAGGAATAAGCCCACCTGATCGCAAGGGGCAGGAATAAGCCCACCTGATCAGCAAGGGGCGGGAAAGGGAGAGGACGGGGGTAGAAAACCCCTCTACCCACCTGAAAAGAGTTGTTGGGAACATGGGACGGGCTGTCATCTTCAACCCTAGCTTCGGCTAGCCCAAGCAGCTTCTTTCCCCGAGTGCGGACGGGCTCGGAGTCAGGCTATGCAGATCGCTACCAGAAGCTCGTGAGTGTAAAGTCTGTGGTGTGAGGTAACTCTCTTGTTGCAATATGCTAGCCTGGGAATTGAAGGTTTCCAATCAGACAGGCCACGACCTGGTTTTGTTTATGTTTATTTATTTATTATATTTCTCAATCGCCCATCTGGCCGGTCACCAGATGTTGTAGTATTCCTAGAGGTCTATTAGTTCCGCTCCATTAATAAAAGTCTGTTCTTTAGTCTAAATACGGTTGCGAGTGATTCTTAGGTCGTGGTTGGGTTTAAATCGCTAGATATCCCTTTGAAGGGTACTATCTCAGCGCCGGTTAACCCGTTAAGTGCCGAACTCACGCAAAAGACCCGGTTGTTGGTCTTTCACAGTTATTGACATGATAATTTACACCACAACAATAGCAGAATCCATAAAACCACTCAAATTAAAGCTGCAATCCAATCAACTGGGAGTAAGCCCCATTGAACACCCATAGAATTTGCTTCTCCGAATCAATGTATAAAGATTGAGCCGTGCGTCCCATCAAGCTCAGAGGGCCTCATTTCTGAGTAGATGTTCTTGGGATCATGCTGTGATTCTTGGAAGCGCCAGACAATCAATGCTATTTTTTATTTTATTTCTTTGTATATGTGGTGGGATTGTTCGTTTGTTAATATATGTCTCCAACATGGTGTCTGTGGGACCAATGTACCTGGGGAAACGTCTCTCTTGGTGCCTACGGGGCTCTCTGCCCCTCCTGATCTTTCTTTCATTTCTTAAGATTTTTTAAAATTACTTTTTTTAAAACTGGGTGGCCGACATGCTGCAAAGTGAAGTGCTGCCCTCCAGCGCCATCTTTATTTGGGTTCAAAAGGATGGCTTTGTGTTTTGGAGCTCAGACCCTACGTTGGCCTTGCCCCTAGGTTCTTGGGCAACGTTTCTTTTAGTCTCACCAGTTTGCCTTCTGGGAAATGAGTGTCTTGTGACTGGCCACGCCCTCCATGGCAGCTACTTTATGAATGGGCATGTCCCCTAGCCATGGCAGCCATTTTGTGAGAGCACCCAAAATTCTACACGTGCCCACTGACCAGAAAGGGTTGGAGACCCCGATTTAGTGAAAAGTGCTGTTGTTTAGTATGCAAAAATGGGGAATATGCTAAGGTATGATCCTTTTGGATATTGATAAACTTTTAAAAATCTACTATACATCATCACAAGACTCTTACTGAAAATGTGTTAGTAGGAAGAGGTTCATTGCATGTTTTAGAATGGCAGAGAAAGCCTTGTTACTGGCAGAAATGGGCAAATAAATTGGACTGACTGACTGACTTGTAGCTGATATGGAAAGAGGATCTGTGACCAATCACTGAAGAACTTGCCCCTTTTTTTAGTTTCCTGGAATAAAGTTGTGGAACCTCCTCATTTAGAGGAACGTGTGATTAATTGCTTTCGATTATGAGCCTCCAAAGGACAGGAACAAACTGATGTAAGCCACTGTCAGCCCGGGAGACAAGGTAGGATGCAAAACAAACAAACAAACAAACAAACAGAATATTCATTCTGTTTGGCAATGTGTATATCTTTTTAATTTTTATAGTAAAAGAAAATGGGGGAGGAGGGAAGCCATGTATCCGGTTCCTGCCCCACAGGGCCGGATTAAGATAGGGGCTATTGGAGCTGCAGCCCCAGGCCCCTAGCAGAAAATAGGCCCACAATTATAGGGACGCGTGCGGTGCGATTCCCCCCCCCTTCGAGTTAGCTCTGATCATTATCATTCAGCATAATTAATGATTTTTTCAAGATTAGAAAGGTGTTCTTAGCACATCTGCATTGCAGGCTTGAGGCAAGACCTAGCAAGAACTGTTGTTCTCAAATTAGCATTTCGGTAGCTTTTTGCATTTCAATCACTGTTACTACATTTCTTTGTGAGAACTTCTTGCTGAAGCACATGGGGGGCTTGCTAGGGTCTGTAATATTCAGATTTAGAAGGGACCTCTCTCTCCAGCCTCGAGCAAAAGATCTTTCTGATTTGCAGCTCAATTGTTCAAATGCTAGTTTAACAAAAAAACAAAAACGAAAACGAAACAAAGCAACAAGAACAACACAATTATTCTTGGTCAAGCAAAGCTTCCTGGTTTTTTGTTGTGGCTGCTTTTTTTTTTTTAATAAATAATTTGGGGGAAATTGGGAAGACCCTTACTGATGAGCTGCAGGAGTTTTTGAGTTTTTGCTCCGTCAAGCGACCCCTCTCTGCCCACCCGCCTCCAAAATCTCCACCATGACTTCTGCTTGCTATGGGACAAACCTCTGGGATGGTCTTTACCTGCCGCTGGTCCTGATGGCCCTGCTCTGCACAGGTAAGGTTCAAAAGTTTGACTCTTTTGATCTGCAAGTTCTCCTTCTCCTTCTCCTTTTTTTCTGTAAAAGGGCTTTCCCTCTTTTGTGAGCCAAACTGAATGTAAGAGAGGGCTGTGTGTTTGTGGGTGTGTGTGTCTGCCTTTTGGGGGTGTTGATCCTCCTGCCGCCTGCAAAATGTCACCTGCTTGGCTAATACTGTGTGTGTGTGTGTGTGTGTGTGTGTGTGTGTGTGCGTGCGCTTTCATGGGGAATTGTGTGGCATTTTAAGTTTTATTTTGAAAAACCCCAGAGAACAGAGTTCACCAAATATCCCTCTTGGATATTTTGGACTACAGTTCTCATTTGCCTCAGGCCAGTGGCTGGGGAAGATGGGAGCTGGGGCCCCAAACATTTGGAAGGGCCCCGGTTGGGGAAGACTGCCCTAGAGGTTAAAAAACGTGGAGGTACTTATCATCAATGGTATGTGATGAGTTTATTGAACTGATTGGTCAGCAAGTGCTGCAGCAAATCATAAACGAGATAAAAGAAGCCAAATATTATTCAATTTCTGTTGACTCCACCCCTGACATAGCACATTGTGATCAACTAACAATTATATTTCGCTATGTACTACCTAGTGGTCCAGTGGAGCGTTTTACGAAATTCATTCCAATGCACAGACACACTGGTATGGAGCTAGCAAACATTATTTTGCAGTTCATGGATGAAAATGGAATTTCCATCAAAGACTGCAGGGGTCAGTCTTATGATAACGGATCTAATATGAGTGGCAAATATAATGGTATGCAGGCCTTAATTTGGGGGGGAAACCCACTTGCTGAATACATTCCTTGTTGTGCACATTCACTTAATCTTGTTGGACAAAATGCCGTAAACAGCTGTCCAGTTGCAGTTTCGTTCTTTAATTTTGTGCAGCAGTTGTAATGTTTTTTTTCTGCTTCAACTCATCGATGGAATCTGTTAACAGATAGTTTCAAACTATGTGGTATACCGACATTAAAAAGGTTATCTGATACACGTTGGTCTGCTCACCATGATGCTGTGAATGCCTTACAAAAAGGCTATAGTACTATCAGAGATGTCCTTTCAAATATTATGAATGATGAATCCACAAAGGGAGAGGTCTGTTTACAAGCAAAGGGCCTAAATAATGTCATGGATCAATTGGAAACTGGAATAATGGTTGTTGAAGTATGGTCTGTCATTTTACCAAGGTTTCACAGAACCAGTCAGTGTCTCCAAGATGCAAAATTAGATCTGCATACAGCAACAGACATGCTGAACTCTCTAAAGGATTTTGTGCAGTCTCTCCGTTCTAGATTCTCTGAATTTGAACAGCAGGGTAAAAATATTTCCGGCTGCTAGGAGTACCAGCTACAACGTGGAAGGAAAGTGAAAAGAAATAGGAGGTGGGACTATGGTGATGCAGAAGATGCTAATGCTGATATGACACCCTCTGAGAGGTTTAAAGTGCATACCTTTTATCCTATAATTGACCAATTGACAGAATCACTGAGGCACAGGCAAGCAGCATTTATTTATTTATTTATTTATTTATTATATTTATCAATCGCCCATCTGGCCGGTCACCCGGCCACCCTGGGCGATGTACAATTAAAATACAATAAAACACAATAAAACATAATAATTAAAACAATATAAAAAATTCTCATTAAAAACCTAACCCACCCCATATTCCCGCCTGAACAGCCATGTTTTTAATGCACGGCGGAAGCTCATCACGGAGGGGGCATGGCGAAGGTCACTAGGGAGGGAGTTCCATAATGTGGGGGCCGCCACAGAGAAGGCCCTCTTCCTAGTCCCCACCAGCCTGGCTGCTCTGGCTGATGGGATAAGGAGAAGGCCGTCCGTGGCAGACCTTGTTGAGCGGCCTACTTGATGTTGCTGGAGGCGCTCCTTGAGATAAGCTGGGCCAGAGCCGTGTAGGGTTTTAAAGGTCAAAACCAACACCTTGAATTCGGCTCGGCAAGCAACTGGTAGCCAGTGCAACTCATTAAGCACTGGCGTGATGTGATCACGCCGGCGGCTGCCCTTAATCAGGCGAGCCGCCGCGTTCTGTACCAGCTGAAGCTTCCGGACCGTCTTCAAGGGTAACCCCACGTAGAGTGCATTACAGTAGTCTAGGAGAGAGGAGACCAAGGCATGAACCACTGATGGGAGCAGGTGATTAGGAAGGTAGGGGCGCAGCTGCCGTATCAGATGGAGTTGATACAGCGCCGCCCGGCTCACAGCTGCCACCTGAGCCTCCATGGACAGCTGGGAGTCTAGAATGACCCCCAAGCTGCGGACCTGGTCCTTCAGGGGTAGATGTACCCCATTCAGCACCAGGTCAACATCCCCTAACCCTCCCTTGTCCCCCACCAGAAGTACCTCGGTCTTGTCGGGGTTCAGTTTCAGCATGTTCCTTCCCATCCAGCCAGCCACTGACTCCAGGCACTTGGACAGGGTCTCAACGGCCAACCTCGGTGAGGACTTAAAACAGAGGTAGAGCTGCGTGTCATCCGCATACTGATGACACTGCACCCCAAACCTCCTGATGATAGCTCCCAGCGGCTTGAGGTAGATGTTGAATAACATCGGGGAGAGGATGGAACCCTGCGGCACTCCACAAGTGAGCAGCCGAGGGTCCGAAGCCTCCTCCCCGAGAACTACCCTCTGATACCTTCCAGAGAGGAAGGACCGGAACCACTGCAATACAGTGCCTCCCAAGCCCAACCCCTCCAGACGGTCCAGGAGGATACCATGGTCAACGGTATCAAAAGCCGCTGAGAGATCGAGGAGGACTAGAAAGGAGCATTCGCCCCTATCCAAAGCCCTCCTCATATCATCCACCAAGGCGACCAAGGCCGTCTCCGTCCCATGTCCAGACCTGAAGCCCGACTGGCACGGATCCAAATAATCGGCTTCATCCAAGTGTGCCTTCAACTGAGCACCCACCACCCGCTCGATCACCTTGCCCAGAAATGGTAAATTGGAGACTGGGCGAAAGTTGTTTAAATCCTGGGGATCCAAGGAGGGCTTCTTTAGAAGCGGTCTTATTACTGCCTCCTTGAGGGCTGATGGCATCACTCCCTCCTCGAGGGAGGCATTCACCACCGCCTTGATCCCCTCACGCAGTCTCTCCCTGCAGCTCATGATGAGCCAGGATGGGCAAGGGTCAAACAAGCAGGTGGTCGGCCTCACAGATGAAAGCACCTTGTCCACTTCATCAGAAGGAAGAAGCCGAAACCGATCCCACAAAACCGGTCTGCCATTGGCCTCCTCCCGCTCACTCCCTGTGTCCACGACGTACGATATCCCACTCCTAATCCGATCGATTTTATCTGCGAAGTGCTTCGCTAAAGCCTCACAGGAGGCTTTTGACTGTTCCAGTGGGTCCGGAGCGACTGGACCGACCAGACTCCGGACCACTTGGAACAGCCTCCTGGGGCAGCTGTTATACAATATAACAGCATACAATATAATTCAAGAAAGATTTGGATTTCTATCAGAAATATGCACTCTAGCAGCTGATAGTCTACGTTCCAGAGCCACTACACTAGTGTCAAAATATCCTGAAGATCTTGAACCCCTGTTTGCAGATGAAATTGCAGTTTTCATCTATTTTCAAAATGTACCAATCTTCCACTGCAAATCAAGACATTCATGGGAGTCAAGAAACACAAATGTACAAGTTTATGATTGCACAATCTCTAGTCGGTGCATTTCCAAATACATTTGTGACCCTCCGCATGTATTTGTGTTTAATGGTCAGCAACTGCAGTGGTGAGCATTCATTTTCAGCATTAAAACGTGTGAAAAATGAACTAAGGTCTTCCATGGGTCAGGAGCGTTTAAATGCGCTCTCTCTGTTGTGCATTGAAAATGGTTTGCTGAACGAGCTTAATCTTGATTCTACAATTGAGGAATTTGCAAGTAAAAAAGCAAGAAAAGTTAATGTGTAATTTTATTTTAATCTACCAGCTTGATTCATTTAGTTTAAATGCAGGTTAGAGTTCAGTGAATAACCTGTTTGTGTGTTTAAAACTAGTGGTTGCTATTTATTTCAAGAGTTACTCTCTGCACCATAATCATAACGCAGGCTGTATTGATTATGATGCTTTAATAATAATAATAATAATAATAATAATAATAATAATAATAATAATAATAATACTTTAAGGAACAAATTTTTATGAGCCAAACATCATACACTTATATTTAAATTGTTTATATGGTTTATGTTTATTTAAAAATGGTTGTTGTGAATGTTCTTGTGGTAAAATATAATTTCAGTATATGATTTCTACGGTATATAATCACATAACTTGCAACAAATATTTCCTATGCTTTTACTTGTATGTAATCCTATGCTACTCTGTATGTAGAAAGTTCTATCTCACATAATGCTAATACAAAGGGCCTCTAAGGGGCCTCTTGATTTCTGGTGTACTGTTGAAGTAAACCTGTTTCTAACAGTTAATTGGTATTGAGATAAGAAGTTACTTCAAAGATGCCTTTCACTCCCTAAAAACTCCTCAGTATACACAGGTCAATTAATTGTTATTTACTGCTTGAAAGAGAGACCAGATATTGTAAAAACATCATTATGTCACAGTAGAAAGAAAGAATGAGCTCACCTTGTAGAATTTGTTAACACGCATGCGCAAGAGTAAGATGCTTGTAGAAAAAAGTATAAGAATGCTTGTATTTCTAATGGTGGATTTGTCTCACTCTGCTTTGGAGTGGAACCATACAGCGCTGTATTTGAATAAAGGAATTCTTTTTACCCGCTCTGGTTGATTTATTGGGCCATAAGTCAGCTGGAAAACGAACCTAGGAAGTGGCTTAACTTCCTTACCACAATTTGGCGACTCCGCCGGGACCTCCAGCCCAGAGTTTTGGACATTCTTCCTCCATGACAAATTACCCAGCCGGCAATTGGTGAGTTCACCTCAATGGGTTTTTTGTAGGGGAGATTGGTCCGAGACTCTGCTAAGGACGGTCTAAAAAGGGTAAACTGAATTCCGGTCTGGTAAGGCGCCTAGGAGGTGGACTGACAGAGTTCAGTCACTAGGGGGAACCAGGAACTTCTGTGTGAATCCAAGCAGTGGGCAGGGTGACAGGAGTAAGGTTCCCAAATTGGAGAACAACAGGTTTTTCAAGAGGGACGCCTCTTGTCAAACAGTTCTCCTAGGATATGGGCAAAATTGAACTGAAATACCTCCTTTTCATTTTTCTCTGGGTTTTGGTTATTGCATTGTGTTATTAATATTGTGTTATTATTATTGCATTGTGTTATTGATATTGAAAGGTATAGGATTTAGGAAAAAGGGAAACCTTCAAAGAGGGGTGGCATACATGTGCATGTGAAAATGTCAATGTATGTGTGTCATTAGAACCATGAACTGATTCGGTTTCCGAACAGGCAGGGAAAGTAAGCATGGGTGTGTGTGCGCGCATTATTAGATTTATGAGCTGTTACTAATACAGACAGACCCACATCTCTCTCTCCTCCGTTTATTAGAATTTATGAGCTGATGGAATAAGGGCTGGTCCTAGGCCACAAGCTGAATACCGCCCTTCCACCAGACAGGGTCTCCCTCCCCCTTTCCAAATCTCCCTGCTGAAGAATGTATATAAGTCACTGGGACTAAATCAGGTCAAGACGCCCTGATCTCTGTTTGCGAGGGGTAAAAACCCAATGACCGGCAGAGCTTCAAAAGCAAGTGGGCCTGATTAAACCCCCTTCCATGATCCAGTGACGTGTGAGTGTTGTGTGTTTGTGTGTGGACTGAACAAAAAGCACTACACACACACCAGAGTGAGGAGATCATAAAGGAAGCATTCTGTGCCACAATACACCATGGGTGGGAATCAGAGTGTTCCAAAAGGGGCACCTTTAGCAATAGTGCTCCAAGAATTTGCCTCTTTACCTAGAAGTAAGACTTTGTCAAAAACACGGTTGCAAACTTTTTGTACTGAGGAATGGCCATGCATAGGGGGAAGTACTTGGCCCAAGAATGGGTCCTGAGGAAAACAGATCCTAAGGGACCTTTGGGTAGCCCTAGAGGACAATTCCCAGGACAATTGGATTATTGGTATGCTTGGACAGAGGTAGGATATCGGAAGGGCTACCTCAAGCCTTCCGAGGTAGAACCTACCGCACCTCCTGCAAATAAACCCCCGCCCTACTCGTCAAGTTGGTCTGTATCCACTCTTGACCAACACGACACCAGTATATTCCTCCAGTGGCAGCAGTTGCACCGCAACTAGGAGGGGAGGGGCAGGTGATACAGGCTGGGTGGGAGGCAGTCCCTGGCCGCACAGAACTCAGGCAGACGTATCAATACAATACGTCCCTCTGAGTACACAAGAAATCCTCCTGTGGCAATCCTCAACCCCAGGATTGACAGAGGACCCAAACCATTTCGGACAGTGTATAAAGAACCATTTTTTTGCTCACATAAGCCTTTAGTAATATCTGTTTGTAGAACATTCAAAAAGGGGTGTGTGGGTGTGCTGAATCTCTGAAGTAAGCAAAGATTGGGCGGGGGGATTGTTGCTTTTGGTCATGCAATTGAGAGCTTGCTTTCTCTCATATGGCAAAAGCAACTAGAGAGGTGGAAAGATTTTTAAGGTAGCAGCCACGAATTGCAAGGATTTTAAGGTGGAAAAAAAGGTTGAGCAAGAGGTTTCACCTCAAAAACAAAAACAAAACTCTCAAGTAGCTGCGGGATTTCCTGGAAGGCGGGAATTGGCCAATCACGCTCCCAGGGAATCAGCAGCTAACCACTTAAACGAAAAACATACTAAGGTGTTTTTAAGAACTGTCATTGAGAGTTTGAGTATTGAGAATGCAGGTTTTCTGAGCATAAGCAAAGTGTTAGTGCCTTTTGAGAACTGAACTGTGTTAGCTTTAAAAGGTCAGAAAGAGTCTGCCCCTGATCAAGGCGGGCTTTTTCTCAAAGACTACAGCTGGTGCAAGATAAGCTCAAAAAAAAAATATTGTTAACTATTTTCCACAGAAATATATATATATATATATATATATATATTAAAACACACACACACACACACACACACATTTGGCAGAAGATTCAAGAGCTTCACCCATGCGTGGAGCCAAAAAGTTTTTGAAAAAAAGAAAAGAAATGATTATTTTAGAAGCATATGGACTGTCCCCTCTGCCCCCAAGGGAGGCAGACAGGGGTTGTAAACAGAGAAATGGCAAGTAGAAAATTTTAAGAAGATGTAGGGGGAAAAAAGGGTTCCTTACTGCCTCAGGACAGAAAGTGGCGAATGGGCCAGAGATCTTAATGCTTTAAACAATATACATGCCCCGAGGAAGTTGGCAATCCTGCATTGCAAACCACACACAAATAAAAAAGATCCTGTAAGCATAGGGAATGATCTGGCAGATAGGGCAGCGAAAGTGGGGGGGGGGGGAAGCCCCCCTCTTTGCTATGCTGCAAGCAGCAGAAAATAGCGCCTCTCTGCCAGACGCCGTATCAAATTGGCAGCAAAACGCTCCTGCTGAGGAGAAAAGGCTCTGGGAACAAGTAGGTGCAGGGAAAATACAAGGACTTTGGACTTTACCAGATGGGAGGCTAGTTCTACCGCGTGCCGTGTTGGCCTTCGGATTGTAGCCTTAGAGGAACATCAAAAGGGACACCAAGGGATAAGCGGGCTGGCAGCAGCAATAAGCAGAGTGTGGTTTGCTCCTGGAGTACATCAAGTGTCAAAAGCCATTACTGCTGCTTGTCCTGTTTGTGCAAAGTTAAATGCTAAGGCAGCTGCTCCTGGGCCAGAAGGGGGGAAACCCTGGGTTCAACTCCCTTTTGAAGCCCTACAGATTGACTTTGCTCACATGCCAAAATGCCAAGGATTTCAAAATTTGCTTGTTTTAGTGGATCAACTATCTGGATGGGTGGAAGCTTTTCCTTGTCGAAAGGCCACTGCAATGAAAGTGGGGAAACATTTGCTCAGAGACATTGTGCCAAGATTTGGGATCCCCTCCCATTTGGAATCCGACAGGGGCCCCCACTTTATTGAAACTATTATACAATATGTGGCAAAGACCATGGGCATAGAGTGGAAGCTACATGTTCCATACCATCCTCAGTCATCAGGCCAAGTGGAGAGAAGAATGAATGGAATACTGAAGCAAAAGATTGTTAAACTGTGTAAGAACGCAGGACTCACCTGGATCCAGGCCCTTCCTTTAGCTCTCCTGGCAGTCCGAACAAGTCCCAACCGCAGGTTCAAGCTGTCACCTTATGAACTCCTTTTTGGGAGGCCTCCCCCAGTTGGGCGAGGCGCAGTTGTTCCACATGTTTCACTCCTAGAAGGTGATGAAGCCCTTCGGGCTTACATTATAGAACTCCAACATCAGTTTAACAGGTTGAGACGTCATGTTGGAAACTCACAGACTTTGCCTTTAGATGTTTTCGCCCACAGGTTCAGAGCTGGAGATTGGGTCTACGTGCGGAAGTGGACAGCAAAACCCCTTGAAGGACTTTGGGAAGGGCCATATCTCATCCTACTCGTGAGCCAGACAGCCTTGAAAATCGAGGGAAAAATACCGTGGATCCACTACACCCATTGTGCCAGAGCTGCGCCTCCGGAATCCAGCCCCCCCAATCTGGAGGAAGGGGGGCCAGAAGTAGACGCTCGCAGAGGACAACGAGGGAGTACAGCCAGGGTTACCCAAAAAGTAACCCCAGAAGCAGATGACATCACCAGGAGCACAGCCAGGGTTACTGACCAGGAAAAGGTAACCCCAGAAGCAGACGATAGCAGGCAACTTCCAGGGAGCTCCGCCCAAACCTCTGAGATTCCAGGAGTGGACAATGCCAACCAACAGACTGGGTGGACTGTGTCTCATTTGGACGGCCTCAAGCTTAAACTGTCATGAAGAAAATGATTTTTCCAGTTGCCCTAATATTCTCCCTTTGGATTTACACCTTTGCAGGAGGAGAACACCCCTACCTAGGGGTAGTGCGGAGTATTGCAACCAATTTCAACTTGTCGAACTGCTGGGTGTGCCAACACCTAACTCCTCAAGCAAGGGCTGAAATTTGGGCCCACCCAGTGGATACAAAGACTTGGTTAAAGTTAAACACCACCACATGGGAACCAGATCGTCTCTGGGATAAGGATCCCAGAACCCATGGTTGGGAGGGGGTAAAACTTCCAGCCTCTAAGCCAGGGTCCCCATGGTACACAATCACTCGACTGGTGGGAAATTTTTCAATCTGCTTTGAAAGGATAAATGGCACAGGCCCAATTCTGGGGTGGGTCCCTCTCCAGCACTGTAACTTAACCATAGAGACTGACTGGAACAGTCAAACTATCCAGCCTTACAATGAGAAAACTGAACTCCACATCACTTCCACTGATCAGTCCCCCAACCTCCTAGGTTACAGGTTCCCTGGGAACCATTTGTATAATGGGACAAATTTTGAAGTAAAGGAAACCTGGACTAACTTCACAGTGGGAAGAGAAGTTTTCTGGATAGGTAAGAAACAAGGTCTCCTAACAAAAAACTTGTCTTTAAGTCACTCTTTACCTTGTAGTGAGTGCAGGTGTAATAAGCCTCCATTGCTATGGCAACTGACCAAGCAATGGTATTGTTCTCAGGCCGTACCACACCGACCTTTTAAGACCAGTTTTGATGTTATACACCAAGTTCAGTGGTCACAAAGATTTCATGGTCATGATTCAAGATGTCTAGGCACCTGGTTTTCCGTTGCCACTAACAAAGTGGCCAATTGGAACGGAAACCAATGGTGGCTGGAAGACAGTAACTTGAATTTGGCACTAACTGGAGGGGGGACATATTTTTTGTGTGGGAATAAAGCATACAAAGGCTTGCCTCTTCATGGGTTGGGCGATGTGGGCTAGTGTATTTAGCACCAGACATTGACACTCGGCCAAGCATAAATGCGTCTAAAGTACTGAATCTGGGCTCTTTCATCCATCGCATCATACCTACAAACACAAAGCGTCGTGCCAACCCTCTAAGTTACTCCTTTGGGCCAGTAGGTGATTTCTTTCACTCTACCTTCCGATATTTGCTCCCTTAGTTTGGTACATATGAAATGGAAGCAGCTATCCGGAACATCTCAGCAGAACTGGAGATGGCTTTTAATGCCACAAATAAAGCCCTCCAAAATTTACAGCAGGAAATAGATGAGGTGGCTGCAGTAACACTACAAAATCGTCGTGCCTTAGACCTATTGACAGGTGCCTTAGGAGGAACATGTGCCATGTTGGGTGAGACATGTTGTTTTTATGTAAATCAATCAGGACAGGTAGCACGAGAAGTGCAAAAGGTGAAGGAAGCTGTGCAAGTTTTCCATTCAGTCAACCACCCAGAACGTGTAAACCTCCAGAGTTTGTTAGCCTCTTGGCTAAGAAATCTGTCCTGGTTATGGAAAGGTCTGTTAGTTTTAGGATTATGTGTACTCTGTATTATTTTTCTTTGTTGTTGTATTCAATGTATTCCAGGGCTTCTCCAAATGATTCGTCCTGTACGACCACAAATGTATATGCAAATACCACTAGAAGAAGCTTCAGTTCGTATTGCTCTAGAAAAGCTAGTTAATTAGAAATGATCCTCAGTGTGTATTTATCCACTAGGATCAAAGAGGAGAATGTGGTAAAATATAATTTCAGTATATGATTTCTACGGTATATAATCACATAACTTGCAACAAATATTTCCTATGCTTTTACTTGTATGTAATCCTATGCTACTCTGTATGTAGAAAGTTCTATCTCACATAATGCTAATACAAAGGGCCTCTAAGGGGCCTCTTGATTTCTGGTGTACTGTTGAAGTAAACCTGTTTCTAACAGTTAATTGGTATTGAGATAAGGAGAAGTTACTTCAAAGATGCCTTTCACTCCCTAAAAACTCCTCAGTATACACAGGTCAATTAATTGTTATTTACTGCTTGAAAGGGAGACCAGATATTGTAAAAACATCATTATGTCACAGTAGAAAGAAAGAATGAGCTCACCTTGTAGAATTTGTTAACACGCATGCGCAAGAGTAAGATGCTTGTAGAAAAAAGTATAAGAATGCTTGTATTTCTAATGGTGGATTTGTCTCACTCTGCTTTGGAGTGGAACCATACAGCGCTGTATTTGAATAAAGGAATTCTTTTTACCCGCTCTGGTTGATTTATTGGGCCATAAGTCAGCTGGAAAACGAACCTAGGAAGTGGCTTAACTTCCTTACCACATTCTATTTATAACGGTTTTATTGAGTTAACAAGCTTATTGTTTACAAAAAAAGAAATATTTTCAATATGTTTCCGTTTTGGCACTTTAATGGTAATTAAAATATTTAATTTGTTTTAATATAAAATTGCGTATTCATTTTATTTATTTCCATAAAAAGGCCCACCAAAATCCTCAGCACCAGGCCCATAATGCTCTTAATCCGGCCCTGCTGCCCCATGCACAATGTTGGGACAGATGTGCAAAAATAGAACTCACCAGCAGCAGCAAAACAGCAGAGCTGACCCCCAGACATTTTGCTGCCTGAGGTGAAGAACAGGATGATGCCTGGTCCCATTCCTTGTACAAAAGCCCGCTGGACTGGCAACTGAATCTTAACTGGGGGCGGGACAGCATCCTCCGCCACCCACACCTGAAGGCAGCAGGCTAGCTTAGGGGGTCAGGGCAGGCTCTGGGGCACACAGCTCTCTCCTCCCGCTGAGTCCGCATCAGAATCGAATCGGGGCAGCAAGAAGCGCCCTCCTACACCAGAGCGTTGAACTCAAGTGTGCTAGAGGGTCAGACTGCACACTCTGGAGATGCTCAGTGGATACACCTGCATTCTCCCATCGGAAAGGTGCTGTCCTGGGCTCTGTAACCAAACGATCATTTCCACCTCATCCTCACAGCAACGGCATGCAGCGGCAGCCAGCCACTGAGGCCTTGCTCCCACACAGGGTCTCACCTTGATAACTCTCGAAAATGGTTCAATAGTTTGTGTGACAAAGATGAGGGAAGGATGTTTTGGGCTTCACTGGAGATCACACACACTCACGCGCGGTTTGCACAAATCCTTGTGAAAGGAGCATGTGCATGTAAGCAGCAATGCATTTCCAAGTACCAGAACAATTTCAGGACTCTTGAGTCCCACACTAGAGTTACGGTACCAGCAAACCCCCCCCCCACACACACACATACACAGCCTCTCCAAATCCTTATTTTTCTTTGCATGTATATGCCAGAGAGTGATTCTTAACAGCCGGTTTCCCTTCCCCACATAAGCGATTGTCGCCTGTAAAAAAAACACGCACGGGGAGACTCAAGGTCAAATGCTGCAAGGCACTCTGGACCAGGAGAACTGTACGCGTTATTACCTTCATGTGATTCACTTCTACCCTGAATGACTGAAATAAACATATCACAAATGCAAACAAAGGACGGTCAAGAAATTGGTGGGATTTTCCAGTAGAAGATTAATCTGAAACTACATTAGATAATGCCAGCCTCCTCCTCCTCCTCCTCCTCCTCCTCCTCCTCCTCCCCCCCCTACCTTGCCCTGCCCGCCCCACCCTTTTACTATGTTTTCTTGGGGAACGCATGCCAAACATAAGAACATAAGAACAGCCCTGCTGGTTCAGACCAAGATCCATCTTGTCCAGCATTCTGTTCACACAGTGGCCAGCCAGCTGCCCACGGGAGCCCACAAGCAGGACATGAGTGCAACAGCACCCTCCTGCCCATATTCCCCAGCAACTGGTGTACATAGGCATACTGCCTCTGATCTTGGAGGTAGCATATAGCCATCAGGACTAGTAGCCATCATCGATAGCCTCCTCCAGGAATTTGTCCATTCCCCTTTTAAAGTCCTCCAAATTGGTGGCCATCACTAAATCTTGTGGAAACGAATTCCATAGTTTAACTATGCACTGCGTGAAGAAGTCCTCCCTTTGTTCCGTCCTGAATCTCCCACCAATCAGCTTCTTGGGATGACCCCGTTGGGTTCTAGTATTATGAAAGAGGGAGAAAAATGTCTCCCCACCCACTTCCTCTACACCAGGCATCATTTTGTACATTTGCCATGTAAGGGAAGACATGACAGAGGTGATTCTGAGAAGATTCTGAGGAGGCTAGATTCTGTGCCCACCACCATGTTTTTCCTGTTCTCTTGCAGAAACACAACATTAAAATATGACCCCAAGAACAGCCGTCTGTCACATAACTGGGATGGGAGGGGGGTGAGGTCTCACTTCTATGTGTGCTCAGCCCCCCCAACACAACTCCTTTTAGAGTTTAACCAACGATTGCATACCCAAAAAAAAAATATGGCTCAGAAATATTTAGGTGTGCCCCCCCCCCCCCCGTAATCCAGGACCTCCCTAGCTAGATTCAGAGTGCATATTTCTGAAGCTTGATCACTGGGCACACACAAGCTTCTCACAATCCAGAGATGGCTGTTTATGCATACCAGCTGTCCCCGAGGGATTTTTATTCTATACACACACAGAGATTTATATCCAGAGATATTTTTTTCCTGGAAGTTGTTTACTACTGCAGAGGCAGAAGGGAGATCTGGTGAGGACAGGGGGAGGCCATGGCCCCACCATCTCAGCACCCTACAAGGAGATGGAGTGAGGACCTCAAAAAGAAGCAAAAATAATGAGGAGCTTGCAAGGTCCTGGCTTGTGGCTTTAGCAGCTGAAGGAAAAGGAGGGCTTGATTTGATTTAGGGGCTCTGTGAAGGCGCGCGCGCGCGCACGCACACACACACACACGAGTGAACACTCAGTCCCAGAATAGGCGCTGTAGTGACAGAGAGCTCCAGGGAGAGAAAACTTAGATTGCTGGAGGAGAATGGAAAAACTATATTTGTCAGCACAGTTGATTTACATCAGAACAACTTCTTACCCTCCAACTATCCTTGTTTACCAGGGACAGCCTGTGTTTTCTGGCTTCTCTCCCTGCTGAAACACCTTCCCTATTTTGGCTTATTGGGGGAGAAGGAATTCCGCTGAGTTCAATGGGACTTAACTCCAGAGTCAGCTTTGCATAAAATGTAAAATTTCAGCCGCTTTCCATATCCTGGGATGAAAGTGAGGCAAGACAGATGATGACACCTCCTGTCTGAGCCAAAGCCACCATCCTGCGCAGGCTTAACCCAGAGTAAAGATGCAAGCGCACATTCGAAGAAACATTCTGAAGTTGTAGATGAAATTGCAGCGGTCAGTTTCCAAGCAACCTCTCACTTTGGAAGCCGCAGCCGGACAAGCTAGTGCAGAGTGAGCGCAGCAAACAGAGTGTGGACGGCAGCAGTCTGCTGGGGATGATGGGAGTTGCAGTCCAACACACTGGGGGAGATTGGCAGTGGTGCTCTATGTAGGGATGTGAGGGGCAACAATCCATGGTGTGCATATAGCGATGTCACAGATACATGTCCCCCCTGGTCCAATTTTAAAAACAGAAATGTTTTAATGTTTCATCTCTCTTTTGGAACAAAGAGAGCAATCACTGTGTACTACATTTATCAAGTTGGATATTTCCACTTGTTTTATGTTTGGGTTTTCTTCCAAAAATAAAAAAGGCTATAATTCCCCCGCCTTCTGTGTTTCGCAGTTATATGTAGGGCAAATGATGCCGTTGGTGACTTTAAAAACAAACTGTGAAGTCTGGAAGGGTCCACAGGTTATATTAGAGTTCAAATGTTTATTTTTGTTCTGGATAAATTGAATGGAAGTATTCTACAAAAGCTTTCTGTGATCTTATATACATGAGAAATATTAACAGCAGAGAGAGAGAGAGAGAGAGAGAGAGAGAGAGAGATTAAAAGAATATGGGTTTGGCCTTGGCCCTGGAATAAAATTGACATGAAGCCAACTTGCAACATTTTATTCAGGAAAATCACATTCAGCAATCTCAGTGCTTACGCTTTTTCTTGCAGTTCATTGCCCCCAATCAATTATTCCACCTTGGCACTGAATTAACAATGTCTATAACTTTAAGAAAAGCAATCCAAGAGTCCTGTGGCACCTTAAAGACTAACATGTTTATTATAGCGGAGGCAGCTGGACTTCAGCTGCAGGACTCTAGTCCAATAAAGCTTATCCTACAATACCGTATTTCTTTTTTATCTTTAAGGTGCCACAAGATTCTTGGTCATTTTGCTGTGAGAAACTATTGCAGCTAACACTTTGGAAACGTACAAAAACCACCGGAGAATTCACTCTTGCAGCAAACAATAAAAAAGTGTACATCCATAGCTAAAACTCTGGTTGATAAATTTGGCAGCACCCAGAATGCAAGCTGTATAACTGTCAAAGAACTCTTCATTAGGCAGAAGAGGCCTATGAAACTCAAACAATTCCACATTTCTACACCAAACCAGAGTTGGTCCAATTTTAAAAACAGAAATGTTTTAATGTTTCATCTCTCTTTTGGAACAAAGAGAGCAATCACTGTGTACTACATTTATCAAGTTGGATATTTCCACTTGTTTTATGTTTGGGTTTTCTTCCAAAAATAAAAAAGGCTATAATTCCCCCGCCTTCTGTGTTTCGCAGTTATATGTAGGGCAAATGATGCCGTTGGTGACTGACATTAAACAGTGGCCTACTTAACTACAGCAGAGTCAGCAGCAATTCCTCCCAGGACCGGCTGGGACTTTTCAGAAAGCTGGGGTTGAAATGGAGACCAGTCACGGTGGAGCATCTTGCTGTAGCATCTTCACATCCGCACTGATTGGCCATGCTTCAGCCATCACCTAACCTTTCAGCATGTAGGTTGTCATCACAAAGAGGGTTGCCAGGTCTTGGGGTTCAAGCTAAAGTTTCAGGGTCGAAGACTACAATCCTAAGTACACTTACCTGGGAGTTAATCCCACTGAATGCAGTGGGACTTACTTCTGAGCAAACATGCATAGGGTCAGAGGCGGGGTTAGGGGGCGGCCCACTAGGGCTGGAGCCCCGAATCTTTCATTTGGAGCCCTGAATCTCTGGGGGGCCATCTGCCCCACCACCCTGCTGTCCAGGGGCACTTGCTGAAATAAAGGTACAGCCAGGGGCCCTGAGGATCTCTCTTGCATCTGATCCCCCTGGATGAGCTGGCTTTTTGCCCATGTTTACCTCCCCTCCTGCTGCCCCCCCCCCCCGAATCTCTCTGCCTGGTTTTTTTTCTCTGAAACCAAATGCCCTCCTCTTCCCTGTCCATACATCCCTTTTTACAAATAGGGGTGTCCTTAGGAGACAGGCTCCTTTACACACACAGAGAGAGACAGACCTTAGAGCAGATGTAAATCAGCACCTGCAAATTTGTGCTCCCCCCCCCCTTTTTTTTTGCCCTGTGGGCCTGAGCCCTGGATCTTTTCTGTACTCAGCACTGCCCCTGATAGGGTTGCACTGTTCGCTTCCTTTATCTCCAGGAAAGAGAAATCCAAATCAGGGGGAGGCTATTTTTCTGCTCTTGCTACTCACTCTGCTCCTCAGGCTTATGTATTTATCTACTTAGTAATAATACTTAATGTTTGCATCGTGCTTTCAAGTGTTCCAAGTGCTTCCTATGCCTTACCTCCTTGTAATCTTTTTCTCAGGGAGCTGGTGTTGGTTTGAAAGGGGGATGACTCACTGCAAATAGTGTGTACACGCATCCCCACTTCCATGTCTGATAAGCAACATCTTCAGGATTTTGTACGGTTTCTGGCTTGCCTGACGCAGAAGCTACAAAGAGGCAAAAGTAATGTGTCTGTCCACCATGGGAAGTGGTGCTTCTCTCAAACCGCTTCCAGCTCTCTTATCATGGTCTTCCTCCAGCCCATGTTCCCCAGCAACTGGAATACTTAGGCATACAATGAACATTGCTATTAACACCAAGTCTCTCGTGGTGGCAAACTGAGCTGTACTCATCCTCTGAGACACAGCTCTTTGTGTTTTGTTCTGCTTTTTGTATGGTGATCAGTTGACGAATAAATCTGATTACGAGGAATGTGTGGGAGCTGGGCGTCTGGCTGAGCCGCGCGACTCAGTTCGGAGTTGGGAGGCAGCTTCACTCCACCTTCCACTCAGTTGGGACTGGGAGACAGCTTTGTTCCACCTCTCCTTCCCCAGTTGGGAAAGGTGAGTGGGGAAGCAAAGCCAGATCCTGACTGTGTGTGTGTGTGTGTGTGTGTGTGTGTGTGTGTGTGTGTTTGTAAATGGGTGTGTGTGTTTGTGTCTGAATGGTTTGGGTGTGGTATGAATGGAGAGCATTGATTTATTTATTACGTTTCTGTACCACCCAACAGCCAAAGCTCTCTGGGTGGTTCTGAGTATTGTGTGTGTGTGTGTGTGTGTGTGCGTGTGTGTGCGTGCGTGCACGCTTGCGCACATGCGCGCATGGGAAGCAGAGTTGGACTGTGGCCATTGGACCGTAACACCATCGGATTGTGGCACTACCCACTGCTGGCATGCGGCTGCTGACACCGCTCATGGGCTCAAAGGTGGCTCTTAGGCCAAAATATGTTGCCCCAAGCAATATGGTAAACATTGCAGAATAAATGGAAAGAAAGAACGAAAGCCGCATGTGTTCTTTATGTGCTTCATGCCAGGATGGCAGTTCATCATAGCTGTTTTCTTGTATCCTTTCCCCTCACACAAGGCTAATTGGGATAAAGGTTGCTCATTGTTTTTTTCCAACTGACACTCATCTGAAGCATTGAAGACTTTCCAGCGACATGACCCTTCCCTTCCTCCCCAGAACCCTTTTTGCTTCGGAAGGACGGAAGGTCCATTTTTCCTGTGACAAGGCAGGAGGACTCATGACAAACACACTCCGAGCCTGAGACCTGTCCTTAGCTCCATCTTTGAACTCAGTCGGTCCTTGTTCATTCCCAGAATTAAACGGATGGTGGCCACGTGTCACAGGAACAGAAGAAGCTGCCTTAGACCGAGTCAGACCCTGGGTTCATCTAGCCCAGGACTGTCTACACTGACTGGCAGCAGCGGCTCCCCAGGGGTTTACGGCAGGAGTTTTTCCTGTCCTACCTGGAGATGCCGGGGATTGAACCCGGGACCTTCTGCGTGCAAAGCAGGGGCTCTACCACAGAGCCACAGCACCTCCCTACTTTGCAGAGAATGGTCCTCTAGTTGAAGAGTTGTCACCTCCATTTGAAGGCTGTCCTCTATTTGAAGGGCTGTCCCATCCAAGTCTGGTTTAAAGAGAAAGAACCAGAAGAAGGGAGAGCAGAACAGAGGCCTTGGAGTTGACCACCCACATCTTCCCCACTGGGATGAAATATATTTCCATTTAAATTATAATAGCTATGGAATGACTTGTTAAAATGTTGTTAGCATGAGTTTTCTAGTACTGCTGTTCTTCAAGGTTTAGCTCCCACCCCAGGATATCTAGACGTTAACGCTGCAATCCTATATCTACTGACCTGGGAGTGAGCCCTATGGCACTTTACGGGAGACTTACTTCTGTGGACACATACATGAGATTGCGCTGTAAGTCTCTGAGGGCCAAAATAGACTTGGCAGCAACAGCAGCAACAACAGAAATTAATAGCAGGCGCGGGAATGAGGTTTTTGTCGGATCCCTTCCAGGAATGACATTTTTGTCAGATCTCTTCCAGGGGGCTAACAGGAGCTTCAGGGGAGGGGATTTTTGTCAGGACTGTGTGTGTGTGGGGGGGGGATGGTGAGCCTCCCCTTCCCCACACTGCAGTCCTGACCCACCTGCTCTGAACTTTGCTCAACTTCTGTGGTTGCCAACAACCTTAGCATCCCTTTCACAAAGAACTTTGCTTTCAAAATACAAGAGGAGAGACCATTGCAAAGGGAATGGATACAGCAGAAGGCAGGTGGCGTCTAAATTAAGCAACATACAGCACACTTAAGCATAATTTATTACATTTTAGCTAGTTCTGTGGAGAGAGAACGGGCTATTCATGGCACTGAAGCATCGTTGTTCAGCAAAACAGCACTCCCCAACTCAAACAATCCTAGCAACACACAATATCCCACTACAGTGTATTTGGAAAAGTACAAACACAGAGAGAAAAGGTTACAGCACCTGGAACTGTTTAGCTTAGAGACAAGGTGAGCGAGGGGAACACATGAGTACAAAATGATGCCTGGTGTGGAGAAAGTGGACAGGGAGACATTTTTCACCCTCTCCCATCATACTAGAACCCAACAGGGTCATCCCATGAAGCTGATTTGTGGGAGATTCAGGACAGATACAGTCATGCCTTGGATTGAGAGCATACCGGTAATTCATTCCGGAAACGTGCTTGTAATCCAAAACCCTCTTATATCAAAATGAAATCCCCCCCAAATCCCCCCCAAAAATTTGTACAGAGATTTTTAATTTAAGCCCTACTACAGTACTTGTATTGCAAGACGTCGCTTGTATATCAAGTAAAAAAAAAAAATTAAATATTTAAAAATTTGCTTGTCTTGCAAAACCCTCTCAAACCAAGTTACTTGCAATCCAAGGTATTACTGTAAAAGGAATGACTTCTTCACACAGCATATAGTTAAACTATGGAATTCACTTCCACAAAATGTAGTGATGGCCACCAATTTGGAGGACTTTAAAAGCTGATTGGGCAAATCCATGGAGGAGAATCAATGGCTACTATCAATGGCTACTAGTTCTGATGGCTACATGCTACCTCCAGGATCAGAGGCAGTATGCCTATGTACTCCAATTGCTGGGGAACATGGGCGGGAGGGTCCTGTTGCACTCATGTCCTGCTTGTGGGTTTACCAGGGGGCAGATGGTTGGCCACCAGCCCTGCTGAAAGGCCGCCCTCCTGAAGGCTCCTCCTCCCTCAACTGCGGCCACCACCAGCCATTCCAGCAGGCTGAGAGGAGGGAGATGAGAGGGAGTGCAGGGCCATTCCACCAGCCCTGCCAGAAGAATTAATTATTTTTCCCCCTTCTTCCCTCCCCATTCCTTTTTCCTTGCATGTCCTGTCTTTTTAGATTGTAAGCCTGCGGGCAGGGACTGTCTTGTTAATTGCTGTAAACTGCCCAGAGAGCTTCAGCTACTGGGCGGTATAAAAATGAAATAAATAAACAAACAAACAGAAGGCTGGACTAGGTGGACCCTTGGTCTGATGCAGCAGGGCTCTTCTTATGTTTTTAACCAGATATGTGGAAAATATTCTATATGCTGACTGGGAATTATGGGACTTGTAGTCTAGCACATCTGGAGGGGGCCAGCTTGGGAAAGAGTCCTAGAGAGTGAACTCCATGGGGCTTACTTCTGAGTATACATGCTTAGGACTGCACTGCACAGTGAAAGGACCTCTGGTAGCAAGACTTTTTTGGGGGGGGGGATCCCACACCGCCTAAGGCCATGGAAAGTTACTGCTAGAGACAAAACTGGATTGAATGGCCTGGCAGCTCCAGATGCTGATTAGCTTTTCTCTCTGTGCTTGGGAAAGCTTCACCTGCTACACTTGTCAGGCAGATCTTAAAGGCACAGGGGCAGGTTCGTCCCATGTCTGAGAGCAAAGTGGGGTGCACTGGTTTAATTAGAGGCATTTGGAGTCATCAAAATGGGCAGTTCTCCCTGATCAGGCTTCGCTGGGATCCACTGCCTATCATGCAGGGGAAGGCAGAAAGTAGATCTCCAGATGTTTTGCATGTCAGCTCACCACATTCCTGACACTTGGCCATGCTGGCAGTGGCTTCTGGGAGCTGAACTCCCAAACCTCTGGAGATCTACCTTCTGCCCACCCCCTGGCCTATGGCACAAGGCTCAGGAAAGGTGTACTTGGCTGTAGCAAGACCAGGCAGAGGGACCAAACATTTGGGGCGCCCAGAGCTTGGTGGGTTCAGGGGTCTGCAGTGATTCCGCCCTGTTTCTGGGGTTGCCACTGCTGGGTGGCTATTGACGCCCGTCCACTGCTTCTCCAGTGTGAATAAAATTCACAAACAGATTTCACACACAGGCACATCCTCCATCTCTTAAAAAAAAAACACACTGGAATGTCAAAAGCTGTATTCTCACGAGCGAGAGAAGCACAAGCACACTCAAGTCCCTCTTTTTGTCCTGGGATTGTACATCCGTAGGTCCTGGGGCTAACCCTGGGTGACAGCCAGGTGGAATGAAACCCTGCAACAGATCTAGCTGGGGAGTGGGCCTGGGGTGTTAGCAATTGCAAAGAAGGAACAAGAGATGATGGGGTCATGGGGAAAGGGGGGTGGATAGGAGAAGTGGGAGGAAGGCAGAGCAATCCGCAATCTGTAGTTTTAGTTTTTATGAAACCGACACTCCCCTTTTGCTGCCAACCTGCGGTTATGATGAAGTATGATCTCATGCAGACTCCTACAGCAAAGGGAAGTGGCCCTGATTGGTTGGGTGGGATAACAGCCAGCAGGCGATTGGAGGAGGCCCCTTTTCATGTGAACATCCATGCTCCAGCAGCGTGTCCCTCGGCTGAGAAGGAAATGCAGCACTGCCACTAGATATTCCCCCCCCCCCCTTCCTAGTATCTGCTGCTCCTTGCCCAATCCCACAGCCCTGGGGCGCCCTGGGGCGGGGATCTGCCTGCTCAGCAAAAAGTCTATTTTTAAGTTTCCAAATGGGACGCTGGCTGTTCTAAACATCTCAACCCCAAAGTCAGCTTAGTCCAGTGAGTTTGCATCCCCCACCCCGCCCCACCATGCATGCTCTTTGATCCCAGATGCCAAGGCTGGCCCAAGACATTTGCTGCCTGAGGTCAAGGACAAGATGGCAACCCACCCCCAAGTACAGAAGCCCACCCCACTGGCAGTTCAACTACAGTTCAACACTGGCACTGGGGCAGCGTCCTCCATGTCACCCAAGGGAAGGAGACCTGCTGAGGGGGTGCAGCACAAGCTGGAGGGCACACTCGGCCCTACCCTCTCAACACCTCCGCTGTCCCCCCCCCAACTCCCCCTGCATCTGCCGCCTCAGGCAGCCATCTCACTCTCCCTAATGGCAGGGCCAGTCCTTCCGGATATGCAGGTGGAGGCAGGTTGTGGTTACTCAGCTGTGTCCGAAAGGCACTTGGTGCATGCTCAGAGGCACTCTCCAGCTTCACATCATAGTTGGCTGGGACAGGGCACTAATTAAACCCTGTTTCTCCTTGCTGTTTCTCCCGCTCGCACAGTTTCTCCTGGCTGTTACCAACATTTGAATATTCCAAAAAATCAGGCTGTTGGGTGTTTAAAAAATAAAATAAAAATCACAGGTCCATGCATTCAAGAGCAATAAAAGTGCCTTTGCTGCATCAGACTGAAGTCCACCTCCTCGTCCAACTGTCTGCCTCCACCCCACCCAGTTACCTTTGGGTAACACACAAACAAGGGGCATGAAGGTTTCAGCCATCACCTGCTGCTTGTGGCCTGCATCGGGTACACAGAGATCGGCTCCCTGTGAGTGTGGAGGCATCACTCAGCTATCAAGGAAGGCTAATAGCTACTGATATTTATTTATTTGTAGTATTTATATACCACTAAGTAGAATAAAACCCCTAAGTGGTTTACATATAAAAGTTAAAATGACATTTAAAATAATAATATTAAAATCATATTTAAAATAGTAATATTAAAATCACATTTAAAATACAATTGTAAAAACAATTCCAGTTACAACAACAACAACAATACAGAGCTATACAGGAGCAGTAAAATGGAGCAGCATGTTTAATTTAATTACAAGCCAGAGAAAGCCTGGGTGATCAAGTGCATTTTCAGCAGGCGTTTGAAAGATGCCACATTCTCTGCCTCCTGAATTGCATGAGGGAGAGTTTTTCAAAGGGTGGGTGTCACTACCGAGAAGGCCCTGATTAGAGAAGAATTTAGAGTAAGAATTCTCTGAGAATTTAGAGTAAGGGTAAACATTCCAGGCAACATTCCGTTAATGATAGAGTAAGGGTGTGATCTGATGCATTTTTAGACAGAGAAAAGTCCTACAGCCCCCAGCATCCCCCAACCAGCACTGCGGCATGCTGGGAACTGTAGGACTTTTCTCTGTCTTAACATGCATCGGATCACACCTTTATGCTCTAATCCTATATTCATTTCCCTGGGAGTAAGCCCCACTGTACTCAATGGGACTTAATTCTGAGCAGACATGTATAGGATTGCACTGTAGTGTAGTGGCAAAATGTCGGAGTAGGACCAGGGAGACTAGGGTTCAAATCCTCAGTCAGCCATGGGCTAACCGCTATCTGTCAGCCTAACCTACCTCACAGGGTTGTTTTGAGAGGGAAAGTACTGTGTACACCTCCTTGGGCAAAAAGTGGGGGGGGGGGATAAAAATATAATACAAGAAGTAATACCATATGTGAAGGATCAGCAACCGGATCCTTTGCGTGAGTTCGGCAACTCTAGGGTTAACCGGCAGAGCAATACAGCTCGTGTCGGCTCGCAGTTCAATCGGAAAGACCACACGCCTTTGTATGCCCAAATAAGGCTCTTTATTTGTTTATACAATGATTAGGTCGGAATTACCAGTCTTCTAAGAATACGTTTACAGTCAACAAAACCTTAGTTGACTCGCGTCTTACCCAATGAGCGGGCTCCGCGGCTAGCAGGTTACATTCAGGTCACTCTACTTACATCAAAGACAATACTCTAGTCAGTTTCAGCCCAGCTCTCGATCGGCGCTTCCTAGCGGAGAACGGAGTGCCTGGGCGGCTGTTGCTTAGGAGGATCTGGCCCCGTGGTTCCCAACAACCCGAACCGGGACGGGAGAGGGGTTTTCTACCCCGGATTCCCCGCTCTCCCCCCGCCCCCTAGGTCAGGTGGGGGCTTATGCCTGCCCCTTCGTGCAGATAGGCTTATTCCTGCCCGGGAAGAAGGTGACGTAGGGAAACCTTTGCAGCTCTTCGAGGCTGCCCTTTGTGCTGATGGTCCTTGATGGCCCTTCCTGGACGGTTGTGGATCTCTGCCGAGGTCTTCCTTTGTTGGGGCTGATGGCTTGTCTGGCTACTCCCTGGTGACCTCATCCCTCCTCCCCTGGCCCCCTCCTTTGGGGAAAGATGTGTGTGCGTGTGTGTTCTGAATTTTGGGCTTTCTCCACACCCTCCCATTTGGGGAAAGATGGCATTGGGGTCCACCACCCCAATCCCTATCTAACTGTCTCCTACTGAGAAAGCCCGGGACAACCCATCTGCCACGATGTTGTCCTTACCCTTGATGTGTTCTACTAAAAAATCAAAATCTTGCAGGGCTAAACTCCACCGTAAGAGCTTCTGGTTGGACCCCTTCACCCTATCCAGCCAGCACAAGGGGGAATGGTCGGTCTGCAGTCGGAACCGGCGGCCCCACAGATAGGGGCGAAGCTTGGTCACTGCCCACACTATTGCGAGGCACTCTTTCTCGACAGTGGCCAAGTTCCGCTCCCGAGGCAGAAGTTTTTTACTTAAAAAGGCAACCGGGCACAGCCCCTGCTCTGGTCGTTCCTGCAGCAAGACGGCTCCCATCCCCGCTTCCGAGGCATCCGTCTGCAGAACAAAAGGGGCTTCAAAGTCTGGGGCTTGCAGCACAGGGGCTGCCATCAAGCAGGCTTTCAGTCCCTCAAACGCTGCCTGGCAAGCGGCTGACCATTGGACCTTAACGGGTTGCCGCTTCTTGCACAAGTCAGTCAGGGGGGCGGCTAGCTGGCTAAAATGGGGCACGAATTTACGATAATAGCCAGCCAGCCCTAAAAAAGCTTGGACCTGCTTCTTCGTCTGGGGTTGGGGCCAGGTGCGCACTGATTCTATCTTGGCTTCTAGGGGCTTGACACTACCTCCCCCTACCTTGTGTCCCAGATACTCCACCTCCCCCCTCCCAACCTGGCATTTCTTTGCCTTTACCGTCAACCCAGCACCCTGAATCCTTTGAAACACCTGGCGGACATGTTGCAAATGCTGCTCCCAGGTGGAACTGAAAATGGCGATGTCGTCTAGGTACGCGCAGGCGAACTCCCCCAGCCCATTTAACATTACGTTTACCAACCTCTGGAAGGTAGCCGGACCATTACGGACCCCAAACGGAAGGGTGGTGAATTGGAACAACCCCAGGTGGGTCACGAAAGCAGATTTCAAGGCAGCGTCCGCATCGAGCGGAACCTGCCAATACCCCTTTGTCAGATCCAGGGTGGTGATGTACTTGCCCCCCCCCAGCCTCTCCAGCAGCACATCCATGTTGGGAATGGGGTAGGGGTCCGGGACGGTCACCTTGTTTATTTTCCGGTAGTCTACGCAGAACCGGACACCCCCATCCTTTTTGGCTACTAATACGATCGGGGAGGACCAGGGGCTCGAGCTGGGCACAATGACTCCCAAGTCCAGCATGGCTTGTACCTCCTCGGCCACGACTTGGGCATGAGGCCCCACCGCCCGGTAGGGTAGGGACTGTATGGGGGGGCTATCCCCTGTGTCAATGGTGTGTTGTGTGAGTGTGGTGCATCCCGGTCGGTCTGAGAACATGGGCTGAAATTCTTCCAAGACCTGGGTGATCTGCTGCCGCTGCTGTTCGGACAGGGAGGGGGACAGTTTGATCTCCTCCATTCCTCCCCCTTCCCCCCACTCGGCCAACAACCCCCCATCAGGGTCTCCCGGTTCCACACACTCTTGTACTCCCCCCACCTTCGTCCCGCGTTCTACATACAGTTTCAGCATATTTACATGGAAAACCTTCTGCCTCCCCGGCTGCCCCGGGAAAGCCACTTGGTAGTTTACCTCCCCCGACCTTCCAATGACGGTCCCTGGGCCCTCCCACTTTAAGCACAGTTTGTCCGTCTTTTGGGGGCGCAGTACCAACACCTGGTCCCCCACTTCGAAAGTCCGTGGCACAGCCGTCCGGTTGTACCACGCGCTCTGCCGCTGCTGGGCTGTTTCGAGATGCTGCTGCGCCGTCTCCCTCACCTCTCGAAGGACAGTCTGGAGGTGTTGCATGAACGTATGCACCGGCACGGAGGCTTTTGCGGCAACCCCCTCCCATTCCGCCCGCAACAGAGCCAAAGGTCCCCGGAGCTCCCTCCCAAACATCAGTTCGTTGGGGGAGAATCCCAGGCTTTCTTGGGGGGAGTCCCGGTAGGCAAATAACAAGTAGGGGAGGGCTTGATCCCAAGTCCCAGGGTGCTTCGCCGCATATGCCCTGATCATCTTTTCCAGAGTCTGGTTGAAACGCTCCACCAACCCATTGGTCTCGTGGTGGTATGGCACCGAAGTCAGGTGCTCTACCCCCCCCAGTTCCCACAATTTTTTAAACAGTTTGGACACGAAGCCCGTGCCGCAGTCCGAAACCACCGTGTGGGGCATTCCTAGGCGGGCGAAAAGAGAGAGGAGAGTCTTAGCCAGGCTGGTGGCGGAAATGGAGGCTAAAGCAAAAGCCTCTGCATAACGGGTGGCAAAGTCAACCACAGTCAATATAAACTTCTTCCCCGTCTTGGTGGGGGGATTCAAGGGTCCCACGATATCCATCCCTATTCTTTCAAAGGGGATGCCCACAATGGGTAGGGGTTGCAGGGGGGCTTTAGGATGGTCCCGGTTATGCCCCACCCGCTGGCAGACATCGCAGGACCGGCAATATTCTTGCACCTCATTTGCCACCATGGGCCAGTAGAACCCCTCTGTCACCCTAACCAGAGTCCGTTTCTGTCCCAAGTGCCCTCCCCACGCCACATCGTGGGCCAGTTGTAGTACAGCCTGGCGGTACCTCGCAGGCACAACTAATTGTCTCTTCTTTGGTTGGGGACCCGGTCCCGTCCTTGGGCAGAATTCTCTGTAGAGGGCTCCCGCCTCCCACAAAAAGCGTTCGGACTGGTCCCCTACCCCGGGCCCTTGACTGGCCCGATCCCGACATCCCTGGAGGGATGGGTCGCTCTGCTGCTCTTCTTGAAACGCCTTCTGAGTCCCAAAATCACGGGCCATGGGCGCGAACCCCCCGGGGTCTTCGTCCTCCCCCACAACTGGGGGGAGCGGCGGGGGACGGCTGGCTGCCGCTGCCGGGGCCGCTTTACCGCGACCGGGAGGCGGGCCCGGGGACCTGGGAGGCTGCGGGTCAGGGGCTTGGTTGGCCCGACGCCGGGTCACCACCCCCACCTTGACCTGGGCAGCCCGGAACGCAACGTCGTTCCCAATGATGATTCCCCATTCTTGCTGGCCATGCACTATAACGTCCATCTCCCCTTCCCACCCCCTGTACTTGACCCAGACCCGGGCGAGGGGAACGGCTATGTTGGGAGAGTTATAGGGCTTTATGGCACAGGTGCGCCCCTTTAGCAACTGTCTCTTCTTTACCTTACTTCGAGGTAAAGCAGTGATGTCCGCCCCAGTGTCCCTATACCCCACCTGGGAAACATTGTTTACAGAGATGGACTCACAGAATTTGTCCTGGCTCCACCGCAGCTGCTCCGGGGAGGCAATGCGCATCAATGATGCCTGCGAGATGGCCCCCAGCGAATGCTGTCCTCCGCTCCTCAGGGACCGCGCCGCATCTTCACCGTCTCCCTCGAGGGACGAGCTGGACTGCTGATCCTCCTCGTGCTCCTCCGGTTCGCGGGACTCCGGCGCAAGCATCCTCCCCACCTTGCCCGGCGATGTCTTGGCGTGGCGGTTCTTTGCGATCAGTTTGGGGCAGCTCCTCTTGAGGTGCCCCGGTTCTTTACAATAGAAACATCCACTGGTGCCGGGGTTGTCTTTGGGCTTGCCTAGGGCTCCCTCCCGAGGTTTGGGGTTGCCCTTCTCCACACTTCCCTTGGTCCCGCCATGACTGAGGTTACCCCCCTTGGGTCCTTTGGGCTGCCGATACAGTCCCATTTGGTCGGCCAACTTGCCCATTTCCCTACAGTTTGGGGGGTCCCGATCCCGCACTGCCGTAGCTAGGTCCTCAGGGATAGTGGCACAGAATTGTTCCTGGATCAGGAGCTCCCGCACCTCCGCCAAGGAGGTCCTCCCGGTGGCCCCGATCCATGCGTCCCACACCTGCCCCAGGTGCGCCATCCAGGAGGCATACGTGTCCCCTGGGTTAGGCCGCCCGTAACGAAATTTACGGCGACAATGCTCAGCGGTGAGGGCAAACCTCTCTCTCACCGCTTCTTTGAACGCTCCATAGTCCAAGGGAGCGGTTTGGGTGTGGATGCCCAAAAGATCAGCCAGTTCCCCGCTGACTTGCGTCCTCAGGGCAGACATCCTTAAGTTGTCCGGCACCTTCTGCTCTACGCAGGCAGCCTCGAACAGGGTGAAAAAGATCAGTACATCCTGTCCCGACTGGTAGGTGGGGAATTGCTTCCTGTCCCATTTGGGGGTTGTGGTGCCCCCACCCTGGGATGCAGGGGTTCCCCCTTGTCCGGTGCCCCTGGTCAGCCTGGCCAACTCCAGCTGCATCTGTAGCATCTCTTGTTGATGCTGCATCAACTCCTTGGCTTGTTGCCAATTGAGTTGGGGAAAGAGGGCATCCAACCCTCCTCCCCCCATGGCTCCGTCAGTAACCCTTCTGCCGAGGTCCTCTTCCGCCTCTGGGTCCCTTATCTCGCTTCTCCGGCCGCTACTGGTAAGGTTGGGGCTACCCCACTGCTTGGGTCCCTGCCCTCCTAACAACTGTGAGGGGGCTTCCCCCCCTTCCTGCCTTGCCGTCTTTGGCCGCACCACCCACTCCATTGTGGAGGTCTGGGTTGGGGTTTCTGGGCTGCTCGCTAGCTCCACCTGCTCTTGGCTCAGACTATTCATTTTTCCTTGCTCTGAGCGCTCCCCAGCAACCTACTAGCCTGCCCGAAGTCCTGTTAGTTCCGACCGTCAAATGTGGTTTCCAATTGTCCCGTCGCCTGCCACCATGTGAAGGATCAGCAACCGGATCCTTTGCGTGAGTTCGGCAACTCTAGGGTTAACCGGCAGAGCAATACAGCTCGTGTCGGCTCGCAGTTCAATCGGAAAGACCACACGCCTTTGTATGCCCAAATAAGGCTCTTTATTTGTTTATACAATGATTAGGTCGGAATTACCAGTCTTCTAAGAATACGTTTACAGTCAACAAAACCTTAGTTGACTCGCGTCTTACCCAATGAGCGGGCTCCGCGGCTAGCAGGTTACATTCAGGTCACTCTACTTACATCAAAGACAATACTCTAGTCAGTTTCAGCCCAGCTCTCGATCGGCGCTTCCTAGCGGAGAACGGAGTGCCTGGGCGGCTGTTGCTTAGGAGGATCTGGCCCCGTGGTTCCCAACAACCCGAACCGGGACGGGAGAGGGGTTTTCTACCCCGGATTCCCCGCTCTCCTCCCGCCCCCTAGGTCAGGTGGGGGCTTATGCCTGCCCCTTCGTGCAGATAGGCTTATTCCTGCCCGGGAAGAAGGTGACGTAGGGAAACCTTTGCAGCTCTTCGAGGCTGCCCTTTGTGCTGATGGTCCTTGATGGCCCTTCCTGGACGGTTGTGGATCTCTGCCGAGGTCTTCCTTTGTTGGGGCTGATGGCTTGTCTGGCTACTCCCTGGTGACCTCATCCCTCCTCCCCTGGCCCCCTCCTTTGGGGAAAGATGTGTGTGCGTGTGTGTTCTGAATTTTGGGCTTTCTCCACACCATACGATGAATTCATTTGTGAAAGCCAGCCTATCTCGACCTGGTGTCTTCCAGACGTGTTGGACAACAACTCCCATCATCCCTAGCCAGTGTGGCCATGGGCAGGTGGTGCTAGGAGTTGCACTCCAAGATGTCTGGAGGGCACTGGGTTGGGGAAGGCTGGAATCCTTTAAAAATGTCCTCATTGCTTACTGAAGCAAAGCCTAAATAAATGTACTGGACTGCCTGCAAACTACCGTATTCCCTTCTTGTGCCTGCATCTTCCTCTGCTCCTGTTGCTTCCCCTTTGAAGAATTTTAGATTGGAAACTCCTCAGGTCTGTTCATAGCGCTCTCTTTGTGAACAGCCAAAGCAGAAATATAGGCTGCCCCCTTGACTGTGGCTTACTCACCCCCAAGGGTTTACTCTGTCCCTGGAGGCCCTGAGAAGGAGCAGGCAAAAACCCTGAAATATCAAGTAGTTCCCGGAGATTTGGGCAGCCCTCAACCCCTCTGAAAATGTTCAGGATTCTGTGAAGCTCCAAACCTTGCCCATTAGAACCATGTAAGGTAAGCAAAATTTGTTATGATGCCAACGAGTTGCCTCATGTGCTTCAGTGAAACATGCAAACTTTGAAAGTCGCTTGGCGAGGAATGCATGTGTGGGTTTTCTGCGTGGGAATTAACTTCTGCAAATGTCTTCTTTCCTCACCCACTACTTCTTCAGAATAATTGTCCAAAGCGGTCATCTCTTGGATAAAGGAAGAGGGTGAGCTGTGCATTTATTTTTAGCACAATTTTCATCATTTCCTCACCACTGTGCTGTTTCAGTATTCTGGGATTGTTGCTTTGTTTGGAAAGAGAGAGGGAGAGTCAGACACTAACAAAAGTAAGTGGCACTCAGCAACAAAGAGAAAAATAAGGTGTTAGATGCTGGGCATAATGATTATCAATACAACCAATTTTCCCATCCCAGACATGCGACGATAGATTTTTCCTTTTTCTGCTTCGATGATGATTTCTATGTTGCTTCCATTGTTCCTGTTCTCTCTCCTTTGGTCTTCCAGAGGGGCAACCATGTTAGTCTCTGCCAGAAAACAACAACAAACGGTCTTGTGGAAATATTTCACACATTTATCATAGCCCCTCTGTTCTTTAGTTTGTGTGCATGTGCACAGGGGCCTGTTAATTTAAGTGAGTATATTTTAGGCTCTTTTATGAATAACTAGCTTTTTTTTACCCAGCGTTGCCCGGGTCGTCCTTTTCCTATAGGCACTCTTTGTTCGAAATTCCTTAAGGTAGCTGTCCGCTGTGAAATCCCTGCTCCTCCCCCGCCCCATGACTACACAATGAAATTCCAGCTTCCCTTCTCCCCGGGACTATGCAACAATGAATTCCCTGTTTCCCTCCCCACCAGTACTACACAATGAAATCCCTGCTCCCCCCCCCAGGACTATGCAACAATGAAATCCCTGCCCCCCCAGGAGCACACAATGAAATCCCTGTGTGTCTCTCCCCCCCCCCCGCCGGGACTATGCAATAAAATCCCTGCTTCCCCTCCCCACTGGGACTATGCAACAATGAATTCCCCCCCCCCCGGGACCAGACAATGAAATCCCTGCTCCCCCCCCCAGGACTATGCAATGAAATCCCTGCTTCCCCCCTCCCCCGGGGCTGCACAACAATGAATTCCCTGTGCCCCCCCCCCCAGTACTACACAATGAAATCCCTGCTTCCCTCCCCCCGGGACTATGCAACAATAAAATCCCTGTGTGTGTGTGTGTGTGTGTGTGTGTCCCCCGGGACTACACAATGAAATCCCTGCTTCCCCTCCCCCCTGGGACTATGCAACAATGAAATCCCTGCCTCCCCCCCCCCCCCCCGGGGATTAGGCAATCAAATCCCTGCTGTCCCGGCTGTGGTTCATGTGAACATTCTGTTTGGACATTGGAGAGATTTGCATATCCGCCTCTGATTGGGCCCCTGTGGAGGCAGCACATACCAACATTCTATGTGCCGGTTGGAGCTATTTGCATAACGCCTCCTGAATGGCTCCTGCGAGCATTCCAAACGACGCCATTGGCTCTCATCTATTTTGGGCCGTACCGGCGCGGCGAGGGCTTATCGGAGATTTTAACCCACCAGTCTTTGTCCTTGGGTGATGGGGAGTATGCGTGCCAAGTTTGGGGTGGATCCGCCCAACCGGGTAGGAGTCAAGGCGACACAAACCCGCCGCGCGGACTCACGTACAAACATACATAATCCTCCTCCTCCTCCTCCTCTCCATTTTATCCCCACAACAACCCTGCGAGGTAGGTCAGGCTGAGAGTCAGTGACTGGCCGAAAGTCACCCAGTGAGTTTCATGGCCGAGCGGGGACTAGAACCCAGATCTCTTGAGTCCCAGTCCAACACTCTCACCGCTACGCCACACTGGCTCTCAGTGGTGGTGTTTTGAACACCTAGGCCTGAAGAAGAGTCCTGCGTGACTCAAAAGCTTGCCTCCAACTCACATTTTAAATGTGAGTTGGACTAATTGGTCCAGAGGGCATTTGCTAAAACGTCATAATTCCCCAAAACTGGTCCTTCCAGCTGCACTGGGGTTTCCCGAAGAGCTTCTGGAGCCAGCAATACTCATAGGCAGCTCCCTTTGGTTATGACTCAGACGACGCGGCACGGACTGTTCCCTGGGACTCACCAGCAGCACACCAGCCACCCAGAGCGAGTGGGAGGAAGGAGCAGAAGGCATCAGGCACAGTAAGCGTGGCTGCCATGTGGAAAGGGTGTCCGGCCAATCAGGCACTGCATGATCCATACAGCCAGCCAATCAGCTGCTGCCCCCACCGCTCCACAGCATCCTCCAGCTGAGCTGTCTTATTATGAGCAAAGCACTGAGCTCGAGAAAAAAAACCTCGGCTGGCCTGTGAGAAAAACTTAAAACACTGCGCTGCTGCCGCTTTGTGTGTCCCATGAGAAATGCCACATTCTGTAGCCCTGGATCAATATAACAGGCCTCAAACGGGAGCTGGAGCTGGAGAGAGACAGATCTCGCTTCTTCCTTTGCCCTCTGGAAACCCGAAGTGTGGGATTCTTCACGGATCTTTGGGAACTAAGGAAAATTGTGGGCCACTGATGGGATCTTTCTAACGATTCTCAAAATCTGACCGAAACACAACACAGTAGAAGCAATGTCAGAATTCCAGAGTAATTTTCAAGCAACCGTATGCTTTCTTTTCAAAACCGTGTCTCAATTTAAGCTATAAAAGTAAAGCTGCTATAGGCCAAAATTTCTGGTGGTGGAGCTCAGGGGGTGCGGCAGAAGACAGGTGGTCTATATATTTTCATTTTAATGTTTGTTTGTTTATTTAGATGCTTTTATACCATCTTTCAGAGCCAAGACAAACATCTCAAGGTGGTTCACAACATAAAATCATCATAAAGCAGATTGAAAGTCAAACACAAAATTCACAATAATAACCTCCTAACATAACAATCTCTTCCAAAACCAGCAATAGAAAGAAGCAGCGATGTTCAAAATGCAACTTAAGAGCATCGGCCAGCATCATAATAAATTAAAAGCGGATGTAGACAACCAGGGCTTTAGAATCCCTTTAGTACCAGTCAACGAGGGAACCAAATGCATTTCTTCTGGGAGGGAATTCCACAATGGCTGGGTCTGCACAACAGTGTGCCCGACCATTTGCCTGGGGCAACTTTAAGCCCACAGAGGCTTCAGAGCCCCAGGCAAATGGCTGGGCACAGCAGGGGTCCGGAGGCATCGCCTCTCCCCTCTTCCTCCTTCAGTCCTCCCTTCGGTATCCCAGGGGACACTACAGGAGCACTGAGGGGAGAGGAGTGGGTATGACAGCTGCCAAACAGTGCCCACGCACGTGGCACTTTTTGGTAGCTGTCAGCAGCCCGTTGCCCATGCCTAGCGGGTCCACTACTCGGCTGAGTTGCGGTCCCACCGAGCAAAGGCAATGAGCCCCATGGCGCCACCTTTCCTCGAGAGAGGAAACGCAGTGCCACGGGGCTCGTCCCTGGCCATTTCTCGTCCTTGCTCAGCTGAGCAGCAACCATGCCGAGAAAGGTTGCTTTCCCCCGCCCGGCTCGCCCACCTGCACTCATTTGTTGTGGCACCCGCGGGCGCCGCAACAAGCGGGGGCAGGGGGGGTGAGCCATGATCTTCCATGCGCTCTCTTTCCAAGCCTCAATCAGGGCTTGGAAAGAGAGCCCCTGATGCCACGCTTCATAGATTTCATAGATCATAGAGTTGGAAGGAGCCTACAAGGCTATCGAGTCCAACCCCCTGCTCAATGCAGGAAACTAGAGGAGGGGTCTCCCATCCAAGTAATAACCAGGCCTGACCCTGCTTAGCTTTCCACGCTCAGACAAGCTGAGCCAGCGTGAGCCACAGGTTAAACCTGCCCTTGCTAGGAAGTGTGGTGGCGGCGGGATCAGCCACGCACGTACCCTCTTCCTGCTTGGGTCGGCCACGCACCCTGACTAACCCTTCCCAGGTTTGCTAAGCCTCGGCAGCAATTAACCCACTGAGGCTTAGCATGTTGTGTGTGAACCCAGTCAATAACAGGTAGCTTGATGGACCCGACTGGCAGGCTGGACAGCACATTTTTAAATGTGTGTGAAATCTGTTTAAATGTATCAGAGAGAGTAGAACCCCAGAACCGCTAACTGGAGCAGGCATAATCAACATGCGTACATACAAACACACGCATCAAGGTCTAGAATCATAGAAAAGTAGAGTTGGAAGGGGCCTACAAGGCCATCGAGTCTAGCTTAAACCCAGACTCTAGAAAGCAGCTGAAACAAGAAGGGCATCCAGACACAGAGATCCTTCTGTTTCAGAAGTGTGTGCATGGCTAGGCCAGAGAGGTGTGTGTGTGTGTGTGTTGCAATTTACAAAATAGAACCCCAAAGATTCACCCCAACCCTCGGGTACATGGAACTGTGTGGCCACACAGTTCTTTTGAACTGGAGCCAGGTGTGCTGACGTAAATGGGCTGCCTGTGGGATAATGTATCCGTCATACTCTGCCAAAGGCTAAGACATACCGAAGGAGGGGCAAGTGATGGGAACATGTCAAAGGTACCGGATATGCTGACATTTTGAGACAACTGGCATGGCTCAGAACTAACTTCTCCTCCCATCCACTTTCACACCGAGACATATGGAAATCCTCCAGTGACTCATCTAGATGCCAAGAGCAGTGCATTTTGGAGAATTTGGATGGGTGGATACCATCCATTCTTTTTTGGGCATGCTTTGCGTATTTTTTCCAGCTTCTCCTAGTTATGTTCCCATTTTACAGATGAAAAAGCAAATCTCTGAGAATGCATGTGTGTGCATGTGTAAGAGAGAAAGAGAGAGGCAGAAGTATGTGGGGGGGGGAGTGCCTGAGATCACACAAATAAGTCCATTTGGGGGGGGGGGATGTCTTCAACCCAAGCTTTTTGTCTGTGTTTTGTCTTGTCTTTTAAAGTCAAAGGACTGAGAAGTAAGGAATGGATTAGTGGGGGGGGGGTGCGTGGCACAAGCCGCTGGGTGCATCAGAATCTGGCCCAGATCCTGATATGTGGTGGAATGGGATGCAGTGCAGGAAGGGAACTCCTCAACAGATCTTTGGCTTCGGCCTCACAGAGGAGGTAAACCTGCGCTTGGGCTGCATCACTTCTGATTGTAGGATTGAATGCTTCTCCATACAAAACATTTCCTGCAGATAGAACACTAGGAAGCCAGTGAGAGAGTGCTAGAATATTAAAAAGAGCCCTGCTGGACCCAGCCAAGGCCCATCTAGTCCAGCATTCTGTTCACATGGAGGTCAACCAGCTGCCCATGGGATCCCACAAGCAGGACATGAGTGCAACAGCACCCTCCCGCCCATGTTCCCCAGCAACTGGTGCACATCGGCATACTTCCCTGATACCAGAGGTAGCATGTGGCCATCGGGACTAGTAGCCATTGATAGCCTTCTCCTCCATGAATTGGTCTAATCCCCTTTTAAAGCCAGGTTGGTGGCCATCACTACATCTTGTGAAAGTGAATTCCATAGTTTAACTCTGCACTGTGTGAAGAACTTCCTTTTATCTGTCCTGACCCTCCACCAATCAACTTCATGGGAGGACCCCGTTGGGTTCTAGTATTAGGACAGGGGGGGGGGGAATGTCTCCCTATCCACTTTCTCCACACCAGGTATAATTCTGTTTCTGTACACCTCTATCGTGTCTCCCCTTACTCTCCTTTTTTCTAAGCTAAACAATCCCAGCTGCTGTAACCTTTCCTCATACGGGAGTTGCTCCAGTCCCTTGATCATTTTACTTGACCTTTTCTGCACATTTTCCAATTCTACAATATCCTTTTTTCGGTGCTGACCAGAACTGTACACAATATTCTAAGTGTGATTGCACCATAAATTTCTATAAGGGGAGTATGATATTGGCAGTTTTATTTTCAATTCCTTTCCTAATTATGCCTAACTTGGAGTTGCCTTTTTCACAGCAGCTGCACACTGGGTCGACATTTTTATCGAGCTGTCCACAACCTCAAGAATTCTTTCTTGGTCTAGCTGAACCTTCTCCCTGACATGCTAGCTTTCTATCAGCAGTGACCTTTCTGAATGGAAGAGGAGAATTAAATCCCGTAAGCCTTCACCTGCAGCCTGAAGTGGTACAGCCCAGAAACAGGCTTTATTACCCCGGGGAGAAAGAACCAGGCCTTTATCTCAGGCCAGTACTTTCTGAGTCACAGACTCTCCTAAAACACTCCTTTTCCATAGTAAAGGGTGAACAATGCTCCTGGCAGGATAAGAGGGCTGGTTTCTCCATAATTTCCTCTTCCATACTGGAAGTGGCGTCTCCTTTGACAAAATGTTGCATAATAGCCAGGACTTATCCTTGTACCTGACAAAGAGTTTTCTCTAACTGAAACTTTGCACCAGTGTGGAGACATAGCAATGGGAGGTTGTGGTGGATGCTGTTCCTGTTGAGTTTCTGCTTGTGAAACTGCTTTTAAAGACACAGGAGCCCTGGTGGGGCAAGTAGAAAGAAGTAGCCCTAGAAGAGAGGGGCCATAGCTCAGTGGTAGAGCTCCTGCTTTGCATACAGAAGGTTCCAGGTTCAATCCCTGGCAATATCTCCACTTAAAAAATCCAGGGCCTCTCCTGTTCTTTGCAACCATTTCCACGGCTTTTTTTTTTTTTAGAGTGAGGAAAGTGTGGTATTATCTGGAAAAGGCGGCATGAAACCCTCCCATATTTGTGCAATTCTGCTACACTGCAATGCCACCTCGTGGCTGTGTGATGGAAAATACAGAAAGGCAGAGAAAGAAAAAACACGGAAATAAGCATGTGTAAAGGAGCCAATCTTAATCCCACAAAGTGGTGGCTTAAAAGCCTCATGTAGAGAAGCCCCATAAGAAAAGGTTGAAGGAGTTGGGTATGTTTAGCCTAGAGAAGAGCCGATTAAGAGGTGACATGATAGCCATCTTCAAATATTTGAAGGGCTGTCACTTAGACGTTGGAGCAAACTGGTTCTCTGTTGCTCCAGAGGGTGGGACCAAATGCGATGAGTTCAAATGACAAGAAAGGGAATTTTGACTAAACATTTGGAAGAACTTCCGGGCGGTACGAGCTGTTTGACAGTGGAACACAGACTGCCTGGGAAAGCGGTGGATTCTCTTTTGTTTTATAATTTTAAACGCAGACTTGTTGGGCACCTCTCATTGATATCATGCTTCTGCCTGATATCGAATCAGACCATCTCTAAGTGCACAATCTTATGCATGTTTAGACAGAAAAAAAGTCCTATAACTTGCAGCAAAAAAAAAATGGAGAGAGGGCGTTTCCCTCAGGGCCAAACCACACACAAGGTTAATTGCGCATGAGCAATTAACATAAACATGTGTTTTAATTTAAATAATCCCATCATGGGAGTGGGGAGCAAGAGTGGGACCACGAACCACAGGAAGGGTTTTAAAAGAACCAAAATCCGCTGAGGTCCTGATGTATTTTAAGGGATCAAACACATCCGTGCGGAATGGGCCTATTAATGGCTATCAGCCATAATAGCAAAAGAGAACCTTCAGGTTCAGGGACAGTCTACATCTTGATACCAGTTGCTGGGGCGGAGGGGGGGCAAATAGAGGAGAGGGTTGGAGAGTCTATGCCTTCAAGACCTGCTTATGGACTTCCTGGGAGCATCTGGCTGGCCAAAGTGGTAAGGACGAGGATGCTGGACTTGGAGGACCCTTGTTTGGTCCCATGATCCAGGGTACTCCTCTGGCAGCCCTTCAATTAGAGGATTGTCCTCTGTGAAACAGGAGACATGGCCACCCTACTTCTCGAAGGAGGCAAAATGTATAGGATTTACTTGTGGGTAACAGTCGAAAATCGGAAATTCCATTCCCATAAGTTCCAGGCCTGTGCGTCAAGGGGTGATCCTCCATGTGTTCAGGGATGCTTCCTGCCTTCCCCCCTGGGGTGATTCTATGCAGATGTTGTTTGTCCCCGTTGGTCTCTGTGGAGACTGGCTGTCTCTGCCCCCTGGGTCTCCTTCCCCCCACCTTGGTGAGTGTGTGTGTGTCAGAAAGGGGTTTTAGGTTGGCTTTCTCCACATCTCCCCCCCGGGGAAAAGATGGCATTGGGGTCCCACACCCCAATTTCCCATCGACTTGCCCATCACCTGAGAAAGCCCGGGAGAGTGCATCAGCCAAGACATTGTCCTTACCCTTGATGTGCTCAATTTCGAAGTCAAAGTCTTGCAACGCCAGACTCCACCGTAGGAGTTTTTGGTTGTTGCCCTTGACTCTATCTAACCAGCACAGGGGGGAATGGTCAGTCTGCAGGCGGAACCGTCTCCCCCAGAGGTAGGGGCGCAACTTGGTGATGGCCCACACCACGGCCAGGCACTCCTTCTCAATGGTGGCAAGACTATGTTCTCTGGGCAGGAGCTTCTTGCTCAGGTATGCAACGGGGCGCAGCCCTTCTCCCACCTTCTCCTGTAACAACACCGCCCCCATCCCGGCCTCAGAGGCATCCGTCTGTAGAACGAAGGGGGATTCGAAGTCTGGGGCTTGCAGAATGGGAGCTGCTGTGAGGCAGGCTTTTAACCCGTCGAAAGCGGTCTGGCAAGCCGCGGTCCACTGGACCCTGTTCGGGTGGCGCTTCTTACAAAGATCAGTCAGAGGGGCGGCTAGCTGACTGAAGTGTGGCACAAACTTCCGATAGTACCCTGCAAGTCCCAGAAAAGCCTGCACCTGTTTTTTGGTTGCGGGTTGGGGCCATTTCTGAACCGACTCGATCTTAGCTTCCATGGGTTTGATGCTCCCCCCTCCGACGCGATGTCCAAGGTACTCAACCTCCCCTAGCCCCACCTGGCACTTCTTTGCTTTCACCGTCAACCCAGCGTCCCGGATCCGCTGGAAGACCTGCCGGACATGCTGCAGATGCTGCTCCCAAGTGGAGCTAAAGATAGCTATGTCGTCCAGATAGGCACAGGCAAATTCTCCCAACCCGTTCAGCATTCCATTCACCAGCCTCTGAAAGGTTGCCGGACCATTCCGGACTCCGAAGGGAAGAGTGGTGAACTGGAATAAACCCAGGTGTGTGACAAAGGCAGACTTGAGCGCAGCATCCGCGTCCAGCGGAACTTGCCAATAGCCCTTGGTGAGGTCTAGGGTGGTAATGTACTTGGCCCTCCCTAGCTTCTCCAGCAAGACATCCATGTTGGGGATGGGGTAGGGGTCAGGGACGGTCACCTTGTTGATTTTCCGATAGTCCACACAGAACCGCACCCCCCCATCCTTTTTGGCCACCAGGACAATCGGGGAGGACCATGGGCTAGAACTAGGGACGATCACCCCTAGGTCTAGCATGGCTTTGACCTCCTCAGCAATGACTTGAGCATGGGGTCCCACCGCCCGGTATGGCAGAGATTGCAGAGGGGGGCTGTCACCCGTTTGAATGGTGTGCTGGATGAGTGGGGTCCGCCCGGGGCGGTCTGAGAACATGGTCCCAAATTCATCCAGCACCCGCTTCATTTGCTCCCGCTGAGCCTCGGACAGGGCGGGTGACAGTGAGATTTCTTCCATTCCCCCACCATCCCCCCATTCTCCCAAAAGATCCCCATCAGCGAAATCCTTATCATTATGTTCCTTCACACAGCCCAGTCCCGCACCCCGGTCTACATACAATTTCAACATGTTCACATGAAACACTTTACATTTTCCAGGAGTCCCAGCAAAGAGTATTTTGTAGTTGACTGGTCCAAGTTTCTCAACTACAGTCCCCGGACCCTCCCACTTAAGACACAGCTTGTCCGTTTTGAGGGTACGCAGAACCAACACTTTATCACCCACCTCAAAAGTCCGGGCTACTGCGGTTCTATCATACAGCTCCTTTTGCCGCTGCTGGGCTGCCTTCAGATGCTGTTGGGCGGCTTCTCGAACGCTGTGGAGGGTGTCCCGTAGCCGCCGCAGAAAAGTGTGAACCGGCACGGGCGAACTGCCGGCAGCCCCCTCCCATTCCTCCCGCAACAAAGCCAAGGGCCCCCGTAGTTCTCTACCAAACATCAGTTCATTCGGGGAAAACCCGAGGCTTTCCTGCGGAGCATCTCGGTAGGCAAAGAGGAGGTAGGGTAGGGCTTGGTCCCAAGTTCCCAGGTGACGGCTAGCGTACGCCCGGATCATTTCCCCCAAAGTCTGGTTGAAGCATTCAACCAGTCCGTTGGTCTCGTGGTGGTAAGGCACCGAAGTTACATGGTCAACCCCCCCCAGGTCCCACATCTTCTGGAACAGTTTAGACATGAACCCGGTGCCGCAGTCCGACACGACCGTGCGGGGCATTCCTAAGCGGGCAAAGAGAGAGAGCAGAGTCTTAGCCAGGCTGGCTGCAGAGATGGAGGCGAGCGCAAAACCCTCTGCGTAGTGGGTGGCAAAGTCCACTACCGTCAGTACAAACTTTTTCCCCGTCTTGGTGGGCGGGTTCAGGGGACCCACTATGTCCATAGCAATCCGTTCAAAAGGGATCCCCACCACCGGAAAAGGCTGAAGGGGAGCTCTTGGGTGATCGCGATTGTGTCCCACTCGCTGGCACACATCGCAGGACCGACAGTAAGCCTTAATGTTGGAGGCGATCATGGGCCAGTAGAACCCCTCTGTAATTCGAGCTTGGGTCCGCTTTTGCCCCAGGTGTCCTCCCCATGCCACGTCGTGGGCAAGGTGCAACACGGCGCGGCAGTACCGCTATGGCCTGGTTTTCCCCGGGGTGCCCCGCAGGGGATGGGGTCACCCCGGGTGGTGGAGGGGGCACGGGCTTAGGCTTTGGGACCGGTGCGGTTACGGGCGGCCCCCCTCGCCTTGCCTGTCCCCGGGTGACGACCCCCATCTTAGCTTTGGCCACCCGGAACGCGAGGTCGTTCCCGATGATGATGCCCCACTCCTTTTGGCGATGGATGATTACGTCCATCTCTCCTTCCCACCCCTGGTACTTGATCCGGACCCGGGCGATGGGGACGGTGATGTCGGGGGAGTTATAGGGTTTGATCGTACACGTACGTCCTGACAAAAGTTGGGACCTCTCTACGCGGTCCCGGGGCAGAGCCGTTACATCTGCCCCAGTGTCCCTATACCCCACCCGGGGAACATTATTGATATAGATGGACTCACAGAATTGCTTGCGGCTCCATCTCAGCTGGTCCGGGGAGGCGATGCGATACAGCGATGCACGGGGTTCAGGACGGTAGGAGTCCCACTCCTGGAGTTCCTCCTCGGCACTGCGATCCTCGGGGATGCTTGCATGGAGGGAGAGGACCGACCGTCGCTCGTCGTCGCTGTCGTTGTCCTGAGCGGCTGCAGCACCCGCGACGCGTCCTACTTTCCTCGGTGAGGGACGGGCATCCCGGTTCTTGGGTTGGAGCTTGGGGCAATCCCGCCGCAGGTGTCCCATCTCGTTACAGTGGAAGCAGGCCCCAGACCGAGGGTTTTGGTTCCCCTTGGTCCGAGGGGCCTCCCCGCGCCGTCGGGGCAGGCCCTTTTCCGGCTCCGGGTTCTTCTCGGCCACGGCAGCGGAACTTCCCTTGGTGGATGGGGCCGTCCGGTATAGCCCCATCTCGTCGGCTATGATCCCCGCCGCCTCACAGGTACGGGGCTTCTGATCCCTTACGACAGCGGCCAGCTCCTTCGGGATGGTGGTGAAGAACTGCTCCATGGCGAACAGCTCGACAACTTCCTTCAGGGTGGAGGCCCGGGAAGCCTCCACCCAGGACTCGCAGACGTGCATTACCTGGGCTGCCCATGCCACATGGGTGGTCCCAGGGTAAGGTTTACCCTCTCGAAATCTTCGCCGGCAATGTTCGGCGGAGAGGGCGAAGTGTTGTCTGACCGCTGCCTTGAACGCCTCGTAGCTTGCCGGGGTCTTCCGCAGATGCGCCCCGAGGAGGTCAGCCAGGTCCCCACTGACCTGGGTTCGCAGGGCGGACAACCACAAGTTGTCGGGGACCTGCTGCTCCTGGCACGCCATTTCAAAAATGTGCAAAAACATCAGGACATCTTGCCCTGGCTTGTAGTAGGGGAACGCCTTGCGGTCCCACGACGGAGGGGGAGGAGCGGAGGGGACAATCGGGGGAGTTTTCCCCGCCTCAAGCTGCATCTTGGCCAGCTCCATCTGCATCCGGATCATTTCGCGCTCGTGGGCCATCCTCTCCCGCTCGTGGGCCATCCTCTCCCGCTCGTGTGCCATTCAGTCCGAGGGAAGTTCGAAGGGCTCCAGGGGCTCCAGGGGAGCGGGGTCCTCGGTCCACACATCCTCTCTCCCATCTGTCGGAACTGGGATAGGGCGGCCCCTGGGTCGGGCACCCGGCCCCAGACTTGCCAGCAGCTCCCTCTGCTGCTCCGTCAGCCGGATCAGCGCCGCCAACCCCGGGGTGATGGGGGTTGCGGGCAGGGGCCGCCATGGCTCGGCTCCCCCAGTTGCTCCGTCAGGCTCTGGGTCGCCCATGGTGATCCTTAGGCTCTTGCTACTTTGGGTCTGGGAGATATTCTGGGCTAATAAGTTATCCCACCGCTGCCACCAAGTGGAAGACCGCCAACCTGGTCTTCTGCGCGGGTTCAATACTAAGGGGGTAGCGAGTCCTGGGGGCGGGCCTTCTCCGAGGCCCCCCAGCGACTATCACCCTTAGCCTAGAACAAAGGGATAACTTATAGCCACAAAAGTATCTTTTATAAAACAAGTTTATTTACAAAATGACCTTCACAAACCCAGACACACGCCAGCAATACAGCTCATCAGTACAGCACAAAGTAGCAAGCAAGAAGTCTCAAGGACACCGTGATTTCAGGGCTCTCAGCTAGTTAGTTCAGCTCGGGCTCCAGCAGAGGCCCGGTCAACCGCGTGCTGCTAGCTGGGTTCCCGGCGGAGGTCCGGTCTACCCAAGCGGCTAGCTGGGTTCCCGGCGGAGGTCCGGTCTACCCAAGCGGCTAGTGAGTGATTTCAGCTTGGTTGCCCGGGGGTCCGGTCAACCCAAGCGGCCAGTGATTTCAGCTTGGTTTCCCGGGGGTCCGGTCAACCCAAGCGGCCAGTGATGTCAGCTTGGTTTCCCGGGGGTCCGGTCAACCCAAGCGGCCAGTGATTTCAGCTAGCTGGAGCACGCCGGGTGCTGCTACCCGGGGTTGCCGATCCCTTCGTTCCCTTACCCCAAGCATGGGGCAAGACTGCTGATCAGGTCCAACAACTCAGTTCCCTTGCGCAGGGTGTTTTATGCCTTGGGTTTCAGGTAGCCCCTCCCTCTGCAATCAGGTGGGTGGCCAATCAGGTGGGTTGCCATCCTCCTCAGGTGGGCGGCCAATCAGGTGGGTTGCCACCCTCCTCAGGTGGGTGTCCAATCAGGTGGGTTGCCACCCTCCTCAGGTGGGCGGCCAATCAGGTGGGTTGCCACCCTCCTCAGGTGGGTGGGGTCCCCTTGAAGCCACCTGCTTAATGGTCCCATCCTGTGGTGTTGAATGGCCCTTTCTTATGGGTGCCGAAATTTCTGCTCTGGCAAGGTATTCAAGTCTTATGTAGATGGGGCTGATATATGAGAGCATTGACGAACCTGGGGATGCTTCCTGCCTTCCCCCCTGGGGTGATTCTATGCAGATGTTGTTTGTCCCCGTTGGTTTCTGTGGAGACTGGCTGTCTCTGCCCCCTGGGTCTCCTTCCCCCCACCTTGGTGAGTGTGTGTGTGTCAGAAAGGGGTTTTAGGTTGGCTTTCTCCACATGTTCCTTCACAGGGACTGGTAACACAGCAGGTTTATTAAATGGTTTATACGCAGGTCCCTGGCAAGGCTCTAAAGACAGGGTTTCTCTGAGGCTGAGGAAAGACGGGGGGGGGGGAAATCCAGAGTCCGAGTCATTACACAGCAATCCTGAGAGGAGCTTCCAGGGGCACGGTGGAGCCACAATAGGGGAGTGCCTTTGTGTACTGCTTGCGGGCTTCCTGGAGGCGCCTGTTTGGCCACGGTGTGCAACAGGATGCTGGACTGGAGGGACCCTTGTTTGGTCTGATGATCCAGCTGGACTCGTCATTTGTTCTTAAAGTACACTGCCCGCCCAATAAACTAGATGCCTCCTGCTCCCATATAATCCCATCTCACTCTCTCCAGTGTTCCCTTGTTTGCTTTTGAAACTTCACCTGCAGAAAGTCACGGGAGTTATTTACCAGGGCACAGAAGTCCAAGAGCACTAGTACACGATAAGATAAGATTACCGGCGAGAGATAAGGCACTCAGTAAGAGTTGGAAGTGGGAGAGCAGCAAATAAAGTCAATTCTCAGAAAGCTGCTCTGCACACACTGGGAATCCCAGCATGCCCGTCAGTTTCACATTTGTATTTCGCAGTCGCGGGTTTCAGATGTGAACTATCACAGCTTACTGGGACAAGTCAGCCCACCAGCTCTGGTCAGCGTCACATCACAGCATAATTAAGGAAGTGGGATTGAGGCCTACACTGGTCATGTGGGGAAGACAGAGACTTGCAGTTTCCTGTTCCTTGGGGAAGGACATACATTGCACACAGAGGGCCCTGGGTTTAGTTACCGCATTTCCTAAGGTTGAGGGAGGGGGAACCCCTGCCTGAAATCCTGGATTGCTGGTGCCAGCCAACCTGAGCTAGATGGACCAATAGTCTGACTCAGTGTGAGGCAGCTTCCTATACAGGTCTAGGGTTGCCAGCTTTTTTCCTGATGGCGCTCCTGTGCCTTTCAGAGCTGCATGATGACCCACAAAAATTCTGCAAGTGAACCTTTTCCTGGTGGAGAGAAACCACGGTTGGAAAAAGCTCTATCTGCTACATTGAGGCCGGTCATACAGCTGTTAAAGACACAGGAGCCCCAGGTGGGTCGTGTCTTCAAAGAGAGTTGCCAACAACTAACCAGAAAAAAAATAGCCTTGCTGCTCCTGTGCCTCTTGCAGTCATTCGATCTGCAGAAATAAGCAGGTGAGCTTTGCGCAGCATGGAAGTAAGCAGGGTCACTTGCTTAATGTCTGTAATCAGGCTGCTGTTAAAGGCCTAAGAGCAGAAGAAGCCAGCAGCCAACTGGATCTAGGCACAGGGCCCCTGTGCGTGCGTGTGTGTGTGGTACCCACTGGTGTGATGTATAGTATAGTGTAGTGGCTGCAAGTCAGTGCATCTCCTCGTTTCAACTCCTGCTGTTTCTCAAGCTTAAGACGTTAGCAGTGGAATCCTCGAGTTGGAGGTACCCTTGGAGGCCATCTAGTCCAGCCCTTCACTAAATGCAGGAAATCCTGAGTTAAAGGCTCCCCAAGAGATGCTTTCCAGCCTCTGTGCAAAGACCTCCAGCGAGGGAGAGCCCACCCCCAGGTAGGTAAAAGGTGCCACAGTCAAACTGCTCTTTACTGCTAAATAGTTTCTCCTCAAGTTCAGCTGAAATCTACCCTCCAAACAGACTTGGTCAACCCCCACTTTTTTCCTCATGCTGCAGGTGACATGAATTGACTTGTATAGGAGAGAACTACGGGAGTGCAATGGCTAAGCAACCATTCATTCATTTCATTTCATTTCGTTTATTATATTTATATCCCACCTTTTTTTCCTGCAAGGAACCCAAGGTGGCTTACATAGTCATCCTCTTCCTCTCCATTTTCTCCTCACAACAACCCTGTGAGGTAGGTCAGGCTGAGAGTCCGTGACTGGCCCAAAGTCACCCAGTGAACTTCATGGCAGAGTGGGGACTAGAACCCGGATCTCCCAAGTCCCAGTCCAACAATCTAACCGCTACGCCACACTGGCTCCAGCCTGCAGGCCTGCACATCTCTGGTTTAAATCTTGCCTCTACCACAAACCTTCCGGGGGGGCCTTGGGCAAGCAACACTCCCAGTCTCAGCCCCTCTGTCTGCCAAATGGGGAAACTAATCCTGATCCACCTTACAAGGTTGCTGTGAGGAACACTGAGATGATTGAAGAATACTGCTATGGCTTAGAGATTTTATTATATTAAGTGGTATATAAGTATTACTAATAAAGAAATAAAAAAAAATAATGTTCAGGAGTGAAGTGCTTTGAACCCTCTGAAGCTCTGTATAATCCTAACATTATTATCAGTGACAGCACCAAAAGGAGCCAGATGTCATCACTCCATAATAAATGTGTGCAAGATGTGCAGAGGGTGCAGAATCCAAATCTATGTGCTTTTATTTAAAAATGAATGAACAAATTTGAATTTTAACGTTGCTATGGCCATGTAGTGTTTGTGGTTTGGCTTGGCTTTTTGACAGTTAAAAGATAGTAAAAATGGAAAGAATATATTTTAGGGCTAGTTTATAAGCTTCTCCACGGCAGAGACCTGATCTCTTTGATTTATGAAACTCTGTACACTGATAATGCTGGGAAATGAAATGATCATAAGAGAGAAAACAAATCCAGGGGGACAGCTGCACGAGTCTGTTGCTTGCAGCAAAAACACAAATGATCCTGCACACCTCAAGCTGTGATCCTATACACACTCTTACCTGGGAGTTAGTAGCCGTGCACAGGATTGTGCTGTTTAAAGTCAGAATTGTGGCAGACAGTTTCATGGCTCAGGATCCATTTTGTTGGAGGAAAGTGGTCACCCCAGTGTGCAGCCATGCGCAACTTGAGTACAGGCAGAAGGAGTAAAAAATGGTTTGGTTTACAAAATGGAAACAGTGGGGAAATGACATGGTTACAGACTTCATTAAAACGTTTATTTGAATGATGCATAACATAAATCATTATTATTTTAATGTGGGAACAAATTTAGGCGCACTAAATGCTTATTAAGCACAATTAGAGCAAAGGTTGGGAGCTTTCCTTGAGCATCGCCTGCAGCTATGAACCGCCAAAGAGCGCAAACACTTACTCTTTCTTGGAAGGGGTGGCATCCAGCCAGCTGCCAGATCTTTCCTCCCCCGCCCCTCCACCTGCCGCCCAAATACTCACACGCGCTGTCCCAGGCCCGCTATTGGTCAGAGCGTGCATTCAGGTGCCTGCTGATTGGCTGGCGCGCCTGGTTCACATGAACAACCACTCAAAAGGCGCGTGATTCTTTGGGCTGTTGACAAGTTGGAGGAATGTTTCTTGCGCGGGGCTCCTGTTTCGTTTGGTCTGGGCATCCGTCCAGTCTTTCTGCTGCTTTCCTATTTCGGAAGCGAACTCCGATTTCATCAGCAGGCCGGAAACCAGCGCTTCTGAGATTCTTGTTCCTCCCCACCCAGGGCAGAAATGGGAAACTAGCGAACTATTCTAAACATCTTTAGAATGTTAGAGCCAGTTTGAAGGAAGCCACTGGATCTTAGCGTGTCGTCTGAACCCAGCTCTCCCCACACCTGTGAATTAGCCACGAAGCCACCCCAAGAAGCCATGGCTTGTTCTTGGGTCTAGTAAACGTCCTCCAAACCCGGACGACACACTAATGCCATTGGTCAAGCCAAAAGGGCTATGGAGTCCTTCGGCAAGGGAGCCGAAAAAGGGCTGCCGCTCTGGCAAAGGGGCTCTAGCCGATGACAGCCTCCGAAGGCTTCCCACGTGCTCCTGCTAGCAATTCCAAGCCCCGTTTGGTATTGGGGAGGCGGGCGTGGAGGGGGAAGTAGCCATGGCCCAGCGGGGGGGGGGGGTCGCTTTCCCCACCTCCTCCCAGGGAGTTGGAGGGGGAAAGCGCCTCCTTTCCCGGTCACCGGGCAGCCTTCTCTGTTCTCCAACCCTCACTGTAATTGTTACTTTGTTTTCAGTCTATTGTTTTAGTTTTTTTTATCTGATTTTGTCTTTTGCTGTTCACCGCTCCGGAATCTACTTAGATATGGAACAGTATACAAATACTGTAGATGATGATGATCATCATCATGATAAATCAGGAGTGAGCAGTGAAGTGCTCTTGGAATACTGCATTTAGTAGAATACCGCACTTAGAATACTGTGTACAGTTCTGGTCACCGCACCTAAAAAAGGATATTGTAGAGTTGGGAAAAGGGCAACTAAAATGATCAAGGGGCTGGAGCAACTCCCCTACGAAGAAAGGTGGTTACAGCAGTTGGGATTAGGCGAGTAAGAGGAGACATGATAGAGGAGTACAGTAATACCTTGGATTGCAAGCATAATTCGTTCCGGAAACGTGCTTGTCATCCAAAGCACTTGTATATCAAAGCGAAATTCCCCATAAGAAATTTGTACACGTATTTTTAATTTAAGCTGCAATAAAGAATGATAGTGTAAAGTCTTCATTTTTCTTGACCGGTACTACAGTACTTGTATTGCAAGACGTCGCTTGTTTATCAAGTTAAAATTTATTTTAAAAATTTGCTTGTCTTGCAAAACACTTGCAGACCAAGTTCCTTGCAATCAAGGTTTTACTGTACAGAATTATGCATGGCGTGGAGAGAGGGAGACATTTTTCACCCTCTCTCATAATACTAGACCCCAACAGAGTCATCCCATGAAGCCAATTGGTGGTGGGAGATTCAGGACAGATCAAAGGAAGTCCTTCTTCACCCAGCGTATAGTTAAACTATGGAATTCACTTCCACAAGATGTAGTGATGATGGCCACCAACTTGGATGGCTTTCAAAGGGGATTGGAGAAATTCCTGGAGGAGAAGGCTATCAATGACTACTAGTCCTGATGGCTCTATGCCACCTCCAGTATCACAGGCAGTAAACCCATGTGCACCAGTTGCTGGGGAACACAGGTGGGAGTGTGCTTTTTCACTCATGTCCTGCTTGTGGGATCCCGTGGACAGCTAGTTGGCCACTGTGTGAACAGAATGCTGGACTAGCTGAACCCTTGGTCTGATCCAGCAGGGCTGTTGTTATGTTCTTATGATTGACTTGTTTTCAAGATACAGAAGCTGGCTGGGTGCCATCCGCTGAGAATGAGAAGCACAGAACTGAAAGACAAAGAAAACCAAGCCCTTCTTAGGAGAGGGGTGGGGGTGGGGGCGAATTGCAGAATGAACCTGTGGAACTCTATGGCACAAGATGTTACTGTGGCTTCTAGCATTAACAAACTGGTGGGCTGGGCCGTCACTGGTCTGACGAGAGAGCGGGCTTCCTCAGTGGCAAACTCCCTGCCCCGAGAGGTTGGGTCAGCTTCCTCTTAGCCTGTGTTCCTCTAGCAAGTGGAGATGCTTCCCTTGCAAAAAGCATTGAACTCTGTGCACTGCTGCGTGGGGACATGCAGCTGTGGCTCGCAGAGCCTGGAAATTGGTCATGGGGACATTTTCAAAGCCGCTAGTCCGCAGCAGAGCCCTTTGATCAGGGGTGCAGCGCCCCTTTCAGCCTACGGGCCGAATTCCATATTGGAGAAGCTCTCCCGGGGCAGCATTCCAGTGGTGGGCAGGGCTGAAGCCAAAAGAAGTGGGGCAAACTTCCCCCAAATACCAGCATATTTTAGCTTAAATCCCTCACTGCCAGTGACTTTGGAGAAGCATTAAGACCTTTTAGAATGCGGGGGGGGGGGGGAACTGCACAAAAGCTGGGAAAACACCAGTCAGGGAGGGGGTGGAGCCAGAAGAAAGGTGTGGGGCCATTTGGGGAATGCAGGATTGGGACCCCTGGAGGGCTGGCTTTGGCCCTGAGGTTCTGTACCTTTGACCTAGACCCACCACGGATCTAAAATTGGCTACTTTGGATTCAGTCATTTTGTCACCATCCCAAACGGAGCCAGTGGTTAGAGCCGGGGGCAGGCAGAGCAAGGCAGAACTGGACAGGCCAGGGGTGGAGCAAAGGCAGCGTTTGGAGAGTAAGGGGCTGAGCTCGGCCTAGGACAGGCAGCCCTCTTACCGTGCCCTGCTTCAGTCCTCTGCCTTTAGCAGCAGCATGAACTTCTGCAGCTACTGGTGGGTGAACATGTGTGTCTCTCCAAGCCCTTGGGAGCACCAGCTGCTAATTTCTGCGCATGTTAAAAGTGCAGGAGCAGTGAAGGTGTTTTGCCAAGAGGCAATGGTTCTTTTTTAAGGATTCAGTAGCAATAAGCACACAACTGGATAGAAGTCAAGGCTATTCATTAAAGGGCAGGCAAGATGATACAGAATAACAAAACAGTGCTTGCTGAGCAAGATAGCTTACATCTCCTTTCTGTTGTCGGGAACCCCAGGTGAACGGCAACGCAATGAGTTGATACAACGCAGAGACCCCAGTCAAATGGCCGGCACACAGCACCTCCGCGCTCCAGGCCTGCGTCAAAGTTCCACTTGGTGACTGCACCTTGGGGACTTATATACCCGAGATCCCTGGTGGCTACGTGCAGTTTGGAACAGCACCCTAATTAGTCACACCTGTGGCGATGGTCTGATTTTAGGTCTCATGTTTATGAATTCTAGTACCACCCAACAGATAAGCTGAAAGCGAGTGGACAGTAGCCAACAGAACCTTGAACAAGTCATGCCAGGAGGCTTGGAGGCCCTTAAGGGGACCTGGTTGTTAAGGTTCATCAGAAGATACAGGCATAGATGGATCAGTATGTGCAACATCATCCCGACTCCTCGAAATACAATGGTCTTCCGGTGCATTTATAGATTCATAGATCATAGAGTTGGAAGGGGCCTACAAGGCCATCGAGTCCAACCCCCTGCTCAATGCAGGAAACTAGAGGAGGAGTCTCCCATCCAAGTAACAACCAGGCCTGACCCTGCTTAGCTTTCCACGCTCAGACAAGCTGAACCAGCATGAGCCACAGGCCTTATATTTCCTCTACAGAAGGTCATCCATTGATTTCTGCAGCAAGCAGCAGTCATTTAGGCTGTTTTTCTTCCTGGTCAGTTGGCAACCCTAGGCCGGTGGCTGAACAGGGAGTTTATGGGCTTTTCAGATCTCAGCCCTGGCTCCCTGACAGTGGAGCTGCCAACCACCACCACCCCACCCGGCCTCTGTTGCTGCACATCTGATATGCATGGAGAGAAACGTGATCGCCTGTTCAAATGGCTGTTTGGCACAGTCAGAAGTAAGATTGACTTGCTGGCAACCGTACAGTCATTGCAGAGCCAACGGGACATAAAATCCAATTAAAATATCAAGCACAATCAAATCCCAGAGCTGTTACCTTGGAAACCTGATACAGGGAAAGCAGCAAAATCACTGTCTCCCTGAGGTTATACTAGTTGCTGGGGAACTTGAGTGGTGTGTGCACACTGTTACATTCATGTTTTGCTTGTGGGCTTCCCAGGGACACCAGGATGGCCACTGTACAATGCAGGACGAGATGGACCTTTGGCCTGATCCAGGACAGCTCTTCTTAAGTTCTTATGACCCATCTAGCTTTACAATGAGTTGATACAGCAAGCGTCCCCCTTAGTAAAAAAAGACTGAGCCCAAAGACTGCAGAAAAGCAGTCCCGTGACTGCTGAAGAAAGGAGGCAAAAGTTTATAGGGGTCTTATAGGAGTCAGACGCTTTTAGCAGTCAGAAAGGGTACCCAAAGTTAATCCAATCTCACCCCCACCCCCAAATAAGGCTGCCACCTTTTAAAAATGGACAGACTCCAGGCCTTTATTATTAATAGAATGCTGCGACTGTATGTGTCACTTTAAATACCGTAGTAACATAAGCCACAACAAGAGGTCCCTGCCCAGAGGAGCTTGCAATCTCATTTTATTGATTAAAAAAAAATAATTCTAGCCTGCCCTTCATCCTAACAGATTCCAGGGCAGCATACACTACTAAAAATGCAATATAATAAAAACAACATATCATCATCCTGTATATAACATAAAACTGGAAGGCAGAAGGCAATAAAACTAATTTAACAAGGCTAACTTGACTGGCGCCAAAAAGACTCTGATGTTGACGCCAGTCGCACTTCCTTAGGGAGGGTGTTCCAAAGTCTGCGTGCCACACCTATAAATGTAGATTGCGAATGAGAACAACACAAAGTGTGGATGAGGGCAACAAGAACATATATGGACACACGGAATGACATGTCAGTTTTGTTGCAGCCGGGCATGAGGATCAAGGGATTACACCAGAATCTGCACTGAAGGTATAGGCCAAAGGTGGGCAAGGTGGTGCGTGTGGGCACCAGTGTGCCCCTGCACACTGTTTTTGGCACCTGCCAATGTGCCCTCCCACTTTTTAAAAAACACATTTTCTTAGCAGCACCTGGGAATATGTTTCTGTTGGTGCTGAAAACTGTGGGTTCAAAGGAGTTGCTTCGTGTGTTGGGGCTCAGAGCCCGCCTCTGCATGTACTCTGTCTTTTGGACAGATTCCTTGTCTTTTGCCACGCCTCCCATAGCAACCATTTTGTGGTGGCTCCCAGGACAGCTTCTTAAATTGCCAAATGTGCCCACAGCCCAAAAAGGTTGCCTGCCCTTAATATAGGTAGTGTGGAGAAAGCCAACCTAAAACCCCTTTCTGACACACACACACTCACCAAGGAGGGGGGAAGGAGACCCAGGGAGGGGAGACAGCCAGTCTCCACAGAGACCAAAGGGGACAAACAACATCTGCATAGAATCACCCCAGGGGGGAAGGCAGGAAGCATCCCCAGGTTCGTCAATGCTCTCGTATATCAGCCCCATCTACATAAGACTTGAATACCTTGCCAGAGCAGACACTTCGGCACCCATAAGAAAGGGCCATTCAACACCACAGGATGGGACCATTAAGCAAGTGGCTTCAAAGGGACCCCACCCCACAGGGGGAAGGTGGCAACCCACCTGATTGGCCACCCACCTGAGGAGGGTGGCAACCCACCTGATTGGCCGCCCACCTGAGGAGGGTGGCAACCCACCTGATTGGAGGGTGGCAACCCACCTGATTGGCCACCCACCTGATTGCAGAGGGAGGGGCTACCTGAAACCCAAGGTATAAAACACCCTGCGCAAGGGAACTGAGTTGTTGGACCTGATCAGCAATCTTGCCCCATGCTTGGGGTAAGGGACGAAGGGATCGGCAACCCCGGGTAGCAGCACCCGGCGTGCTCCAGCTAGCTGAAATCACTGGCCGCTTGGGTTGACCGGACCCCCGGGAAACCAAGCTGAAATCACTGGCCGCTTGGGTTGACCGGATCCCCGGGAAACCAAGCTGAAATCACTCACAAGCCGCTTGGGTTGACCGGACCCCCGGGAAACCAAGCTGAAATCACTCACAAGCCGCTTTGGTAGACCGGACCTCCGCCGGGAACCCAGCTAGCCGCTTGGGTAGACCGGACCTCCGCTGGGAACCCAGCTAGCAGCATGCGGTTGACCGGGCCTCTGCTGGAGCCCGAGCTAAACTAACTAGCTGAGAGCCCTGAAATCACGGTGTCCTTGAGACTTCTTGCTTGCTACTTTGTACCGTACTGATAAGCTGTATTGCTGGCGTGTGTCTGGGTTTGTGAAGGTAATTTTGTAAATAAACTTGTTTTATAAAAGATACCTTTGTGGCTATAAGTTATCCCTTTGTTCTGGGCTAAGGGTGATAGTCGCTGGGGGACCTCGGAGAAGGCCCGCCCCCAGGACTCGCTACCCCCTTAGTATTGAACCCGCGCAGAAGACCAGGTTGTCGGTCTTCCACTGGTAGTGTTTAGAGTGGGGGATGACAACGACGTGTAGCTCTCCATATGTAGTTGGACTCCAACGTCTATCGGCCACAGCCTGCATGGCCAGCGGTCAGGGGTTGTAGCCCAACAACATCTGGAAGTTCTCAAGTTCCCCACTGCTAGGTTAGGCAGGAGCTGGGGAGACCCAGGTTCAAATCCCCACTTAGTCATGGAGACCGTGAGCCAGCCACTGGGCGGGTTTGGACAACACGACAACCCTCGCTATAGAACAAGCCACTCCATGTTGGTTGATCGCCCAAGGGCCCACGATGTGCCCGACAGACAATCGGGCACATCGTGGGTCTGTGCCCACCTCCTCCCTCCTCAGTCCTCCCGCAGGTTTCCCAGGGGACACCTCAGGAGGAATGAGTATTTCCCCTGCCACTGCCGTGACCCCGAAAGGGCGCACAGCAGCAGCAGGGAGCAGGAGAGAAGGGATCGCTTCAGCCGGCTATGCAGCTGGCTGAAGCAACCTCCATTCTCTGCCACCACCGCCAGCTATTGCGGGACAGAGGCAAGGAAGTGGAGATAACTTCAGCCGGCTATGCATAGCCGGCTGAAGCGATCTCCACTCCCTGCCACCACTGCCAGTCCAGAAGGGCTGGTGGTGGGGAACAAGGGAAGCCTCTGACAACCACCCCCGAGTGCCACTTGGGCAACAACCCATAATGGGTCAAACAACCCCAGCTACTCAGTTATGGATTGTCAGGGTGGCTTATAAGCCAAAAATAAGTCACCCTGACAAACCCATCTCATGTTCACATGACGCAAGAACCCACTGTGGCTTGTGGTGGGTTGTCGTGTCATGCAAACCCAGTCACTTTCTCCTGTCTAAGATACCTCTCACGGTCCCTGTGAGGATAAAAAGGGCCAGGTGAACCATGCATGCTTCTTTGCTGCCTTGAAGGAAAGGCAAAATGTGGAGAAAGCCAACCTAAAACCCCTTTCTGACACACACACACTCACCAAGGTGGGGGGAAGGAGACCCGGGCGGGGGGGAGACAGCCAGTCTCCACAGAGACCAAAGGGGACAAACAACATCTGCATAGAATCACCCCAGGGGGGAAGGCAGGAAGCATCCCCAGGTTCGTCAATGCTCTCGTATATCAGCCCCATCTACATAAGACTTGAATACCTCGCCAGAGCAGACACTTCGGCACCCATAAGAAATGACCATTCAACACCACAGGATGGGACCATTAAGCAAGTGGCTTCAAAGGGACCCCACCCCACAGGGGGAAGGCGTCACCCCACCTGACCCAAAAGGCCGCCCCTCAGGGAGGGTGGCAACCCACCTGAGGAGGGTGGCAACCCACCTGATTGGCCACCCACCTGATTACGGAGGGAGGGGCTACCTGAAACCCAAGGTATAAAACACCCTGCGCAAGGGAACTGAGTTGTTGGACCTGATCAGCAATCTTGCCCCATGCTTGGGGTAAGGGAACGAAGGGATCGGCAACCCCGGGTAGCAGCACCCGGCGTGCTCCAGCTAGCTGAAATCACTGGCCGCTTGGGTTGACCGGACCCCCGGGAAACCAAGCTGAAATCACTGGCCGCTTGGGTTGACCGGACCCCCGGGAAACCAAGCTGAAATCACTCACAAGCCGCTTGGGTAGACCGGACCTCCGCCGGGAACCCAGCTAGCCGCTTGGGTAGACCGGACCTCCGCTGGGAACCCAGCTAGCAGCATGCGGTTGACCGGGCCTCTGCTGGAGCCCGAGCTGAACTAACTAGCTGAGAGCCCTGAAATCATGGTGTCCTTGAGACTTCTTGCTTGCTACTTTGTACCGTACTGATAAGCTGTATTGCTGGCGTGTGTCTGGGTTTGTGAAGGTGATTTTGTAAATAAACTTGTTTTATAAAAGATACCTTTGTGGCTATAAGTTATCCCTTTTTTCTGGGCTAAGGGTGATGGTCGCTGGGGACCTCGGAGAAGGCCCGCCCTAGGACTCGCTACCCCCTTAGCATTGAACCCGCGCAGAAGACCAGGCTGTCGGTCTTCCACTTGGTGGCAGAGGTGGGATAACTTATTAGCCCAGAATATCTCCCAGACCCAAAGTAGCAAGAGCCTAAGGATCACCATGGGCGACCCAGAGCCTGACAGCGGGACTGGGGGAGCCGAGCCACGGCGGCCCCTGCCCGCAACCCCCATCACCCCGGGGTTGGCGGCGCTGATCTGGCAGACGGAGCTGCAGAGGGAGCTGCTGGCAAGTCTGGCCCCAGGTGCCCGACCCAGGGGCCGCCCTATCCCAGTTCCGACAGATGGGAGAGAGGATGTGGTGACCGAGGACCCCACTCCTCTGGAGCCCCTGGAGCCCCTCGAGCTTCCCTCGGAATGGATGGCACACGAGCGGGAGAGGATGGCCCACGAGCGCGAAATGATCCGGATGCAGATGGAGTTGGCCAAGCTGCAGCTTGAGGCGGGGAAAACTCCCCCAACTGTCCCCTCCGCTCCTCCCCCTCTGTCGTGGGACCGCAAGGCGTTCCCCTACTACAAGCCAGGGCAGGATGTCCTGATGTTTTTCTACATTTTCGAATGTAGAAAACCACCAAGTGGAAGACCGACAGCCTGGTCTTCTGCGCGGGTTCAATGCTAAGGGGGTAGCGAGTCCTAGGGCGGGCCTTCTCCGAGGTCCCCAGCGACCATCACCCTTAGAGTGCCAGGAGCAGCGGGTCCCCGACAACTTGCGGTTGTCTGCCCTGCGAACCCAGGTCAGTGGGGACCTGGCTGACCTCCTCGGGGCTCATCTGCGGAAGACCCCGGCAAGCTACGAGGCGTTCAAGGCAGCGGTCAGGCAACACTTCGCCCTCGCCGCCGAACATTGCCGGCGGAGATTTCGAGAGGGTAGACCTTCCCCTGGGACCACCCACGTGGCATGGGCAGCCCAGGTGATGCACGTCTGCGAGTCCTGGGTGGAGGCTTCCCGGGCCTCCACCCTGAAGGAAGTTGTCGAGCTGTTCGCCATGGAGCAGTTCTTCACCACCATCCCGAAGGAGCTGGCCGCTGTCGTGAGGGATCAGAAGCCCCGTACCTGTGAGGCGGTGGGGATCATGGCCGACGAGATGGGGCCATACCGGATGGCCCCATCCACCAAGGGAAGTTCTGCGGCCGTGGCCGAGAAGAACCCGGAGCCGGAAAAGGGCCTGCCCCGACGGCGCGAGGAGGCCCCTCGGACCAAAGGGAACCAAAACCCTCGGTCTGGGGCGTGCTTCCACTGTAACGAGATGGGACACCTGCGGCGGGGTTGCCCCAAGCTCCAACCCAAGAACCGGGATGCCCGTCCCTCGCCGGGGAAAGTAGGACGCGTCGCGGGTGCTGCAGCCGCTCAGGACGACGACGAGCGACGGTCGGTCCTCTCCCTCCATGCAAGCATTCCCGAGGATCGCGGTGCCGAGGAGGAATTCCAGGAGTGGGATTCCTACCATCCTGAACCCCGTGCATCGCTGTATCGCATCGCCTCCCCGGACCAGCTGAGATGGAGCCGCAAGCAATTCTGTGAGTCCATCTATATCAATAATGTTCCCAGGGTGGGGTATAGGGACACTGGGGCAGATGTAACGGCTCTGCCCCGGGACCGCGTAGAGAGGTCCCAACTTGTGTCAGGACGTACGTGTACAATCAAACCCTATAACTCCCCCGACATCACCGTCCCCATCGCCCGGGTCCGGATCAAGTACCAGGGGTGGGAAGGAGAGATGGACGTAATCATCCATCGCCAAAAGGAGTGGGGCATCATCATCGGGAACGACCTCGCGTTCCGGGTGGCCAAAGCTAAGATGGGGGTCGTCACCCGGGGACAGGCAAGGCGAGGGGGGCCGCCCGTAACCGCACCAGTCCCAAAGCCTAAGCCCGTGCCCCCTCCACCACCCGGGGTGACCCCATCCCCTGCGGGGCACCCCGGGGGAAACCAGGCCATAGCGGAGCCCCCGAAGAACGAAGGGTTTGCTCAGATGGCTAAAGACTTTGGGACACAAGCCCAATTCAAGGAAGCCCAGCGACTGGACCCGTCCTTGCGAGAGTGTCGCGCTCTGGCCAACCAAGACCCCGGGCTATCCCTTGCCACCGAAAGATTTGTCTGGGACAATGGAACTTTGTACCGGGAGTTCGAGCCAAAGGGGGAAGTGGCACCGGGGCGCAAGCAAAGGCAACTGGTGGTTCCCCAACGGTACCGCCGCGCCGTGTTGCACCTCGCCCACGACGTGGCATGGGGAGGACACCTGGGGCAGAAGCGGACCCAAGCTCGAATCACAGAGGGGTTCTACTGGCCCATGATCGCCTCCGACATTAAGGCTTACTGTCGACATAAGTAGACCCCTGCTGCTGGGACAGACCAAAGGCCTATATCTAGCCCAGCACCTGTTTCCAATAGTGGTCCACCAGATGCCATGGGGAAGTCCACAATGCTGAAGGCAACAGCCCTTCCCCTGTTGTTTTTCCTGCTGTTGATAAGATGATGGTGGTCAATTATATTTTTTCTGGTATCTCTTTAATCAAAGGAACAAGCACTGTGCCCTCCTCCTGGCTTCCAGTTCAGTGGGAGACAGCCAGGTGATTACAGATTGAATAAATACAGCAAACACCAAATAATATGCAGTAGAAGAGCCAAAGTCAGGCTAGGGAGCGGTGCTTCTGCTTGTCAGGCTGTAAGAGAACTGGGACATGACAAAATTGGGGCATGACCTCTTTTATGGTATGAAATAATGGAGGCGGTGCTCCTGAGCACACATCATCATCATCATATTTATTTATTTGTATCCCGCCTTTTTCCCAACACTGGGACCCAAGGCAGCTTACAACCTTTAAAACTCATATAATTAAAACAGAAATAGAAAAATACAAAAGTTAAAAATAGAATTAAATCATCAACAATATTAAACATTTTATATATATATATATATATATATATATAAATGTAGCATTAAAAACAGTACAATATACATAACCATTAGGTCCCCCTCCCCTGCTCTAGTGCACATGGACATACACATATCCATGCACATATATGCAAATCACCAGGATGTTGCTTCCTTACAATCCCCACCATCTATCCTAGGTCCAGGGGAGCAGTCTTGCAAGCCCCAGTCAAGCGCTGGGGCATCCCCTTGTTATCGCCAATCTCTGATCGGAGATACGGTAACACAGGGATCCCCCTTCGCACCGCTCACGATTGGAGATAACATGGGGATTCCTCTCCCTAGGCCAGGGAGCTGTGTTTGGGGAGGGAGTGGGACTTGGAGAGGGGAGGGGCCTATGGAGGTGCCCAACCCTCCACGGGCCAGATTGGGTACCTCCACGGGCCAGATTGGGTACCTCCACGGGCCAGATTGGGTACCTCCACAGGTTGCTCTCTCCAGATCTATCCAGATGTAGTCAATGTTCCTGAATGTATTCTACAATTTGATAGTCATGTAAAACTTTCCGTTAAATATTCTTATGGTTGCTTCTTTTTAAGGAAACTGTTCTGATCAGTTGTCTAACACTCAGTGTTTTGTAAGACAACTGCAGATGAAATGGATACAGTGTTCAGTACAGCAGATAAAGAAGTGCCTTTAATAATTTTATCAACACTTACAGTGGCATAAGTGTGGTTCAGACTGGGTGAGAGGACAGAAGGTCTTACCACCAAGTATACAGGAGTACACATCTTCTTATCTGAAAATGTTGAAAGGTATGGAGCACTCTGTTTTTTGGTTGGTGGGCACATTTGGCATTTCAGGAGAGTGTTCTCCGCATTCTCAAAAAATGGCTGACGTGGGGGCACCTTGCTCATTCATAAATAGGGTGGCCACTTATGAATCTGCAAAAAAAAAAAAAAAAAAAGAGGAAATACATTGCCAAAAAAGAGAACAAAAGAGAGGGCATCCATTTGCATAAACTTCGCATATTCTAATTTATATTAGAGGAACTGTTCTCTGTAAAAGAGGACACCTGGCCAAAGGCTGCCATGGTGGGCATGGCTGGTCACAAAACACTCATTTCCCAGAAGTCAAACTGGTGGGACTCAAAGAACAGTAACTTGCCCAAGAACCTCAGTACAATGCAGAGGCAGGGGCTGAGCTCCAAAACACAAAAACACTCTTTTGTAAACGCAAATAAAGATGGAGCTGGAAGGCAGCACTTTTCTTTGCAGCAAGCCAGCCTCCCAGTTTAAAGAAAATTACTTTAATTTTAAAAACCTGAAGAAATGAAATAAAATCAGGAGGGGCAGAGGGAGTCTGGTGGGCACACTCGAGCCTACGGGCACCGCGTTGGAGACCCCAGGCTGTAGTCGTGCCCAAAGAAACAGGCTCAGCTCCTCCATAGAGATAAACTAGACAACTGCCTCAGGTACCAGAATCCCGGGGACACCTGCCAGAGCTTGATGGGAGTGCCCCATCAAGAGAGTTTCTACCTGCTGTTTTGGAGGAGCACAGTCAGAGGAAAGGTGGTCACTGTTTGGCTGTGGGCGGCGATATTCCCCTGAATTCCACCAGACACGATCTGGAGACGTCTCGTCCGAAGGCGCTGCTCAGGCCATAGGCACAGCGGCCTCGTGCAATTGCCAATTCTTATGCTTCTCCACTTTTAAGATGGTAGGGAGGGAGCACGCTTTGTATTTTCCTAGGGGTAACGAAAAACGGTGGGCTTGCCCTGCATAGGAAGCCACAAATACCCAGCCCGGCCCCGCCAAAAAGCAGAACGAATTTCTTCCTTGTTGGGAATAAAACAAGCCAGCTGGGAGGAGGGCTGAGGCAGTGAGTGATATGGCCAGAAACAATGAGGCTAGAGATAAGGAAACAACAGTTGAACCGAGCCATAATTCATCCTGAAAATGCCCCAGTGGGTTCGGCACAGAATTAGACAGACAACCAAGGACCTAGTTCTCACAGTAAACTTGCATTTTGGCTGTACCACTTCAGAGAGTGGGGGTGGAGAAGGGGGGTGGGAAGGCTCCTCTTTCTATATACATTAAAAAAAAAAAAAAAATCCTCCGCTAACAAGGTACAGTAGTTTTGTATGTGGAGGCTTTCCCCTTGTGAAAGAGCTTTCAGTCATATGAGCTCTCCCCCCCCCCCCCCAGTTGCAGAGTGAAGTAGTACAGCCCTTACACAGGTTAAGGGCCTCAATTAAGCCAAAATCAGGGTGAAGCAGATTGCATGAGCAATCTAAGCGGCTGCTGTAGGCCATAATTACCGGGGCAGAGCAGCATCCTTACTGATCTTGCAAAGAATCCTGTGCAGTTTTTTTCAGGATCACACTGTTTTTCAATAGGATTGCTGCTTATGAATCACCAAAAAAGAGGGCAAAAGAGGGCATCAATTTGCATGAAGGCATATGCTAATTTATATAGATGCAAATTATTATTATTATTATCATCATCATCATCATCATCATCATCATCATCATCATCATCATCTATTTATCGCCCATCTGGCCGGCAACCAGCCACCCTGGGCGATGTACTTATGATAAAAAGAGGATAAAATACATTTAAAACAGTATAAAATTTTAAAATCTTAGCCCACCCAATATTCCCGCCTGAACAGCCAAGTTTTTAGTGAGTGGCGGAAGCTCAGCAGAGAGGGGGCATGGCGGAGGTCACTCGGGAGAGAGTTCCACAGTACGGGGGCTGCCACAGAAAAGGCCCTCTTCCTAGTCCCCACCATTAAGAATTAAGAAACCATTATTATAATTTAAGTCAAAAGACAGTACATCTCACCATAGTGTGGAAGACTGCGGCCAGGGGAGCTGCGTGCCTCGCTCAGTCTGCTGTCTGTCGATGGGCAACTTCAAGGCCGCTGGGATCTCCCTTCTGATGGGTCTTTTATCTTTATATCCCATCCACCTCCTATAACACAACAGACTGAGGACCTGACAACGCTTTCAACATTTGAACTGGTAGTAGTTAGGTGCCATCTGCGAATGGATAAATGCATGGATATTTGGTCTGCCTTTCTTGAAACTTATGCATAACTGTTCCTATTGATAGCTGTATTTTCATATATACACGTAGGTATATATTTCATATACAGTCATGCCTTGGATTGAGAGCATACTTCGTTCCGGAAACGTGCTTGTAATCCAAAACACTCTTATATCAAAACGAAATCCCCCCAAAAAAAATTTGTACGGAGATTTTTCATTTAAGCCATATTACAGTACTTGTATTGCAAGACGTCGCTTGTATATCAAGTCAAAAAAATTTAAATAAATATTTAAAAATCTGCTTGTCTTGCAAAACGCTCTCAAACCAAGTTACTTGCAATCCAAGGTATTACTGTACATTTATTGTGAGTGATTTATTCAAATTTTTGTGAGGAAATTGTAGTTTTCCTTTTCCTTTTTATGGTTTGGTTTTGTTGAAATCCACAATAAAAATTTATATCAAAATCTTTATTTATGGGACGGACTGGGCAGCCCTTCAAAATAGAGGGCAGTCCTCTGGCAGCCCTTCAAATGAAACAGGACACATGGCCACCCTACCTCTCGAGGAGGCAAAATGCTTAGGATTTGCCCACTGGCAACAGACGAAAATCAGAAATTCCAGTCCCATAACTTCCAGGCCTGCACGTCAAGGGGTGACCCTTCATGTGCTGAACTTAGTTACTCCTTCACAGGGGCTGGTAATGCAACAGGTTTATTAAACAGGGTTTATATGCAGGTCCCTGGTAGGGGTCTGAAGACAGTCCTGCCACAGGGTCTGAGGCCAAGGAAAGAGTGGGGGATCTGGAGGCAGAGCCCCTCCATTATGTAGTAATCCTTCATATGAAAACAGGAGTGGAGCTTCCAGGGGCACGACGGAGCCACAATAGGGGAGTGCCTTTGTGCACTGCTTGTGGGCTTCCTGGAGGCACCTGTTTGACCATGGTGAGGCGGGGTATAAATATAATAAACAAACAAACAAACAGGATCCTTGTCTTGAGGGACCCTTGTTTGGTCCGATGATCCAGCCGGGCTCGTCATCTGTTCTTAAATTACACCCCCTACCCATCCAATAACCTAGACACCTGCTCCCATATAATCCCATCACTCTGTCTCACTCTCTCCAGTGTTCTCTTGTTTGCTCTAGAAACTTCACTTGAAGAAAGTCACGGGAGTTATTTACCAGGGCACAGAAGTCCAAGAGCACTAGTAAGTGATAAGATTACAAGCGAGAGATAAGATACAAGGGTTGTGGGGGCACCAAAGGCGGCCAGTTATTATCAGAAAGCTGCTCCGCACACACTAGGAATCCCGAGCGGGCCCCATCAGTTTCACTTTGGGCATGATGTGCCTGTTTTCATTTGTGAAATGATGAGGATACATGGGACAGTGGCTGCATTCATACGTCACACTAAACCATGGCTTATATTAACCATGGTTTGTTGATGTAGCTATGGATCGTCTTGCAGACAAAGAAAACGTGGTTTGTTCCCCCTATTTCATTTCGCTCCTGCCCATTTTGCCAGGCTGCAGAATGATTTCATTTTCATGCTGGTCTTGCTGGATGACTCTTTCAGAGCCCAGGACTAGAACCAACAGGTAGAAATTGCAGGGAAGCAGATTTTGGCTAAACATCATGAGAAGCTTCCTAACGGTGGGAGCTGTTCAGCTGTGGAACAGGCTCTGCCTTGGGAGGTGGTGGGTTCACCTTCGCTGGAGGTATTTAAGCAGAGGTTGTCAGAGATGCTGTGGTTGCACCTTGCACTGCAGAGCCTGCATTGAGCACCGGGTTGATCTAGATGATCTCTGAGGTCCCTTCCAACTCTATGACTCGATGATAGTGTGGACAGCAGTGCAAACTAGCCAGGAATAAGCCACGGTTCTGGGATCAGGCATCATAACAAACCACAGTTTAAATAAGCCCAGGTTTACAACCCAGCAACAAAGCACCTGGGTTTTCCGGGTTGTTGGTGGTTAACAAATCATGGTTTGTTTGCGGGGATGGGTTCAGATACAATGACAAGCCAGATTTCAACAAACCACACCACGGATTAGCGTTATGTGCAAACCAGGCCAGTACGACAACAAGCTGCAACTGGCAAAATTCCCTCTTGTGCCGGAACCCCGATCCGCTTCACATCTGGTTAGCCTCGTTCTCTGAACTGCAGATGACCCGAAAGCTTTGTCAGGTCGGCCAACACAGAAAAGGTTGCCCAGTGTGGTGCATACCTTTTCCGCCTTGGCTGAGCAGCTGAGCCAGCAGTTCTGCAGTTGGGCTTGAACAGGAGTGGACAGAATGTTCCTTCAGCTCAGAATGGCTGTTTGGCAGTTCAGGTGCTTCTTCCACAGATGCAGTGGAGGAGGGCACCTGAAAGACTCGCTGGGTTGAAAACTGGCATGATGAGTCACTCCTCGCAGCCACACAAAGAAACAGCCACACTGCCATTTAAAAATAACACACCTGTGAGGTTTGCAACCTCTGTTTAAACAAACATCTGGTGAGATCATTAAGGTCAGGAATGTTATTTATTTATGTATGTATGTAAAAAAGAAGTCTAAATTGAGAGGAGAGAGAGAGAGAGAGAGAGAGAGAGAGAGAGAGAGAGAGAGATCTTGGCAAGAACTCCCGCTTCTGACTTGAAACCCTATTTCTGATTTCTTTCTCTCCCGCCCATCTTTTCTTTATTTAAACAATTTATATACCACTTCCTTTCAGTGATGCTACCAGGGCTGTTTACAAAAACATGAGAAAATAGCCACATCAAGATTACACATAATTAATCATTGCAGCATGTTAAGATAATACATTTAAAAGACCGTGGAATTCTTTAAAAAACAAAAAATGCTGAATCTTTGCCTGGCATTGAATAAGAGAATAATCTAAGCACCAGGTAAACTCCTCAAGGAAGAGAAGTCCACAAGTGGGATGCCACCACTGAAAAGGCCTCTCTCGTCGCCAACTCTCTTATTTCAGCTGGTGGGGATACCTGGAGGAGGAGAGCATGTAAAGATGACCTGAAGCAGGGGCACTGCTAGGCCTGGGCAAATGGGGTCCTGGTGCCGAATTGATTCCACAGATCCCTGAGGGTCTGTTGGTGCCAATTTGGGTCTTATTTTTCTCAGCTGAATTGCCATGCAGGGCCCAATTTTCAAGGGGGAGTGCAACTCCCCCCTTCCCACATGCTGCAGCACACGTGGCTGCAAAGTTGTCATACTTGACGTGAAATGAGCCAAGACTCCTTAAAAACAAAACAAAAAACCATCACTACAGCTATTAACCTTCACGCCTCATAAAACACAGACAGGAGGTCAAAGACTGAGCGTGTAAGCAAAGGCTTCCGAAGGACGAATCATGCCTTGCTGCATTGAGCCCGAACCCCGTCTTCTTCATATGTGCCGTACAGAACTCCCAGGATGCTCCATGAGGCCCCAACACAGAAACTCCCTGTTCTTCCAAAAAAAGGTGGTTTCTCCGCCCCATTTTACTGAAAGATCCGCAGCTCTCCCTAAAGCAGAGGTGGAAAATCTAGCCTTTCTGGCATTCTCGAGATGGCCACGCCCCTTCCCCCCCAACCATCGAAGATTTTGTGCAGTCCCCCCCCTTTCTAAACAGTTGAAATGCCTCTCCGAAGGCTTTGTTACTGGCTTTAAGCAACAATATACTGGTGTGTGTGTGTGTATTTTGACCCCACCCCTTTTGCCAAGGTCGCCACTAGAATGTGGCCCCCAGGAGCTTCTCTGAACTGGAATGTGGCCCTCGGGCTTTAAGAGGTTCCCCTCCCCCACCCTAGATCACGGCCTCCTTTTGCTCTGCAATGCACACAGAAGCTTTGCTTCCAAGATGCCGTGCTTTTCCTTGCCCTGGTGCAGAATCGCAGTTACATCCACAGCTCTGCCCGCTCCTTCACCTGTGAGTGAGAGAGCACACAATATGTCTGGGATCAGGAGAAGACCAGCCAGCCACAGATGGCGGTTACCAACTTCTTTTACCAGCTCCTGCTCTTCTGCCTTTAACAGTGGCTCAGTCAGCTGCAGATGGTAATGCTTCTCGGCCCCACGCTGTGAAAAATCTCACCTGTCGATTTCTCCTGCGGATCAAGCGGCTGGTAAAGGCACAAGAACAATCTGGGTTTTGTTTTCTGGTCAGTTGGCAACCTGACCTGGAACTGCAAAAGCAGGGCAAGGGGCAGCAGGGGATGTTTGCAAAGCATCTAGCGGGTCTTAATATACAGCCAGTGGGCTAATTTATCTTGGCAGGTGTCATGTCACGCAAGCCTCGGGCATGCCCTGCTAATATTTGCAGATAAAGTAGGAACGTGCTGGAGACATTCCCCTTCTAGGGATTACCATCGCTCTGCCTAAATGCATCCTGCTGAAGGTCTTGTTCTGCCTGGTGCCTGTGTTCAGTTATTCAGGAATCGCCTCTCTTGCTAAGAGGGTGTGTTTGCTTTTTAGCAGGGCTGGGCTGCAGGTTTAATGGGCCCTCCTGGAAAGAGCTCTCTGGCCCCACCTCCGTCTCCCTTGCCCCCACGGACAACCTTTGGAAGGCAAGGGGGCTTGTAGCAGCCTGTCGTGCTGCTTGTTTAAATAAGATGTTCTTGTTTGGCTGGAGTCATGCGCTCCCTTCCTTGACTCCGACTTGTTTTGACTCTCAGTGTTGTTCTCAGACTTCACTGTGAACCAGTTGCTTAATCATATGTTTGTGGTGTACCTTTTCCTCAACCGCAAGAGTTTTGTAATCCAGAGAAGGGGAACAAAATATTTGCTTCGTTTTCTCAGAAAGCCTAGCGCTGCAGCAAGCCATTCTAGCCATTCTCTTTCTTTCCTTTAAAAAAAAAAAATGCAGTGTAGACAGTTTTTAGCAGCACAATATAGCTGCCATGCAGAAGAAGCATGCAGGATTGGGGGGGGGGGGTGTTGTGGGGGAAGATGGGACCTCCCATCCATTAGGGAACATTCTGGCTTCACACCTGGTTATGGGACAGAGACTGCTTTGGTCATCTTGGCAGTCCACCTACGCCGGTTGGTTCTGCTGGACCTCTCCGTGGCTTTTGATACCATCGAATGTGGGATCCTAGAGACATCTGTCTGGGAGGTGCTGTTTTACCATGGCTCCAGTCCTCTCTGGACTGGAGGTTGGGATCAGAAGGGGGTGCTGGGGCACTCCTGTTCGGTGCCACAGCTGTTGGCCTGTGGTGTCCCCCAGGGCTCAATCTTATCTCCTATGCTACATGTGTATTGACCATCACGCGCAGCTGTGGGCGGGGAGAAATTTTGCGGACGTGGGGGGAGGAGAGGCGAGACTTACCAGTTCTCGCAGGTAGGGGGGGCAGGGTTACAGGAGCCAATATTAGGACCTGCAGCCCCGCCCTACACCCTCTTTGTTCTCCGCAGCTCCCTCCCTCCCGCCCTGTATACAGTATGGGCTCCTCTGGTTGCCGTTAAGGGGCCGAGTAGGAATTTTGGCTTATCCCTAGTAGGGGGGTGGGTGCATTTCACCTACTCCATACTACTGCAGAGTTGGGAGTATTATAGTTAGTGCACATAGCAAGAAAAAATGGTCACAGGTAGATAGTAGGCAGGTAAGTGCGGGTTAGGGTATTGATAGGGGGAGGTCAGGTGAGCATCCCTGGCACCATTCAGGTGACAGGCGGTTTCAGGATGCCTCAGATGGATGGGTCAGTAGGCTCAGACAGCTGGGGGTCAGGAACGCCTGTGAGGCCTTTGTTCTCGCCAAGCTTGTTGTCGTGAGACTCCGAGAGGGAGCGACGCAACAAAGGCTCCCAACACTGGAAAGTGCAAAATGGGGAGGCGGCGGATTCCTCGCCACCTCCCGGTTTTTGATGCTCCGCCCAATTGCACAACAGAGCGGCCTACGAGGCCAGAATAGAATAACCCGCACTCTATCCCTTTGCAGTTCATTGTATGTAAATAAACATGGCCCAGTTAAATACCAACTGAGTGTCTCGACTCTTCATTTCCCACCTGTATGTCCGCAAGTATAACATATACATGAAGCCACTGGGAGAGTTGTCTGGAGTTTTGGGGTTTGGTACCACCAGTATGCTGATGGCACTCTCTCCTTTCCAGCTAAATTCAGCTAAATCCAAGGAAGCTGTTCAAGCTCTAGTCCCCGCTCAGCCATGAAACTCACTGGGTGACTTTGGGGCCAGTCACTGACTCTCAGCCTAACCTACCTCACAGGGTTGTTGTGAGGATAAAATGGAGAGGAGGAGGATTATGTAAGCTGCCATGGGTTCCTTGCAGGAAAAAAGGTGGGGTATAAATATAATAAATAAATAAATAAATAAATCTTATGCCAGTGATGGCAAAGGAACTGAAGCTTAATCCAGACAAGACAGAGGAGCTCCTGGTGAGTCAACAGGCAGATCAGGGAACAGGGCCTCAGCCTGTGCTGAATGGGATTACACTTCCCCTGAAGACTCAGGTACACAGGCAGTGTGCACTCCTGGATTCAGTCCTGAACCCAGATGTCCAGCTTTCAGTGGTGCCCTGGGGTGCATTTGCACAACTGTTAGTGCGCCGACTGTGGCTGTTCCTGGAGATGTCTGATCTGGCCTCAGTGGCACATAGACTTATAGAGTCATAGAATAGTAGAGTTGGAAAGGGACTACAAGGCCATCGAGTCCAACCCCCTGCTCAATGCAGGAATCCCAAGTCAAGGCATCCCTGCCAGATGGCTGTCCAGCTGCACCTTGAATGCCTCCAGCGTGGGAGAGCCCACTACCTCCCTAGGTTGTTGGTTCCAACAGTCAGGAATTTTTTTCTGATGTCCAGGCGGAATCTGGCTTCCTGTAACTTGAGCCCATTATTTTGTGTCCTGCAATCTGGGATGGTCCAGAAGAGATCCTGGCCCTCCTCTGTGTGGCAAGCTTTCAAGTACTTGAAAGGTGGCTATCATGCCTCCCCTCGGTCTTCTCTTCTGAAGGCTAAACATGCCCAGTTCCTTCAGTCTCTCCTCACAGGGCTTTGTTTCCAGTCCCCTAATCATCTTTGTTGCCCTCCTCTGAACCCTTTCCAGTTTGTCTACATCCTTGCTTACATCCCGTTTGGACTACTGTCATGCACTCTATTTGGGGCTGCCTAGGAAAAGCGTCTGGAAACTTCGGCTGGTCCAGAATGCCGTGGCCCGACTGTTGACCAGAGCTGGTTACAGGGAGCACATGATCCCCTGATTACAACAGCTTCGCTGGCTACCGGTCTGTTTCTGGGCACAATTCAAAGTGTTGTTTGTGACCTATAAAGCCCTATTACAGCTTGGGACCCGGCTCCCTGAAAGACTGCCTTCTCCTCGATAAGCCTGCCCTGGTGAAGATCTTCAGGGGAGGGCTTTCTCTCCCGTGCCGCTGCCATCAGAGGCGTGTTTGATGGGGACGCGAGAGGGGGTCTTCTCGGTGGCTGCTCCCAGGCTCTGAAACTCCCGTCTCTGCTGTCCTTCTGCAAAGATGTTCTTAATTATTCAAGCAGCTCTTGCAAACTCAGAAGCTCGCTCACTACTTTGTGGTGTTCCGGTCGGCTCCTGTCAAACGTTACTCGCTGCCATTAGGCGTCAAAAAAAGGATATAGAAGAGCTGGGAAAGGTGCGGAGAAGGACAACCAAAATGATCAAGGGGATGAAGCAAACCCCCTCTGAGGGAAGGCTAAAGAGTTTTCTGGTTTCGAAGAGGAAAAGAGCGGTATGCAGAGAGTAGAGGAAGGAATTTGTCTCCTCCTCTCCTGGTACATGTTTAACACCCAATGAAAAAATTGCAGGCCACACAAAACAAAAACTTCTTCACACAATGCGTTCGTAACTTAAGGCGCAATCCTATGGGTGTTGAGAGAAAAAGGCCTGCAGCTCCCAGCATGCCCCAGCTGGCATCGCTGGCTGGGGCATGCTGGGAGTTGCAGGCCTTTTTCCCTCTCTCTAAACATGCATAGGATTGTACCCTTAGGAAATTTGCTGCCACGAGGTGTTGTGATGGGCAGTGGCTTGCTGTATTCCTGCCTTCCCTAACCTGGTGCCCTCGAGATGTGTTGGACTTCAACTCCCATCATCCCCAGCCAACTTGGCCATGCTGTGGAAGACCCTTCTCTGCCTGAGACAACCCTGGATGGCCACTGCCACTAACAGCAGACAGTACTGCACTAGACAGACAAATCATTTGACTCGATAGGCAGCTTCCATTGTTCCTCTTGTATGCCCTCCTCCCTGTGGCTTTCTGGCCCTTGAACGACTGGGGAGATTATATTCTGTTAGGGGCCAGAATTGGCCCTAAGATCAGGGCCGGTGCTATCATTAGGCCAACTAGGCAGCTGCCTAGGGCGCAGGGCTAAAGGGGGCGCCAGAAACGCCTTTTAAAAAATACAGTGCTCTCAAGTGGGAAGGGGGGGCGCTAAATATCTGATCTTGCCTAGGGCACCAAACTGCCTTGCACCGGTCCTGCCTAAGATGACTACTCACTGACCCCTGGACCACCAAGAACCACAAGCCTTTCTCCTCCAAAGGAACCTTTTTACTTTTCCAAAGGCTGCCTTGAATTTCCCACGGTTTGGGGAACTGGGCTGGAGATGCAGATTGCTGCCTTTCTTTGGGCCCAACTCAGCAAATGCTCTCAACGCAGAGCCACTGTGGCATCATGGTGAGAGTGTTGGACTGGGCCTCGGGAGATCCGGGTTCTAGTCCCCACTTGCCCATGAAGCTCACTGGGTGACTTTGGGCCAGTCACTGACTCTCAGCCTGACCTACTTCACAGGGTTGTTGTGAGGATAAAATAGAGAGAAGGAGGAAGAGGATTCTGTAAGCCGCCTTGGGTTCCTTGCAGGAAGAAAGGCAGGATATAAATATAATAAATGAATGAATAAAATAAAAACCCTAATCTCATTACTGGTCCTAAGATTATGATGATTTATTAAATTTATTAGGTGCCTTTCTCAAAGAACAAAACAAACAAACAAACAAAACCTCAGGGCATCTTACAACAGAGATTAAAACATACCACACACACAAAAAATTAAACAATTAAAAAAAAGCTAAAAACAATTACAAATGCCAAGACCTGATGAAACAACTAAATTAAGAAGCTCCATCATCTGCTATTAAATGGTTGGGAGTAGATGCAAGTCTTAACCTGGCACCAAAAAGTTGACAGTGTTGGCGCCAGGCAGATCTGGACTACCTCCTCCTCCTCTCTCTCTCAGATCATACATCAATGGGATGCAAAACTCACAGTAGGAGGCTGGCTTACTGCCCAGCAAAGGCAAACAAGCTGGGAGTTGGCCCAGGGAGATTCTAAGAAGTACTAGGACTAAGGCACAGTTATATAACCTTATGGAAACAATGCGGCTTTCATAGATTTCATGGATCATAGAGTTGGAAGGAGCCTACAACGCTATCGAGTCCAACCCCCTGCTCAATGCAGGAAACTAGAGGAGGGGTCTCCCATCCAAGTAATAACCAGGCCTGACCCTGCTTAGCTTTCCACGCTCAGACAAGCTGAGCCAGTGTAAGCCACAGGCCTGTACTTATGCTTTGGAAGGATAAATTGCTTCGGGTCACGGCAAGTGGAAAGTGTTGCTCCTTCTGTGGTCCACCTCCATGAATTGGGCAATCAGAGCTTCCTTTATTTTTGTCCAGCTGCAAAAGCCTTGTATTTCTTAATTTATTTCCATTTCATTGATTTTAGTACATACTGGTCCATCAATAAAATTAGTCGTAAAGCTTCAGAGGTACAATTTTTTAGAATCCCCATTGAATCCCGACAGTTTCCTTTCCCGTCCCGTCCAGCAGCCTGTGGAAGGAACTTTCCATTAATGTTCTTTCCCATTAAAAATGGATTTTTAAAGAAGAGAGTTTGCACATCTGATCATCATGTCCACTTGAGTGTGCAGAACCAGGGAACATCAAATAAGTGGGAAAGAAAATGGGGGGGGGAGTGGGGAAGGAAATATGGAGAGAGAAGGAAGAGGCAACAGGAAGAAGAAAAGCGCCAGATGATGCTCAGTAAAGTGTCAAAATTCAAAACTCCCATGAAATGCCTGCTTCAAATGACCAAAAAAATCTAGAATAAGGGTTGTAATATTGTTGCCTGGAACAAATGATGACTTCTTTAAAAGCAACAAGCATGAGAGAGATGTAGTTGATGGGCACCAATCTGAAGGGCTTTAAAAGAGGATTGGACAAATTCATGGAGGAGGAGGAGGCTATCAATGGCTACTGGTCCTGATGGCGTTATGCTGCCTCCAGGAAAGGTTACAAGCAGCTGGGATTTTTTACCTTAGAAAAAAGGCGAGTAAAGGGAGAGATGATAGAGGAGTGCAAAATTATGCCTGGTGTGGAGAAAGTGGACAGGGAGACATTTTTCTCCCTCTCTCCTAATACTAGAACCCAGCAGGGTCATCCCATGAAGTTGATTGGTGGGAGATTCAGGACAGATCAAAGGAAGGACTTCTTCACCCTGTGCATAGTTAAACTATGGAATTCACTTCCACAAGATGTAGTGATGGCTGCCAATTTGGATGGCTTTCAAAGGGGATTGGACAAATTCATGGAGGAGAAGGCTATCAATGGCTACCACTCCTGATGGCTATATGCTTCCTCCAGGATCAGAGGACGCTATGCCTATGTACTCCAGTTGCTGGGGAACATGGCCAGGAGGGTGCTGTTGCACTCATGTCCTGCTTGTGGGCTTCCCATGGGCAGCTGGTTGGCCACCGTGTGAACAGAATGCTGTACGGGATGGACCCTTGGCCTGATCCAGCCTCAGGGCTCTTCTTATGAGAACATCCCCTACTGCAGCTGGAAGGGTTCAAGAGGCAGAGATACTGGGCTGGTTGGCTAAGGTCTGGTCACCCAACAGGTTCACATGGCTGAGGTTGGGACTTGAACCCAAGCATGTCCTGCTCCCAACTCCTGCCTTTAACCACTCTGGAACCCCTGCTCTCACCCCCCCCCCACCAACTCTCCTTCAGGGGCTGAGAGGGCTCTGACGTGGGCCTCAGGCAAGAACAGCCTTTCCCAGCCTACTGACCTCCAGATGTGTTGAACTACAACTCCAGTGCAATGGTCATGCTTGCTGGGGATAATGCGGGTGTTGTTGTCCAACACATCTGGAAGGCACCAGGCTGGGGACAAGAGCACTGCAGCGAAACAGGCCGCGTTCCCGCCACAGCCTTCTGCCTTCCAGCACAGCCCGGTCTTCCACTCTCTCGCTCTCCACTCTGATAGCCTCTTGAGAGGCACAGAGCAAATGTTCTTTGCTGATAAGCCGCCGTGGAGAGAGCTCTCGCCGTGGCAGGAGGGCCTTGTTCTCCTCCGGAGAAGGTGCATGCACTTCAGCGCGCCTGCAAATTGAAAAGCTGCCTGCGGGGATCCATGCAAAAGGCCTCTTTGGCCCGATGGCGATTATCAGGGAGCAACACTGAGTTGTGCATGGATGCTGGTGCTCAGTGCCCATCACCTGCCATCAGAGTCGCCTACGGCACTAAGAATGGGTGGTCCGAAGGGCACCCCCTGCTCCACACTAATGAAGGAGGGACACGATCCTCCAGGAAGCAGGCCTGCCCAAGTCCGGTTCAGGCGGCTGCAAGCAAGCATAACATGGCAAACCCTCCCACAGCCCATGTGTCAAAATAGGGGTGTGCTCTGCTCTTGCGAACGTAAGGGGGAAATGAAGAGCCGAGACACCTGTTTGGTATTTAACCGGGCCACATTTATTTACATACAATGAACTGCAAAGGGATGGAGTGCGGGTTATTCTAATCTGGCCTCCTAGGCCACTCAATTGTCCAATTGGGCGGAGCATCCAAAACCGGGAGGTGGCGTTGGATCCGCCGCCACCCCATTTTCCACTTTCCAGTGTTGGGAGCCTTTGTTGCGTCGCTCCCTCTCGGAGTCTCACGACAACAAGCTTGGCGAGCACAAAGGCATCACAGGCGTTCCTGATCCTCAGCTGACTGAGCCTACTGGCCCATCAATCTGAGGCCTCCTGAAACCGCCTGTCACCTGAATGGTGCCAAGGATGCTCACCTCACCCTATCAATATCCTAACCCGCACTTACCTGTCTACTATCCAAATGTGACCAAATTTGACTTGCTATGCACTGATTACAAACACCCCCCAACCCTGCTGCAGTATGCAGTAGGCGAAACGTGCTCATCCCTCTAATAGGGATGAACCAAAATTCCTACTCGGCCCCTTAACGGCGACCAGAGGAGCCCATACTGTATACAGGGTAGGCGGGAGGGAGGGAGCTGCAAAGAACAAAGAGGGTGTGGGTTGGGGCTGCCGGGCCTAATATTGGCTCCTGTAGCCCCGCCCCCATGCTGGCTAATTACCTGCGTCAACAGGTAAGCCTCGACCTCCACGTCCGCAAAGTTTCTCCCCGCCCACAGCTGCGTGTGCTCGGGGAAGGTCCTTCTGAACAGTACTTTACAGGATTGAACTGTTCCTGCTTAAATGAAGGAATGAGGATGATATTCACATTTTAACTACATTTTTCCTCCCAGGAGCTCAGAACAACATACATTGTTCTCCCTCCCCACATTTGGAGGTGCAGGCTTTAGGGCAGTGGTGGCGAACCTATGGCACGGGTGCCACAGCTGGCACGCAGGGACCTCTCTGTGGGCACTCGAGCCATTGGTCACCAGATTGCGAAAAGACTGTCCCCTTCTGCAAAACACTAATGATTTTGTTCTTTCTCACAGTGTGAAACAGAATGATTTTATTCTAGAATTCTTGTTACAGAATTATTTTCTACATTGTTACCACATTTAAAAGATTTTGAAGAATGATGCACAGAGCATGGCTTGGATGTAAAGCCCTAACAGTTGACCCGAGTGCTGCATGTGTTGCTCCCAAACTAACGGAGTATGAGCCAAGGTTTGACAAATTATCAGCATGCATGCAATAGCAAAAATCACATTAATTGTGCAAAAGCATGCCCAATGCAAACTTTTACCTAATGCAGTGTTTGCAGTCCAAGACATAAAGTGTTTAAAATGTGTTAAGCACGTTTAGTTTTCTTGTTTATCTTGCTCATCCTAGTACAGGTTGACTTTTACTTTTACTAATCCGACACCTGTAGAAGCAGGGAAAGGACCCAGGGTAAAGCTTGCCCCATACAATTTCAGTCTGGCATATAATCATATTACAAGTTGAGAATCCCTTATCCAAAAATACATGTGCCTAATTATTTAAAAAGTTTGTATAAATTCCCTTCAGGCTATGTGTACAATGTAGTACTATAATCATTTTTTGAGTTGATTTTTTCCCCAACAAAAAACTGTTTGTATCATTGAAAGCTCTGTTATTGTGTTTTTCTTTTAAGACAAAAGATGTTAATTAGTTCGGACAACTGTATGAGTTGTTTTTCTAAAACTAAAACCTCGGTATTCAGGTTTAATTGCAGTGTTGGCACTTTGAAATAAATAAGTTGGTTTTGTGTTGCAGTTTGGGCGCTCGGGCTCAAAAAGGTTTGCCATCACTGCTTTAGGGCATATGTAAATTAGTGTATGCAAATTTGTGCGCTTTTTTTTTTTTTTGTCCAATGGATCTTTTCCTGTACAGAGCACCACCCCTGGACCGGCCTAAGAGGACTTAACCCTTTTCCTGCTCATCGCTTCCTGCTCCACTCAAAAGCAGCTTCTCCTTTTGTGGGGGTTTTAACTGGGGGGGGTGAGTGGGGAGGCAGAACCGGTGCATTTAAAGCAAGACTGCACAACTCACAGAGCGTGCCACATCCAACCATCCAAGTTCAAGAGGCAACACAGCACCACCAACAACAACAACTGTGGCTTGTGGTTTGCCAGACGCCTGACAACTTATCCAGTTTTGCAGCGTCAGGCGGGCGGCTAAACATGGAGGCTTATATGACGGCGCCTCTAGGAGGTCACCCTGCATCAGGGGTGCAGAACGGCCCACGATATCCCAACCTGGCCTGCTCTGGGTCCCCCAGAGGGCCCCACACACCCTTTCCACCAACTGCCAATTCTTTGGTAATTTCCCCGGCTTTTGTGCAGCCCCCTTCCCCTTCTAAAAGGTCCTCTCCTAAGGCTTCATTACTGGCAGTAACACCTTTAGGCTCAAGTATGCCGGTGTTCTTGGTGTCCCTTTTGCCTTTGGCCCCACCCATCACTGAAATGCGCGCGCACACGTGCACATACGCACACACACACACACACACACACACACACACTGTGCAGAGCTGCTCCAAAACTGAATTTGCTGGTGCTTCTTGCTGGTGCTTTAAAACCACCAGTTCTGCTTTTTTGCTTTTTCGCTTCCTTCAGAAAGCTAAAACAAGCTCCTCCGCTCCATCCGGAACAGCATGTTTCCTTTCATATTTCCTGCCCACAGAAGCTCTTCTTCTGCAGACTTTTGACTGGGGTTAGAAAACAAAACAGACCCGAACAAAGCAAGCGGGTAGATGGCAGCAGATATTTTCACACCGGCTCTACAGATATTAGGAGATGCACAGTAGAATGAACGATTATGTTCGTGTGTCCGGTTTGGTCTCAGAAGAGTGCAGGCGCTCAAGTGTCACATAAATCATCATCAGGCCAAAGAGTTCTATGAAACTTGCATGCTTCCACACCAACCTTTGGCTATTGGGCAGTATAGAAATGTAAATAATACATACATACATACATACATACATATAAACCTCCTAATAAAAGTTTCTTTCCAGTCATATACGTTCTTATCTTTGTACTTTCTATTCTCTTCATCCATCCAACACAAGTAATTTTTTCAAACTTCTACTCCCTCACTGTGTGTGTGTGTCCTGTCCTTTGGCCTCTTGTGTGGGACCATCTTCAAGAGCCAGTGTGTCCTAGTGGTCAGAGTGCTGAACTGGGACTGGGGAGATCCAGGTTCTAGTCCCCAGTTGGCCACGAAGCTCCCTGGGTGATTTTGGGCCACTCACTGACTCTCAGCCTGACCTACCTCCCAGGGTTGTTGTGAGGATAAAATGGAGAGGATTATGTAAGCCGCCTTGGGCTCCTTGAAGAGGGGGAAAAGGTGGGATATAAATGTATTATTCATCATTTTCCTTGAAGTACCTATTGAACTGGCATCTTCTCTATTCCACTTCCAGAAAGGATTAAAAACCCATCTTGTCTCTTCCGCATTTTCTTCTAGATGTACTATGGGCTTTTTAGCTTCTTTCCTACTCCCGGATCCGTCCCGTCATTCTCTAGCCTCCTCTCACTCTCTCCCATTTCAACAAAGCTTTCCCCGCCCCTCCCACTCCCCTCTCCTTTGGTCTCCTGCCTTTCAGGTTGTGAGACTGCTGGTGGGAGACTTGCACGTTTTATTCATGCACAGCATCTAGCACAGTGGTGTGGAACGCCAGGTCTGGGAGGCCAAATCCAGGCCTCCTGAAGTCTCAGTCCTGCCCACTGGGGTTCCCAGAAGGCCACAGCCCCTTCTCCTCGCCTGACCCCCTTTGCCCAACCAACCACCATGTGAACAGCCCGATCTCGTCTGATCTCGGAAGCTAGGCAGGGTCGGGCCTGGTTAGTACTTGGAGGGGTGACCACCTTGGAATACCAGGTGCTGCAGGGAGGGGCCATCGCTCAGTGTGAGAGAGTCCCTGCTTTGCATGCAGAAGGTCCCAGGTTCGATCCCCGGCCTCCAGGTAGGGCTGGGAAAGAATCCTGCCTGAAACCCTGGAGAGCCGTTGCTGCCAGTCAGTGTCGACAATACTGGGCCAGATAGACCAAAGGGCTGACTCAGTATAAGGCAGCTTCCGATGGTGCTTTCCCAGATTTTGTGCAGTCCCTCCCGCTGCCCTCCCCCCCCCCATTCTAAAAGGTTGAAATGCCTCTCCTAAAGCTTCGTTTCTGACAGTCAGAGCTTTAAGCTACAATATGCTGGTAGCTTTGGTGGTTTTGGCCCCACCCCCTTTTGCCTTTGGCCCCGCCCTCCACTAGCATACAGTCCCAGAAAGCTTCTCTGAAACTGAATTTGGCCCCTCGGGCTTAAAGAGGTTCCCCAGCACATGTTAGAGATTTTATATTTAGAGGGAAAGCAGCAGCAGCAGCAGCAATTGACCTCGTATCTCTTGGAAAGAAAACTAAGGCGTGAAACTGAGCATGTACCCCGTGCCCCAGGGAGTCAATGTACGCAAACCTAAAAGCACCCCCCCCCTGCTCCCCCCCAACCCAGCCCACCTGGTCTGTGGTGGTGGGTCTTGAATGAGGCCTCACTGACATGCCTACGGGGGCTTCCATTCCCTACAGCGGCTGCGGCAAGGTAGCTGACCACTAAAGGTCTCCAATTCAACCTTTCGGGGGAAACCTCCTCTTTAGAAAACACGGATCCCAGTGCCTCAAATGGCATTCTTCTCTTGGGGTGGCCACTGTCCTAGCAAGGCCATCTTGTCATGATTAACTCCGCCCTATTTCAGGATTGTTCCCTCCTGACATTCCAAACAGGTTTTTTAAGGCTGAATTTGTAGAACCAGCCCCTGGCAACGGACCCTGCCAGATCACCCCGAGCGCGGATTTCCACCCTCCTGCAAGAAACTACCCGTGAGGGTTTCTGAACATTTCCCACCATGCCTCAGGGCAGCATCTCACACGCTGGAGACACTGATCCATGTGCAGCAGCAGCCACATACGCTAAACCACTCACTGGCAGAGAACCGGCTCGCTCAGATGCTCACAAACCACAGCCATTTTACAAGCTGAGAACTGAGCACAAACCAAAGGACTTGCTCCGCTGCAGCAAACATCACATTCCAGGGCACCTGTGGGCCACTCCTGGGTGTGAGATAACAGACAGGGTGGCACACCACTACACACTTGAATTAAGGAGCGGGAAAGCACTCCTGGAACGCTACAGAAGGTGTGAAGAAGCCAAAATGCTGATCTTGGCACTAGGTAAACACAGTGGCGTAGCGTGGGTTGTCAGCACCCGGGGCAAGGCAAGTAATTTGCGCCCCCTAACCCGTGGATTTTAGCACTCGAGTGCCCTCCAGGGGTTCAACTCCCTTTAGCCCCAGCCAGCATGGTCGATGGAACCAGGGCTGCTGGGAGTGGGGGTCCAAAACATCTGGAGGGGCCGGGTTGGGGAAGGCTGCGCTCAGGAGCCGGACGAGGCGCGCTCTGCCCATGCCCAGAGGCAGGCAGGCAGGCAGGCGCGCGCGCGCACACACTCCGGGCCGCGGGGCTCTCTCACCTCTTGCTGGGCCGCTGGGCGTGCCGGCGCCTCCGCCGCTGCGATCGCGCTGCCGCCGGTTCTTGAACCAGTTGCTGACCTGCGTGAGGGAGAGGCCGGTGTCGCGGGCCAGGCGGCGCTTCTGCTCGGGGCTCGGGTAGCGGCTGCGGCCGTAGGAGTCGCGCAGGGCGGCGCGGGAGTACACCGTCTCCTCGCCGTCCCAGATGGTGCTGGGCAGCGGGAACTTCTTGCACAGGCGGTACTTGTCGACGGCGCCCAGCCGCGCGCCGCCTCAGCCTCGCGGTAGCGGGCGCGCAGGTACAGGTCCTGCAGGAAGGGGTGGTGGGGCGCGCCGAAGGGGCGGCTCTGCACCAGCCGGTACAGCTCGGCGAAGTCGCCGCGCTGGAAGGCCAGCAGCGCCCGCGCCTTGGCCAGGCTCTTGCCCGCCTGCGCCTCCAGGTAGCGCGCCTTGTCGTCGGCCGGCAGCAAGCCCAGGAAGTGGCCCAGCCGGCCCGGGTCGCCCGCCTGCAGCAGCGCCTCGCACACGCACGAGACCTGCTCGGCCGAGAAGCGCGGCAGCGAGGACGAGGCGGCGGCGGCGAGGACGAGGCAGCGGCGGCGAGGACGAGGCAGCGGCGGCGGCGGCGGCGGCGGCGGCGGGGGGGGCGGGGACCCAGGCAGGGGCAGAGACCTGCGAGTGCGAGCGCGCCCCCCCAGATGTTGCGCCCGGTGTGGCCGGCCCCCCCTGCACCCCCCACGCTACGCCTCTGGGTAAACAAGCCAGAGGACAGCAACTCCTGGATGTGGAAATGGCAACATTTCTGGAAGTTTAAAAGCATAGGAACACGAGGACTGGGTCGGACCAAAAGGGTCCCATCCAGTCCAGTATTTGGGCTCCAGCCATGGCCAGCCAGATGTTTGGTGGGAAGCTCAGAAGCAGGGCAGGGACTTGAGAGCCCTCCCCAGCATCTGCTACCCAAAGGTAGATTGCCTCCAAACTTGGAGGTTCCATGTAGAAGTCCTGGCTAATCATTATTGAGATCTCTCTCCATAGATCCTTTTTGGGTCGGTGGGCACATTTGGAATTTTGACAGCATGTCGGGGGCACTCACAGAAAATGTCTGCCATGGGTTTGGGGGCTTGCCCATTCATAACATTTCTGCCATGGTGGGCATGGTCGCTCACAAAACATTTCCCTGAAGGCAAATTGATTGATGCCAGAGATCACAATCTCGGGGGGGGGGAAGGGGAAAAAAGCCATGGTGAGCTGAAAATAGGGGTGCGGAGAGAAGCAAGCCAGTGCCAGCTGCCCCCAAGTGCCAGTTGGGCACTTATGGGGCAGCTGGCATGGCAGGTTGCCCAGGCAAGCTTGGCAAGAGGTTTATGCCGCTCTTGCCAAACGGCTCACTAGCCAATTCCCGGTACCCATGATGGAGTTGGTCACCCGGGTTCGGTCAACATGACAACCCATCATGGGTACGACAACCCATCATGGGTACAACAACCCATGGGTTGTCAGGGTGGCTTGTTGCCCTCAAACAAGCCACCCTGTTGGAATCAGTCCAGGTTCACATGACACAACAGCCCACCAAGGCTTGCCACCCACGATGGGTTGTCGTGTCGTGTGAACCCAGTCTAAAAGAAAAGTCACTTGCCCCAGAACCTAAATAGAAGGCAGAGGTGGGGGTCTGAGTGTCAAAACACAAAACCACTCTTTCGAACCCCCCGTTTTCTGCTCCAGTGTCCATTTCACAGACAGCAAACTGGTAAGACTGAGAGACAAGTAATTTGGCCCAGGAACTGCGTACCAGGCAGAGGTGGTGTCTGAGCCCCAAATGCCAAATCACATATTTGCCCCTACAAGGCTCAACAAAATATCAGTTTCACAGAAGGTAAAGCGGCCATGCTCAGAAAATCACAAACATGCCCCACGCCGAAACAGACACCTCCTCCTGGGCTCAGGGGCATTATGGGAAATGACAGTAGAAGCAATGCAGCAGCATGCCAGTCTCCCAGCCAAAACAAACATAAAATTTAAAAAGTCTTTAAAAACAGACACCTTGACCTGGGAGGTGCCATGTTGGAGACCCAGATGTTAAGCTATCCATGCTGCTGGTTGACCTATCTCCCGTGAATTTGAGTCACCACCTACTCCTCTCCGCCACCCCCCAGCAGAGCTGGTCTTGAGTCTTTCATGGTGAGACAGGCAGATATTCACCAAGCACAGTGATGGAGGAAAGCTTTACCTATAAGAGTTTCTGCCTGACATGCCACTGCAAAAGATGCAAGAGCTCTGCTGGTGGGGGGGGGGGGACTGGCAACCTTTCTGGGTACTCCCCAGAATGAGAGTCAAAAACCACTGTGAGTGGACAGGAGTCAGTGAAGGGCTTGGGGGTGTGTGTGTGCTATGGGGGAATTGAAGCTGGGCATTTAATATCCATTTGAGACTGTAAGCGTGGATGTTTTAAGATCTGCTACAGTCTTGATTCGGCCTGTTTTTATCAGTCTGGGATTCTTGGTTTAATGCTGTAACCAAGGTCTTGGGGATAAAAATCTGTCAATCACATGGGAACTCACAGATGTCTGTTTTCCAGGATTGGCCTGGCCCCTGCTTTCTGGTGCTTGTCCCTGGTAAATCACTGCCCCCTATCTGTGCCTTTTGGAGTCTATAGATCAGCCTTCCTACAACCCAGTGGCTGGAGATGTTTTTTTGCCTGCTTTTTCTGTTCTGGCCCTTCACCACCTCTTCTTCCCCCCTTTGCCAAAATTTTGATAGGTCCTCTGAGTGTCCATGCGTGCAGGTGAGCCATTTCACCTGCGTGCGCTCCATTCTTCTGTTTTGTTGTTCTTTCCGCAGACGTGAGCATTTTTGATAGCTCGGAAGTGCACATCTTCCACAGTCCAGCAGTTTCACTTCCCTCTCACCGAACGCGAATCATCGGTCTTTCGCCGTTTTGCTGAAGATGCACCAAAAGTCGCGCTTCCTTTGCTATGTGACCTCATTCCGCCTCTTCCACGATGACACCCAAACCTGCAGGTCAACTGACTTAGATCCAGTCAATTCCCAAATATCAGTGAAGACTTTTCCTGCTTGTATAAGACTCTCTCACTGATATGCTAAATCATCCATTCTTCTAGATTATCTGACCTGGTGAATGGATGCAATCTAGAAAATTAGAAAGCCCATTGTGTGGATCTTATTACTCTAGCTCCAATAGGAATGTGTTTATAGAATTAAGATGTAATGTTATGCCCCCTGCTTTCTTAGAAGGCCATTATAAGAAATTACTGGAACAGCATTCTTGTGTATTTTGTAAAAGTGTCACCCAATCTCCTCTTTATAAGGATTCCTGTGCAAAATATTTGCCTGAGTTCGGGTATTATACCTAGTAAATTTGAATGTTTTCTGTTATTTTATAATTTATTTATTTATTTATTTACAGTATTTGTATATCGCTCCACATCAAGCAGATTCTGGAGCAGTGAACAATAAAAAGACAAAAACAGATAAAAGAAACAAAAACAATATGTTGAAAACAAACTAAAATTACACTGGTGGTTGAAGAGCAGAGGAGGCTTCCCGGAACAAGGTCTTCAGCAGGCGCCGAAAGCAGCACAATGTTGGAGCCTGCCTGACCTCCATAGACAGGGAGTTCCCACAGAAATGGAGCTGCCACACCGAAGGCCCTGCTCCTGGTGGACTCCAATCAGGCCAAAGGTCCATGAGGAACCACCAGGAGAATGTCCTCCAATGACCTCAGCGACCAGGCAGGTTGGTGTGGGAGGAGGCACTCTCTCAGGTAACCTAGTCCCAAGCTGTTTCACAATGAAAATTATGTCACCGTGTGTGTTTCATCTGAGCAGGTGGCTGGGAAACTGAGAGCTAAATTTGTTACTCAGCCCTGAATGTTCCTTCTCTTTTTGTTATGGTTTATGGCTGAACAATAAAATGATTCCTACTACTACATGGAAGTTCTATTTCACTCTTCTGGCTTGTAGACCTCCAGAGACTTATCCTCCATGAATACTTACCCACCAAGGAAAACAGGAAACAGGCCAAGATAATTAGTGTGTGTGTGTGTGGGGGGGGGGTGTTGGCTGGAGGGGCTTCAGCAGAGAGAAACCAAGGTAAGAGCCAGCTGCTGTTTAGTGCTGCTGGGGCCTTATTCTCCATGAATTTGTCTAATCCTTATTCTCCCAGTTTGGAGAGATCCTTTCAGAGCTCTTCGCAGTCCCTTTCTGTTTTCACCACCCGAAATAATTTGGTGTCATCAGCAAACTTGGCCACTTCACCGCTCACTCCTAAATCCAGATCTTTTACAAAGAAGTTATTATTGTTATTATTATTTACAGTATTTGTATACTGCTCATCAAGCAGATTCCAGAGCGGTGAAAAGTTGAAAAGCATTGGTCCCAATACAGATCCCTGTGGGCCCCCACTGTTTAATCCCTTCATTGGGAGAATTTACCTTTTATTCCTACTGGCTGCTTTCTGTTCTTTAACCAGTTACTGATCCAGAAGAGGACCTCGCCTCTTATTCCATGACAGCTAAGCTTGGTGAGGGATGTTGTTGAAAGCCTTTCGGAAGTCCAAGTAAACCATGTCGACCAGATCATGCTGGACAACCATTTGTAAAAGGTCTGGCCCAAAGGCAGTTGTGCCCACAGAAAGACGCCAGAAAGTCAGTTCCACATCCCAGATAAGTCAGGGCCACTGGATGTATACTTCCTTGCAAAGAAGAACTCTAGACATCTTGGAGAATTAGGCTCAGCTTAAATCAGGAGGAGTGAAGAAGGGACTCAGCAAAGAGCATTTCGTCAGCTGTGCGGAGATAAAATACATCTGTGATCAAGCTTGGACCTCAGCCAGGCCTTGCGTGGAGTAGACCGATAAGGGACCGATAAAGGACCCGGGATCATGTTCCTTCTCTCAATCCCTCCCCTAGTTCCTATCAGAGGAGAGTCACGGGGCCCGGCCAGGGAACAGGCATTCCGCACGTAGGCCTTGCCGAAGAAGAAAACAAGATTGAGAGGCAGAGGTGGCACTGGCAGGTTCTGCCCAGGTCTCACAGGTGGAAGCAGGCGGGGCGCATTTCCACGAATCCAGCTCTGCCTTCTCAATGGCCGTTTGCCAGAGAGAAGAGAGCCATGCAAAGACATCAACACAGAAGCCGATATATCAGACTGTGCTCCCATTCCATCAAATTCTGCTCCAGGCAAAACAGGATTTGGCGCTGCCTCTGCACAACCATTTAGGCGCTTGATGGTTTCATTATTCTGCAATTTGCTCTGTTTTCTCAATGTCTTGTGCTGCCTTATTTCAGCCTGTAAACTGCTGTGATTGCCGCTGAGAGGAAAGCAGGATAAACATTTGAAATAGAGATGTAATTTGTTTTTATTTTTATTTTTTTACTATTGTGCACACTTTATTCCGATTCTGCTAGCCATGGGCAAAGGTTAACAAGGCTGGGCACTGAATCCCCTTGCCTGGACGAAAGAACCAGGATGTCCACTTACTCATGGGGGGGAGAGGACAAAAGGGGGATACACATTTGCATATCAAAGCACATATAACATTCCTAAAAAGAAAAGTTGGGGGGGGAGGAAGAAGCCACACACCTTCCCCTGAAAGCCTTCCCCTCCGAACAGCAGAAATAAACGTCTGTTGTTGCAGGGCACGAGAGAGGCAGTCTTCTCATAACATGTTTAATCCATAGAAGTTAAGTGCAGGAGAGTAGCACTCTATCCAGATCGCACCCTGCTTCCATGCGCACGTTGGTGGAGAAGCTGAAGTGTCTCCCTGCGCCAGTGGTCTGTGCACAAGTATCCCGGGCCTCCAGGTATTCCTGGAAAGCGTTTACACCAGTGTTCTCCAACCTTGGGTCCCCAGATGCTTTTGGCCTACAACTCCCAGCATGCCCCAGCCAGCTATGCTGGCTGGGGCATGCTGGGAGTTGTAGGCCAAAAACATCTGGGGACCCAAGGTTGGAGAACACTGGTGTAAACGCTGTGGCCAGAGGCAGAGTTCATCATCTCCAGCTTTCCACATGCCCACCTCGATCCATCCGACTGCTTCGTGAACTCAGGTGTCCCCAAACAGAAAAAAATCGCCTCTTCCATCCCTCAGTACAGGAGAGCTGGAGACAACAGCAGGAGCCGTGGACTCAGCCTTTCCAGCAGGCCTGAGCGGAGGGAGAGGAGACGGAGGGCAGGGCCATGTCGCCATGTCGCTTCTTACATTTCTAGGCTGCCCAATGGCCGAAGTTCTTTGGGCGGTTTACAAAGATTAAAACCTTAAAAATACATTACCAAAAAAACATATATGTATCTATTATTTGCTTGTTTTATTTACAGTATTTGCATGCCGCTCCATATCTAAGCAGATTCCAGAGCGGTGAACAATAAAAAGATAAAAACAGATAAAAGAAACAAAAACAATACGTTAGAAACAGGGTATCATTAAAATGGTGGTTGGAGAGCAGAGCAGGCTTCCCAGAACAAGGAGGTCTTCAGCAGGCGCCGAAAGCAGCACAATGTCGGAGCCTGCCTGACCTCCAGAGGCAGAGAGTTGCACAGAAATGGAGCCACCACACTGAAGGCTATTCTCCTGGTGGACTCCAGTTGGGTCAAAGGTCCATGTGGAACCACCAGGAGAATGTCCTCCGATGACCTCAGTGACCGGGCAGGTTGGGAAGGAAGGATGCGCTCTCTCAGGTATCCTGGTCCCAAGTTGTTTCGGGCTTTGTACACGAGTACTAGAACCTCAAACCTGGCCCAGTAGTGAATAGGTAGCCGGTGCAGTTCCTTCAGCAAAGGAGTTGCATACCACACAGAAACATATAAACAGACAACACAGAGACACACACATATTGTGTGTGTAATGGGGAGGGAGGTTCCATGCCAGCCTGACAAGCTGTGGAAGGGGGCAGATTAAAAGGTTTTTTTAAAGCATGATACAGATTCCCACAGAAACACAGACACCGCAATGGATAAATTTGGGCAGCTTAAAACTCCCCAAGCCCACGCAACCCAGAGGCAGATCGTTTTTAACGAGGCTTTCGCAGAGGTAACTCTCAGTGCTGAGCTGCCAAAGTGTTTTTCCACCCCGAGTAGCAAGTTTTAAAAAGAATTTGTGAAATTCACCAGACCTGCTAAAATAATCCCCCCCCCCGTCTTTCTGCCCCATTCCTTTTTCCTTGTGTGTTGTGTCATTTTAGATTGCAAGTATGAGGGCAGGAACCACCTTTAGTCGATTATATGTAAGCCGCTCTGAGAGCTTTTTTTGCCCGAGGAGCGGGATAAAAATACTTTAATTAATTAAAAGTTGGGGGCTGGGAGGAGAACTCAGCAGAGGGACAAGCACCCCAAAGAACCAGTGTGGTGTATTGGCTAGGACCAAGGAGATGCACGCTCCAATCCCCACTCGGCCATGAAGCCCACTGGGTGACCTTGGCCGAATCGCAGAACCTCCCTCACGGGGCTCTTGCGAGGATAAAAGGGGACGGAGAAGCACGCACACCACTCTTGAGTTTCTTGGAGAAAGGGCGGGGCAGAGATGCAAACCAATAAATAAATGCAGCAAACATCGTCACGTTCAGGGGGCCAAAGAAGACTCTCAGTCCAGCACAGCCTGGGCGATTTCATCGCACAGGGTTTAGGACTGGCTTAGAGAAGCCGACACTTAGATTCGTTTCTGCATTTCCCATGGCTTTGAATATGGCAGAATTTCTAACCTTGAAATATGGTTAGAACTCGCCCTTGGCTCCATTATGCTTTCTGGTCTCACGTTAACAACATTGAGAACATAAGAAGAGCTGCGCTGAATCAGGCCCAAGGCCTATCTAGCCCAGCATTCTGTTCACGCAGTGGCCAAACACATGACTATGGGAAGCCCACAAGCAGGACATGAGCACAAGAGCAGGTGGTGTGGGTTGCATTGCTACGGACATGCAGAGAAGGCAGCAACATATTGTACCAGGCTTAAAGGAATTGTGGGAGAATCAGCCCCGCAACGTACATGCTCAGCTCTTTCTCTGAAATCCATCCACATCATCCGCTCAATAGCACAAGGACACGAAATCCACCAACCTAAGTCTGCATCAGGGTCAGCCAAGTAGGACTCGCGTTTCTTTGTCAGGAGCGGAGTCGAGAGATGCCGAGGGTAGCGATTGGTATACTGTGCCGAGTTTCAAATTCCATTCTTACTTTCACACTTTCTCCATCTCACTGTCCCCTTGTCCGTCACGTTATCTGGCTATTTCCCCATTGCTCAGAACTTTAAAGTTCCGCTATTTGAAAGACAACAGTAAAATCGGAAGAGTGTCAGATCAGGCCTTGTCTTCTCCCACCTCTTCCCTCCCAACAGGTTATGTATACTCATTAAAATAAATAAACTGAACATCTTTTTCCTGGTACAGTAATACCTTGGATTGCAAGTAACTTGGTCTGAGAGCGTTTTGCTAGACAAGCAATTTTTTAAAATAAATTTTGACTTGCTAAACAAGCGATGTCTTGTAGGGATGTAACTGCTCGCCTCGAGCGGGCATAGCGGGCCGAAATCGGCCCCGCTCACGCCCACCAGAGACTTGCTTTGATATAAGAGTGTTTTGGATTACAAGCACAGTTCCGGAATGAATTATGCTTGCAATCCAAGGTATTACTGTAATCCAAATTCTGTATTGATTGGGGGGATGGGGTGGGGGAGAATCAGAATTCTGCAGTCCTCATAAATGATGCAACTTGAACAGCTAGGCATAATTTCCCTTATTTTTACGTCATTTATTTTGGAATGTTACTATTCTGCACAGTTCATCGCGCTTCAGCTAGTCAAGGACTTAATTGGGACACAGAAGCTCCCACTCTGTATACCAGCAATCCTTCCATCAAGCATATCCTTTCAAGCCTATTTTTGCAATCCTAAGGACTAGAAACTTGCCGTTTAAAAAAAATAAAATGAAAACAGAGATTCTTCGGAAGCGTTCTGTACTTTCACAGAATCTAAAATTGCCTTGCCCTTTTGCCCTTTATCACATCCTCTTTTTCACACAAGCTCATCCACCTCTCTGCCTCTTTCATCCACCCAGTATCTGTGCCTTTTACCAAGCTGCCTCTTACGTACAACTTGCAGAGAGAGACGTTGCAGCTGCAAATGAAGAGTCCTCACTCTCCCTAGCTCTTGTGTGAGGGCTTACCAGAAGCCTTTCCTCTGTCCTTCCCAGAAACTGTATGTACCAACATTCTAGTGTTGACTATTTTCCTAAGCTGCTAAATGTGTGCAGAATTCAGGAAGGCTGGATGGAATTCCTAGAAACCAAAATAGGGACATTTTTATTGCAAAACTATGCTAACAGCCATGATTGATGGCAGATATTCCAAAACCCCTCCAGCTCAACGTTTATGTTATTTGTGGTGGGTCAGAGATTGAAGATTTGCCACACTATTTGCTGTTTTGCCCCTTATACAGTAATACCTTGGATTGCAAGCATAATTTGTTCCGGAAGCGTGCTTGTAATCCAAAGCACTTCTATATCAAAGCGAAATTCCCCATAAGAAATTTGTACACATATTTTTAATTTAAGCTGCAATAAAGAATGATAGTGTAAAGTCTTCTTGACCGTACTACAGTACTTGTATTGCAAGACGTCGCTTGTTTATTAAGTTAAAATTTATTTTAAAAATTTGCTTGTCTTGCAAAACACTTGTAGACCAAGTTACTTGCAATCCAAGGTTTTACTGTATTCTGAACCGAGGTCTAAAATTTTGGGTCTTATCTAGTTTTACCTGTGTGGTAACACTACTCCAGAAAAGATTTTTTAATTTCTTGTCTGATATAGATCGTGTCACTCACAAAGTTCCTCTTTGTGCTTGGCCAGCATCGAGAATTTGTGCTAAATTTATCACTGATAATGCAGTCAACTGTTTTGGAGATGTTTTAAATTTATTATCTTTTTAGCTGTTTCAATTCTCAGATTATAATTACCTATTTCTAACGCTGAGTTTAGATCAATTTAAATGAATTCAAATAACACACTGTGAAGTTATCGTAGTTTTAAGTATTTTAGAGTTCGATTTGTGCTGTATTTGCCTTATTTTGTTTTAGTTATTTTGTATGTGAAAGGTCTATGGCCCAAGCAAAAATAAACTACTACTACTACCTATTGCAACCAAAGAATTTACACACTAGCACACAAACAAACTTGAATCAGGAACTGTGTTTTAAAAATTGTTCTAAGCTGGGGGGGGGGGGGAACCCCAGACATGTAACAGAGACTATCAACCCAAAAGAGAAGGCTTCTGGCTGACAGTGCTTCTTCAGGTGCAGAGAAAAGTCCACTGAATTTATAGCCCCCCCAATGCAACTTTTTCACCCAGCATTAAGAATTTTCATTAAAAAAATGTATGGACTGCTCCAGATTACTGCCGCTGCAGGAACGTTCGCCAGCTTTGAAAACAAGAAAGTATGTTTGGAGCCAGCAGAGTGAACAATGCAGCTTTCCCACATGGAGGAAGATGTTATGGGAGGCTCTGCTATTGTTGATGTGAAGACTCCAAGGAGGAGAGTGTGCCTCTGGGCATATGACGAGTGCCGCTACTTCAGCGCGGTTAGGGAGTTCCACTGTTGAGGTCAAGGAAAAGGAGATTCGGAAAAGAGGCACCATTTCCAGGAAAGACTGTTTCAGGCAACATAGCTGCCCCGCCTTGCCCAAAAGCACATACTTTTGCTTTCGTCTTCAGAATTTTTCCTCATGTATCGGGCAGCCCAGAATCAGAATCAAAAGTCCAGTCACGAAGACAGTGAAGCTGCCGGCTTTTTAAACTGCTCCTGTGCCTTTACCGTCAGACCCACACAGAGAAAGGTCCCAGGTGAGGCTCTGCGACCACCTTAAATCTCCCTGCCGGAGGGAAAGCATCACTGCCTTAAATTCTCTGTCTTAGGCTGCTTGTCAGCAGCGGAGGGCCGGCAAAGAAGATGGATGCCGCGAGGCAGCAGACAACAGCCACAACATCTTCCGGGAAGAGGTCCTGGTTTCCCCTGACACGACTCCTCCATACCGGGCCGAAATTCAACCGGTGCGGCTGGAACAGTTGCACAACAGGCCCCAACGGAAGGTTTCTCCCACCTCACTGCCATTTCTGTACTGGGGGGGAGGGGGGGACGGCTCGGCCAAACTTTGGACCAAAAGTTAACGCTGAAACGGAACTTGAACCCGGCGACAAAAAGATCGGAACAGGAAAGAGAATAAAGTCACAATCGTGTGTGGAGGAGGGGGATGAAGAGCAGAAAGACGCTTCATTCACCCTTGGCCTTTGAATTCTGAAGTGTCTAATGTTGCAATCCTATGCATGTTTAGACAGAAAAAAGTCCTACAACTCCCAGCATTCCCCAGCCAGCTATGCTGGCTGGGGAACGCTGGGAGTTGTAGGACTTTTTTCTGTCTAAACATGCATAGGGTTGCACCCTTAAAGTCAGACATTTTCTTTTCTAAAAGACGTGCACTGCTAATTAAAACACACGTTAAAATCTGGTTTTGTATGCTTCGTACTGGCAGCATGCAATGCCACGGCATTTCAGGAAACAGGTTTCGTGTCCAGGTCTCAGTCACAGGCCCCAGAGGAAAGCGGAAGATTCTTGCCAATTCTGGGAAGATGCTGGAGAGACCCTCTTTCCCTGCCTGCCCCCCACCCCTTCAACGTCAAGAGGTGAAAAATGGGGAGGGACCTGGAATTTTTAAAACCAGCTCATTCAAATACCTCCTTAATTAAACAAGAGTGCCTTTGGTCTTCATTTTCCCTCCTTGGGTCCTGCCCCTTTGCTCAAGTGCAAAACAACTATGAGAAATCACTGCACGTAGTAGACCGAAGGGCAGGAATGGTTTTTGCTGTAAATTAAAATGGCAAACATGTCCCCCTCAGCTCCCAGCTAAGAGGCATCTCACCCTAACATTCCGCCCAGTGTTTGTGGATTCTGGAATGTTCCAGTTTCCTTTTCGGGCTGTGTTGACGCCAGAATCTTCCTCCAGAGAGAAAACCAGACTGTTCGGAGGTCATCGCCTTTTCTAATGGACCCAAGTCCATCTTTTCCAAGAGAGAGACAGACGCGTGCTGGGGTCCCCACAAAGGCCAACGGAAGAGTGGATCCGTGATGCCACCTAGAGGCCAAAGGATCGGAAGGCTGGAAAAAACGGCTTGCCAAGATGGCCAGTGGAGTTCAGTGGGATCCCTCATCCCAAAGTGAGCTAGTTGGAGCATCCCAATGCCAGCAGAAAAGATCCCCTAGGGAGGAGTCCGGAGTGTGTGGGGGTGCGTGGGTGCGTGAGGGAAGCATCTCCAGTCCATAACTTGCATGGCCATCGCTACTCAGTATATCGCTTCATCCATGTTGTCGTCACTATCGCCCCCGAAGTCTTCGCCGTTGTCGAAGTAGGACATGATGTAATCAGTCTCCTATTGAGGGAGAAGAGAGATGAGGAGAAGGAGGATAATAATAATGAGATTTTAGAGCTGCGGCCGCCAATGTGCCCACAGTGGTGCAGAGGAACCAGGGCACGCAGGGACGCAGTGCCCCCATTTTCTTATCAGCAGGGATGCTGACGTCATCCGCCATCCTCCTCAGAAGTCCCTGTTCCCTCTGAGCTGAGCTGCAACCCTGAGAGTGGAGGGTCCGGACGACATGCTACGCCACACGCTATGTGGTGTAGCCTGGAAGCTGCCCTGCCTCCGATGCACCCGACAAACGGTCAGGCGCAGGGTGCCGCCTCCTCCTCCTCGGTCCTCCAGTGGGTATCCCGAGGGGACCCCACGCGGGAGCAGCGAGGTTCCCTCCTCCCCGCTGCCACTTGACAGGGGGGGCGCCCGGTGCTTCAGCTGATTCTCGAGTAGGCTGAAGCGATAGGTGCTGGCCACAGCGGTGGGCAGAGCCTCTTCCCCGCCACTGCTGGCCCGAAACAGCAGGTGGGGATGATCCCAGCAGAGAGGGTTTGCTTGCGAGCAGACCCTCTCTGCCGGGATCTGAGCCGCGTTCTGCTCGGCCCCCTGTAGAGGCCGCCGAGCAGAACGGCCCCCCCCCCCACCTAGATTGTGCGGTGGCAGCTAAGCAGCTGCCACGCCAGGCACAGGAGGGTGATGAGCCGCATTCTGCTCAGTTTCCTCTGGAGGAGGCCAAACAGAACACACACACACCCCGCTCGGTGCAGTGGCCCCTAAGTGGACGATGCACTGAGCACAGGGGGACGAGACGGTGTCTGCTGCACACCCGCCCCTCAAGCGGGCCGTGAAAGGGTGGCACACAGCGGACACCAGTGGTACCACTGCATGTTGCCTCCTCAAGCCCCAAGGGGAAGCGTGGCGTGGCGGGAGGGAAGCCGATGGCAGCCTCCACCAAGTGTCTGTCTTCACAGCCTTAAGGACTAGAACCGTGCTCTCTTTTTAAAAAGAGGAAATCGAACGTGAGGTTCTCTTCTCTGTGTGTTGAATTCTACCACCAGTGCCGATTTCTCTGCTGGAGCAGGGCAGCCGAGGAGTACACAAAGCCCTGCCTAATGCATTTCTCTACTAACTTGAAGGGCCCAGATGCATTGCCAGACCAGCGCTGGATGCATTTTCTGGCTAAGGAAAGAGGGCTGAGGTGATGACGTGGCGCGGAAAGAGAAGCCGAAACTCATCCGCTCACCAGCGGTGCAACAAATTGCACCTCAGACTAAAACTTGGAATAAGGCCGGGTGGTGGTGGTGGGGTGGTGTTGCTTCCTGGCCCATTAGTTTCCCATACATACCTCTTCATATTCCTCCTCGTCATATTCTTCCTCCTCTTCCTCCTTCCCTTCCTCACCCTCTTCTTTCTCCTCTTCCTCTTCAGATGTCACCTCCTCCTCTTTCTTTTCCAGGGTCTAGGAAATGGTTAAAGGAGGTGGGGCGGGGAGGAGGAAAATATTAGGAGCAGGCCTTCTTATATCACAGTTTCCCGAGCTGACCTGCTAGCGCTGACAATGGGATTTAGGGCCAAGAGAAGAATCGCAAGGGGCCACATAAAATAAGAGTGTTGAAGGGGTCTCGATCTGGCCTGAGATTCTCCACCCTACTATATTTATTTATTTATTTATTTCATTTCATTTCATTTTTATACCGCCCAATAGCCGAAGCTCTCTGGGCGGTTTACAACAATTAACAAGACAGTCCCTGCCCGCAGGCTTACAACCTAAAAAGACACGACACACAAGGAAAAAGGAATGGGGAGGGAAGAAGGGGGAATATTAATACTCCTGGCAGGGCTGGTGGAATGGCCCTGCGCTCCCTCTCATCTCCCTCCTCTCAGCCTGCTGGAATGGCTGGTGGTGGTGGCAGTTGAGGGAGGAGGAGCCTTCAGGAGGGCAGCCTTTCTGATATAAGCCACTTCATCTTGGGACCAGCCTCATAGCGCCTGATTGGCCCAGGAAGCCAATATTAATGTTCTGGAGGAGGTCAGCCTTCAGCACCAGGTTGGGCCCATTTTAAACTTGCAGAAGACTTGAGTGGTGAAGTGTGTCCTTGGCTGTACCATTTCATGCAGACAAGTTGGCATGTTTAAATGTTGCTCTGCCCCCCCCCCCAAAAATTCCCCAGTCCTCCTTGCATGGAGAAAGCTAGCACATCAGGGAAAAAGGCCTGACCTAGCCTTCTTCCTGGCTTGCATTTTTCCTATCTGCAGGGGGCAGTATCAGAACTTGCAAACTTCTACAGATAGCCTAAAGATAGCAGTCTATGAAATGCTTTACCTTTTTTTTCCCCCTAGTTGGGTTTACTTACTTTTTACAGTGGGCAGTATCCAAGCATGCTGCTGCGCTCCTGCTCCATCTGTTGCACAAGCAGAACGCACCGCTTGTACAAAGGAAAGCTAACGGTACAAAAAGCAACTCTGGAAACACTTGTTTCTGGATTGGGATAGGTTAGCACAGCTTCCTTCTGCAAGTTCTGCTGACCTGCCCCGTTCCAGAAACGAGCATTTCTTCTTGTTTCGGGTTGCTTTCAGAACTGCTAGCTCCCCGTTGCATGAGCAGTAGATCCCACGGGCGGGCAAGCAGACAGACTTGGATGCTGCCCATTGTCCTTGCTGTATACGTTTAATGATGGCAAGAAAGAAAAGCAAAAAAAAATGAAAATAAAATAGTAATAATAACTATACATCATTCCCCAAAAGGTATTCATAATTCAAGCATTCTACTTACTTGTGGTAGACATATATTTTATTTATTTACTTACATCATTTTTATGCTGCCCCATAAAATTAAAGTTCTCTGGGCAGCTTACAGAAAGTAAACAAACAATTTAGATATATCAGTCTTACAATCAATATAAGAATTTAATGATACTCTGATATGAAGATTTTATAATAATAATAATAATCCAGTTTAATCTTAAAAATAAATGTGGACACGACACTAACAAACTGGATTTACAAATATCAATATAGACTATCCAATTCTCCATAAATTGATGGGGTTTATGTTTATGGAGTATGACAATTTCCCTTCGTTCTTATAAACAATGTCAGTTTGGGCACTGCAGGGAAATCCCACATTCTTACTAAACACGCTCTCCTATCAGGTATTTTAGAGGATTTCCTATATGGAGCACAGACTCCTCTGGCAGCTTCAACGTTTGCTGCATGTCTAACTTAGGACTTGGTCAAGACCAGTGAAAAGCAACAGGACAGAAATGGCCACACCTTCCTGACACAGCCAAAGAGCTAGGATGGCGGATTAAGGTTGCCAACTGTTTTTACCAGTTCTGCTCCTGTGCCTTTAACAGCATCCCGACACACAGACATTGAGCCAGTAAAGACATTTCTGGGCACATAGACCAAGTGAGGAGAGAAATTTCACCTGTTTAATGTCTGCACACCAGGCTAACAGCACAGGAGGAGAAACATTAAAACTCCCTATCACAGGAGTGGGCGACTTGTGACCCCCCAGATGTTTTGGCCTACAACTCCCATGATTCCTCACTATCAGTCATGCTGGGTAAGGCTGATGGGAGTTGTAGGCCAAAACGTCTGGAATGCCACAAGTTGCCCACATATGCCCTATCAGGAAAAAGGTCAAACGCAGAGCCATGGGGAAGGGGGAAGAGAACTGGTAGCATTACCAAGCTGCCTGGTCACTGAGGTCATCGGAGGACATTCTCATGGTGGTTCCACATGGACCTATGGCCCAACTGGAGTCCACCAGGGGAAGAGCCTTCAGTGTGGTGGCTCCACATCTATGGAACTCCCTGCCTCTGGAGGTCAGGCAGGCTCCGACACTGTTGTTTTCAGCACCTGCTGGAGACGTCTTTGTTCCAGGAAGCCTTTCTTGCTGACCAGCCACAGTTTTAATGTTATCCTGTTTTTAATGCATTGTTTTTATTCTTTTATCTGTTTTATCTTTTTATCGTTCACCGCTCCAGAATCTTAGATATGGAGCGGTGTGTAAATGCTGTAAAGAAATAAATTCAGTAGGAACTCTGGGGGTGGGTGGGGAGAAGCCAGCCACTCCGTGTAACAGCTTGCAGTGTTGACCCCAAAATGCCCCCCGCTGTACACCTTAATGGCCCCACATCAACAACTGTGGCTACCTGAGAGCTGGTGTGGCGTAGTGGTGAGAGTGCTGGACTGGGACCCGGGAGATCCGGGTTCTAGTCCCTGCTCAGCCATGAAACTCACTGGGTGATTTTGGGGCCAGTCACTGACTCTCAGCCTAACCTACCTCACAGGGTTGTTGTGAGGATAAAATGGAGAGGAGGAGGAGGATTATGTAAGCCGCCTTGGGTTCCTTGCAGGAAAAAAGGCGGGGAATAATAATAATAATAATAATAATAATAATAATAATAATAATAATAATAATTATTATTATTATTATTATTATTATTATTATTATTATTATTATTATTATTGTAGGAGTAGGAGTAATAAAATACCTCCAACTTCTTGATGGCTTCCTCCTTGTCTACTGGCAGCTGAGTTTTGCGCTTGAGAGCGAGGATGGTGGTTCCTGTATCAGAAAGGGACCACAAAGTTTACAACACAGAGATGGGCCAACGGGAGGACATTACATGGACATCTTCTGCTGGCTACCCCTTCTTTTCCAGGCACGATTCAGGGTTCTGGCTATCATAACCTATAACAGCCTGGAGTTCCCCAATGAGAACAGTAATGAGGGAGAAGATTCCCTGAAAATCAGCGTGTCCCCCCACCACTGAATGTCCCCCACAAGCAGCAGGAGAGTGCTGGCCATGTTTTAGGTCATGCTCTCTTTCATTCATTATATTTCTATGCCACCCAACAGCCAAAGCTCTCTGGGCAGTTTACAAAGGTTAAAAACCTAAAAATACAATATAACATCATAATAAAACCATTTACATAAAAAAATACATAGAACAATTTTGCACAATCAACAATAAAAAGCCCAGGACACGTTAAAAACCTTATCATATTCTGTCAAATACCTGGGAACTGAGGAAAACTGGGAAAGTGTTCCACAGTTGGGGGGGGGGGACACACACACACCAAGAAGGCCCTCTTCCTTACTGCTATCTTCCAAACCTACCTCAGAGAAGGGCCTCAGAGGAAGATCGTAGCGTACAGCTAGGTTCATACTGGTAGAGGTGTTCTGTCAGGTATTGCAGTCCCAAGCCGTGTAAGGCTTTGCAGGTCAAAACCAGCACCTTGAATTGGACTGGGGAACTTTCAGGCAGCCAGGGCAAGCAGGCTGTTAAGACGGGACAATGGCGAGGCCGAAGAGGCCTCTGTCCATCTGAGTTCATTGTCTATCTCTGGTCATAAAGCCATTTCCCAGAATCCTCTGCAATGCACAGGGGTCCTGCAGCTGAATATAAGTGTGTGGTAGCTGGTTCCCTTGGCAGACAATGTGGAGGGAGCTGCCTGAAGAAGGACATTTGAACATTGCCAACCTACAAAATCCTAAACGGTTCCAAGAGACAACCATCTCCTCCGCTGCTAAGATTCACCAAGGTTGCCCTCGTAATACTATAACTTTGGACAAGAACGGCACACAGAGTCCCACTTATTGGGACTCTTTCTCCCTGCAGACTCATTTCTCATCCGATCTGGTCTTCCGGGCTCAAAATTAAACCACAAAAGGCTGGGGAGGTTCCAGTGAATTGAATTACTTTCCATTTCTGTTCCACTGGTTTGGTTTTTGTTTTAGATTTCAGGATGGAGTGAGCGTTAGATCCATTGTAGCATTTACCCCAAATCTAAGCGGAGGACTGTGTAAGTTGAGGCTTGGGTAGTTCAAGTAAGGCTAAGGGTGCAATCCTCTGCATGGTTAGACAGAGAAAAAGGCCTATGACTCCCATCATACCCCAGCCAGCATAGCTTTTTCCCCCTGTCTAACCATGCAGAGGATTGTGCCTTAAAGGGGTTTACAGGAAAGACCTGAAAGAAAAGGAAGTAACTACAGAAAGAGGGCCAGAGATAGTATGGTGCAGTGGGTAGAGCTGGGCTGCATAGATGACGGTTCAAAATCCATTCTCTCAGCCTGACCAACCCCACGGGGGGATTGTGGGAAAGATCAACATTGGGAACGTGGATTTTTTGATCAGTCTCCTGTTTTTTAAGGTAATTTTTAGAAGTACTTACTCTGTTTTCGAATTTTCCGTACGCGGATTTTTAATTCTTGTGGCAGCCGTCTCCAGTCTGCAGAAATAAACAAAATGTCATCAAGAAAAACTGAATTAGTCCGGCACAAGTGTTAAGTTCGGACTAGATTTTCTTATAAGATCCTTCTCTTTTGTAATTGAGAGCAATTAATTACACTTTTAAAAAATCAACTGGGAACTTTGCCTCATGCTCCTAGCAGGAAATCACCTGCAGGGTCTCCCCTGGTCTTATCCAGACCAAGTCAGCTATGAGGACTAGACAGTATGTAGAGAGCATGCTGTATCCTGCCGTTATGTGCATGTATTGTGGAGTCTGGATGTGTCCAGTCCCCTAAACTAGAGTCTGCGTGAACATGCTCTGTGAACTAATGCTTTTTAAATGGTCCTTCTAATTTCATATGGCAGGGAGTTCCAAAGGTGATGCTTCTTTGAAGATCTTTTATTTAAACCACTTGGTTTGCAGAAAACTCACTTGGTGTTCCAAAGCCTAACCGGGGTGGGGTGGGGGTGGGGAGAGCCAGTGTGGTGTAGTTGTCAGAGTGCTGGACTGGGACTCGGAAGATCCGGGTTCTAGTCCCCATTTGGCCATGAAACTCACTGGGTGACTTTGGGCCAGTCACTGACTCTCAGCCTAACCTACCTCACAGGGTTGTTGTGAGGATAACGATGGCGCGTGAGTGACAGCAGAGCCCCGTGTGTGCGAGATGGGAGATTAAAAATCCTGTTCGTGTGTAGAGACCCATAAATCCACACACAGAAATCCAGATCTTTCTCCCCCTCTCTCTGCGCAGCGTGCAGCGTTTCGGTTGCAATCAGCCAGCCAGCTTTCCAGCCTGTAATCCGACTCCAGCAGCCAGCTCCCCCGTTTGCAGATAGCAAGGAAAAAACTCTGTAACTCCACAGGTCTATTCTTCTACCTGTTTATTTACTTAGCAAAGTAATATTCTACAGAGTATACATTTCCTAGTTACAGTCCATGTGCAGAGTACAATGCATAGCAAGCATTTATTCCAGTGGAGCAAGTTGAGCTTTACCCCACCTCAGCAAAGATGCTACATTGTTGCATAAGCAGCAAGCAATAGCCAGAAGAAAAGAGTGAAGAGAGAGAACAGTCCTGCTCCTCTCTAAAATGGCTTCAGACAGACAACAAGTTAATACGTCATCAGAACATACAAACCATGTGACCAGCTCATATTGTTCTCACACTCTAGTAACCCCTGCGAAAACACGAGATTCTAGAGAGACAAGTACAAGTTAACCCTAATTTAAGTCGTGGCCCCTAATTTCACCCCCCAAAACTGGGAAAACTTATTGCCCCCCAGTATAAGTCTAGGGTGGGAAATGTATGAGGGGAGACTCCCGCCACCACCCCCAGACACCCCCCGCCACCGTACCTGCACCCGCTGCCGCCGAAGCCCCGCCACTGCCAAAGCCCCCCCAGGACCCCCGCCGCCACCGCCAGGCACCGCCAGGCACCCCCCTCCACCCCCAGGACCCCTGCCGCCACCCCCAGACACCCCCACGCCACGCTGTTCCTCTCCGCTCGCTCTTTAAAATTATTTTCCTCCCCCCCCATACCTTTGTCAGCGGCAGCTAGGCAGGGAAGCGGCGCAGCAGCGCGAGGCGCCCGTAGAGCGAGTGGCTGGGCTGCGTCTCCCTGGCAGGGAGACATGTGGAGCCACTCTGCTATTCCTCCGCTCGCTCTTTAACATTATTTTCCTCCCCCCCCCATACCTTTGTCAGCGGCGGCTCGCTCTGCTGGCGCCTTGCGCGCTGCCATGCCGGCTCCTAGGAAGTGATGCCCGTCGCGGCCCCGGAAGTGATGCCCGTCGCGGCCCAGAAGCGACGAGGGCGGTGCCGGCAGCGCCGCGAGCCTCCGCTTACAAACAGAAAGGTAGGGGAATGGCGGAGCAGCTCCACGTGGGTCCCTGGCCATGCCGGCTCCCGGGAACGAAGCAGCATGGCAGCGCGCGAGGCGCCAGCAGAGCGAGCCGCCACTGACAAAGGTATGGGGGGGGAGGAAAATAATGTTAAAGAGCGAGCGGAGGAATAGCGGAGTGGCTCCACATGTCTCCCTGCCAGGGAGACGCAGCCCAGCCACTCGCTCTACGGGCGCCTCGTGCTGCTGCGCCGCTTCCCTGCCTAGCCGCCGCTGACAAAGGTATGGGGGGGGAGGAAAATAATGTTAAAGAGCGAGCGGAGGAATAGCGGAGTGGCTCCACATGTCTCCCTGCCAGGGAGACGCAGCCCAGCCACTCGCTCTACGGGCGCCTCGCGCTGCTGCGCCGCTTCCCTGCCTAGCCGCCGCTGACAAAGGTATGGGGGGGGAGGAAAATAATTTAAAGAGCGAGCGGAGAGGAACAGCGTGGCGTGGGGGTGTCTGGGGGTGGCGGCAGGGGTCCTGGGGGTGGAGGGGGGTGCCTGGCGGTGGCAGCGGGGGTCCTGGGGGAGCGCTGACCCACTTATAAGTCGAGGGGGGCATTTTTCAGCACAAAAAATGTGCTGAAAAACTAGACTTGTATTTGAGTATATACGGTAATAAACCTGTTTACCCGCCATTCTGTCCCTTCCATGTGTAAACAATGTGCTCCAGCTTGTGAATGTGATACATATCACAACAGATAAAATGGAGAAGAGGAGGATTATGTAAGCCGCCTTGGGTTCCTTGCAGGAAAAAAGCCGGGGGGGGGGGGATATAATAAATAAATACGGTAAGTAATCCAGCAAGCAGAGGGCAAAAGTCAATTTTTAAAATTATTTTTATTTATTTATTTCATTTCTATACCGCCCCACAGCCGAAGCTCTCTGGGCGGTTCACAACAAATTGTGCATAAAAACAACAATAAAAACATACCAAGTAGTTAAAAAGATTAAAAACCAAATTTAAAAACACAGTGTAAAATAACAATCCAAAGTTAATAAAACTAAGCCTACAGGTGACAATTCCCACCCACCCCCCGTGCTATTTTGAGCTCTTAACTATTGAATGCCTTGGCATAGAGGGGGGAAAGGAGCAAGTGAAGACATCTGACGCCCCAAATCTCATTTAAAAAAAAATTCCCGTGCATATAATTCCCAAGAAAAACCCTGACGGGTTTTGAGCTGCGTCATCAAAAAGGGATCTCCTTGGACATTTCCCCCGCTCTACGTAAAAGAGTTATATATCGCTCAACGCAGGCTGAATCACTAATGCTTTATTACGGGTGCAATCCTATGGCCTCCCGACATTGTCTGGGGGAGGCATAGGATGATTCAGGGCTCCGGCTCCTGAATCGCCAAGCCTCCGCCCTGCCCCCCTCGCAGCTGGCGGGGAAAGAACCACGCCGGCTGCCTCCCCAAGGTCGGAAATCGGCCTTAAAGAGGAGAAAGAGGGGTGTGCCAGGGGGTGGAGAGGAGGCTGGGGCTGATGGTTTATGCTGTATCCAACGGCACCCGGGCCTCCTTCCCCCCCCCCTCCAAAGAGCTTAATCTAGACAGCAGAAAACGTGCGTCCAATGCGAGGCATGGTGGCGGTGATCTCCACCGTGCCTCGCGCCCTACATTTCATCTAGACCAGTGTTCTTCAACCTTGGGTCCCCAGATGTTTTTGGCCTACAACTCCCAGCATGCCCCAGCCAGCTGGCTGGGGCATGCTGGGAGTTGTAGGCCAAAAACATCTGGGGACCCAAGGTTGGAGAACACTGGTCTAGACGGCCATTTATGGCCGTCTAGATGCAATGCAGGGCGCGAGGCACGGTGGAGATCACCGCCGCCGTGCCTCGCATTGGGCGCATGTACGCTTCCGTGTTCGGGAGGCTTACTTGAATCGAGGGCATTGAATCGTGCCCTAAGGCAGCTTTGCAAGTCAGCCCACAAAGGCCAGAGGCCCACACAAACGTTTTACTAGCCCCCCAAACCTCTGCTTGAGATTTGCTGCCGCTCCGGAAAAATTGGCTAGAATGTATAACGGTGCATCAGATATGTTGGAAATGTGAACAACAGGAAGGAACCTTTTATCATATGTGGTGGACATGTAAGAAAGCTAAAAAAATTGGGTTGAAATTCATTTATTAATGCAAAAGATTTTAAAGATTACTTTTCAATTGAAACCAGAGGCTTTTCTATTGGGAATAATGGACAGTCAGCTAGAAGGAAGATATGGAACTTTATTTTTATACATGACAACGGCAGCGAGACTACTATATGCACAGAAATGGAAAGGTCCAGCAGTGCCTACGACAGAAGAACGGTTGGTCAAGATGCTGGAGCTGGCCAAACTCACATCATTAATCAGAGAAAGGACAACATCCAGGTTTATTATTGAGTGGAAACCTCTAATTGACTTATTGCAGAGACTGGAAAATAATGATTCGTTTGTTTATGGTTTTATGGAATAATAAGTGAATTTGGGACAATGGGAAGAAAGAGATTTCTCATTCTGATTATCGAGTAAGAAAAATTATTGTTACCTACCGTATTTTTCGCTCCATAAGACGCACTTTTCCCCCCCAAAAAACTAGGTGGAAATGTCCGTGCGTCCTATGAAAGTTTTTTTTTAAACTTTCCTCTGCTGGTCCAGAGCGGAGGACTCCTGGGCAGGGCGGGGGAAGCCCCCGCCAAACAGCTGATTCCCGCGGAACAGCTGATTTTTAAAAAAAAAATTTTTAAATTATTATTATTATTTTTTACTTTCCTCTGCTGGTCCGGAGCGGAGGACTCCTGGGCAGGGCGGGGGAAGCCCCCGCCTCTCAGCTGATTCCCCGTGGAACAGCTGATTTAAAAAAAAATAAAATTATTATTATTATTATTATTTTATTTTATTTTTATTTTTTTACTTTCCTCTTCTGGTCCGGAAGAGCGGAGGACTCCTGGGCATGGCGGGGGAAGCCCCCGCCTCTCAGCTGATTCCCCGTGGAACAGCTGATTTTTAAAAAATAAAATTATTATTATTATTTTATTTTATTTTTATTTTTTTACTTTCCTCTTCTGGTCCGGAAGAGCGGAGGGCTCCTGGGCAGGGTGGGGGAAGCCCCTGTCTCTCAGCTGATTCCCCATGGAACAGCTGATTTTTAAAATATATATATATATTATTATTATTATTTTATTATTAATTTTTTATTATTATTTTATTTTTATTTTACTTTCCTCTGCTGGTCCGGAAGAGCGGAGGCCTCCTGGGCAGGACGCCTCTCAGCTGATTCCCCACGGAACAGCTGATTTAAAAAAAAAATTATTATTTTTTTTTGGTACCATATGGTAAGTGCGTCTTATGGCACGAAAAATACGTTATTTGCTGTAGAAGAAAATCGGAGGTCTATTTTGTTTTGTTAATTGTTATATGTTTGATATTATGTGTTTGTTTTATATAGAAATAAAATTTAAAACTTTAAAAAAAAGAAGAAGAGAGATTTGCTGCCGGAAAGAGTCCCCTTTTGAAAAGCACCCCCCCCCCCGTCTGATCACCCAGAAGTAATTTCCACTCATCGCAGGCAAACGCCCATCACCAAGCCTTGTGATTTCACAGGACAATGACATCCTAAAATGCTTTTGTTTTCCTGATAGGAAACACACTTGGTGCAACTTTGAAATGCGTACAATAAATTATAGTTACTGGCTCAAAAAAATAATAATTCCGGAGGTTGGGAGTTGTGGGCAATAGCTCCATGCATTCCAGCGGTGGGCAGAGCCAAAATACAAAAAAAAACCCAACCCACCAGTATATTTAAGCGTAAAGCTCTTTCTGCCAGTCACTAAGCCATTAGAGGAATTTCAACTTTTGAGAATGGGGGAAAACACGGCACAAAAGCCGGGAAAAGACCGAACGGTTGGGGGGAAAGGGGGTGGAGCATGTGAGGAACTCCAAGAAGGCTGGATTTGGTCCCCAGGTTCTTCACCCTCATGCTAGAGTTTATTTATTTATTTATTTATTACATTTAAGAACGTAAGAAGAGCCATGCTGGATCAGACCTGGATCTCCCGAGTCCCTGTCCAACACTCTAACCACTATGCCACACCACCTTTCCAGACGATGCCTGAGACACCATATGCTTTCCGTATGAACTGTATCGCATCACTAACTTATGGACATTTTGGAAGGCAAAGGACCTCAGCCACGCTGCCTCTTGAGGGATTTCTGGAGAAGAAGAACATTCGATCCTCATAAGGACATAAGAATAGCCCTGCTGGATCAGAAAATGGTCCATCTAGTCCAGAATTCTGTTCACACAGTGGCCAGCCAGCTGCCCACAGGAAACCCACAAGCAGCACCTGAGTGGAACAGCACCCTCCTGCCCATGTTCCACAGCAACTGGTGTACATTTCTATGCCGCCCAATAGCTGAAGTTCTCTGGGTGGTTCACAACAATTAAAAACAAACATAAAATACAGTACAGAAGTTTAAAACTACAGTATAAGATAGAAGTAAAAGCCGAAATGAGACCTAGCAGCAGTACAGAGATTAAAAACACAGTAAAGGATTTAAAACAACAGAGACTAAAAGACTAAAATTCCTGGGAAAACAAGAAGGTCTTTGCGTGTGATACACATACACACCTTAAGATAGGCAAGGCAAAATGGATCCCGCTGCGGTGAAGGAGCAGGAGGCACAAAGATCTAAAATAAACGAATGAAACTAGATAAAAGATTCCCGGACCTACCTGGGCTCCACTCTATGGCGTTATCAATAGGGCCGGACATCTGATACTTGTCCGAATAGCGTTCCACATCTGAAAAAAGCGATGCGTAAGAGCAAGAAATACTTTTTCGTTAAACGAAGGAAGAGCCCTCCCAAGGCAGTGTACAACAGTAAAATTCACATGATTAAAACACAACAATGCAGTAATAAAAACAGCAAAACCAGTAAATGCTGAAGTGGGGTTCCTGCCCCCTCCTGGGTCCAGCACAAGCTCCCCCTCCTCCCCTTCAGAACCCTCCTTAACTTCACCCTCACCCTCCAAATCTCCGCTCTTCTGTCCTGATACTTTGGGCTGGAGGCGGTTCAGTGCCATCTCGTAGAGGACACTTTTTTCTGGAAGTGCAGGTGTATAATTTGGAATGTCCCAAAGTTCACTGCGGGGTTCATACCTCCACTTCCTTATTTGCAAGTGTCATCTCCGGTCAGTACGCATTAATGAGTGTTTTTGATTGGTTCAAATTACTCTTGACCTCGAAGGGGACAGTCCCCCCATAATGGAGATATATGACATGGCGTAGTACAAGGCTCATTTTCGGGAGAAGAGAAATAGACACTTTAGTTCCTTATTAGGTTTACTGATTGAGCTCTGTTTCATATTTTGTGCAAATAAGGACCTGAGAAGAACTAGTAACCAATGTCTGCACTGTAAGGTTTTCACCAGGACCTGCCCATACATTCCAATGCTGTTTTTGTAGCCATGAGGTCTAGAAACTTGCTTTTTTGAAAAGAAAAAGATGACAAGAGAAAAACTGTGATTCTCATCTGGATTTTGTGCTCAATACCAAATTCTTCAGGGATGGTAACTGTGGAATTTATATAGCCCTGGTTACTATTCATTATTTCTATGGATGAAACTAACATCAACAACAACAAAAATCACAGAGCTGGTTCTAGAAACCGTAACCGAGTGGAGAGCATCCCCTCTTCCTCTGCAACTGAGATGCTGCAAGAAATATATTTCTTCCTGTAAGCCCGTTTCCCACCCATGGAGTTTCCCATCCACTATGTGGGACCTTCATTCTTAGGAACTTTATGGACCAGTGCTACCCACTGACCCCTCCCCACCCTTCAAGCCATGACTGGTGCTGCACCCCAGCAGCCATAGAGGATACATTTGAGAGAGTTTTATACCCCCTCCTTCATCCAACTGGGTCCCTGTTATGCACACCAGGTCTGCTTTCTCTAACTGGACCAGATCACAGATGGTCACCCCGTTCCCCCTGACTGACCTGGCAGCAGCACTTTAAGACTTTCCTCCTCCCTCCCAATCCCCTTTCCTTTTGTGCCATGTCTTTTAGTTGGTAAGCCTGATGGCAGGGACAGTCTCATCATTAAACATCATAAGCTGCTCTGGGAGTCTTTTCTGAATGAAAAATGGGGTCAAAATATTGTAAATAAATGAATGAATAGATGAATGAATGAATACTTGAGGGGACCACAGAAAAGCCATCACTGGGCCATCTCCAGGATAGGGGGTGCCCAGTAAAGCTCCTGTGCTTTAAACAGTTGCATGTTGTGCAGAAACACAGCAGGTACCATTTTTGCTTATAGAGAGATGTGGAGAAAAGACTTGTCTACTGAAATTTTCCTGTCCCATGGCTGTTAAAATTGCCAAGAAAAAAACAGCAGCAGCGAAACCACCCTATGCTTGGCTGAACCAACTAAGCATCCTGCCTCCTGAGCCTTCTCCCCATATCCTCCAATGCAACAACAACCCCCCTAGCACACTGGACTTTGCCCACTGCTCCTGCCAACAGGCCTTTCCGTCCTTTGGCCCTGGGTGAGGTTTTCCTTCCAACTCAAATTGACCTTCTACTTCTCTCACAGCAGCTACACTGACTTTCAACATTCCATGGCTGATCCTTCCCGCTTAAAAAAAAAAATAAATGCATGAGAACGTTCTGTGACATCACAACAGTTCAGCCAATCAGTGATGTGTGTGGTGGGATTCTCAGGTTTAGGACACGGGCAGCGTGTCCTAAACCTCTCTGTACAGAACCCCCTTCAGGGTACTCTCTGTACAGAACCCCCTTCAGGGTGTACCTCTCTGTACAGAACCCCCTTCAGGGTACTTCCGCATTCTTGGCTGTCATTACCTTTCTTTGGTGCAGATGGCTTGATGAAGTAGGGCAAGTTCTTCATAGCTCCCCTCAGCTCTTGCTTCAGGGCTAACATGTACTCAACCTCCTCTCCTGTCTGTAGTGGAACTGGTTTGTATTCCAAGGGCTACGGGAACAGGCAACCAGGAGACAAAACAAACCTTGTGAACATTGGGGAAACCAGACCTGGGAGAAGGAATATGCATGCATACCCAGCATCCACAGGAGTGAGCACACAGGCCACAAAGGAAACTTAACGATTTCTTTGATAACAAATGTATATGTCAAGTATTTCAAGTAGAAAAAGGCACCAGCTGGTTGACACCCCCCCCTTCCAAAAGATCTAATTAAGGGGGGGGAACAGACTCACGGGGAATAGTGGTGACGGTTGGAGGGTGGGCGGGGGCAGCGCCTCACCCTTCCCGATACCCACGGCTTCAACGTTGAAGGTCATGTGACCACCTCGGCCTCGGCCTCTGCCTCTGCCGGCCATGATTGGCTCTCCAGGAGGAAACAGGTATGGATCTCAGGTCTGCTGGCAGAAAGCAAAATTTGTTGTACCAAAATAATGATCAACATAGTTTATTTATATACTATTCCATCCCCATTTGTCAAATGACTATTGAAAACAGGCACGGCTGCATTCTGCATTTGTAACAAACAAGCACAGAATTTGTCATCCTTGTCTTTGTTTTAAAGTTTCTAGTCCTTGTGGCTGGCAAAAGGCATCAAACTATGAGCAAAATGCCTGAAGAAACCTTGCAGGTTAGCAAATAGGAAAGTGTCAGGGTACAGGAGCTTTATGGGCAGTTCTTTGTCCCTCAAACTGGTGGCCATGAACACCCCAGCCTTTGTCACCGTAATGATTAGCCTGGACTGTTGGGGGGCCATTTTGCAACCCCTGAGCATCAGCGAGGCCAAGGGAAAGAATAAGGCCAAGTTATGTGTAACGTGGGCCTTGAGTTTGGTTCTGGCATTACCTCAGGTAGGTGGACATTAGGTCCTTGGCCATATGGTTGGTTTGTTTATGAGTATTTATAAACCGCTTACATCTAAAGATTTCAAGGTGGCGTACACAAATCACAAAACCGTAAAAATAAAGGCCAATACACAGAATATATTGTCTCTGCATAAGATGGAAGGCTGGGAGGAAATGCCTGAAACAGCCCATGTGAGGAAATGCCTGAAATGCAAAGCTATGCATCTGAGGGATTGCACCCACGGAATCACAGTCAGCACATATGCAAAGCCATGCCGTGCAATCCCTCAGATGCCACGCCATGCAAAGCCCTCGATTGCAGTAGCAGCAGCAGCACCCTAGGACCCTCTTCTGCCCCTTCAAGACGAGCCCCCCACCCCCAACAATTCTCCCCCACCCGCTCCACCAGGCGGTGGGCGGGCCCTTCATTCCTGGGCCTCTCATTGGGCTACAGCGCGTGCAAAACGGACTGAACCCAGTCAGTCAATCCATCAATGCACGCCCTTTACCTTGGCACGCGCTTGGGGTCCTTTGCGCGCTCACATGGCGAGCAGGGCTCTTGCGGACCCCGGACCTCCAAAAGCCGGATACACAACGTTCGAAAGGGGCGGAGACGCTCGCCGCGCAGCCAATAAGGACGGAGGGAGGGACGGAGGGAGGGGGAGGCGTGGCTTGAAAAACTAGTGAATTGGAAGAGCGCCAAGCTGGTCATCGCAGTCTGCGAGCGCGGCTGGCGGTGAAGGTAACCCCACTGTAGTGGTACTCGTTAGTATTATTATAATGTTATATTTATGTCATGCCTTTTTTCCTCTTGGAAGGAACCCAAGGCGGCTTTCATGGTCCTCCTCGCGGCTTTCCAACAACAACCCTGTGAGGTAGGTTAGGCTGAGGGTCTGTGACTGGCCCAAAGTCATCCAGTGAGCTTCCTGGCCGAGTGGGGACTAGAACCCGGATATCTCCCGAATCCCAGTCGGTGCAGATTTATGTAGGAGGAAGCTGCCCCATTGAGTACACAGGAGCACCTACTCCTGAGTAAATGGGCCTGGTGGCTTTGTTCTCTGATTTGCCCCAGCAGCCCGAAAATGCTTAACTGCAGCACAACCCCTGTGCATCTCTACACATATGCTGCCTGGGGGATGATGGGAGTTGCAGTCCAACACATCTGGAAGGAGTCGGGTTGGGGAAGGGACAGGTGGCATTTAGGATTAGGCCTCCACTGCAACCCTGCATGACCTTTCCTGGGAGTAAGCCCCATTGAACTCAATGGGACTGACTTTTGAGTAGACTTGTGTAGGGTTGTGCTGTGGATAATCTTGAGTCACTGAGGATGCAATCCCCCATGCATGTTTAGACAGGGAAAAGGCCTACAACTCCCAGCATCCCCTGGCCAGCGTGGTTTTTCAACTCTAGCTTCCTTCCTAAGCAGTGGGGTAGGGCAGGGTAGGAGGAGCCAACCTGGCACCCTCCAGATGTGTTGGACTACAACTCCTATTGTCCCCAGTCTGCATGGCCAAAATGGTCAGGGATTGTGGGAGTTGTAGTCCCAAACATCTGGAGGGGACCACATTGTCAACCCTTGGGGATAGAGTGTTTGGCTGGTTCATGCGTGCAACATATATCCTTCCATGCAAGTTAAGACAATCACTCCTCGCTTGATGACTCCTCCATAGGAATTTCCCCATGCTTTTTTTTTTTCCAGGTTCAAAGAGGTAGGTGCAACAAAAGAGGTTTTGGAGGGCCCCTGGGCAAGTCCGCCTCCATGGGCCCCCTTCCTCAGTGAGTCCACCTTCTCACCACCATGGCCACCAGCTGCTCTTGCTCCTCCTCCTCTTCTTCATCATGGCTACCGCTTGCTTGCTTGGCAGGCAGAGAGCCAGGGAGCAAGGAGGAGGAGGAGGAGGAGGCGGCGGCGGCGGCATCTGCTGCTCCTCCTCCTCCTCCTCCTCCTCCTCACCTCCTTTAAGAGGCAGGTGAACACATGCAGGTTGCAATGGGGGAAGAGCTACTCCAGGGGGATCTTTTCAGTGGGGCCCTGCTGGGCTGTGGGCCTTTGGCAGGTGCCCGACCATGCTGACCCTTGATGCCAGCCCTGACCAGAGCCTATCCCTTAATTTGAGATCTGCTGGTCTAGAGAAATCTCAGATTTGAGGGGAATGGCTGGTGCTGGCTCCAAGTTTTTGAGACCCTTGGGCAAGACCCCCTCAAGCCAACACCAGGGAGCAAGTTGGCAGCGGCCTCCTCACCACCACTGTTGCCTGAGCCAGAATGAGAGGCAGGCAAACAAGTAGGTTGCACTGGTGAAGAGAAGGAACAAGTCCAGGAGATACTTGATAGTGGGCCCCTCTTGGGGTGTGGGCCCTCAGCAGGTGCCCAACCATGCCGACCCTTGAGGCTGGCCCTTACAACAAAGGAAGCCGTCTTATGCCGGGTCCCTCTGGCCCAGAGGAGCCTACCCTGACTCACAGCAGCATCCCATCACTTGCTACCTGAGATACAGGAGATACCAGGGGCTGAACCCAGGACCTTTTGCCTGCGAAGCGAGTGCCCCCCCTACTGAGCTAGGAGTAGGGGCACTGCTATGCACTTCATAGATTTGGGGTCCAGGCCCCTAGGACACAAATCTGCAAATCATTTACATGTGACATACAAACTTAGAAAGAACGACTAGAGTTTCTTTGCATTTCACAGAAGGCGAAGCCCGCCAATTTATTTCCCATCCAAATCACACCAGATAAAATGAATTATTTAGTTAATTTGCAACCCCACCCCCAGAGCAACCTCAATCATTTGTTCCTCTTCCTATGGTTAATTTGCAAGGGCTGTAAACGGGTGTGAAAAAAGCACCAAAAATGAGTGGCTGGAAAGTTTTCTCAGGAGCCCTATTTTGACACACACACACCCCAGCCACCCCCATGCAATTAAGCATAGGGAAAAGAGCTTCCATTAGCACCAGTGGAAGTTATTTTTGTAAGCTTAATTGCCATGCAGAGTGGATGGGGGTGGTGGTGCAGAACCTAGGGAGAGCAGGGTTAACCCTTCCCTCCCCACAGAGGTGGTGTGAGGGGGCAGCCACTAGGGCTAGAGCCCCAAATCGTTCATTTGGAGCCCTGAATCTCTGGGAGGCCCTCTGCCCCACCACCCTGCTGTCCAGGGGCACTTGCCGAAATCAAGGTCCGGGGGCCCTGATGCTCTCTGTTGCATCTGATCCCCCTGGATTAGTTGGCTTTTTGCCCCCATGTGCTTCCCCTCCTGCTGCCCACCCCTTGAACCTTTCTGCCTGAGGTTTTTTTCTGAAATCAAATGCCCTCCTCTCCCCTGTCCATGCATCCCATTTTTCAAATAGGAGTGTCCTTAGGAGACAGGCTCCTTTAAAGACACAGGACATACAGAGACTTTAGAGCCCATATAAATTAGCATATACAAGTTTGTACATTTTTATTTTTCGTCCTGTAAGACTGAGTCCCGGATCTTTTCGGTACCTAACACCTCCCCAGCTGCAATCCCCCTTGAAAATTGTTCCTGGGTGGCAATTAAGCTGAGAAGAAAACCTTCCGTTGGCACCAACGGAGACTTGTGGCTCTGGGAAGAAGCCTGAGAGCCCTCGTTAATAGATTTGGGGCTGGGGTCCCATATAGGCCAGGGTCTAGCAATGCCCCTGGCTATGAGCCCCCTCCATATTGTCTGTTCCTACATTACAGAAGTAATCTCTGCAGGCTCGCTTCACATGTACAAAGCAACTTGCTAGCAACTACCGGTAAGCCTTAGGAGAGACATTCCGGCCTTTTAGAAGGGGGGGCAAAGCTGCACAACAGCAAAGTTCAAAGAGGAGGAACCTCACAACATTTCCCTATAAGTTAAGTGGAGGGGGTGTGCTTCAAAGGGCCCATCAGCTGAGCTGCAGAGGGAATTAGGGCGAGGGCCACTGAGTCTGTACTGAGGACCTGTAAGGAGGACGAGGAAGTAGATGGATGCAGTCCAGCACTGGTGGTGACCTGTGAGGCGTTCGGGATGTGTGCTTTCCTGCCTGCAGATAACATGCCGTACATTTGCAGCGAGTGCAAACTGGTCTCGTTACTAGAAGAAAAGTTAAGGGGCCTGGAATAGTGCATGACCACACTCCAAGCTATAAGAGAGGGTGAAGAGTTCTCGGGCAGAATACAGGAGGTGCTGGAAGGACCAGTGTGGGGGATCGTGCAGAAAGAGGAGCCGGATGAACAAATGGAGGAGCAACCTGCATGGACGACAGTGAACGTGGTGGCCCTGTTGAAAGCATCTTGGGTAAAATACATGGAGGAAGGAATAAAAACAGCACTGTGGTTGGAGCCTGCTACCGACCACCCAACCAAGGAGAAGATGTGGATGACGCTTTCCAAAAGCAGATTGCAGATATTACAAGGAAAAGGAAGCATGAAGGAGTAGTATGGGGGGACTTTAATTACCCCGATATTTGTTGGGGGATGAACTCTGCCAAGCACGGTCTCTCCAGGAAATTCCTAACTTGCCTTGCTGACAACTTTCTCCTTCAGAGCGCAGAGGAAGGAGCGAGGGATCAGTCATCCTGGACTTGATTCAGACCAAGAGGGAAGAGTTAGCTGATGAGGTAAAAGAACTTTGAGGGAAAGGGACCATGTAATACTCAAGTTCCTGATTTTAAGGAAAATGAATTGTTTAATTGTTGTAAACTGCCCAGAGAGCTTCGGCTATTGGGTGTTATAGAAATTAAATAAATAAATAAATAAAATCAAAAAGTGAGTGTAGTCAAACGTGCACCTTGGACTTCAGGAAAGCTGATTTTAATAAACTCAGAGCAATGATAAGCAGGATTCCATGGCAGGAAAACTTAAAAGGAAGAGGAGTTCAAGAGGGATAGGGATTCTTAAAGAGGAGATACTAAGGGCTTTTCTACATGAGGAATTTATCATGTGTTCATCATTCCCTACTCATGGTTGTTTACGGGTTCTTTAGACAACGATGTGACCCTCCAGTTTCACTTCTGTGTTTAACCAGCTCTTTCAGCAAGTTTTTTTAGAGCAGGGGAAATGTGGCATTTAATTATGAAAGCGAAAGAAAGCACGATTTCCTCTTGTGCATTTGTGCTATTTCCACAGTGCCACCTAGAGGTTATGTGGCAGGAAAGCAGGAAAGAAAACGGTCTTCATGTAGTACTCAGATCTCAGTTCTGCCATGAAACCAAAAATAGATACAGCAGATTAACAGCCTCATGTAGAAGAGCTCTCAAGGCACAATGAAAAACAATCCCAATTGGGGGGGGGGGGGAGAGACAATAGAAAAAGCCAATGTGGCAACACAAAAAGCTTAGCAATGATCTGAAAATCAAAAATGACATGTATAGGAGATGGAAAGAGAAGCTGGTCACTACGGGAATATACAGGCTGATCTCCCAGAATTGCAGAGATGGTGTCAGGAGGAAGGCCAAAGCTCAGAATGAGCTGAAGTTGGTGCGGGAATAACAAAAAGGGCTTCTTCAGACATGCTTAAAGTAAAAGGAAGACAAAAGAAACAATGGACCAGCTTCTCAGAGAAGATGCAAAATGCTGGCTGGTGACAAAGAAAAGGTGGAACTGCTCAACTCCAATTTTAGTAGCGTCTTCTCCTAAAAGATCTGCATCCCAACTGGCATATGTGACAAACAGGCTGAAGGGTGCAGCTTGAGGTTGACAGAGAGATGGTCCGGGAATATCTCAGCGCCTTAAATTAGTTCAAGTTCCCAGGTTCGGATGAGTTGCATCCGAGGGTGTTGAAAGAGCTAGCAGATGGACTGTTAGAAGCTCTGCCTATTATGTTTGAGAAATCCTGGAGAACAAAGATGATCAGGGGACTGGAAACTTAAGTCCTGCAAGGAAAGATGGAAGGAGCTGGGTATGTTTAGCCTTGAGAAGAGAAGACTGGGGGGGGGGGGGGGATATGAGAGCACTTTTCAAGTCCCTCAAGGGCTGTCACACAGAAGAGTGCTGCAACCTGTTCTCTGTCATCCAGCATTGTAAGACACGAAATAATGGGTATAAGTTACAGGAAGGCAGATTTCAGATGAACATCAGGAAAACCTTCCCAAGGGTCAGAGCAGTCAGAAAATGGAGCAGACGGCCTCGGGAAGTGGCCCCTCCCAACTCTAGGATTCTATGAAACAATTGGGGGGGGGGGGATTGGGGCCACCTAGAGGGCTGGATTGGGACTCCAGGGTTTGGCCCACGGATGGGCTGACTCGGTATGAGGCAGCTTCCCAGTTCCTATTTAAGTCATCCCTTTATGACTTTGTTCTTAGCGGAAGGCCTGTGGGCGGCTCAGTGGCGGAGCCAGCGCTTTGCATGCCGAAGGTCCCCGGTTCGATCCCCGGCAGCATCAGGAATGTCTGGGAAGGAATCCTGCCTGGATTCCCCGGAGAGCCTCTGCTGCCAGTCCGTGGGCGGGTGCGGACAACACTTTAAGCCCAGAGGGGCCCCCCGCTGTAACCGACTAAGGATCGGGCACAGCGGGGGGGGGGGTTCCTGAGGCACCTCCTCCTCGCTCAGTCCTCCCGCTGGTATCCCAGGGGGCACCACAGAAGCGCTGAGGGAAGTGGGGATGACGGCTGCCAAAGGTGCCCAATCCGCCACACTGAGTGAGGGCGGGCTGTGTGCTTCTCTTTATCATCTCCACGGGCACCGCACCAAGCCAGAGCCCGGGGGGGGGGGGCGTTACTCTGCAGGAGGAGGCACCTTCTCTTGGGCCTACTCCCGAGTAGACCCAGGAGAACGTGCCTCCTCTCCCGCCGCCACCACCAGGTAGTGCAATTGCGCTGCCCAACGGGGGGGGGGAGTTGCTTTCCCGCACAGCCTCCTCCCAGGGAGACGGGGAGAAGCGTTTCTCTTGCACCCTGCTGGGCAGCGCGGGGGGGAGAAGGCACTTTCCCCCTCAGTCTCCCTGAGAGGAGGCGGGGAAAGTCCCCCACCACCAGGCAGCCGCTCCTTCCCCCACCGCGCGCCGCCTCCCCAACCCTGAACGGGGGCGGTGGAGTGGGTGACACGCAGCCAGCACCCCCCACGTTCCTGCTGATGCTGGGAGACGCTTCCCCAGCATTGGCAGGAGCGTGGGGGAAGCCAATGATAGTCCTGTCAAGTGCCGCTGTCATCAGCCAGAGCGGCAACCCATTTTTGCCACTCTTGCAACAGGGCTCTATAGCCCTTTTGGCTTGACCATGGCATAGCGTGTCTTCCAGGTTAGGACTACACACACTAAGCCTTCTAGCGATTTTACTAAACCCTTGAACAAGCCATGGCCTCTTGGGGTGGCTTCGTAGCCACTGCAGGAAGCAGCGGCTGGGTTTAGACGACACGCAAAGCCACCGCGGCCTCAAAGGCACAGTGGCTTCACTTGTCGTGCGAACCCAGTCCATGTCCACAATACTGGGCTAGATGGACCAAGGGTCTGACTCCGTATGTGACAGCTTCCTTGAGATGTAAATATTTTTTGTTGCCACGATTCAGATTTGTAAATTTGCGGGGTTGGGGGGATAATATATTCTGTTTTATCCAACGGTTTCCTTCAAGAAGATTTCTCCCCTCCCTTATACTCACAACCCTGTGAGGTAGATTAGGTTGAGAGCGAGAGAGAGAGAGTGAGTGCAGGTGGCTCATAGTCCCCAGTGAGTTTCATGGCTGAGTGGGAATTTGAACCTCAGCGTCTATGCGTTGCACCATGCTGGCTCATCGTTATCAAGGAAAGTGCCTGTGAGCATGGACAAAGTTGTGTTTCCCTCTTTGTTGAATAACCAGAATCAACCCTCACCCGTCTTGCTTGGAATGAAGGGGGGGCATTGCTATTTTAGTATTAAGTGCAATCCCTGCACCATTTCCAGTGCCGAACTCTCCTGGTTTTGTGGATCTGCCCCCCACCTGATGTCCTGAAATCTCTGTTGTGCTGAGGTGATTCATTCTCCCCTCCCCTGCTCAGAGAGGCCTTAAAATTGTGCCGCTGTAAAAATAAACCGTTTTCTCGACCCTTGGAATAATATTAATAGATAAGCCGCGAGCACGTGGCTGGATTCTGCTGGTGGTGGAGGGGGGGAGGGACTCAGTAGCCAGAGAGATCTTGATCTTGGATTTGCTTTTTCTCTCCCCCCCCCCCCCACATGAGGAGACTCAGCATCTCATCACCCTGGGATACCTATGTACCCAGCTGGGAAGTTGCCATGGCAACTGAGTGGGGGGGATGCATGAGAAAAAACGGGAGATGGAGGGAGAGAAAGAGGCAGAAGTGGACCTGGGAAAAGGAAAGGGGCGGGGTGCAGCGATTTAGATTTTTAAAAATATGCATTTAATTGTGGACCAGTTTTTCAGGTCTCTTCAGCATCTATTTCAAATGCAGGGACACCTCTCTAAGCCACCCTTCTCTGAATTTATCTGCACTCTGCCAAGTTTCTTTCAAAAGAGAGAGATTGAAACCGTGTCCCTCTGCCTGGGATGTCACTTCCTTTGAGTGTGTGTATGCTGGAGGTGTACTCACTACAGAGGGGGGAAATGCACTCTGCACATGCTCCACTCTTGTTCTTGTTGTTTTTAGGTTGTGCAGCATAATAAGCTGTGGACCAGGAAATCCCCCAGAAATTGACAGTGCTCCGCTGTTACGGAGAAGCTCAACCATGGTGGCTTTCTGTACGTGTCAAGTGTAGGTTCTATGTTTTATTGGCGTCTCCCTTTTATTGGCATCTTGGCTAAAGAATCCAGTTTGCTCCGGAAAAGGCAGCAGGAGTAAGAGGTTCAAACTCTGCCAGGAACGAGAAGGCCCCGAATGGTACCTCATCAATACCTAATTGTCTGTGTGTGCCCCATGGCTGATTAAATTCAAGGGAATTGTCCCCGTGAGAACTCTGGACATGTGCAAATGCCTTCCTGACTTCCAGGTCATCGCTCCAACCAGAGTACCCATCAGGATATCTTTAAACTGGCCCAATCCTGAAGCGTCTCTATCCCAAGATGGATCAGCTGGTTAAAGTACCTCCTGGGCACCACTTACCAATACCTTTTGTTGTGTTTATCTTTATCTAATGGTCTCCCCGAGACATGGCTTTCATGACGCTCAATTAGCTGCTCTCACTCCAGCAGGCAGGAAATGTCTTGAAGTCTCCCTTCATTCCCCAGAGTCAAACTATGGATCCCTTTTGCTTTGCCTCATCCTGAGTCCAGCCCCCTTTGTATTGAATGACTGGGTTCAGACAACACGATAACCCACGTTTCAACAACAACCCACAGTTCAATGACAACCCACACTCAACCCTTGGTTATCGTTGGTTCAGACAACACGATAACCCCCTTGAGTATGGGTTATCGTGTTGTCTGAACCCAGACTTTGTTTTGAAGGCCTTAACCTTAACCCAGTGCTGCTTGTTGCTCCCTTTCGGGGCTCTGCAAGGATAGACCCACTGTCACACAGCTCCAGGATCAGCCCCAGGGTTCGTTTGGTTCTCAGCAGTGATGCTGCCAAATTTTGGAATGAGTCAGCTCAGTGGCTGAAACGCATCCGTTCATAATGCTCACCTTTATAGCGAGCCTGGATCGGTGTATTATGAGTTTGCTATTAAGTTCGGAATTGATTGCGAGCAGTAAAGTAGCACACGGACAGGAGGCTGGTGACGCCTATTTCGGAGGGACTCCTAATCCACTGCAGATTTTATTTGGAGCTTTATAGGAGCTATCCGTGGTGCTGAATTTATCCCCAAATAGGTTCACCACCATGGAGCACCATGGATAGCTCCTATAAAGCTCAGAATAAAAGCTGCAGTGGATTAGGAGCCTCACCGAAATAGGAGTCACCAGCCTCCCCAGCACACAGATCCCCTCCCCATAGTTTTAGTCATCCTACCACCTAGACATCCCCCAAAAAACTTACTTGAAGCAGTCTCCTTGGCTGCTTCTCTTGTTGTTGCCACTTGCCACCACTGCTCTGGCTCTGCGGGGAGGGCATAAGAACATCAGAAAAGCCCTGCTGGATCGGACTAAAGGTCCATCTAGTCCAGCACTCTGTTCACACAGTGGCCAGCCAGCTGCCCACGGGATCCCACAAGCAGGACATGAGTGCAACAGCACCCTCCCGCCCATGTTCCCCGGAAACTGGGGTACATATGCAGACTGCCTCTGAGGAGGATTCTGCTGGGGTCCATCTTCCCACCAGCTATCAGCGACGGTGAGAAAACATCACACAACAAAATCATGTAGTCCGGCCACATGAAAATAATCAGAATGAGGGCATAATGTGGTGATGCATGATGTCATGCTGCTTGACGTGATTCCAAAGTTAACCACCGCTCCCAAGATGCACCTTGATATTGCGCATGCACAAAACCCCATATATATGGAACAAGATTTTGTATTGAAGAAGGAACTCTTGACCAAGTTCACATGGACCAATTAGTTGCTTTTCAAGTAAGTAACAAATTCACTCAGGATAGTTTCGCAGATCCCTAGTTCTCAGGCTCACTATTTTTTTAAAAATATATATTTATACCTCACCCTTCTACCAAGCAAATAGCACTCAAGGCGGCTAGCTGCAGCAAGAACCAAAGTTTAAAATGAAAACATAGTCAAAACAATCATGCAACTACATTTTTTAAAAAACCAATAAAAGAATAAAAACGGCACCCAAGGCTTGTTCCTAGCACTCGTCCCACTCTGCTCCAGTGCCCAGTCCACGTTTCCAGGACCAGCACCCTTCTCTCCCTTTCCATTTGAACCATTTTGCTGCCTTGTTTGCCCAGAGGGATCCACGTTGCCTTGCACATCCAGAGAGAGAGAGAGAGCATGCTTCACCCCTGCTCAGAAGAAGTGTCCATTGAGTCTCGGAGCCTGAATCCATGCTGGATGCAGCACCCTTGTGAGCATTCTGCACCTACCCTTCTGGAGCGGTGCCGTCCTCACGGGTTGCTGGCTCTGAGTCCAACGGTGGTGGTCAAGTGAGGGAATCGAGGGTCCGCTGCGGGTGTCTTGCGTCAAGTGTTACCACCTCCTTCGCCACACTTTTGTAGCTTTGTAGTTTGTTCCCCTCCCTTGCCTCTTTCCTCCAGTTTCCTGGCCTGTCTGCATGTTTATTGTTTTCCTTGGAGTAGCCAGGGTCTTTAGACCAGCCTTCCCCACCCCTGGTACCCCCTAGATATCTTGGGCTACAACTCCCAGAATCCCCCAGCCAGCTACGTGTGCGGGCACTGGAGGTGGGGGTGGGAATTGAATGTGCAGGTGCACCGTGGACCTGCGCTGGGAGATTTTGCAGCACTGAGTAGTTCCATCCCAATTCAAGGACCAGGTGATCTTGTCGAGATTCACCTGCCTGGGGACTTGGGAACTGACTGATGAGGCCTTCCTCCAGCCACGTCCAGTGCATAGTGTCGCTGCCTGACCATGGGTGGTGGGGAAGAGGAGAGCCCCCACCCCATGGCTGGGGAAAGGCCCCCCCAAATGGCCTCAGTGGCGGTGCTGGGAACCAAAGCTTGAAAAATGGCAATGATGGCTGTACTTGAGAGCGTTTTTCTCTATGATGTTTGCTATCAAATAGCGCTTGTAATATTTACTCTGAATACTTGTTCCTGAGCAAATGGTCCCCATTTCATTGAAGCATGATCCATAATTGGCCATGTGCACACCATACTTCTGGAAATATCCCTTCATAAGAACATAAGAAGAGTCCTGCTGGATCAGACCAAGGTCCATCTAGTCCAGCATTCTGTTCACACAGTGGCCAACCAGATGCCTGTGGGATCCCAGAAGCAGGACATGAGTGCAACAGCACCTTCCCACCCATGTTCCCCAGCAACTGGAGTACATAGGTACACTGCCTCTGATACTGGAGGTAGCAGATAGCCATCAGGACTAGTAGCCACTGAGAGCCTTCTCCAGGAATTTGTCCAATCCCCCAAACCCTCCAAATTGGTGGCCATCATTACGTCTTGTGGAAGTAAATGCCATAGTTTAACTATATGCTGTGTGAAGAAGTCCTTCCTTTTATCTGTCCTGAATCTCCCACTAATCAGCTTCGTGGGATGAGCCTTTTGGGTTCTAGTATTAGGAGAGAGGGAGAAAAATGTCTCCCTATCCACTTTCTCCGTACTGTGCATAATTTTGTACACCTCTATTTTTCTAAGCTAAACAATCCCAGCTGCTGTAACCTTTCCTCACAGGGGAGTTGCTGCAGTCCCTGGATCATTTTAGTTGCCCTTTTCTGCACTTTTCCCAACTCTACAATATCCTTTTTTAGGTGCGGTGACCAGAACTGTACAGAGTATTCTAAGTGTGGTCGCACAGTCTTATACATGGATTTGTATAAGGGGAGTATGGTCTTGGCAGTTTAATTTTCAATTCCTTTCCTAATTATGCCTAACACGGAGTTTGCCTTTTTCTCAGCCGCTGCACGCTGGGTCGACATTTTCATCGAGCTGCCCACCACAACCCCAAGATCCCTTTCTTGGTCAGTCACTGCTAGCTCAGATCCATCCCATCAGTTTATACTTGAAGTTGGGATTTTTTTTGCCCCAACATGCAAATGTACAAATGCAGCTTCGTGAATGCATGTGAGTGTGCGGTCACACCACCTTTCCTCCAGGGAGGTCTGCCACCCCATCCGGCTTTTATCATAACAAATATCTGAAATGGGCTAGGTGGAGGGAGCATGAGTGGCCCAGGGCCACCCAGTGAGCTTTATGGCAAGCAGGGTTTCGAAGCTGAGCCTTCCCAGGCTACTACATCTACAATACTGTGCGAGTAAGTCCAATAGATCTCAATGAGACTTACAATTTGGCTGGGGAACATGCAGCCCTCCAGATGTTGCTGGACTGCAATTCCCATCATCCCCCACTAGTGGCTATGCTGGCTAGGGCTGGTGGGAGTTGCAATCCAACAACATCTGGAGGGCAACACTTTCCCCTCCCCTGTTATAGAAAGGTAGAAAATTCCCCCTCAACTAGGTACTCATCAGTAATACAGGGATAATAATACTCGGCTACATAAGAGAGTCATTTGAAGTACAGAGTTGAAGGGTGGCCGGGTGACCGGCCAGATGGGCTATTAACAAATATAATAAATAGATAAATAAAACAAAACAGAGTTAAATGTATATGTGAAATATCTTTGACACTGAAAAGAGAGAACAAAAAAGTACTGCAAGGGTACAAGCACTCTTATTACAAGAGTACAAGCACTCTTATTAGAGACAGGGCCTTCTCGGTGGTGGCCCCCTAATTGTGGAATGATATCCCCAACAAGGCCCGCCTGGCACCAACATTATTACCTTTTCAGCACCAGGTTAAGACCTTCCTCTCATCTCAGGCATTTGGCAGCATACAATGAGATTTTAATTGGGTCTTGATTTTTTTCTTGTTGATTGTTTAAAAATGTTCTTAGATATATGTGTGCTTCTTTCTGTGTTGTATGTTTATATGTTTGTATGTATATGGTTCTTATAATGTATTTTTAAAGTTTTAATATTTGTAAACAGAGCTTCAGCTATTGGGTGATATAAATGTAATAAATGAATGAATGGATGAATTATTGCTGTTACTTCTTAGGGTGCATTCAGAACACATTCTGGAGCTGAGCCCCCTGGTTCAGATTAATAGTTCCGATGGGGAAAAGGGGGTGGAGCCAGAGGAACAGCTCATGGCCCTCTGGGAACCCCGGCGGGCTGGATTTGGCCCCCGGACCTGAGCTTCCCACCCCTGCTGTATTGGAAGCCCTGCAGGCCAGGGCAGACTTCAGGCTTACAGGAGCTACTCTGTTTTCTGCCAGATCCCCAAGATTCAGCTACTGGACCCCAATGAAGAACAGCGGCCAGGCACACACTTAATGAAAAGGGTGCCTCTTGAGCACGGGCTCTGCCTAGGTGCTAGGAGTTTGTTTTCAGTACCAGAAGTGAGTTCACCATCCTTTCCTTTCACCCACAAACCCACTCCTGGTCCCCTTGGCAAGCATCCTTCATTTTAGCCGTCTGATTTTCGGACAAGCCTTTTCCCTTTTGTTGCTGCTGCTACACAGCTGGGAGTGAGACACGCTGATCTGCTGCCCATCACCCAGAGATCTACTGCTAGAGACCCCGGTCTACCTTCTGCCCACACCTGCTCTAAGCAACATCTTCACCGCCTCTGCTAACTTTGTACTGAAATAGCATTTTGCAGCAATATAGCGCTGGCAAGGGAAAGGCTGAAGGCCAAGCTGGGCTTAAAATTGCAGATTTATGGACGCCAGCACAGCCTTCCCCGACCTGGTGCCCGCCAGATGATTTGGACTTCAATTCCCATCAGCCCCAGAAAGCATGGCGAATGGGCAGGAATGTTGGGAATTGTAGCCCCAAAACATCTGGAGGGCACCGGAAGTTTATCCTAGCAAATGGAGCCACACCTGCCTGCTCAACCATTTTAAAAGTAGAGCGGGAAAAAGACCCCAAATAATTAGAGGTTTTCCACACACACACCTTTTAGCTTGACCTCAGGGTAATGGTGGTGTTTGTTTGTTTACTTAGTTATTTAGCACTGCCTTCCCCAACCTGGTGCCTGCCAGATGTGTTGGACTACAACTCCCATCATTCCCACCCAGAATAATCCCTGTGAATCATCAGTTGTTGCTTAGAGGTGTTTACATTTCCAGAGTATACTGGGAATGCTGCTGTTGCTGCTGGGGCAAATGCCCACCTTCACCAACGCTCAGCCCGGCCCATACCTCTCAGCCCTCTGTTAACACAGATGTACAATCATGACCTCCCTGTTCATTGGTTTTTATATATATATATCTATGCAAAGGAGGCAGGAGCAGGCAAAGGGAACATCGGGACCTGCTGCAGTTGGATTGCCCCCCCCCCTACTCCAGGAGAGGGGAGGGGAAGCAGGGCCACAGGGAAGCCAGTGTTTTTGAGAATTGTTGTGAACCACCGAGAGAGCTTTGGCTGTTGGGTGGTACATAAATGAAATAAATAAATATTAATCCCACCCTGGGGAACTTGGCACAGCATACATAGTCACTCTGTCTGCCCTTTTAGTCTCACAACATTCTGTGAGTTTGGTAGGGCTGACAGATAATGACTGGTCCAAGGTCACCCACTAAGAATATAGGAAGCTATGTTGGACTACTGGTCCATCTAGCTCAGTAGTTGCCTACCCTGACAGGCAGCAGAGCTCCAGGGGTCTCAGACAGGGTCCTTTTCCAATCCTACCTGGAGATGCTGGGGATTGAACCGGGGACCTTCTGCCTGCAAAGTAAGTGCTCTAGCACTGAGCTGTGGCCCTTCCCCAAAAGCTCTGTGGACTTGTGGCTGAGCAGGGATGCGGTTTCAGTCCAGTATTCTAACTGTTACACTCCACCATAGTAACTCTGGAATCACAGCCACCCAGCCCACGTTCAAGCCTGCTGCCACCAGCCTGGTTAGCGTGTGTCCAGGAGCACAAAGTGACGGTTTCTTTCCACACCAAGATCCTTGCTCTGTGTGTCTAGAATTGAAAAAAACTTTCATGGATGATGGTTTGTGTGATGTTGTGTGGTGAATGCCCGTGTGGAACTCAGCTCAAACATTGCTTTGGCCATTATGTCGTGCTTTAGACTAGAACATTCATTGTATTTCACATGCCTTATCATCAGGAACTGTTACAACAGCTTTATAAGGTAGGCCACTGTTCTTAGTCCCATATCGCAGGTGAGGAGCAGCAGAGGCCAAGACAGAATGGCTCGCCAAAAGCCTCATAGTGAGCTGGTCATGCAGGCAGGAGGATGGTGCAGTGGTAGGCTTAGTTTTAGAATAGTCCCAGGTTCAAATCCTTTGGCTGGTCTCTCAGCCTTACCTACCTTTCTGGGTTGTTGTGAGTTTGAAAGGGAGAACGATATCCATTGGAGAAAAGGTGGGATAAAAATTATTATTATTATTATTATTATTATTATTATTATTATTATTAAATGATTATTGAATTAACACACCACTATAAAACTGTCTTGTTTTTATATTGATCCATAAGGTGTTCCTCGAGTCTTTTCTGCCTGAGGAGTAAGGTATACATGCTTTCAATAAATAATAATAATTGCACCTTACAGAGAAATAGAAGCAAGAATGAAATTCGTAAACCTCAAATGGGTCTCTGCCCTGAGGAATGTGCAGTCTACATTTGGACAGTTTGGGGCAGGAAGGACAAGAGTCAAGGAGAGACAAGAGATGGATTTACCAAATTGAGTTATGTGTGTACATAAGCTGAATTTATTAACAACAGAAGAATGATAAGGATCTATCATTTGTGGTAGGGGGCAGTGCTAAGTACAGAAAAGGTCCAGGGCTCAGACCCACAGGACCAAAAATATGCACAAATTTGGGTGCTAATTTACATATGCTCTAAAACAGTGTTCTCCAACCTTGGGTCCCCAGATGTTTTTGACCTACAACTCCCAGCATGCCCCAGCCAGCTGGCTGGGGCATGCTGGGAGTTGTAGGCCAAAAACATCTGGGGACCCAAGGTTGGAGAACACTGTGTATGGACAGGGGAAAGGAGGGGATTTCATTTCAGAAAAAAACTCAGGCAGAAAGATTCAAGGGGGGCAGCAGGAGGGGAAGCACATGTGGGCAGAGCCAACTAGTCCAGGGGGATCAGATGCAACAGAGATCCTCAAGGTCTCTGTACCTTTCTTTCAGCAAGTGCCCGTGGGCAGCAGGGTGGTGGGGCAGATGGCCTCCCAGAGATTTGGGGCTCCAGCCCGACTGGGATACCCCCTAAGACTGCCTCTGATAATAATCGCACTTTACAGAGAAATAAAAGCAAGAATGAAATTCATAAACCTCAGATGGGTCTCTGCCCTGTGGAACAGTGCAGTCTGAATTTGGACAGTTTGGGGCAGGAAGGACAAGAGACCAGGAGAGACAAGGGATGAATTTGTGCAAATTGAGTGATGTGTACATAAACTGTATTTATTTATTGTTTGCTTATCCAGTTGTAGAACAATATGCAGCCGGCCTAAGTCTCTGTACAGAGCTGATGACAATCATTTGCAAGATCCCTTGGAGAAGATGCCACACAATTGCTGTAAAGAGGGGGGTGGGTGGGTGCTCGAGGAAGCCCGCTTGGCTAGACCGAATAGAATTCATAATAACCATGGGAAGTCAGAGAGCGAGGGGCATAGGAGGCCGCCTCTTTCCCGCCACCCCTCCCCAATGTGTATATTGGTGCAGTGAATTTTTTGCATTTAGACAAAAGAGCTAAAAATAGAAGATACCAACATCAGTGATTTGGAACCTAAGAAAGGCTGGCCTGGGAGAGAGAGAGAGAGAGAGAGAGAGATCGGCGGCAGCACCATCTTAAAGGAGCGGAATTATCCTTCGAATCGAGATTGCTTTGTAATGCTTAGCCCAGGCCGCTCTGACTTGCTTCTTCCCGCCGGTCCCCGAAGCCACAGAGAACGCTCTCATTCCGAGGCACAAAAATAACGCTGTGCAAGAGAGGAAGACACGTGTTTGGTGCGCAAAGAAGACGGTGGCAAGGCATGCGATGCGATATCGCCAGAGCCCCTCTCCGTTTTTGCGAGAGCACAGAAGCAGCATGCAGCCGAGCTGAGCAGCTGCCTGCGCATCGCCTACCCACGCCAAGAGACCAGAAGACGATCGGGAGATGATGAAGTCAGGTATTGTTCCGAAAGGAAAGAATGACTGTCGTTGTTTGCTGGAGGTGTGCACCGATGTCTGTGATTGAGATGATTGTCGGGACTGATGGTGGTCTCGGCAGTAAACTTTGATCTGATCTGTGTGTTTTTCTTTCTTTCTTTTTTTAAAAAAGAAAAAGACGGGATTTTTATACACTATGCAGCGATGCAATATGTACATCCGATTGCACGCTTCAACCAGGTGACAATGTGTGGACAGGGTGGAAGGGGGGGGGGGTTAATGAACGTGCAAGGTGGTTGGGGATTCAAAACTGCACCGTGTTATTGCATGGGGGGGGGATTGAAGGTGTCACAAAATCAAAAGAAATCTCTGTTTGGCCTCCTTTAATTGTTTCATTTCAGAGGCAAACCCCAAAGATTTGCACGACCCTCCCTAGTTCTTTGAATAGCATTCCTGCAAAATAATAAATAAATAAATAAATAAAATCAGCGGGATAACTCCCCCCCCCCCTTCCTAGTTCTCTCACATCTCTGGGTTTAAAAAAAACAAAACACAACCTCCAGCATCTTGAACAAAAGAAATACTTCCCTTCCCTGTCACTAGATATTCTCCCACCTTGATTCCTGCAGGGTTTCCCTGTACCCCAAATTTGTCAGTGCCATTCTGGAGCAATTTGTTCCCAATTCTGCTGTCCGATCTGTGTGTTTTTTGTTGTCTGGCTAGGTCCAGGGCTTTGTCTACCTTCATCCACCCTCTGTTTTAATTTGCCTGTCCAGATGGGAGGGCTATTTCTGTTATTTAAAAAAAGAAGAAGAAAGTCTTCCAATCGAATCATGCTTGGTTCCCTTTCAAACCACCCCCACAACACCTGTTCAGGAAGACTAACATATCATTGTTTTCTTGGCTATTGCAATGCATCTCTCCTGACTCTTCTGAAAACTACAACAAATCCATTTGCTCTTTAAGACTGGCTTTTTGCTCACTTTCATACTGTTATGTAACCAAAGTAGAGGCGACCCCACCCCACCCCCTGCAACACACACTAATTTTAACCGCTGTATTGTGTCTGCACATCCCCAAGCATACAGCACCAGAAGGCCTAAAATTCCAAATGGGAGCAACCCCCTAGATAGATTCTGTAGAACCTGTTCCTAGAGCATTTCCCTCCCACACCCATTTTTTGTGTAACAGGAGATGCTAGGGGGGTCTGGCGGCCAGCAGACAAGGCTAGGGGGGCAGGCTGAAGCCCGTGGGCTGCACCTTTTGCACCTCTGCCCTAGAATAACACAACCAGCAATCCGATCGCTTCTCCTGCTGGGGAACCCTTGGCAAACATTCACCTGTATGTCAACTCCCTAGCAACCTTCCAGACAGGTAGCACCTCCTCTCCTAGAGGTATAACCCCCTCCCCAAAATTGTGAAGAAGATGCAAGACTAAAGAAAAGGGGGGATGATATAAATAAAGTCAATTGGGATAAAAGGAGGCCGGCTTTTCCGTGGGTCTGCAAACCAAGCCGAGAGCTCTTTCAATCGCTCCACAAATAAAATGGCTTTTTAAATATGCCCAGCTTTCAGCGGCAGGGAGGGAAAAAAGGTGAAGGATACATGAGCAGATTGACGCCAATTTCGAGCCACGCTTGTTGAGAATCAATTATGTAGCTTGCTGGGAGTCCCGAGATAGAACTGTACGGCTTATTACACCCCCAGCGTGACATAAGGATTTTTGCTGATATTTGATATATGGCTGTTATAGTTTTCACTGAGTGCCTCCAGAGGGATTCAGAAAGATGTAGGGTCTGGGGGGGTGGCACGGAAGAGCTGGGAAAGCCCCTAGGATGAGAGCGGCAATTCCTCCTTCATTCATTCATTCATTCTCAAGGCCTTGGAAGTGCACACAGAAGACAGTTTGCCAGTGCAAAATAGCTTGATGTGAGCAGTGTTTCAGCCGGGGTTCAACCCCGCGGTCTTGTTTAGCAATCAACACCAGGGCTGAGCCTTGGAATCGGTGAAGTTGAGAGCCTACGTGCACCGGCACTTTTCCAGGATCCCTTCCATTTGCCACGGAATAAGCTCACCTGGGATTGAGGCAATGGCTGCCCCTGGCAAGCGTCACCTCCCTTGTCAGAAATTGAGCAGGGTTCTGGTTTTGTACGTGCTGCAAAGACGGAGTGTGTTTCCGATGCCATCACACACAAAGCACCCCGTTGGCTTGCAAAGAGGGCTGGACTTGGGAAAGAGGACCTCTGGGCTTAAACGCCTCCCCGAAGCGGGTAATCTGAATTCTGTGCCAAAGAAAGGTGGACTCTGCGACCTGCATGAATTACAGGGCAGAGTTCGCCGAAGCACCCCACAGGCAGGAAGAGAGCGCCTGATGGAGGGAGGAGGAAGAAGGCAGGAGGACAGACAGGGTGGCCACTGGGGAAGCAGGAATCTTTCTATAGGGGTGGAAAGCAGTCGCGCACCCCACTGTCAACCAGGGGCGGTGCTAGGTACTGAAAAGATCTGGGGCTCAGGCCCAGAGGACAAAAAAAGTGCACAAATTTGCAGATGCTAATTTACATATGCTCTAAATTCTCTCTGTGTATGTGTCTGTAAAGGACCCCGTCTCCTAAGGACACCCCTATTTGTAAAAACGGATGTATGGACAGGGAGAGGAGGGCATTTCATTGCAGAACAAAACCTCAGGCAGAAAGATTCGGGGGAGGGGGCAGCAGGAGGGGAAGCACACGTGGGCCAAAAGCCAGCTCATCCAGGGGGATCGGATGCAACAGAGATCCTCAAGGTCTCTGTACCTTTATTTCAGCAAGTGCCCCTGAACAGCAGGGTGGTGGGGCAGATGGCCTCCTAGAGATTCGGGGCTGCAAATGAAAGATTCGGGGCTCCAGCCCCCTGACACTCCCTCTGCCATCAGCCAACCTGGGAGGAGGGAGATGCTCTCTCTGTGGCTGTCCAAAATTATTCCCTTGACCTGTAGTGCTTCCAGATGAGACTTTTAGCACACCATCCCCCTGCCCCATTCACAGAATTTTATGGGGAATCCCGACAACATTTGTCTTCCACTCATAGTCATAGAATCATAGAATGGTAGAGTTGGAAAGGGGCCTATAAGGCCATCGAGTCGAACCCCCTGCTCAATGCAGGAGAACAGATGTGGGCAACCCAGGCAGTCACCTATCCAAGCACTGACCCGGCTCATACCTGCTTAGTTTCAGCAGGTGGCCTGTATTATATTTCCCACTGCTGCCTCTTTTTTCTTACCAAGGAAAATCCATTAAGAAGAACAGAAGTGCTGCACAATGCCTTCTGATAGTTAGCGCTAGGGCCTGTCCATCTGGAAGCACACACCCCTGGAGTGAGGCCTTCTCATGAGTAACGGCCTGCTGACGAGCAATGGCCTGCCCATGAGTAAAGTCCTGCTCATAAGTAAGGCAACGAACCCAGAGAATGGATGTGGCTGGCTGGTAAGCTGCATGCTACAAACAGAGGCTGTGGTGGGCTGGGACATGTATTGCTGAGTGGGGAGGAATGTATATCTCCCCTGGTCCCCTCTCACCCTTCCACCATTACAAATTTCTGAAAGCTTACCTCTGCCTGCAGGATGTAGTGTTGCCAACTTTTTAACCCACCCTTGCCCTTAGCTGTGGCTTGATCGTAACACAGCCTGGAGATGGTTGGAGCGGCCAGCTCATGCCGCTGTTGAGGGCACAGATACACGGGTCAGCTGAAAAGTTAGCAACCTTGCTGTAAGCATTAATTTACTCTGCAACAGCCTGCCGTACGCTGCCTTCCGAAGCAGATTGTGTTAGTCAGCTGAGCGTAACCGTTTCATTTTTCAGTGGAAGGAACAGTGGAAGAAAAGCTGGTGCATCCAAAAGAGAGCAACTCCCTGAAAACCAAACCCAAGTTAGGACTTAACAGAATTAGGGAGCAGCAAAGAGAGTTTGTCCTGGTCACTGGAATCCTTATTTTACCAAAAGCCTGTGACTTGTTTGATTCGTCAGGCATTCTCCATACTTTGTCAAATCTACATTTCCCATTACCATTTCTAGAAATGTTCAGAAAGAAAGGAAAGCAAGAAAACTGGGATTCTCTGGATCATGCATCCAGAAGGAAATTCTGCTCTTGCGCTTAGAATCCATAGAGCTCTGGGACTGGAGGGCAATCTGTTCCTAAACATGCTTCCCAATGCCTTCCAGAAGCCAGCCTTTCACAGGTTAAAGGCGCAATCCTATGCACATTTAGACAGGAAAAAAAGGCCTACAATGCCCAATGTAGCTAAACTTGCATAGGATTGCGCCCTAAATCACAAAAACGTGGCCACAACAGAGACATCACCAAGTCTTCTGTACATGACAGCATTTCTCCTAAGCAGAAAGCATTTCTGTTCACACAATCATATGGGGCATGCCTGCAGGGCTTCACACGGGTCCATGATCCCACACATTAATACTTCACCATGTGCCCATGCGCTGGGAAAAGGAGGTCGCCTGCAGCTTTCCAGCACTGTGTGAACCAGCAGAGAAAAGTCATGCCTGTGGAATTGTCATGGGTGGGATTGTGCATTATTTTGTAATTCAGTGTACTTCCCATGTAGGAGAAATATGACATACGCGAGCGTTGGGTTGAGGAGGCTCAAAGCAGAAGCCCTTGCAAGGTGGAATTGTAAGGGGAGGGGCCAGAGCCAGCGTGGCGTAGTGGTTAGAGCTTTGGACTGGGACTCGGGAGATCCGGGTTCTAGTCCCCACTTGGCCATGAAGCTCACTGGGTGACTTTGGGCCAGTCACTGACTCTCAGACTAACCTACCTCACAGGGTTGTTGTGGGAATAAAATGGAGAGGAGGATTATGTAAGCCACCTTGGGTTCCTTGCAGGAAAAAAGGCAGGCTATAAAATAGCTCAGTGGTAGAATACACAGTTTGCATGCAGAAGACCCCAGGTTCAATCCCCGCGGTCTTCAGGTTCGGAAAGACCCCTGTCAGAGACCCTGGTCAGTGCTGACAACACCGAGCTAGGTGGACTGTTCAGGAGAAGGCAGCCTCCGATGTTCCTAACACATCTCCGGGGCTCCCTCCAGGCCCCACAAGTCAATCAGCCGTAGACCCTGGGTCAACCGGTGCGCTGCGCTTGGCCTCCAGTGATTTGTGGGCTGGAGACGGTTCATCTGTGGCGGTAAATTAGCCACAGCTCGTAGTCAGAAATAGGATTCATGAGCCACAGTGTGCATTTGTTCAGCCATCCAGAAATCACCTACTCCAAAGCAGCCCTGTGGAAACAGTTGCTTTGTTTTGTTTTCAATCAAGGTGCAAAGGGATGCTGAAGCAAACGTCCATGAAGGAAACTGACCTTTGCAAAAGCCACCCTGAATTTCCCTGTGCCCAAGGAAGGGGAAGCGCATCTCGAGGATATGAATTAATTACCCTTTTCCATTCTGGCTCCAGCGGATGCGAATCAGAGTAAAAACTGGCTCTTTTGGCCGCAGCATCCGGAAGACCGTGCCAATTGCAACATCTTTAGCAGCATGTGGATGGAACACTTCGCCCGCCAGCTCTGGCAGGGGCCATGCCTCAGTGGGGGCCACTCAACTGGCAGCCCGTGTAAGAGACGGGAGAAGGCTCTCCCACCCTGCTCAGTGTTGGCGGGAGCGTTGCCACTCTAGAAAAGACACTGAGAAATTGGGAAACATCCAAAGACGATCAGTTGCTGAACGGGTCAGACCTAAGTTCACAAGCTCTCCTTGCAAGATCTGAGAGCAAGCTGACTAGCAGCACAAGTTTACCAACATGTAACTGACGTATGCTTGCAAAGGAGTGGCGGTCTCTTGCAGAGGAGCTCTCTTGCAGAGGAGCCGAGATGCTTGCAAAGTGCTTTGCTTTGATCCAGCAAATTCAGACTCCGGTAAAGCTTTGGTTAATTGCCAGTAACGTGGCACAAAAGGCCATTTCAAATGTCTCCTTTGGGCCCAGCTTCTCTCCCAATCTTTCTTCCCCTCACAGATTCTTCTCTCTGGTCTCGGGACTATTTTGCTGCTTTCTCAGGCCCCTGGATGGGTCTGTGCTTATCTTCCACCTCCCGCTTCTGTAATTCCTTCTGCCTGACCTGCCCCTAGATCTAGAATCCCTGCAGCTCTGCCAAGGGCAACCAGAAAACTTTCTGCCTGCCCTACCCTTCTGTGACACAGTGGCAGCTCAGCCAATCACAGCCAGAAGCTTCTACAACCACCCCCACTACTAGCAGCACAAAAATCCCTGAGAAGCAGAAGCAGAGCAGCAACGACAACGCCCACCGCCTGATGGGTTGCATCAGAACCAAGGTGGAATGTGGCAGGCTGGGGGTGGAGCCTGGCATTTGCCACCTTTTCAGGCTCAGGTACCAGTTGCCTAGTAGAACGCGGCTTCGTGCCAGACCAGGCAAATTCTGGCACCCTTTTGGTGGGCTGGCTGCAAGCTGTGCAGCCCTTGAACGTAGGAAGCTGCCATGGACGGAGTCAAACCATTGGTGCAGCCAGCCATTTTGAACGGCATTGGCTCTCCAGGGCCGTAGACAGGGCGAGGCCTTTCCCAGCCCTGTTACCTGTGTTCACTGATGTGGAGAAGCCAGGGATCGAACCCGTGGCCTTCTGCGCGCAAAACCTGCGCTCTGCCGCTTTGGTCCCTCCCTCGGAACATCGGAAGCTACCTTAGATGAAGTTGAACTCTTGGTCCGTCTAGCCCAGCGTCAGTGCCGGCGCTAAACTTCTGGGTGCCCTCAGGCCCGGTGCTGCCGAAGGACCCGCATCCTCCTCCTCCCTGCTTTTGCTGCCACCGCCCTTCCCGCCTCCTCCCTCTCTCCCCCCCTCCCTCCGCCCACTCCCCCCCCCGCTCACCTCCCCTGCCCCTCTGCTCACCCGCACCCAGGGATGTTGAAGAGTCCTTGGTCTCGAGTCACGAGTCGAGTCACGAGTCTTTGGACCCGAGTCTCGAGTCCGAGTCCGAGTCCTTGGTCCAAAATGGTGACTCATGAGTCACGAGTCCTGAGTCACTCCCAAAACTGACTCCACGAGTCCCTATTAAAATCAATGGGGTTTCCCCCCAACAAAATAAGGCTACTTCAGATGTGTGGCTTAAATAAATTCTAGGCACAAGTGTGCCTTTTTATTTCAAAACTCTGCAACTGATTTTGGCAAGAACAGACCAGGCAGACAAACCCAAAATAACCAGGCAGGCAGAGGAGGCAGGGAACCCCAAAGCAGGCAGGCAGAGGCCTTTGTCTTGGACAATTCAACTGTTGAACAGGTCAAGAAGAGACCAGGCAGGCAGAGGAGGCTGGGAACCCCAAACAGGCAGGCAGAGGCAGCCAAACCCCAAATGTCTGACCCTAACCCAAACCCCTCACAACAACACATCAATCAAAATAAATCTCAACACATCGTTGGGGCTGCGCTCCTGGTAGCTGTCCATAGTGGTCGAGCAGCGGCGCGCCTCGCTTCCATGCGCTCTTCACCAGTGTTCGCGCTCCTTCTGGCACAGCCAGAAGACTCATCAACAGCCCAGGGATGTTGACGAGTCCTTGGTCTCGAGTCCCGAGTCGAGTCTCGAGTCCCATTAAAAATATTGGGACTCGAGTCCGAGTCGAGTCAGAGGGGGGACTCAGTCCGACTCACGAGTTGAGTCCTCGAATCCGAGTCCCCATCCCTGCCCGCACCACCACCATTAGCATTGCCGCCTAGTGCCGCCCAACACCAAATGCCTGGCTCTGATGGGGTCTTTCCACACAGCCAGGCATTGTGGAGACTGGAGAGCCATCCCAGGAGAGGGCCTGTGCTGCGGGCGATCTCCCGGGCCACCTCTCCTCAGGAGCAGCTGCCTGTCCTCTCTTAGCTCTGGAGGAGTGGTGTCCCGGGAGATGCATAGGCCATTTCCTGGGACACCTCTCCAGGCATTCCGGTCAGACCAGCGCTCCAGATGCAGCTCTCCAGAAGATGGGTGGAAGCGGTGGTGAGCAGGTTAAAGACATCATCATAAAACACGGACATCGCAAACACACAAACGACTAATGAAAAACTCACACTTCGGTTTTCGGGGCATGCCTTCAATCCTGTACAGCAGTGTTCTCCAACCTTGGGTCCCCAGATGTTTTTGGCCTACAACTCCCAGCATGCCCCAGCCAGGTCAAAAACATCTGGGGACCCAAGGTTGGAGAACACTGCTGTACAGAGTCACCCGGGAATCAGCTCCATTGAACTCAGTGCTGCTTACCCCTGACTGCAGAGGTTCAACTTGTAAAAAAAACACGTTGACCTTTAACAAAAGTTCTTCAGGGCAGCTGAAATGCAAGCTTTCGCTTTAAATTAGAAATGAATGCAAACAACCTTGCAAAGAAATGTTGCCATTTAAACCTGGTAGAGTGAAGTAAAGGAAAGAAATATCCAGGTTCTGCTTAGTTATTTTGCTCCTTCTCTGACTTCCTCTGTTCTAATCTGTCCCAAACAATAGCAAAACTTGAAAGCCTCGTCATCACCTCATTCCCTTGCCAGACCAAAGAGGGTCAGTCAGTCACCCTGGTGCTCCAGCAGATGACATCATTGCTCCTGCGGTATTCAGGGCCAATGTCAAGGATAGGTATGATTGTGCACCTGCTGAGGGCCACATCCAGCAGGGGCCCACCAACAGGCGCCCCCTGGACTTGCTCCCCCTCTTCCCCACTGCAACCTGCTTGTTCTCCTGCCTCTCACTCTGGCCCAGGCAACGGTGGTGGTGAGAAGGGGGAGCAGCAGATGCCCTGGCCTCCTTGCTCCCTGGCTCCCTGCCTGCCAAGCAAGCAAGAGGTAGCCATGATGAGGGAGGAGGAGGAGGCGCGAGAGCAGCTGGTGACAATAGCAGTGAAAAGGTGGACTCACTGAGGGAGGAGGGGGCTCATGGAGGGCAATTTGCCCGAGGGCCCTCTAAAACCTGAAGGTGGCACTTGCATTCCTCACTCCCCTGCATTCCTCCTCCACTATACCACAAGACCTCTGACAAGAGTGGCCTGTTCCTTCCCCAGCGGCCTGCTGGGTGTGGGGGGGGGGGGAGGGAGAAAAAGAGAGAAGGGGTGTCAGAGAGAGAAAGAAGGAAGTATCAGAGAGAGAGAGAGAAGGGGGAATTAGAGAGAGAGAGAGAGAGAGAGAGAGAGAGAGAGAGAGAGAGAGAAATGGGTGGCAGAGAGAAAAAGGCATGCCTCCTCCATCCATTTTTGGCTGTGGCCGCAACTCATGCCTGTCTGCAGCACTGGACAGATCACCCTCAAGGGAATACGACTCTTGATCAAAAATTGATTCCCCGGCCCTTCCTTCGAGGCGAACACATTTGCTTTCATGGACAGGAGTCCACTTCATCAGATACACAACATGGCCATGCAAGTGGGTAGATATAATATACTGTATATCCTGTGAATACAGAGGGAAGGGAAGGAAACGTTCTTTACAAGGTGAGGCCGAAAGGTCAGGCAAGCGAGAGGCAGCCATGGGCGGGCTTTGCAGCGCACCCGCAATGGCGGAGACAGAACGAAATCAAACGGACAGGCGTTCTTCTCGGTGCGCTCCTGTGGAAGGAAAGCTCCCTCAAGGGCTGTCAGCTATAACAGATAAATGGAGCTTCCAGATTCAAAAGCAGCTGCTGGGGGCCAAAAAAAAAACAAGGACGGGCATTTCTCTGCGGGCCAAATGACATGTGATGTTAAATGCGTGGCTGCATTTAATTATGCCCTCCCCCAACCTGCAGCCTTCCAGATGTGCTGGCCTGAAACTCTGTCTCCCATCATGCCACCTGGCGTGGCCATTTCACACGTCTTGTTCTGTTCTTCTAAGTAACAGCTGCAGGGGGGGGGGGGAAGCAACAGGATCAGGACCATGTCATGCAGCTTTGGCGGGCAGGGTGGGGGCGGGGGCGGGAGGAGATTGTCATTGGGACTGCAGCAGGGAGCGCTGGCACCCCCTACCTGGAACTGAAAAGCACCGAACGAGTTAAATGCAACAACACATTTAAGATCACACTCCGCGCATGGGCTTCCTGGAGGCAGCCAGCTGACCTCCTTGGGAAAGAGGGTGACGGACGCCTGGGAACTTTGGTCTAAGTGAGCAGCTATGTACTCCAGTTGCTGGGGAACATGGGTGGGAGGGTGCTGCTGCACTCCTGTCCTGCTTGTGGGATCCCGTGGGCAGCTGGTTGGCCACTGTGTGAACAGAACGCTGGACTAGAATCATAGAATCATAGACTAGTAGAGTTGGAAGGGGCCTATAAGTTCAACCCCCTGCTCAATATAGGAACCCAAGTCAAAGCATCCCTGACAGATGCCTGTCCAGCTGCACCTTGAATGCCTTCAGTGTGGGAGAGCCCACCACCTCCCTAGGTAGTTGGTTCCATTGGCTATTGCTCTAGCAGTCAGGAAGTTTTTCCTGATGTCCAGGCGGAATCTGGTTTCCTGTAACTTGAGCCCATTATTCCGTGTCCTGCAATCTGGGATGATCAGAAGAGATCCTGGCCCTCCTCTGTGTGACAACCTTTCAAGTACTTGAAGAGTGCTATTGTATCTCCCCTCAGTCTTCTCTTCTGAAGGCTAAACATGCCCGTTCTTTCAGTCTCTCCTCATAGGGCTTTGTTTCCAGTCCCCTAGTCATCTTTGTTGCCCTCCTCTGAACCCTTTCCAGTTTGTCTACATCCTCCTTAAAGTGTGGTGCCCAGAACTGGATGCAGTACTCAAGATGAAGCCTAACCAGTGCTGAGTAGAAGGGAATTAGTACTTCCCGCAATTTGGAAGCTATACTTCTATTAATGCAGCCCAAAAGAGCATTTGCCTTTTTTGTAGCCACATCACATTGCTGGCTGGCTCATATTCAGCTTGTGATCTACAACAATTCCAAGAATCTTCTCGCTTGTAATATTGTTGAGTCAAGTATCCCCCATCCTATAACTCTGTGCATTTGGTTCCTTTTTCCTAGATGCAGCACTTGGCATTTATCCCTATTACATTTCATTCTGTTGTTTTCAGCCCAGCGCTGTAGCCTATATAGCTGGACCCTTGGCCTGATCCAGCAGGGCTCTTCTTAGGTTCTGTAATAAATGCAAGATCCAGTCAATATGGGTGTGCCTGTAACTCGGGTACAGAACCTCAGGTCCAGAGGCCATATCCAACCCACCTGGGGGCCAAATCTGGCCCTCTGGGGTTCCACAGATGGCCCCGCCCCTTCCTATGGCCCCTCCCCCCCCAAGCACTGGTCATTTGGGAGGTTCCCCGCCTTTTATGCAGTTTTTCCTCCATTCAAAAAGGTTGAAATTCCTCTCCTAAGCCTCAGTGAGTGGCAGTAAAAGCTTTAAACTAGAATATGCTGGGATTGGGTATTTTGGCCCTGCCCCTTTTGCCTTCAGCCCCCGCCCACCACTGGAAAGCGCCCCCCCCAAGAGCTTCTCTGAAATGGAATTCATTCCACACACGGAAAGGGGTTCTGCACCCCTGCTGTAACTAGCCAAGGGATGCCTAAGCATGGTCATGCTGGCTGGGGATTATGGTGGTTGCAGTCCAGCACATTTTGAGGGTTGGGGAAGGCTGGGATAGAGGTTCAGCTGAAGCTGGATGAGGCCGCTGGTCAATAGCTTCTGCTTTTTTCATCCTGTCCAGTCTGTTTGCCTGCTTGCGCTCTCCACCCCCAACCCCCAACTATGGATCCTGCTACACCACCCTCATCCTGGCTTCTCTCTCACACCCGACTATTTATTTATTTATTTATTTATTTATTTCATTAATTATTATTACATTTATATCCTGCCTTTTCTTTCTCTCGCAAGGAGCCCAAGGTGGTTTCCGTGATCCCCCTCCTCCATTTTACCCTCACAACAACCCTGTGAGGTAGGTTAGGGCTGAGGGTCAGTGACTAGCCCCAAATCACCCGGGTGTGGAGGCCGTGCTTCCCCTCCTCCTTCCAGGAAGATCCACACAATGGCTTCTAACCGAAGAGCTTTATTGGGACAGATGCCAGCCTAGCAAACTGGCATAGAAGTACAAAAGAAGTGGACTGCAGAGTCCACCGCAAAAGAACCAAGCTTAGTTAGAATACCAGCCACTGAGGAAGGTTGCCCTGTTGTTGAGAAGTTGATTCCAAACAGGAAACCCCTCTCCCTTCCAGACTCAAATTACCCACACCCCTAAGGCAGTTCCTTATTATTAAGGGCCAATATCTTGGAGTGCCAGACACTCCTCAGCTGGTCCATCCTCCTTAGCTGATGTCTGACGGAGGGTGGGTGGGTTTAGTGACGCTTGATTTGCCGTCCTCTCGATCAGAGAGCTCAGACTGCTTTCCCACAGAAATCTTGACACCGCTTTCCCACAGAAATCTTGACACCGACTGATCCTCCCTGACTGTTGAGCTTATCTCTAAGTCCGCTGGCCTTGGGGTACCATCTTCATGTTCCCTCCCCTCCACCTCCTCCTCCTCCCCATCTTCCTCAGAATCCGTTCCCAGATCCTCCTCTGTAGGAAGAGTGGGCCCAATCCTTACACCCAGTGAGCTTCATGGCTGAGCAGGGACTAGAACCTGGGTCTCTCGAGTCCCAGTCCAACACTCTAACCACTCACCACACTGGCTGTCAACAGCAAGGAAAGCGAAACCCGTCTTTCACTCCATCTTTTGTTTTGAACGGTCCTTTGGGATTCCAGGGGGTGACTTTATGCTAGAAAAGCTGGTCCTCACGCTTACCGTCTCCTTTCTTTGTTTTTCTTGCTCCAGGTGGCCGCATGCTCTGAAATGCCCGGCTCCTGTCCCATCTCTGGCTTGTGACGTTGCCCCCGCCACCTCCCATCCGCCTCGGCCAAGCCCCTCGCCGCAGCCATGGTCCACACCGAAGGCAACGCCCTGCTGAAGGCCGTCTGGCAGGGCAAATTCCGCCTCACCCGCCTGCTGCTCGAGGGCGGGGCCTACATCAACGAGGGCAACACCCAGGGAGAGACACCGCTCATTGCTGCCTGCGTGGCCCCCTACGAAGACCCTCAAAACAAGCCCCGTATGGTGAGGTACCTCCTGGAAAACGGGGCCGACCCCAACATCCCCGACAAGACAGGGAAGTCCGCGCTGATGCACGCCTGCGCCGACGGAGCCGGGGCTGAGGTGGCCACCGTCTTGCTGGCCCACGGGGCAGATCCCAGTGCCAAGGACTACTCGGGGGCATCGGCTTTGGTTTACGCCATCAACAAGGGTGACCGGGAGACCTTGCAGGTGCTGCTGGATGCCTGCAAGGCAAAAGGGAAGGAAGTCATCATCATCACCACAGATACATCCCCCTCAGGGACCAAGAAGACGAAACAGTACCTGAATTCGCCGCCCTCACCTGGCGTGGAGGATAAACATTCACCTGCTTTGTGTATGTCGCCCTCAGACATCGAGGTGAGGACCTCCCAGTCCCCGGGGGGCAGCGAAAAGGAAGAGGAGCGGGACGTATTCAACTTCACCATGGCCACCCGGCTCAGCTGCTCCCCTCTCCCACATACCAAAGGGAAGGACGCTGAGGAAAAAGCACCGGCGTTACCACCCAAAGGCCGCCCCAAACAGCTGAAGAGGCTGAACTCCGAACCTTGGGGCCTGGTGGCACCTTCCATCTTGGCTGCCTCCCATCAGGAGAAGGCCCGGACCCCGGAGGATCGGGTGATGGCCGAGATGAACGGCTTGAGCCTCTGCAAGAGGCCTCCATTGTCACGGAGACACAGCGTGGAAGGGCAGGAGTCCTCCTGCCTCAAAATGGCCACCCAACAGGCATCGGGGGAAGAGGTCTCCGGCCTGGACGCTGCCTGGGCGGAGAGAGTCCATTTTAGCCACCTCCACCAGACTCTCTCCCGACGCAACACCGCTCCGGAAGCTCAGGAAGGCGTCCCGGGGCCTGGTCCCCGGGGCCTGGCCCACCACAAGCTGAACTGCTTGGACCATTACGAATCCGATTCCCTCTGCCCCGACTCCATTCCCGGCTCACCCGATTCAGGACGTGTTTCCATGGAGAGGAGGAAGTACAATGCCTCCCCGTTGACCCTGCCGGCCAGCTCGTCCCGGGAGAGTTTGGAGAGTATCCCCAATGCTGTCTCCCCCATCACGATACGCCGTAGGGCCCCAGGCCTCCTCGAGAGGAGGGGCTCCGGGACGCTGCTGCTGGATCACATTGCCCACACCCGCCCTGGCTTCCTGCCCCCTCTCCACTTCAACCCCCACCCTCCCATCCGTGACATCCGAGCCAATGGCAAGTCCCCCTCAGGGGATCTCCCCACCAGGGGGATGATCCCAATGGCTCCCACATCCCCCAAGGCGAAGCGGCTGCTGCGGAGGCACTCCATGCAAACAGAACAGATGAAACAGCTGGTCAGTTTTCAGAGCCTGATCGCACAAGGGGACTCTGTGGCCAGTTAAAAAGGGCAGAACCGGAAAAGGAGAATCGGCTGTGTTCTCACCTTTGCCTCGCCAGGGCTCGGGGAGCCTTCCACAATGCCGTTCCTGCTCTCTTTGCTGGCCACTGAGCCCATCATGTGTTCGTAGTTGGGTTTCCATGTCTTCCTCCCTTCTCTCGTGTCGGTGTTCCATGTCGTAGCCACCATATCTATAATCCTAGCTGAACTTGACTTCCCAAACATGGAGTTGGAGCCTACACCACAAGACCAGCGTAGAGGGAAAGGATCTTCCGAGAGAGGCCATTGGCAAGAGGAGCCTGGAAACGTGGCAATTGAGGAGATACTGCCCGTGGCAACAACAAGCACATTCATCCGGCACTGGCCAAATCCTGTGGGCAGGAAAGACCAGGTAGGGTCAGTCTTTTTCGTGGACCCAACGAAACCTTGGCCAGGATCCAACAAAGTCCATCACTTCCAGCCACTATGGCTTGGGAACTGAGCTGGCTGCTGGAAATGCAAAAGACAAGGCTATGGAGGTTGTTGTCTGACATAGTGGTCCCGCAGAGTAAATTCCAGCACAACCGAACCAACATTAAGATAACATCCAAGAGGTGAATGTGGGTCTGGACTAGAGACATCTTGTGGACTGATGTCTTCTTCAAGGGGCCAATCCTCAGCCATTGGGGACCCCTCACCGCTAGGAGAAACTTGACCCATATCTGCTCCTGCCTTGGTCTCCACCGTGTTGATTCCTGTGAATTTCGATGGGGTTCACTTATCTTGGCCGCGCTTGTGAATGTACACACATCTGCAGCTCTTAGGACTGGGAACCTGATAACCAAGATCCCCCTAAGTTCTTTTTGCACTCCTTGGGTTGGGGGGCTTAGTGTGTAACCTTGGAAGATCTAACCTTGGATTGAAGGATCTCTTTGATGGGATTGGGGCCCACTTGGGTTATTTCTGAGGTCAGGTGTCGGCCCCAGAATCAAGTCAGATTCCTTTTGGTCTACAGGATAAATTTCAAACCAAATCCAAGTTTGTCTACACTACAGTTAAACCAGGAGTAGGCAATCTTTGGGGCCTGTAGGCACATCTGGAAGCATGAGAAATTATCCTGGGCACAACCATAAAATGGCTTCCGCGGGTGGGCATGGCTAGTCACGAAGGACACATTACCTGTCCAGAGAGATTCATGGGAAATTAAGATTTCTCTTGGAAGCGATCCTAGCTGCCAGTAAGAAAATATAAAAATAATTTTTAAATGAACATTGGGAGGGGTAGGTTGTCTCGGTGGGCACCAAGGAAAAGTATCTGGGTGGCACATTGCTGGCCATGGACACCACGTTGCTTACTCCTGGTCTAAACTGTAATGGCATCATTGAACCCCTTGGAATTTTGAGTTCTGTGATGATAGTAAGGCATTGTTTCCAAAATGCTGGATATCTGGGACACAAAAGACTTTCCTTGGATTACGATCAGACACGCCCTTCATTCTCACTTACAAGGAGATGAATGCATGTTTTCAATCAGCTCCCACAACAATGGATGAGCCTTCTCCTTGTTACTGTGGGATTGCCCCATTAACACTGCTCTCCGGGCATCTCATCCTCTCTTTTTTTACCCTGTCAGTCAGGGCTCAGGGATGGCACTCAGATTTCTGGGCAACAGGAGTGAATCTGGGATTCCCCCAGCTCTGTTGGCTGCAGCATGGTCTGTACCAGGGAATCCAGGCATGTCCTTACTGCCTTCCTCGATATGGGATCAAAGCTGCCAGGGTCTCCTAAGGGGCTGATGCATCCAGCAGGGTGATCCAATTCCTAGCCCATCTCTTAGCAGATGGTTTGCGAATTCTCTGGCTCCGACAGAGGATTCTCAATAGCTTCCAAAAGCCTTCCTTCTTCGGGTCCTTTGAAGTTCGTGGTCCACCCCATTGGAAACTGGGTTTAAATTTCTAGTGCAGACAATGGGGAGCAAATTTGGGTGTTACCACTGCACTAATCAGGAGCTGAACCTTTGGTTCTTCTCAGTTCCTTCAGCTTCCTTGTGCCTCAGTTTCTGCGGAACGGGGCTCCTTACACCGACCCATGTCTGTACATGACTTCGATACCAAGGCAAAGCCGCCGGAGCATTGATGATGAATGTATTTCCTGTTCCTCCTTGCGGTTAGCAGTCTAGACAAAGCAATAGAACTTGGACCAACACTTGAAATTAACCCCTTCCACCCTCAGCCTCATCCAAGCGCTGTTTGGGGTGCTGAAAAGCACCTTCTCTCCTCCAAGGGGGCTGCGGGAAGGTGGACTGCTGCCAGGGCCAACAGGAAGCAAATGCTCCCACCATGACTCCCAGATTTGTGCATGCCTTTGTGCGGCATGCTTCATTGGTTGCTCTGGTCACTTTTTTTCACTGCCCCACAATTTTTCACCATAAAAAAGCCAGTTCAGGCCAATATGTGCAATTCCCCCGCCTCCTTCCCTCCTTGGATCCCTCACCCATGGTTTTCCAGTCTTCCCAGTTTCTTTGCCTACGCTCCCTCGTCCTCCTGCCACAGCCCTTCCTGTCTCAAGGCCTTTGTAAGGGTATCTACCAGCCAGACTGACCTCTTGCTTCCCTCACAGATGCTGCAATCTTTGTCAACAGATTATGGCTCTGCAGTGCCCTGCTCAGCCATGAATCTTGCCAGATGGCCATTTTAAGAAAAAGGCGAGGTGGCAGGGCAGGGCCCTGGATTCCACACCCTACCCCCAAACTGGGTTGCCAGGAAATCCTGTTTCCGCAATCCTCACTCTTGCACTTCTGGCTTGGCTACTGGGCTGGAGCAGTTTTGGTCCAGGGAACTTCAGCTGCAGACAAATGAATTAGAATGTTTGTGAATATTCCAGGACTTCAGAATATCTCAGCCAATAGCAACAGCTGTTGGCAAGGGGTGTGGTGGGGGAAGCTGCAGTTGCAGGCAACAGTCAGTTTTTAGCTTAATAAGATTTCATTTCCTGTCTACAGTTAGTACCAGCTGCCAATTTTTGGGCCTACATTTTCAAATTTGGGGTTGTGGAGAAGATGATGTATTTTCAGCTGTGAATTCCCATAGACTTATCTTCCAGTCCTCCTCTCCTGACCTAATAATGCCTCTGTGTGATAGACAACCCTCCAGGCTCTAAGCGGATGTTGTTTTCTTACAGCAAGTCACACTATTTCTCTAATTTAATTTCAGTTATTTTGCACTTACTTGTCTTTCTCTTCCAGTCGTGGTACAAGCACAATGTCGCCCCCTGTGGCCAAACGCACAATTTGTCAGGAGGTGAATGCCGACCTGTTAAAGCTTTTCTGTGCTAAAGTCCTGTATGGACAGATAGAAATAGATAGATATAAAATTATATAATACACAATATCTGAACAAAAGAACTAATATATTTTCTCTGTGTTTGTGTGTAGCCAAGAGTGTTGCGTTCCGCTCCTCGCACCTTAAATGCAACTCAAGAGTATGTTCTGTCACATCCCATTCCTTTATATGGCCAATTTTCCTTTAGCTGAGGGACTGTGATGGAATCCATGGGTTTTGTGTCTGTTTTCAAATTTACACAGAATCAGTGTTAAGACCCGGAGCAAAATCATCAGTATATCAGATTTTGCATATGGTAATGAAAAATTACCATATACAAAATCCTCCCAATGCACTAGTTTGCATATGGTAATTTACATATGCTCTAAAGTCTCTGTGTGTCTGTAAAGGACCCTGTCTCCTAAGGACACCCCTATTTGTAAAAAGGTGTATGCACAGGGGAGAGGAGGGCATTTGGTTTCAGAAAAAAACCTCAGGCAGAAAGATTCTAGGGCAGGAGGTGAAGCACATGTGGGCCAAAAGCCAGCTAGTTCAGAGGGATCCGATGCAACAGAGATCCTCAGGGCCCCTGGACTTTTCATAGATTCATAGATCATAGAGTTGGAAGGAGCCTACAAGGCTATCGAGTCCAACCCCCTGCTCAATGCAAGAAACTAGAGGAGGGGTCTCCCATCCAAGTAACAACCAGGCTTGGCCCTGCTTAGCTTTCCATGCTCAGACAAGCTGAGCTGAGCCAGCATAAGCCACAGCAAGTGCCCCTGGACAGCAGGGTGGTGGGGCAGACTCTCCTCCCAGAGATTCGGGGCTCCAAATGAAAAATTCGGGGCTCCAGCCCTAGTGGGCCTCCTCCTAACACCTCCTCTGCTATATATGCTCCAGAGGGCATCATACTCTCCAATTGCATTAAGCCATCAAGCTTCTTACTTTGTTATGCAAAAGTCCCGATTTGTTATGCAGAGTCCCCCTGCCTCCTCTGAAAGCTATTTAGGCTTATCTGAGATTTTGCCCATGGCCCCTTTAAGCAGGAAGGGAACAGACCGAGGATCTCTCTCTCTCTCTCTCTCTCTCTCTCTCTCTCTCTCTCTCTCTCTCTCTGTGTGCTCACGCTACCTGCTGCCTCTGACCAGGCCCCCAGGGTAAGACCCATTGAAGACATTTGTACTTACTTCTGAGTAACTGTGCATAGGATTGCACTGTTTGCTTTAATTAATTCAAGTTAGTTAAATTCTGTAAGATTATTCCAGTTTAAGTGTTTCTTTAAATCTAAATTGTGTGAATAGAGCACAAAAAGTGCTTTAAACTGGGGCCTTTCCACAATAACAAACAACAAAGCTGTTCAGCCCCTAAAAGTTACTCCTTGTGTTTAAAAACCAGAGCTGTAGAGGTGCTGGAGCAAAACGCTGAAGGAGCTCAAAACCCCAATGTGTCTTTTTGTATTTCCCCCCACCCAAAAGCTCCCCCTCCTCTGCATCTCCTTTTCTTCTCCTTCTCCAACTGCCTTGAAAATGCCAGGACCAATCCTGACAATTTTAAAACAAAAAGAAAGAGATTGCCCTGTAAGCACTGACACATACACCCCATGAAAAACACCAGATATCAACAATTAAGGGTTTAAGTAAGGTAAAAAAAATATTACAAAAGCCTCTAATAAAATATTATAAAATAATATATAATAATGAAATAAGGTGGATCCAGGTGGATCCACAATTGGCTAAAGAATCGGACTCAAAGAGTGCTCATCAATGGTTCCTTCTCAAACTGGGGAGAGGTAACGAGCGGGGTACCACAGGGCTCGGTCCTGGGCCCGGTGCTCTTCAACATTTTTATTAATGACTTGGATGAGGAGGTACAGGGAATGCTTATCAAATTTGCAGATGACACAAAGTTGGGTGGAACAGCTAATACTCTGGAAGACAGAAACAAAATTCAAAGTGACCTCGATAGGCTGGAGCGCTGGGCCGAAAACAACAGAATGAAATTTAACAGGGATAAATGCCAAGTGCTGCACCTAGGGAGAGGAAACCAAATGCAGAGTTACAGAATGGGGGACACTTGGCTCAACAATACTACAAGTGAGAAGGATCTTGGAATTGTGGTAGATCACAAACTGAATATGAGCCAGCAATGCGACGTGGCTGCAAAGAAGGCAAATGCAATTTTGGGCTGTATTAATAGAAGTATAGCTTCCAAATCGCGGGAAGTGATAATTCCCCTTTACTCGGCACTGGTTAGGCCTCATCTTGAGTACTGCGTCCAGTTCTGGGCACCTCACTTTAAGAAGGACATAGACAAACTGGAGAGGGTTCAGAGGAGGGCAACAAGGATGATAAAGGGACTGGAAACAAGGCCCTATGAGGAGAGACTGAAAGAACTGGGCATGTTTAGCCTTCAGAAGAGGAGACTGAGGGGAGATATGATCGCACTCTTCCAGTATTTGAAGGGATGTCACACAGAGGAGGGCAAAGATCTCTTCTCCTTCACCCCAGTTTGCAGGACACGGAATAATGGGCTCAAGTTACAGGAACCTAGATTTCACCTAAACATCAGGAAAAATTTCCTGACTGTCAGAGCAATAAGACAATGGAATCAACTACCTAGGGAGGTGGTGGGCTCTCCCAGTCTGGAGGCATTCAAGGTGCGGCTGGACAGACATCTGTCAGAGATGCTTTGACCTGGATTCCTGCATTGAGCAGGGGGTTGGACTCGATGGCCTTGTAGGCCCCTTCCAACTCTACTTTTCTATGATTCTATGATTCTATGATTGTGTGTGTTTCCTCTAATAACTTTTGTACTTGACCATGCCCTTTGGTTGCCTGGCCATACCCTTGGCCATGCCCTCATGTTGCCTGGCCACACCCTCTTGATCACACCTTCATGTTGCTTAACCATACCTCTTACAAATTCATAGATTTCATAGATCATAGAGTTGGAAGGAGCCTACAAGGCTATCGAGTCCAACCCCCTGCTCAATGCAGGAAACTAGAGGAGGGGTCTCCCATCCAAGTAATAATCAGGCCTGACCCTGCTTAGCTTTCCACACTCAGACAAGCTGAGCCAGCATAAGCCACAGGCCTGTATCACATGTGTGTCCCTTTTCATCTGTGAAATGTTGGAGGGTATGGGGCATGTGTTCATAGCACATTAAGCTGCCCCTTCTCCACCTAACTCACTCAGAAATTCCAGCTTCCTTGAACCTCCCCTAAAAGAATACAGGGGGGGGGGACACACACACAGGTGAGGCTGATAATGTCCTGATCTCCTTCGCCATCAGGTGCTTGAATCCTTCTCTCTGTTCTGCTTGGTTCCTTTGTTTAATTTCAGTCCTGAAACCTGACTGTCCAAAGTTGTCAGAGTTCAACACTGAAATCTGAACTGAGAGATCTAAATGTCATAAAGTGACAGTCGCGTCATACTTTTTTATTAGGACCAACTGAAATGTTGCAAGTGACCAAAAACTCTTTCCAAAAACTCTTCTTCAGATTCCTTCTTCATTTTAAACAGAAGGAAGAGCCTTGTGGCACCTTAAAGACTAATAAATTTATTCTGGCAACAGCTTTCGTGGACTTTAGCCCACTTATTATACTCCAGGAAAACTTATGCCACAATAAACTTTTTCTGGCGCAATTCTATCATGTTTAGACAGAAAAAAGGCCTACAACTCCCAGCATGCCCCAGCCAGCTGACTGAGGCACGCTGGGAGTTGTAGGCCTTTTTTCTGTCTAAACATGCATAGGATTGCACCCTTAGCTGCATAATGCTAGCTGTAGGATTGCACCCTTCTTAGTCTTTCATGTGCCACAAGATTCCTTGTTGCTTTTGCTGCAATTAACATGGCTACCCTCTAGAAATCCTTCATTGTAGATATTCAATAAAAACAAAAGACTGGAGTGGGAAAGATGTTTCAGGGCATGATGGAACCCACCCAGTCTGCAGTTTGGGGCCCAATCTGAAGATATGGAGAACAGGAGATGTTATACAGACTAAAAGTGCATTCCTTTATACATGTCTACTCAAAAATAAGTCCCATTCATTTCAGTAGGGCTTGCTCCAAGGTAAGTGGGTTGCAGCCTCAGGTTGGATTGTGCTGGGTGCAAAGCAGAGTTTGCGGTTGCACTAAGGGCTATTGAAACAGAGAAGCATCAATTCTCCCTTTGAAAATATTCCCTTTGAATTCACACCTGCCAGAGTCAAGTTGCAACACACAGGTTGCTTATATAGCACAAGAAGAGAAGTGGACGGGAAAAAAATCATAATCATCATTTTATAAAGCACCTAGAATTTTCTAAGTGCTGTACAAAGATTAAAAGATAAGACAGTCCTTGCCTGCAGACTCACAATCTAAATGACATGATACATAAGGAAAAAGGGAAGAGGAGGGAAGAGGAAAACAAGCAAATTCAGGCACCCGTTCTTGAAATTACATAAGCTCAGCAGTATCATCTCATCTGGACCAGTGGGCCTCCCTGCCTTATAGTCCTTATTATGGCAAAGCTGGAGATCAATTTTAGGTGGTCCACTAGACAGAGGTCACACTGGGTAGCGTTACCTAGTGGGTGGGTGGGTGGGTGGGTGGGTGGCATGTTTGCCCTATAGGCAAACTCCAATCAAATGTTAAGATCCAGTTCTAACCTCCTGGATGGCCAAATCTGATATTTTTCCAAAGTAGGCAAAATTTGCAGGTAGATAGATGAGTTGGTCCATTAGCAAAAAACAAACAAAACATCACACACAAATTTAAAAAATCCCAAAGCATCAATGGAGTAATGGCTGTATGAGGGCCAGCTAAATGTCTCAAAGTAGTGAGTGAGTCTTTGAATGTCATAAAAACCTCTTCTGGCTGGAATGTTACACAAACAAACATGGGAGGGGGTGGGAGAGAAAAGTCACCAAATTCTGGATTATTTTTTTTAAAAAACGTCATTTTCACTCTCTCTTGTTCTGGTCCAGAAGCCTTTTGTTACAGGGAAACTCACTCTTTGCCTCTTTGTCCTGGGCTTCCTGGCTGTGCTCCTCCTCTTCTGCTCCTCGCCTGCATTCGGGCATCTTGAGAGAATACTTTCCCCACCTCCTAGTTCCAAAGTGATACATGCCATCGCCAGGGAACTGTAGCCAATCTGCAAGTGGCATCTTCTGTCCCAGGAGCACTTCCCAAGGCAAGCATGAAGTTGTTGCGGTTACTCAAAAGATATGGGGAAAGCACTCTGAACATACTCAAAGACTCTCATTGTTCCAAGGGCCCAAAGCCCCACAGGAGTAAATGTGGAGTTCTGGTTGTTCCCGGCCAATTTCCATACTTGCTCCAGATCTGCAGAATTCCACCTGTCCCGCCCCCCCACCTTGGCCTAGATCCACAGGCCCCAAAGCGCTTCATTGGAAATCTACTGGAGGTGCCGGTTGTCTGCTTAGGCAGACTGTGTCAATAACGCTGGGGGAACAGACGGTGATATTTAAACAGCCATTCTGAATGAGCAGATGCTCTGGAGCGGAAGTACATGCAGGAGCATTGTGGAGCTCAGTTGGCAGATCTCTGGCAGCATGAGAAGGGAGGGGATTTGGTGGGGAGCGGAGGCATAGCAAGAGGCAGGGCAGCATCCATTTGGAACTGCCTTTTTAAATGGAGGAGCTGGAGGCAACGGAGATCATATTGTTGGATGTCTCAAAAGAGTAAAAAATAACATCAGCTGAGCTTACGTTTGCTAAATGTCATTTTCATACATTTGTGTACGCATTGCCTCTGAGCACATGAGAAGTGCCATTGAAAACAAGGTTCTTTCTTTTTTTAAAAAAAGGGCAAAGTATCTGTGAGCATGTGCAAAGAGTCTTCCTCGGTGGACGTCCCCAGCAGCCACTCTTCTAAACACGGGACTTAAGGACACATTTGGATAGATCCATTGAATTCAGTGGGACAAGCTAGTCATGATGACTAACTTAAGCCCCATTGATTCCAAGGAGTCTGCTCTAAGCACACACACACGGCCATGTCTGGACCCAGCCTCATGGCTCTGTGGGGATATGCAGAAGGCCTCTCTGATAGGAGGCAACTTTCGAAAAAAATAATCCGAGCCCAACATGTCTCGGGTGCCATTTTAAAAACAAACAAACCACTCTCACATCTTATAAATGGGGGGGGGGGGGATGAAACACCCAGCAAACAATTTGAATGGCTTTCAGTGGAAGACCGCCAACCTGGTCTTCTGCGCGGGTTCAATACTAAGGGGGTAGCGAGTCCTGGGGGCGGGCCTTCTCCGAGGTCCCCCAGCGACTATCACCCTCAGCCTAGAACAAAGGGATAACTTATAGCCACAAAAGTATCTTTTATAAAACAAGTTTATTTACAAAATGACCGTCACAAACCCAGACACACGCCAGCAATACAGCTTATCAGTACAGCACAAAGTAGCAAGCAAGAAATCTCAAGGACACCGTGATTTCAGGGCTCTCAGCTAGTTAGTTCAGCTCGGGCTCCAGCAGAGGCCCGGTCAACCGCATGCTGCTAGCTGGGTTCCCGGCGGAGGTCCGGTCTACCCAAGCGGCTAGCTGGGTTCCCGGCGGAGGTCCGGTCTACCCAAGCGGCTAGTGAGTGATTTCAGCTTGGTTGCCCAGGGGTCCGGTCAACCCAAGCGGCCAGTGATTTCAGCTTGGTTTCCCGGGGGTCCGGTCAACCCAAGCGGCCAGTGATTTCAGCTAGCTGGAGCACGCCGGGTGCTGCTACCCGGGGTTGCCGATCCCTTCGTTCCCTTACCCCAAGCATGGGGCAAGACTGCTGATCAGGTCCAACAACTCAGTTCCCTTGCGCAGGGTGTTTTATACCTTGGGTTTCAGGTAGCCCCTCTCTCTGCAATCAGGTGGGTGGCCAATCAGGTGGGTTGCCACCCTCCTCAGGTGGGCGGCCAATCAGGTGGGTTGCCACCCTCCTCAGGTGGGTGGGGTCCCCTTGAAGCCACCTGCTTAATGGTCCCATCCTGTGGTGTTGAATGGCCCTTTCTTATGGCCATTGCTCTCGCAAGGTATTCAAGTCTTATGTAGATGGGGCTGATATACGAGAGCATTGACGAACCTGGGGATGCTTCCTGCCTTCCCCCCTGGGGTGATTCTATGCAGATGTTGTTTGTCCCTGTTGGTCTCTGTGGAGACTGGCTGTCTCTGCCCCCTGGGTCTCCTTCCCCCCTCCTTGGTGAGTGTGTGTGTGTCAGAAAGGGGTTTTAGGTTGGCTTTCTCCACATCTCCCCCCCGGGGAAAAGATGGCATTGGGGTCCCACACCCCAATTTCCCATCGACTTGCCCATCACCTGAGAAAGCCCGGGAGAGTGCATCAGCCAAGACATTGTCCTTACCCTTGATGTGCTCAATTTCGAAGTCAAAGTCTTGCAACGCCAGACTCCACCGTAGGAGTTTTTGGTTGTTGCCCTTGACTCTATCTAACCAGCACAGGGGGGAATGGTCAGTCTGCAGGCGGAACCGTCTCCCCCAGAGGTAGGGGCGCAACTTGGTGATGGCCCACACCACGGCCAGGCACTCCTTCTCAATGGTGGCAAGACTACGTTCTCTGGGCAGGAGCTTCTTGCTCAGGTATGCAACGGGGCGCAGCCCTTCTCCCACCTTCTCCTGTAACAACACCGCCCCCATCCCGGCCTCAGAGGCATCCGTCTGTAGAATGAAGGGGGATTCGAAGTCTGGGGCTTGCAGAATGGGAGCTGCCGTGAGGCAGGCTTTTAACCCGTCGAAAGCGGTCTGGCAAGCCGCGGTCCACTGGACCCTGTTCGGGTGGCGCTTCTTACAAAGATCAGTCAGAGGGGCGGCTAGCTGACTGAAGTGTGGCAAAAACTTCCGATAGTACCCTGCAAGTCCCAGAAAAGCCTGCACCTGTTTTTTGGTTGCGGGTTGGGGCCATTTCTGAACCGACTCGGTCTTAGCTTCCATGGGTTTGATGCTCCCCCCTCCGACGCGATGTCCAAGGTACTCAACCTCCCCTAGCCCCACCTGGCACTTCTTTGCTTTCACCGTCAACCCAGCGTCCCGGATCCGCTGGAAGACCCGCCGGACATGCTGCAGATGCTGCTCCCAAGTGGAGCTAAAGATAGCTATGTCGTCCAGATAGGCACAGGCAAATTCTCCCAACCCGTTCAGCATTCCATTCACCAGCCTCTGAAAGGTTGCCGGACCATTCCGGACTCCGAAGGGAAGAGTGGTGAACTGGAATAAACCCAGGTGTGTGACAAAGGCAGACTTGAGCGCAGCATCCGCGTCCAGCGGAACTTGCCAATAGACCTTGGTGAGGTCTAGGGTGGTAATGTACTTGGCCCTCCCTAGCTTCTCCAGCAAGACATCCATGTTGGGGATGGGGTAGGGGTCAGGGACGGTCACCTTGTTGATTTTCCGATAGTCCACACAGAACCGCACCCCCCCATCCTTTTTGGCCACCAGGACAATCGGGGAGGACCATGGGCTAGAACTAGGGACGATCACCCCTAGGTCTAGCATGGCTTTGACCTCCTCAGCAATGACTTGAGCATGGGGTCCCACCGCCCGGTATGGCAGAGATTGCAGAGGGGGGCTGTCACCCGTTTGAATGGTGTGCTGGATGAGTGGGGTCCGCCCGGGGCGGTCTGAGAACATGGTCCCAAATTCATCCAGCACCCGCTTCATTTGCTCCCGCTGAGCCTCGGACAGGGCGGGTGACAGTGAGATTTCTTCCATTCCCCCACCATCCCCCCATTCTCCCAACAGATCCCCATCAGCGAAATCCTTATCATTATGTTCCTTCACACAGCCCAGTCCCGCACCCCGGTCTACATACAATTTCAACATGTTCACATGAAACACTTTACATTTTTCAGGAGTCCCAGCAAAGAGTATTTTGTAGTTGACTGGTCCAAGTTTCTCAACTACAGTCCCCGGACCCTCCCACTTAAGACACAGCTTGTCCGTTTTGAGGGTACGCAGAACCAACACTTTATCACCCACCTCAAAAGTCCGGGCTACTGCGGTTCTATCATACAGCTCCTTTTGCCGCTGCTGGGCTGCCTTCAGATGCTGTTGGGCGGCTTCTCGAACGCTGTGGAGGGTGTCCCGTAGCCGCCGCAGAAAAGTGTGAACCGGCACGGGCGAACTGCCGGCAGCCCCCTCCCATTCCTCCCGCAACAAAGCCAAGGGCCCCCGTAGTTCTCTACCAAACATCAGTTCATTCGGGGGAAACCCGAGGCTTTCCTGCGGAGCATCTCGGTAGGCAAAGAGGAGGTGGGGTAGGGCTTGGTCCCAAGTTCCCGGGTGACGGCTAGCGTACGCCCGGATCATTTCCCCCAAAGTCTGGTTGAAGCGTTCAACCAGTCCGTTGGTCTCGTGGTGGTAAGGCACCGAAGTTACATGGTCAACCCGCCCCAGGTCCCACATCTTCTGGAACAGTTTAGACATGAACCCGGTGCCGCAGTCCGACACGACCGTGCGGGGCATTCCTAAGCGGGCAAAGAGAGAGAGCAGAGTCTTAGCCAGGCTGGCTGCAGAGATGGAGGCGAGCGCAAAAGCCTCTGCGTAGTGGGTGGCAAAGTCCACTACCGTCAGTACAAACTTTTTCCCCGTCTTGGTGGGCGGGTTCAGGGGACCCACTATGTCCATAGCAATCCGTTCAAAAGGGATCCCCACCACCGGAAAAGGCTGAAGGGGAGCTCTTGGGTGATCGCGATTGTGTCCCACTCGCTGGCACACATCGCAGGACCGACAGTAAGCCTTAATGTCGGAGGCGATCATGGGCCAGTAGAACCCCTCTGTAATTCGAGCTTGGGTCCGCTTTTGCCCCAGGTGTCCTCCCCATGCCACGTCGTGGGCGAGGTGCAACACGGCGCGGCGGTACCGTTGGGGAACCACCAGTTGCCTCTGCTTGCGCCCCGGTGCCACTTCCCCCTTTGGCTCGAACTCCCGGTACAAAGTTCCATTGTCCCAGATAAATCCTTCCGTGGCAAGGGATACCCCGGGGTCTTGGTTGGCCAGGGCGCGACACTCTCGCAGGGACGGGTCCAGCCGCTGGGCTTCCTTGAATTGGGCTTGTGTCCCAAAGTCTTTAGCCATCTGAGCAAACCCTTCGTTCTTCGGGGGCTCCGCTATGGCCTGGTTTTCCCCGGGGTGCCCCGCAGGGGATGGGGAGGGGTGGTGGAGGGGGCACGGGCTTAGGCTTTGGGACCGGTGCGGTTACGGGCGGCCCCCCTCGCCTTGCCTGTCCCCAGGTGACGACCCCCATCTTAGCTTTGGCCACCCGGAACGCGAGGTCGTTCCCGATGATGATGCCCCACTCCTTTTGGCGATGGATGATTACGTCCATCTCTCCTTCCCACCCCTGGTACTTGATCCGGACCCGGGCGATGGGGACGGTGATGTCGGGGGAGTTATAGGGTTTGATCGTACACGTACATCCTGACAAAAGTTGGGACCTCTCTACGCGGTCCCGGGGCAGAGCCGTTACATCTGCCCCAGTGTCCCTATACCCCACCCGGGGAACATTATTGATATAGATGGACTCACAGAATTGCTTGCGGCTCCATCTCAGCTGGTCCGGGGAGGCGATGCGATACAGCGATGCACGGGGTTCAGGACGGTAGGAATCCCACTCCTGGAGTTCCTCCTCGGCACTGCGATCCTCGGGGATGCTTGCATGGAGGGAGAGGACCGACCGTCGCTCGTCGTCGCTGTCGTTGTCCTGAGCGGCTGCAGCACCCGCGACGCGTCCTACTTTCCTCGGTGAGGGACGGGCATCCCGGTTCTTGGGTTGGAGCTTGGGGCAACCCCGCCGCAGGTGTCCCATCTCGTTACAGTGGAAGCACGCCCCAGACCGAGGGTTTTGGTTCCCCTTGGTCCGAGGGGCCTCCCCGCGCCGTCGGGGCAGGCCCTTTTCCGGCTCCGGGTTCTTCTCGGCCACGGCAGCGGAACTTCCCTTGGTGGATGGGGCCGTCCGGTATAGCCCCATCTCGTCGGCCATGATCCCCGCCGCCTCACAGGTACGGGGCTTCTGATCCCTTACGACAGCGGCCAGCTCCTTCGGGATGGTGGTGAAGAACTGCTCCATGGCGAACAGCTCGACAACTTCCTTCAGGGTGGAGGCCCGGGAAGCCTCCACCCAGGACTCGCAGACGTGCATTACCTGGGCTGCCCATGCCACGTGGGTGGTCCCAGGGGAAGGTTTACCCTCTCGAAATCTTCGCCGGCAATGTTCGGCGGAGAGGGCGAAGTGTTGTCTGACCGCTGCCTTGAACGCCTCGTAGCTTGCCGGGGTCTTCCGCAGATGTGCCCCGAGGAGGTCAGCCAGGTCCCCACTGACCTGGGTTCGCAGGGCGGACAACCACAAGTTGTCGGGGACCCGCTGCTCCTGGCACGCCATTTCAAAAATGTGCAAAAACATCAGGACATCTTGCCCTGGCTTGTAGTAGGGGAACGCCTTGCGGTCCCACGACGGAGGGGGAGGAGCGGAGGGGACAATTGGGGGAGTTTTCCCCGCCTCAAGCTGCATCTTGGCCAGCTCCATCTGCATCCGGATCATTTCGCGCTTGTGGGCCATCCTCTCCCGCTCGTGTGCCATCCAGTCCGAGGGAAGCTCGAAGGGCTCCAGGGGCTCCAGGGGAGCAGGGTCCTCGGTCCACACATCCTCTCTCCCATCTGTCGGAACTGGGATAGAGCGGCCCCTGGGTCAGGCACCCGGCCCCAGACTTGCCAGCAGCTCCCTCTGCCGCTCCGTCAGCCGGATCAGCGCCGCCAACCCCGGGGTGATGGGGGTTGCGGGCAGGGGCCGCCGTGGCTCAGCTCCCCCAGTTGCTCCGTCAGGCTCTGGGTCGCCCATGGTGATCCTTAGGCTCTTGCTACTTTGGGTCTGGGAGATATTCTGGGCTAATAAGTTATCCCACCTCTGCCACCAAGTGGAAGACCGCCAACCTGGTCTTCTGCGCGGGTTCAATACTAAGGGGGTAGCGAGTCCTGGGGGTGGGCCTTCTCCGAGGTCCCCCAGCGACTATCACCCTCAGCCTAGAACAAAGGGATAACTTATAGCCACAAAAGTATCTTTTATAAAACAAGTTTATTTACAAAATGACCGTCACAAACCCAGACACACGCCAGCAATACAGCTTATCAGTACAGCACAAAGTAGCAAGCAAGAAATCTCAAGGACACCGTGATTTCAGGGCTCTCAGCTAGTTAGTTCAGCTCGGGCTCCAGCAGAGGCCCGGTCAACCGCATGCTGCTAGCTGGGTTCCCGGCGGAGGTCCGGTCTACCCAAGCGGCTAGCTGGGTTCCCGGCGGAGGTCCGGTCTACCCAAGCGGCTAGTGAGTGATTTCAGCTTGGTTGCCCGGGGGTCCGGTCAACCCAAGCGGCCAGTGATTTCAGCTTGGTTTCCCGGGGGTCCGGTCAACCCAAGCGGCCAGTGATTTCAGCTTGGTTTCCCGGGGGTCCGGTCAACCCAAGCGGCCAGTGATTTCAGCTAGCTGGAGCACGCCGGGTGCTGCTACCCGGGGTTGCCGATCCCTTCGTTCCCTTACCCCAAGCATGGGGCAAGACTGCTGATCAGGTCCAACAACTCAGTTCCCTTGCGCAGGGTGTTTTATACCTTGGGTTTCAGGTAGCCCCTCCCTCTGCAATCAGGTGGGTGGCCAATCAGGTGGGTTGCCACCCTCCTCAGGTGGGCGGCCAATCAGGTGGGTTGCCACCCTCCTCAGGTGGGTGGGGTCCCCTTGAAGCCACCTGCTTAATGGTCCCATCCTGTGGTGTTGAATGGTCCTTTCTTATGGGTGCCGGAGTGTCTGCTCTGGCAAGGCATTCAAGTCTTATGTAGATGGGGCTGATATACGAGAGCATTGACGAACCTGGGGATGCTTCCTGCCTTCCCCCCTGGGGTGATTCTATGCAGATGTTGTTTGTCCCTGTTGGTCTCTGTGGAGACTGGCTGTCTCTGCCCCCTGGGTCTCCTTCCCCCCTCCTTGGTGAGTGTGTGTGTGTCAGAAAGGGGTTTTAGGTTGGCTTTCTCCACACTTTCTATTCTACTGTGCTGGCAACGGGCCAGGAGGATGAAAAGCTGGCAGCAGCCCTCCCGACCTTTTATTGAAGTTGAGCTCTGTGCCTGAGCACGTGCTATGCATGCAGGTTTAATCCCTGGCATCATCTCCGGGCCAGCTACAGAAAGAAAATGCACAGGTGTGTTGTATTGGCATATGCTCCATGTGTGAGTGAAAATCACATCCCACTGCACAATCCTGACTTTTCCTTTAGGAAGCCCTTGCTTTTGCGTTGCAATCCTCTCCTCCTGGGAGGATTTCTAACACTGACTCCGGAATTGGCACATGTGCAGTTTGTCGCATGGTTCCTTCTCTTCATTTGCATCTTCTTAGCCCCCTTTGTGTTACTGATGTGCACATGTGCATTAGTAAAGCACTGCAAGAACAAACAAGCAATCTTGATGTGATTGTACGTACAGTTGTACCAGGGGCGGTGCTAGGTACCGAAAAGATCCAGTGCTCAGGCTCAGGACACCCACCCCCCAAAAGCACAGATTTGCATATGCTAATTTACATATGCTCTAAAGTTTCTCAGTGTGTGTGTGTCTGTAAAGGACTCTGTCTCCTAAGGACACCCCTATTTGTCAAAAGGGGTGTATGGACAGGGGAGAGGAGGGCAGAAAAACCCTCAGGCAGAAAGATATGGGGGGGCAGCAGGAGGGGAAGCACATTTGGGCAAAAAGCCAGCTCATCCAGGGGGATCAGATGCCACAGAGATCCTCAGGGCCCCTGCGCCTTTATTTCAGCAAGTGCCCCTGGCAGGGTGGTGGGGCAGAGGGCCTCCCAGAGATTCGGGGCTCCAAATGAAAAATTTGAGGCTCCAGCCCTAGTGGACTGCCCCTAACACCACCTCTGGGTTGCACCATGATTCTTCTTATGCAGCATTTTACCAATGTGCCTGTGCGCTCTTGCACATTGCAACACCACCACACAGAATAATCTTGATAAAACCAGGTCATTTTGGTAACAAGCATATCAAGCTTCCCTTTGGGAGGTTGTATCCAGATTTACATCGGATCAACTGTGCAGGCGGAAGTGGACTTCCCTGACCGCTCCTTCCTACGGCAGCTCCTCCAGCTCCCTGAAAATGCTACACAGAGAAACAGGAGACCCCGCTGAACAGGATGAGCTGTGGTGTGTGGGTGAGAGGGAGGGGGATCCCCCAAAGTCTGGTGAAGGGACCTTCCACGAGCTGAGCCCTTCCTCTCGAGGAAGACAGATCTTGGATCCAACCCTTGGAGCCACATTTCATCAGTGCATGCAAGCGCTCATGCACATCATGTAACCTCAATACAACATTTTTTTAATGATTGTTTAAAGTTTAGCTTGCTGGCTTTAATTTTGCTGCGTTTTGTCAATGTGCACATTGGTGAGGTGTGGGAGGAGAAAGGCATGAAGGAATTGCATCTGCCCTGCGTAAAACTCAAAAGCTCTTTTCCTGAGACCTTGGATTGCTGCAGCCTGTCAAAGGGGATGCAATATTGAGCAAGATCAAGATGGATGGATAGTTTGACTCCGTACAAGATGGCACCTTATAGGGGAGACCGCAATGCCCAAGGTTGCCTGAGAATTAGACTGCCTTGCCCCGGAAGCTGTAACCCTCAATCTGAAATGTTCAGCAGGGAATGACTGTGGTTGAGTCAGTGATGGAAAGGCATTATGCTCAGTGGCACACCCAACATCAGTAGTTTGCATGTTCTGGGATTGAGCATTGAAATGTAAACAAGAAGAAGCTCAGTTGTAGTGAGGCCCAAAGTTGAGAATCACACACACACGTAAGGCGCAATCCTATGTATATTTAGACAGAAAAAAAGGCCTACAACTCCCAACATTCCCCAGCCAGCTGCTGGCTGGGGAATGCTGAGAGTTGTAGGCCTTTTTTCTGTCTTAACTTACATAGGATTGCACCTGCAGGATCACAAAAGCAGGGATCGGGAAGGCTCTCACGGGTGGACTAAGGTTCTCCCTCACAAATGCACATTTGCAACTCGGACAGACCTTAGGCGTGGCCCAAGCGGAGAGCAGGTTTATCGTAGAAAGGGATCCCCCGCATAAACCAATTCTTCATTGCTCAAACATGGCTGGGAAATGGCATTCTACTCTGATGACCAACCACCGGATTCTGAGCATGTGGCCGGTGCCGGCTCCAGGTTTTGGGGGGCCCTCCCTCCCCTCAGGGAGTCCACCTTCTCACCGCCATTGTCAACGGCTGGCCTTGCCCCTCATCATGGCTACCACCTGCTTGCTTGCCAGGGAGCAAGGAGACCGTGACATCTCCTGCTGCTCCTCCTCCTCACCACCACCACCACCGTTGCCTGGGCCAGAGCGAGAGGCAGGCGAACAAGCAGGTTGCAATGGGGAAGAAGAGCAACAGGTCCAGGGGAACCTTGTCAGTGCCCCCCTGCTTGGGTGTGGGCCCTCGGCAGATGCCCAACCTTGCACAACCGTGATGCCGACCCTGCATGTTTCCCTCAATCCGTCCCCTGTGTTTCTCCAAGGGAACTTTTACAAGGGTGCACATTTCTGTCCAGGCACCCTGGTGGTGGCAGCGGTGGGGTCTTGCAGACCCCGGGTGATTATATCACAGGAGCCCCTGTAGCTGTGGCAAACTCATCCGTTCTCTGCACTGAGTTATAGAGACAAGGCACAAACTCCACTGCTCAATTGATAATAATGGCGCTGTCATTATTAAGAAGATGCATGAGGGCATCAGACTGGATCAGACCAAGGATCCATCTAGTTCAGAATCCTGTTCACGCAGTGGGCCATGTGAGAAACCCACAAGTAGGAAATAAAATGTCAGTCACAAGGATGAATATTTTGAAATGCCCTGCTCCCCACTCCATTTCTCGCTCAGAGGTAAATTTGTGGTGTGGACTGAACTATGCGGGGCTCACATGACAGAATATTCCCTCATGAAAATATGTTCCCACACAGGCCTAAACTAACACGTTGCCAGGGGAGGCTGGTGACTCCTGTGTCAGTGGTGCTCCTTAACCATTGCATCTTTTTGTTTGAGCTTCATAGGAGCTATCCATGGTGCTGAACTCCACCCCCCCCCATAGGTTCACCACCATGGAGCACCATGGATAGCTCCTATAAAGCTCAAACAAAAAGATGCAATGGAAGGAGCCCCATTGATACAGGAGACGCCAGCCTCCCCTGGCATAGAACCCTTCTCCCTGATCTGCTTGTTTTCAGGACCGGTGCAAGGCAGTTTGGTGCCCTAGGCAAGATCAGATATTTAGCGCCCCCCTTCCCACTTGAGAGCGCTGTATTTTTTTTCAAGGTGTTTCTGGCACCCCCTTTAGCCCTGCGCCCTAGGCGGCTGCCTAGTTGGCCTAATGGTAGCACCGGCCCTGCTTGTTTTCTAGGTACAGGGATTCTGTTTATTTATTTTTACGTCCATCAATCCTTACCCATCAGCCAGAGAACCAAAGGCCACTGGGAGGCTGCACCCCATGTTTCCCAGGACTGACATCATGGCAAGGGGGAGACCAGCCCGACCCCATACATCAGCCAGAGAGGGAGCAGCAGCAGGGAGCTCACTTCACCCCTCCCTGTCAGAAAAAAAAGAAAGAAAAAACATCTATAAGAACCTGGTAACTAAGAATTGGTGCCTGCATTTTGCTTTCTTTTTCCTCCCTCCCAATCCCTTTTTCTTTTGTGTCATGTCTTTTAGATTGAAAGCCTGAGGGCAGGGACTGTCTCATTGTTAATCTTTGTAGGCTGCTCTAAGAGCTTTTGGGGCTGAAGGGCAGGGTAAAAATGCTGCAAATAAATAAATAAATAAATATATGTGGCACAACACAGATACAAATTTACCCTCTCAGGGTGAACCAGTCTCTCTCCCTCCCTGCCCCCCCCCCCCACAAACACACACACAGCAATTTGAAAGTCTCCTTGTGACTGGGCAGCCCTATAGCCCATGCACACGCTCAGATGAACTCTGTTGCTGTTTCTTCACAGTGTTTCAGGATTGTGAATCTGTCAGGCAGTGTGTGAGTGGGAATGAGTGCAGCTGTACAATGGAGGTGCAGAAATGGTCTCCATAAAATTCTCAGCTTGAAATAATAATAATAATAAAATTCTAGTCCTCACAGACATACATAGACCCAGAGCCAGACAGGTGACTTGGATGTATTTTAAATACAGCAGTGTCCCCTGGTGGCAGAATGCTCCGCTGCTGTTTCTCATGTGCAGCAGTAACGCCTAGCTAGGAAAATGATTAGGAAGGGTAGGCAGCTCCCCTTCTACACATGTGGAACTGGTGCTCAAAAAGCGACTCCTCTAGGAAGCGAGACTCCACACACCCAACCTGAGGAAGCTGGAGCGCTCCTGCTTTCTGCCAAGCTAACATATGCTTCCTGATCTCCACGGGTCAGGGCAATATCTGCAATCCATCGAAGGCAGGGATCCCCAACCTTTTCAAGTTGGTGGGCACATCTGGGATTTTGAGAGTGTCGTGGGCACTCTCACAAAATGGTGGGGGGGTTGCCGATTCATAAAATGTCCGCCATGGTCTGTCACAAACCGCTCATTTCCCGGAAGGCAAACCAGTGAAGCTAAAAGAAAAGTGACTTGCCCAAGAACCTAAGTCCAAGGCAGAGGTGGGGTCTGAGCTCCAAAACACAAAACACAAAAAAGATGGCGCTGGAGAGCAGCACTTTGTTTTGCATCATGAATAGGCCTTGTATACACAGCCGTACATACAGGGCATCCACAGTAATCAGAATATTTAGTGTTTAAATATCACTTTTAGGTGTTCAGAGCACTTCACGGACAGTCTCTTGCTATAATCCTTACAACGCCCCTGTAAGATAGGCCAGGATTATTGTTTTGAGGCTGAGATAGACTGTGGCTTGCCTAAGGCCACTAATACATCCATGTCCAGAGGGGCAGCTACTGCTGCGTTAGTCTGTCGCAGCAAAAACAACAGCCTCGTGGCACCTTAAAGACTTTACACATTTATTATGGTAGAAGCTTTTGGGGACTTCAGTGCACATCAGTCCATGAGATTCAAGCTGTCACACTCCTGATTTGTAGCTCAGTCTCTTTCTGCTACACCAGCTCCCTCGGCACAAATGGGCTGCTGGGGGAAAAATGAACACCAACAATTCCCAAGTTTAAATCAAATTCTTCCCCCCCCCTCTTTTTCCTGAATGTCAGACAGCTCCAGAAAGGTTTTGCGGAGCATTTCCGCTTTGTCCCAAAGGGATCTGCTGACATCTGGTACCTTCCCAGTGGGAACAGACTGATCATGTTGGGGAGGCAGCCCCCTCCTGGGTTTCCAGCCATCTGTGGTGTGTCTCAGTTGTTGGAGGGGGGGCGGGAAGAGGAAAGGAAAGGAAAGGAAAAGGCACCTTTAAATAGAATTTAAAGGTGGAGATGGGAGGGGGGAAGAGGACAGGACAGGATGCAGCAGAGCTCGTGCAGTGACCTCCGCAAGCCCTTCTGCATCGCTGCAAATTCACCACCAGCATATCCCATCCCACGAAGGCATTAAGGACACGGCCGCACCGTGGAGAGACCAGGCATGTGAGCGCATGCAGCCAGGGAGGAGATCACGCACGCACACTTATCTGCTTGGAAGGGTTCCCTCCTCCCGTTTTTCTGCCGCAGCAGCGGAACTGCAGAACAAGCAAAGCAGAGATGGTAAGTGTGGGGGGGGGGGATGTCCCATCTGCACAGCTGGAACAGCTGGGGAGGAGCTGAGGGAATTGTGGCGATACCCTACTAGGGAGGGGGCCCCGGAGAGGGGACATATCGTGGGATGCCATGAATGGGACATGCAGGTCGGGTGCTTTTTCTAGGCAATCGGCCAGACATAACCAGACGGGACGAGATGAATGTTAAAAGGTCACGTGTGATTCGCTTTCGATTAGAAGGCGCCGTGCATGGACAGCCCTGCATAGATACATAAGTTATACTTTTGTATCTAGGCCTGTCCATAATTTATGCAATTCCTCTGCTCGCCCCAGCCACTAGGAGGATTTATGGGCCTCATTGCCTTCCTCCCCAATTTTTAAATTCAGCACCAGCGCCTGACCAGTGGTGCTAGCAGACGTCCACGGCCCCACTCCCTCCGGCAACACCACAGAATAAGCGGGAGGGTCTCCATGTGCAACAGGGCTGGGTTTTTCGGTAAAGGAATGCACATGACCACCTAAAGAGCTTCCAACCAACACACACACCACGCACACACACCAATAAGACCATTAAATCTAGTGTCTTACCTAACTGCACTACCGGTGCTAATGACTGAGCATTGGTGTGCTAACAGCAGATGAAATGAGCTATAACCTTTTAGGTCTTCCCTCAACATTTTGGATCTTGTCCCAATGGACAAGGCTCCATTGCCTTCCATACTTTTTGTGGCCCTGTGCCCCCCGGAAGTCCCCTAAATTCTTCACCTAGGCATCTCTGATTCCGTTCTCAGGATCAACTTGCCGCTCATCAACTGCTTCAGCACATGGTCCAGCCAATGAAAAAGCTGAGACAGCCCAATTCCCCTGCCTGCTAACAGCTACCAAATCTGAAATTGCAAGTTGGGCTTTCATCTGAGCATATGCAGATGTCTTCCTCCCTAAGGGAAACAAATGTCATTTCCTCCAGAAACAGCATCTGCGGAGTGCAGAAATACTCCTTTTCCCTTTCACTCCACAGTTCACAATGAATCCTGTAGTGGGGTTCGTGCCTGATTTGGTGTTCCCCAGGGCAGAGTGTGGAAAGCCAGAGAGGTGGGGCTTCTTGGTGAGTGGAAAGGAGCCCAAAGGTGGGTTCTGACATGCTTTTTTACCTCCCTTTGGGAAGAATTTCAATAAGACCCATTTAGCTGCAACTGAAAAGCCATGCGGAAACGGGCAAGAAAGACCCAATTGCAGAATACACACCGCGCAACTTCTAAAAAAAGGAGAGATTCCAGAAAGTTGTTTCTTATTAAAGGCGTTCTGCTTATGCTCAGAAACACTCTGCCCTTAAGGTCCTGTTTCTGGGGGAAATAACATTTGTTTCTCTTAGGGAGGAGAGCACTCTGCATATGCTCAGATGAAAGCCAAGCTTCCAGTTTTGGATGTTGAAAGCCGTAAGCAGGCAGGAGAATTGGGCTGACTCAGATTTTCTTTGGTTGGACCATGTGCTGAAGCAGCTGGTGGGGGTGAAGGCCAGCAGTTCAGATCTCTCTTCTCCTAGATACTTTGGGGGTGGAGTGAGGGATGCTTGTTGGAGTTCATGCCCAAGCAGCACCAGCTAGCATTAAACAGATAAGGGTGCAATCCTGTGCATGTTTAGACAGAAAAAAGGCCTACAACTCCCAGCATGCCCCAGCCAGCATGGGAGAGCCAGTGTGGTGTAGCGGTTAGAGTGTTGGACTGGGACTCAGGAGATCCGGGTTCTAGTCCCCACTCTGCCATGAAGTTCACTAGGTGACTTTGGGCCAGTCACGGACTCTCAGCCTGACCTACCTCACAGGGTTGTTGTGAGGATAAAATGGAGAGGAGGAGGATTCTGTAAGCCGCCTTGGGCTCCTGGAAGGAAAAAAGGCGGGGTATAAATATAATAAATAAATAAATAAATAAATAAATTGGTATGCGTTCGAAGAGGGTGTACGTGCTACTCACTGGTCTCTCTCCTTTATAAACAAGAACTATTTTCTTGTGGGGGTTTTCCCCCATCCCTGATAGTTTTATTCGGCTATTGGGCAGTATAAAAATGTATTAAATAAATAAATAAATAAAAAATTTAGCCCAGTATTTGATGAGGATTCCCACCATGGAATCCTTTTTTGGAGCACGGCAAGAGGGGCAAACGGTTTCCGCTTATATGCTTATAGGCCTGTGGCTCACGCTGGCTCAACTTGTCTGAGTGTGGAAAGCTAAGCAGGGTCAGGCCTGGTTATTACTTGGATGGGAGACCCCTCCTCTAGTTTCCTGCATTGAGCAGGGGGTTGGACTCGATGGCCTTGTAGGCCCCTTCCAACTCTATGATCCTATGAAAGCTTGACTACCTACCAACTGTCTACATTGCTGGAAATAGCTCTGCTGCGTCTGCACTGTCTTCTTCCTCTTCTCTCCCCCTTCCACCTCTCTATTGTCCATCCTTCCCCTGGCTGAACCTGAATTAATCTGCTGGCAGCAAAGCTAAAGCACAGCCAAGCTAAAAATAAAAGCTCGCGCAGGTCGGGTGAAGCAGACATAAGAGAACCTTGAGGATGGGTGTTGCATTTTAACTTAAAATGTCTTTATTTGGGGGACAGGGTGGAGAGTTTTGGGGAAAATAGGACTGTGATTTTAAACATAGGAATCTGGCTTCTACAGAGTCAGGATACTGGTCTTTTGAGCCTGCAGAGGTGGTCCTAGGGGGTGACCCACTAGGGCTGGAGCCCCAAATCTTTCATTTGGAGCCCAGAATCTCTGGGAGGCCCTCTGCCCCACCACCCTGCTGTCCAGGGGCACTTGCTGAAATAAAGGCGCAGGGGCCCTGAGGATCTCTGCTGCATCCTATCCCCCTGGATGAGGTGGCTTTGGGGGCACATGTGCTTCACCTCCTGCTGCCCCCCCCCCTTGAATCTTTCTGCCTGAGTTTTCTTTCTGAAAGCAAATGCCCTCCTCTCCCCTGTCCGTACATCCCTTTTGACAAATAGGGGTTTCCTTAGGCGACACAGTCCTTTATAGACACATAGACTTTACAACATATGTAAATTAACATATGCAAGCTTGTGCAATTGGGGGGGGGGGGTCCTGTGGGCCTGAGCCCCGGATCTTTTCAGTACCTAGTGCCAGCCCTGCGAGCCTGGATGGCAACAGCTCTCCAGCTGGATTGCTACCTGAGATCTTTTTTGGCTGGGGAAAGGGAGGGAGCATTAAACAGGGTCCTTCCTTTGACATGCAAAGCATGTGCCCGGCCGCTGGGCAATTTGGGCCCCTTGCCTTTTACTGATATAAAATGGTTTCTTTTAGGCCACCTTAGGGTGGGGCCCTCTCACACCGAAACGAAAGTTTTACTTGGCCTTGTTCCAACCACAGAATATTTGCCAATTCCGATACATGGGTTTGTTTGGGCAGGATCCAACTGTGTCATTCCGTTAGCACAAATGACTTTGCCCTGGTAGGAACCAGGTTCTGAACTATGCGCAAGAGGAGAATCCAATTAAAGTTACGGTTGTGCAAGCAGTTGTGCATTATGCTTGTGCAACCCGTTGTGCAACGGCTTGCACAAACGGCCATGCAAGCTATAATGGGCAACCGCTTGTGCAACAGAAAGATTCAACAGAGCTCCGCTAGTGCAATTTGAGTTTGCTGAAAGACACCATTGGCTACTGCCCTTTGTTTCATTTTTAAAAGAACCTTCCTGGAAATATTAATAGCCCACACAAACACACACACACACACACACACACACAAACACTATTTAAAGCTTCAGAAACACTTATTTAAAAATAGAACCACAGTGGCACATGCCTTAATTTCATTCCCTTTGGAAACTACTGTAACAGGCTCTCATGGGGGCTGCCTTTGGAGACTGTTCAGAAACTTCAGCTGGTCCAGAATGTTGCAACCTCAGAGAAGTAGCTGATGCTGTTCTTTTCACGCTGGCTGGGGGGGGGGGGGAGGTATCCGAGCAAAGATTCCCAAGATCCAAGGGTGGAGTGTTTTTCCTGACCTCAGAGCTGGGAAGCCGAACAATGGCCATCTAGTCGTGGCCTAGGGGCCATAGGATTGCTCTGTAAATAAATAAATACATAAATGTATTCATTTCTTACCTTTTTGAACAACCCGATAACCAAAGCTGAGCCACATACACATTAAAAACATAAAATATTAAATGCCCATGAAAGCAATGATAAAATATATCAGATAAAAACAAGATAAAACCAACACCAGCACATAATAAAACCAGAAGTAAAACCAGCAAGAGAGTTAAAACTGTAAAAAAAATCTAGACGTACTGCAAAAAAAAGTTCCTAAAATGCCTGGAAATAAAAAGGTCTTCCCCTGAAAGCACAAAAGAGCATAATGCAGGTTGCTGAGCATTCTACAGGTAGGGCACCACCACTGAAAAGACCCTCTCTCTTGTAGGCAGCTGCCTGATTAATTAGCTGGCTGATTAATTGGTTAGATTCACTGATTAAAATTGACTAAAAAGGTGCCACTGATTCATCAGGCAGCAGTTAATTATTTTTAATGCGAATATTTACATAGGGTGGGTGTTGGCAGATGTCATCTTAGAACAGCCTTCTCCAACCTGGTGCCCACCAAAAGTGTTGGGCTACAAGACCCATTTTTCCAAGTGAATATGGCTGTTGGCTGGGGATGGTGGGAGTTGTAGTCAAGGTTGGGGAAGGGTGTTTTAGAAGATGCATGCCTCTCACACCTATGCAAAAGGCAGCGACTCTCCTAAGATGGTGCTTGCTTGCTTGCTACAACCCCTTGCATCAACTAACAAAGAAAGTGTGCTCCCCACATACTGCAGTAGTATTGGTTAATTCATATGCAAATTCATGTAGATTTAATTGGTTAATTAATCCACCAAAACTCATATGAGTAATCAGCTAAGCTTTTTTTTTAATGGGGTGACAGCCCAATTTAAAACCTTGTTTCATTTCAATCATGCCCCCGCCAATTTTACATTTTACAGCGCTAACCTCTGCATGTCTGCCGTTGAGCTCAACGGGATTTCTTTCTTTCTTAATGGTATTTCTATGCGGCCCCATAACTGTAGTTCTCTGGACAGCATGCATAGAAACAGTTGAAATACAATATGAACAATAAAGGTGGAGTTACAGTGTAAAAATGTATAGTCCCATGTAACAGGGCTACAGCCTTAATTAATTACTTAATAAGGTTGCTGATGACACCAAGTTATTTAGGGTGGCGAAAACAAAAAGGGATTGTGAGGAGCACCAAAAGGATCTTAGTTATGGGCGCAGACAGACTCTAAAAAAAACAACATTCCCCGGTTGATTGCTATCAGACACATCGTACATGATCATTAATTTACATCAGCAATTATATAATCCAGCTTGACAAACCACAATGCCAACAGATATTCTTAAGATCACACTGCCAAAAGGTCTACTGGTGCTAAGCCAGAAAGCCTACACTCATTCTAAAACTGAATAAATAAAACCCAATTCTCTTGAAATGTCTCCGTTGTGTTATTCCTTCCCTCCCATAAGCGGTGGTTTGAGTCATTATCATACTGTTCCATATTTTTCATCTCCACTGATGGAGAGATGGTAGAAGGGTAGATTCCTAATCTTTTACCAGCAGTACGCATCCCTCAGTTAACACTCAAGTAACCATCACAATATGTTCTTTCCTGACATGTCTTAAGTTTTGACTACCTTTAACACAATAACTTGATGGTCAGTGGGATAGTATAAGCTATTATTTCTCTAATTCCTTTTACAGTATCTAACCAATTATTTCTTAATGCGTCCCTCAAAATCAAGGGAGAGCCAGTGTGGCGTAGTGGTGAGAGTGTAGGACTGGGACTCGGGAGATTCAGGTTCTAGTCCCCGCTCAGCCATGAAGCTCACTGGGTGACTTTGGGCCGGTCACAGACTGGGTTCACACAACACGCTATGCCACAGTAGGTTAAGTGGCAGAGTGGCTTAGCGTGTTGTCTGAACCCTACGTGGTGGTTTATAAACCAACATGGTGTGGCTTATATAAACCACTCTGCTAAACCATGGCTTGCAGTGCAGTAGGGTTAAGAAAACCCGGGTAGGTTTAGCCTGTTGTCTGAACCCAGACAGGCGAACAGGCAAACCCACTGAGAAGCCAAAAAGGCACAGAGCCCCTTGGCAAGAGTGGAAGAAAGGGCTGCCGCTCTTGCCAAGGGGTTAGTGAAGGGTGCTTTCCACTCCCCCCAACTTAAATATATATATATATATATATATATATATGTAAAAAGAATAGTTAGCAGTGGGCCACAAAAAAGTTTTAATTCGGCATGAACATCACTTATCTGAATGGACACAGCATCCATGCCAAATTGGCACTTTGTAGCCCACTGCTACCTATTTCTTTTACATTAAAAATAAAAGGTTGGGATGGAGTGGAAAGCACCCTTTGCAGCGGAATCTTTGGGGGCTGGGGGGGGTCATGTCCCCCTGGGCTGCCCTCACTTTCCCAAGTGTGGACAACCCAGAGGCACAAGCCCCCCCCAAAAAAACCACAAGATCCTGCCCCCCAAAAGGTATTTGGGGGGACACCCCCTCAATTCCCTCCTTCCACGCAGGATCCCTGGGGTCTTTGGGGGGTGCTGGGAAGCCCCAACTGTCCCCTCAGTTTTGCCATTTACCCCAAGTTGATAGCACCTCGGGAAATGGCAAAGCCAGAGGGAATCCCCTGTGCCGGGAGGGGGGAGAATTAGTGCAAATTACAGCTGGGGGGGCCCTCGGGGCTCCTGTGGTGTCCCCTGGGATACCTGCAGGAGGACCGATGAGGGAAGAGGGCGGCAGAGAGGGCCAGGGAACCCTGCTATGCCTGATCATTACCCCAGCACAGCCGGGGGCCCAGGCAACTTTAAGCCCACAGAGGCTTCAGAGCCTCTGTGGGCTTGAAGTGTTGTGTGAACCCAGCCCCTGACTCTCAGCCTAACCTACATCACAGGGCTGCTGTGAGGATAAAATGGAGAGGAGGAGGATCATGTACACCACATTGGGTTCCTTGCAAGGGTAAAAAAAAAAAAAAGGAGGGATATAAATATAATAATAAATCAATTTAAAAATCAAAATCTGAACCTTGAAAAACTTTTAATTCACCAGACGTTCATATTTAGGCAGCTTTTCATTTCAGCACTCCCGATAAGGGAGGGACAGAGAGAGAGAGAGAGAGAGAGAGAGAGAGAGAGAGTGTGTAAATGAGCTAATCTGGATTCTGTTCCTCTGCAGGTACTTCGACTGTGCTCAGCTGTGCCTCAGTTGTTCAGGGGACGTTAGAACTGCCACAGAAAGGGGACAAAGGCGCCACAGAGGGAAGGCGGAAGTGCGGAGTACACCCTGCAGTGGTCTGTTGTTCCCTGGCAGGGATGCTGGCTCGATCGACCGCTGAGCACATTCAAGTCCTGGAAGACACAACTGTGGCTGTGGACTGAACTGACGCAGCCACAGCACTAGGTACAAAATACATTAAATATTGCCTTATCTTGAAAGTGAGGAGACTCTCCTATGTAATGCAGAGTATTTAGAACGGGGAAATCTGAGCCAAACCCAAGTATTCCTGGGCTATTTCTCACCTATGGGGAGACTTCCCCGAGCAGCATAAAAACCCACATCTGGACCCCACGCAGCAGCAAGGAATAAGCCAGCTGACCGAAGGAGGATCTGGACAGCTGCAGTTTCGTGGTGGCTCTTATCTGAGGAGAGAATCATGCCCTACATCTTTCCGCTCTGCCAAGGTCTTGGAAGAGCAGGGCTTCCTGTGGGACTGGAGGGAACCCAGCCAGATTGGGGACACAAGGCCCAACCAGGACCCTTCTCTCTGCTTGGGGAAGGGCGCCCTCTCCATCTTGGGAAAGCTTGACATTGGCCCAATGAACACCACCATCCAGATGAAGGTCAACAAGATGGTGGGGTCAGGGCTGCTCACCGTAGCCAACCACAGTCATGGGAAACCCAACGGCATAGAGGAGATCTTGGCCAATGGTGGAATCACTAATGGTAGTTTCACTGGGGAAGAAGTCTTCCAACTGCCCACTTTCTCCACAGCGGCCAAAGTCCGAGTGGCCATCACTGTGGCCCTCTTCCTCTCCTCAGCCTGCTTCAACATTGCTGTGCTCTGGACCGTCACTCAAAAGTACCAGCGGAGGCCCCACCTCCGTATCCTCCTCATGAACTTGGCAGCCGCTGATCTGCTGGTGACCTTTGTGGTGATGCCGTTGGATGCAGCCTGGAACATCACTGTGCAGTGGTATGCTGGAGACCTGGCGTGCCGACTTCTCATGTTCCTCAAGCTGGTGGCCATGTACGCCTCAGCCTTTATCACCGTAGTGATCAGCCTGGACCGTCGGGCAGCCATCTTGCACCCCCTGAGCGTCAGCGAGGCCAAGAGAAAGAATAAGGTCATGTTGTGTGTAGCGTGGGCCTTGAGTCTGGTTCTGGCATTACCTCAGGTAGGTGGAAATTAGGCCCTTGGCCATATGGTTTGCTTGTTTACAAGTATTTATAAACCGCTTACATCTAAAGATTTCAAGGTGGTGTACACAAATCACAAAAACGTAAAATTAAAAGCCAATATACAGAATATATTGTATCTGCATAAGATGGAAGGCTGTACCTCACAGGGCAGGCTTGCATCAACCGATGGGTCTTCAACATCCGCCTAAAAATAAAAAGTGTTGGCGCATGTCTAATCTCAGAGGGAAGATTATTCTGCACAGTGGGTGCTACTTTGCTAAATGCCCTGCTCCGAAAGACTGCAAATGGACTTCAGGGGCAAGTGGCAACACCAGGAGGCCTCCCCAGATGGTCTCAAGGATCAACTGGGTCTAGAGGGGAGAAGGTGGTCTTTCAGGTAACCAAAGTTATTCAGGCTTTAGATACTAGCAACAAAACCTTAAGTCTGGCCTGGTAGCAAATAGGCAGCCAGTGCTGTTCCTTCAGCTCAGGTGTAATGCGCTGCCGATACATGGCTCCACTCCGCAACCTGGCCAAAGCGTTCTGCACCAGCTGCAGCTTCTGGACCAGCCTTAAGGGCAGTCCCACATAAAGCACGTTGCAGTGATCCAATTTCTTAGATATTTCATATTGTTGTGGATTAGGGGTCAACAGCTGCAGATACTTTGGCCAATTTTGGGTCACTGGAGGTGCCATCTGCGCTCCAAGTTGCCAAACTAAAGGCAAAAACGATGCAGGCCCAAGTAGCATTTGTGGCTGCCATTCTGGGAGTCAAGGCTTGAGCCGTTGGCCTGCAACCCAACTCCCTTTTCAGAGTGGCCAGCGAAACTAATTGCTTGTAGAAGTTGAGGGGGAGGGAATGTGTTGGTAATTGTGTGGGTCAGGGGAAGGCCTGGATGGCCTTTGGGTCCCTAGCCACTCTGGGATTCAAGTATTGCTTCATCTTGAAGCCGGGGGGGGGGGCGCTGTGGCCTTCCAGCTGTTGCCGGGCTCCAGCCCCAGCCAGCATGGCCAGTGGTGATGGGAGCTGCAGGCCAAGAACATCTAGAAGGCCACAAGTTGCCCCACCCAATAAAAATGGAGCGAATCTCTGGGGGACGGCAAGGTGAATGCACACTCACTACACATCTTGAAAAGAGGAACAAGGTACGGTCCGAGCCATTTGCAACCCACAAGATGCCACTGCCAACCCCTCCCCACTAGTTTTGTCTAATCCCCTTTTAAAACCATGTAAACCAGTGGCTATTCCCACACATCGGGGTGGCCGTCAGCGCCATACAAACCACAGTTTGGCATGACGTCTGCTTTGAGCCAATGTTTGCTTGCTGTGAGGCAAAGGGAGTGTAAGCTTCCTTCCAACAAGGCATCAACGTCTAGGGCAGTGTTCTCCAACCTTGGGTTCCCAGATGTTTTTGGCCTACAACTCCCAGCATGCCCCAGACAGCTACTGGCTGGGGCATGCTGGGAGTTGTAGGCCAAAAACATCTGGGGACTCAAGGTTGGAGAACACTGGTCTAGGGTTTTGAGCTCTGATTGGTCTCTCTCTCTCTGGGCCCCCCGATACTTTTTCCAGATGTTTGTCTTCCACACCGTCAGCCGGTCCCAACCCATCCACTTCATCCAATGTGCCACTGTGGGAAGTTTTCGGGCTCACTGGCAAGAGACCCTCTACAACATGTTTACTTTTTCCTGCCTCTTCCTTCTGCCGTTGCTGATCATGGTGCTCTGCTACTCCCGCATCTTCATCGAGATCTCAGGAAAGATGAAGAAAGCTTGTGGTGAGGCTGATCTACAAAGCGCCGGTTGGGTTGTCTAGTTTGGGGGAGGGGGGGCTCCCTGAAGGGTGGGGTGGGGGCAAAGGAGAAACCAAATGGAGTATTAATTTTAAATATCCTGCTTTTTGCAATAGCCTCCGGGCAGCCTACAAAAACATAGAAAATACAACATAAACCCCATAAAAATCAGTACACAACATCATAAAGCAGTAGGAGTTCAATGCTGGTTTGAAACCTGAGGATCTACAGCAGGGGTGGGGAACAGCAGGCCCAGGGACCAAATTTGACCTTCTGGGGTTGCGTAGGTGGCCTTTCATAGATGGCCTTTTTCGTCAGACCACAAACTGTTTGGTGGTTTCCTGGCTTTTGTGCAGCTTTCCCCCCACTCTGGAAGGCTGAGATGCCTCTCCTAAGTTAGTGGCACGAAGTTAGTTAGTGGCACGAAGAGTTAGTGGCACGAAGAGCACTAAGCTACGATTGGCTGGTATTTTTGGCCTCGCCCCTTTTGCCTTCGGCCCTGCCCACCACTGGAACGCGGCCCCCGAGAGCTTCTCCAAATGGAATTTGGCCCTCAAGTTCAACACCCATGATTTACATGAAGTAAAAACCTCCATTTGCCTGTCCTGCCCATCAGTTTCATTGTGTGACCGACCCACCGCCACCCAACGTTCAAGCATTAGGTGAGAGGAAGAAACAGAGCTCCCTATCATCCTTCCCCACATAGTGAATCATTTTACAAAGCCTCTATCTATCTTCTCCCTCCAGCTAGCTCAGAATTGCTCTCTGCTTCACTTTGAGAGAGCTATTAGTCCCGCCATGCAATGGACCGAGGCAGCTTGCCGCAGACACAGCAAGGCCAAATTGGGCAAGATTGACTGAATGCAATTCAGGAGGGGCTACATATTCCTCGCCACCTCCTCCCCGCTCACCCACCCACCCCCCGACTCTCCACCCTCCTTAAGGCCAATTGAATATTGCCAGGTAGTGGTACACAAGCGGGCCTTCTCAGTGGTGGCCCCCACATGTGGTTCAAGATGCAGAAACGGTGGCAAGTTTTACACAACCCTTGAGAATACACAGGCTTCCCCTGACCTATGAGGGACTCTCTTGTCAGCCTGTTTTATTGTTATGGTAGTGTAATGTTTTTAAATAATGTTCTTATTACTTTTATTTTGTTCCTGTATTGCTATCTGGTACTGCAATATGAACCGCTTAGGGATTTTAATATACTAAGGGTGCAATCCCTGGCTGGGGCATGCTGGAAGTTGTAGGCCTTTTTTCTGTCTCAACTTGCATAGGATTGTGCCCTTAAGTGGTATAAGAGTATTATTAAGAACATAAGGGCTGTGCTGGATCAGAGCAAAGGCCCATCTAGTCCAGCATTCTGTTCACACAGTGGCCAACCAGATGCCTCTTGGAAGGCCACGAGCTGGACACGAAAGGTTGGGCGCCCCTTTCCGATCACCGACGTCTCCCTCTTCCTCCCGTAGCTTCACCCAAGTCCAGGGAGATCCACCTCCGCCGCTCCCACAACAACATCCCCCGGGTACGCATGCGCACCCTCAAGATGTCTGCCGTCATCGTCTCGACGTTTGTCGTCTGCTGGACGCCTTATTACATGCTCGGCCTGTGGTACTGGTTCTCCCCGGAGATGCTGACCCAGGAGCAGGTGCCTCCATCCCTCAGCCACATCCTCTTCCTCTTCGGCCTCTTCAACACGTGCCTTGACCCGCTCATCTATGGTTTCTTCGCTATGCACTTCCAGGCAGAGAGCCGACGGGCCTGCTGCTGCGGCCGGAGGGGGAAGGAGGCGGAGGGAGCTTCTGCGCTCACCAGCTCCCTCCACGCTTCCGCTGCGGGCGGAGTGCCTGCCAGCCATCCAGGGAAGAACCAGAAGCGCGAACCGGAATCTGCGACGGCCAGAGGCAAAAAGCTACAGTTGTACCGGAAGAAGATGACAGCAGAGAGCTTCATCTGAAAGGGGTTGAAAGCAAACCAATAACAGGCCATTCTCACTCGCTGGGATTTGCTTTTTTTTTGCAACTGGGAGGTGGGCAGTTGAGGCCTGCCTAAAATCTAGTTCCAGAAGGTTTCCGTGGCAATAATCCTGACATTCAACAAATATAGAGTATTTTCTCAATAAGCGATGCTTGCTCTTGTCCCTGGTTTCTGTTATTGCAGCTATGGAAAGAGTCGGTTTAGCCAGGTATGATCTTACTGCTATACACCAGATGGATTAATCTTCAAAATGGGAGAGTACTATTTAAAGGCAATTACGGGCACACAATGTAACAATTACAACTAGCCAAGTAGCCACAGTCCACAACATGGCAGCCCTAAAAATTGCATCTTCAGGGTGAGGAGCCTCTAGCTGTCCGCAGCAGTTCTTATTTCATTTATTTATTTAATTATATTTATATCCCACTTTTTTTCCTGCAAGGGACCCAAGGCAGCTTATATAATCCTCCTCTCCCATTTTATTCTCACAAGAACCCTCCCTGTGAGGTAGGTTAGGCTGAGAGTCCATGACTGGCCCAAAGTCACCCAGTGAGCTTCATAGCCGAGTGGGGACTAGAACCTGGATCTCCCGAGTCCCAGTCCAACACTCTAACCATTATGCTACACTGGCCCTCAGTTCTTGGTTCTTATAACTGCCAATGCCACTATGGGAAGTCCTTCATTGCCCTCTCCCCTGCCACGGCAACTTCCTGGATGGGAACGCAGGAGCTGCTGGTACAAGGTTATAGCAAGCAGTGGGGAGGTGATGCGAGTCTCTCCATGGAAGCTTATAGAGCTCTAAGAACCAAGAGCCGCCACAGTCCACTGAAGAACCTCATCACGCTAATGGACTACCTAGCATGCGCGCCCCATGCACTGGAGGGTAAGAGGTTAGAAATCAGAATATTGGTAATTAAGGGCGCAATCTTATGCATGTTTAGACAGAAAAGAGCTACAACACCCAGCATGCTGAGAGTTGTAGGAGTTGTCTAAACATGCATGAGATTGTGCCTAACTATTGGATCCTTCGAAGTCTTGATTCAACAGTCTCCCTGTAGCATTTTGGGAGCAAAGAACCTAGAAAAACTGCATTGTGGAACCTACATAAATTATGCCCTTTTGTCATTTCTCTTCATTTTTGATGGCTTATCCTGGCTTTGCAAGTCATGGGGAGCAGCAAGGAGATGCTCCTGGGCCGCTGGAGTCCTGTCTCCTACCTATTGGAGAAACCTGTTCAACAACTGGCCCTGCAGTTTCGGAGATCTCATTGGGCGTTCCCCACACTTTCAACCTCACCTAAAGGGCTAGAATTTTATTTTTTAATGTAAGCGGAGATTCTCATGGTACCGGTCACTATACACAGTACATGTTTGCACTTTTTCTACGCTCCCATGAAACCACAGCATACATGTAGCCCTTTGCTACAAGATTTCGGATGTTGGTTGGGGAGGATTTCTGCTTCCATTCCATTTACCTGAGCTGATTAGACTGAGCTCTGACCAAATGTCAGGAAAAGGTTAGTGATACAAGACTTACCTTTGCGGAAGCCATGTTATTTCTCAGCAGGGCTTGTCCTTCTGCACACTTACTATTTTATCTTTAATAACACTTTCAACCAACTTACCCAAAACAGACATTAAGATAACCAGCCTGTAATTTCCCAGATCCCCCCTGGATCCCTTTTTAAAAATTGGTGTTACATTAGCAATTCTCTAGTCCTCTGGTACAGAGGCTGATCTTGGGGACATGCTTACGGTACATATTTTTGTTAGACCAGCATTGTGTAGCCAGGCCCGAGTGCCCATGCCATGTACAGTTGTTTGCTCTATTAACACATCCATGCGGTGAAACTGCTCTCTGCTCGTGGCAATGCTGTGGGTCCAGATCGCATGGGCTGATCAGGGAGAGATGATGCCACCTCACTGAAGTGGTAAAGTTCAGTTGGTAGGTTCTTAAAACTTTAGGAGGCTCCCCTTCAGGGGTGCAGAGCACCTGAAAGGAATGTGTGTCAAGAGTGGCCGGATGTCTGGCCAGATGGGCGATGCATAAATATAATAAATAAAATAAGTTCAACAGTGGGATAGGATCCTGAGGCAGGTAGAACAGCCCTCACCTCACCAAGCCAAGCTGTGAGTGGGCTGAATGCCCTCTAGGAGGACCCTCGCTACTTCACATTGGATTGTGGTATGACCATGCTGCCTGCCTCCCATTTGCTTCTACCATCCCAACTTATTTGGAAAGAGCTGTTTTGTATTAATGTTCACTTGTGTGTGGTTTCAGGATAGTGGTGTTGAGTTTGGTGGGGAGGAAGGGAGCAGAAGGGTTTAGAAGTGGGGTCAAGCTCAAACATTTGAGAAACTGAGGGCTGGGTGGCCATCTCCTGCCAGCTTTATAGCCCTTTTTTAATCCAGGAGAGGAAGATCAGAAAACCAAAGAAAAAGGCCAGCTGTGGGAAGGGAAACATGGACAAGATGTGCAGGATTTTGATCCAGTAAAGCCAAAGTGCCAGCCAAAACTACCTGCTGCACCACTTTGAAGAAGGCCTCTACTAAGTGCTGTACATCTAGTAGGAATCCCTTTTTAAAAAAAACAATCTTTCAAGTTCATCAAAACGCTATCAGGCTGCTTCAAACGAAACAATAAAAGAGTCGAGAGAGAAAAGGATGTTGGTGGATGAAATGGAAAAGCCCCAATCTGCAGCATGTGTGTGTGTCTTCCAAAAATTGAACAGAAAAGACTTCCATGAGGTTAAGGCTAGCCATGCTTAGCACTAAGCGATTGCACCAAAGGCTATATAGGGACTGAGAAGCAGTGGCTATTCTCCCTCGGTAAAATAGAATAGCCAGACAGTATTCCGTTCCAACTCTTACGAACTGCAGATTTGGGGGCTCTCATTATGCCCAGCACCATTTCCCACCCCCACTGTTTTTTTCCTCACCATCCGTCATGAATATAACGAAAACTTGCTCACTTCTATGAATTGTCAGTTGGCCCTAATTTTAGTGTTTTTCCTAGCGGACCAGCAATGTGTTTTTAAAACTAAGACTGTAGCACCATTAGCAATTTTTTAAAACACAGGAGCCTCTCTGAAGTAAATGCAGTAAAGCTATAAATCTCATCCCTCCCACTCACCAGCCATGCTTTGTGCCTTGAATAAGTTATACGAATTGGAGACTTTGTGCATATTATATATACATTCATTTTGAATAAATTTATTTTGCTTCTGGTTTCTGGGTTGGAGGGAGAGAGTACTGTGTGAGTCCTGAACCCTCACCCCCTGGCATCAGCCCTTCTTTCTGGCTTCTCTGTACCCTTAAGGGTTAGAGAAACATGCCTTGGGGAGTGATCCTTGGGGATCCAAATGGTGTTGGATCTGCACAAGATGCCAAATTATGTGTTGCATAATGCAAGAGACATGAAACAAGTACAGGCCCAGGCTTGGAGCAGACTTGTGAAGCACTACTTGCCTAGTTGCCTATGATGAGTGAGAATACTCTCCAGGCATCCAATGCTTTTCTTTTTTTCCTTTTGGGCCTTCGATGCACCACGAATGACTAATACAGACATGCATTGGTTTAGGAACTTTTGCAGACTCATTACAAGGCTAATTCAGGGATCTTCATGGTTGCTTCTGAGAACCCAACCACAATAAAGTTAAAGCAGACTCCTGCCCCTACACAAGAGCAGTTTTCCATCCTGACCACTAAAAATGGGCCCAGCAGAGGGAAGCTGATAGACTGCACTTTCATAGCCAGCCATGTAGGTCACATCTAAGACCCCTGGAACACATTTTCTTCACACAAAAAGATATTAAACACAAGATTTTTTTAAAAAAATCCACAGCCTTTTATTCTGTATGTTGTTTTTCAAAGAGTCCTTTCTCAGACAAAAAAGCAGATGGATCTCTACTGAGACCAGGGGAGGGGTGTCAAAGTGCCCAAATAACAGAAAAGTAATTTGAGACATCAATACAGAGATGGACAAAAATAAAGATATAACCTAATCAGGCAAATACAAAATTAACCAGGAGGAAGTGGGCAGGAGAGAGTCCAGCACACTGGTCTGCCTGTGCCAATGGGCAGCTCCTTCAGCTTCACCAAGGAGAATTGCCTACTATGTGAAAGGTAAAAAAAGGTCCCTGCTTCAGCGCCTCCTCCGGTCAGGACTCCGGCTCCTTCTACGGCCACCCCTGGGAAGAGAGAAACAGAGCCCCGTTAAATTGTGCTTCAAGTTTCTCCACATATGCAAAGCCTGAGAAAGTAATAGGATGCTGGCTATGTCTGCACTGGAGAAATACAGTCAGTTTATCATGCCATCAAGACTATCACACATAGAAGACAATTCTAAAGCCAGCTAAGAGTTTGGAGCAGATAGCTTAAGAACTGAGTTGGCTGCTGGCAAAAGACCAAGATCTTGCAGCCCCCAAAGCCACCCCCAGAAAGCCATCACAAATGTTTGTCTGACTGAGAGGTGGACAGCACCTAGACCTGGAAACCTAGGTTCACCTGGGCCACAGAATGAGTTCACAGGCCTTCTTGAGCAAGATCTGCACCTTGCTCAGCCCACCTTCTGTAACATGGGGAGCCTCAAACACTGTGAGGACAAACCGAATTTGTACAAAACCAGTATCTAAAAGTATGCAAGTTGCGTTTCTTCTGTTGGGCTCAAATTCTGTTTTGCAAGATCAGTAACGGAGAGCTAGTGATACCCAGATCTTTTGTTCAAAGAGTCAGTCGTTTGTCCTTCTGCTTCACTACATAACGCAAACCCTTTATCCAGGAGATATTGCTGACTGTGACAAATCAAGAGCCACGGAACATTAGTTTACTGTAAGCTCTTCTTCCACCACTAGCTCCTGGTTTACTGTGTGGAAAAGATATGCTAATCGTGTTCAACTCCCTCCTCCCACTTGTCACTGGGAAACTCTCACCTTCGCTTTCCTTTCGGAGGCCCCCTGACAAAACACCAATCCACGCTGATCGGCTGCCCCATGAGGTCCTGCCCGTTCAGCCCCTCCATCGCTGCCTGGGCTTCTTTGTACGTCTCATATTCCACTAGCGTGTAACCCTACAAGACACAAGCACATTGAGGGGAAGAGACGTCACCCGGAAACACTCCTCCTGGTCAGGCCCGTTGATGTATCCCAGCATACCTTCCGATTAACAGCACTCAACGTTGGCAAACACATGTCAAGAAGCAAGGTGACGACAGGATGATCCATCCTCCTTAAAAGCTTGATCTCAACCAACAACATTTTCAGAAATCGAGGGTCCCCACCACCCCATCACGTTCTTCCCCAATTACTTCTGAAGTTGTCATCCTTGCCCTCTTGGCAGATAGAAGCCCTACAGCAGCCATGGGCCATGCTGGCTGGGGATGATGGGAGTCCAAAACACCTAGAGGGCACCAGGTAAGCAGTGAGGGCATGGGCAAGCTAGCCTCAGTCAACAGCCAGAGGACTAAGGGCTGCAGAGGCTGTGCCCCACCCGTTCCAGCAAGGGAACATCAGCCTGGCCCCAAAGAGATGTGTATGGCAATTAAAATTCGCAGCAGTTCCATCTCACATGGTCAAAACCAGCCTTCCTCCCCATACATTTTCCTTGCACTGCCCTTCCCTTGTGTGTCTGTTCTCTTAAGAAAACCTGTGGAAAGGGCTGGTCTCTATTTTGCTTTACGTACCACCCCTAGTGACTGTCAATGTTCTAGAAATAACAAGATTGACATGACCACCAATATTGCCCATCTCCCCAGCTTCTGGAACACATCAGTGCTGTTGCCTGGGCCCATGCAGAGCAGATCTGATGGTCTGGGGAGTTGTAGGGCTATATTACGCTGGTGTTCCTTTCCCCCGTCCCCCTCCACAAAGGAGCCTAGAAAAAAAGGGGCGGGAGCAACCACTTCCCTACCTTCAAGTAGCCAGTCCGCCGATCAAGGTTCAAGTGGAGGTTCTTTATTTCGCCAAACTCTGCAAACTTGTCATGAATGTCCTCTTCTGTGGCCTCCTCGTGAACCCCCGTGACAAAGAGAATCCAGCCTTCTACCGCTGTAGCAATGGAGCCCAAGACACAATGAGCCCTCAGCGGTGCTCATACAAAACGAGGGTCACCCCACTCAGTCGATAAACACGGGAAGGTTATTCACCAATATTTAGGGTAGGGGGAAAGAGGACAACATGCTCTTTGGACTCATACTCACATCTCTGAGGACCCGGCTCATCTCCATCTTGCTCCACGCTGTCATAGTCCTCTCGAACCCGGGCCCTGGAACCCTCCTCTGATCATGTGCATGCACATGCACACAAAGAAAAACACAGAGAATACCTTTTAGATGGACAGCAAGCACCAATAGTGCTGAACAAGACTCACCTTCTTTTAGGTGAATTACGAGAAACTAAACATGAGCAGCAGTGAAGGCTTCCCCTGGGTCTCTCTCCCATGGGCACTCCAACCTTATATTGTTCCCATTGAGGAGTCCATGCACTTGCTTACCACTGTTGCCATGGGGAGGGGGTGTCCCTCTCTTCTCTGGCAAGAGTGAATCTGAGCGTTGAGAGGCGCAAATCTCCACCTCCTGGGCTCTGGAGGCGCTCTGACTGCTTCTGAAGCTCCAGGTGAAGCCAGAAACAAGACCGCCGCCCCCACTCTCAGGTTGGTGGCAGGCATCAAGTCTGGGCTGGCTACCAAGCCCAGCCAAAAATCATTGCCCAGTGTTCCCACAGTACAAGTTGAGAGCAGACTGGGAAGGCAACCTGCAGAAGATCAGAGCAGGCACCAAAGGAATCTCTCAACTGCAGGTACGTTAAGGGAACGGAATGAAAGACCTTGAGAGCAACACACACCAGAGCAATGTACACAAGACAGCCACCTTACCTGACCCAAACCCTCTGCCTTTCCTCTTCTTTGCTTTCTCCTTCAGTTTGTGGATGCTTTCTGCAGAGAGATCAAACATGGTGGGTCAACTGACCATCCAACACAAATGCATACGATGGTTGGGGGGCTGGACACCTTTGCACAAGTAAAAGGATGCCATCACTCTGCAAAACCCATTCTGTAACTGGGCACACATCATGGGGAGATGTGCTTCTTGGTGGCAGGGAACGAGAGGAAATGTAGTGAGAAGCACCTTAACCACAGAGACAAGAAGCAACAAATAAACTGGGGGAGGGGAGAAGGCACCAAAATCAGTCCACAGGGGGGAGCAGAAGAACTCAACTCAGTGGTGGTGGAAGAAGAGCAGGGACGCTCGTGGGGGGGGGGGGCACACAGGAAGGAGAGTCAATAAAGGCAAATCTCAGGGTGGAGGCAAGGCAATGGAAAACAGCCTCACAGAAATCTGATGAATTGGATGCCAGTCCTCACCAGCTGCAAAACCAGCAATTATCATTATTGTTGATCAAAAGCCCAGCTTGATCTCGTTATCAAAAAGGGAAAGGAAGAGGGGAATTTATGCATGCTAGGGGGAGAAGTAGGGGAACAGCACACAAGCATGGTTTGTATGTAACAACAACCCGGAGTATGGTTTGAGTATGGGTTGTCATTGAATCGTGGGTTGCTGAATCATGGGTTGTTGTATGTGCAAACCCTGCATTATGGTTTAAGTATGATTTGTTAACCACAAACAACCCAGGAAGAGAACCCATGGTTTGTTCTTGGGTTGTGAACTCTGGGCTGTTTCTGATTAACAACCCATAGTTAATATTTGTAGAATACCTACAAATGGGTTCATCTTTAAGGTCCCACAGGATTTTTGTGGAGCCTGGGTTTTGGAGACCTATCTAGCAGGTTTGCATGGCTCAGGCCAGCATTTGTGGTGGTCCTCCCCATCTTATTATTCTCACAACAACCCTGCAAGGTAGGTGTTAGGTTGAGCCAGGATGCTTTGACCTCAAAAAGACTGATTAAGAGAGCTTGAGAGCTGAGATTTCAGCCCATGTCTTAGCCCACAGAGAGCTTCAGCTATTGGGTGGTATATAAATACAGTTCCCTGGGGCGGCAGACTCTGGTCTCATCCATCGCCAGAGAATCAAGGGCCACTGGGAGGCTGCACCTCATGCCTCCCAGGATTAACGTAACAGCAAGGGGGAGACCAGCCTGACCCCATACATTGGCTGAAGAAGGAACAGCCACAGGGAGTTTGTTTTGCCCTTCCCTGCCAGGAAAAAAAAATCTTTAAGAACTAAGAACTAGTGTCTGAATTTTGCTTTCTTCCTCCTCCCTCCCAATCCCTTTTCCTTTTTTGTCATGTCTTTTAGACCATAACTCTTGAGGGCAGGGACTGTCCAATATTAATCTTTGTAAGCTGCTCTGGGAGCCTTTTTCTGGCTGAAGAGTGGCTAAAAATGCTGTAAAATAAATAAAATAAATAATGAAATAAATCACTATCACCTTCCCAGACCAAAGACAGTCAAAATCCCCAAATCAGGCAAGTGCTTCCCAAGCATCCAATGGGGTGCCCCTTTTCACATCTGAAAACTTTGAGACCACAAAGTAGTAAGATTTCCCCATCCTTAGACAAGCCCCTACGCTGAGCAGTCCTAAAGGAGGCGAGATTATAGTAAAGGACTAAGTAGTCCATTCGCATGATGAGGATCTTCAGCGTCTCTTGGTTCTTAGAGCTATACACTTCTGTGGAGACTCAGATCACCTTCTCCCTGCTGCTTGCTTAACTTTGTTCCAGCAGCTCCTACATTCCCATCCAGGAAGTTGCTGTGGCAGGGGAGAGGGCAATGAAAGACTTCCCATGGTGGCATTGGCAGTTATAAGAACCAAGAACTGAGGGCCAATGTAGCATAATGGTTAGTGTTGGACTGGGACTCGGGAGATCTGGGTTCTAGCCCCCTCTTGGCCATGAAGCTCATTGGGTGACTTTGGGCCAGTCACTGACTCTCAGCCTAACCTACCTCACAGGGTTGTTGTGAGGATAAAATGATCATGTAAGCCGCCTTGCATTCATTGTAGGAGGAAAAAGGGAGATAAAGGTAATGTGATGATATGAGATGAAGCTATAAATCGGGACACCCCTAAGTTCACCAGCTGGCCTTAGGCAAGCCCCTCTCTCAGCCTCAGCATATCCCTCTGCAATATGAGGATAATCAAACTGCCCTGCCTTATAGGGCTGTGGTTTGAGGTGGGCAGAAGGCATGTTGGGATCTACGGATAGATAGCAACAACTAAAAAGCTCACCCCACCCCACCCCCTGGGAGTAGATTTTATGTGTGTGTGGACCTGTACACCCCCTGGGTTGAACATGTGCTCAGAGGCATCCTTAATTCTAAGAGGCAGTATACCTGTGTACTCCAGTTGCTGGGGAACATGGGTGGGAGGGTGCAGTGGCAGTCAAGTCCTGCTGGTGGGTTTCCTGTGGGCAGCTGGTTGGCCGCTGTGTGAACAGGATGCTGGACTAGATGGACCCTTGGTCTGATCCAGCAGGGCTCTTCTTATGTTCTTAGCACAGCCTCCCCCAACCAGGTGCTTTCCAGATGTGCTGGACTACAATTCCTAACACCCTGTAGTCCAACTCGGGGGGGGGTTTGGCAGATTGGAGGAGGCTGTCTTAGCATATGTTCTCTTGCCTGAGCCACCATGTTGTGCCTGGGCTCTGCTTGGTGGACCTCGGGGAAGGGGGTATAGTAGCATCCAAAGCAGAAGGCCACAAGCCTGCAGCCCTCACAGGCAGGGCATTACGCATTAGAAAAGCCCCCCCCCCCCGCCTCAGTCACACACTCCTCTCCAATGGGGAGTAAGAACGCAATCCTATGCCTTTTTAGACAGGAAATGGTCCTACAATTCCTGGCTGGGGCATGCCGGGAGCGGTAGTGCTTTTTCCTGTCTAAACAGGCATAGAACTGCGCCCTAAGAGTGCTTGTTCAGTTGTTCTGCCCTTCCCTGCGAGAGAGAACACCTAGAAGAACTGAGTTTTGCTTTTTTTTACTTTCCTTTTCCCTCCTCCCTCCCAATCGTTTTTCCTTTTGTGTCGTGTCTTTTAGATTGTAAATCTGAGGGCGGGGCCTGTCTCGCTATTATTAATCTGCGTAGGTCGCTCTGAGCCCCTCTTTCGGCTGAAGAGAGGGGTAAAAACGGCTGCAAAGAAAGAGGGGACTGTCGCTCTCACTGGCGCCTCAGCCCGCCCGCCGCCACCTACCGGCACACTACGAGTGACGGAGGGCACTGGCCTACCTCACAGGGCTTCTGTGAGGCCTACTGAGAGCTGTAATATTAATCACGAGGGGGCGCCGCGCCCCGGCCGTACCGTACCGTCCCCATCCTCGTCCATGGCGAAGTCCTCGCCGCCCGCCTCATGGAGGTCTAGCACGTCCGCCATCTCGGCCCCACAAGCGACTTGCCGGCCTGCTGCGTTCACTGCCTCTGGAGTCTGCCTGAGAAGAGGCGCGCAAGGCACGACGGGACGGGACGCGCCTGCGCAGCGGGGTCAGGAGAGGAGGGAACGGCTGCTGGGAGGAGGGGGGAGGGGGTTGGGCCGGGCGCCAACTTGAGGTCCCTGCGGCGCAAGAGTGAGGACTGCGCCTGCGCAGCTAAGCTGATCTGGCAGCAGAAGAGAGAACAGCTGCCGGGAAGAAGGGAAAGGCGAATGGACCAGGAGCCATATTGTGGAGATCTCAATGATGGGTTACTTCGGCGGCCGCGCCTGCGCAACTGGGCCGGTTGGGGGGGGAAGGAGAAGGAAGGGCTCTTGGGAAGAGGGACTGAGAGAGCCTGATATGGACCGAGGCGGGCGCTATCCTGGGAAGGCCTTCCTCCCCTCACCCTCGCTCCGTTTTGCATTCCTGCAGTGGGTGCAAGTCCACCTTCTCACCACACACACTCCCCATTCTCCAGTTGCAAGGCCAGGTTTGCAAGGAGCAGCAGCAGCAGATGCCACGGCCTGCTTGCTCTCTGGCTTTTTGCCTGTCAAGCAGGTGAGTGGTAGCAATGATGGAGGAGCAGCTGGTGACAGTGGTGGTGAGGTGGTGGACTTGCTGGGAGAGCGGGCCCATGGAGGGGGTCTTGCCCAAGGGCCCTCAGAAGCCTGGAGCTGGCATGGATTGTTAATAAAGGTGCAGCCCTGCCCTCTCTTGCACCTGTCCAGGGTTTCATACAAAGGTCTCCCTTCACCAAGCTACCTCCACTCCTGTGAAGCAGGCCGGGCTTTGAACTTGAACTTCTGCATGCCAAGCAGCTGCTCTTGCCCCTGCGATAGGACCTATGCTAGGAAGCTATACTGAACCTTCCCCAACCTGTGGCCCTGCAGGGATAGCTCAGCTCCCATCATCCCCAGCCAGCATGGTCTCTGCTGGTTGCAGCTCTCAAAAATAGATCTTTCCCAGCCCCATGCAGCGGGATTTTGCACACAAAAAACCAGGCAAGCCATCTTTCTGACATGCAAGGGAAGTTTGTTTTAGCATGGATGGAAGGGTGCTCAGGCATGCACCCCAAACCTGACATTGGAAGGGACACAATCCAGCAAGAGGCTACATTGCACTGGTTTCTGTCACACCAAGTGTGGCTCATATATTCTGAGCTCCTTCGGATTCTTTCATCTTCCCCTCCTGCTGGTGCTGGGGTGCTCCCCCCACTCCTAAGTTGTGTGGTCCTTCTTTGCCCCCTGACAGCATCAGTCACCTGTCCTTCAGATCCTGCTCTTGAGTAGCAAAAGCAGCTTAGTAATGCCAAGAAGGGAAAGGCCTAGAAAAATGTTTGCTGCCCTGCCTTAGGTAGCCACTCGCCTTTAAGGATGGCCCTAGGCGCTTTGTTTCTGGCATAGGAGACTCCATGTGAAAACTGGTTCCCTCTTAAGGTTTTTAACAGGGGCCATACTTGGGGGGGGGGGCTAAATAGCCAGCAACCTGGGCTCAGTCCACTGCCTACATGTACAGAGATGCTCCCTAGTGCAAATAGCAAATACAGGGCACCAGTCTATACTGGGACTGCAGTGGGGGACAGAGGTGTAAGCCCTGTACTTGACATGCCAGAGTCATGATCCAGCCCTGCACTTATAACTGACTTCTAAAAAGCCATTCACACAATTAGCAATTGTTGCATCTAGTTTGGCCGAGAGAGAACATGGTTTACATCAGCCCTGCAAGGCAGCAGTGTTGTAATACCCAGATTTTGGGGGGAGGGCTGAGATAGTGCATGACAACCTGCAGTGTAGTTGATGTTAAACCATCTCTTGGTACTTGGGTGGTGTTATATTTAAGGAAAATGCAATCCCCTAAATTGCATGTGAAGTTGATCACAGTAGTGCTTGAGGAGGCAGCAGCAGGCTGTGTGTGAGATCATTTGCTTTCCCATCAAAGGCAAAATGGGGAGACTGTTGCAAATCAACTCCACAACCCAACTCTATTTTCCTACTTGAAAAAACCTCTGAAAATAGACGTGTGTACGTTTGAGCCACAGGGTTGTTTAACAGCAGCACTTTTTAAAAAAACAACCCTGCAGTAGGCATTATTATCCACCCACCCCATATAAGACGTAATCCTATGCAAGTTTAGACGGGGGAAAAGACCTACAATTCCCAGCATGCATGCTGAGAGGTTTTTTTTCCTGTCTAAACTTGCATAGGATTGTGCCCTTAACCACTTTGTCAATGGCTAGTTTGGATTTCAGCCCAAACGACCTCACACCACGTACATCTCAGCAAATGTTCATCTTACTCAATTGTCCCCACAGACTCCCAACCCAATCTAGCACTCAACTGCATGTAGACACCTCACATGCCATTGACTTGCGTGCAGATGTGTTGTATTTTAAAATTTTTACAAATGAAACATGCATTTCCCACACAAAATCAGAATATAATCTTGTGAAGAGAAAGCCAGGTCAGGTACACGCACACCGCACTTGCAGCAGCAGCTCAGGTGTCCACCTTTCACCTTGTTTACCTCACTTGTTTCCTGCAAGGAGGCTCACAATGGGACACATCTGCATACCCTCTGGCCACTTCCACTTCCCTGGCAGCCAAATGAGCTGTGAAGCATCCCCAAACAACAAGAGGGGTGCCAAGGTGCCTGATAGTCTCAAAGGGTGGCTGGCAAGTACTCTTGAGCATCCCTAAGCACCCAGAGAAACAGGTTATTCCTGACTCGCTTCAGCCAATCATGAGGGGAGGGGGCGCAGGAGGGAACCAAGAAGAGGGTATAAGGAAGGGGGCCTGTGGAGGGAAAAGTTGTTGGTCGTGGGCAGCAAGCTGCACGGAGGTCCAGGGCTTCTGTCCGACCTCAGGATCCAGCCCTGGGGAGCTCCCAGTGAAGCTAGCTGAAATTGCCTGGACGCTGGCTATGCGGCTTTCGAGGAATCGGGGTCATTCCAAGTAACCCTTGTATGTACTGCTGCTATTGCTCGCTCTAAGCTGCTGTAAATTGATGGTGTGTGTGTGCGTACTGTTCCTGTGTATGTTTTGATACGCTCAATTAAACTGTTTACCTATAAAGTGTAGTAGCCTCCATTCATAAAACTGCTTCTTTCACTGTCCCAGTGTTAAATTTGGTCGCGGTTTCTGCCTAAGTGCCGTGAGCCGCATATAAAGGGCTAACTCAGCTGCGGTTAACTCCGTGGTGCCCGAACCCGCGCAAAGGACCGACTTTGGTCCTTTTCACAAATATGCATAAATATTCATCTGCAGGAGATGCAAATCAAGACTATGCAGATTTGTGGAATATGGCAATCTGCTTTTTAAGCAGGTCCTACTGGGGTCAATGAGGCTTACTCCCAAACAAGTGTGCATTGGGTTGATAACACACATCTGTTTCACAACCTCCTGGAGCAACCCAGAGCCCCAGTGCTAACACCACACAGGAAATTGAGAGGGGTTTGCTTCACAAACATGCTGGCCTCTTTCAAATTTCACCTCCATAGCAATTGGTTTTTTTGGATGAAGCTTTATTTGACCAAAATACCTCTATAAAATATCTTGTCCTAGGGATTATAAGATAGCAGTAGCTTAGATGAGCTAAAACAGTGGTTCTCAACCTTTTTTTGCCCCATGCACCCTCTTCACCAGAATGTCATTCCGCCCTTTCCAAGATTGTCTGACTTAATCTGTGCCATACAATAAGGTGTGATGTCCTGTAGATTATGTACGATCTGTAGAATTGTACTTTGTAGAAAGATCAGTATTCCAACAGTTTGAGTCTGTGGTCCCAGTTCCCCCCCTGAAACCCTAAAATTCCCCCCTGGATGAGAACCCCTGAGCTAAAGTGTTGGTCTTAAGGTGAAGGGACTGCAAGCTGTGTAGAATGACTTCTAGCCACTGGAGGGCAGACTTTTTAATGTGAAAGAACTGGACCATTCCTATGGTCAGATGCAACCCAGACTCCTAGACCAGTAGTGAGCAAGGTGCTGAGGAAGGAGTTCTCCTTTTCCCACCTCCAGAGGAAGCAGTGCCACCTCTGCCTTATACAGGTAGAAGTATCCAACTGCATCCCCCCTTTTGCTGCAGACAAAAAACATGTTTAGGAAGAGCAACAAAAGGACTAACCTTCTGGTGCAGTTCAGTTGCTGAACGCAGAAACCACTCTAGAATAAAAGTCCATAAAGCAATTTTACAGACAGGACAAGATCTGGAGCTCTTAAGCTCTTGCAGCCAAATGGCAAAGTTTTATCGTTAAGAACGGGACAAGGGGAGACAGCGGGAAAACGGCAGGACTTCTAACTATGAAAGAAAGGGAACGGCTACCCCCCCCAAAAGCTATTTTATTGTATAAAATTATGCATTACAAAATAAGTATTGGACTATAGCATATAGTAGAAGGCAGACAACATGTGAAACTATTTTTAGGTAACCTCTGAGCTAGAAAAACAGCACTGAAAACCCGGAGAGTATAAATATTGAATGAAAAGGAAGAGAAAGGTGGCATGTTCAGAAAACCAGCACCAAGAGAATGGGTGTTCAGGGGTGAGTACTAAGTGACAGCTGGGGCATACCCAGAAGCAAAGGTCTGTAGGCAGGTCTCCTCAAGAGAAATTCAGGAGCCATTGGCTTGTACAGAAGGAACTTAAACCCTATGGTCTATTTCTAGTAACAGCAGTGGGTCACATGAGTGAGGGCAAAGTTTGAGACATTCATATACAAACCCTTGAAAGGATAATTTATAAGCCAACTTTATAAATGCTTTTACACATTAATACTATTGTGCAAACAAGGCTGTATGAAAATATATATATATATATATAAAAAGGACAAGACTGATTTATTATTTCAGGTATACAAATGACAAGGCGCGGAGGCCAAAATAATGCAATTTCTTGAGCTCTGCCTTGAATAGCTACAATTCCCACACCTCTTCTGCAACCCTTTACATTCTCCCTTTCTATTTAAGAGGGGGCATGGGAGCTCCCATGGTCAAGAGGTCTCAGAGTCCATGTTTCTGAAGTCAGACTTCAAAGCTGTACTCAGTGACTGTAAGCCTGCTTATACACCGGTAAAGCTGCCAAGAACCAACTGATCTGGCACACGCAAGACTCAAAGCTCTCAGCTTCAGTAACGTGCTTCCAAGGTCTCAGAAAAATAATCCTGGAGACAGTCCACAATAGCTAGTATATTGCAACTATAAAAAAGAATGCAAAATCATGATCAACAACTTGATGTACACAAGGGTCACCGCTGATGCAGGGGGGTGTTCCAGAACTACCACAGCACTCAGTTCCTCAGACAGGCCTGCTGGCATGGCCTATTACTGAAGCCATCAGATCCAACCTTCAACATGGACCTCCCTCACTTGCTTCCAGCTGCTGCTGCCTAATTTAGTGTCCCAAATACACTTCCTGAAGCACCAAGTTGCTCTTCCTGAATATAACTGTATTCTAGTGATCATGAGCGGGACCCAAAGATCACAGAAGCGTATGAACAATGGCACCTTCTCCCACCAGCTCCACTTGTTAGGACTACCACCTTAGGATGAAAACTCCAGCTGCAAGGCTTCCTTACTAAAGTTCTCCCAGTAAAGCTCAGTATCTACCAGAGCTTGTACTGCCACCCCATCCAGCTGGGCTAGAATTACCCACATGTTCCTCTGGGGCTCCATCACCTAATCAGCAACCCATGCTTCAGTGAAAGCATGTTCCGTAACAGGACAATCAAAGGAACATAGGAAGCTGCCTTGTACTGAGTCAGACCATTGGTCCATCTAGCCCAGTATTGTCGACACTGACTGGCAGCAGTTCTCCAGGATTTCAGGCAGGATTCTTTTGAAGCCCTACCTGGAGGCCAGGGACCGAACCTGGGACCTTCTGCATGCAAAGTGAGCTATGGTCCCTCCCTACAACACTGGTATTCCAAGGTGGTCACCCATCCAAGTACTAACCAGGCCCAACCCTGCTTAGCTTCCGAGATCAGACTGTTCAGGGCTGTCTAGTTGTTAGCGCATGTGGCCCTCACGCCCACACAAGTAACACACTAAAGGGTATCACCCACTTTTAGAGAGATGGACTGCTTCTATGGATCCTGGTCCAAAAGTTTGGGGTGAGGGGCAATCTCCAGTCTGTCTTTGTCCTCTTCCAATACTCGCCCATCAAGGAGCAAAGGACCACACTTCATTTGGCAATTTCCCCCAGTAGCATGTAAACATAATTAGTAAGGTAATCAGTATCCTCAGCAATGGAAAATGCCTCCATCAACTGGATAGCCATATTTATCCAGTGTCTCAGGGCCAATTCACTATCCAATTCCATGTAGAAGGAGGGAGAACAACCGGATATTATTCCAACATTATCAACTCAGGGTCTGAAATGTCATCTACACATCTCCTCACTTACGTGGACAGTCCCCAATATGGCCTCCTTCAAGTATCGTACTGCCTCTTCTGCTGGGAGAGTGTCGACTTGCCTCTTATGCCAGTTCAGAGACAAGGTGTCAGAATCAGGGCCCACTGTGCTTCTGGCCATCTTGTGGCTACACATTCAAAAGTATTCAACTAGGCCTTGGGTATCTTCCTCCGCAACCATCTTCAAAATATGTACGAGCACCCCTAAATGGCCTCGAAAGTGATTTCCCCCTACTATCTCAGGTGACACCTGAGCAGACCACATGGAGTCCAACATCTGTTTGAAGAGCTCTGCTTGTGATTGTTGCTGTGCCATGAACATTTGTCATAAAAGTTGTGTCTGTTGGGCGGCTAAGTGCAGCAGCAAGTGTTGTTGTTCCTGGGCTTGAATCCTTTTTTTGGTTAGACAACTTAACCATGCCTCTGAAGTAGCACGTGGGTGACACCCCCGCCCCCAGGCCGCTTTCTCCAGCTGCGGGTGGGGGGTTGGCACCTCAAATCCCCGTTTCCATGGGCTCCATACGTTCATAACTCAAATGTCAGTAAATAAATATGCCTTACTTCAGCTTTTCAACCTGAGGCATACAATGGCTCATAACAGAAAACAAAAGTAAGTAAGCAATCCAACTGCATGATGGTAACGAGACATTGGTGATATGGAGGCTCTAAACTTTGTCAATCATCAATGCAACACCATACATTTGAGGCTGGGCAAGGCAGATGGAAAGATCAAGTAAGACTCTTCTGATGACAGTGGAGCAAGAACCGGAGGCTCTGGAAGACCATCCTGGATGAAGAGCCGTGGCCAAGGACTGGCTGAGAAGTAACTTTCCAGGTTGCTCTTTCCACACCTGTTCAGCCCTCTTCGTGTACCTGTTCTGCCCTACTACACCCTCCTCTTCCACCCAAGGCGAGTACCTCTTAGGGCTTTCTCCAATGATCCAGCCCTGCTGTGCCTCCTTTCCCCTTGCCTGAGACACTTTACTTGCTTTATTCCTCTCTCCCTCCTGTGTCCTCCTTGGCTCATCCTTTCTCCTTCCTGGCCTCTTTGGATGGCCCCCAACTCCTTGCCCTGTGGTCTTGACACCCCACCCCCTCGTTGTCCACCTTGCTTCCACTTCCTTTCTCCCCACCCCTTAATCTGCTCCAGCTGGGGTTTAAATGACGGCACCTTGATAGCTGAGTCTGTCTCCTCTTTGGCTTCATGCTGTAGCGTAGCAGGCTGACATCTGGGTTAGGCCGTGGCTTCCCAGTCAGCATTGCTGCCTATTGAGAAGACCTCCAGGAGCTGCCGTCGGACATGAGCAGCTCCTTGGCACACAAAGAAGGGAGATGCTGTGAGTTCAGTCCTTGTGTCAATGACACAAGGACATAAATGTTTCTGTCAGTTTAAATTTAAGAAAAGAAAAAAAAGGACTCAACCACACACATTGCTATATAAAGCTCTCAGCCTGCTGTTTTGCACTAAATGCCTTTTGCCCTCCAACTGCAAAGCAACATTCTAAGCTGATCAAGGCAATATCAACCCCGAGCATATTATGGCTAAAGTCTAGTCCTAGCATAGAGGACATCTAGCTCCAGCATTCCCTGTGACAAATATCTGGAAGATGGTCTTCCAAAATATCAGTTATTGCTGTTAACAGGTTATACCATAAAATGACTTCCTACTGGCAACAGGAAGCCAGGCTATTTTTCCTCTCAGTAGAAATAGCCAAAGGGATCCAAGATTTTTGTTCACAATGAAGCTACAGCCCTGCGGGGAGGGGGGGGGATGAGAAAATACCACCCTCTACCTATACTCATTCCTCCACTGCTGCCTAGAATTTTTCTATGTGCAATGTCAAGCGCAGAAAGGCAGGGTCACGGATGGCCTGGTTCAAAAATACCCCTCGTTCTACCCTGTAAATGAAGTGTCTTCAAAGTGTAACCATGGCAGTTAATCACTAGCCTGCAACAATCCTGTTGCACAAGGTTTAACGTGCAACAGGACTGATGAGAAGACAGACCCTGAAAATCTAAGGCAGGCAACACTCAAATGGTACAAAAATTAGTTTCCCACCACCATCCAAAAACAAACAAAAACAGTCCTACAGTTGTGCTTTCTGATAGGTTTTGCTACGCCCATAAGTAAGTGACATAAAGCGCAAAGCCTTAAGTATCACTGCTATTTCCCTTATGCTATTTAAGAATCTAGTCAATAGATTACACCCTGTACTCAGTGTTAATTAATCTGGATTAACTACCAGCCACTAGTTCTGGGTTCACAATCAATATAAACAGATTAGAATCCCCATTTCACCTAGAATTATGCACTGAAAATTGGGAACACACCAGTATTGTAACAATCTAATAAGATATTAAAGTGTTAGGCTGTAACGATATTATCTTAAGGACCCTAGATTTGGATCCTAAGCAAGCTAAATTAAGGCTGAAATCTTACCTGGGAGCAAGCCCCACTGAAGTAAATGGGACTTGCTTCTGAGCAGACATGTATACTGTTAATACTGTTAATCAGGAAGGCTATGCAAAAATGTCACAACACAGAACTCTTGAGGGGACTGGTTTCTCTTGTAAACTGGATTTTCCCCCCCTTTAGTGTTTAGTGTTCCTTTTCCATCTACTCATATAGATATAGATATAGCTATTCCTTAAACATCACATTTTGCTAGTTCATGTTCCTATCTTACAGCTTGGAAGGCAGTTTTTTACACCAATGCACAAGTAGATGGGGCAGAGTCAAACACGGTACACGCACAAGGGACTCCTCCGTGATGGTGAGTGATCTGGCTTCTGACTGTCTGACACCATTTCCCCTTTCATGTGCAGCAGCTTTTCCCCACTCCCAGTACACATGACATGCAGAGCACCTCTGTCTCTGAAGCTTGCTTCAAGCAACTTCCATATATATACATAGTCAGTATTGCTCATAAAGAGTCCTGCTCCTAGTTTCAGTCTGTTTTTTAAAAGTGCATATATCAAGTTTGTATTCTAGAAATGTTTTTACAGCTGCAGAATTGTAAACAGACTTTTGAACGGTATGCATTTTAGCAACAAGTTGCTCTAGTTATCGTGAGACAGGCTAACTCACAAACCACTGTGCCAATGCAGTTTCCCAAGAAACGTTAGGCTGCTCTATTTGAAGTAAGCCAGAGCAGCATGGTGTGGGGACCACACACACCACAGTTCACAGCAGCTGTACACACTGGCTAATGCAACCTATGTACACAGAACCTAAGGTACCAGTTGAATCCAGGGATCCGGTATAAAGTTAAATACAATCCTAGTAACAAAGGCATTTAAACTGGCCTTTTCTTGGCTTTCCTCTTTGACTCAGTGGGGCTGTTCACACATCATGGCAGCATATTGTGGAATTAACCCACAATTCGCACGTGAGCCACTTTTGGTTTCTGTGAACAACCTCCAACTGGTATGACCGGAGGTTGTCAGCGTGACGTACGAATATGGACTGATGGGTTGCTTAGAAACTAAAGAACCCAGTGGTTAACCCAGCAACACACCTCCGGTTGGAGGCTGTTTGCAGAAACCAGAAGTCGCTCAGAACTGGCACATGTCCCTACAAATGCTGCCTGACATGCGAACTGGGTCAGTGTGGGGCACTTTCCTGCCTATGGCAACTGCAACCTAAGCAACAGATTCTGGGTTCATTAGGTAGATGAGGCTGGCATGGAAAGGGGAATAACTCAACTGGAGGTGGGGAGTATCAGCTGAGTACCTTAGAAGCAGCACTTCTAACAACCTGTCTATCCTACTCCTGTGCAAGAGGCTTCCCATCAAGCTTAATTATAAGATGAACTCAATCTTCTCTAGAGCCAGGATAACTCCCTTTAAGCACCTCACGTTTGGTGGCTTGGCACCGAGGTTTCCTCTTAACATAAGCTGTCAGTGAAGCAACTGGATGGTACAAATAAAAAGGTAAGAGGAAGCAAACACATTGGGCCAGTCTGCACAATCACCACAGCCTGCCACAGCTTAGCCACGGAGGGTCACAGTGCATGCCGGCGGCCATTTTGAATGTTCAAGCCGCGGCGGGTGGTCACTGCAGCTTATCATGATGTCAGAACCCGATGAGGATGGGTTGCTGGTGTGGTTAACAAACCACATAGAACCCATGGGCTGTTTTAGGGTTGTGGGTGGTTTGTTAACCACGCCAACAATCCACCCTCACCAGGTTTGGATGTCATAAGCCACGGGGACTGCTTGAATATTGAAACCGGCCGCCAGCACACACCGCAACCCACCATGGCTTAAATAAGCCATGGTAGGCTGCGGTGATGGCCCGAACTAGGTCTGTATGTATCTAGATAGCCCATCCTTTGTAGTTTTAGGGAACCTGAATCAGAGTTCTCACACTGGGTAAATTTAGCAATAAGACACCAGGACAGACCAAGATGCCATAAATACTGAAGCATTACCCAACTAACTTAAACCCTTACAGTTGGAGAATAACGGAAAGGAGTGTTTTAAGTGCTGTGCTTTTCAGGTGGTGATGGGACGTGGAGTATGTAAACAACAGAGATACATTTGCCTAACACAGGGGCGCAGAACCTCTTTCAGCCCAAGGGCCAAATTCCATTTTGGAGAAGCCCTTGGGGGCCACATTCCAGTGGTGCGTGGGGCAAAGGGGGCGGAGCCAAACATACCCGCATATTGTAGCTTCAAGCTCTCACTGCCAGTAACTAAAGCTTATGAGAGGCGTTTCAACCTTTTAGAATGGGGGGACGGACAACTGCACAGAAGCTGGGGAACCACCAAACCATCAGTGGTTTGGGGGAAAGGGGCGTGGCCATTTGGGGAACCTCAGAGAGCCAGACTGGGATCCCAGGTGGGCTAGATTTGGCCTGCGGGCCTCAGGTTCTGCACCGCTGACCTAACACATACCTACGCATTATTATCTGTGGCAAAAACTGGCATTTTCCTGGGAATGCCACATTTCCACTTAACACTGCTGACTGTACAGTACTTGGGTAAAATCGAGATCTAAGTGAGTAAGTGTTAGTCTATTTAACACTGAAAAGGCTACATTAAAAATGTGCTCTATAAGCAATTCTCTAGCAGAGAGAGAAAAAGATAACCGAGGAGATCCAAGTATAAAAGTCTATACATAATTTTTTTTAACAAAAGTTTTTTAAATGGACCCCATTCTCGAAAAGGAGACATCTGTGCACACTCTTAAGTGACATGGTTCATATTAGAACTGAAGCTGAATTTTGAACTCAACATCTCACAAAACTTCAAAATTCAGATTCTGAAATGTTTGTTTTGCTGTCTGATTGAAGGATACTTAAATCTTAAAAGTGCTTGGGGTGGGGGGGGAGGCAAGGCAATAAAGGTTATTCTTTTTTCAAATTTTCAAACTTGACAACCAGATTAGACTAAAACCTCCAAAATCCAAATATCATGTTGCACAACTGAGAAGGCAAGAAAAATCTGGAAGCCAATTAGGAAGTTTTCGTTGAATATCTTGCCCCCTCCCCTCAAATTTGTAACAGCACTCGGTCAGGTCCCTTTAGCAGGTTAGTTATGGGAGGGAGAGAGCAGGGAATGGAATGGAAAAGAGAACAGCTTTCTGCAGTTCCTAACAGTTGGAAGAGTGTATGTTCCCTAGCTGGCCAGCTGCCAACATCAGGATGTCTTTCTTCTCCTTGTGGAAACGCAGCTCCTTCCCAGCCAGCCGGGCTTCATCCAGTTCTCGCTCCGTCGAGGCAAGCTCCCTGGAAAGGGCCCCTGGGATGTTTTGCTCCCGATTCACCCAGTCCATTGCCATCTGGTTCCTTATGTCATCATCCAGCGCGCGGTGGGAGTAGTGGGCCAGCACCTCCTGGGGGGGGGGGGGAGGCAGAGAGAGACCTGCAGGTGAGTTTTTGCATTATGAGACTTGTGCCTCCCAAAAACCAGGGCAGTGGGGTGGAGTTGACTGGGACCAATCACAGAGGAAGCTCTACTGGCAGAAGGACTGGGGTCCTGAGATGCTGGGGCATGGCTTAAGCTGCATTTCAAAGAAGCCACACAGAGCTGGGAGAACAGGGAGGGACTGACACAAACACAGCACATGGGCTACAGTAGTAAGGGCTGGAGAAACAAGTCACACAAACCTGAGAAGGGGAAGATATGCTCACACACTCAACTCTTGCTGGCGTGCTCGTCTTGATCCAACCAGAAGCCACTAGCCCCACGAGAGCCTGAGTACTCAAGGTGAGATATAACCCCCAACCTCCGTTTAAGTGCTGACAAAGGAAATCCCCCATTAACAGACACACAGAAGTTCAAGTGCATTGTTCCACCTGGTTCACCCTCTCATGCTGCTTTGGGAGAATCCATTGCCAGCTACACACACATCACACAGAGGACTAGATTGCCAGTCTGAAGATTCAGGGATCCTTTTCACAGGCTCTGCTTACCTGTCGAGAGCACTGCCTCTCTCGCATGGCTTTGAGGCTGCCGTTCCAATGCAACAGCTGGAAGACTGTCATCAGTTCCTGCCCAAAGAAAGCAGTTCCGTTTTGAGCACCATTTCAACAGTGATGGAACTGAGGAAAGGAAATTCAACAGATGCCCACTGACAGGTGAAATGCTTTTAAGGAAAGTGTAACCAGATGTCCTAAGAGCAAATGCTTCCCACAGCTCCTACTTCTGTTCAGCTCTATGACATCCCACAGGGCACCATCTCGTCCTCTGTGCTCTTTTAACAACTACAGTAAAGTGCTGAGTGAGACATCATCAATGGCACCAAACTCTATTTCTCTTTTTCATCTGATTCAGGTGGGACAGTGTTGAATTAGTGCCTGGGCTCTGCAATGGTCTGGATAAGTGCCAATAACCAAGCTCAATCCAGACAAGATGGATGTGCTATCGGTAGTAGATGGGTCATCTGCCTGGAAGAGTGGTGTTTAACCCACTATTGATAGGGCTTCACTCCACCTAAAAAAGCAGGATCACAGTTCGAGAGTGCTCCTAGAACTAGATTTAAGACTGGAGATGATGCCTATGGCACAGAGCACTTTTACCAGTTTGGGCTGGTGCACCAGCTGCAATCTCTTGAAGATAGCCTAGCATCAGTTATCCATGCTCTAGTAACCTTCACATCAGACTACTGTAAAACACTGTACATGATGCTGCCTTTGAACGTAATTCAGAAACTGCAGTCAATTCAAAATTAGAGATGTGAAGGCCCGGGGGGGGGGGGAGTAAAACTCTTTTTCCTGTTTACCCAAGGACCTTACCCCCTGCAAAAAAATAAATTAGGAAAATAAAACGATTTTGGATTATGAATCATAGAATCATAGAAAAGTAGAGTTGGAAGGGGCCTACAAGGCCATCGAGTCCAACCCCCTGCTCAATGCAGGAATCCAGGTCAAAGCATCCCTGACAGATGGCTGCCCAGCTGTACCTTGAATGCCTCCAGATTGGGAGAGCCCACCACCTCCCTAGGTAGTTGGTTGAAATATTTTCTTTTAGGATGAATAAGGTGTTCATATATTGCTACCCAGCTTTTACTCCCACAAAATCATTTCTAAACACTATGTAATAGGAAGACTTTATGTAGGACTAGAGAGGTAAAATTTCGGGAAATTTTTGAGCCATGAGGAAAAATGGTTTTTAAATCCTCTGTGAGATTCCCAGCATAGTTATTTCTTCCATTCCGTATTAAATTGATTGAGCTAATGTATCTTTTACTGACAGACATTTAGGGATGCTCCCAGTCATGCTCAATTTCCCAACATGTGACTAGAGTCATCATATCATAATATATGAAGATACTGTGGATTTTTGACAGTTTTGTTTTGTTCTATAGAGTCCTGTGTTGATGGGCTTGTTCTGGTTAGATGTTGTAGCAGTCAATGAATGTAGTTCTAAAACCCAAATGCGAGAGAAACGCTTCAGGTTATCCTGCCACCGCATGCACGGGATTATGGCTTATCCCACCTACGTTTCTTTACGAAAACCCTGAACCCTCAGGTCTATGGAACTCACTGCCACAGTTTTAAATAAAGTAAATGGATGAACCAGGGGAGCAAGAGAAATATCAGCCAAGGAATATTTGCTTGGCATATTCTCAGTGATGTTAGGACAGCTCAAACCTTATAGTAAAGCAACTCCCTCAGCTTAGAAGGGCACATGATAAAGCTACTTATTCGGATAACCCTTCTCCCTACGCAAAGGCACGCATTTACTGAGCTGCATTTCTATGTGATGCCTTCAGCCATGGTAGTAGGACGTGGTCCAAAATGCCCTCATCAGATGAGGACTTGGTGCATTACCTTCCGAGATGTCCCCTATTAATGATATCAGAGTTAAATTTATAAATGGTATCCTAAGAGCTCATGAATTTGCTGCAGATGTAGAAACAGTGTTATTTGTTATCAGGTCTGGAAGTGGCAACTACCTATAGAGTATCAATGTTTGCACTAACAGCAATGAAAATCAGAGCAAATTTTGTTGGCATGTTGGAGGAACCTGAAGCCAACAGCCCATATTGTACTCTGTATACATATTCTTCTTTTTTACTTTTTATTCATCAGCTATATTTATTCCTTGCTGTGATATTCCTATTGTCATAACCTTTGGCTTGTACAATAAATGTGTGATTTGATTACTGAGTTTATTTCTAAATGTTTTTAATTTTAAAAATAATTTTATGAGCAAACCAAGTTATACATAATACATTTTATGTTCCTAAAGTAACCCAGAAAAAAAATGGGTATCCCCCCGCCTCCCATCTTCAAAATTTTTGGAAATTTTACATCTCAATTCAAAATACAACTGTGAGGCTGCTAACTTGAACTGGGCACTGAAAATGTATCTCATTGGCGTTTAGGCCTAATTCAAAATGCTGGCATTGACCTTTAACTACTTCCTGGGTTGGAATCAGGGTTATAGGCCACCCTTCTCCACATGAGCCTGCCCTCAGAAGTCCTTCTCCTAGTGCCCCATTGTCACAGGAGTGGTGGATGGCGACTGGGAGAGGGCTTTCTCAGAAGTGGTGCTCTCTTTGCGGGATGCTTTCTCTCGGGAAACTCACAAGGGGCCCACCTTGATGTCATTTTGGCACCAGGCAGCACCTTTTAAACTGTAAATTTTAAATCCCCAATTATTGGGTTTGTGCTGCTCTTTTAATTTCCGTTTTTAGATGTTTGCTTTTGTTTTATCGTATGTTTGTATCATTCTATATTGTATTTTTGTATCATTTCCTGCTGTAAGCTACTGTGAGAATGTTTTTGAAGGGTGAGTTCATAGGATTCATAGGATCATAGAGTTGGAAGGGGCCTACAAAGACATCAAGTCCAACCCCCTACTCAATGCAGGAAACTAGAGGAGGGGTCTCCCATCCAAGTAATAACCAGGCCTGACCCTGCTTAGCTTTCCACACTAAATACCTAAAATAAGGGTGCAATCCTATGCATGTTTAGACAGAAAAAAAGAGGCCTACAACTCCCAGCATGGCTGGCTGGGGCACACTGGGAGCTGTAGGCCTTTTTTCTATCTAAACTTACAAAGGATTGCGCCTTAAATTGATCTGTGTCCCAGGACCTTAGTTTTCTAGAGATCAGAGCTATATCTACCTGCCATCTGCTGTGTTCAAACACTAATTTATCATATGTTTTGGTATTCGTGAGGGAAAAGGGGGCTAACTGCCAGCATTACTGCTCCCCAGCTGTCTTTCTCTGATACAATGCAATATGGTAGCGTGATCACGAGGCCATTGATGAAAATCCCAGCTTTTATGAAGGCTTTTTGTATGTCTGAAGGGGCTTGTAAAAACACAGTGTTGTTCTAAGCGCTCAAGACAATATAGGGCTCTTGCATAGCTGGATAGAAAAAACAGCACCAGCTGTCTTGGGAAATACCCTGACATCTGCAGATGGATTGTACGGATAATCAGGATGTCTCATGGTTATCTCGCATGTGCCTCTGTGCCACTTACAAACCTAGAGCCTCTACGCTGCACAAAGACAAGCAACAGCGAAGCCAAGCTGAAGCTGATGCCAAAAACAATCCCATAAATATCACTCAGGCAAACAGGCAGCCCCATACATACAATGAGAACTGGATGGAATACACAAGCGATGGAGTCACTCTGTATAAACAGGCCCATTAATGTAAACCTTGCTCTGCCAACTTACTGGACTGTTACCATTCGTGGGAGACAAACCAAAGGAGATGTCAGCGCTAGGGAAGCTGGCTTACAGCAAATCCCCAAACAAAGTGTCAGGCCGAGGTGCCTGCCTACAAGGAACAATCTGGCTCCTTTCCAGGCCCTAACAGTGGAACTCGGGGGCCTGCTTCTCCAGTGAATCAATTCCTCTCTATTCAGTGTGCTGCCAGCATTGAGTGACCATCAGAGATTTCCTCTAATGACACACAGTAAGCAACATTCATGTTCCCATCAGTGCACTTTCAAGGTTTTAATTACTTAAGAGTCCTGCAAGGCAGCTCTCTAATCCCAGAAGCATCCAAGGAGAGGCAACCGAAGTAGCAGGGATGGCAGTAGAAGCTTTCTTCTCCCAATTAACTAGGCCAAATTCTCCCCGTCTAAAAACAAAATAAATGCAGAAAACAAAGTCCTGAATTTATCCATGCTCTAGTAACCTTCATGCTAGATTACTGTAAAACAGTGCACACGAGGCTGCCTTTGAACATCATTCAGAAACTGCAGTCAGTTCAAAATTAGAAATGTGAAGGCCCAGGGGAAAAAAATGTAAACCCCCCCCCCCCCCGTTTTCTCAAGGACCTTACCCCCCCACAAAAAATACATTGGAAAAACTTGAACAATTTTGGATTATGAAATATTTTCTTTTAGGATGAATAAGGTGTTCATATATTGCTACCTGGCCTTTACTCCCACAAAAACATTTCTAAACACTATGTAATAGGAAGACTTTTATGTAGGACTAGAGAGGTAAAATTTCTGGAAAAATTGAAACATGAGGAAAAATGGTTTTTAAATCCTCTGTGAGATTCCCAGCATAGTTATTTTTTTCATGCCTTATTAAATTGATTGAACTAATGTATCTTTTACTGACAGACATTTAGGGATGCTCCAAGTCATGCTCAGTTTGCCAACATGTCACTAGAGTCACCATATCATAATATATGAAGAAACTGTGCATTCTTGACAGTTTTTTTGTTTTGTTCTATAGAGTCCTGTGTTGATGGGCTTGTTCTGGTCAAGATATTGTAGCAGTCAATGAATGCAGTTCTAAAACCCAGACAGTCTGTCTGTCTCTCTCACACACACATACACACAGAGGATTTACAGTTCGTCAGAAATTCCCAAGATTGTCAACAAGTTAAAAGTATTCCTTAAGTAGTACCTATTTTAAAGGCATTGTACAGGTTTCAATCTTAGGATCTCTGTCCATATTTCTGAATTATAGTAAGTCAAACCCTTTTGCATTTCTAAATAATTTGTTTCCCACTTTTTAAAAAATAATCAAGTAAAACAAAGGCTTGCTCAGCCCTAATTATGCATTCAGCAAGTTCTAAGAGCACAAGTCTCGACTGTTTAAATAAGAAGAGTACCTGGAACTCTAACATGGACTTTCCTTTGTTGGACTCCAACATGAAGCGGAAAGCACCAATGCCTGTGCTTGGATTATCTGCTTCTTCTCTATTGCCCTGCAGGAAAGACAACCATTTAAGGAGTTTAGAGTAAGCAGAACCAGCCTTATTCCACTGGCAGACGTCTAAACCCAGAAGTGTTTCCACATCACGTAGGGCAGTCTCTGGTTCGACAAAATCACAGCCCCACAAAATGCAATGGATCTCAGCCACCGCTCCAAATTATCCTCCCTCTGCTTTTGATGTAGCAGCTCTAGCTTAAAGCACTTAAAAGAAATCAGAATAGAGAATGCAGAGCAGCAAAGTAGTTACCGTATATCATTTAAGTGCAATGCTGAAGGTTGCAAAGTTGAAGTTTGCTTGCTCATTATCAGCATTTCCCAAGTTTCAGGAGATATCTGGTCTTATACCTAATCCCCACTGGGTCTAAAATAGCATACCACTTATACCAGCCTCTCTTTGGAATGTTACTAACTTGAATAAAAGCCATCACTTATACATCTGAAACTTTACATTACTATGCTACTGGCATAACAGAAGCAAAGTAATTGGGGAATGCTCGCTTGATATCGTAAATGAAGGGAGATAAAAAAAGGAAGCAGCAGGGCTATTCCATCAGCCCTGCTGAAAGACCAGCTCCATCATGCTCTGCCTCTCCCAGAACTGTTTCCAACTGGTTGTTATAGAAGAAATATTTAACTTTAGAAATTGGTGCCTGAGTTTACTTCCCCCCCTCATCCTTCCCTATCCCTTTTTCCTTTTGTGTCTTTTATACTTTAAGCTTGCAGGCAGGGTTGTCTTGTTTCATTTATTATATCTAAGCTGCTCTGGGAACCTTTTTTGGCTGAGGAGAGGGAAAATATGCTTTAAATAAATAGATTCTTAGTACTATGAAGATTAGCATGACTATCCACATAAATGATCACATCTTTGATAATCTATTAATGGCATTCTTAATGTGAGAAAAAGCCATTTATGGCCCAGGACTGCCAAGCAACAAGGGGGTTCTTTTTGGAAAACACAGAACGCTGGAAGAATCTGGACAGAACAGAAGTGCTGTGAGTTAGGAAATCTGCTAATCTGGATGAAGGTTTGGATCTGACTCTGGATGGAGTCACAAACCCCCTGAAGGGCCAGATTCGCAGTCTGGCAGTACTCCTGGACTCAGCACTTTCTGTGGAGGCGCAGGTGGTGTCAGCTGCCACAAGTGCTTTATACCAGCAGCTGCAACCCTATCCAGAGAAAGCCGACTTAGCCACAGTGATACTTGCCTTGGTTACGTCTAGATTACTGCAATGCGCTGTAGGTGGGGCTGCCCTTGAAGACAATTCGAAAACTGCAACTGGTACAAAATGTGGCACAACACTTATGGAAGCTAGGCGCTTGGGTTATATTACTCCTACTCTGTATCATTTACATTGGCTGCCTGTTAAGTTTCCAGGCCCAATTCATGGTGCTAGTTTTGGCCTTTAGAGTCCTAAATGTTTGGGACCACGTTGTCTGAAGGACCGCCTACACCTGTATAATCCTGCCCAAGCATTAAGATCAGTGTCAGAGGCACTCCTCTCTGGCCCACCAGCAAGAGCCATTAGGTTGGCGGGTACTAGGGATAGGGCTTTCTCACTGGTGGCCGCATACCTTTGGAACTCCCTGCCCAGGGAGATACATATGGCTTCATCACTGCTGGCTTAAAAAAACCCCAAGAAGACTCAATTATTTCAGTCTGCACTGAGTACTTAAAAATCATTAGGGGTGTGTGTGTGTGTTAATTGCAATGTATGCTCCTATTTCCGTAATTCTGTAAGCTGCTTTGTGAGGGCAGTGTGTCCTGAAAGGTGGGTTAGAAATCTTAATAAAATAAAATAATAATAATAATAATAATAATACTGCTGTCATCATCATCATCTGCATTTTTTGTATTTAAAGTATTTTTCTCCTGCTCCTCAGCTAAAAAGGCTCCAAGAGCAGCTTACAGATAATCAGTAAAACAAGTCAGTCCCTGCCCACTGGCTTACAATCTAAAAAGACACAACACATAAGGAAAAAAGAATGGGGAGGGAAGAGGGGGGGAATACAGCTTTCGGCAGAGCTGGTGGAATGGCCCTGCTTCCCATTTGCAACTCCCTCAGTACAGCCGGCTGGAATGGCTGCTGGTGGTGAGGGAAGAGACGTCTTCACGGGGGGTGATTGTGATGGAAAAAAACTCATGAACCTTTCACATTGTGAAGATAATTTCTTTCATGGGTTATAAAGCGGATATGTTTAACTAACCAGTGTTTGTGACAGCCCACACTCCCTGGTTCACACACAACATCATGCTGAAATTGGGGAAAACAAAATACTGGCAAACTCCTCCGAGCCACATGAGAGGAGAGTGTATGAGGCCAAATCACTTGGGCTCATTCTAGATCATGCACATTGTGCTAAACTATGGTTTAGCGTTACATGAGAGCACAGCCATGTTGCAAGTCTGATGAACACAGGAACCCAAATTATTTAGGAATGACTCTTAAATCTCAATTTGACAGCCTAGCTCTTTAAGCAACAGAATGGGCATTCCAGTTACAGCTATCCAGAAATCACTAGGGGCGTAGCTACACTACAGACTTAATCTGGTTTAAGAGCCATCCATTCATGGGAACTGTAACTCTGTGGGTTGAGCTACTAATCTAACAGAATTCTATTTACCAAATTGCAATTCCCAGGATGCTTTGGGGGTAGCCATGGCAATTAAATGTGTATACAACCAGAATAAAAGTTTACAGTGGAGATACGTTCTGAGCTTTAGGAAGTTTTTCCTGCCCAGTCTTCTGCTGAAGAAAAAAAAATGCCATCTTCCCTTATTGCCTTGACTCAGCCTAGTTAAACATGAATGCAGAAGACATCAAACAAAAATGTAGACCCAATTTTATAGTAAACAGGTTTCCTGTGTAACCAAACCTATAACTTCATAATGACACAGCACTTAAGTTTCAGGGTAGTTTAGGATCTTTATTGTATTTTTCCCTAACACTGAAATCGTTCACCATTATTCCCATTTTATAGACGGAGGGCTAAGGGAGGGGGGCTGGCTCTACGCTGTCCAAATAATCCATAACAGAGGTGGGATATGAACCCAGATCTATAACAACCACCAGCCACACTGAGCCCCAGCCCCCCATGCCCACTCCCCTCCCCGCTGCCCAACCATCAGGTGATCAACGATAAACAGAAGAGCGATTCTAGCTGCATCAGGATCGCACGGGGGAGGCACTGATGGGTGCTGCCGTCCAACAACATCTGGAGGGCCACAAGTTGCCCACTCCTGCATAAGATGCTGGTCAGAGTCGGAGAAAGGTCTGATGTAGGCCTTCCACACAGGGTGTACTGAAAGCGCCAAGGGAAAATGAACAGACATGTAACTCGGAGAAGATCTGTGTTCTAAAGGGCAAGACTAAGAGCAGAGGAGGGAACAAAGAGTTTTAACAGCTTTCGTCTTCTGTCCCCAACAAATACAGCCCACAGGGCTTTCGGAATCACTTACGTTGAAAGATGCCAAAGCCTCTGAGACGCTCTTTTCAATAAACTCATCCGTGATCCTCCGGGATGGATGCTCATTGAAGACAGAATTCATCAGAGCAATTTTCGCTGCACTCCTCCTGGCTTCAGCTTTTGTTGGACAAAACTGGGAGGGGAGAGGAGCGGGGGGCGGGAGAGGAGAAAGAGGAATAGGACAGGCACAAGGACAGAAATCATATGACCAAGATCAATTAGGTCCCACTTACTCCAAAGTCATCCCCACCCCCAAATTGTTGTTTTGTTGCAACTGGGCACTGCTGAATTGCTGTATCCCCAACATCCTGAAGTCATTAGGAATGGGTTTTTAAAACTCAGCAACTCCAGTCATTTAGCGTGAAAGAATTACATAGGCAGCTGAAGTCAGCACATATTACTTGCAGAAGGAAATACCACAGCTGGGTCTGTCAACAAAATTAATTAGCTTAAAACCAAGCTGTAACCACCCTATTCTAAACATTTGAAGCTGCTCTCCAAGTGGGTAGGCCATTCAGAAACGAGGATTGCTTGTTTTGGATGCCTGTCTCAATCCCACAAACTAGAGCAGCCTTCCCCAACCAAATGTCTTCCAGATGTTTTGAACTTCAACTCCCATCAACCCCGGCCAGCATGGCCAATGGTCAGGAATGTTGGGGGTTGTCATCCAAAAAATCTGGAAGGCACCAGCTTGGAGAAAGCTGGACTAGAGCTTAATACAGTCAAATGTCACTGCTGCTCTAGACTGCAAGTGTTAAGTCTGTAACCCAGCGTGGTGCCCGTGGGGAACAATCCGCCTGCAGATACCTCTCCTGGCACTCAACAGGCTCCTTCTCCCTCCTAATTTTTACTTTGTTTAAGGTTTTCAGTAATTAAAAAAATAACTGGGAGGCTGCCCTCCAGGACCATCTTTATTTGGGTTTAAAAGAGTGGTTTTATTTAGTTATCTGTAATACTTTTATACCAGTTAATGAAAATTCAAAACGCATATATTAAAAATTACCTCTAAATACACTATTAAAAACAATTTCAACTATGGTAACAATACAAATCACATTTGAAATGTACTAATAAAACAATTCCAACCACAATAACACCACAAAACAATACAAAGAACAGCAAGACGGAACAGCATATGAGTAATCGCAATTAATTACAAGCCAGAGAAAGCCTGGGTAAATGTGTGGTTTCAGGAGGCGTTTGAAACATGCCACATTTTCTGCCTCCTGAACTGCATGGGGGAGGGTTTTCCAGACGGTTGGTGTCACCACCGAGAAGGCCCATGTTTTTGTGCTCAGATCCCACCTCTGCCTTGTACTTAGGTTTTTGGGCAGGTTATTTTTCTGTTAGCCTCACCAGTTTGCTTTCTGGAAAATGGGTGTTTTGTGATCAGTCACACACACCATGGCAGCCGTTTTATGAACGGGTAAGGACACCCCCCCAATGGCAGCCATTTTGTGATACTGCTCAATACACTCCCTCAAAATTCTAAATGTGCCCACCAGCCCAAAAAGGTTGAAGACCCCTGTAAACCTATAGGATTTAGAGTAGGGAGGGAGGTATATTGAAGTTTCTGGCACAGCAGCAACTATGACATCTTGCATCACACAGTAGTCTTGTAGGATGTGGGGACTTTAAACATTTATAGCTCACTACTATAACTGGCCTTTAGTATTTTGATGAAAGGAACAGCAGCTATCAAGGAAACCATCCTAACTTGATTGCCTAAAGACAAAACTTTAAACCTAGAACCACTTACTTGGGGCCAAACTAGCGCCAAGAAACATAATCAGCACTACTGCAAATAGATATGTGCACATTTGTGCCTCTTGGATTGTGCTCCTGACATGCATGGAGCAGCTCTCCCATCAACCTGATATGTTTGTACAGTTATCTAGCTACCCGTCCTGGATCAGGGATAGTTGCAGTACAGGGAAGTTCGCTGCTATTGCTCCACTTAAGTCATCTGTACACAACCCGAGTACCTTTTCATCAATCCCACCAGATGGAAAGATCCATAAGAAGATTAAGACAAAAGGTTAACCCAAACATCTAGCTGAGACAATCTAACCTGGAAACTGCCAAAACAGCTCCCCCCTGGCAACGTGACATAGCAGACGTAAGGAGGACTGTTGGATGGGACCATCTCATAGACCACCAGGGCACCATTTTTCAGATCAGCTCCACGCGATTGCTTCATTTGCCAGAATTCCTGAAGAGCTTCCACAACGTTGACTGAAAACAGAAAGGGGGGGGGGCGTGTCAGAATACCGAGAATGGAATAAGTTATTTTTCGCAGCAAGGACAATATATTCCAGAATCACTGGTCATGTTTTCCCTCTAAAGATACACAAAAGGCGTCTGCACAGGCTCAACCACTGGCAGGTAAGAGGCTCCACTCCAAACAGCCAGCAGCCAAATCTAGAAGACAAAGCCTTGATACTCAACATCCTCGAGGCAAAGATTCAAAGCTAGAGGAAAAACAAATTATTGAATGCCACTTATTACAAGGTGTATAATTCTTGGGCTGACCGCAAAGAATGAGCAGAAGGTTCTCAAAGGGCTTGTTTTGAGACAGAGCAAAGTTTGGAGCATGTAAACAGTACTAATTTCCCCCTAAAAATAGTCACACTCTTGACAATTAAAAACAAAGATGTTACCATGCCTTGCCGTACCATTCTGATGCAAGTGAAAAATGGTTACAAAGTGCAGCAGGAGGGTTTAAGAGTACAGTAATACCTTGGATTGCAAGTAACTTGGTTTGAGAACGTCTTGCAAGACAAGCAAATTTTTAAATATTTACTTTTTTTTTACTTGATATACAAGCGACATCTTGCAATACAAGTACTGTAGTACGGCTTAAATTAAAAATATCTGTACAAATTTTTTTGGGGGGGATTTCGTTTTGATATAAGAGTGTTTTGGATTACAAGCACGTTTCCGGAACGAATTATGCTCTCAATCCAAGGCATGACTGTATCCAGTAATAGCCTAACTGACCTGCCCTGGCATTAACACGCCTGGCACAAGTCGTAATATTCTTGAATGCCTCTAATTTAAGATAAAGGTACAATAATATTTTATGGTTAAATCTCAAATGCACAGTCACACAACAGAAAACAGGAGGCTGATTCAAGAATCACATTTCACAGGAAATTTAAGGATCTTGAGATAGCAAGTCACTAACTTTTTTAAAAAAAAAAACCATTTCAGGAGCAACCAAAATATCACAAAGTTGTTCACTACTTTATGGTGTTCTGATTGATCCTAAGAAGGTATTGCCCTACTGTGGATTTCTTTCACATTTAATGTAACATTCTTCATAATTACTGGATATTAATATAGAATTCTCACATAAACAAAACGGAATGCCATTTTATAATGACAGATGCTAACAAGGAATTGTGTCTAGAAGTGGCTTCAGAGAGTCACAAGCAACAGAAGTATTTTGAATTTTGAGGTCATGCAGTAATTCAACTGGAAGGGAAGGATACTTCCCCGATTCAATGTTCCCTGTTGTGAACAAAAACAGCAAAGAATCTGGCTGCTTGAGTACCAGTTAGTGCTAGGCAGTGGGATCATGTGACACTTATATTTTGCCAATGGCCCTGGTTGCCAGTGCATTTCCAGGCCCATTTTAAAGTGGTGGTTCTGGCTTTAAAGCCCTAAATGGTTTGAGTCTAGGTTACTTGAACCTGCCTGAACTCCAAGATCAGTATCAAAGGGCTTACTTGTGTGCCTACCTGTAAGAGCAATGAGGCTGGCAGGCACGAGGGTAGGGCCTCTTCAGTAGTGGCCCCTCGCTTGCAGAAGTCAGTTCCAATTTATGTTTGCCCGGCCCAGTCATTACAGGCCATCAAGTAGGCCCTAAAGATTCATCTGTTTACCTTGGCCTAGTTACGATTCTATTGGGGCTAACTACTTTTAACTTTTAATTTTATCATTGCTCTTATTATTCTTTTATGGTTTTAAGTCTTGTACACTACCTTGGGAAGGTTTTACCCCGAAAGGAGGCGTTTACATCTTTTGAATAAATAAATAAATGAACAAATGAACATGGCAAGCTGCATGCTGCCTCTAATTGTTTCAAGCTTCTGGATGAAGGAATCAATTTTTCTTCCTCCTAACTTGGCTGGAAGTGCAGGGAACAGAGTGGCTCCTGGCATCTTCATCACAAAGGAAAGAGGGTTGTGGATACAGCTGCTGCTGACTCCCACTGCTGGACAGCAACACCTTGGGTTAAAGGGTTTTTTTGCCCCAGGGGTTCTATTAAGCCAGGGATGTACAATTTACGGCTCTCCAGATGTTTTGGCCTACAACTCCCATCATCTCTCACCATTGCCTATGCTGCCTAGGGCTGATGGGAGTTGTAGGCCAAAACATCTGGAGGGCCACAAGCTGCCCACCCCTGTAATCAGAGGGCCTACTTGGAGAGCATGAATGGGGCCAAGAGAATACTTATTAAAATATTTATACCCTGCACTCTGTCACAGCAAAAGGATTTAAAGGCCAGAAAATTAAACGGCAGCCTTAAAACATCATAGAAAAACATCAGTTTCCAGGAGTCCAGAAGAAGAGACATTATTCAAGTCATAAGCCAAATAAAACAGTTTTTACAAAGCACTGGAACACCATCAACAATGGGGCCAGGCAGACCACCAGGGCACCACACAAATACAGGCCCTGCCAATAGAAAGGCCTCATTAGGTGGTGGGAAAAGGGACATGGAACAAGGCTTCCACTGAAGACCTAAGCAGGGAGGCAGGGGCAGACCTTCAAGTAGAAAGGCCTCATTAGGTAGTGGGAAAAGGGATATGGAACAAGGCTTCCACTGAAGACCTAAGCAGGTAGGCAGGGGCAGACCTTCAAGTACCCCAGTCCTAAATAATTTAGGACTGCCAAGGTAATGAGCAACACTTTGAATTTGGCTTAGAAACAAACCAGGGGCCAACGAATTCCCATGCCATGCTGGAAATAGTAGGCCTTTGTTCTATTTAAACATGCATAGGATTGCACTCTTACTATATTTCTATACTGCCCATAAGCCGAAGACCTCTGGGCAGTTCACAAGAAAAACTTAAAACCATAAAACACAAGAATACAGTAAAGTATAATATTAAATATGTAAGTTTAAAACAGGATAAAATGAAAGTAAAAACCAAAATAGAGGATAGAATTGAGCCATATTCTATGAGCATGCAGTAGACATAAATGGTACTTTCATTCATCTTTAAAGACACAAGGTGGTTGCTACTGGAGTTCCACCAAAGTCCAAGCCTGAGTATCTTTTGGCAACATTATAAGACTGCCCTGCTGGGCCTGCCCTTTGGGTCTCAGAATTAAGTTGGGATTACTTGATTTAGATCACTGGTCTGGGTCCCACATCAGAGTCAGATCAGTAGTACTAACACCACTTTCCTTTCGTTGTTATCTTTTAGGTTTTAAGGAGGAGAAAAGACCACAGGAAAAACACAAAGAAAGGCAGGATGACCACAAAGGAGGGTTTTTAACCATTGCATGAAAAGGAGAATTCAGCTAGTACAACCAGGCCCATGCCAAAATTTGCTCCTTTAGATCTAGTCACTCTAGAGCAGGGAGACAGACATACACAGCGACACAACAAATATACAGTGAAATGACTAAAAGGGGGTCCCCTGTGTAGGTCAAAGACAGGTCCTGGGTTTGAAAAGGTGGAAAGCTGCTTGGATTAAATTTTACTCTGCTTTGCTTGTTATCTGCCCCAAGCCTTCAGGATGGGTCTTGCTTTAACTCTAAAGTAACTAGCCTAGAAAAGAACCTCACCTGTGTGGCAAATAGACAATATGCACACTTTGGTTCTTTTAGAGCACCTGCCAAAATTAAACTGGACATTTCAAAGGGAAACTGTGTTTATGCATCAAAAATTGGATGAGAAAGGTCTCAAGCCTGGGTGAATGCAGCCATAAGTAAAAGCAGCCCTAGTTGACCTAATTAACTATTTCTGCGCTAAATATACATCTTGGGCATATGTTGTGATGCTTGAAAGCGACATCTGAATAATTTAGTGCCCTCAATTCACAAGCTGCACAAGCCACTCAGGGGAGGAAAGAGGCATATTGCCATGCAATGCTCCCCCATCCCATGTATGCTGCTTGAAACTAAGACCCAGTTCACATGTAACGACAACCATGGGTTGTCAGGGCTGCATGGGAGCAAGCGAGCAAGCTGCCTCCCGCCCACTCACTGGTTTTGCTTTGCATCCAGCATGACATGAGAACCTGGCACTCTGGGTTGTTGAGGGGGAAACCACACAGAGTTTTAACCCATGGCTTGTTCCTGAGTTGTTGTTTAAACTGGATGCAAAGCAGAAGTGGTGAGTGGGCGGGAGGCAGCACACTTGCTCCCATGTCGGTTATTACGTGCAAACTGTGAAAAAGCAGACCCCTATATATTTTTATTTATTTTATTTATTATATTTATACCCCGCCTTTTTTCCTTCAAGGAACCCAAGGCTGCTTACATAATCCTCCTCCTCCTCCTCTTCCTCCTCCTCTCCATTTTATCCTCACAACAACCCTTTGAGGTAGGTTAGGCTGAGAGTCAGTGACTGGCCCAAAGTCACCCAGTGAGCTTCATAGCTGAGTGGGGACTAGAACCCGGATCTCCCGAGTCCCAGTCCAACACTCTAACCACTACGCCACACTGGCAATTGTATCACATGACTGGACTACAGCCAGACAATTATTGTTATTAACTTAATGTATTAGAGCGCAATCCTATGGCCGCTAGACAGAGTCCAGATGGCCATAGGAGAAGTCGGAGTCCCTGCTCTGACCTTGGAAACACGCTCTGAGATCGGAGCAGGGATTACCGGCTGCAGCTCCAAGGTTGTAAGAATGACCTCGGAGCTGGAGTCCTGGGGGCGTTCTGGGGGGATGGAGAGGGGAGGAGTAAGGCTCCGCCAGCATATGAAGTAACCTGGCAGTGCCTCAGCCTCCCCTATTCGTGCTCCAGGCCAAAGGACTTAGATGGCCAAAATCGACTGTCTAAGTCTTTTGCAGGGCGGGAGGAGCACAGAGGCAACCTTCAGATGCCAGTAATCCTCTGAGTTCGGAGGGTTACGGGCAACCACACTGGATTGTGCTGTTAGTCACTTTTCTTTTTAAAAAGACTCAAGGCAACGTACAATGTTAAAAACATACAAATATAAAATAGCTAAAACAATTTTAATTAAAATACCCAAACATAAGACAACTAAAACATCAATAAGAACCAAAACAAGACAAGATGAACATAACCCATGTTCCTTTCCACATTGCTTCCAAGGATTGTCTGCAAGTACTTGTTTGGGCTATTCGCATGTAACGAGGGCATTTGGTGGCAAATCATGATTTGTGGGGATGCACACCACTCATAAGCCACTTCCAGTTTGCAGCAACAACCTACAAACGCCCCATTTGTAGGCTGTCAGCGTGACATCCAAACCTGGACACTCTGAGTTATTCATGGGTTAAACAACCCAAAGTTAACCTAAGAACAGAACAAACCATGGGTGTGGGGCCACCACTGAGAAAGCCCTATCACAAATTACAAGATCAACCCATCATTTGTCTAGAAAGTAGCCAAATGGAGTTGGTTTTGGTATGCTTGAAGCAGCCAAAATGGCGCTTTGTAGCCACAGCTTGGGAGATCTATTCTTGTCCTAGACAAGTTTCTCCCCTTACATACTGTCCCCTTTGTACTGCAAAGCATTGTGTTTGCAAAGAAAGCATGAGGCCAGACAGTGGATAAGTATGCAAAGCAGCTGCGCTTCTTGCCTGAAATTAGTACTTACAAAGAATATTGAAAAACAGTACAGTCATGCCTTGGACTGAGAGCATAATTCGTTCCGGAAATGTGCTTGTAATCCAAAACACTCTTATATCAAAACGAAATCCCCCCAAAAAAATTTGTACAGAGATTTTTAATTTAAGCCGTACTACTGTACTTGAATTGCAAGACGTCGCTTGTATATCAAGTAATATATATATATACCGGTATATATATATATATTTAAAAATTTGCTTGTCTTGCAAAACGCTCTTAAACCAAGTTACTTGCAATCCAAGGTATTACTGTATCAGTAACACAAGCAAAAATAAGATGATTGTTTTGGTTAGAGTTTTATGAAGACAAGAGTTCCATATTTAATATTACAAAAAAGATGGGCTTAGGAACAGAACAAAGCAAGTCCTATGCATATTAATGTAATATTCAAAACAGTAGTGCATTTGTTTTAAAAGTAAATATGATCCCATCCCTCCGATTAAGAGAGGGAGCTATACAGGACTGTGGACTAGCCAGAGTATCAAAATTTACAGTAACAGGTATGCAGCAAAAATGATTTTTTTCAAGCTGTCAGTCCATGAATCCACCAGTTCACGTAGGAAGACAAAATTCATCCTGTACTTGCTAAGGATCAGTGCAGTGCTTTCTTGTTCACCAGCATTCTTAATAACCCTATTCTCATGACACCTTAAAAGAAACGACAACAAAGGTTGCATGCAGGCTGCATTGATCCTCTATGACACCAACTTGCTGTCTTATATTTTAAATAATCTAGAGGTTCTGACTTAAAAAGGAAGATGGAAAAACAGCATCAGTGGCCCAAGTAAAAATAAAATGATTATTTTGGCTGGAAACATGTGAAAAAGCGAACAAAGAGGTCCAGGTTTCCATGAAGAGTTGGCTGAGTCTTACCTCAAAGTATGCAAACACTGCATACAAGATAAAAAGCTTAACGAAGAACAGCTTTCCAGAGACTCCTTCCTGGCCCCTACAATACTATGGAAAAGCTATGCTGTCCAAAGCACTATGGGACTGAAGTTGGCTTACATCAGGATCACACTACGCTTGGCGGCTCGAACGAGAAGCCACCTCCATCGGCATCACAAAGCTGTGTCGGGTCCTCAGGCAACAGTGGTTTTACCTCAGTTTTTGCCTCAGTTATGGAAAGCTGCAAGTCTTATGACTGGAACACACATAAACGTACGAGCTGCTATGCTAGGATGTCCTTCCAACTTCTATACACTCATTTATACAAGACTGTACACTGTATTTTAAAAAAAGTAACTGGAAGATGTCACAGCCCTTCAGAATAGAGAAAAAAACCCTCAAAGAGAAGGACTGCTATTGAGTTGAAGAAAAGCTTGAGGTGATACACTACGTAAAGCTAGTATACTTCCAATGATCTCCTTAAATACTGGTTCAGAAGAAACATCAGGCATTCCATTACTGGTGTTCACAAATATCTGGGTCCAGCAAAACACTAACCATGGGTCCCTTACAGCTGTTCTCAATCAGCACCAACATTCATCAATATTAAGTGTAGCTATTTCCTACAAAGGGTGAAGTTTATTGAACCAAAAAAGCCAAAAACCCCACACAGATGTGGATAGCAAAAACAAACCCAAGTCTATGGAAATAGAAATGAGAATCCTAAGAGACCTGCTGGATCAGACTGAAGACTTACCGTATCTAGTCCAGCATCCTATTTCCCCCAGTGGTCAACCAGATTCCTCTGGGAAGCCCACTTAATGGAGCAATGAGGACACGAAGGCAAGAGCCCTCTCCTGCTGTTGCTTCCTAGTAAATGGTATTCAGAGACACGCTGCCTCTGTTCCTGAAGGGAATATAAAGCCATCATGACTAGTAGCCACTGATAGCCTAAAAAAATTCATATTTTAATTGTCCCTTTATCTCCCATGAATCTCTCTAATCCCCTCTTTTCTTCTCCCTTTCCACACTTTCCAAACCTTTCTCATTAGGTGACCCTCTTGTTTCAATTAAGCCTAATGCTCATAGTGGATTCTTCAAGGACTAAATATTGACAATGCCCAAAGTTTGCTATCCCCTCTCACACTTGGCAGGGAGAGAGGAAAATAGTGGCCTTCTCCAAACTCATCCCTCATTTACCCCCTCCATTATTAGAAAGCTATTGCTGCTATCTTTTTCCAGCCCCTATTGCAGATGCCACCAAAGCACAGGTTTAATGTTGCCCTATGAAGATGACCTCCATGGACTTCTCCCATTTAAAGGTCTCAGAATCCTGATGGATTCTCCCCTAGAGGAGAGATGCCAATAACTGCCAGAGCCTCTCCCCCACATCAACCAAAACACACACCGAAAGACAGCCTAGCAGTTTGTCAACATCTGTGAAGCCACAACCCAGTCCACATCTTTCAGAAGAGGAGCTGGCATGGACAGCAGCTGGAGTTCAGCAGCAGACGCAAAGCCAGTCCTGAGCTGGAAACCGCAGCAAGTCCATAGACAAACAGCCCTATGTGAAAACATAAATGCTTTTGTTTGCACGAAGCAGTGGAAGAGAAATTATCTTTCAAAAACCTTGGCAAGTACGAAAAGCTGCAGTTCACTTTTACGCTTCCTACCAAAACTGCAGACATTTACAGTCAGAGAGCACTTTGCTGTTATTTATATCCATTGTTTATGGCCTTGGATCACAAACTCTGGTCCCTGCCTTGTGTATGACAGCACAATCTGACTTGCATATTAAATAGGAAAGAGTAAATGATTCCACATGGCCTCAAAGCCTTCCAAAGCCAGAAAAGGAGTGTCATGTTTAAGCCACAGATTGCCTTCCAAGTCTTTACCGCTTAAAATGTGCAGTGTCTACTGGACCTGCTGCTGTAGCCTGATGTTAGACATGCCAAACAACCAGAGTCTTCCCCTCCGCCCCGCAACACACACACATTTGGAGAAGGAGAAATATTTTTCCACTTGGAAGTCTGTAAAATTTCATATTTTAATTGTCCCTTTTCCACCCTGACACATATTTCATAAGACAACCAAGCAGGTCTTGAAGATGACCCAAGTTTGAGGCCACCGTGCAAAGCTCTCACAGTTCGGGTCCCTCCATACAATCCTAGAACAAAACAGATGTGGCAAACTGTGCATGAACAAACATGTCCCAAAGCAAACAATCTGAAGAGACTGGCCCCTTCTTGTGTCCAAGTATGAACCGGGACAGAGCGCTGCTAGAAGATACCGCTATTCTGAGAAAAGGGCTGGGAAGGACAGAATGTATCATTATTGATGGAAAACTTTGGGCAGGATGAAAGACCCCCTTCTCCAATGCCAGCTTAAAGCATCAAGATTTCAGACATACACCCTTACAGTTGAGCCTAAACCAAAGTATTACGAACATCAGACTGCCAAAGAAACAATGGCTGTTACGTGTTTTAATGGCTTTTTAAAAAATATTGTGTGTGTGTTTTTAAGTTAGAAGCCAAAGGTAGGAACACCAGTAAACAAAAAGAATGAATGAACAAATACAATTCTTAACTAGAACATTAGAAGCTTCCACTAATTATCAGTTTGGGTGCTTTGGTTAGCAAAGCAAACAAGGGCAGGTGGTGAGAGGAACAGTGCCTCTGCACAGGAATTGGAAGTAAACCACATCTCTCCCCACAAATGTTGGAATGCAAGTGCTACCAGATTTTTATTGGTCTGGGCAGAATTTTCTTTTCCTGGTCAGTTGGGGGGGGGAGGAAAAAAAAAAGAGGATGTGGTAGAGATAGGGGGGAAATTGTGTATGGTCAACATTTGTTATTTCCTTTCCCCCCACAAGTTCCAGATTTGTTTAAAGGAAAAAGGAAAGGGGAGGCACACTGCATATATGCATATTCTGGTGTAGCATAATGGCTTAGAGCTACAAAACAAGAAATCCTGGTTTTGAATCTCCCTTTTGCCATGAATTTACTAGGTGGTCACCATCATCTGCAATAAGTGGGGGATAATAATACTGACTTACCATATAGGGGTGTCTTAAGAATTGCAACTAGATAATGCACGTGAAATGCTCTAAACACTTGAAAGCGCTACACAGATAATAGTGCTTTTTACTGCTTGTACTATATTCTGACTACACAAGGACTAGAAACCAATATTGTTTCCTACCAGAGACTAAAGATATTCTACATATGCTCAAATACACTGTCTTGAGAATTTTTTTAAAAAGTTGCTTCTTGTCAGAAAAGAGACACTTTGTCCTTAAGTCCTCCTTTGTTCAGTGCATAAGAAAACCAGTTTGCACATGTTCAAGTGCTCATGTTCTGTCCTTACACTGTCAGACAGGAAAGTGTCATATGCTCAAAGAGATTTTGTTTTAGCATCCTACTTTGCTTTGGTCTGGAAGGAAAAGCTCTTTTCACATAAAAGCTCTTTTCACATAAAGATAAAGGCTCTTATCTCTTAAGGGTTTTTCCTTTCTTCCTGTGAAAGAGGAAGGCAAGAGCCTGAGTGGCAAAGTGGTTAGACTGTTGGACTGGGACTTGGGAGATCCGGGTTCTAGTCCCTACTCAGCCATGAAGCTCACTGGGTGACTTTGGGCCAGTCACTGACTCTCAGTCTAGCCTACCTCACAGGATTGTTGGGAGGACAAAATGGAAAGGAGGATTGTGCAAGCTGCCTTGGGTTCCTTGCAAGAAAAAAGGTGGGATAAAAACATAATAAATATAATAAATTTGGTCATATAATGAGAAATGGAAAATATAGACTGTTGCAGCTGATCACACAAGGGAAAATAAATGGGAAAAGAAGTGTAGGAAGAAGAAGGTCTTGGCTGAAAAACCTTACAGAATGGTTTGGGGGTAATACAACGTCATTGTTTAGAGCAGCTGTATCTAAAGACTGATTAGCCATGATGATGTCCAACCTCCAGTAGGAGAGAAATGAAAATAAATAAAATAAAAATCTGCATATGCTCTGAGGCACTACCCTGACATCTAACCAACTGGTTATCAGAAGAGAAAGGCGTTCTGCACATACTCAGGGGCACTTATATGCATATGACATTTTCATCCTGCACATGCTCAGGGGCACTTATATGCACATGACATTTTCATCCTGCCCACCCTCATTCTTCCCCCATGCCCGTTTTCTCCTCACAACAACAACGAGAAGAAGAGGAGGGTTATGTAAGCCACCTTGGGTTCCTTGCAGGAAAAAAGGCGGAATAGAAATATAACAAATAAAAATAAACCACCACCCTGCGAGGTAGGCTATGCCGACTGTGACCCCGTCGCTGCCTCGCTCTGCGCAAACACTCTGCACTTGCTCAGAGGCACAGGGCAGCGTGTCCGCGAGCAACCCTCCCCCCCCGGTTCTCACCGCGGCCGTATCCCTGCGTGTGCTTGGCGAAGCTCCGAACCACGGCCTCGACGGCCTCCCTCAGCACGGCGGGCGGCCCCGCGGCGCCGGAGGCGCCTGCCACGCCGGGCAGGAGCAGCGGCGGCGGCGGCGGCAGCGGAGGTGGCGGCGGCGGCCCCAGGGTGAGCGCCAGCCCGAGCGGCGGCGGTGGCGGTGGCAGCGCCGCGACGGCCGCCGGGGCCGCACCCGCCGTCACGCCGGGCCGCAGCGAGCGCAGCGTGCCGCCGACGCCCGGCTGCAGCCGCTGGACGCGCAGCGACTCCATCATCGCGGCGGAGGCCCGTCGAGCGACGGAGGGAGCCCAGTGCCGCGCAGCGCCCTCGCCTTACGCCGACGCGTCGGTCACCGCGCGCCGGCCAATGGCAGAGCCGCGGGCGGGGCGTCGGAACGCTCCGCCCAATGGCCCTCGCGGGCGCCGCTGACAACCAGCCAACGGGAATGCTCAAGGAGTGGGTGGGCGCTTTCTGGACTTTATCCAATCGCCGCCGCTGTGGACGCGTGGGAGGTGGCCCCAGAGCTTCGGAGCGAGCCAATCGACGCGGCTTTTAAAAAGCCAGAGAGAGAGAAAACATATCCCGCTCTCATTCGCAGCCCTTTCCTACTAAATCTGTCCCTCGAGCGTTTCCGTACTGATCCCAGAAGTGGCGGTGGTGGTTTCCTTGGAGTTGTGGCCGAGGGGACGGACCGACCCGCAGTGGAGCGCCTTGCGGTGAAGGGGGCCCGGGCCGGCGGCTGAGCGTTGTTGAGTGAGGGCCCCGGGTGGGCCTGCGGCTTCTGGGCAGAGCCGCGCCAGGAAGCCGCTGAAGAAGACCGAGGGCTCCACGGCAGAGCTGCCCCGGGAGGCCCTCGCGAGGGAGCCTTGGCTGGGAGAGGCTCGCGGCCCCATGGAGTCCTGGGTGCGCTTCAGCGCCCAAAGCCAAGCCAAGGAGCGCGTTTTCAGGTCAGCTGGGGCAGGGCGTGGGGCGGCCAGAAGCAGCTTTCAGAGCAGCACAGATGGAAACGGGGGCGGGGAAGTGATTCCTGCGTTAGGCCGGGGTTGGCGGGGGGGGGGGGTCGGACTAGAGGACCTCCGAGGTACCTTCTGGCTCTGTAGCTCTGTGTTTCTGCTATTATTGCTGGACGCGGAAGTTTCGCCTTGGCAGCAAGTCATAAAGCATCAGAAGAATCCTGATGCTGGATCAGACCAAGGGTCCATCTAGTCCAGCATTCTGTTCACGCAGTGGCTAACCAGCTGCCCCAATGGGAAGCCCACAAGGAGGACACAAGCGCAACAGCACTCTCCTGCCCATGTTCCCCAGCAACTGGTGTACGTAGGCATACTGCCTCTTGAGGTGGCATAGAGCCATCAGGACCAGTAGCCATTGATAGCCTTCTCCATTTGGAGGATAGTAGCCATTTGGATGACTTTAAAAGGGTCCAGTCCCCTTTTAGAGCCATCCAGAGTGGTGGTCATCACTACATCTTGTGGAAGTGAATTCCATAGTTTACTGGCAGTAAGAGCTTTAAACTACAATATGCTGGTACTTTTTTTTTTTTGCTCTACCCCTTATGGCCCACTCCCTTTGCCTTTCAGCAAAGGGTCAGCTGTGGGATGCTGAAAAATTCAGTGCCACTGTTGTGTGGGAAAGTGAGTGGTGGAGGCTCTGTGGAAGTTCCTTGTGCTTAAGAGTTCTTATGCAGCTCTTAAGTTTTCCCAGATGCCCAAGCCCATGACTGTCAAGTTTGTAATGTTCCTGAAAGCAAAGAAAGGAGACTTCCCAAAACTTCAGAATGACAGTTAATTTGTTAAGGTACCCTTTGTAAAATAACAAGACAAAGTGGTTTACAAGGTGCTGCCCTTTCAAAGGGGGCCATCCACAATATGTTTTTGCTTCTCTTTATAATGTAGTAATGGCAGAAACATATGATATAGCTTCTCCATTCTTCTCACAACTTACAATGGTCTACCCTAAGATTGGCCAAGAGGTCCACATAAATATCACCCATGCGCAAAGTTCAAACATCAAGGATACAGTGAGAGGCATTCCCTGTAGCTGCCCTGCACTTCAACAGAATTCCTTTGTTTTCTTCCTGGATGCTTGCCAGAGTTTGAAAATATGTCAGTTGCACTCTGAGATCTTTCTATTTGGCAATTGGTCCTTCAGGGTTAAGTTAGTGGGGGTGTATACTTCCAATGTTTTCTTTAACGCAAGCTGGTTCAACCAGATAAATTGGGACACATTATGTTGTAAGCCATAACATCAACATGCTGATAAGAAATTCCCAGTTTGTGCGAGCCTGGATTTAGGACAGTTAGGGCACAATCCTTTCATGTAGGACTTCTTTCTGTCTAAACAACTCCCAGCATTCCCCAGCCAGCATTCCCCAGCCAGCATAGGATTGCACCCTTAGTGTTGATTACAATCGTTTCATTCAGCTGCTCAAAAATTTCGCCCTGGACCACTGTTGCCAAAGAAATGCATGCAAAACCAAAGCAGTCAGCGAGCTGGAAGTTTGGGAATATGTGTGTCTCACAGGTCCAGTGCTTTAGGCTTCAGCACGCTCTAGAGAACATTCTGCGTATGAGTTTTTGCTGGCTCTATCTAGAGGGGGCTATAGCTCAGTGGTTCTGAGAGCATGCTTTGCATGCAGATCGCTGCACTGGGCTAGACCAGCCTTCCCATGGCCTTGCTTGCTGGGAATTTTGGGAGGTGTAGTCCAACACAGCTGGAGGGCACCAGGTTGAGGAAGGCTGGGTTTGACCAATGGGCTGACTCTCTCTAAGGTAGCTTAATTGATTCATGATTCAAGCTGTCCAGTGCTCATTTTTCATAGATTCATAGCTTATAGAGTTGGAAGGGGCCTACAAGGCCATCAAGTTCAACCCCCTGCTCAATGCAAGAAACTAGAGGAGGGGTCTTCCATCCAACTAATAACCAGGCCTGACCCAGCATCCAACTAATAACCAGGCCTGACCAAGCTGCATCACAACTTAAAATGCTCATTCCCAAATGGCACGCCACAAGAGAACTTTCTAGTGTGTTGCATGAAATAAATCTGAATAAAGAAAGGCTCCTCCAAGCCCAGCCAGAGTAGCCACTCCACCCTACAGAATAGGCTGCCTGTGTCATCTCTACATGGTTCACTGCTCTGGATGTGACTTCTCCTACTCAGCCCTGCTTGGGACCAGGAAATCTACTCTGTATCCGCACTGGGTGATATTGCTGCCTTCCATCACCCTAATCCAGACAGGCAGCCACCCTTGTGGGAGAATAATGCTTTCATGTCCCCGTCCAATAAGGAGGCCTGACTGGGATGTGGCCTCCTCTGAGGGCAAGCAATGCTTACCCTCCAAACAGACCTTGAATGCAAAATCGAGCACCTTTCTAATTTTAATTCAGAAAAAGTGAGCCTCTGTTATAAAATACTGAGGAAAATTAGCTTAAATCCTCACCAGAGCAGGATGAAAGTGGGAATGAGATGTGTTTGCAACTCTTGTCACCTTAGCTCTGCGCCTTTTGAGGAAATACCCAGCAGGCTAGCCCACCCTACTTAGAACTGTAACCCTCCCTTCCCATAACTAATAACTAACTTGGGGTGGTTTGCTAGTATGTCCGGGAATTGCCTAGTGATCTGCTCTTGCCCCCCACCCCCGCTCTCAAACTGACATTAAGCAAGTTGAAGTTATGTGTGAAGCTGCCTGTATGCAGCAACATTATTTCTTTCTATACCACCCAATAGCCGAAGCTCTCTGGGCAGTTTACAACTGTTCCAAAAGCAGGACCATAATACAATAAAAACAACTATTAAAAAATTCCAAAATACAGACTTTAAGAACACTTTAAAAATGTAAAACAATTTAACAGCTGCAACAATACATTGTTTTGTAAAGCATTACAAAGCTTATTCTCGTGTTGTATCTTTCCTGTGTCAGTCAAGACTCATGTTGTCTAGAACTATTAGCAATTAAGAGGTGAACCCCAAGGTGTGCTGTATGTTTGATTTATTTGTAAAACACCCCAATAAATGTTTTGTTCCTCCTCCTGTGTTTTCAGGAAATTGCTCTTCATTACAGGCAACTACAAAATAGCAAAATGCAATATAGCTGTTCAAACACACACTATTAAAGCACATTAAACCATTAAATCACATTTCACATCCTACAAAATCTCAAATTGTATCATTTCTACAATCAAAATGACCAAGGTGGATTAAACCACACACGGACTTCCATGTTCTCATTTTAAAACCTCCAAAATATCTTTTCCCCATAAATCAGGGGTGGGGAACCTCAGGCCCGCAGGCCAAATCCAGCCCTTCAGGGGTCCCCAGATGGCCACGCCTCCTCTCCAGGCCCCACCTTTCCCCCAACCACTGATGGGTTTGGTGGTTTCCCGGGTTTTGCACAGTTCTTCCCCATTCTAAAGATTTCAAATGCCTCTCTTAAGGCTTAGCTACTGGTAGTAAGAGCTTTAAGCTACAATATGCTGGTATCTTTGGTGGTTTTGACCTTGCCCACCACAGGAATTCACCCTGTTGAAATTGAATTTGGCCATCAGGCTTAAAGATGTTCCCTATCCCTTCTGTTTCTTACAGCACTTACGTTATAAAAGTACATAATCCCCCCGCCCCTTCTTCTCCTTTTGGCTTTAGTTTTTTTGCCTCGCAGTACAGGATGTTGAGGTGGGCAGTGTTCGACTGATTCAGTGCAGTCCTGCATATCTTCTCTAGCTGGTTAACCCCTTGTTTGTGTTGTCATCCCTCCCCCCCCCCACTTTTATCGCTAGAGCTGCCCAGTACGCCTGCACTCTCCTAGGCTACACGCTGCAGAAGAATGGGGCCAGCCCTGATTTCATCGCTCGGATCAAGCAGCTGGAGGCTCACATGAGTTTGGGGCGCAAGCGTGAGTGCCTGGGGAATTGCCTAGCCAGGGGGGGGGGGCATTAACGTGGTCTTGGTGTGTAAGAAATGCAGGCCATTTCTTACTGCTAACTTGTTTTTGCACCCCTTTCACCTTTTGAATTTGCAAAACGTTTTATAGTAACAGAAGAGTAGCCGTGCTTTTATCAGATTGAAGGTCCACCTGCACGAGTGGCCCGTTTCCCAGAGTGGCTAGCCAGATGCCTCTGAGAAGACCAGAAGCAAGGCCCAAAGGCCCTGACCCTCTTGCACTGTTCCTCCCCAGCACCGTGCCTCTTTTGAATTTGGAGGTTGCATATAACCCCTGAAAGACTTTGGGTGCAATCCCATGCATATTTAGACAGGAGGAAAAAAAGTCCTACAACTCCCAGCAATGTTGGCTGGGGGATGCTGGGAGTTGTAGGACTTTTTTCTTGTCTAAACATGCAGAGGACTGCACCCTCATCCTCCATGAATTTGTCTAATCTCTTTTATTTTTATTTTTAAATTTTTATTTATTTCATTTCTGTGCTGCCCAATAGCCAAAGTTCTCTGGGCAGTTTACAACAGTTCATGATGATGATGATGATGATGATACAAACTAGGCCTGTTAAAAACTGCTGCCATAGGTGCCCTGTCAGGCCATTAAACATCCTTAGATGCCATTGAGGGCCTCGGAGAAGAGGACAGTCTTAACTTGGCGCCGAAAGGATGACAGAGTTGGCACCAGGAGGAGATCATTCCACAATCGGGGGCTGCCACTGACAAGGCCCTCCCCCTTGTTGCTTCTCTCCAAGCCTCCCTTGAAGGATGGTCTTAGATGATGAGCGTGTGTCCAAGTAGATTGAGCTTGGGAGATTTTATAATCATATTAGTGGCCCCCCACATTTTTTGGCTGTGAACTCCATAAGTCATTCATGAATTGTGTGTTTTCCGTTCTGAATCCAAAGCAAATGTGTCTTGTGATGACCTTTAGTTCTAGTATTTATATGAGAGGAAGAAAAACGTGGCCTTGGTCCATAAGTCATTCATGAATTGTGTGTTTTCCATTCTGAATCCAAAGCAAATGTGTCTTGTGATGACCTTTAGTTCTAGTATTTATATGAGAGGAAGAAAAACGTGGCCTTGGTCTTCCTGGCCCCCATCCTGCCAACAATATACAGCCAGAGTCTAGAGATGGGAGGGGCTGTCAGAGTAGCTGTTAAGGCCACCTGTTCCTGTCATAGGGATGTATGCAGACAGTCAATTGGCAACAAAGCCAGTTGTAGTTTATTTAAAGTATTTTTTATCCTGCTCCTCAGCCAAATGTACAATCTAAAAAAAAGGATGGCACACAAGGGAAACGGGATGGGGAGAGAAGAGCGGGGAAATGAAGTGGACCAGGCTGGTAGTTGTTCAGGACTTCTCTTTTGGAGAGCCGCAGAAGCAAGGCCAATGTCACTTGTGTTTATTAATGTCACTGGGCTTCACTTCCACAGTCTTCCGGCTGGGGAACTCTGCAGATGCTCTGGAGGCAGCCAAGCGGGCCATCCACCTGTCGGACATGGTCCTTCGTTTCTGTGTTACCGTGAGCCATCTGAACAGAGCCATGTACTTTGCCTGTGACAATATCCTGTGGGCAGGGAAATCGGGCCTCATCCCACACATGGACCAGGAGAAATGGAGCCAGCGGTCATTCAGGTGAGATAGGGCCGTCCTCCTCCAGGCAGCCTTGTCTTCCTTCACTGCTCCGCTTGGCAAAAAAAATGCCAGGGGATGGCGATGTGTTCCAGGGTACCAGCAGTTGCACATTCAGTGCCCAGGATACGAGGCAAATCCTACACAGAACTACATAGGTTTCAGACGTGACTACCTGTTGTTGGTGGTGGGTGGGACCAGCTGTGGAATATCTGGCTCAGGGCTGGGGAACCTCTTGCCCGTGGGCTGAATCTGGCCTGCTGAGCTGCCCCACCTAGCCCACGAGGCCTCGGGTCAGGCCCTGCCCCCTGTCAGAAGGGGGAGGGGCAGGAGCAACTGTACCCCCGCCTTGAGGACAGTTCGCTGAAGCCGTGGCTCAGTCCACTTTGCGACTCCCATTGTGGACCATGAGAGGCAGGCACAGCCAAGTCTCTTCCTCAGTGCGGAGAGAAGCATGGAGGCAGTGCCGAGGGTTTTGGAGGGCCGCTGGGCAAAACCCCCTCCATGGGCTTCCTCCCTCAGGGAGTCCACCGCAATTGTCACCAGCCGCTCTTGCTCCTCCTCCTCTTCCTCATGATGGCTGCCACTTGCTTGCTTGGCAGGCAGAGATTGCCAGGGAGCAAGTCGGCAGCGGCATCTGCTGCTGCTCCTCACCCACCCACCCCGTTGTCTGGGCAAGAGCGAGAGGCAGGCGAACAAGCAGGTTGCAGTGGCGAAGAGGAGGAGCAACTTCAGGGGGATTTTGTCAGTGGGCCACTGCTGGGTTGTGGGCCCTTGGCAGGTGTCCAGCCATGCCTACCCTTGATGCCGGCCGTACTGGCATGATCGCTTTGTGCCTTTCTCTGCACAGAGAATGCAGCCAGATGATTTCAGGGAGCAGCGCTTCGGGGAAAGAGGCCTGCCCCTGCAATCACGCACCCTGCCAGATTGGTCCCGGGAGGCAATCTGGTCCTCGGGACCGATCCAGTTCCCCATCTCTGGTCTAGCTGCTGTGAGTGAAAGGCCAGTTCCACTGGAGACCTGTGTAGACGGGGAGTGCTGTATGGAAAAATACATACTTGTCCTGGGAAATTATAACATCTGACAGTTGCTCCTCTATATTGGTGCTTCTCAAACTACGTATGTTTCAGAGAACACTAAGCTTACACTATAATGAATAAGAGAGCTTACAATTTTCTGAATGCTTTACAGAGATTCAAAAACAAGACCACTGTGACCTTAGGCTTACAGTCTAATAGATGTGATGCAAAAGGGAGAAGCAAATTCAGGTAGTAATTCTTGAGATTGCGTACCTAACTTATCTTATAATGACCGGCTGGAATGGAATTGAGGAAGCAGGTCTGGGAGAGAAGGAGCCAAATGGCAGGTGATCCCCGGTGGCCCTAAGGCAGCATTCTCTAGCCTGGTGCAGTCCCAACACATCTGGAGGGCAGCTCCCATCCTCCCCAGTCAGCATGGCCATTGCTGGCTGGGAATGATGGGAGTTGTTATTTGTGAAGGACCAGCACCCGGGTCCTATGCGTGAGTTCGGCGCTTAATGGGTTAACCGGCACTGAGTTACAGCCCGTACAAGCAAGTGAAACCGACTAGGAGGTTTGCGTACACAAGAGGAAACTAGAGCCCTTTAAATGACCAAGTAAGACTTTATTTATTTACACAAGATACTGAGCCGAACTAACAGCTTTCTAGGAATACTATAATGTCAACACAACCTGAGGTGACCTCTACGTTTATCAATGAAACAGGCTCCCAGGTTAGCGCTTTGGGATTAGTCAGTTACCTTAGACTAAAGACTTTACGCTAGTCAATTTCAGCCTGGCTCCGGGTCGGCCGATCCGGGGATGAGAACATCTTACTCCAGCCGCCGCTTGGAGGATGAACCTTGTTCCAAAGCACCCTGTGTTCCCAACAACCCCTCACAGGAAGGGAGAGGGGTTTTCTACCCCTGAGTTTCCCGCTCTCCCCACCCTCCAGGTCAGGTGGGGGCTTATGCCTGCCCCTTCGTATCAGGTGGGCTTATTCCTGCCCAGGAAGAAGGTGACGTACTGGGTACTTTACAGCTCTTTGAGACTGCCCTGATAGTTTGATGGTCTTGATGGTCCTTTCTTGGGTTTTGTGGAATTCAACCGAGACTCTCCATTGTTGGGGATGCCGGTCTGGCTGGCTGCTTCCCTGTAACTCAATCCCCCCTCCTCGCCCCCCTCCCCTGGACGGAGGGTGTGTGTGTGTGCGTGCGTGCGTGCGTGCGTGCGTGCATGCATGCATGCATACTCGTGTCAGGCTTTCTCCACATTATTATTTTATTTAAAAGATTTATATGCCGCTTACCATACTTCCAAATATCTCTAAGAGTTGCATTCTTAATGCACCTGGAGGGCACCAGGTTGGGGAAGGCTCCCCTGTGAGGTGGGCTTTGCCATCTGTCCCCTCCCTCAGACCCAACCAGGCAGAAATAGTTGGCCAACAGAAGTGGCCGGAAACTTCTCAGCGGATTCCTCAGTGTAAAGGTGGGCAGTGGTGGAGAAGCTTCCCTGACAAATAGATTGGCTTCCTCTGCAAGGTGTCGCCCCCGGGGGGTGAGGGGAGACGCTGGGCATATTTGAGTGATCTCCCAGGTTGCACCTGATGGCCCTGAGGCCCCCACAGGCCTGCCCAGGGCTCTGTGTCACCCGAGTGTGTCCCCTCGAGCATGCCCCAGAATCCTTTGTGACGCACAGGGGTTCTGCAGCTCCGGGACTGTTTTGGTTCCTACAGAAACTGCCTCGAATTTGGTGGTCGAAAAAGTAAATGGGCTTGAAATGAACATTGGCGAAGTAGAAGAGCCGATGGGGTGACGCTGGTCTGAACAGAGGCTGGGTCACTGAGAATTATGGCTGGCGCTGTTTCCCAAAGGCCAGCGAGGCATTGCGTAGGCCTCCCTGGCAGTTGGGCTGCAGGGATATCTGAAGGGGCCTGTCGAAGGGGGCGACGTTTCGGTGCTGCTTGATGCTTTTGAATGGCTGGAGAATCATTCCGCATCTGCCAACACCTGTCAAGTACATAAGATGGGTAGGGGAGCCCGTGGCCCTCTTGGACTCCCAACTCCCATCATCCCTGACCTTTGGCCATGCTGGCTGGGGCTGATGGGAGTTGGAGTCCAGTCCAGCCCCCCCCTCCTGACAGAAGGAACTGCCTTGCTAGATGAGACCAGGGGAGGCCCAGGTAGTCCAGTGTTCTGTTCCAGGTGCTTCTGAGAAGCTCATGAGCAGGGCATGAAGGCAACTCTCCCCCTGTAGTTCGTCCTGGGCATCAGGTACTCTGCGGCATCTTGCCTCTGTTCATGGAGGCTCCATTTTGCTGTCACGCCTAATAGCCGTTGATACATCACTCCCCCTCCACATGAGTTCAGGACTCTTTTTAAATTATTTTATCCCCCCCCCCTTCACACTTTTCAGGTATTACCTCTTTGCACTGATCATGAACCTGAGCCGGGATGCCTACGAAATCCGGCTGCTGATGGAGCGAGAGGTGAACGGGAAGTGCCACAAAGGCAGCAGTGGCGGGGGCGACGGCTCCATGCCAGGGGAAGATGGCCAGCTACAGCAACTGGCGGTCAGGCTGAGGCTGCAGCTCCGGCTCCTGGGGCATGTGCTGAGGAACAACCCCCCTCTGCTTCTGGACCTGGTGAAAAATGCCTGTGACGTTTTCATCCCCTTGGACAAGCTGGGCCTGTACAAGACCAATTCGGGGTTTGTGGGGCTCTGCGGCTTGACGTCTTCCATCCTTTCTATCATCTCTATCATCTATCCATGGCTGAAGCTGAAGCCTTGAAAGGAGCTGGTGGGGCTTGCTGGCTTCTGTGGAGGTGGCTGTGCGTACCACCCTGCTTTCTCCTCCTAAACATTCTATCCGGGGCCCTAGCAAGTTGACTGCCTCAACCAGCCGGGGGTCCTTTTGGTAACGTGGTTTCCTTGGAACTTGATGTTTTTTCGGGGGGACATCTGTTTTGCCTCCTTAAGTGGAGGCCAGCAATTTGCCCAGACTTTATGAGCAAACCTCCTGACCCTTCTGGGTCTCCGTATTACTGCCCTCCTATGCAGATAGTCCTCAAGATGTTTTCTGTCCCCTGTGCCTATATCCTCCCCTACCTTTCCACTCCCCAGTACATCTCCTCACAAATCCCCCCGCTCAGTCAGCAGCTCTTTAACTCACCTTGGGCTGCTGCGGTGGTTCGGCCTCTTGTGAACTGTGGGAATGCGCCTTTCGTTGCCTGGGCATTCAAGCTGGGAGAGGCCATCAGAGCTGTCCCGTCATGCCCAGTGTCTTCCAGTTTGACCAGGAGAGCAGGGTCAAGAAGTGAAGATCCACGCTTGTCCCGGTGGATTAGTGATGGTCTGCCTCATGGGCATGGCAAGCCTGTGTCCTTTGGCAACAAAGCAAGGTGGGGCAGGTGGAAAGAGCCCCCCCCCCCCATTGCATTCAACATTCTTGCTGCTTCTTGTTTGGTGGGAGATGGAGGGGAGGGAGAAACGGCTATGGAGACGGGGGCATGTTTGAGCTGAAGAATAAGCAGACAAGAGGTTCTGGCAGGAGCTCCTTCCTTGAGGGTAGGCATCCTGTCCCCCACTCCAATTAACAGGTGCACACAAGATATTTGGGGCTTACAGGCTTATGCCTTGATCTTTGGTGCTGTTAACTCCTTTTCATGGTTGATTTGTAAGAATTTCCCCTTGCATATTTTCTTATTCATAAAAATAACCATTGAGATCTAGTGAGCCACCATCTTCTGGAGCTGTGGCCAGTTCCGCAGGCTTTTCTTGGATATCTTTTTAATGGATGGTGGCTGCTATTTTTACGGTTTTCTGCCAGGCAGCTGCTGGAACTTGGCTTTCCGCACTCAGATGTTTTTAAAAAATCAGATGCTTTTTAAGATCAAGTATCTGCCTGTCATTATTTCACAGCCAGGAGAGGCCGGTGGCCAGTCTTTGAGTGGTGGGGCGGAGGGCAGGTCAGCAGAGACAGAGCCAAGGGGGTCACGAGAGGCGGAGCAGTGTTTGAATCCCCAGCGGTCAGCAACCCATACCGCAGAAGGAGAAAACTGAGGCACAAAACATGCAAATGAGGGGGGTGGGGAAATTGCACAGCCACCCAAAGTACTCCTTTCAACCCACGTTCTCCTGTTCCAGCAACAACTCTCATTCCACAGAATCAAGTGACTCTAAGATGATGAGTGGGATGGGGAGAATCCATACAGCCATAATAACAATGATAATAATTAAAATAAGACACGATATTCTCACAGCCACACAGAAAAGCAGCCTTTGGAACACCGCCCTCCCTGACCAGGTCATAAACACACAGAAACCTCATACAGACACACCCCAGAACATACTCTCAAACCACAGACCATACACACACCTTTGAAGATTAAATAACATACCAGTGCTGGAGCTGCTCTGACTGTGTGTGGGGTTGCACATGCGCAGTTGTGAACCTGAAGCTGCCGTGCTTCCAGTAGCGCAGCAGCAGCCACCAGCCGCTGCGGAGAAACCAGCGGTGGCTCACCGAATAAGAAATCTTTATTTTTAAAAGGTAAGGCGGTAGGGAGTGTATTGGTGGGCCAGCACCCAGAGCGCCCTCTGATTGGAGCCGCCCCTGTTCACAGCATTTCACTGGCCAAGTCCAGACCCTGGGAAAGTTCCAGTTAGAGGGAAGACGTTTGCCAGTGGCAGCTTTTTCCATCACAGTGCCATAGTGATGGCATATGCTGTACCCAACAGACTTCTTCCTCTGTGCAGCTCGTAAGGCATAGGAGCCCTATCAAAGTATGCACTTGGCAACTTATTCCTCATAATCTGCCTCATGTGCCCCCTTCACAGATAAGTTCTGTGCCCTGAGTAGCTGCACAGCAGAATTTCTGCCTGCCACTTAGCTGCTACAGCCATAGCTCCTGGCGTCTAGTTCTCGCTGAGGTGCCCTAACTGTGGCAAGCCTATACCACTGCAGGCTGGATGTGGCAGGGGGAGAATGATTGAATTAATGCTCCCTCATACAAGCAGTATGGGGGTGGGAAATCCCACCACATTAGAGGAAATTAGCATGATTAGAAGTTTAGGTAAGATTCTGACATGATTGTCTTCTGTGTGCATGGAATTCTTTTTACGGGGAGTATTCAAGAATCTGACACACGCCCTAACATGCGCCCGCACCCTCCACTCTGAATGGTCACACACGTTTTCCACCTCAGTCAGGGTGAGGGCAGCTTTCCCCAACCTGGAGATGTCCAGGTGTGTTGGAATGTGATTACCAGCCAAATCTGGAGGGCGCCAGGTTGGAGAAGGCTGGGCTAGGCCAAGGGGTGGGGAGATCCCCTGGTCCCCTTTTCCTGCTGCTCATTGCACCCTCTTTTCTCCCCACTCTGCCCAAGTTATTGGGCCACTTGGGGAGTGGGTTTTCAGCTGCTTGCTCCGGCCTGTCCTTCCCACCCCACTGCCACAAACCCAATTCTATTGGCCCTCCCATCATGCTGTTGTTAACTTCCCCTTTCCCTGCCATCCACCCGCTCATCACCCCTATTGTTGCTCTTGCAACAGAGTGGTTAGCCCAGGACAGGTGTACTCCACACATTTCTTCAGCTACAACATCACCACTTCTCCCAGTGCTGAACCGCATCACTACCCCCATGTAAATCCGTCGAAACAAACGGGTGATCATTTGATCTAATAAAATGCTGTTGCCGTAACTTGTGTAGCTTGGATCATTTTTTCCTGGGAGGTGGGGGTATTGATCTCAAAGACCTGGGACTCAGTAGCGGCGACAAGCACCCTTGCAAACAATGGCTGGGTTCAGACAGCACAATAACCCACACTCAAGGGTTGAGTGTGGGTTGTTGTTGAACCGCAACCGGTTATCGTGTTGTCTGAACCCAGCCGAGATAACAAGCCATGGTGAGCAAGCCATAGTCCACACCCAACAACAAACCATGGATTCTCTTCATGGGTTATTCGTGGTTAACAAGCCATGGCTTGTTAGCACAGCTGGGTTCAGACATCACAATAACCCATGTTTCAGCAACCGCCCATGCTCAACCTATACTCAATCCTTGAGTGGGAATTATGTCTGAACCCAGTCGTTCACTGTCCCTCTCTTCTGCCCACTTTTGCTGCTGCTCATCCGCCCTCGGGCCACTTTGCTGCCAGGATGCTGCTCTCCTAAAGCAAAGGGAGCGGGAGGCTCCTTCAGCTCTGGACCTCTTCTCCCAGGAATGCTCCCCAATGGAAAGAGCGGGGTTCTCTGCAGTTAGGCTTCCATCAAGCCAACAGTCTGGAGGAACCTGGTGGCCGCAATCTTATGGGTTAACCAGCAGGGGTGCACAACCAGTTTTTGTTGGGGGTTAAATTGACCCCACCAGGCCCCCTACAGGCCAGATGATGTCACTAGGCATGGCTATGCTCCTTGGTGTCCTCACCATGCCCCCACCCATTTTGCCTTTCTCCGTGCTGGGAGGGACATGGAGAAAAGGGATTCTTCCAGGGGGTGGGTCTTAGTGGCCAAGCCCCACCCCTGGAGGGATCTCAAGAGACCCCATGGGCTGGTGGTTTTAGGAGGGGGTCACAGAGATGGAAGGGTCACCTGTTGAAAGTGGAAACACGGTAATTTTGGAGTGGGGTGGATCTTGATGGTTCATCTCATGTCAAATTCAATAATGTTCTATCCTGCCTTTCCTTATTCACAGACAAAAACGAGTAACAAACTTTGCTGGGATGGGGGGGGGGGTATTTTGTTATCAAAATAATAATAGGCATCGAAAATGCCATCCCATAGTAGCAATGAGAGCAATGGATTACAGATTTTATTACATGGAATTTTAAAAAGATGTTCTGCTTTATTCCCTTTCCTATGGTCAGTGTTGGGTTTATTATCTTTTCCCATCCTATTGCATCACAACAACCCTGTGAGGTAGGTTAAGCAACGAGAGTGAGAGAAAGAGAGTTGGTCCCAAAGTCACCCACTAAACTTACAGCTGACCTGGGGGACTTGAACCTCCGTGTCTCTTTCATCTAAGATGGGTAGGTAACTTGTGCTCCCCCCAGATGTTTTGACCTACAATCTCCATGATCCCTCACCATTAGCTATGCTGGCTGGAACTTCTGGGAGTTGTAGGCCTAAATATCCAGACAGCCACAAATGGCCCACCCTGGGTCTAAAACAAGCGTTCAAGCTGTGACACCAGGCTATTACACTTCTATCCCGCCTTTTCCCCTCTTTACAAGGAACCCAAGGCAGCTTACATGGTCTTCCTCCTCTCCATTTTATCCTCACAACAACCCTGTGAGGTAGGTTAGTGCCATGATACGCAGATCTATGTATGCAACACCAAACCTTTGTCCAAAGGCTTTAGGATGGGCAATAAATTCCAAACTAACATGTTGACTAAAGTATCTTTATTGAAATACTTTATACTGATTGTCTATTCACATTCTGAGACAGTTTGTAACTTCAGCATAAACCAATAGTAAAATGCAAGAACATGATGAAAAAGTAGAAATAAACAACCAAGAGAGTACCAAATAAAAAAATCCTGAAATTTGAAGCAAACTGCGTAAAAATAAGGAACTATAACCAAAAAATGAGTTTAAAAATTCACCAATATGCTAAAAACACCGATGGGGGTAGCTAACCTGTCATAAACCAGCCGTCTCACAAGGTGGCGCTACTCATCCACTCGATGCAGCTTCTAACAAGGGCTTCTAACAAGGGGCATGTATATAAACCCAAGAATTTGGAGGGAGAGTCCTGCTTTAATTCCTCCTACAACGTAATGTACTATTATTCACTTAATTTGCGCAGCACTGTCAAAAGTACACAAGGTTTCATAACTGAAACTGATCCCTTTCCACCTGGAGTCAGGCGGAGAATAGTGGTGCATGATGCAGGCAGAAATATGCTAAGAACTTGGGAAGGGGGCGGCGGCTCTGAACGCATACTCAGCTCAGCAATTTCTGCTCAGTAGCAGAACCAAGTTCACAAGACCATTCACATGAAGATCTGCTCCTGGCTTCCACCCAAATGTTCTGTTTCAGCAACCTAATTTGGGGCACGGGGGAGGGGAGCATTTTAGCTATCACTAGACAATTGAGAGTAGGAAAGCCTTGCGGATCTACTGCAAATCACCAGCAGAATCAGTGCACGGTGAGGAGGGAGGGTAAGTCCAGGGGGCTATTCTCAGTGGGCCTTGCTAGGGTGTGGGCCCTCGCAGAATCCTCGCTCTATTGGTAGATTTCCAAACAATCTACCGTCTGCCCACCCAGTTCTGGGCGCCACACTTTAAGAAGGATGCAGGCAAACTGGAAAGGGTTCAGAGGAGGGCAACAAAGATGATCAGGGGACTGCAAACAAAGCCCTGTGAGGAGAGACTGAAAGTACTGGGCATGTTTAGCCCTTCGGAAGAGAAAACTGAGGGGAGACATGATAGCACTCTTCAAGTACTTGAAAGGTTGTCACACAGAGGAGGGCCAGGATCTCTTCTGATCATCCCAGATTGCAGGACACGGAATAATGGGCTCAAGTTACAGGAAGCCAGATTCCGCCTGGACATCAGGAAAAACTTCCTGACTGCTAGAGCAATAGCCAATGGAACCAACTACCTAGGGAGGTGGTGGGCTCTCCCACACTGAAGGCATTCAAGGTGCAGCTGGACAGGCATCTGTCAGGGATGCTTTGACTTGGGTTCCTATATTGAGCAGGGGGTTGAATTTATAGGCCCCTTCCAACTCTACTATTCTATGACACCACTGCTTTGCCCAACGTTAGTTACATTGTTAATTTCCCCACCAGGACCCATTCTCTTTCGTTTCGTGTGGGCCCGCTTGCGCCAGCTATTTATGCATTATCTTATCTCCTGCTGTGTTTGCTGACCTCTTTAGGAGAAAACAAACAAACGAACCCCAGACATCTCCAGTTCAGATCAGCCCGAGTGCACACGGAATGACCCATGGAGTTTCTGCAAACTGTGGAGACCTAGCAACGAAGGGAACACCCTGGGACCCTTTTGGAGCAGAACCACGCATGTTCCTGTGCCTCTCAGCCCCTTGCTGCGCTGGGCCCCCTGCTGTGAGGAGGCAGGGCCTTCATCCTGCAAACCTCCCCTCCCGCCACCCTCCTTTTAAAAACCTCATGAATATGGAAGCCTCAAAAGCTGTGGTGCTGGCAGGAGGTTTTGCAGGGATACTAAAGCTGACTTTGAACTGGTGAATTTGTTGTGAGGATCTGAAATATTGCATGTGCGTGCGATCCCTTTAGTTGTCACATTTATAATCGCACCCTTCCTCTGGAGAGCTGAGGGTGGCACTCCTGGCCTCTTCCCTCATTCCAAACCCACAACAACGCTGTCTAGGTCAGGACAAGGGTGCGTGCACGCGCACGCACACACGTGTGACTGGCCAAATGTCACCCAGGGAGTTTCAAGGATTAGTCTGAACCGGGGTGCTCCACCCAGTCCAAATCTTAAACTCTCCGTAGCACTCCATGTATCTGATAAAGTGGACTGTTGTCCACAAAAGCTTCTGCCACAATAAATTTGTTATTCTTTAATAAGGTGCCACAAGACAATTTGTTTTGTTTTATTTCTGAAATAGACGAAGGGCTTCTCTACATGAGGCATTTCTTGTGCGCTCCTGATGCCTCACTCACGGTAGTTTGTGGGTGCTTTCCACGATGTCGTCGTCATCCTCCAGGGCCTCTCCTGTGCTGCCTGAGCATTTCTGCAGTTTTTTTTAGAGCGAGGAAAGTGTAGTATTATCTGGAATTTGGAAATGGCGGAATGAACCGCAATGAGATGCTCATATATTTTCACAATTCCGCTATGTCACAGCACCACCTTGTGGTTGTGTAATGGAACATATAGAAAGGCAGAGAAAGAAAGAAAAAATCCAGGGGGGAAAAACACATGTAAAGGAGCTGATCTTAATCCCACAAAGAATCCAGAAGCAGAAGCCTCGGTAAAGTGGCGGGTTAAAAGCCTCATGTAGAAAAGCCCTAACATGGCAACCCCTCTGGAAATGGCTAAACTAAAACTCAGGACCTCTTCTGAGAACATCCTGTTCTGGACCCTCCTTTTTCAAGCAGTCTAAGGGGGATTTTTATCAGACTCCTGTAAGTATAAGGTGTGATGATGTCTTCACACGTCGAGCCGCAGAACCTGTGTATATAATCTCGTACAAAAGCATAAAAGGGCTGAGGCTGAGGGCCCATGTCTCAGTGGTCGAACGCGGATTTTGCATGCATGTGGTCACAGGTTCAATCCCCAACATCTCCAGTTAAAATTCTCATCTAGCAGGGATGTGAAGAAGTAAGTTTACTCAGAAGGAAGTCTCATTGTATAAAATGGTGCTTACCCGCTAGTAGGTCTCTTTAGGATTGCAGGCTAAATCATGGGGCTTTGAAATGGGTTCACTTGCTAAATATAAATCGATCTGTTTATCAACAAAGCTTCAATGCAGCTGGCATTTGGGAGATTGATTTGCCATTTCATAAACCAAAGGCACCTCTTGCTGTTAGAAAGAACGGCTGCCTTAATTTATTTATTTCTTATATTTATATTTATTAATCGCCCATCTGGCCGGTTAATGTTTTCTTTTTCGTTCCTTATTACGGATAAAAGCACCAGAACCAAAACAGGCTCTAAGGATAAGGTATGCTATAAATAATCAAGACAGTTGCCAACTGACCGGAGCAAAAGCCAACTATGCCTGCTCTTACAGTGGCTGGCTGTGTGGCCTGCTTTACAGAGGACGGTCCTCTATTTAAAGGCATCCTCTGTTCCAGTTTTCCCCAACCTAGAGCCCTCCAGATGTGTTATGCTACAACTCCCATCATGATTCAACACATCTGGAGGGCCATTGGCCATGCTGGCAGGGGAATGATGGAAGCTGTAGTCCCATTACCAGGAGGGCACCAGGTTGGGGGAGGCTCCTGTATTTGAAGGGCCGTCCGGTCCAAATCCATGTTTTTATTATTGTATGTTACTGCCAAGGAGGGCAAGGGGCAATTGTGGGATTTTCTGCCTCAGGCAGGGCCAGCATCAAGGGTTGGCATGGTCGGGCACTTGTCAAGGGCCCACACCCCAGCAGGGGCCCACTGATGAGAGCCCCCTGGAGTTGCTCCTCCTCTTCCCCACCGCAGCCTGCTTGTCCGCCTGCCTCTCGCTCTGGCCCAGACAATGGTGGTGGCGAGGAGGAGGAGGAGGAGGAGGAGGAGGAGGAGGAGGAGGAGCGGGAGATGCCGCTGCCTCCTTGCTCCCAGGCTCTCTGCCAGTCAAGCAAGCAAGTGGCAGCCATGATGAGAGAGAGGATGAGGAGCAAGAGCAGCTGGTGACCATGGCGGTGAGAAGGTCGACTCACTGAGGGAGGGGGCACATTAAGTTGTCTTGCCCAAGGGCCCTCAAAAATCTGGAAGCGTCACTGGCCTCCTGTGCCACTAGAACTTGACCGGCCTTGAGTATCTCGCATGCGCCTCGATTGTTGGGGTGGCACCATTTGCTGCTCCACCTCAGGCAACAAAATGTCTTGAGCCAGTCCCGAGGCATGGTTAAGTTCTGGTAGACCTTATAGAGGAGCAGGGACACGTCGGCACCAATTGCAGTGGCTAGCACACAGATTTGGTTGGCCCTCGGTCATCTAAAGGAAAGGCCTCGTTCTGCGGTTTGCTGGACCTCAAGCTGGTGACATAGATTGATCTGGGGGGAGGGGGCGCCGCTGGGTGGGGGAGGACTCTGCATTTGAAGACTGGCGCTTGGACGTGGCGGTCTTTTGGACCCTCCTAGCTTCATGGTTCTGTGTTCAGGCTCTGGCTTCCCATCCACATCTCTTTATTTTATTTATTATATTTATACCCTGCCTTTTTTCCTGTAAGGAACCCAAGGCGGCTTACATAATCCTCCTCCTCTCCATTTTACCCTCACAACAACCCTGTGAGGTAGGTTAGGCTGAGAGTCCGTGACTGGCCCAAAGTCACCCAGTGAGTTTCATGGCCGAGCGGGGATTTGAACCCAGATCTCCCGAGTCCCAGTCCAACACTCTATCCACTACGCCACACTGGTTCTTTCTTTCTTTCTTTCTCTCCCCCCCACCCCTTTCGGTGCGACCAGGGTGTATTTTGGCAAGCCTTGGGTGCTTAGAAGTTTGGACCTTGCTATCTTTCATAGGAGCTTTCGGGTGAGGGAGAGAAAAACAACCCTTTTGATCTCTTCCATTAATTTTTTTTTTTTTTTTTTAATAACATTACTCTGCTCTGAAACAGGCTTTGCTGAACACCTGCAGCGGCAGAACAACTGTTCCCAAACGTGTCAAGTGTTCAGCCGCCTGCCCGCCTCCCTTCCAATTGGGTCGTTTAGCAACACTGAGGTTCATAGGCGCTGCTCCAGCTAAGTTTGCACAGTGCTGGCAAGTGTCTGGGGGCAGGCGCTTTTCTTCCTTCCCCACAAGGGGTCCGCCTGAGTCACTCCGTACCCCAGCAAATTCCATTCATCAAGCAGCTTTTACTGTACATTTTAATGCTTGGTTTCAGGGAGGGGCATGGGCAGCAATACCCAGAAAGCTTATAATCTGTGAGAATGCAAGAAGAGGGGGCACAAAACAAGAGGGTGCAGGAAAGATTGGTCTCCTTTTGTGTAAAATATTATGAAATGTGAGTGATAATTCTGTTGTCTGCGAGGCAAATAGTGTTCCGTATACACTAATGGTCCTGGCTTAGCATAGGCAGTCCCCAATTTTCTGGCATCTCTCCCCAGTAAATGGCTGTTTTGATGTTTGGGGCTGCCTTCTAAAAAATATTTTCAGTTGCTGGCCCCTAGCAAAGGTCTTCTGAGTTGACTATATAGCAAAAGATGCCGAGGTGACCACAATGACCCAGAGCACCCACAACTTTCCAGGAGCACATGAATATGTAACTTCCTCTTAGGACTGTTCTACACAAGGCATTTATTGTGCACTCATCATTCCTACTCACGGTTGTTTACAGGTTCTTTTGGACAACGTTGTGACTCTCCAGTTTCACTTCTGTATCTAAAGAGCACTCTGGGTGAGTTTTTAGAGCAGGGGATATGTGGCATTTAACTGTGAAAGTGAAAGGAATCTGCTTTTTTCACATATGTATTTGTGCTATTCCGTTATACCACAGTGCTACCTAGAGGTTATGCAGTGGGAGAGCAGGAAAGGAAAAGCTCTTCGTGTAGTGCTTGGATCTCAGTTCTGTGACGAAACTAAAAGCAGATACAGCGAATTAACAACCTTGTGTAGAAAAGCTCTATAACTGAAGTTTTCCAGCACTAGGTGGTGTGGGTGAGTTGGGCAGGCCTAGTCCCAACTTTGCCATCTTTAATATATGTGTGAAGGACCGCCATTGGTCCTTTCCTACGAGATCGGGAGCAACGTGGCTAATTTGACAGCTCAGAGCTCCCGCTCACATTCCCTGGGTCAAATCAGGTCAACTACACTGGATTGAGGCACCGAGTCAGAACGAAACTACTCCTTAGGCAAAAGTGAACCCAGTTTATTTGCAGTAGTAAATAAGCAAATTAGCTCAGGAAGATAGGGAGTGAAATTGACAAAGGGAAAGTGAAGCTTATTACACACAGGCAGAACTATAAAAAAAGAAAGAAAGAAAGAAAAGAACCTATGCTATTCTCATCTAACATTGAAGAATCTACCCTAGTCTAACACTAGAAACTATGACAGACTTACAGCAAAGTACCCAGGCAGTCTGCTTGGGGGGTTGAGTGTCCGGGCTGGCCTGAGCCAACGGCCAGCTCCGTGCAGCCTTGCACCTTGTTCCCAACAACCCCCAGAAGCCTTGGTTGCTGCTTTTACTCCCTCGCTTGCCTCCCCTTTCGATCCCCAGACCCCTCCCTCTACTGACAGGATGAACCGGTCCGGCCATGCGGGGGGGGGGGGGACACTGAGGTTCTTGGCGCCACCTTGCCCATGGCTCTTCAAGGGTGCTTGGAGGAGCAATTGAGGGTACTTGACAGCCCATAGAGAATGCTTGGGGGAAAACCATCAGATGGAATGGACAACTTGACAACCTATTGAGGGTGCTTGGCGAAGACTATCTGGATGCAAATATGTGTCTGAGACTAAGCTCTCCTGCCTTGGGCAGATTATGCAGGTGACTGGGGGGTGGGGCAAAGTGTGTGTTCTGTCAGGCTTTTTCTCCACAAAATGTAATCGCTTGTGTCTTTTTCTGAAAAGATAATATAATTGGTCTGATCCAGCAGGGCTCTTAGGTTCTTATGTTCACAACCCACCATGGCTTATCATGTTGTGCGAACCCAGTCTATATGTTCCTGTTAAGATGAGAGTCAATGAACACTGGTAGCGTGTGGTGCTTGCGTGTGTCTGTAAAGATGAGTAAGTGCCATCCTTGTTACCCACAAAATGGATGGACTCAAGGTAGGTGGCTACACAACAAGGAAGGTCCTGCTCTGAGTCACGCTTGGGCTTCCTGCATTTATGTGTGTATGTGTATGCACACAGGTGTCACGGTTGTGCTTAGTGTATTTTATTTTTGCTTTGTGTTCTTTGTGTAGGACCCGCACAATGACCGTCGTGCTCTGTGTCATCTTGTGGGAAGCTGTCCTTAGTGCTCGGTTGCTAGGTGATGCAGAGAGCTTGTGGCCCTTGGCTTCAAGTGGTTGTGCTAGGCTGCATCCAGAGCTGGTGGAGCTGCCAGGTAACCAGGTGTGGGCTGCCAGGTGACCCAGTGACCAGTGATGGTTGCTCCATCTGTCTTTGTGAATGTGTCAGTCTTCTTCCCAGTGTCTGTCCCTGGCCAAGTGAAAAAAAGAACCTTGCTTCCAGTTTAGAATCAGCAGCAGCCACAGCCATCTAAAATCTTCTAGGTTTGTCTGGCTTTTTTTCCCTAACAGGGTTGCTTATGGTTCCAATAACAGCTCCATGGAGAGTGAAAAGTCAACTGGTGGTGTTTTCGGTGATGTGGAAAGCTGCACCTGGTGGATTTCGGCCTTTTAAAAAATGCAACTTTAAAAGGCGCAGAAAAAGTGGACGACTCTACCATGTTCTCTGTCATGAACAAGGTCATGGAATAACCACTGAACTGAGTGTGTTCCCCACCCCACATTAGCTGTAATTAGTGGGCCGGATGTCTCCCCAATTGCCTGCCACCATAAATAGCTGTGCCCTTGATCTATTCCCCAAGGAACAGGATAGGAACTTAATCCCCTCCCAACCAGGCCCACCATTTCAATTCATAACTCCCTTTTATCTGCGCCACTGTTGCCACCAGAGAGGTCAGAAGGTCTGCTGATAGATTAACAGAACAGGCTGTAATTGGGCTTTTGTCTTACTTTTCCCCGCTAATGAGGGCGCTAATGATACCTGCCCAGCCAGGTGTAGGCTTTTTGACTTTTCTAGGGACCCTGTCAGGAGAGTTGTGAGTCGAGGATGTAAACGGAGGCCTCCTTGTGAACTTGGAAAGGCCATGCCTTGCGGACCTGGCTGAGGAATGTGGATACGCAAAGGGAACAGCCACGGCACTGTGCAAGAGGTGCGGACGTTCAATAAGGCAGCGTAGTTCGAGGGAGAGCATTTTGGCCTGTGATCCAGAAGGGTGGAGCTGAAAGAGGATAAACCTCGTGTGCTTTGTGCCACATGGCCGAGCAAGCCCTTTCCTAAGCAATTACACAGTACAAGATAAATAGGGGAGCAATTTTCTATGCAGTGCTGCTTGCATGCGTACATGACACGTGTTCTCCAGGTGCATATTTAATTTCTCCACACAAGGTTCTAGTCCAGCGCAAGTTGCTTGCACGAGGAAAACATCTGCTCCATCTGTGGTTCTGTGGACTGTGACCATGGGGCTGAACTTCAGAGACCTGGATTCAAATCCCAGTGCTGTGATATAGCACATACACACGGTCACACCTTTGTATTCCACATTAATTTATCTGGAATGGCAATCCTATAACCCACAACTTTTTATTTTTAAAAAAATATCGGGCGGGGAGGTAGATTTTTCTAGGGACCTTTAACTGCTCTTCTTTTTGTCCAGTTTCCAGGTCAAACACTTTAAACACTGTGAATCCAAATGGCTGTAAATCTTGAACAGAGAACCTCTCGCTCATGGGCCAGATCCAGCTTGCAGCCGAATTTTATCCACCCTGTGGCATCAGCCCACTCTGAGTTCTCCATTTGCTACAGGCCCGCTCTGAACTCTCCAGATGGGTCACTCCGCACCATGAGTTAAGCAGGACTCTAGAGTGAGCCTTCCTATTTACAACCCAATGGCTTCTCCTCCAATTCCATTAATAAACATGGAATGTGTTATGATGGGATATCGTTATGATCATTTGGTTGTGGCTATAGCTCATAAGGAAGTCTACAGCAAGGTCCCAATAACTTGGGTAAGTGAAGATTCAGGAGAAAGGAGCAGCCTTCAACAACCAGAGCGGCAGCACAGTTCAGGACTGAAGGTTTGAATGGGGAGTGATTGAGGCTTAAAGGCATGAATGGGCAATGGGATGGAGGGTTGCAGTGATTAGATTAAAAATGCACATAGCCCAATGGCACAGGAAGATTCTCCTGAAAAGAAACTGCTTTCCACCCCCAAACCCACTGGGCAGACTCAACCAGAAGCTGTCAGGGCCAAAAGGGACTCTTTTCCCGCTGCATGATATAGAGTGTGTTTGAACTGTAGCGTAAGGATATTTTGCTGCCTGAAATCACTGGGTTTGCTTTACCAACAAGTAAGATGCTGTACCGACTCTCTGTATTTCCTCTTTAATAAAACAACCCTTTTGTTTCTGGAGTCTGCGTGTGTGTTTAAGTGTAAAAGGGCAAAGCGCATACTCCACCCGGCAGCACACGTTTTACCTCCGCCAAAGATCCCAAACCTTTCGCAGGAGTGTGGGGTTGGTCTCTCTCTCCTCGAAAGGAATCTAACACCCAGATTATCTGCTGTAACAGACTGGTGGAGAAGTGCAGGCAGCGAAGTGGGGGAAGCCAGTAATGTTCAGTGAAGTCAAGGCAGGCAGGGTCAAGTCATATCAAGCAGGTAAAGCCCAGGCAAGGTAGGCAGTCAAGCCAAAAGCTGCCTTATGCAGAGGTCAGGCACAAACAGGACCTTGGACAGCTCCCAGTGTTTCCTACTCAGATAGTGTAGTTATAGGAAGATGTTGTCTCACCAAGGAGTCGAAGCCAACTATGTAGGCTGACAAGACCTGTAGTGTTGTTGGCTCCACCTCCCTGGAGGAACTGGCTAGATTGTTAAAGGCTCCTCACCTGATTTTTCAGCCGTTGTCTTCTTCAAGGCTGTGGAGATGGAGATACTACAGGGGACTCGTCATCTGAGTCTCAGGATGGTGGCAGCATTGTGTCTTCTGGCCAGAAGGGCCCCAGGTTCTCTTCCCGGGGAAGCAGGCTGAACCTTATCATCGAGTCCTCCACCATGCACTGTAAAGCTCTAGAGTTGGGGATGATGGCACTCTTTGAGCTGAACTGTGGAAGATGCAGTCAGTGCTGGTGCCAGGTTTTGGAGGGCCCTTGGGCAAGACACCTTCAATGAGCCTCCTCCCTCAGTGAGTCCACCTTCTCACCGCCATCATCACCAGCTGCTCTTGCTCCTCCTCCTCCGCTTTCTCATCATGGCTCCCACTTGCTTGCTTGACAGGCAGAGAGCCAGGGAGCAAGTCAGCAGCGGCATCTGCTTCTCCTCCTTTTTCCCGCCACTGTTGTCTGCACCAGAGCAAGAGGCAGGTGAACAACCAAGTTGCCATGGTGAAGAGGAGGAGCAAGTCCTGGGGGCCCTTGTGGGCCCCTGCTGGGATGTGGGCCCTTGGCAAGTGCCCAATCATGCCGACCCTTGACACTGTTTGGGAGCCACTGCTGGGACCCATCTCCTGCTATCCCTGCTGTGAGGGGCCTCTCAAGACTGGGCAGGTAAAGGAAGACAGCACAAGGACAAATGCATCAAATAGGTCCAGCCCCAAGGCTACCTGGGAGGAAGGAAGAATGATCTGGTTCCTCCAGGAAGGAGGTAAAAGGAGGCAAGAATGCTCAGATTCAATCCTGGGCCAGCCCCCACAGAAAGCTGATGGCCAAGGTCCTAGGAAAGGGTTAACTGGAATTGCATGGCTCTCAGCTCCTGAACCCCTTTCTTCAATGCTAGGCAGGAAGGAATTCCTGGTGGCGAATGGGAAATAAATGCCAGGATTAAAATGCCTTCACATGCCAAACAGGAAGGAAAGGGAGGTCCCAAGGGGGTCCATGTTTGAGGCAGGGAGCAGTCCCAGCGGTGGCGAAAAACGGGTGGTTAAAGTGATTCTGTGCTCTTGATTCTGCCTGCCACTGACTCTGGCCCCTGACTGATTTTTCCCACATGTCACCAGCCCTTTACAGGAAAAGGATTCCCCCACCCCCACCCCCACCCCGCTGCTGTAAATGTTCATATACAACCTCCCCCAGTTTCACAGATCATGCGTCAAGCAGGGCCGGTGCTACTATTAGGCGAACTAGGCAGCTGCCTAGAGCGCCAGGCTAAATGGGGCACCAGAATGCGGGGGAAGGGGAGGCGAAAGAAGCACGCCCCTCCCTCTCTCTCCTCCACCTCAGGGCTCCGTCTCCAATCTGGCACCGCTGAAGCTTCAGGCAGGCTCCTCCTCACAACCAGCATCAAAAGAGGCAGAGAAGGCGACAGGCTGGAGGAGGCAGAGGTGGGCAGGGGCCAATGATGGGAGGCTGGTGGGCGGCGGGAAGGATGCACCTGCAAACAGCTCCTTCGCCTTCCCGGGCAGGGGTCAATGATGGGATGCTGGTGGGCAGCGGGAAGGATGCACCTGCAAACACCTCCTTCGTCCTCCCTCTCAACGTACCCTGAAAGCAGTTATTTCCAGCAACCAGGGAGGGAGGGAAAGGTATTTTGAGCTAGCTGGGGCTCCAATGTTTTATTTACCATGCTGTTTCTGTGTTTTGGTTTTAAATGCTTTTAGGATGCAATCCTACGCCTGTTTGGAGGGGGGGGAAGTCCTACAACTCCCAGCATTCCCCAGCCAGCCATGCGCAATCCTATGCCCGTTGAGGCAGAAAAAAGCCTCAGAAGGCAGAAATGTTGCAACAAAGTGATAGAGAGAGGAGGGGAAGCAGCAAGTTTCGTAAAGCCCCTCCTAAATTTGAACCAGATGATCCACAGGCTCTCTCTTTGCTATGTTTCTACTACATGCATCCTGCCCCCGCAACCCAGAAGATGTATGAGTCAAACCGGTGTCTCTGCACCTCCACCCTGCGAGGTAGGACAGGCTGCAAGACACCCTTTTGTCTCTATTCCTCACAGGTAGCACCACCACACCTCTCTCACATCCTTTTTTCATATCCCTTGTGCTGCCCGCAGGAGGAGACAGGCTTTTACATATATATGGAGTAGGAGAAGGCCCTTGGGAGTTCCTGGCATAGCTGGGCTGATGTTGCCTCTTTGCTTTCCACATGAACACAAAGGAAAAGTCTCAAAGTCCACAAAGTTTTTCTATGGGGCTCGGCAGTTCCCAGGGAGGGAAATTTATTTCATAATGGGCATAGGGCTGGAGGGAGGGAGGGCTCAAGTGGGAAGGGGGGGCACTAAATATCTGATCTTGCCTAGGGCACCAAACTGCCTTGCACCGGCCCTGGCGTCAAGTCAGGGAGATCAGCCTCCTTTCCTTAGGTGGTGTTTGTTTCCTTAAAAAGGTGATCCCTGGCTCCGCTGACTGCCAACTCGAAGGCAAAAAAGGGCAGGGAGAGGGGGGGGTCACCTGGAATGAGAGGTCAGTTTGTGTGGGGTGTGTGGATTCTTGTCCCCCTCCCACACACACACACACACACACACCTTCAAATGAGCTTTCAGCAGAGCTAGTCGCTGACCAAACTTTCCTTTCTTTATTTTCAAAGTTGGCAGGTATGTACGTATCTTCTCGTGACCTGCAGGAACACGGACTTCTGCAGACTGCTCATCTGGCGCTAAAGAGCCTTCTTATTAAAATCCACCTGTGCCCGGTGACCTGATCGGCAAGAATGCTGAGCGTGCCACCAGAATGCCATTGCGTCCCGTCCCCCCTACCCTGATTGCCTTTGCTAGGAATGCGGAACTGCCTCTCGCTCGGACAAACCCTTGACACAAGTGGGAGGCATTGTGGGGTGGAGGTGGGGGGAATAAAAAAGAGAGAGAGAGAGAGAGAGCGCAGAAAAGAAAACTGGACAGGCCAGCTTTTGCTTTCAAAGCTTTTGCCAGAAAAGCAAGAGCAAAGCTGTGTTTTCTTCCCACCCACAACCTCCTTAGCTGTGTGTTTTGTTTTGTTTAAGGCAGCCTTCCTCAGTCATCGGCCATGCTGGGGGGGGGGCGCTGCTGGGAGTTGTAGTCCAACAAATCTAGAGGGTGCTAGGTTGGAGAATGCCAGTTTAAAGTGAGATTTTGTGCCGGGTTCTGCCCTCTTGACCCTGCTTTTTAGAGCTACTGTTAGAACTACTGTTGTTTTAACTAGGGATGCATGGATTTTGTTACATCCGTTCCATCTGTGTTTTGCGGGTTGTCGGGCATCTTTCATTCCGCCTTTCGCTCATTGACGAAATCAGATTTTTTTTCCTATGAGAATTTAGTCCGTTTGCAAATGAGCACTTGCGCAAATCCCCCCCCCCCGAAAGTAAAAGGCTGGTCCGCAAGTCCGCAAAATCCACATGACTTTGAGGAAGCCGGTCTACCACACAACCCGCAGGACAGAATCACAGAAATCCCAAAGTATGGAATCCATTGTGGATTTCTCCGACGTCCCTAATTTTAACAGCACTGCACACTTTGATGAATTGATTTGAATACCATTTTTTAAAGTGTGTGTGTGTGTGTGTGTATGTAAAACTTTCATGATTACAAAAATTAACAGACTGATTTCACGCACAGAATTTTCATAGCCATCGGAGGTCGGTCAGGTCCCATCCTTGCAGGCTTTTAGGAAGGCCCTGAAGACTGACTTGTTTACTCTGGCCTCGCCCCGGGTAAAGTTTTACTGGACTGCGCCAGTTTGTAGCAGCAATTGTGTTGCGGGCTTTTAGTATTGTCTAGGCCAGGTGTTTTACTGCTGGTGTTTGTTGTTTATGATTGTTTGCTGTTTTATTACTTGTATCGTTTTTTAAAATTATATGAGATGTTATTGTTGTAAGCTGCCTTGGGAGGGCTCCTGCCTTGAAAGGCAGGCTAGAAATAGTTTAAATAAATCAATAAATAACAATTGTATTTACTTATTCATTTGAAGTATTTTTATCCCTCTCCTCAGCCAAAAAGTCTCACAGAGGGGTTTACAGATAACCAGCAGAACAAGAGAGTCCCACAGGCCGCCTTTCCCTTCAATAATGTGTTGGTTTTTTTACTCTTTTCTGGCTGGTTTGCGGTCGGTCTCTGAATACCCCCCCCCCCCGCTATTGACATATGATAAAAATGGGAACCAGTTTTCTAGAAATAAATCTCTTTTAATCTCTTATCTGGTGCAACAGCTTCCTTGGTGAAAAACGCCTTTTAGTTGAACAAATTGAGTTCAAAGGGAGAAGGCTATATTCATTCCAGTCACATCAGAAGTTCGGTACTGCTGTGCTCTAAGTGTTTAGAAGTTTCACATTATGGATAAAAACTTCCAGAGGAGCGGCCTTGTTAGTCTGTTGAAGCAAAAACAACAAAGTGTCCTGTAGCACCTTAAAGACTACAGCTCTTGACATAATAAATCTGTAAATCTTTACGGTGCTATAGGACACTTTGTTATATTATGGACAAAGCTGGCAATAAACCAGCATTACCGGAGGTCTACATTAGGCCGGGTAACTAGTACTGGGGTCTGCAAAACCAGTAAAATCCAGATTCTGCCAGGGTCTGCCCATAATTCCTGGGCTCTGCTCTAGCTCTGCCTATTTCTGCCCTGGCTCTAACCCACTATATTTATTATATCTATTTATTATATTTATATCCCACCTTTTTTCCTGCAAGGAACCCAGGGTGGCTTGCATAATCCTCCTGCTCCTCTCCATTTTATCCTCACAACAACCCTGTGAGGTAGGTGAGGCTGAGAGTCAGTGACTGGCCCAAAGTCACCCAGTGAGCTTCATGGCCGAGTGGGAACTCGAACCTGGGTCTCCCAAGTCTCAGTCCAACACTCTAACCACTATGCCACACTGGCTCTCCAACCCTGGCTCTCAACCCTGACATGATCCAGTCAGGCCTGTGGCTCACGCTGGCTCAGCTTGTCTGAGTGTGGAAAGCTAAGCAGGGTCAGGCCTGGTTGTTACTTGGATGGGAGACCCCTCCTCTAGTTTCCTGCATTGAGCAGGGGGGCTGGACTCGATAGCCTTGTAGGCTCCTTCCAACTCTATGATCTATGAAGGTTGAGCACTTTTAAGACCCACTCATTTCCACTGGAGAGTTTAAAAATGTGCTTACTTCTCACCCACCAAAATTATTTAGGACCTAAATTTTAGGTGCATCCAGATGATGCCTATAGTATTTTAAAATAATGGCTGAAGAGTGCAGGAAATTAAGAGAAAGGAATCATAACACCAGCAGCCTTTAGTCATCGCATACACAGACACACACACACACATACAGTTAACACAGCAAAGGGCTAATTTCTACAGGGTGAGAATCCAGAATCCTTTTTAAGGCTCACCTTTACCGGTGTGTAAGCAATGTGTAAATATAATTGATTACTAGACTGGGTCAATGCCAGAGAGTTTAATGGACTCAAAGATCTTTAAACAGCATACAGGTCCAATACCTCTATTAGATGTTTTTGGTGCTAAGCAAATCAGCACGAGATCCATTTTGGCCTGCACAGATGTCCCACCCTTCTGTAAACTGAAACTGCGCTGGGAGGGGCAATGCAAAATGCTTGGCCCCCTTGCTCGTTCCAATATACTATGTCATGCTAGTGGCATGCAAGTGGAGGCATAATTTTCTAGCCAGAGCTGATGATGCTGGTGATAAGGCATTTGCCCTTTCTAGGCGGCCAGCCAAGTGAAACTTTCTGCCCTCTTGCTTTGCTCCCTGGGGGCTCTGTAGTCACCAGGAACGGCTCCTCTTGCCAGTCACTCCCTAATCCCCGTTTTCATTTGCACAATGTTTTGGAATGTTCCTTTGTAATTGCCCTTGCAAAAAGAAAGAAAGAAAGAATCCTCAGAGACCAAGTCCCTGTTGGTCCTGCTTTGTAGGCTGAGAGAGGGAAAGAGAGAGAGAGATGGCCAAGGTCACAATGATTGGGTTTTGAGCATGGCTTGGTTTTTAGGGGCATGAGCAGCAGTGCACCTCCCCTCCTCCTCTGGCGCAGCTGTAAGGAGGGAATCAGAAGCATCTGCTTACACTTTTAAACAAAGCAGCGTTTCTCATTAAGTCCAACATCTGGCTATGGTCCGTTAACAAACCAGGATCACAAACCATGGTTTGATTGTGGTTTGTTAACAAGTTCACATTTTAATGCGAATTTACCTACTTTCACCCATTCAGACCACTATGTGAACCGAAACTCAGTTATCTTTCAAAATGTGTACTGTTCCAAATTTTGTAATGGAATTCTCCAATCAAAAGCTGCATACGAAAGTGTGCATGTTAGGGGAAAGCACACACACGAATGCATATATTAGTGAAGGTAACATTCAAAATTGAATTATATTAGAAAAATTGCTTGCCAAAATGTGTATTTTAGCCGTTGTGGCATAGCGGTTAGAATGTTCGACTGGGACTTGGGAGACCCGGATTTGAGTCCCCACTCGGCCATGAAGCTCACTGGGTGACTTTTGGGGGCCAGTCCCTCACTCTCAGCCTAACTAACCTCGCAGGCTTGTTATGGGGATAAAATTGAGAGAAGGAGGAGGAGGATTATGTAAGCCACCTTGGGTTCCTTGCAGGAAAAAAAAGACGGGATATAAATATTATAAATAAATACATAAATAAATAAAATATTAGAGGCAAAATTGTGTACAGAAGTGCATGTATTAGGAGAAATACATACACATTTTCATGAGAACTTTTAGAAAAATTCTCAACATTTGGGATGAACTGAATTTCAGACTGGAAAAACATCCATCCCTCATCTGAGCTCCTTTTTTAACTGCCGGGGGTTGAACCTGGGCTGCAAAGGGGTCACCTTACCACTGAGACATGCGGCCTTTAGTTCAACAAGGGGTAGGTGTTGGGGACATCGGAACACAAGAAGTTGTACTAAGCCAGATCCTTGGTCCACGTAGTCCAATATTGTGGACACTGACTGGCAACAGCTCTCTTCTGGCAGGATTCTCTCCTAGCCCTACCTGGAGATGCCAGGGATCGAATGTCAGACCTTCTGCATGCAAAGCAGGGGCTCTACCACCGAGCTGGTGGCCCCTTTCATTGGCACTCTTCTATTCTGCACCCAGAACCCACCAGACATGTCTCAACGCCTCCCAGCGCAGCAGCTTTGCGAGTTGCAGGGTGCGCATTTCAAAGCCGACAGGCAGTGCCTTGCCTAAGTCCAGCTAGCGAGTTCAGAGGTGAAATTTGAACCTGGGACTTCCTGAATCTTTGCTGTCACTATCTTCGCCACTAAACTAAGAACATCCCATCCCCCATATTAGAGGCATTGTAGGAAAAGGCTCCTGTTCCTTTCAATAATTGCATGGCATTTGTGGGCATCGCATTCGCCACCCCAAGCGTGTCATCTTGCAGGGCAGAGAGAGAAGCTGCTTTTCCTGCTCAACTCTGAACAGTCCAGGGAGCCTGCCGTCCTCCGTGGCATCCGGCCATCCTGGCACCGCCATCTTTGTGTCTCCACACTCATTAAGTTTCACCTGCTACATTTCCAGTAAAGGCAATGGAGCCATGCCAGGAAGACTTCCAAAGTGGGTGTGTATGACTCAGAGGGGGAACTGGCCTCCACCTTACCCGTTGCCGGTTCCGATAGGAAATAAACAGAACTCGAGCCCTGATTTGCGATCCGCTCAATCCCACCCCAGCCTACAAGCCAAGGGGAAGGAGGAAGGAGGAGCTTGGGGGGGAGGGGGGGAATTGTCCTGGCCTCTTTCCCGGCTGTACCCTGCTGGGATATGCGCAAGGCGACATGCAAAGTCCCTGGCCTACGTCTTAACAAGGGAGCTTTCTCAGAGCACCCCGACGACGACACTGCACTCACTCTGCTGACCGCCACAACTGCAAATCGAGTCCTGCAATGTCACAACGTCATTAAATAGAGCGTCGGTTGTAAAAAGGCAAAGCGCGACCGAATCATGAAACAAAAAGCCACAGCAGAACGAGCATCCCTTGCTGCCTGGAACGGCCTCCCAGCACTCCTGGGTCACGCCACCTCTCTTGCGTCCTTCAAATCCCTCCCCGAAGCCCCTCTTTCCCCTAAGGTCTTGGCGCAAAAACGGTCTTTCCAGATGGAAAGCTCGTAGTGCCGCCCATCCGAAGGCCTCATGCTACTATTCCAGCTTTCCTCCTTCACGGTTTTTTTGTGTGTGTGTTTTTTCTTGCAAGAAAAAAGGTGGAAGAAGTGGTAGGAAAACACAGGCGGACTGCACATGGAAGAGGACGTTGTCTGGACACACACACACCCCTCCCCGCACCCCAACAGTAAAAGTCTGTGAATGAGGCAGGGCGATTGCACCATAAAAGCCTCCTCTGGAAACACCCTAAGCCTGAACACAGGCAACTTGGACAGCTCCACACCTCACTTTCTTGCCTAGTATTCCAGCCTCCCCTTCTTCTGTGATTTTCTTTATGTCATGTTTTAAATTGTAAGCTCCTCAGGGCAGGGAGACCGCCCTCTTGTACTCCGTAAAGTTCCATGCAGACTGATGGCAGTATAAAATAAACATTTCAGGTTAAAATCTGTCTTATTCGACCAGTCCGTAGTAGTTAGAGTGTTGGACTGGGACTCAGGAGATCCGAGTTCTATTCCCGGCCATGAAGCTCACTCAGTGTTTTTGCGCCAGTCACTCACTCTCAGCCTAACCTACCTCACAGGGTTGTTGTGAGGATAAAATGGAGAGGAGGAGGATTATGTAAGCTGCCTTGGGTTCGTTGCAGGAAAAAAGGGAGGATAGAAATATAATAAGAAATAGAGTTGGAGCCTTGACTGAGCGATATTGGTGGGGGTTTCAGGTGGCTGTTGACCTGGAAGTCTTTGCCCCAGATCACTGGAGAGCCAGTGTGGAGTACTGGTTCGAGTGTTGGACTATGACTAGGGAGATCCGGGTTCTAGCCCCATTTGGCCATGAAGTTCACTGGGTGACTTTGGTGATGGCGCAGGCGATGGAATTCTCCTCCATGCAAAATAAATACATAAATAAACCCCTGCATATAGAAAACTAGTATGTTGGGCAAGAACATGTTGGCCTAGGTTAGAACTTGACATGCTAGGTTTTTGTGTGCAGGGACTATGGTGCTGCTAGTTTTACATGGGCATCTTCCAGAAATGGCATCCAGAAATGTTCTTATTCATGAGCTTTGGTGGCCAGGAAGAGGGAGGGAGGGAGGGATGAGGGAAAGATGAGGGCCTTTATTATTATTATTTTTTTAAATGTGTTGCTGTCTTTTATTTATTTATTATATTTTTATCATGCCCTTTTTCCTGCCAGGAACCCAAGGCAGCTTACATAATCCTCCTGCTCCTCTCCATTTTATCCTCACAACAACCCTGTGAGGTAGGCTAGGCTGAGATTCAGTAAGAACACCAGACGCGCCCTGCTGGATCGGACCAAGGGCCTATCTCGTCCAGCATTCTGTTCACACAGTGGCCAACCAGCTGCCCACAGGATCCCACAAGCAGGACATGAGTGCAGCAGCACCCTCCCACCCATGTTCCCCAGCAACTGGTGTACAGAGGCATACTTCCTATATAGGTTAGCCTTTCAGCCTAGGACAGGTTTCTTTCATCAGGGCTGTTGCAAAATAGCTGAATCTGATCTGGATATGAGAAGATGTTCTCTAGAACATAGTATACATAGGCATGACTGGCCCAAAGTCACCCAGTGAGCTTCATGACCAAGTGGGTACTAGAACCCAGATCTCCCAAGTAGATCTGGTACTAGAACCCAGATCTCCAGCACTCTAACCACTATGCTACACTGGCTCTCTTTTAAGATCTTTGCACTGCTTCTTCTTCTTTTTTCTTTTTTTGGGGGATTTTACTCTAGTTTTATTTTGTTTTAAACATTTCAATGTTTTTATATTATATTTTATTAAATTATTATATTTTTTGGTTTTTGTTTTTTGAACCGCTCAGAGAGCTTCAGCTATCGAGCCACATAGAAATGTAATAAATAAATATGCTAGAATGCTGGCAGGCTAGCTTTCTATGTGCAGGCAAGCTGTGCATGAGCTTTTCTAGATGTCAAGCACAAGGATTCTAGCATGGCCTTCTTCCTAACTGGCTAGTTCTCTATGCATGGGAAATCTTTCTTTCTTTCTTTCTTTCTTTCTTTCATTCATTCATTCATTCATTCAAGCCTCCACTTGCAGTCTGCATTACCCAAAGGCAAGTTTTATCATCTCAGTGAGAACTTAGGTTGCTGTAGCCCCAGTATTAGACGGTCCCAAGATACTTGGTTCAGAGGAAAGTTTAATAGCGAGATCGTTTGGCTGCTATGAATGAATCAATGAATGGGACATGGAGCTCTCCAGAGAACAGCAGCATCCGCTCACAAGCTCAACAGCATGCCTAGCAGCTGCTAGTTTGGTGCGTGCCATCCGAGCAAGTCTGTGGCACCCTCGCTCTCCATGGGAGCAATTTCCTTTGCAGAGAGGCCCCCGGGGTGACGGAATTGTGTTAGAACACATGTAGAGGCTGGGAAGAAACATTTTCACCTGGCGGAGCTGGAAGGGAAGGGAACATGACCGTTGTATTGAGTTAATGGTGAGCAGTAACACAATCAGGAGGTGGCTGGAGGAAGCAAAGCAACTGTACATCTCTTGCTGTCATCTGCCAGGTGCCTGTCGCCCGAGGTTGGGTTCTGGCGAGGCTGAGGGTCAAGGGTACACTGAAGGAAAAGCACATTGTTACGTCATGTGCTAATGTGGGAGACGCACGCCTTCATCCTGGCCCAGCCGGGCTGACTGATTTGGCCCCATCCGTGATCTTTGATTTGATGTAAAGGTTGCCCCAATCCAAAGGCTGGAGGGGTAACAATGACCTGGTTTGCAGGTAATGACAAACCATGATTTAGGTCACAATCCTATGCATGTTTAGACAGAAAAAAGACCTACAACTCCCAGCATGCCCCAGCCAGCTATGCTGGCTGGGGCATGCTGTGGGTTGTAGGCCTTTTTTCTATCTAAACTGCATAGGATTGCACCTTTAATCAATTAACCATGGTTTGTGGAATCATGGGTTGTTGTTACATGCGAACCCAGAACTATGGGTTAACTACAGGTTGTGAACCGCAAACAACCCACAAAGAAAACCCACAGTTTGTTATTGGATTGTGAACCTTTTAAACCATGGGTTGTCGTTACGTATAGACCCAGAATCGTGAGTTGTTCATGGGCTGCTTCACCAGACTACAGAGGCAGTGGGCAGGAGCGACAAAAAACAGTGCCGCAAAGGCAGTTGGGAGGGAGCGGGCAAAGGAAGAGGGAAACAAACAACCCAGGGATTGAGAAAACAAACCACGATTTATTCAATTGTCTGCCAGACAAACCCTGGGTGCTAGGGCCGCAAACCACGGTTTAAAACAACTGTCGGTTAGTGTTACGTGTGAACCTGGCCAATATGATAATAAATCCTGTAATCGATGATGATACCCTCATCTGATCCTCCTCCTTCTCTCTCCCTGGCCACCACAAGCCTTGTAGAGTTGGAAGGGACCTTCTCCACAGGAATTGTAGAGTTGGAAGAGACCTCAAAGCTCATCTAGTCCAGCTGATGAAGGAAATCTGCTATTACAGCATTCCTGACAGGTGGCCATCCAGCCCCTGCTTAAACACCTCTAAAAAGGAGAGTCCATCATCTTCCCAGGCAGTCTGTTCCCCTGTTGAACAGCTTGTACAGTCAAGATGCTCTTTCTAATGTTTGCTCGAAATCAGAGTATCAGAGGCAGTATGTCTATGTACTCCAGTTGCTGGGGAACATGGGTGAGAAAGTGCTTTTGCACTCATGTCACTGGTTCTGCGGTGCTCCAAGGCAGCCCCTAAACATATTGGTTGCCCTTTTTTTTGCAGACAGGTGCCAGAAGAAGCCAGCTTTCCTGGTAGTGTGAGCCACAATTTATGTATTACTACATATGTAATCTGGGGCTTACGGTGGGACAAGGATACCAGAGGCATGAAAGGTGCAAGGATGGCCGTGGAATGAGAAAGAAAATAAGTTCTCCTTGCTGGACTTAAGACGGATTCACCAAGGCTGTTTGTACTTTGTACTTATTATGCCATCTGTGGTTGGAGATTATACCTTATTTTGGAACCATAAAATGGAAACCGGAACCCCCAGGGTCAACAGGGTGAAATTTTCCTGCCTGTATCAATCGAAGGAAAAGAGAATGAACTAACTAAAGGGGAAATGATATTTGTCAGATGTCTTTTGGCTTAATGAACTGTTTTGTCCCTGCTTACCTTGAGTGACCCTCTTAGTTATCCCTTAGCCCACATTTTCTCCTTGCAATCTCTTTTGTATTCTTGCGCTTGGGGGCTTGGGGTGATGTGTCCAGTGATCCCAGAACCTGCTGCAAACATCATAACTGAATTGTAAAAGCACATGCTGGGAATGCAAAAACTCTCAGGTTTGATCCCTGGCATCCCCAGTTAACAGGATTCCCAGTCTGGCCAGTTAAAAACAGGGCTGGGAAAAACTTTGGCAAACCACTGCCAGTCAGAGATGGTGATGGTGATACGGGGTTAAATATTGAGCCACTGTAGAGCTAGGGGGAAGGTCCCCTGCCAAAAAAACAACTTGAGTGGGGGGGGGGGAGAGAAAGCCCATCCCACATCAAGGACTCTGTTGCCCCAAGGGCCTTTGGTGGGAGATGGGCTTCCCCCACTTCTCTTCTACCTGTTTTCCAACAGGGGACCCTTTCCCCCACTTCTATTAAAGATCTCACTCCATTTATCTTACTATAGCTGGGGGAAAGGATTCTCTGCCCCAAAATGGCTTGAGTGTTGCCCCAACAGTCTTTAGTAAGGAGGAGGGCTCCCCACCGCAAGCCATTTTTCAGCAGGGCACCAGAAGGGGAGGAAGAGGGGAAGGGGAGGAAGGCTAGCAGGCAAACCCGAGATGGAGGAGGCAAGGGGAGGAAGTGGAACTGTCCTGCAACTGGCGGCTATGGCAGATGGACTGGAGGAGGAGAATCTGTAAGTGAGTAGTGCGGGTCAAACGGGGACTGGCAGATGAAAGTGCACCCGTGGGTGCCACATTGCTAACCCCTGAGTTAGAGTGTTGGACTGGGATTTGGGAGATCCGGGTTCTAGTCCCCACTTGGCCATGAAGCTCCCTGGGTGACTTTGGGCCAGTCACGGACTCTCACCCTTGCCTACTTCACAGGGTTGTTGTGAGGATAAAATGGCGTGGAGGAGGATCATGTAAGCTGCCTTGGGTTCCTCGGAGGAAAAGGCGGGATATAAACATAACAAATAAACAAATAATCAATCAGTCAATGAACCAGCAGTCTGCTGCTGTTGAAGAAGAAAGATTCAGCTGCCAGCCCAGTTGGCTTTTGTACTACAAATGGCTGGGAGGGCGCGCCATCTTGTTCTTTTCCTCAGGCAGGATAATGTCTTCTTGGAGCATCCCTTGCTGAGAGGGATTCAGAGGGGTGAGTAGGGGACGTCTTTGCAAAAGGGGAGTAGGGGTCCCTTTTGACCCCCGCTACTCACAGATGCTTCTTCTCTCATGCGTCTGCCGTAGCTGCCAGTCCCGCTGCCTCCCCTCGTTGCTTCCCAGAGTGTCCTGTCTGTGGTCCAGTTTCCCAGGCAGCCGTTACAGAGGTCAACAGGGCAAATACCAGCCCCAATGGGGCAACAGCCGTCGGCCAACATCTGTCATCGCCAGGCCTCCTGCGAGATGGGGCGGTGATGTCTCAAATGTTACAGCTGCCCCTGGAGTCACGGCAAAGGGGAATTCTATCCCGCCATGGCCGGTCTGGTGTGGGATTATTGTGGGTATGGAGGTGGATTTTTGCGGGTCATTTGAAGTAGCGTTTACAGTTCAGGGTTTCATATGCCTTAAACCAAGCGGGCCTGTTGAACTCTGGCGAGCAACAGTAAACAGAGAAGGGACAAGTGGTAGTTCTTGTTATGGAAAAGAAGGGGGGGGGAAGAGAGGTTTTGCTGCTTAACGTTAGGGATTATTCCCTAACCCTAATGACAGTTACTTTTCCCATTGTCGCTTCCGCTCCAAATATTGCTAAAATTCATTCTCTGTTTGTCCCAATAATCTGCAAAACACGGTGGGTGATTCTCTCATTCTTTCTTCAGTTACCATCTGTTCTTTCTTCTTGTTTGCCTCTTCCTCACCTTCACCCTCTTTCTTCTTCCATCCTTAAGGGTGCAATCCTATGCACGTTTAGACAGAAAAAAAGGCCTACAACTGCCAGCATACCCAGCCAGCTATTGGCTGGGGCATGCTGGGAGTAGGCCTTTATTCTGTCTAAACTAGTTGCATAGGATTGCGCCCTTACTCACTTGGTGTCTGCACCTCGTTTTCAACCTCCTTTCTTCCTTCATTGCACTCCCTCTGTTGGGTTCCATTTCCTTATCAGGTCTAGTTTAAGTAACTGCTTTTTGCTCATGTTTTGCCTCCTCTGTCGGGTTAAACTATGGGCGATGCTCCTGGTTCAGGGATAAAATCTCCCATATGTCTGTGTTGTTTTAAATGTTAAAAGTTGCTCTGGTGCCCCAGGATTTGGATCAGAATCAAAGCCATTTCTCTCTCTCTCTCACACACACACACACACACACCTGCAATACCATTTTCCTATCTAAAATCAAACACACCCTCAGTATTTCCCCACAGGGCAAACCATACGGATGAATATCAGCTGGAAGCTGTGATTTTAACTGGGCAAACAGTGCAGAAAAGGCACTGCCCGCCCCTCCTGCAGCACTGTGGCCTCAGTCCAATACACTATCTTCCCTCCAGCTGCTAATAAGATTGGCATTTATTTATTTACAGTCAGTCTGATACCGCCCAGTGCTGGCTCCAGGTTTTGGAGGGCCCTTGGGCAAAACACTATGATCAACATCTGGGGCCTTCCTTCAAGTGCCACCTCCAAGGGAGGCTTGGAGGGAAGCAACAAGGGGGAGGGCCTTCTCAGTGGTGGCCCCCCAATTGTGGAACGATCTCTCCACTGAGGCCCACCTGGCTCCAACTCCGTCATCCTTTCGGCGCCAGGGTAAGACTGCTCTCTTCTCCAAGAAATTCAGTGGCATTTAATGGCATGGGGGGGGGGCATTTGCATCGGTCTAGTTGTATTAAAAATTGTTTTAGCTGCTCAAACTGTTTTAAATTTTGTATAGTGGAATTTTATGCTGTTTTTATTGAATTTGTGGCTTGTGTTTTTTATGAATCGATGTGAACCGCCCAGAGAGCTTCTGCCATTGGGTGGTAAAGATATGAAATGAAGAAGACGACACCTTCAGTGAGTCCACCTTCTCACCACCATGGCCACCAGCTGCTCTTGCTCCTCCTCCTCCTCCTCCTCCTCCTCCTCCTCATGGCTGCCACTTGCTTGTTTGGCAGGCAGAGAGCCAGTGAGCAGGTCAGCCGGGGCATCTGCTGCTCCTCCTTCTCGCCACCACCATTGTCTGGGCCAGTTGAGAGCCAGAGTGGTGTAGTGGTTAGAGCAGCCAAACTTGGCGCCCTCCAACTGTGGTGGACTACAACCCCCATCATGCTGGCTGGGGATGATGGGAGTTGTAGTCTAACACATTTGAAGAGTCGCCAGGTTGTGGCAGGCCGGGTTAGAGTGTCAGGCTAGAACAAAGGAGACCTGGATTCAAATCCCCACCCTGCCATGAAGCTCATCGGGCGACTTTGGGCCAGTTGCTATCTCTCAGCCTAACCTGCCTCACAGGGTTGTTGTGTGGATGAAATTGGGGAAGGGAGACAACCATGCATGCCCCTTGAGTTCCTTGGAGGAAAGATGGGACATAATTGTAATAAATAAGATATTAAAATAGAGCGGTGCACCTTGTGAGTACCGGGGGGGGGGGAAGACAGGGGGCAGCCCCTGCCCTCGCACTTAGAAAAAAGGGAGACTACACCAGGAATGGAGAACGAGGCTTAATATGAGCCAGGATTCAGCCCCCCAAATGTGTTTTCGAGGCCAGGGCTGATTTCTGGAACATGCCAAGTAATAACAAAGAGCCTCTGAGCATGTCCTAAGTGTATTTCCATTGCCCACTGCACCACCAGAGGCAATCACCCCCTGTCTGAGAGTGTGGGGCAAGATTCCAGAGGCAGTGGGCACGGCTTCCTGGGCCCCAGTGATGCTTTTTACCAGCCCTGCATCCAGCACCATTAACACCAGCCTGGCATAGGCAGGCATTTAGCAGGTGAATCTTTCCCCGGCCGTGGAGAGAAAGTAATGGGGAAAGCTTTACCTGTTGAATTTCTGTGCAGGGCCAGGCTGCTGCTAAAGCCAGCAGGGTCTAGGCAAGAGTGGGCAACGCTAGATTCTACCAAATTCCACAATCTGTTGGGAGAGTCCCAGGCTACCCAGCTGCTGCCTTTAACAGTTCCATTTCAGGCAGAAATTCAGCAGGTGTGGTGTTATCCGTCACTGCATCGTCAGGAGCCACCGGATATCTGCTTGTGACTAGAAGCTCGTCCCGCATGGGCAGAGGAGCCCTGCCGGCAGAAAACAGGCCCCCTCATCTCAATGCCTGCCACATCCATTTAGAATTTAACCAATGCAGGGGAACAAGAACCATGATTTGAGGCAGAGCTTCCAATGCCTCTCCTCCCACTCTGGGATTAGCAGCTTGCAAGTACATTTCATTCCTGTTCAGAGGCTATTTTTACAACCACGCAGCTGATGCTCTCGTTTCAATGTGCCCGCCGCTCGTCGAGCCAGGATTTCAGCAGGCGCTTCGGATTCCACTCCCAGTCAGAGGGTCACATCCTGAACCTTCCTCAAGCTTTAGAAGTTGTCCTGCTGTGGTAGACAGACTTACGCCACGCTGTCATGGGTGAGACCAGAAATCCAGTCGGAAACACAGACTGGCTCCAAGTCAAGGGGGCACTGCCCGATGATGATCATTATTTATTTATTTATTTATTTTATATACCACCCAATAGCCAGAGCTCTCTGGGCGGTTTACAACAATTATAAAATTTTACAATAAAATACAATTATAAAATACAATTTTGCAATAAAATACAATAATTAAAAAAAATACAAACAATAAAACATCGAAAAATTTACACGAAACATTTTAAAAACAATTTTAAAATTTACTTAAATAGCTAAACCAAGATTATAAAAAACAGACTGGATAAAAAGGAGACATAACCACCACCCTGTGTGCTATTTGGAGCTGTTAAATCCCTCAGCATAGAGGGCAGTCTTAACCTGGCACCGAAAAGATAGTAAAGTTGGCGCCAGGCAGGTGTCAATGATGGTGGATCCTGGCAGATTTACCTGGTGGCAGCACTACGGCCAGCCCTGGGCTGGAGCAGCCATTTTCATTTCCCACAATGCTGTTGAGGTAGCAGAGGCATTGTGCGGGTTCGGATGACACGTTAACCCACACCATGGCACAAGCCACGCAGTGTTGGCTCCCCGCCCTTGATGATCAGGTGGGCTGGTCACTGCCCCGCGATGTGGTGGCGCCTTTCGGATGCTGGCATCTCCTGGGTACTTTGGGGTGCTTTGCAGCTCTTTGAGACCGTGCCCCCCCACCTCCGGAATGCTATGTGCTTCCTTGAGGGAAGTGTTAATGTGCCCCATTGAAGGTATGCAGATGTGGCTTGTGTATAACCGGTCTGCCCAAAATTGTGTCTCCTGTGCCCGTGGGAGACATGGGGATTATAATCCGTGGGGATTATGCAGACAGAGGGGTGACAGCGGAAAAGGGGAAAACATGTCAGGGTTCAATATATCAGGGTTCAGCAGTGTGCTCAGGCTTTCTCTCCACAGGTATTACGGTATTTTATCATGATTTTATCTTGTGACCTGCTTTGGGATTTAAAAAAAACACACACAACGAAAAGCGATATAGAAATTTTCTGAAACATTGGAGACTATACATCAAAAGATCAAATAGGATATATATGCCCAGCCAGCAAGTGGCTGTCTCTATTAGGAGAACCCTTAACACACTCTCCCGAGCCTTGTTGAATAAATTACAAAACCCATTTTACACAGCTAGCTTCCGTGCAAAACTGGAAAAAACGGGACAAGATCATGGCACTGCTCATCACACAGCTATGCCCCATTTTGGACCATCGCCAGTTTACTGACCCACAGGAGTGGTGCTAGGTACTGAAAAGATTTGGGGCTCAGGACCACAGGACAAAAAACAAAGGGACAAATTTGCATATGCTAATTTATATATGCTCTAAAGTCTGTGTGTGTGTCTTTGAAGGACCCTGCCTCCTAAGGACACCCCTATTTGTCAGGGGATGTATGGACAGGGGCGAGGAGGGCATTTGATTTCAGAAAAAAAAACCTCAGGCAGAAAGATTCAGGGGGAGGCAGCAGGAGGTGAAGCGTGTGTGGGCAAAAAGACAGCTACCGGTAATCCAGGGGGATCAGATGCAGCAGATTTCATCAGGGCCCCTGTACCTTTATTTCAGCAAGTGCCCATGGACAGCAGGATGGTGGGGCAGAGGGCCTCTCGGGGCCCCAAATGAAAGATTCAGGGCTCCAGCCCTACTGGGTTACCCCCCAACACCGCCTCTGCTGACCCAGATAAATATATTCAATATAAAGACAGGAAGGATTGTGGCATATTCTGAATCCAGGATCTCTTACATGGAAACAGACCTATTCCCATGGCCCAACTGACTGACATCCTTCAAGGGTTTAGATGTTACATGGATGCAAAAAACAACAACAACAAATCCAATACTAGCTTTTGCTTCAAAATTTGTAGTACTGGCTGGGGGAAGCATCAAGATCGCTCACCGTGTCTGAGAATCTATGCACAGCCCCAACTGACCCAGCTAAATGACAGCTCTCCTTAATCTGTTCTTGGCTCATAAATGTGACATGTGGAGCCTCTGCCTCATTGGCACTGAAGATTTCATGCGAACAGGCCTGGATGGTGCCCTCACAGCTTCTCAGTGGAATTCCATTTGGACCTGACCACCTTTCAAACTACTTCTGCTTGAATTAAGGAAACTACTTTAAAACTTGTACACAAATGGTAACTCACCCCACTTAGCTTATGTTGTTCCTATAACCCTGTTCAGGTGTTCGCTTGAATGCATGAGGGTTTAAAGGGTGTACTGGGGCCGTGCATGCTGTGGCCCCGACCCGGCAACACCTATGTCTCTGGGCATGCCCCCACCCCTCAATTTAGCCCTTGCCATGTTGAACCAGCAAAGTCTGAAAGGGAGTTCTGCTCATGTTCTCTTGAATGTGAGTAGAACTCTGCGCATGATCGGGAACCCAGATAAATCAGGGAGTGACTAAGGGCTACTCTGCATGAGGCATTTAACCCGGCGCTTTACTGAGGCTTCTTCCATTCTCTTTGTGGAAGGAAGAGCGCATCCTTTACACGGGGCTTTTTCCGGGTGGGAGGGGTTTGTCTTTCTCTGCCTTTCTATATATTCCATTACCCAACCACAAGGTGGCGCTGTGGTATAGCTGCAGTATAGCGGAATCGCGACTTTACACGAGGCTTTTGTTCCGCATTTGAAATTTAATACCTGACTTTCCTCGCTCCACAAACCCCCGCGAAAATGGCTGGAAAACACGGGAGAGGCCCTGGAGGATGACGATGTCGTGTAACAGACCCACAAACTTCTGTGCGTGAGGGATCATGAGCACACAATAAATGGCTCTTGTAGAGAGGCTCGACGTTGCCCCTGGTAAACATGCCGGCGCTTTGACCCTGCGAGCTCTGGCTTTACGACACTGCTGCTGCTCCCTCCTCGACACCCTAGCACAGGGCTCTCCAACCTTGGGTCCCCAGATGTTGCTGGCCTACAGCTCCCAGCATACCCAGCCAGCATGGCTAATGGCAAGGGATTCTGGGAGCTGTAGTCCCAGCAACATTTGGGGACCCAAGGTTGGAGAGCCCTGCTCTAGCGCTTTGGCAGCCTTTCAGCTGGTCGCCAATATGAAAAAATATTTTTCCAAAGGGAGGGAAACTTTGCCAAAAACTTTGGCCACTCAGAAAGGAAGGTTTCTGAATAAAAAATCACAGCCTGGTACTAACACTATTGCCACAATGGGCTTGGAAAGAAGGGGGACACTTAAATTTTAAGCATGACAGAAATTTCATTGCGCTGGGAGCAGCCAAAACATCATCCGCTCTTCAAATGTTGTTGCCGTTGCTTTGTGAGTATTTTTCCCTTGACTGATGGAAATTTCCGAGCTTCAAATTGTCACCCATACCCTCACCAGCCCCGCAGTGTCACACACTGTTCCCGGTAATTCCATGTCTTCCGCCAACCCCTGCCATGTGTATTTCACACTAATTTTGTTGCTTAGGTTGGTGCCAACAAATTTGCAGCTTCTCAAGCCATTCAGTAATGCCTACCGTCTATAGAAACCGGATACAATCTGTTACCCAAGATGTGAGTTGTAATCAGAAGAGGCACACAAAGATCATCCAGTTTAGCCTCCCTGCATATATACTGCAGTGCGATGTTATCCATGCACCAACCCCAGATTTATGATTGTGGAGAAAGCCTGACATGAGTATACATGCACACGCACACACCAGTCTCCTTCCAAGGGGGAGGGGGGCGAGCAAGGGAGATTGGGTTACAGGGAAGCAGCCAGACGGACCGGCATCCCAACAATGGAGAGTATCGGTTGGAATCCACAAAACCCAGGAAAGGACCATCAAGACCATCAAACTAACAGGGCAATCTCAAAGAGCTGTAAAGTACCCAACACGTCACCTTCTTCCCGGGCAAGAATAAGCCCACCTGACACGAAGGGGCAGGCATAGCCCCACCTGACCCTTAAGGGCGGGGAGAGCGGGAAACCCAGGGGTAGAAAACCCCTCTCCCCTCCTTTTGTTGGTTGCTGGGAACACGGGGTGTTTTTGATCAAGATCCATCCTCCAGCAGCGGCTGGAGTAAGCTGTTCTCCTCCCCGGATCGGACAGATCCGGAGCCAGGCTGAAATTGACTAGCGTGAAGTCTTTAGTCTAAGGTAACTGACTAATCCCAAGGCGCTAGCCTGGGAGCCTGTTCATTGATAAACTTGGGGGTCACGTCAGGTCATACTGACGTTGTAGTATTCCTAGAAAGCTGTTAGTTCCGCTCCATATATTGTGTAAATAAATAAAGCCTTATTTAGTCATTCAAAGGGCTCTAGTTTCCTCTTGTGTGTGCAAACCTCCTAGTCGGTTCCATTTGCTTGTACGGGCTGTAACTCGGTGCCGGTTAACCCGTTAAGCGCCGAACTCACGCATAGGACCCGGGTGCTGGTCCTTCACAATGATGTACTGAGGCCACAAGCAGAGAGCAGGTGCACCTGCACAGAAAAGACTTCTGCAGAACAACACCACTCCTGATTACTTGTGCAGCAAGCCAAGGCTTACACTAGAGAAGCCCACCTGGACTTCCTAACTTGTGTGGCCCGGAGGAAAAGTACTTCCTGGCCTCGAATACTGCAGTCAGCTCCTGCAAGAGTTAATATTTAAACTAAACAACATAAGGTTTGCAAGAGATCTACTGCAAACAAATGAAGGTTCAAGAGCCAGTGTGGCAAAGTGGTTAGAGTGTTGGACTGGGACTCGGGAGATCCGGGTTCTAGTCCCCACTCGGCCATGAAGCTCACTGAGTGACTTTGGGCCCGTTACTGGCTCTCAGCCTAACCTACCTCACAGGGTTGTTGTGAGGATAAAATGGAGATGAGGAGGAGGAGGATTATGTAAGCCGCCTTGGGTTCCTTGCAGGAAGAAAGGTGGGATAGAAATATAATGAATAAACAAACAAGTAAAAAATAAAATAAGGTTTGATTTATGGAACTGCACAATGAAAGACCTACAAGTCCATGCATTGCCACTTTAAAATGGACCATGTCAAGGATTTTGGAATTTAGCTCTCATAATTAGGAATGTGCTCAAATCTTTAATGTAACTCAACTCCTTTAATCAGCTTTACATGGGTGTGTGACAGGGGGGCAAGACGTCCTTTCTCAGGGAAGGGTGTGGTGGGACGGATCTCTTGTTTTCATCTGCTGATCTCTAGACCCACATCGACATAATCACGCTTCAGAAGCTGTTATCCCAGGCTTGCTAACTGAGGGGGTGTTACGGAACAGCCCATGAGGGCTGGAGCCCCGGATCTTTCATCTGGGCCCCCGAATCTCTGGGAGGCCATCTACCCTACCACCCTGTTCTCCAGTGGCACTTGCTGAAAAAAAGGTCCAGGGGCCTGAGGATCTGTGTTGCATCTGATGCCCCCGGATTAGCCGGCTTTTTGCCTCCATGTGCTTCACCTCCTGCCCCCCCCAATCTTTCTACCTGAGTTTTTTTTCCGGAAATCAAACGCCCTCCTCTCCCCTGTCCAGACATCCCTTTCTAGGGGTGTCCTTAGGAGACAGGGTTCTTTACAGACACACACACACTTTAGAGCATATGTAAATTAGCATATGCAATTTTGTTTTTTGTTTTTGTTTTGCTTTTGTCCTGTAGGCCGGCACCCCAGATCTTTTTGGGACCTAGCACCATCCCCGGTTGCTAATAATTTGTCTTCATGAGAGCCAGTGTGGCATGGTATTAGAATGTCAGACAAGGACTAGAGTGACCTGGGTTCAAATCTCAGCATCACTGTTTTTTTGTGAAGTTAAGATGGGGATGTGGGAAGAGGAAGCACATGTACCAGCAAGAAGGTGTAGGATACAAATATAATAGATGAATGAATCACAGCCTAACGCCCTCCTGCAGGTTCTGTTTAGTCATGCAGAGGATCACGGTGGGCCAATTCACACATGCGTATGCCTCTCTTGGGTCTCTTGCCACAGATGTTCACTCAGGGTGCTTCCAGATGGAGGGATCCTAGCGGTACCACTCAGGGCTTCTCAACATGAGGCTTTTAACCCACTACTTTACCAAGGCTTCTGCTTCCATTCTCTTTGCACGATTAAGAGTGGGTCCTTTACATGTGGCTTTTTCCTGGGGGTTTCTTTCTCTGCCTTTCCTTATGTTCCATTACACAACCACAAGGTGGCGCTGTGGTATAGTTGTGATATATAGTGGAATTGCGAAAATACATGAGCTTCTCGTATCGATTTACCACGAATTTAGGAAATAATTGTTGGTGTTTTCTTTGAGCAGAGTGTGTGCGAGTTGGGAGATTTATAATCCTGTCTCTGTGTGCTAGCAGAGGCCTGAAATTCCACACACAGATCTTCCAGATCTCACCTCCCCCCGTGCAGCATGCAGCGTGTTGTGCCAGTTTCTCCAGCCCAGTCAGCCTTGTTGTCAGACTGCTTCCAGCTTCCCCGTTGCAGATTAATCCATGGAGTCAGGAAACACTCTGGAACACCACAGGTCTAATTCTACCTGTTTATTCACTTAGCAAGTAAAGTTCTACAGAGTATACATTTCCTAGTTACAGTCCATGTGCAGAGTATAAATGCATAGCAAGCATTACATCCAGTGGAGTAAGTTGAGCTTCACTCCACCTCAGCAAAGACGTTACATTGTTGCAGTAACAAAGTCCAGCAAGAAGAAGCAAAGGAGAAGAGAGAAAGCAGTCCAGCTTCTCTCTAAGATGGCTTCAGACAGAAAACAAGTTAGCACGTCATCAGAACATACAAACCATGTGACTAGCTCATATTGCTCTCACGGTCTAGCTTCCCATGCGAAAAACACGGGAATCCAGAAAGACATAACAAACCTGTTTACAGCCATTCTGTCCCTTCCATGTGTAAACAGTGTGCTGCAGCTGGTGAAGTGATACATATCACAACAATAATACCTGCCTTTCCACACTCTAAAAAAAAGTCACGGAAATGGCTGCAAAACACGGGAGAGGCCCTGGCGGATGCGTGAGTGAGGAATCACGAGCACACAATAAATGCCTCGTGCAGAGAAGCTCTCAGAAGGCCTTGTGTAGCCATTACATCTTTTCTCCCTTCATTTTCTGTGTCAAGAAAGAGGGAAAACCCGAAAGGCTTACAACTAGAAGATGTTGTTGTGTGGACCCCCTGTAAAATCCCATGAACGCAGCAGAGCAACGGCGCGATAAAAGGTCTCGTCAGTGTTTGACAGGGATGTTGAAGAGTCCTTGGTCTCGAGTCACGAGTCGAGTCACGAGTCTTTGGACCCGAGTCTCGAGTCCGAGTCCGAGTCCTTGGTCCAAAATGGTGACTCACAAGTCACGAGTCACGAGTCACTCCCAAAGCTGACTCCACGAGTCCCTATTAAAATCAATGGGTTTCCCCCCCAACAAAATAAGGCTACTTCACACTCGGAGCAGCCACACAAAGTAATCTCAGGTCCTTCTTCTGCCTCTCCCAAGTACGCAACACATCAATCAAAATAAATCTTGACACACTGTTGGGGCTGCACTCCTGGTAGCCGTCCATAGTGGCCGAGCAGCGGCACACCCCGCTTCCATGCGCTCTTCGCCGGCAATCACGCTCCTCTCCACTCCTTCTGGCACAGCCCAGGGATGTTGAAGAGTCCTTGGTCTCGAGTCCCGAGTCGAGTCTCGAGTCCCATTAAAAATATTGGGACTCGAGTCCGAGTCGAGTCAGAGGAGGGACTCAGTCCGACTCACGAGTCGAGTCCTCGAGTCCGAGTCCCCATCCCTGGTGTTTGATGGTTTGTAGCTGAATATCTCAGCAGCTGACATTTGAAAGAATTGTGCCCGGAGCTGACGTAAAACCTGTGTTTTATTTGATTTTGTGGGGCACCTTTGCAAATCGCTCAATCCTGCGGCCCTCAAGGAGTAAACATGCTTGTGCAAACAGAGCCTGACTGACTCTGTGGTCCTGCAAAGTCCGCCCCTGGTGACAACAACGCTGATTCATAGTTCATAGATTCATAGATCATAGAGTTGGAAGGGGCCTACAAGGCCATCAAGTCCAATCCCCTGCTGAATGCAGGAAACTAGGGGAGGAGTCTCCCATCCAAGTAATAACCAGGCCTGACCCTGCTTTCCACGCTCAGGCAAGCTGAGCCAGCGTGAGCCACAGGCTATATATGAGGAGGGACCGGCGGGGGGGGGAGGGGGAGACAAGGGCTCCCAAACTATCATGAGCTGTGTTGGGGAGAATTCCAGCAGACGCAGCTTTTTTATTTACCGTAGTTAGTTATTTTAAATCTTTCTAGGCTGCCTTTCAGGTCAGAAGACCTCCGAAGGCGGCTTACAACCATTATAATATAAAACTGTTAGAGTAATAAAACAGCCAACATTCGTTTAAAAAAATCAACAAACAAACAAATAAATACCTGCAGCGTTCGAATGTGACAAGCAGGGCTGGCGTCAAGGGTCGGCATGGTCAGGCACCTGCCAAGGGACCTCAGCCCAGCAGGGGCCCACTGACAAGAGCCGCCTGAATTTGTTCCTCCTCTTCTCCACTGCAAGCTGCTTGTTCGCCGGCCTCTCGCTCTGGCCCAGACAACAGTGGTGGTGAGGAGGAGCAGCAGCAGATGCTATGGCTGACTTGCTCCCTGGCTCTCTGCCTTGCAAGGATTTCATAGAGTTGGCAGGAGCCTCCAAGGCTATCGAGTCCAACCCCCTGCTCAATGCAGGAAACTAGAGGAGGGGTCTCCCGTCCAAGTAATAACCAGGCGGCAAGTGGTAGCCATGATGAGGAAGAGGAGGAGGAGCAAGAGCAGCTGGTGACAACAGAGGTGAGAAGGTGGACTCCCTGAGGGAGGGGGCCAAAGGAGGGTGTCTTGCCCAGGGCCCCCACTCCCCAAAACCTGGAGCCAGCACTGGTGACAAGCCATGACTGCCAAAATCCCCTCTTCTACAGGTAGAACTCCATCTCCCCCCCCGCCGCCGCTGCCGCCACTGCCTTTGCATCTGGCTGCAGTATCGATTTTGTGGAATTTTATTCTGGGACAAACAGGAGGGGAGGCAAGAGGCCCTTGTGATGGCCACGAGGGCAGTTGTTTCACCTTCCAGAGCATTCCGCATCCTCTGATGTGGGTTGCCTTCTATGGCTTTAAGAGTGGCACGAGGGGTGGGGGGATTTTGCCAGCTCATTGCTTTTCCCATCACAGTGCCGCAGAGGCGGGGGAAGCTGCCCCTGGTGGAATTCTCCTCTCAAAGGTACAGGAGCCCTCTCAGGCTCTGGACAATCCAGCCTCTGATTCCATCGACTCAGATCAACGTGACATCGGAGGCAGTTGACCTGGCAATTGTTTGCGAGACCAGGACCTCCGCCAAGTATGTCTGGAAAATGCTGAGGATCTTGTGTCGACTCCAAGGGAGCTGTTGCGCCAGAGTGGGTGGCGTTTCTCGAACCCGGGCCCACTCAACTCCACAAATAGCAGCACCAGCTTCTCTTGGAAGTCTGTTCTCCACCAGCAGCATCTTGTGTGCTTGGAAAGTTTGCAAAGCATTGTCACTTCCTGCCCCTGCCACCTGGGAGACAACACCAGCGACGAAAAGAAAATGCGTTTCAAAAGGGAATCGACATTTTAAATCCAGTGCTAAGTAACTGGAGATGCAGAGTGGAGGCTGCTGGGTGCTGATGCCAGGGGCGGTGCTAAGTACCAAAAAGATCCGGGGCTCAGGCCCACAGGGCAAAACAACAACAACAACACAAATTTGCAGATGCTAATTTACATCTGCTCTAAAGTGTGTGTCTCTGTAAAGGAGGCTGTCTTCTAAGGACACCCCTGTTTGTCAAAAGGGATGTATGGACAGGGGAGAGGAGGGCGTTTGATTTCAGAAAGAAACCTCAGGCAGAAAGATGGGGGGGGGAGGCAGTAGGAGGGGAAGAACATGTGGGCCAAAAGCCACCTCATCCAGGGGGATCAGATGCCACAGAGATCCTCAGGGCCCTGGTACCTTTACTCCAGTAAGTGCCCCTGGACAGCAGGGTGGTGGGGCAGATGGCCCCCTAGATATTCAGGCCTCTAGCCCTAGTGGGCCGCCCCTTTCATTTGTCCCCGGTGTGAAAGGGCCAATTGTGATCCCTTGGCATTACAGGAGTGGTTAGGGGGACACTCTTTTATTACTATGTAACATGCCTGTTACCAAAGGGGGACTGGAAACAGACTCCAAGACTTAAAGCTTGGTACACTTTTGCAGGTCCCCCAACCTGGTCGCCCCCCAGATGTGCTGGTCTACAAACCCCACAACCCCTGGTCAGCATGCCCAACTGATTTTCTGACAGCATGATGGGAGTTGTAGTACAACACATCTGGAGGGCACTAGGTTTGGAGAGGCTTTCTTACATGAGGACTGTCTTGGGGCATCTTTTGGAGGGACTAATCTGAAACCCTGCACTTGAAATGCCACCTCTCTCCCTTTCTTCAAGTGCCTCCTCAAAATTCACTTCTGCGAAGCTCGTGCCTTCATACCCCACCCCAAATCCTCAGTCCAGTTCCCTCTCCTCTCTACCTTTGATGTCTCCTCTACTGACAACAGCTAGATTGTAAGCTACTTGGGGCACTGACCTATTTCATGCTTACCGGTATGTTACCTTGTAACTTGCTAGGCACATTGGAGAGCAAGTATGTAGTGGTTAGAGAGTTGGACTGGTACTCAGGAGGTCCGGGTTCTAGTCCCCACTCGGGCATGAAACTCACTGGGTAACTTTGGGCCAGTCATTGACCCTCAGCCTCACCCACCTCACAGGGTTGTGGTGACAAAAAAAATGGAGAGGAGGAAGGACGACTGTGGAAGCTGCCTTGGGTTCCTTCTGAGAGGAAAAAAGGTGGAATATAAATAAAATAAATAAATATGTAAAATCATGGGTGTTTCTAATGGCCAGATCTATTCCCCAGAGCCCTGAGCATCCATTGATGGCAATAGAAGATTTCTTTCTTAATTGCCATGCAGGGGGTGACTTTCGGGGGGGGGGTGCTTCTGGGGGAGGGAAGGGTTAACACAAACCCCCAACATGCTGGAGTAGTGCAGGATTCCACTGGTGTTAGTGGAAGACTTTCTTCTAAACTTAATTGCATAGAGATGGGAGCCATTTCCTTCCAGGAGGAAAAGAGAAAGGTGTGTGTATGAAAGGAAAGGACAGTACTGTAAAGGCATAATCTTATGCAAATTTAGATGGGGGGAGGGAGCCCTACAACTCCCAGCAAGCCCCAGCCAGCTCTGCTGGCTGGGGCATGCTTGGAGTTGTAGGCCTTTTTTTGTCTAAACTTGCATAGGATTGCACCCTAAGAGATTGTAATTTTAGAGGCGCTATTGATTTGGGATGTTTTGAGATGGGGTGCAAATTAACTGAAGAGTTTATTCTATTCAAAGTTATTTGGATGAGAAATTAGTTGGCTGTCTGTGAAATTTAAATCAGTCCTAGTAATTGTTTCCAAATTTGCAGCCATTAGCATATGCAAATGTTATGTCATTTTGTGTCCAATGGGCCTAGGCCTTGGATTTTTAAGTGCCTTGCAACACCCCTGAAAATGGCCTAGATCCAAAGTGCTACTTTAGGATCGTGGGCAGGCCCAGTGGGATGTTTGACTTGTGTCTGTACCATATAACCAACGGCTTTGGAAAGCTTCCTCAGTTTCAAAAGTGGTTTGCTACATGAATAGAAGGTTGCTGTTTGTGGGACGTCCAGTCCAGTTTCTCCCCCCCCCGGGGGGGCAGGCATGTGAAACGACTTCACAGGGTTCTTTGGTTTCTGAATCCTCATCAGTAGGTGTTAGCAGCCATTGCAGCAAGTGATGGGTCATTTCTTTTGGGCAGCTCAGAAGAATTTGGGGACCCACAAATGAAAAAAAAAATAAAATCCACCAGAATCCATCGTCATAAATATCAAACATTTTATTACTCAGCCAATAATAACAACAGAGTGAAGGAACTCTTCTTCCAGAGTTTCCTTCCAACAGAAAAGTTAAATAACAAAATAAATTTGAATGTAAACAGGAATCCCCTCAAAACAACATTTTTAGAAGTTAAAACCAGTGAGACCTGCAACAAAATGTTCAGTGTTCTAACCCTCCTCCAGGATACAACAGCTGTAAGGAGCTCATGCAAGCCATTCCACTCCTACTAAGTACGCTTGTCCTTATGGGGCCCCACTTTTCTTTTCTTTTTTTTGGTACTTCTGCAAATCTCAGAGTTCCCTAAGAATTAATTTCTCAGGCCTAATTTCTGAGAACTAGTTCCCTAATCAACCTTAGTTGATTTTGCTTTGCAAAAAAATAAAAAAGAAGGGACAAGACAAATAAATCAATAAAGGGTGGGCAGCCCTTCTGAATGAGGAAGGTGCAAGAAAACAGACCACTGGATCAGCAGCATATTCAGTTTGCTGACTAGTGTGTCTGTCAAATGCATAGCGTGGATGAGGGAAAACCAGGCTAAAGCTGCCGCAGGTGGTGGTGGTGGTGGTGGTGAAAATCATAAGAGAGTCCTGATTTGCATGTATGTTTGGACTCTTGAAATAAACTGGACCTTTGAGCAAAGCTAAAGCCTGGCTAGCGATGGACAAATCTGTCAATTTCAGTTTCTCTCCATCTCTCATTTTTTTTCCTGTCTTGTTCTGTTCATCTCGAACTTCAAGAATTTTTTTTAAAAAAATGTTTACATGAAAATAAGCATTTTTGTGTACATTTCTGGTAATATCCATATGTTTGTATGCATGCTTGCCTAACAGACACATTTTTTTTGCTAGCAGCTTTCCTACTGTAATGCATTTTTATTATTTTCCCCAATATATGCATTTCTATATGCATTTTTTGACTGTAGAACTCCATTGCAAAATTCAGAAAACTGCAAATGCTGAAGGATAATGGAGTTTCAGTTGGCATAGGGGTTCAAATGTGCAAAATTAGGTACGTTCACATTAACATCGGGACTGAACAAATTTCTCCCCCCGCCCCCACGTCATGAGCCTGGACACAGGGAGACCTAGAAAAATCAGCAGGGGCGGGGGAGAGACAAGCCGGAATCTTGGAGCAGAAGTGTGGTTGGGGGGAAGGACTGATGAGTTCTTCTGAAATTGACCAGCAACAATCTGTAATTGAGCAGACTTTCAGGCCCCTCCAGAGTTACAAGATAGAAGGCTATAGAAAGCTACCGTATTTGTCCCAGCAAAATACCTGGTGATTGGCAAGCCCTGAACAAATCTGAGGTATAGGCCAGGATCCAAACAGCCACTTTACATGCATTGGAAGGACCTAACAGGATTTTTGACTTTTTTTTTTGTCCTTTGAAGAGCAGCTCCCTGGGCTGTTTCACAGCCCTGATTTTCAAATACCACTCCATTAAAAAGTGGTTTGACACAGCAGCCAGAGGTGGCCGGAGTTTGAGAAACACAAGTCCAGACCCACCCACCCCCCAGAAGGGCAAAGAATGAGCTGGCATGGTTCTTCAAATCTCAGTCATAATAATTTTGCATTTAAAGACCACACACACACACATTCTGGTTGCAAATTTTGAGGGCATGTCTAGTGTACAGCTTATTTCTAAACCCCAAAGTTTGAAGCAAACCAAACAAAGATGTAATGGTAAACATTTCAGGTGTGTGTGTGTGTATAAACATTTCAGTTTTCTTTCCCGAGGTAATAAAAAGTCATCTCCCTGCCACTGCCCCACATGTCTGATAAAATTCTGGAAATCTGCCATCTCTGCTATTTAAGTGTTCTCCATACCTCTTTTAAAAGAGGAATTATGCAGTATGCAACTGAGATCAGAAACCACCTCAGTGCCTTTTGGCATGCGCAGTGCATAAAATCTAACACAACATAGTCACACCTCCCGCTCTGAGCACTTAATTAAAGAGAAAGTTCTGTGTGTGGGTCGCGAATGCATGCTGTCAGATACAGTGCGGTTCTTGCACTGGAATGGACATGAGATCAATTGAATCTTATTATTTTCTTCGCAATCAACCTAATCATTTCTCCAACCCCTGCAGAGTCTCCAAAAGGTTTCACGGCAACATTATATGCCTTCCCCCCAAAAATGGCATAATTGCTCTGCTTCTTTCACATCATTTTGCTGCAAAGGGATTCAGATATGAAGAGAGGTGCCCGCCTCTCCTTATTCCACTAACTTGGAAGACCCACCCCTCTATTTTCAGAGACATCATTTGGGCTGCTTGAGGTTGCCTGGCGGTGAGGGAATGGCCCTCGGCATATGCTCCAAAGCACCCTCTTCATTCTTTTTTCCACACTCCAAGTCTGATCTATAGCACTATGCCGAGAGTGATAACACTCTTTTGGAGGTGCAAATCTGTGAATTTCCAGAGATGCAAGATTGTGCTGGCAGGAGAAAAGGATTTACACTTGTTCACAGTTACTGTCTTCTGTAGTAAACAGGAAATACATTTGTAGCTGTTCACAGCTCCAAGTACATCATGTACAATCTTTCCACGCCTTCCTTCTGTGGTCGTTTCATCTGACATTCCTGAAGGATGAACATATATCCAACTGGATGGCCATCACCTGAGTGACTCTTCCATAGTTCTCTGGTTTCCCTCTTTCCTCCTAACATTTCCCCACCACAGCCGCCTCATTCAGTTCTCCTCCCAAAGACGGCCGACATGCTGCGTACAATCCTGCGGATGCCCACAGATGCCTTTTTAATGGAACTCCGAGAGTCCCTTACCATGTCCAGGAGTTCATGGAAGACCACCAGGGTGCCGTGGTAGGTCTCGGCAGCAGAGATCTCAAAAAAGCCTGAGTCGGTGGAAAGAGCCAGGAGCCGGCCTTCCTCACTGGAGACGGTTCGCCGGTGTTGCAGGTCCCGTTTGTTCCCCACCAAGATAACGGGCACCTTTTCAGCCCCACGCCGCCTCTTCAGCTGCTGGATCCGCTGGAGCTGTTGGCGGGCAAAATGGAAGCTGGCACGGTTGCAGATGCTGTAGACAACGATAAAACCGTCTGCCCAGCGGAGCTGTTTCTCGTTCATGCACCCCTGGAGGTTGGCCATCTGCAGAGATGAAAGTGAGGACCCATCATTAATGCAGTGTAAGTAACATGGCGGTCTCTAATGCCCTCTCAGGTTGCCTTGACAACCTAGGAAACCAACGTCCAGCCTTTCGAACTCAAACTAGGCCCAGCCAGATCATGCTGTTTTTCCTTTGGGGTATTAATGTGCAACAGTTGGCTGTAGAGAAGCACGGTGACGTAGCAGTGGTGCTGAGATTCAGCAGGCCTCATGTGGCTACTCATTCAAGCCTCCCCCAAATCCCAACATGCTGCATATGCCAGCTATGCCACATAGTTTGGTCTCTCTCTGAGTCTCTGAAGGCTGGAGGTGGATTTGTCCATACCTGCCAACTCCCCAACCCAAGATAAATATCCCATGTCTCAAATGGGTGGATTGACCTGGAGAAAGTCAGGAAGCGCTACGCAACACCTCACTCCATATCCTTCTACAAGCTTCTACAATCTGGCACCGCCACCCTGGCATACAACACAATCAGCTTGAGCTGAGCAATTCTTGTGTTCTTATATCCTCAGAGCCAGTGTGGCATAGTGGTTAGAGTGTTGGACTGGGACTCAGGAGACCAGGAAGTACCCACTGGGCCATAGAGATGTGAAGGTCCAGAAAAATTCTGGAAAAACTGTTTTTTTCCGTTTTTCCAGAAAATTCTTGGGGGTTTTCTGGGGAGAGTTTTTCCGCCAAAATTTTCCGGGTGTTTTTCCCCAGACCTTCACATCTCTACTCAGGCCATGAAGCTCACTGGGTGGCTTTGGGATAATCAGTGACTCTCAGTCTAATCTACCGCACAGGGTTGTTGTGAGAATAAAATGGAGAGGAGGAGGATCTGTATGCCGCCTTGGGGTCCTTGGAGGAAAAGGCGGGATATAAATATAACATACATGTATAGATATGCATCATTCACTTAGGGAATTAATTGCTGTAGGATGCGGCCAGTAGTGTACGTTGCTTTAGGTTAGACAAATTCACGGAGAAGAGGCTATTAGCCAGATAGCTCGACAGAGTCTCCATGTTCAGAGACAGTTGCTGGGGGAGCAAAGAAAGGGGTGGGGGTGGGGGGAAGGTGTTGCCCTCATGCCCTACTGATGGATTTCTCTGAAAGCATCTGGCTGACCACTGTTGGAAGCAGGATGCTGGACTACATACCCCCCATCTGATCCAAGGGAGGTGTTGTAATGTTCCAAGCCAGCCATGTTTGTTTTGGGCATGCTTGGAAGTGCACATTGCAGAAGTGGAGACAATCCATTCCAGCTTTCCCCGACCTGGCGCCTTCCAGATGTGTTGGACTGCAACTCCCATCGTTCCCAGGCAGCAAGGCCCATGGCCATGCTGCCTGGGAATAATGGGAGTTGCAGTCCAACACATCTGGAAGGCGCCAGGTCGGGGAAAGCTGCTCTAATGCTGTGCTCAGAAATTTCCCTGGCCTGGTTATCTCCTAATTTAGCTAAAGCAACAATAATCCTTTTATTTAGCCTCTGGATTGGACATGTCAGCTTCAGCTGGTATGGTACAGAAGTTGGGGTGTTCAGGTTTCTTGTGGGCGCTAACCTTGGGATATTTCCCAGATTCTAATGCAATGTCTTACCTGCGGGCAGACGGAGTCCCAGATGCTGAAACATGCCTCCCGGCCAGCCATCATCACTTTGTGGGTGTAAATTGATTCTGGAAGGGAGACGAAATGTGTTAGGAAGGAAGGACTGAAAGGAGGAGGAGGAAGAGGAGGAGGAGGAGGAGGAGGAGGAGGAGGAGAAGAGAGAAACTGAAGTGGGAATAATGACAGAAATATTCTCAGAAGAGCTCACTTACCAATATCCCCATATTCGCCAATAAACCTTCGGGTGAGAAACCGGACAGTCAGAGCTAGAACAAAAGGAGAAAATGGCAATATTAGAAAGTCGTTTTTGATCTAGCTGCGGTATGAAATCTCTGCTAAGAACACAGATGGCAGCTCCAAGACCCCAACAGAGACTTTGTTCAGACTGCCTTGGCACTCCATAAATTGGATACGGTTTCGATGGGATTTGCTCCCAAGGAACTAGGAAGCTTGCTGTGGACGGAGCTTTCCTGTTCTGCAACTAGCAGGCTTGGGGCCCCAATCCAAATCTCAGCAGGGGCAAAGGATTAAAGCCCCCCTACTTCCCCCCAGGGTCCCAATCCAGACTGGGGCAGGAGTGGGGGGCAGAATGGTTGATCCTAAGTATGATCAGGATTGCAGCTTTAAAAGGCTTTGCAGTCGCACAAAGAAAACCCACCAGAGAAATTAGCAAGGATTCCCATCCCCCTGAAGAAACATCTTATGTCCTTTGAAAGACTGCCTGATGCATGCACACACACACACACACACACACACACACACACTACGGACTACATTGTCAGTGTGTCTCTTTACATGTTACATTTTTAAGTGTGCCCCTGGACATGTAAACAGTGAATGGAAAAATCGTTCATGCAGGATTTGCCTCTGTGTTAGACCAGAGTTTGTGGGACTGCATGACATCCACAGCAAAACTGCTCGAAAATGCTGGTTTAGCGACAGCGGCAGTGGGCTAGCCCCTGTACAGATCACAGACATGGTACAGTCACAGCCTGAATTTAATCTATCAGTGCTTCATTTCTGAAATGCCAATGTTCAAATCTGCTTTGCCAAATGCCCTTTCCTGAAGGGTATGGAGCTTGAGTGAATCAGTAGTGAGGGACAGGTACTCTGCACATGTTCAGAAAACCTCTTGCCTGTACTAGTCATTCTCATGTTCCCAAAATCGCTGTGCGGCACATTCCAGGGCTGAGGGCCAAATTAGAGGTGACAATGGTAGATCTGGAGAATTGAACGCAGATCTGCTGCCAGCAGCTTGTGGTGGAGGCTGAAGAGTAGAGAATTCCCACCCCCGCTGCCACCCACCTAATCACAGTCCTATGTTCCCATGCACTTTTCTTCCACTTGGAGCTTGGTGGAGGCGAAAAGCACTTTGGGTGGCACACAGAGCCTGTCTGTGGGGAAGCAAACCTCAGGGAAGAGGGAGGGTTAGCATACCCTCATCCATTCAACAGTATAATCTGACCCACCCATCCACTTGGAGTGGAGGTAGCATTAACCCGGCCTTCCCCAGCTCGGGACTCTGAGATGTATTGGACTACACCTGCCAGCATCCCCAGCCAGCATCCCCAGTGTCCATGCTGGATTGGTATGATGGGAAATGTAGTCCAACAACTTTGGAGGGTGTCAGCATTCACCACACAGATCTGCTGCCATTGCATCCAGTTTGACCCAGTGTAGAAATCCCCACCCACCCACCCAAGGGTGAATAGATCTCAAAGGTGAGAACTGGTCATATAATAAGAAATGAAAAATAGAGACTGTTGCAGCTGATTACACAAGGTTTTTAAAGTTAACTTGTAAAAGTAGCCTGTACATTGATGCCATTGACAAAACAGTCACTCACAATAAAGAGTTATTTATAAGTGACACAGAGGCGGCTCTAAATTTGGGGCAACAACCCTCTGCCTCTCCCCCACCCTCTTGGGGCAGAGAAATCCTCCCCCCTCCCCCCCCCGCCGCAGCTAGAGTGCAGGCACGGTATGCAGCCGCTGATTGCCACGCATGATCTTCTCCTGCCCTCCTCCAACAATCTCAGAAGAATACTGAGGATCTGCCCCAGGGGCGGTGCTCCGTACCAAAAAGATCTGGGGCTCAGGCCCACAGGACAAAAAACAAAGGGGCAAATTTGCACATGCTAATTTATATATGCTCTAAAGTCTGTGTGTGTGTCTTTAAAGGACACCCCTATTTGCAAAAAGGCATTTGATTTCAGGGGGAAAAAAACCTCAGGCAGAAAGATTCGGGGGGGGGGGGGCAGCAGGAGGTAAAGCGTGTGTGGGCAAAAAGCCAGCTCATCCTGGGGGCTCAGATGCAACAGATTTCATCAGGGCCCCTGCGCCTTTCTTTCAGCAAGTGCCCCCGGACAGCAGCAGGGTGGTGGGGCAGGGGGCCTCCCGGAGATCCGGGGCCATAGTGGGCCAGCCCCAAACACCGCCTCTGATGGCCCTACCCTCTGCCCCACCAGCCCCGATGAGCACCAGCAGCCACCGAAATGACCTGCAATACTTTCCCAGCTTTGCACCTGAGCGAGAGCCCTTCCACGGCGGCAGCGGGGGGTAACTCACCCGATTTCCCCACTTTCTCCGCTCCGATGACAAGGATGTTGGCTTCCAGTTTGGGCAGGTTCCCCTCGGACATCTTCCCGGCCTGCTGGAAAGCCGTCCTCAATTGTACCAACATCTGGCGCTGAATCGCTGCCTGGAGTACAGAAAGAAAGCCCAGGGAAGGGAGCAGCAGCGCCAGATCAACCTCCTCCACAAGTCTCTTGGCGAAGCACTTGCCGCCCGGGCTCTCGCGCTCTCGCCTGCCGGGTTTTTATAGCGGAGAGGCGGAGCCGCTGCTGGGTGAGTGACGGGAACAGGCTGAACTCGCGTGTGTTGTGCCTGCTCTGTCCCACGACGCGCAACACAAAGCACAGACACGCAGCGCGTACACACATGCGGTAGGCACTGCGGTCACGCCTTTGGCTGCCCTAAACTGTGAGCCAAATGAATCATTGGCCCCTATTATTATTATTATTATTATTATTATTATTATTATTATTAATAATAATAATAATAATAATAATAATAATAATAATAATAATTTATTACTATTATTATTAGTATCACCATCAACAATAATATCCATAATAATATTTATTATTATTATTATTATTATTATTATTATTGAGCGCAAACTCTGGCAAAGCAAAGGTAAAGTGATGAGAAAGAAGCAAAGAAGGAATTTGAGAACCACACTGCAAAAGGCATAAAAACAAACAACACCCAATCCACTTTTCCTTAAAGACATCAGGAGCAGGGAAACAGTCCGCCAGCCCGGGGGGGGGGGGGGCAGGAAAGGCGTGGAGAGAGAGCACAGGGAGACTGCGGACAGGCGAAATGATTTCATTGAGGCTGTAATCCTATGCCCGTTTACCTGGGAGAACGCCCCGTTGAAGCAATCAAACTGGATTTATGCATTTAGATTTCATAGATAGTGTTGGAAGGAGCCTACAAGGCTATCGAGTCCAACCCCCTGCTCAATGCAGGAAACTAGAGGAGGGGGGCCTCCCATCCAAGTAATAACCAGGCCTGACCCTGCTTAGCTTTCCACACTCAGACAAGCCGAGCCAGCATAAGCCACAGGCCTGGTTATTTAAAACACATTCGTATCCCACCTCTCAAAAAGTCCAAGGTGGCTGACAAACACAAGAAAATCTCTCTCTCTCTCTCGCTCTCTCTCTCCTAGCTGTTGCCCGTGGCTGCGCTCGCGTGGATTTTAGGATTTGGTACAATTGTTTTTAAAAGAAACATGTATGGAAACGATGCAGTGTCTCTGACTGAAAGTGTAACGTTTAGGCTGGGTGCTGGCAGCAGAAATCTTTTGTGACAGAAATATCTGTTCGTAAAGAAAAATCAGGTTAATCCTGAGAGTCTACAGGTGATGAAGAGTGAGCATGCCAAGTTTGGGGTAGATCCGTCTAAACGTGATGGAGCCTATGCGATGATGCCCCCCACACAAGTCAGTCAGTCATGTAAAAAGTTTCCCTCCCTTTTCACCCAGTCATGTAAAAGGTTTCCTGCATACCCAGCCCTATTGGCCCCTGCAGGAATTCATAGGAACATTCTAACTGTCATATGGGCTATTTGCATAACTGCTGCTATTGGCTCCTGCAGCAAGTTGGCTCCTGCAGCAATTATGAGGTGAGGCAATTATGAGGTGAAGAATTTCCCAAAATCCTCCCTTGGTGGGGGTCTACGTCATAAAAGTAATGTCCCTTCAAAATTTCACGTTCCTAGATTAAACAGTTTGAGCTGGGCATTGATGAGTCAGTCAGTCAGGACACTTTCTTTTATATATATACCGTAGATATATATTGCAGTCCGGGAAGGCCACAAGCACGATGTGAAGGCAACAACTTCCCATCTCGTTTATCCTGGTAAGAGGTAGACTGCTCTTGCCCATGGAGGCTCTGTTCTTAGCTACAGGCAGTGGAGGCTGGTGGCTCCCATGTCAGTGGGGTGGTGTATCCACTCCGGGCTTCAGGCTGAACTTGTAAGGTGCTATCCATGGTGCTGAGCCCCCAACCCACCATAGATTCAGCACCACTGATAGTTCCTTAAAAGATCAGACTAAAACCCAGCGTGGATACACTACCCTACTGACATGGGTGCCACCAGCCACCACTGGCTACAGCCATTCATAGCGAACGATAGCCATCCCCCATTAATTCCCTTAATCCTCCTTTCACACCATCTCAGCCAACAGCCATCACCATATCCAGGGGCTGTAAGTTAATTAAGCATGTGGAGGTGTGGATAAGAACAGGAATAAATCTCCAGCTCATTCCCCAATGCCAGGTTAATTTAAAAAAAACCTTCACATACTGCTGAAAAGACATCAGGGAACAGGGTGGGGAACCTCAGGCCCATGGCCCAATTTGGCCCTCAGGGGATCCCCCAGCTGGCCACCCCCTTCCCTGCCATGCCCCCTTTCCCCCCAACCACCAGTCTTTTCGTGGTTTCTTGGCTTTGGAGCAGTTTCCCCCTCATCCTAAACAGTTGAAATGGTTCTCAGAAGGTTTAGTTACTGGCAGCAAGAGCTTTAAGCTAAAAGAAGCTGGTATTTTTTGGTATTTTAGCCCTGCCCCCTTTTGCCTTTGGCTCCGCCCACCACTGGAATGTGGCTCCCAAGAGCGCCTCCAAAAATGAATCCAGCCCTTGGGTAGAAAGAGGCTCCGCACCCCTGCCAGGGACGAACACACAGATACACAGCCTTCCTGGGAAAGCACTTTCCATAACTCCGGGCCACTGCAGAAAAGGCCCTGCAAGGTGCATGGCAGCCTTTCCTCCCTGGAGGACCAAAGCTGGAGCTTTCTTTGCTGTGGGAGATGCTGGAGAAACCCACATCTGAACCGTCCCTTTTAGTGTGGACATTTGACAAGCTGTAAATTTTGAAATTTTGAAAGTCCCCATAATCGCGTCCCCAAGGAGAGTCCAAAATTACAGGCACCTGTGTTGATCCATATAGAAAAAGCAGTTTTAGCAATTTTCATCTCCAGCAGCAGCAGGTCTCTGGTAAAGCCAATGGGTCTTACTTGCCCATTCAGGTTCAGGCCACTGCAAAATGCTTTGCATTATAACAGGGACAGCTCACAACTATATTTTGTTGCTGGTAAAATCCATTTCTGCCCAGCTACTATGAGGATTACAGCTAAACTCAGAAGGCAGTCTGAGGGGGACAGCAGATGAGCCTTGGCTCCACTACACTGCTATACTGGCTCCAGTATCTCCGCTACCTAGCAAGAAAGACACAACACATGTAGCAAAGTCAACGCCTTTATTGATCAGCATCCGGGATGGAACATTGGAAGAGTCCTGCTGGATCAGACCAAGGGTCCATCTAGTCTAGCATTCTGTTCACACAGCGGCCAACCAGCTGCCCACGGGATCCCACAAGCAGGACAGGAGTGCAACAGCACCCTCTTGGCCATGCCCCCCAGCAATTGGAGTACCTAGTCCTAGGCACACTGCCTCTGATACTGGAGGTGGCATGTAGCCATAGCCATCAGGACTAGTAGCCATGGATAGTCTTCTCCTCCAGGAATTTGTCCAGTCCCCTTTTGAAGCCCTCCAAATTGGTGGCCATCACGACATCTTGTGGAAGTGAATTCCATAGGTTAACTATGCACTGTGGATGGAGTGAATCCTAAAAGGGAAAGACACAACTCTTCCAGCTGTACCACTGTATATAGGGATCCCTTTCCCCCAGCTGAGTAGGGCCTTGCTTCAGCTGGCCTCAAGATGGGACTCTGAGGGGGGTCAGGCTCTGGGGCAGCAGCCCCTCCTCTCTCAGGTCCCCTGGACAGTGAGTGGGTAGCCTGCCAGGGTGCACAGCTGGGACAGTGCTGTAGCCAGGGTGTGCGAGGCAGTCAGTTGCGGGTGTCAGGAAGAGGGACTGATGGGGAAGCGAAGGGCAGGACCGGCCCGCTCCTGAGGCGAGGTGAATCCCCCACACACACCTCAGGTGACAGCACGGGAGATGCTGCTGCTCCAACTCATGGAGAAGGGCAAAGACTAATGATGAGTACGGAAGCCCCCTGCCCTGCCACTGAAAATGCTACTCAGTCCTCCATCCCATGCACCCCCACATACACCATGTACCCCCATGCATCACCACGCACACACACACGCACAACTGTGGCTCCTGAGATTTTGCACCAAACCTTGGGCAGACATACACTTTCATGCTTGTCTTTGCAACCTTAATAAACTAGAAGCATGAAGCTGTATGGATTCTGTGAAGTGTAATCAAGTTTGAGAGCGAGAGCGAGAGCGAGCGAGAGAGAGAGAGAGAGCAAAAGTAGAGATGTAAAGGCCGGGGGGGACGGGACTGGAAAATTATTTATTTATTTGTTTTATTATATTTATATCTCGCCTTTCTTCCTTCAAGGAACCCAAAGCAGCTCCTCCTCCTCTTCCTCTCCATTTTATCCTCACAACAACCCTGAGAGAGAGAGAGAGAGAGAGAGAGAGAGAGAGAGAGAGAGAGAGAGAAGAGAGAGAGAGAGAGAGAGAGAGATGTGTGTATATATCTCTTGTATGTGTATACACACACCACACACACACACACACACACATATATATTTATACCCCGCCTTTTTTCCTGTAAGGAACCCAAGGCGGCTTACATAATCCTCCTCCTCCTCTCCATCTTATCCTCACTACAACAGCCCTGTGAGGTAGGTTAGGCTGAGAGTCAGTGACTGGCCCAAAGTCACCCAGTTTGTTTCATGGCCGAGTGGGGACTAGAACCCGGATCTCCCGAGTCCCAGTCCAGCACTCTCACCACTACGCCAACTGGCTCTCTGTGCTAAAAAAACAAGAGTGCTAAAAAAATAAGTATGGTTTATTTTTCAGTTTAAAAAAAAAAAATGCCTGTGCTTTTCCGAGGGGGGGGGGGAACCTGGAAAATACCTGGGTTTTTTCCATGGCTTCAAAATTTCTGGAAATTTTACATCTCTACAGAAAAGTAACTATAATAGATGCATTTGGCCCAAATTAGTTTTATTAATTAGTTTTAATTTATATTTATAACCCACTTTTCGTCTGTGACAGATCTCAGCGTGATGGCTACTAGTCCTGATGGCTCTATGCCACCTCCAGTATCAGAGGCATTATGCTCATGTACTCCAGTTGCTGGGGAACACGGGCGGGAGGGTGTTGTTGCACTCTTGTCCTGCTGGTGGGATTCCCGTGGGCAGCTGGGCAGCCACTGTGTGAACAGAATGCTGGACTAGATGGACCCTTGGCCTGATCCAGCAGGGCACTTCTGATGTTCTTATATCCAAGGTGGCGTACATGGAGGTTCCCAACACGGACAGTCTCCCATCCAGGCACTGACCCCTCCCCCAGGGCTGCCTCTGGTAAGGCCTTCTAAGTTCTAAGGCTCTTCTTTTGCTTACAGCTTTGAAAGGAGAAGAAGAGACACTGCCACCGTGTGTCCAAAAAATAAAAGTATCCCAAAGTGGCACCTTAGAGCAGAAGTGGCACCTTTATGCTGTAATCCTATATTCATTTGCCTGGAAGTAAGCCCCATTGAACTCAGTGGGACTTAATTCTGAGCAGAATTAAGTGCAATCCTATACATGCCTACTCGAAAGTAAGCTCCACTGATTTCAATGGAGCTTACTCCCAGGAAACTGAGTATAGAATTACAACCTTAGCGTAGTGGCAATTTGTAAATTGCCGGACTAGGACTGGGAAGACTTTGGTTCAAATCCTCACTCAGCCATGAAAATGCAAAATAGGAGAAAGTTTACACATTTGTGGAACTTTGCATAACTTAGGGCACATTCCCATGCATGTTTAGACAGAAAAAAGTCCTACAACTCCCAGCATTCATTTACCTGGAAGTAACACTGGGAATTGTAGGACTTTTTTTCTGCCTAAACATGCATTGGATTGCACCCTTAGTGAATTCATCCTAAGAGTTTTAGCCGATCAATCACTCAATTAAATCAGCATACTTTTTTTTGTTGTGAGGGGAAAACACAATCATTCTAAGGCAGGGGTGCGGAACCACTTTCAGCCTGAGGGCCAAATTCCTTTCCAGACAGGCTCTCGGGGCCACATTCCTGTGGTGGGTGGGGCTGAAGGCCTTTAAGAATGAGGCAGGGGGAACCTGTACAAAAGCTGGGAAACCACCAAATGATTGGTGGTTATGGGGAAGTGGGCCGGGCCTTCTGGGGACCTTGGGAGGGCCATATTTGGCCCAGGGTCTGAGATTCTGCTCCCCTGACTTAGAGCAATACATTGACTAGGTTCAGACAACACGGTGTCGTTGAACCGTGGGTTCTTGTTGAAACATGGGTTATCGTGTTATCTGAATGCAGCTGAGATAACAAACCATGGTGAACAACCCACAGTTGACAACCCAACAACTAACCATAAATACAAATAAATATCCAAATATAAATAAATATCCACCCCAGGCACCAAAATGTCCATGGAAAAGACAGTAAGAGAGGAGGTATTGAAACCGTGGGTGTCCAGAGAATTTTTTCTGGGGGTTTTGTTGTTGGTAAGCATAGCTAGTGCTAGAAAACAGCTCTACCATTTCTGGTAGATTGGGTGACTGTGTAGATTGCGGAGACCTGGATTCAAATCCCCATTCAGCTGTGAAGCAGAGTGACCTTGGGCCAGTCAACAGCTCTCAGCCTAACCTACCTCACAAGGTTATTGTGAAGGATAACATGAGGGGAAGGAGGACCATGTTCACGGCTGTGAGCTCCTTGGATTAAAAGTGGACCTTAAATGAAATTAAAATACCAAGCTGGGTAGGCCTGGCCTCTCAGAGACTGGGTTCAGACAACACAATAACCAACACTCAAGGGTTGAGTGTAGGTTGTCATTGAACCATGGATTATCGTGTTGTCTGAACCCAGCCTAGATAACAAACCATGGTGAAAAAAAACCCACAGTTCACAACCCAACAGCAAACCAGGGCTTCTCTTCATGGGTTGTTTGTGGTTAACGAGCCATGGCTTGTTAGCGCAGCTGGGTCCAGACAACACAATAACCCATGGTTCAACAACAACCCACACTCTCAATCCTTGAGTGTGGGTTATCATGTTATCCGAACCCAGTCATTGGATGTCATCCGCTTTGAGGGTCTATTTGACCAGGAACAGGTGCATATACATTTGCAAAGTAAGAATAAAATAAAACAGCCACTTAGACAAAATTGTGGATCGTGGGGCAGCGGGGAGGGAGCATCTATAAATCTCTGGCAGGAACTGGCAATCTTACAGGTTCTGATGTTGCAATACAACAATGGGTCCTCTGCAAACCTGCTTGATTCCGCATACCGCATCAACACCCACCGAGCAGTTGCCAGGTTTCCTGTTATTCCGTCTCAACAATCAATGGCTGGTTGGTTTCTTCGTGACTACTGGAATTCTGAGATTTCTCAACACTCACATTTGTTTATTCGGCGCATGAAACTTATTATTATATTGATTTTCTCCGTTGTTCCGCTTAAAACTGCAAATTGTGGGATTGCCAACCAACCGTAACTAAAGGCCCATACGTCATTTATTGATGGCTGGTTGCAAGACTCAGAGGGATGCAAGCCAAAAAAAGACCCACGTTGGCTGTTCATGCACATGTGCAAAGGTTGTCATCGCTCATGCATTTGCGCTAAGGCATCTAAACGTCCACATGGGGAAGCTACAGAAGAAGAGGAGGGAGACGGCAGCAGTAGTAATCGGAAGTAAAGTGCACATTTATTTCAGTTACACATGCTTAGGTTTGGTTACGGTAAGATATGGGAACTAAGCAGAGCGGATGTCAAGGGTAGGCATGGTTGGGCACCTGCCAAGGGCCCACACCCCATCAGGGGCCCACTGACAAAAGCCCCCTGGACTTGCTCCTCCTCTTCACCCTTGCAACTCTTGCAACCTGATAGCTCTGGCTGAGGCAACAGTGGAATTTAGGGGAGGGGCTAGAGGAGGGTGCCCATTAGGATTTTGTCCCTGAATCTTTGCTTCTAGGCCCCAGATGTCTGGGAAGATGCCTTCCTCTCCCTCTTTCTCCATACACTACCACTGCGCTGCCCTTGCAGTCCTTCCGCTGTCCCTGAGACTCAGTTCTTGTACTGCCAGCACAAGCATGCTTTGCAGAGCTGCAGAAGGCACACCTCCAGGGCTTTTCCATGGGCAGTGCTCCTGGATGCCCGTGCATGCAACCGGGTAAGGTGACCTTTACTGGGCCAATCAAAGTCATGGAAAAAATGTGCCCTTTCTGCAGCAGCAGATGGCCTGTGTGAAAGGTTTGGGGAGGAGAGAAAAGCCAAGATCCAGATCCAACAAGGAGGAATAGCAGGAGCGGCAGAAGTTGTTGTTGTTGTTGTTGTTGTTTCCCCCCCCCCCCCAGCCCTGAAGAGCTTTTAAATTTTTATTTTTGTTCTGTTTCTTGAAGGGAAGGGTAGAAGAGCGAGCAAGCAGTGTCTTTTTCTTTACTTTTTCCCAGACTGAGGAGCCAGCTAGCCAAGGTACACAAATTCATCTGGTGGGGTGAGGGTGATTTGGCAATGTGGTTGCTATGGAGCTTGTAAGTTGTATGATTTAAACTGTGGTTGTGTGATTTAAGGTGCAATCCTATGCAAGGTTAGATGGGGAAAAAAGACCTACAACTCCCAGCATGCCCCAGCCAGCTCTGCTGGCTGGGGCATGCTGGGAATTGTAGGCCATTTTTTCCTGTCTAAACTTGCATAGGATCGCACCCTTAAATGAGGATTTTGCTTACCCAAACTGGGCTCATGTGGCCTCTGTGCCTCTTTCTGCTCATCCCATAGCTTAGACAGTGGGGTATTATTTTATTTTCTCTCAGCAAGATCTGGTGGCAGTGGATCATTTCTTATTTTTCTTTGAGCAAAATGTTTGCAGGGGGCTTGAGAATTTTTATCAGATCCATTTCTGCTTCCTGCTTCCAAGCCCAATGCAGTATCTTGCTCAGAAAACATGCCAGGGCCCATGGAGGTTGATGCTGGTTGCTACAGCACCCTTTCTTTCCTATTTTTTTTTTTTAAAAAAAAACATGTTATACTTTAGGAGCAGCTGTATTGACTGCTCCTCAGTCAAAACAGCTCCTGGAGTGGCTTACAAATTAATCAGTAAAAGAAGACAATCACTGCCTGCAGGCTTACAATCTAAAAAGACACGGCACACAAGGAAAAATGAATAGGGAGGGATGAGGGGGGGAATTAAAGGTGCAATTCTATGCATCTTTAGACAGAAGTCCTACAACCAGTGGCGGTTGGTGGCGCCAATGTCAATGGGGCTGTGTATCCACTCCAGCTTTTATTCTGAGCTTTAAAGGAGCCATCTCTAGCCCCAAATAGGTTCAGCACCATGGATAGCTCCTTTAACAGTCAGGGTAAAATCCAGAGTGGATACACAGCCCCGCCGACATTGGCGTCACCAGCCTCCACTGGCTTCAACTCCCAGCATCTCCCAGCTGCCTATGCTGGCTGGGGAATGCTGGAAGTTGTAGGACTTATTTTTGTCTAAACATGCATAGGATTGCATCCTAAGTCTTTGTAGGGCTGGTGGAATGGTCCTGCTTGCCCCTCTGATCTCCCTCAGCACAGCCTGCTGGACTGCAATTCTTAGCCCGGCTTTTAGGGTAAAACTTTCAAAAGGTGGCATACCAAGTCAGCATATCAGTACAAAAAAATGATCCTTCAACGCCAACTTCAGTGGACCGGTCATGTTGGTTCGAACATGCCTGACTGCCGGTCTCCAAAGCAGTTACTTACTCCAACTCAAGGATGGAAAGGCGGAATATCGGGGGTCATATAATAGGTTTACAGATGTTCATAAGGCTAATCTAAAAAAAATGCAAATAGAACATCGAAAACTGGGAAGCTCTGGCCCATGAACGATCTAAATGGAGGTTGGCCTTTCAACAAAGGTTCCATGGGGACTTTGAAGAAGCACGGAGTGCAAGGTGAAAGGGAGAAACGTGCTAAGCGAAAAGCACGTCAAATGAATCCTTTACAGACCATCTTCTATCTGGTAACCTGTGTCCTCACTGTGGGAAGCTGTGTGGATCTAGAATTGGCCATCCACAGTCACTTACGGACCCATCGCTAGAGTCTACACAATCTTCTTAGATTTCCTCCTTTTATCCCGGAAGACAATCTTACTCGTCATAAAGGTGTACAAATAGGCCATTTTTAAAAATTAAAAACATTTTATATGTAAAATATGTTATCCTTTTCTAGAAGAAAAAGCGTGCTTATTCCAAAGTAAATGTGTTCAGCATACATTTTATTCCTGTAGTTAAGTGAGTTTAAAGTGCAAAATCACACATGCCCAGAGTTGGGTTGACAAACAGTTGCACAGCATGGGGGGCGTGTTAATTTTGTGCCTCAAAATTGAAGTTCCTTAGTTCCCTAAATTTTGTGCATGTTTTCCCCATTGTTAAAGGTTGAAATGCCTCTCATAGGCTTAGTTGCTGGCAGTAAGAGCTTTAAGCTACAATAGGCTGGTATTTGTTTTGTATTTTTGCCTCCACCCCTTTTGCTTTTCTGCTGAATCTGGAAACAAACAGGAAACTCATGTGAAGTGGTTTTCCACAGCATGGAGATGTAGTGGTGGGCGAACCATGACCAGTTAAGAACATATTAAGAAAAGGCCTGCTGGCTCAGACTCTGAGGTGGGTCCATCTAGACTAGCATCCTGTTTTGACATTCACCAGCCAGATATTTCTGAGAAGCACTCAAGAAGGGCAGGAAGGGATTGCTCATTCTCTGTCGGACATTCAGGGGCATGGTGGGCTTCCAGGCAAAGCTTTTACGGCAACATCACCCTGCCTTTGGGCGCAATCCTATGCATGTTTAGACAGAAAAAAAAGTCCTACAACTCCCAGCATGCCCCAGCCAGCATTGCTGGCTGCGGAATGCTGGGACTTGTAGGACTTTTTTCTGTCTAAACATGCATAGGAATGCCCCCTTAGTCACGGAATTTTACCAGGGGTCCTGACATCGTAGATCGAGATCGGTGAATCTATCTGTTTCACTTTCTCCTGCACTAAGATTTTTTTTAAATCTCAAATTCTTTCTCTCCTGAATATAAAGAATTTGAGAATGTTAGTAAATTCTTGTCAAAAACAAACTGAAACGAAATTCTCATCCATCTGCACCAGCCAAATTCAATAGGTACAGCCATTCCCAGCATGGAGAGGACCACGATGTACCTGCCTGCCTTATAACTGTTAAAGATAAGGAGCCGGTCACAAGAAAGAGGCAGCAACCCTAACAGCACTAGCACAGTTGGATATTGTGGAGAAAAAGCCTCAGTTTCCTTGAGCGCGCACGCGCGCACACACACACACACACACACCTCCTCACCTGTAAACAAGTATAATCCCAGCTGGGGTCTGGAAAAGTCATGCAAATGTACATAGGTTATCTGATGGGGCCCAAGGCCTCAGAGTCTGCCAAACCCTTTGGCATGCAAATGTAGTCTGGAAGGGGCTGCCCAGGTAATGGGAGCCAAATTGCCAGTGGGAGGGTTGATAGCTCAAGAGATCTCAACTACTGAGTGGGTAGGCAAGGAGTCGCCTGTAGAAAGTGCCAGAGCAGCCAGGTCGTGGCAGAGAAGCAAAGACCTCGTGTCTGTGGACTGGTGGAAAGAAGCTGCCATGATGGGCAACTGGATGGGGTTGTACCGGCGGAAAAAGGCAGGGCGAGTGTGGAGAAAGTCCAACACAAGTCTGCACACACACACACACAGTCTTCCCCTAAGGGAGGGGGCGAGGGAGGAGGGATGAAGTCACAGGAGAAGCAGCCAGACAGGTCGTCATCCCCAACAAGGAAGAGTCTCGGTGGAGATCCACAAAAACCCAGGAAGGACCATCAAGGACCATCAAACTATCAGGGCAGTCTCAAAGAGCTGTGAAGTACCAGTACGTCACCTTCTCCCCGGGCAGGAATAAGCCCACCTGACATGAAGGGGCAGGCATAAGCCCCACCTGACCTGGAGGGTGGGGAGAGCGGGAACTCAGGGGTAGAAAACCCCTCTCCCTTCCGGTAGAGGGTTGTTGGGAACCAGGGTACGTCGGGGCCAGATTCGTCCTTCAAGCGGCAGCCCGAGTAAGCCAGTCTCATCCCCGGATCGGCCGACCCGGAGCCAGGCTGAAACTGACTAAGCGTAAAGTCTCTGATCTGAGGTAATTGACCAGATTCAATCCGCTAGCCTAGGAGCCTGTTCATTGAGTAACGCAGGGGTCAACTATGGTTGTGTTGACATTGTAGTATTCCTGGAGAGCTGTTAGTTCCGCTCTGTGTTTTGTGTAAACAAATAAAAGCCTTATTTGGTCATTTAAAGGGCTTCAGTTTCCTCTTGTGCGTGAAAGCCTCTCAGGTGGTAGCCTGCGCTCGTACGGGCTGTAACTCAGTGCCGGTTAACCCGTTAAGCGCCGAACTCACGCAAAGGATCCGGCTAGTGATCCTTCACAGCGAGTCCCTTTTCCCAGGCGTGGGGAGGCCAAGGGGGCAAGCAAAAGACCGCTGGCAAAGAGCAAAGAAGGCGAGCGCCCGGGAAGGGGGGCAGGGAAGCCCCAGGCGGGCTCTACTTCGGCTAACAGCAGGTGCTACCATTGTAAGGAGTCAAGACACCTCAAGAGGAATTGTCCCAAACTCCTGGGCAGAGACGGTGAGCAGCAGCTGCAAGTGAGTAAGCTGAGGCACGTCTTAGCATCCCCATTGAGCGCAAGAGTGGAGAGCGACACAGAGGATCGAGGGCTGTGGCTGTGTGAAAGCGACCTGCATCCCTGTGGGCCCCAGCAAGTGAGCAGATGGCGGCAAGAGTGTGATTCAAAAGAACCGGAGCTAGAGGAGCCCTTGGCCAGGAGAAGAGGGCCAGAAGCAAGAGATGTGCTGCATGCACGCGTTTCCAGAGGCAGGAGCAGAAGACCCAAGAAAGCCTCTCTTAAGAGACTTGTGCGCAAAGAGCTGAATTGGAGCCAACAGCAGTTTGGTGAATCTAATTGTATTAACAATGTGCCCAAAGATGTTATCGAGACTCAAGGGGGAGGGCACATGCCCGGCATCTCTCCCACGGGGGGGGAGGGGGGAGAGGGACTCAAATTTTGAACTTGGACTGTCCAGTGGCTGGGGGGAGGGCACATCCTGCCCTGCATCTCTCCCACAGAAGAGGGACTCAGGTTTTGGACTTAGACTGTCCAGTTGCAAAGGGGAGGGCCATGGTTTGTGGCCAAGCTAAGCAGCATCAGGCAAAATTTGGGCAAGCAGGGTGGCCAGGCGTAGTTTCAGGCATTGGAAGAGACTGCTCCCCTGCCCCCAAATCAGAAAACAATTCCTTCCCAAGAAGGAGAGACTGTGTTCCCTGCTGTGCCGCCCAAAGTTTCAGGTCTATGGGAGAGTGAAGACCATTAGATGCACGGAAAAAGAAGTTTCCCCTCAAGGCGTCTTGTGCTGCAAAGCTAGAAGACAAAAGACTGGATTGGGTGCTGATATTAAAGCCGATAAAGACTGATAAATTGTTGCTGGAGTGGGAGGGGCCTAGGACTGTGATCCAGTGTGTGAGCAAATTGAACTTTTTGTTGTCCCAAATGCAAAAGTCAGCCCAAACTGTATCATGCCAATTTGAATTTGTATGTAAATAAGTGTATGCGAAGAATCTGCATGTCATGTATCAAAGTGCCTCAAGGGAAGATTTGCCAGAGAAAAAAATCGGTCAGAGGCAGTAAAACAGAGCAGAGGGCTAAAAGGAAATGTTGGAGATGGGAAAACAAAGCAGGGGGAAGATTGCCAGGCTGTGTTTTCTGGCCACCAGGGTAGAGCCTCTCTGGCTCAGCATTTGATTCTGACAAGAGACAGTCATCCTGTTCAAGTCTGGGTGGTGGGGGCCACAAGCTCAAGCAATTGGTAAAAAAGGTGGTGTGTTTATGTCATTGGGTGGAAGGTGGCAGAACCAAGCCTTTAGAAGCTAAAATAAAGGCAAGTTGAAAAGTTATTCCACATTTCAGTCAGCTATCTGCCCCCTAACAGACTTGTGTAAAAAGCAGCAACCCTGTAAAGCTTTTAGACAAAGAGTGCCAGTCAGGCAATAGAAGGGTTAAAGCTCCCATTTGAATTGTACATGTAAGCTTTTGATTTGTTGTTGTTGTTGTTGTTTGTGAGTAAGAGAAAGTGTGCAAGGGGTGGGGGGCTGGCAAAGGTTTTTTCTTCTAGGTTAGTGTAGATGAAATGGGAAGATAGACGCCCCAATTTCATCTTTTCCAATGGGGAAGATGTGGAGAAAAAGCCTCCGTTTCCTTGAGCGCGCACTCACACACACACCTCCTCACCTGTAAACAAGTATAATCCCAGCTGGGGTCTGGAAAAGTCATGCAAATGTACATAGGTTATCTGATGGGGCCCAAGGCCTCAGAGTCTGCCAAGCCCTTTGGCATGCAAATGTAGTCCATGCCCTGTAGTCATGAGCCACCCCCCACCCCCACCCCACCTGGCCAGGTGAAGTTCATCCTGATTGGCTGAAGACACCTAAGCTGCTGAAAGGAGGGGGGGGAAAGAGTCTATGCCGCCTGCCATGGCATTTGGGTTTTGTTGTTGTTGTCTGCACGCTTTGGCGGGAGGAGGGCTGTGCTAAGGCAAGCCCTGAAGAGGACAAAAAACCCAGGTAAAGAGAAGGCCTGGGTAGTGATATAGTGAAGGAACTAGCTTTGTTGTTTTATAGCTCTGCTGTGTATACCAAAGTGTCTCCCCACCTTTTCCCCTTCCCTCATTTCCCACCTTTTGTTGTAATCTGTTTACCTGGCATAAACCTTCCTGGTTTTACCCCACACGGCGTGTGTGGTTCCTCTGTGGTTCAGCGCTAAATCCAGAGTACAGACAAGGGCAAGGCCCTGAAAGACTCGGGTCAAGACTGCAGAGCTAAGGCTGGCAGTTTTGCACCTTTGATCTCTGGTCTTGAGTAAAGGACTGGTTGGCAGAGTCCTTTCTTCACAAATACGGTATACACAAGAATTCAGCCGCAGACTTTTAAGAGCTAAGCACTCAAAACCCTGGGCCTGGATGGGCAAATCTGTCCATTTCGGTTTCTCCCACATTTCATTTTTTTTTTTTAATCTCAAGTTCTTTTTGTCCTAAATATGGAGAACTTTGCAAATGTCGGCAAATTCTGATCAAAACCAAACTGAAATGAAATCCTCTCCCATTCCTACTCGTAGCCTTCCTATGTTTTCCGCTGCTTCTTCTGTCTGTTTTCTTATCACAGAAAACCTGTTAGGGTGCAATCCTATGCACGTTTAGACAGAAAAATAGTCCAACTCCCAGCATTCCCCATAGTTGGGGAATGCTGGGAGTTGTAGGCCTTTTTTTCTGTCTAAACCTGCATAGGATTTTACCTTTAAGGAGAAAATGATGGAAGAGCTGCACAAGGCCTTCTGACGGCTAGTGCTAGGATCCCTTCTGTCTGGAAGCACAAACCTGGGGTTTCCATTTAGCTGTCATGGCCAACAGCTGACCATCAACCAATCCTGTTGAATTTCTGCATGCTGTACCACTTTTACCAAATATTTTGGTTAAAAAATATTTTGCAAACCTATTTAAGAAGGAAGGAAATGAGGCACAGGCAAAGACTGCTTGTCTCATGTCTCAGTCCATCAAATGCAATGCCCAGTCCAGAATTAGACGGCAAATTGCACAAGTGATCTTGTGATTTACCATAATATTTTGCAACTTCCCATGTAATACCAGACCGGACATTAGTGTGTACAATCATTGCTGTGGCTTTCCAGAATACTTCTCCAAAAGAGAAGCATTAATCAGATCCGTATCTTTCTCATTTTTAGTTGCTGCTTTATCCTTTCCAAGTGGGTGGAAAGGGAGCCGCTGAACCGCCCACATTCTGTAGGCAACAGGAAGAGGATAGTTTAAATGTTACCTTTTCCAGCAAAAAGAAGCACCTTGAAATGGAGCTGTCGTGGTTAACCATGACACCTAAATGCAGCCTCTCTGTGCAGAGGCACTGTGCCTGTAGGGGTTCAGTGTCAGTAATGCAGTGGGCCTTCTAGTTCATGCCAGAAACTGGTCAGTAGTAGTTTGGAAGGGTTTGGGATCTAGTCAGCCTGTGGAATGTCAAGACCAGTGTGAGCTCATCAGTCAGAGTTCTCAGGGGAAAGCAAGCAGGAATTGACTTCTTCCCCCCCCCACCCCGTCCCCCCCACCCCACCCCCCCGTCCAGCTGCAACTTCGACCTTGCAGAGATAGAAGCTGGTAGCCTTATCTGGGAACTTCAGGTGAGGGGAGGGGTGGTTTGCAGAGGTGTCACTCCGGTTGAAGCCTCACCCCTGAAGGGTGGAAGGGGAACACCCAGGTGGGATAGGGGCCTCACGGATGGGCCGGTTCCCTTGCCCATTAGTGGTTTGGAAGGAGGGTTAAGATGGCCACACCTTCGCTTTTAAGCCGGTGCTTAGCATCCAGAGCCTTTGCTAGGAACATCTCTCTCATATTTCCTGTCTGCATCTTTCTGTTTGGATCTATCACCAACTGAGCTGTTGGGAGCACATGGACTCTACCTAATTTGGACTTTCTTCTCTTCGGACTTTTACTGTCAAGAACCTGCCCTGAAAAGGACACTCGTACTTTTCATAGACTGTGCATTCTTGTGGCTATGGATGTGTCTTCGTCGAGGAGCCCAGAGCCCGGCTGGCTTGGGGCTAATTCCTGACTTTTGGACATTCCTATGCCTCGACCCATGTGGCGTAGAGATCCCAAAGCTGGGAGCTTTGGACATTGGAATCTCTCTGTGTGGGGAAGTACTTTGGACTCAAGTCTGATCTTGTTTTGGACCCTTATTGTCGAGAGGCCGGGACTCACAGTACCCAGAGGGGCCAACCCAAGTGGCAGGGTTGGACTTGACCTCTGTGGAGTTTTGCATGGTGGTTCAGGTCCTCTTCTAGAATCCCTTCTCTTGTTTCATGAGCAACGGGGCTCAGATCCTTCCCCTGCCGGAGGAGCAGCTAGGAGTTGCTCAGATCCTAAGGCCAAGATGCACCATCCTGGAGGTTCCAACTCAGTGGCAAAGTTGGCTCAGCTCTCTATGGGGGTGTGTGGGTAAGTCAGGTCTGTTTCTAGGATCCCTTCCCTTGTCACAGGAGCATCTGGAATTGGCTCCAATCCCAAATGTGCTTTGGTGCTTCCCAAATGTCAGATGCATTCCCAATTAAAGACTGTTACGACAGATAATTCTGGGCACTAGATTCCCTCTAACCCCACATTCTTACGAAAGATTTAGGATCTTTGGCTGGGGTAAAACCTGCACTGTTGGGGGGGGGGGGAGTGTGCGCTTTGCTCCTTTTATACTTAAACAAACCTACACACACACACAGACTCTAGAAACAAAAGGGTGGTTTTATTGAAGAAGAATACAGAGAAGGTACAGCGTCTTACTTGTTGGTAAAGCAAACCTAGTGATGTCAGGCAGCAAAATATCTTTACGCTATGGTTCAAACACACCCGGTATTCTGGAGAAGAGAAAGAGTCTCTTTTGCCCTGACAAGACTGAACAGAAAAGGCGGGGGGAGAGATTCCCCATCTAGAAGGATAGAAAAGCAAAGTCCTGGCTACTACCTCTCTGCTGTGATGAGGTTCCAGATGTAGCCCCGGCAGAGGTGGAAGGGGATTGAGCAGTCCGCGTTCCAAGGTGACTCCCTCAGCTCTGTCCCAGACACACACCCTTGCTAAAACCTCTTGGTTCTTATAGGCTCCTTCCCGCCTTTTTGGAGAAATGAGAGCAGTGGGGGGCGGTCTTTGCCCCACAGATGTCTTCAAACTCTGCTAAGGACCTTACTCTTTATGTTTTGATGACTCAGTCATAATGGGTGTACTTAGGAAAGCAAAAGTTTGGGTCTACCTGCTGATGGGACTGTTTTTGGAGGAAGCTACTGGTGGTATTCGCCCAGTGGGGGGGGATGAGCCATAACTTTTCAGGAGAAATCCTCCTGTGTTATGGGAGATATGCAATATTCAGGTCTTAATCAATGCAAGCCTGCCACTCATTTGCCTATGCATGCTTCTAGGCTTCACTCACTCTTCCATTCAAACTTTCAGTCATGATGACCTTTTGCCTTTTGCCCTGCTGGGGAGGTGGGCAGGCTGCTGCTTTTCTCCCGAACCCTTGCTTACCCAAGGCTCCTTATGAGGGCTGTGGACTTCCTTTTGGAGGTGTAGCCATAACCAAATGATCAGAACTATATCTCATCTTAAGAAGACACGTTTGAAGTCAGAGGTTGTGTCGTCAGTGGTGTAGCGAAGCCAGAGCTCACGGCGACCCTTTTCATTAGCAGCGATGCCGGCATCCTCTGCCGCCGCCGCCGCCCTTAGAAATTCCCTCCGGGCTTAGCTGCCTTTCTCACGGTAGCTGTGGGATACTGAACTTTCCCAGCAAGAATATATTGTTCCCTGTTGTAATTCTGCGAAGTATTTTGGGGTTGGCTTGGTCTGGAATGGGCCATCAAGACCCATGAGCTTTACAAAGGTCCTGCTCCTCATGGAGGTGAACACTGCTAGAACTGGTTTGTAGATATGGATCAGCACGGCTGCCTGGATTTGGGGGCTCTCCTTGGGGGTGTGGCTGTGGGGACTGTCACGAGGAGCACCTGCACTTCAAAACTGACCACTCCGCCACTGTGTGCCATGTTCTTTCTATGCAGCTCCCATATCATTTCAGTGGGTCTTGCAGAAGAGACCTCAGCCCCCACAGCCTCACCAGTCACCACCACTGGCAGGTCAAGTCTGCCTGCTTCTCACTCTTGCCATCCATGTGAAGGCCTTACTGGGCTAACAAGACTACTGGCCTGCCCAGGCGTGAAGCCATGGGTCCCATGAATCTGTGTTACATATTATGCAGATATTTGCAGTCAGTATTAAAAAAAAAAAAAAAGGCACAGGGGTGCTGCACTGAGGAGGTCATTGACCTGTAGCTAGGAGACACTGCCCTGATTGGACACTGGCAGCATGAGAATGGTGCACTGAAAAGATTTTTGCAAGGTTGGCAAAACTTGGAAGGAGCCGGAAGGAACCAGAAGCAGATGATGTGTGTTGCACATGGGAGGTGTCCAGAAGAGGAGACAAGGGGAATGCCTTGGAGTTCCAGTAAATACGTCTTGAAATAACCTTGTTCCAGGTGCTATAGTGGAGCTAGGGCTTGCAGGAATGCAACACCAGAATTTTTTAATAATAGGAATGCTGATGTCTTCTGCCACCCCACCCCGCCTCAGATTTCCCTGTTCCCTCTGAGCTTAGCTGCAATACTCACAGTAGCTGGGTGGGCTGGGGGATGGATTTTCCGAGCAACAATATATTGTTCTCTTTTGTAATGCAAAATATTTTGTGGGGTGGGTTGGTCTTGAACAGGCAATTAAGACCCACTAGCTTTACAGCAAAAACTCCTAGAACAGGTTTGTCAGTATGGATCAACACAGCTGGATGAATTTTGAACTCTCCTTGCGGGTATGGCTCTTTATTAGTAATATTTATTAGTAATACTTATATACCACTTAACATAATACAATCTCTAAGGGCACAATCCTATGCAAGTTGCGACAGAAAAAAGGATGACAACTCCCAGCATGCCCCATGCAGGAGAACAGATATGGGCATGTCAGCCTTTTTTCTGTCTCAACTTGCATAGGATTACGTCCTTAGTGATTGTAGTATGTTAAGCGGTATATAAGTGTGGAGAAAGCCAACCTAAACCCCCTGCCTGACACACACACACTCACCAAGGAGAGGGGAAGGAGACCCAGGGGGGGGAGACAGCCAGTCTCCACAGATGCCAAAGGGGACAAACAACATCTACATAGAATCACCCCAGGGGGGAAGGCAGGAAGCATCACCAGGTTTGTCAATGCTCTTGCATATCAGCCCCATCTACATAAGACTTGAATACCTCTCCAGGGCAGACGCTTCGGCACCCCTAAGAAATGGCCACTCAACACCATAGGATGGGACCATTAAGCAAGTGGCTTCAAAGGGACCCCATCCCACGGGGGGGGGGGGGGGGGGAAGGTGTCACCCCACCTGACCCAAAAGGCCGCCCCTCAGGGAGGGTGTCAACCCACCTGATCACGGAGGGAGGGGCTACCTGAAACACCAAGGTACAAAACACCCTGCACAAGGGAACTTTTCTCTGGACCTGTTCAGCAATCTTGCCCATGCCTGGGGTAAGGGAACGAAGGATCGGCAACCCCGGGTAGCCGCACCCGGCGCGCTCCAGCTATCTGAAATCACTGGCCGCTCGGGTTGATCGGACCCCCGGGAAACCAAGCTGAAATCACTGGCCGCTTGGGTTGACCGGACCCCCGGGAAACCAAGCTGAAATCACTCACAAGCCGCTTGGGTAGACCGGGGCCCCGCCGGGAACCCAGCTAGCCGCTTGGGTAGACCGGGCCTCCGCCGGGAACCCAGCTAGCCGCTTGGGTAGACCGGGCCTCCGCCGGGAACCCAGCTAGCCGCTTGGGTAGACCGGGCCTCTGCCGGGACCCGAGCTAAACTAACTAGCTGAGAGCCCTGAAATCACGTTGTCCTTGAGGCTTTTGCTTGCTACTTTGTACCGTACTGATAAGCTGTATTGCTGGCGTGGGTCTGGGTTTGTGAAGGTAATTTTGTAAATAAACTTGTTTTATAAAAGATACTTTTGTGGCTATAAGTTATCCCTTTGTTCTGGGCGAAGGCGAGGCGCTGGGAACCTCGGAGAAGGCCCGCCCCAGCACCCGCTACCCCCTTAGCATTGAACCCGCGCAGAAGACCAGGTTGTTGGTCTTCCACTATAAGTTTCCAATTTCCCAAGGCAGAGCAAAAACGCTCTCCCGTTGGTTGAGGTGATTATGCTATCATAGAATCATAGAATAGTAGAGTTGGAAAGGGCCTATAAGGCCCCCTGCTCAATGCAGGAGAACAGATATGGGCAGCCCATCCAAGCACTGACCCAGCTCATACCTGCTTAGCTTTAGCATGTGGCCTGCATTATGTGCTCTCAATGCCACCTGCATCTAGTGCTCAACCCCACTGCTCTCTCCTGCAGCGTATAGACTGCATTTGAGGCATGTTCATTTTGCATTTCTTTATTAAAAGGACTGAAAATGGATTTGTGAAAGGAAATTCAGGAAATCTACCATCCGTTTATTATTATTATTATTATTATTATTATTATTATTATTATTATTATTTATTTCATTTCCATAGTGACCAATAGCCAAAGCTCTCTGGGCAGTTCACAAAAATTACACGCCCACAAATACAATATAATTTTTTTAAAAACATAATATAAAATCTGTAACATACAAAATTTAAGAACAATTTAAAACAGCTAAAAACAGGTTGCAGTAAGACACTAGAAATGATTAAAAAAACCAACTGACATAAATGCCCCATCATATGCTGTCAAATGCCAGGGAGCAGAGGTATTAATCTGGCGCCAAAAAGATGACAGTGTTGGCACTAGGTGGACCTCAGTGGGCAGAGCATTCCATAATCGGGGGGAGGGCACCAACGAGAAAGCCCTCTCCCTTGTCTCAATGTGGCGCCAAAAAGATAACAGTGTTGGTGCTGGCTGAGTCTCGGTGGGGAGACCATTCCATAATCGGGACCACCATCAACAAAGCCCTCTAACTTGTCTTAACATGGTGCCAAAAAGATAACAGTGTTGGCGCTGGGTGGACCTCAGTGGGGAGAGCATTCCAGAATCAGGGGGCCACCACCAAGAAGGCCCTCTCCCTTGTCTTAACATGGTACCAAAAAGATAACAGTGTTGGCGCTGGGTGAACCTCAGTGGGGAGAGCATAACAGAATCAGGGGGCCACCACTGAAAAGGCCCTGTCCCCTGTTGCCATCCTACGAATCCAACTCGGAGGAAGGTCTCAGGTGTTTATCGTAGTGACCGGGTAGGTAGGCGATCACTTGTGACCGAGTAAGATTGTCTTCCAGGATAAAATTACAAAAAGAAAATTATATAAAGAGGAAATTGTATAAATTTATTTATTTATTATATTTATACCCCACCGTTTTTCCTGACAGGAACCCAAGGCGGCTTACATAATCCTCCTCTCCATTTTATCCTCACAACAACCCTGTGAGGTAGGTTAGGCTGAGAGTCAGTGACTGGCCCAAAGTCACCCAGTGAATTTCATGGCTGAGCAGGGACTCGAACCTGGATCTCCTGAGTCCCAGTCCAACACTCTCACCACTAGCCAAAATTGTTAGCCTAAAATTGTTTAGACTCTAGCGATGGGTCCATAAGTGACTGTGGAGGCCAATTCTAGATCCACAAAGCTTCCCACAGTGAGGACACAGGTTACCAGATGGAAGATGGTCCTGTAAAGGATTCGTTTGACGTGCTTTTCGCTTAGCACGTTTCTCCCTTTCACCTTGCACTCGGGCTTCTTCAAAGTCCATAGAACCTTTGTGAAAGGCCAACCTCCAGTTAGAGCGTTCATGGGCCAGAGCTTCCCAGTTCCCAATGTTTATATTGCATTTTTTTAGATTAGCCTTTAGAACATCTTTAAACCTCTTATACTGACCACCGATATTCTGCTTTCCATCCTTGAGTTGGGAATAAAGTAACTGCTTTGGGAGACGGCAGTCAGACATTCATTCATGTCAGGAGAGGCACTCCTTCAGGTATTGTAGATTCCTGCATGATACCATCTTTCTTTGCTGGCAGTGTAGATTACATAGGAGTGGAGATGAGGACAGTAAAAGACAAGCAAAGTAAGTACTAGAGCTGGTTTTATAACTGAAATTCACCTCCCACCTGCCAAATCACCCTGTTATGTGGCATGCCAGTATATGGAGGAAATATTTTATTTCCCCCCTTTTTTTTAAAGGTGCGACTATGTGGGAAAGGGTGTGGGGTGAATTGTGGCTGGCCAGTGCCCCCATCCCTTTTGTCTTTAGCCCTAGAATAGCTGAGAAAAAGGAAAGAGACATGACTTGAAAATAGAGGGCAACCATTATACCTGAATGGTGTGACTCAAATGTCTGAAGCAGATGAGGCCTGTTCCACAGTAGGCCTCATCTCTTAACAGAAAACAGGCATCTACCTCAGACCCTTTATTTTCAAGACATTTCTCCTTCCCTTGGGACTGGGGGAAGATTCCAGGGCTAAAGACAAAAAGGGCAAAATCTGCCCCACACATCACCAAGGGAAAGAGAAATGTCTTGAAAATAAAGGGCAACCATTATACGTGAATGGTGCAACTCAAGTGTCTGAGGTAGATGAGGCCATGAAACAACTCCTTGGTTCACCTTAAATTATGCCCTGGAAACAACTCCTTGGTTCACTTTAAATTAAGCCTGGGAAACAACCCCTTGGTTCACTTTAAATTAAGCCCGGAAACAACTCCTTGGTTTACTTTAAATTAAGCCCCGGAAACAATTCCTTGGTTCACTTTAAATTAAGCCCACGAAACAACTCTTTGGTTCACTTTAAATTTTGCCCCGGAAACAACTCTTTGGTTCAATTTAAATTATGTCTGGGAAACAACTCCTTGGTTCACTTTAAATTAAGTCCCCGGAAACAACTCTTTGGTTCTATTTAAATTAAGTCCCCGGAAACAACTCCTTGGTTAAGTCCCCGGAAACAACTCCTTAGCTCTATTTAAATTAAGCCCCCGGAAACAATTCCTTGGTTCACTTAAGTCCCCGGAAACAACTCCTTGGTTCACTTTAAATTAAGCCTGGGAAACAACTCCTTGGTTCTCTTTAATTTAAGCCTGGGAAACAACTCCTTGGTTTATGTTAAATTAAGCCCGGGAAACAACTCCTTGTTTAAATTAAACCCCAGAAACAACTCCTTGGTTCATGTTAAATTAAGTCCCCGGAAACAATTCCTTGGTTCACTTTAAATTAAGCCCAGGAAACAACTCCTTGGTTTACTTTAAATTATGTCCGGGAAACAACTTGGTTCACTTTAAATTAAGCCCAGGAAACAACTCCTTGGTTCTCTTTAAAATACCCCCCCCCCCCGGAAACAACTCCTGGGCTCAGTTGTTTACATCCCTCCACTGGGAAAATTTACCATTTATTCCTACTCGCTGCTTTCTGTTCTTTAAGCAGTTACTGATCCATAAGAGGACCTCCCCTCTTATTCCATGACTGCTAAGATTGCTCAGGAGTCTTTGGTGAGGGACTTTGTGAAAAGCCTTTCGAAGGCCAAGTGAACCATGTCTACCGGATCACCCCTGTCACATGTTTATTGACATTCTCAACTCTAAAAGGTTAGTGAGACAGGACTTACCTACCTTTGTGGAAGCCATGTTGATTCTTTTTCAGCAGGGTTTGTCCTTCTATATGCCTACTAATCTTATCTTTAATCATTATTTCAACCAATTTACTGGAGCAGACACTAAGCTAACAGGCCTGTAATTTGGATCCCCCATGGATACCTTTTTAAAAATTGGCATTATATTGGCCATTCTCCAGTCCTCTGGTACAGAGGCTGATATTAGGGACACAATATATATACATCCAACGGTCTAACTGCCTCTCTATCTGGTTTCCTACTTCTGATATATTTAAAGAATACTTTACTGTTGGCCTTGATATTGTTAGCAATATGTTCCTCAAAATGCTTTTTGTGCATCTTTTATTGTCTGCTTGCATCTCCTTTGTGCAAGCTCGTGCTCCCTTTTGTTTCCCTCATTTGGGCAAGACCTTCATTTTCTGAAGGAAGGCTTCTTTTCTCTAATAGCTTCCTTGACACTGCTTGTTAACTATGCTGGTGACCTCTTGGACTTGGCACCACCTTTCCTAACCTGTGGCATATAATCTAGCTGAGCTTCTATTACTGTGGTTTTGAGTAATCTCCAAGTATTTTGAAGAGATTTCACCTTCTTGACGTCCCTTTCAACTTCCTTTTTACCAGTTCCCTCATTTTAGAGAAGTTTCCTTTTTGAAGTCAAGTGTGACTGTGTTGGACTTCCCTGGCAATTTTTCACTTAAATATATATATTAAATCTGATAGCACTGTGGTCACTGTTTCTAATTGGTTCGTACAGTTTTGGAATCTTCAAGTTTGGATCCTCTCCCCAAATGGATTGCATTGGGCTCTCGAAATACTAAAACAGGTAGGGTACCTCCCACAGTTACGGCGGTAAGAGAGGTGTGGTGCAAAGTATCACGTCAATTACAGTTTGATCCATTTTTTTTGCACACAAAAGTAACTTTATGGGGAAACCCAGATTTAAAAATTGGTAAGAAAACGTTTGTCTGGCGGACTTGGATGGGTAAGCTGATTTTTACTTTGGATCAGTTAATGGATGCCGATGACAACTTTTTGCCATTTTCTGCTCTGTGCCAAATATGATTTGCCTGCTATAGCTGAATGGTAATACATGCAATTGAAACATGTGCTAAAACTTAGGTTTGGCCCTGCCACTTTTGCAGCTTCAGAGTCTCCTTCCTTGTTAGAATTACTTATTAAGGGTGAGTAGATACGTCAGCCTACGATCCAGGTTTATAAATATCTATTCAGTGAATAAATATGATACACAGGGTCTTAAGCAAGAATGGAATAGTGAATTGGATTGTCCTATCTTGCCCAATCAATGGATTGCTGCATTGGCATCTATCTCAGAAGGGTTAACGGATCTTAGGTTACGTCTAATTCGGGGAAAACTTACATTCCATGAATTTTGGACACCCCAATGTCTTTTGAATAAGGGTTCGTCTAAAGTGGCTAACTGTTGGAGGTGCAATACAGTTAATACTTCTCTTACGCACATGTTTTGGCAATGCCCAATGGCTGCCTCTTTTTTGGCAGGAGGTAATAGTACGGATACACTTTGTGACAGAAAGCTCTTTAATATTTACTGATGTTCATGTTTTTCTTAACTGTCTACCTGCTTCTTGGAACTTAATGCAAGATCAACATAATGGATTATCCGCAGCCTTTTGACAGCTAAAAGACTAATATTACAACACTGGAGGGCCAAACAGCCATCTTCGATAACACAGTGGGTTGAGGACTTAAAGACACTTTTGATTTTTGAACGGGTGGCGTTTAGGCGTAATCTACGAATGGATAAATATATGGATATTTCGTCTGCCTTTGTTGAAGTCTATGTATAACTATGCCTACGGATAGTAGTATATCTTGCTTGATATAAAATATATAGGGGTATATATTGTATATGTATCTATTGTCATTGATCTATTCAAATCTCATGTAAGAAAATGGTAACACCTTATTTTATTTTTCATGAGTTTTTAAATCTTGTTTTTGTTTTGTGTTATTGAAACTCAAAATGAAAAATTAATGAAAAAGAAAATTTAGCCACCTGGGCAGCCTCTCCAAGGTGCCGCTGGTGCACCTTGGAGGGACTCCTCCAAGATGGCTACTTTGGGATTGCAAAATCCAGCTTGACAGCCAGCTTTCGCGATCTCAAAGAAATAACAGATTTAAAACGAAAGACAAGCTGCAGCAAGCCTGAATCAGCTGATGGCAGGGAGCGGGGATACCTTGCTGCTCCTGAGGGGCCCTCTGGTATACCCACGGGAGTACCGAGGGGGGAGGAGGGGGGCAAGGACCCACGGTATGCCCACTAATCTGTCAGTGTCAGGCACATTGCAGGCCCTGGAGCAAACAACCCACACTGCTCTGCTTGTGCCTCAGTGTGGTTTCATGTCCTGTTGTGCAAACCCACCCAATGAGTCATTGGAGAGGACAATAGACTTCTCCAATGCAAATTTATTTATTTATTTATTTATTACATTTGTTAATCGCCCATCTGGCCAGTCACCCGGCCACCCTGAATGATTTGGGAACGAATGTGGCTTAGGCTCCCCTGGGAATGCAATGGGGCTGAGGGGCTGACAATGGGTATGTGATTTAGGAAGGGTTGTGGCTTGCAAGGGAATGAGTCTCTTTTTATATGTGTTTTTTTTTAACCTAAGTGATAAACTGAACTCTCAAAGTTGGGATGAGTCTATTTCTTAATTTTAGTTTATGTGCTGTTCTATAAGACCTAAACCTGAACCCAAACTGAAGCTAGCCTACACTTTTTTTTTGTTTATGAGCAGGCTCTCTTCCACTAGCTAGGCCTGCACAGTGGCCCTTGTCAATATATACAGCTATCTATTGCTTTTATTGTCCCTTTCCAAACTTGGGTTTTATATATGGTTTGAGGTTCTCTTCAACTGCTCAGGAATCTCTTACAGCAGGCTGTAAGGACTCTAAATTGCTGATGCATTACCCCCTCGGATGTAGCTACCAACCGTAAGTTTGTAAAGGGTTACCCTACTGCAGTGTTCTCCAACCGTGGGTCCCCAGATGTTTTTGGCCTACAACTTGTTGTGCCTCCAGTAGGTCAGAGACCAGCCGTGCCGGAGTGTGTTTGGGGTGGGGTCAGGCTAACTGCAGCCTGACCCAGCTGGGCAGCCTTACCAATCAGCACCTGCTCAAAAGGCAGGTCCCAAACACACTCAGATGCTGGAAGCAATTGTTTGTTACAGCTACCACCAGACGCTCTTGATATTCCTGACCTCGGACCCCTGTACCTTTGATCTTCGGAACGACCCTGACTACGCTTGTGCCTGACCCCTAACTGGTTTACGTTTGCTCAGCTTGAAGGCCGAGGCTTTTCCCGATGATAAGACCAAGGTGGGGTTTCTTATCAGCCTGCTCACGGGCTCTGCGGCCAAATGGGCGACTCCCCTGCTGCTGGAACAGAGCCCGGTGTTGGGAGACTTGGCTGCTTTTACTCGGCAGCTCAAGGCCATGTATGAGGACCCTGTGAAGGCAGTCACTGCCAATCGACGCATCCGTGAGCTACGGCAAGGCCGGCGCCCCCTAGTGGACTATGTGACAGAATTCCGCCTGCTCCAGCAGGACTTGCAGTGGAATGAGGAGGCCTACATAGACCAATTCCAGGAGGGGCTGTCTGGGGAAATACTGGATGGGCTCACTTATGCGGACCGGCCTTCCACATTGCAGGACCTGATACACCTCTGCCTCAAGATAGAAGGGAGAGTGGAGAGCCGGCGGGCCCTTTCCCGCTCCAGACACAGCCTTGGGGGTCCCGCTCCCAGAAACCTGCTGGGAGAGGTACCCATTCTGAAACCCGCCTCACCCGAAGAACCCATGCAATTGGGGGGAGCTCGCCCCCGCTTGTCGCCCGAGGAGAAACAACGGCGTCGGCAACTCAGCCTCTGCCTCTATTGCGGGCAGAAGGGACATTTTGCCGCTCACTGCCCCACCAAGGTCCGAGCCAGCACGCTTCCGGAAAACTGCCGGCCCCCGGCCCTGAAGGGCCCCTAGGCCGGGGTGAGACCAACTCCACAGAAGCCCAACGCCCACCAACCTCTCCCGCCAGCCATGTGACGGTGCCCATACTCCTGACAGTTCCAGGGCTAGGGATCCTGCAAGTCCAGGCCATGTTGGACTCGGGCGCTAGCAGCAACTTCATGGATGCCTCTTTCGCAGATCTGCACCGTGTCCCACGCCGACTCCTGGAGCACCCCATCCTCGTGGAAACTATCGACGGGCGGCTGTTGTCCTCCGGACCGGTGGTTCAATAGACAGAACCCTTGACCATGGACTTGGAAGGGCACCGGGAAACCCTCCAGTTGTATCTGGCCACCACTCCCCATTTTCCGGTGGTCCTTGAGTTGCCTTGGCTCCAGCGCCATGATCCTTTGATCCAGTGGTCAACAGGTCATATCACATTTCCCTCACACCATTGCCGAGACTGCTGCTTGACCCAGACAGTGCAGGCCTGCTCGTCCGTTGAAGGGGAAGGACTTCTGGAGGGGCTACCCCTCAAGTATCAGGACTTCCGGGATGTCTTTGGGAAGAAGGAGGCCGACCAATTGCCGCCCCATCGGCCCTATGACTGTCCCATTGACCTGGTTCCGGATGCCAAGATTCCGGTGGGTCGAATCTACTCCCTGTCGGAACCAGAGTTAGCAGCCCTGCGGGACTTCATCGAGAAGAACCTCCAGCGGGGGTTTATCCGACCCTCCACTTCACCAGCAGCTGCACCCGTCTTGTTCGTCAGGAAAAAATGTGGGGAGCTCCGCCTGTGCAATGACTACCGGGCCCTGAACCGCATCACTGTGCGGAATAGGTACCCTCTGCCCTTGATCCCCGAACTACTGGAACGGCTCCGTGCCGCTCAAATCTTCACCAAGCTGGACCTCCGGGGAGCATATAATCTGGTCCGCATTCGAGCAGGGGACGAATGGAAGACCGCGTTCCGTACAAGGTACGGCCATTTTGAATATACTGTAATGCCGTTTGTGCTATGTAATGCGCCCGCGGTCTTCCAGCATCTGATGAACGACCTCTTCCGGGATTGTCTAGACCACTTCGTGATTGTCTACCTGGACGACATTTTAATTTACTCCCAAAACCCGCAGGAACATGTCCAGCATGTACGCACTGTCCTGCAGCGGCTGCGAGAGTCCCAGTTGTTCGCCAAGCTCGAGAAGTGCGAATTTGACCTCACCACCGTGGATTTCTTAGGCCACCGCATTTCCCCCTCGGGACTTCAGATGGATCCCGCCAAAGTACAGACCGTCCTACAGTGGCAGGCCCCAAGGAGTGTCAAGGACGTTCAACGTCTCCTGGGCTTCGCAAACTACTATCACCGGTTCATCTCCCACTTTTCACAGCTCACTGTACCCATCTCGGACCTGCTCCGCACCAAAGGGCCCTTCCAGTGGACGGAGGCCGCCCAACGGGCGTTCCAGCACCTGAAGCAGGCCTTCACGTCGGAGCCTATCTTACAGCAGCCCGATCCGGCCCGACCCTTCATCGTGGAAGCGGATGCGTCTGACAAAGCCGTGGCCGCTGTACTGTTGCAACCAGTAGAGGGGGACCAGACCCTTCTCCCATGTGCATTTCACTCCCGGAAACTCAATTACTCCGAGCAGAATTACACCGTGTGGGAGAAGGAGTTGCTGGCCATTAAAGTGGCCTTTGAGGTTTGGCGCCATCTACTGGAAGGGGCCCGATACCCAGTACAGGTGCGCACGGACCACCGGAACCTCGAACATCTGCAGACGGCCCGGCGCCTCAACCAGCGACAGGTCCGGTGGTCCATCTTCTTCTCCCGGTTCCAGTTCACCGTGACATACTTACCCGGGCGGCACAACAAACAGGCGGATGCGCTGTCCCGGAAGCCCGAGTACCTGGCAGGGAAAGACGAGACCCCTTTGCGTTCCATCCTACCTTCTGAGAACTTTGCTGCCACCCTACCGTCCCAGTCCTTGGCGGACCGAGCGCGTGTGCAACAACAGCAGGACTCGTTTGCTCAGAAGCACATCCTTGCCCTGCATGCTGGGAACTCGGACTTAGACACTCCGTTCTCCTTGCTGGAGGGGCTCTTGTATCACCGGGACCGTCTCTACCTCCCCCCAGGTGCTCTCCGGGGTGAGGCGCTGCATCTATGCCACGACAGTCGGCCGGCGGGGCATTTTGGGACCTACAAGACCCTCCACCTGCTGTTACGGGACTTCTGGTGGCCACGACTTCAGGCGGATGCCAAGGCCTATGTGGCAGCCTGTGATACCTGCCGCCGGGCGAAGGCACACCCGGGGCGCCCACAGGGGCTCTTAGTCCCGCTCCCAACTCCCCAGGGACCTTGGCGGTCTGTGTCACTGGACTTTATCACTGACTTGCCCATGTCCCGGGGCCAGACTTCTGTGCTGGTAGTGGTGGACCTGTTCAGCAAGATGGCACACTTCCTCCCGTGTGCAGGACTCCCCTCAGCTCGAGAGACGGCTCAGCTGTTCATTGCCCAGATCTTTCGTCTTCACGGCCTTCCTGACTGCCTGATCTCGGATCGGGGCCCCCAATTTACTTCCCGGTTCTGGCACGCCTTGTTCCGGTCTTTGGATGTCGAAGTTCATCTATCATCGGCCCATCATCCCCAGTCTGATGGCCAGACAGAACGAACAAACGCGACACTGGAACAGTACTTGCGCTGCTACACCAGCTTCCAGCAGGATGATTGGGTGGATCTCCTACCCCTTGCGGAGTTCGCTTATAACAACTCGACGCATGTCTCCACGAGGCTGACTCCGTTCTTCGCCACGTACGGTTATCACCCCAGGTTCTTCCCTTCAGTCCTGCCCCCGTCAGCAGTTCCTGCTGCGAATCTTGCTGCCCAGGAGTTGCATGCCGTACAGGCCGTTTTGAAAGATCAACTAGACCTGGCCAAGGAAGCGTATAAGAAGGCGGCTGACCGCCACCGCCAGGAGGGTCCTCCCTTGCGAGTTGGGGACCGGGTCTGGCTATCTACAAGGTTCCTCCGCTCCCAGAGGCCATCCCGGAAATTGGATGCACGCCATGTCGGTCCCTTCACCATCTCCCGCCAGGTCAACCCCGTGGCATTCCAGTTGCAGCTCCCAGCGTCGCTCCATGTGCACCCTGTCTTCCACCGGTCCCTGTTGGTCCCTGCTGCTCCGCCGCACCCCTTGCGCACCCGCTCCAGGCCCCCACCGCCGATCGAGGTTGATGGGGAGGAGGAGTATGAAGTCGCCCAGGTTCTCGACTCCCGCAAGTTTCGGGGCCGGCTCCAGTACCTGATTGACTGGAGGGGGTATGCCCCAGAAGACCGCTCCTGGGAGGATGCATCCCAGGTGCATGTCCCACGTCTCATCCGCCGTTTCCATGCACACTACCCGACTAAGCCAGGTCCCTTGCCACCGCCTGCGGGTCCCACAGACAGCTCCTCTATGGAGTCCTCAGACGAAGAGGACGATTCGGAGTGGCCTGACCCAGATACCTCCGGGGAACTTCCAGCAGGGCAGTCTGGACCATCTTCCACCACCGAGCAGCCAGCGGACCCTACCCTGGGGGATCCTGTTCCACCCAGGGTCGTGCCGGACTCCCCTCCGCGTCCTGGGACATCTAGGCAACAGGACCCGGGCACGGTGGTGGTGCCCTCCACCGACCCAGCTCTCGATTTGGACTCTGAACCTCCTTTGCCCCCGCAGGACCGCCGGCGGTGGAAGCGGAAGATCCAGCAAGAGGCCACCCGGAGGAGTGTGCGGCTGCAACAAAGGTCTGTCCGGGAGGAGCTTGGGGGCCTTCGGAAGCTACCCCTTGGATTTCTCTCTGCTCCCCCAGCCAACACCTGTCCCGGGGGAGAGGCCGGAGGGGGTCTGTCCTAGGGATGGGGGTAGTGTTGTGCCTCCAGTAGGTCAGAGACCAGCCGTGCCGGAGTGTGTTTGGGGTGGGGTCAGGCTAACTGCAGCCTGACCCAGCTGGGCAGCCTTACCAATCAGCACCTGCTCAAAAGGCAGGTCCCAAACACACTCAGATGCTGGAAGCAATTGTTTGTTACAGCTACCACCAGACGCTCTTGATATTCCTGACCTCGGACCCCTGTACCTTTGATCTTCGGAACGACCCTGACTACGCTTGTGCCTGACCCCTAACTGGTTTACGTTTGCTCGGTTTTGGACTAATATATCTTGGCTTGGACACTCGGACTGTTATAACGAGAACGGCTTATCTTGACACTGGGCGGATTTACGACACAACTCCCAGCTGGGAGTTGTAGGCCAAAAACATCTGGAGATCCAGGGTTGGAGAACACTGACCTACTGGGATTCAGCTCTTTTTGCTGTGCACTTCTTTTGGCTTTAAATGACGATTTATCCGTTTAAATTAGTTTTAAATAATTACCAGAGGTAAATTAATGAATAAATGAGTAAATATCACTTAACTTCTCCTTGCACAGGTGCTTGACTCACTTGTCTGCGGACACCTCATCACTACGGCTCCTCGTGATCTCCTTGTTCTGACAGAAGCCCATCATTTCACATCACCAGGTGGCTGGCCAGATGGGCGATTAATAAATATAAGAAATAAATAAAATAAAATAAATCACTGCAGGAGACGAAGGAAGATGCATCGCAGAGGAGTGCGGAGGTCGCTGGTAATTCTCCAGCTTCCCTCCAGTTCATTTTCTTTTCCATGCTGCCAGGCGCTAGCAGCAGCGATTAAAACTACAAGACAGACTCTATTTGAATTAAATTGAGCTGGGGTCCAAGGACATTCAAGTATGATGAGGAATTTCTTCTTCCTGGGGTCCAACCTTACAGTTTGATACAGTGTGGAAACCTGGTGATGGCCTTGCTATGTCAGGAGTCCATCACTTCAGGTTTCTGCAGTGGAGGAAGGCAGACACATCCCACAGCAGTGCTGAGGTGGCTCATAATGTTCCTCTCCCGTCCAGTTCCTTCTCTCTCCCATGCCACAAGGCACCAAGAGAACGACTTTATACTCTTGGGTGGAGTTTTTTTCAATCAAATTGAGCCGGGGTCCGAGCAGATTCTAAGTGCCATGAAGACCTAATTCTGCCCAGTGTCCATCTTTTCAGTCACCTGCACTGAGGTCGCTGGAGCAAAGCACGTATAAGCCACCAGAGTGCTGGGGCAGGTGGTAATTCTACACGTCTCCTCCACATCATTCCCCCTTCTGTGTCACAGGGCACTGGGAGAGTTTCTTCTGTGCTCTTTTCGAGTCCCTCTTAAAACTCTGGGAGAGTCAAAGCCCTGTGATGGCCTTGCTATGTCAGGAGTTCATCACTTCAGGTTCCTGCAGCGGAGGAAGGCAGAAACATCCCACAGCAGTGCTGGGGTCGCTCATAATGTTCCTCTCTCGTCCAGCTCTTTCTCCTATGCCAGAAGGCACCAAGAGAACCACTTTATACTCTCGGTGGAGTGTATTTCAATCAAACTGAGTCAGAGTCCCGGCATATTCTAAGTGCCATGAAGACCTAATTCTGCCCAGTGTCCCTCTTTTCAGTCTCCTGCACTGAGGTCGCTGGAGCAAAGCACGTATATGCCACCGGAGTGCTGGGGCAGGTGGTAATTCTCCACGTCTTCTCCACATCATTCCCTCTTCTTCCGGGTCACAGGCCACTAGGAGAATTTCTTCTGCGCTCTTTTCGAGTCTCTCTTAAAACTCTGGGGGAGTCAAAGCCTGATGATGGCCTTGCTATGTCAGGAGTTGATCACTTCAGGTTACAGCAGCGGAGGAAGGCAGACACATCCCACAGCAGTGCGGAGGTCGCTCATAATGTTCGTCTCTCGTCCAGCTCTCTCTCCCATGCCACAAGGCACCAAGAGAACCACTTTATACTCTCGGGTGGAGTGTATTTCAATCAAATTGAGCCGGAGGCCGGGCAGATTCTAAGTGCCATGAAGACCTAATTCTGCCCGGTCTCGGTCTTGTCAGTCTCCTGCACTGAGGTAGCTGGAGCAAAGCAAGTATATGCCACCGGAGTGCTGGGGCAGGTGGTAATTCTCCACGTCCCCTCCACATCATTCCCTCTTCTTCCCTGTCACAGGGCATTGCGAGAGTTTTTTCGGTGCTCTTTTCGAGTCTCTCTTAAAACTCTGGGAGAGTCGAAGCCTAATGATGGCCTTGCTGTGTCAGGAGTCCATCACTTCAGGTTACTGCAGCGGAGGAAGGCAGACACATCCCACAGCAGTGCTGAGGTCGCTCTTAATGTTCCTCTCCCGTCCAGCTCTCTCTCCCATGCCACAAGGCACCAAAAGAACCGCTTTATACTCTTGGGTGGAGTGTATTTCAATCAAATTAAGCCGGAGTACGAGCAGATTCTAAGTGCCATGAACACCTAATTCAGCCCAGTGTCCATCTTTTCAGTTCCTGCACTGAGGTAGCTGGAGCAAAGCACGTATATGCCACTTGAGTGCTGGGGCAGGTGGTAATTCTCCACGTCTCCTCCACATCATTCCCTCTTCTTCCCTGTCACAGGGCATTGCGAGAGTTTTTTCGGTGCTCTTTTCGAGTCTCTCTTAAAACTCTGGGAGAGTCGAAGCCTGATGATGGCCTTGCTGTGTCAGGAGTCCATCACTTTAGGTTACTGCAGCGGAGGAAGGCAGACACATCCCACAGCAGTGATGAGGTCGCTCATAATGTTCCTCTCTCGTCCAGCTCCTTCTCTCTCTCGTGCCACAAGGCACCAAGGGAACCACTTTATACTCTCGGGTGGAGTGTATTTCAATCAAATTGAGCCAGAGTCCGAGCAGATTCTAAGTGCCATGAAGACCTAATTCTACCCGGTGTCCATCTTTCCCAGTGCTTTTTTTCTGGAGAAAAGGGTACCGGAAGTCTTGGATTACATTTCCTCGGGAGCAGATGGCGATTAAATTGTAATGCAATTAATAAAGGAAAGGTGCTGGAACTCAGTTCCAGTGAGTTGCACCAGAAAGAAAGCCCTGATCTTTCCTGTCTCCTCCACTGAGGTAGCTGGAAGAAAGTACGTATATGCCACCGGAGTGCTGGGGCAGGAGGTAATTCTCCACGTCTCCTCCACATCATTCCCTCTTCTTCTGTGTCACAGGGCACTAGGAGAATTTCTTCTGCGCTCTTTTCGAGTCTCTCTTAAAACTCTGGGAGAGTCAAAGCCTGATGATGGCCTTGCTGTGTCAGGAGTTCATCACTTCAGGTTTCTGCAGCAGAGGAAGACAGACACATCCCACAGCAGTGCCAAAGTCGCTCATAATGTTCCTCTCCCATCCAACTCCTCCTCTCTCCCATGCCACAAGGCACCAAGAGAACTGCTTTATACTCTCGGGTGGAGTGTATTTCAATCAAATTGAGCCGGAGTCCGGGCAGATTCTAAGTGCCATGAAGACGTAATTCTGCCCGATCTCTGTCTTATCAGTCTCCTGCACTGAGGTCGCTGGAGCAAAGCACGTATATGCCATTGGAGTGCTGGGGCAGGAGGTAATTCTCCACGTCTCCTGCACATCATTCTCTCTTCTTCCGGGTCACATGCCAATAGGAGAATTTCTTCTGCGCTCTTTTCGAGTCTCTCTTAAAACTCTGGGAGAGTCAAAGCCTGGTGATGGCCTTGCTATGTCAGGAGTTCATCACTTCAGGTTCCTGCAGCGGAGGAAGGCAGACACATCCCACAGCAGTGCGGAGGTCGCTCATAATGTTCGTCTCTCGTCCAGCTCTCTCTCCCATGCCACAAGGCACCAAGAGAACCACTTTATACTCTCTGGTGGAGTGTATTTCAATCAAATTGAGCCAGAGTCAGAGCAGATTCTAAGTGCCATGATGACCTAATTCTGCCCAGTGTCCCTCTTTTCAGTCTCCTGCACTGAGGTCGCTGGAGCAAAGCACGTATATGCCACCGGAGTGCTGGGGCAGGTGGTAATTCTCCACGTCTCCTCCACATCATTCCCTCTTCTCCCGTGTCACAGGCCACTAGGAGAATTTCTTCTGCACTCTTTTCGAGTGTCTCTTAAAACTCTGGGAGAGTCAAAGCCTGATGATGGCCTTGCTATGTCAGGAGTTCATTACTTCAGGTTACTGCAGCGGAGGAAGTCAGAGACATCCTACAGCAGTGCTGAGGTCGCTCATAATGTTCCTCTCCCGTCCAGCTCCTTCTCTCTCCCACGCCACAAGGCACCAAGAGAACGCTTTATACTCTCGGGTGGAGTGTATTTCAATCAAATGTAACCTGAGTCCGAGCAGATTCTAAGTGCCATGAAGACCTAATTCTGCCCGGTATCTGTCTTATCAGTCTCCTGCACTGAGGTAGCTGGAGCAAAGCACATATATGCCACCGGAGTGCTGGGGCAGGTGGTCATTCTCCACGTCTGCTCCACATCATTCCCTCTCTTTTCCATGTCACAGGGCATTGCGAGAGTTTTTTCTGTGCTCTTTTCGAGTCTATCTTAAAACTCTGGGAGAGTCGAAGCCTGATGATGGCCTTGCTGTGTCCGGAGTCCATCGCTTCCGGTTACTGCAGCGGAGGAAGGCAGACACATGCCGCAGCAGTGATGAGGTCGCTCATAATGTTCCTCTCCCGTCCAGCTCCTTCTCTCTCTCGTGCCACAAGGTACCAAGGGAATCACTTTATACACTTGGGTGGAGTGTATTTCAATCAAATTGAGCCGGAGTCCGGGCAGATTCTAAGTGCCATGAAGACCTAATTCTGCCCAGTGTCCCTCTTTTCAGTCTCCTGCACTGAGGTCGCTGGAGCAAAGCACGTATATGCCACCGGAGTGCTGGGGTAGGTGGTAATTCTCCACGTCTCTTCCACATCATTCCCTCTTCTCCTGTGTCACAGGCCACTAGGAGAATTTCTTCTGCACTCTTTTCGAGTGTCTCTTAAAACTCTGGGGGAGTCAAAGCCTGATGATGGCCTTGCTATGTCAGCAGTACATCACTTCAGGTTACTGCAGCGGAGGAAGTCAGATACATCCTACAGCAGTGCGGAGGTCGCTCATAATGTTCCTCTCCCGTCCAGCTCCTTCTCTCTCCCACGCCACAAGGCACCAAGAGAATGACTTTATACTCTCGGGTGGAGTGTATTTTAAAGAAATTGAGCCAGAGTCCGAGCAGATTCTAAGTGCCATGAAGACCTAATTCTGACCGGTGTCCATCTTTCCTGTCTCCTCCACCGAGGTAGCTGGAAGAAAGTATGTATATGCCATTGGAGTGCTGGGGCAGGAGGTAATTCTCCACGTCTCATCCACATCATTCTCTCTTCTTCCGGGTCACATGCCACTAGGAGAATTTCTTCTGCGCTCTTTTCGAGTCTCTCTTAAAACTCTGGGAGAGTCAAAGCCTGGTGATGGCCTTGCTATGTCAGGAGTTCATCACTTCAGGTTCCTGCAGCGGAGGAAGGCAGACACATCCCACAGCAGTGCGGAGGTCGCTCATAATGTTCGTCTCTCGTCCAGCTCTCTCTCCCATGCCACAAGGCACCAAGAGAACCACTTTATACTCTCTGGTGGAGTGTATTTCAATCAAATTGAGTCGGATTCCGGGCAGATTCTAAGTGCCATGAAGACCTAATTCTGCCCAGTGTGTCCCTCTTTTCAGTTTCCTGCACTGAGGTCGCTGGAGCAAAGCACGTATATGCCACCGGAGTGCTGGGGCAGGTGGTAATTCTCCACGTCTCCTCCACATCATTCCCCCTTCTGTGTCACAGTACTCTGGGAGAGTTTCTTCTGCGCTCTTCTCGAGTCTCTCTTAAAACACTGCGAGAGTCAAAGCCTGATGATGGCCTTGCTATGTCAGGAGTCCATTGCCTCAGGTTACTGCAGCAGAGGAAGGCAGACACATCCCAGAGCAGTGCTGAGGTCGCTCTTAATGTTCCTCTCCCGTCCAGCTCCCTCTCTCTCACGCCACAAGGCACCAAGGGAACCACTTTATACTCATGGGTGGAGTGTATATCAATCAAATTGAGCCGGAGTCCGGGCAGGTTCTAAGTGCCATGAAGACCTAATTCTGCCCAGTGTCCCTCTTTTCAGTCTCCTGCACTGAGCTCGCTGGAGCAAAGCACATATAGGCCACCGGAGTGCTGGGGCAGGTGGTAATTCTCCACGTCTCCTCCACATCATTCGCTCTTCTTCCGGGACACAGGCCACTAGGAGAATTTCTTCTACGCTCTTTTCAAGTCTCTCTTAAAACTCTGGGGGAGTCAAAGCCTGATGATGGCCTTGCTATGTCAGGAGTTCATCACTTCAGGTTACTGCAGCGGAGGAAGGCAGACACATCCCACAGCAGTGCGGAGGTCGCTCATAATGTTCGTCTCTCGTCCAGCTCTCACTCCCATGCCACAAGGCACCAAGAGAACCACTTTATACTCTCGGGTGGAGTGTATTTCAATCAAATTGAGTCGGATTCCGGGCAAATTCTAAGTGCCATGAAGACCTAATTCTGCCCAGTGTCCCTCTTTTCAGTCTCCTGCACTGAGGTCGCTGGAGCAAAGAACGTATATGCCACCGGAGTGCTGGGGCAGGTGGTAATTCTCCAGGTCTCCTCCACATCATTCCGTCTTCTGTGTCACAGAGCGCTGGGATAGATTCTTCTGTGCTCTTTTCGAGTATCTCTTAAAACTCTGGGAGAGACAAAGCCTGATGAGGGCCTTGCTATGTCAGGGTTCATCACTTCAGGTTACTGCAGTGCAGGAAGGCAGACACATTCCACAGCAGTGCTGAGGTCGCTCATAATGTTCCTCTCCCGTCCAGCTCCTTCTCTCTCCCATGCCACAAGTCACCAAGAGAACCGCTTTATACTCTCGAGTGGAGTGTATTTCAATCAAATTGAGCCGGAGTCCGAGCAGATTCTAAGTGCCATGAAGACCTAATTCTGCCCGGTATCTGTCTTTTCAGTCTCCTGCACTGAGGTAGCTGGAGCAAAGCACGTATATGCCACCGGAGTACTGGGGCAGGTGGTAATTCTCCAAGTCTCCTCTGAATCATTCCCTCCTTTTCCGTGTCACAGGGCATTGCGAGAGTTTTTTCTGTGCTCTTTTCTTTTCTATCTTAAAACTCTGGGAGAGTCGAAGCCTGATGATGGCCTTGCTATGTCAGGAGTCCATCGCTTCTGGTTACTACAGCGGAGGAAGGCAGACACATCCGACAGCAGGTCTGAGGTCACTCATAATGTTCCTCTCCCGTCCAGCTCCTTCTCTCTCCCATGCCACAAGGCACCAAGAAAACCGCTTTATATCTCGGGTGGAGTGTATTTCAATCAAATTGTGCCGGAGTCCGAGTAGATTCTAAGTGCCATGAAGACCTAATTCTGCCCAGTGTGCATCTTTTCAGTTCCTGCACTGAGGTTGCTGAAGCAAAGCACGTATATGCCACCGGAGTGATGGGGCAGGTGGTAATTCTCCACGTCCCCTCCACATCATTCCCTCTTCTGTGTCACAGGGCACTGGGAGAGTTTCTTCTGCGCTCTTTTCGAGTCTCTCCTAAAACTCTGGGAGAGTCAAAGCCTGATGATAGCCTTGCGAAGTCAGAAGTCCATCACTTCAGGTTACAGCAGCGGCGGAAGACAGACACATCCAACAGCAGTGCTGAGGTCGCTCATAATATACCACTGTCATCCAGCTCTTCTCCCATGCCACAAGGCACCAAGAGAACCACTTTATACTCTCTGGTGGAGTGTATTTCAATCAAATTGAGTCGGAGTCCGAGCAGATTCTAAGTGCCATGAAGACCTAATTCTGCCCAGTGTCCCTCTTTTCAGTCTCCTGCACTGAGCTCGCTGGAGCAAAGCACGTATAGGCCACCGGAGTGCTGGGGCAGGTGGTAATTCTCCACGTCTCCTCCACATCATTCGCTCATCTTCCGGGTCACAGGCCACTAGGAGAATTTCTTCTACGCTCTTTTCGAGTCTCTCTTAAAACTCTGGGAGAGTCAAAGCCTGATGATAGCCTTGCTATATCAGGAGTTCATCACTTCAGGTTACTGCAGTGGAGGAAGGCAGACACATCCCACAGCAGTGCTGAGGTCGCTCATAATGTTCCTCTCTCGTCCAGCTCCTTCTCTCTCCCATGCCACAAGGCACCAAGAGAACCACTTTATACTCTCAGGTGGAGTGTATTTCAATGAAATTGAACCAGAGTCCGAGCAGATTCTAAGTGCCATGAAGACCTAATTCTGCCCAGTGTCCATCTTTTCAGTCTCCTGCACTGAGGTTGCTGGAGCAAAGCACGTATATGCCACCGGAGTGCTGGGGCAGGTGGTAATTCTCCAGGTCTCCTCCACATCATTCCGTCTTCTGTGTCACAGGGCACTGGGAGAGTTTCTTCTCTGCTCTTTTCGAGTCTCTCCTAAAACTCTGGGAGAGTCAAAGCCTGATGATGGCCTTGCTATGTCAGAAGTCCATCACTTCGGGTTACAGCAGCAGAGGAAGGCAGACACATCCTACAGCAGTGCTGAGGTCGCACATAATATTCCACTCTCATCCAGCTCATCTCCCATGCCACAAGGCACCAAGGGAACCACTTTATACTCTCTGGTGGAGTGTATTTCAATCAAATTGAGCCAGAGTCCGAGCAGATTCTAAGTGCCATGAAGACCTAATTCTGCCCGGTGTCCATATATGCCACCGGAGTGCTGGGGCAGGAGGTAATTCTCCACGTCTCCTCCACATCATTCTCTCCTCTTCTGTGTCACAGGGCACTAGGAGAATTTCTTCTGCGCTCTTTTCGAGTCTCTCTAAAAACTCTGGGAGAGTCAAAGCCGGATGATGGCCTTGCTATATCAGGAGTTCATCACTTCAGGTTACTGCAGCGGAGGAAGGCAGACACATCCCAGAGCAGTGCTGAGGTCGCTCTTAATGTTCCTCTCCCGTCCAGCTCCCTCTCTCTCACGCCACAAGGCACCAAGGGAACCACTTTATACTCATGGGTGGAGTGTATATCAATCAAATTGAGCCGGAGTCCGGGCAGGTTCTAAGTGCCATGAAGACCTAATTCTGCCCAGTGTCCCTCTTTTCAGTCTCCTGCACTGAGCTCGCTGGAGCAAAGCACATATAGGCCACCGGAGTGCTGGGGCAGGTGGTAATTCTCCACGTCTCCTCCACATCATTCGCTCTTCTTCCGGGACACAGGCCACTAGGAGAATTTCTTCTACGCTCTTTTCAAGTCTCTCTTAAAACTCTGGGGGAGTCAAAGCCTGATGATGGCCTTGCTATGTCAGGAGTTCATCACTTCAGGTTACTGCAGCGGAGGAAGGCAGACACATCCCACAGCAGTGCGGAGGTCGCTCATAATGTTCGTCTCTCGTCCAGCTCTCACTCCCATGCCACAAGGCAACAAGAGAACCACTTTATACTCTCGGGTGGAGTGTATTTCAATCAAATTGAGTCGGATTCCGGGCAAATTCTAAGTGCCATGAAGACCTAATTCTGCCCAGTGTCCCTCTTTTCAGTCTCCTGCACTGAGGTCGCTGGAGCAAAGAACGTATATGCCACCGGAGTGCTGGGGCAGGTGGTAATTCTCCAGGTCTCCTCCACATCATTCCGTCTTCTGTGTCACAGAGCGCTGGGATAGATTCTTCTGTGCTCTTTTCGAGTATCTCTTAAAACTCTGGGAGAGACAAAGCCTGATGAGGGCCTTGCTATGTCAGGGTTCATCACTTCAGGTTACTGCAGTGCAGGAAGGCAGACACATCCCACAGCAGTGCTGAGGTCGCTCATAATGTTCCTCTCCCGTCCAGCTCCTTCTCTCTCCCATGCCACAAGTCACCAAGAGAACCGCTTTATACTCTCGAGTGGAGTGTATTTCAATCAAATTGAGCCGGAGTCCGAGCAGATTCTAAGTGCCATGAAGACCTAATTCTGCCCGGTATCTGTCTTTTCAGTCTCCTGTACTGAGGTAGCTGGAGCAAAGCACGTATATGCCACCGGAGTACTGGGGCAGGTGGTAATTCTCCAAGTCTCCTCTGAATCATTCCCTCTTTTTCCGTGTCACAGGGCATTGCGAGAGTTTTTTCTGTGCTCTTTTCTTTTCTATCTTAAAACTCTGGGAGAGTCGAAGCCTGATGATGGCCTTGCTATGTCAGGAGTCCATCGCTTCTGGTTACTACAGCGGAGGAAGGCAGACACATCCGACAGCAGGTCTGAGGTCACTCATAATGTTCCTCTCCCGTCCAGCTCCTTCTCTCTCCCATGCCACAAGGCACCAAGAAAACCGCTTTATATCTCGGGTGGAGTGTATTTCAATCAAATTGTGCCGGAGTCCGAGTAGATTCTAAGTGCCATGAAGACCTAATTCTGCCCAGTGTGCATCTTTTCAGTTCCTGCACTGAGGTTGCTGAAGCAAAGCACGTATATGCCACCGGAGTGATGGGGCAGGTGGTAATTCTCCACGTCCCCTCTGAATCATTCCCTCTTTTTCCGTGTCACAGGGCATTGCGAGAGTTTTTTCTGTGCTCTTTTCTTTTCTATCTTAAAACTCTGGGAGAGTCGAAGCCTGATGATGGCCTTGCTATGTCAGGAGTCCATCGCTTCTGGTTACTACAGCGGAGGAAATCAGACACATCCGACAGCAGGTCTGAGGTCACTCATAATGTTCCTCTCCCGTCCAGCTCCTTCTCTCTCCCATGCCACAAGGCACCAAGAAAACCGCTTTATATCTCGGGTGGAGTGTATTTCAATCAAATTGTGCCGGAGTCCGAGCAGATTCTAAGTGCCATGAAGACCTAATTCTGCCCAGTGTCCCTCTTTTCAGTCTCCTGCACTGAGCTCGCTGGAGCAAAGCACATATAGGCCACCGGAGTGCTGGGGCAGGTGGTAATTCTCCACGTCTCCTCCACATCATTCGCTCTTCTTCCGGGACACAGGCCACTAGGAGAATTTCTTCTACGCTCTTTTCAAGTCTCTCTTAAAACTCTGGGGGAGTCAAAGCCTGATGATGGCCTTGCTATGTCAGGAGTTCATCACTTCAGGTTACTGCAGCGGAGGAAGGCAGACACATCCCACAGCAGTGCGGAGGTCGCTCATAATGTTCGTCTCTCGTCCAGCTCTCACTCCCATGCCACAAGGCACCAAGAGAACGACTTTATACTCTCGGGTGGAGTGTATTTCAATCAAATTGAGTCGGATTCCGGGCAAATTCTAAGTGCCATGAAGACCTAATTCTGCCCAGTGTCCCTCTTTTCAGTCTCCTGCACTGAGGTCGCTGGAGCAAAGAACGTATATGCCACCGGAGTGCTGGGGCAGGTGGTAATTCTCCAGGTCTCCTCCACATCATTCCGTCTTCTGTGTCACAGAGCGCTGGGATAGATTCTTCTGTGCTCTTTTCGAGTATCTCTTAAAACTCTGGGAGAGACAAAGCCTGATGAGGGCCTTGCTATGTCAGGAGTTCATCACTTCAGGTTCCTGCAGCGGAGGAAGGCAGACACATCCCACAGCAGTGCGGAGGTCGCTCATAATGTTCGTCTCTCGTCCAGCTCTCTCTCCCATGCCACAAGGCACCAAGAGAACCACTTTATACTCTCTGGTGGAGTGTATTTCAATCAAATTGAGCCAGAGTCAGAGCAGATTCTAAGTGCCATGACGACCTCATTCTGCCCAGTGTCCCCCTTTTCAGTCTCCTGCACTGAGGTCGCTGGAGCAAAGCACATATATGCCACCGGAGTGCTGGGGCAGGTGGTAATTCTCCACGTCTCCTCCACATCATTCCCTCTTCTCCCGTGTCACAGGCCACTAGGAGAATTTCTTCTGCACTCTTTTCGAGTGTCTCTTAAAACTCTGGGAGAGTCAAAGCCTGATGATGGCCTTGCTATGTCAGGAGATCATTACTTCAGGTTACTTCAGCGGAGGAAGTCAGACACATCCTACAGCAGTGCTGAGGTCGCTCATAATGTTCCTCTCCCGTCCAGCTCCTTCTCTCTCCCACGCCACAAGGCACCAAGAGAACGCTTTATACTCTCAGGTGGAGTGTATTTCAATGAAATTGAACCAGAGTCCGAGCAGATTCTAAGTGCCATGAAGACCTAATTCTTCCCAGTGTCCCTCTTTTCAGTCTCCTGCACTGAGGTTGCTGGAGCAAAGCATGTATATGCCACCGGAGTGCTGGGGCAGGTGGTAATTCTCCAGGTCTCCTCCACATCATTCCGTCTTCTGTGTCACAGTGCACCAGGAGAGTTTCTTCTGCGCTCTTTTCGAGTCTCTCTTAAAACTCTGGGAGAGTCAAAGCCCGATGAAGGCCTTGCTATGTCAGGAGTTCATCACTTCAGTTTACTGCAGTGGAGGAAGGCAGACACATCCTACAGCAGTGCTGAGGTCGCTCATAACGTTCCTCTCCCGTCCAGCTCCTTCTCTCTCCCATGCCACAAGGCACCAAGAGAACCGCTTTATACTCTCGGGTGGAGTGTATTTCAATCAAATTGAGCCGGAGTCCGAGCAGATTCTAAGAGCCATGAAGACCTAATTCTGCCCAGTGTCCATCTTTTCAGTCTCCTGCACTGAGGTTGCTGGAGCAAAGCACGTATATGCCACCGGAGTGCTGGGGCAGGTGGTAATTCTCCGCGTCTCCTCCACATCATTCCCTCTTCTGTGTCACAGGGCACTGGGAGAGTTTCTTCTGCGCTCTTTTCGAGACTCTCCTAAAACTCTGGGAGAGTCAAAGCTTGATGATGGCCTTGCTATGTCAAAAGTCCATCACTTCGGGTTACAGCAGCGGACGAAGGCAGACACATCCCACAGCAGTGCAGAGGTCGCTCATAATGTTCCTCTCCTGTCCACCTTCTTCTCTGTCCCATGCCACAAGGCACCAAGAGAACCACTTTATACTCTCGGGTGGAGTGTATTTCAATCAAATTGAGGAGGAGTCCGAGCAGATTCTAAGTGCCATGAAGGCCTAATTCTGCCCAGTGTCCCCCTTTTCAGTCTCCTGCACTGAGGTAGATGGAGCAAAGCACGTATATGCCACCGGAGTGCTGGGGCAGGTGGTAATTCCCCAAGTCTCCTCCGAATCATTCCCTCTTTTTCTGTGTCACAGGGCATTGCGAGAGTTTTTTCTTTGCTCTTTTTGATTCTATCTTAAGACTCTGGGAGAGTCGAAGCCTGATGATGGCCTTGAGAAGTCAGAAGTACATCACTTCAGGTTACAGCAGCGGAGGAAGGCAGACACATCCAACAGTAGTGCTGAGGTCGCTCATAATATTCCACTGTCATCCAGCTCTCCTCTCATGCCACAAGGCACCAAGAGAACCAATTTTTACTCTCTGGTGGAGTGTATTTCAATGAAATTGAACCAGAGTCCGAGCAGATTCTAAGTGCCAGGAAGACCTAATTCTGCCCAGTGTCCATCTTTTCAGTCTCCTGCACTGAGGTTGCTGGAGCAAAGCACGTATATGCCACCGGAGTGCTGGGGCAGGTGGTAATTCTCCTCGTCTCCTCCACATCATTTCCTCTTCTGTGTCACAGGGCAATGGGATAGATTCTTCTGTGCTCTTTTCGAGTCTCTCCTAAAACTCTGGGAGAGTCGAAGCCTGATGATGGCCTTGTGAAGTCAGAAGTACATCACTTCAGGTTACAGCAGCGGAGGAAGGCAGACACATCCAACAGTAGTGCTGAGGTCGCTCATAATATTCCACTGTCATCCAGCTCTCCTCTCATGCTACAAGGCACCAAGAGAACCACTTTTTACTCTCTGGTGGAGTATATTTCAATGAAATTGAACCAGAGTCCGAGCAGATTCTAAGTGCCATGAAGACCGAATTCTGCCCAGTATCCATCTTTTCATTCTCCTGCACTGAGGTTGCTGGAGGAAAGCACGTATATGCCACCGGAGTGATGGGGCAGGTGGTAATTCTCCAGGTCTCCTCCACATCATTCCGTCTTCTGTGTCACAGAGCGCTGGGATAGATTCTTCTGTGCTCTTTTCGAGTATCTCTTAAAACTCTGGGAGAGACAAAGCCTGATGAGGGCCTTGCTATGTCAGGGTTCATCACTTCAGGTTACTGCAGTGCAGGAAGGCAGACACATCCCACAGCAGTGCTGAGGTCGCTCATAATGTTCCTCTCCCGTCCAGCTCCTTCTCTCTCCCATGCCACAAGTCACCAAGAGAACCGCTTTATACTCTCGAGTGGAGTGTATTTCAATCAAATTGAGCCGGAGTCCGAGCAGATTCTAAATGCCATGAAGACCTAATTCTGCCCGGTATCTGTCTTTTCAGTCTCCTGCACTGAGGTAGCTGGAGCAAAGCACGTATATGCCACCGGAGTACTGGGGCAGGTGGTAATTCTCCAAGTCTCCTCTGAATCATTCCCTCTTTTTCCGTGTCACAGGGCATTGCGAGAGTTTTTTCTGTGCTCTTTCTTTTCTATCTTAAAACTCTGGGAGAGTCGAAGCCTGATGATGGCCTTGCTATGTCAGGAGTCCATCGCTTCTGGTTACTACAGCGGAGGAAGGCAGACACATCCGACAGCAGGTCTGAGGTCACTCATAATGTTCCTCTCCCGTCCAGCTCCTTCTCTCTCCCATGCCACAAGGCACCAAGAAAACCGCTTTATATCTCGGGTGGAGTGTATTTCAATCAAATTGTGCCGGAGTCCGAGTAGATTCTAAGTGCCATGAAGACCTAATTCTGCCCAGTGTGCATCTTTTCAGTTCCTGCACTGAGGTTGCTGAAGCAAAGCACGTATATGCCACCGGAGTGATGGGGCAGGTGGTAATTCTCCACGTCCCCTCCACATCATTCCCTCTTCTGTGTCACAGGGCACTGGGAGAGTTTCTTCTGCGCTCTTTTCGAGTCTCTCCTAAAACTCTGGGAGAGTCAAAGCCTGATGATGGCCTTGCGAAGTCAGAAGTCCATCACTTCAGGTTACAGCAGCGGCGGAAGACAGACACATCCAACAGCAGTGCTGAGGTCGCTCATAATATACCACTGTCATCCAGCTCTTCTCCCATGCCACAAGGCCCCAAGAGAACCACTTTATACTCTCTGGTGGAGTGTATTTCAATCAAATTGAGTCGGAGTCCGAGCAGATTCTAAGTGCCATGAAGACCTAATTCTGCCCAGTGTCCCTCTTTTCAGTCTCCTGCACTGAGCTCGCTGGAGCAAAGCACGTATAGGCCACCGGAGTGCTGGGGCAGGTGGTAATTCTCCACGTCTCCTCCACATCATTCGCTCATCTTCCGGGTCACAGGCCACTAGGAGAATTTCTTCTACGCTCTTTTCGAGTCTCTCTTAAAACTCTGGGAGAGTCAAAGCCTGATGATAGCCTTGCTATATCAGGAGTTCATCACTTCAGGTTACTGCAGTGGAGGAAGGCAGACACATCCCACAGCAGTGCTGAGGTCGCTCATAATGTTCCTCTCTCGTCCAGCTCCTTCTCTCTCCCATGCCACAAGGCACCAAGAGAACCACTTTATACTCTCAGGTGGAGTGTATTTCAATGAAATTGAACCAGAGTCCGAGCAGATTCTAAGTGCCATGAAGACCTAATTCTGCCCAGTGTCCCTCTTTTCAGTCTCCTGCACTGAGGTTGCTGGAGCAAAGCACGTATAAGCCACCAGAATGCTGGGGCAGGTGGTAATTCTCCAGGTCTCCTCCACACCATTCCGTCTTCTGTGTCACAGGGCACTGGGAGAGTTTCTTCTCCGCTCTTTTCGAGTCTCTCCTAAAACTCTGGGAGAGTCAAAGCCTGATGATGGCCTTGCTATGTCAGAAGTCCATCACTTCGGGTTACAGCAGCGGAGGAAGGCAGACACATCCTACAGCAGTGCTGAGGTCGCACATAATATTCCACTCTCATCCAGCTCATCTCCCATGCCACAAGGCACCAAGGGAACCACTTTATACTCTCTGGTGGAGTGTATTTCAATCAAATTGAGCCAGAGTCCGACCAAATTCTAAGTGCCATGAAGACCTAATTCTGCCCGGTGTCCATATATGCCACTGGAGTGCTGGGGCAGGAGGTAATTCTACACGTCTCCTCCACATCATTCTCTCCTCTTCTGTGTCACAGGGCACTAGGAGAATTTCTTCTGCGCTCTTTTCGAGTCTCTCTAAAAACTCTGGGAGAGTCAAAGCCGGATGATGGCCTTGCTATATCAGGAGTTCATCACTTCAGGTTACTGCAGCGGAGGAAGGCAGACACATCCCACAGCATTGCAGAGGTCGCTCATAATGTTCGTCTCTCATCCAGCTCTTTCTCCCATGCCACAAGGCACCAAAAGAACCACTTTATACTCTCAGGTGGAGTGTATTTCAATCAAAATGAGCCAGAGTCCGGGCAGATTCTAAGTCCACGACGACCTAATTCTGCCCAGTGTCCCTCTTTTCAGTCTCTTGCACTGAGGTCGCTGTAGCAATGCACGTATATGCCACCGGAGTGCTGGGGCAGGTGGTAATTCCCCAAGTCTCCTCCGAATCATTCCCTCTTTTTCTGTGTCACAGGGCATTGCGAGAGTTTTTTCTTTGCTCTTTTTGATTCTATCTTAAGACTCTGGGAGAGTCGAAGCCTGATGATGGCCTTGCGAAGTCAGAAGTACATCACTTCAGGTTACAGCAGCGGAGGAAGGCAGAAACATCCAACAGTAGTGCTGAGGTCGCTCATAATATTCCACTGTCATCCAGCTCTCCTCTCATGCCACAAGGCACCAAGAGAACCACTTTTTACTCTCTGGTGGAGTGTATTTCAATGAAATTGAACCAGAGTCCGAGCAGATTCTAAGTGCCAGGAAGACCTAATTCTGCCCAGTGTCCATCTTTTCAGTCTCCTGCACTGAGGTTGCTGGAGCAAAGCACGTATATGCCACCGGAGTGCTGGGGCAGGTGGTAATTCTCCTCGTCTCCTCCACATCATTTCCTCTTCTGTGTCACAGGGCAATGGGATAGATTCTTCTGTGCTCTTTTCGAGTCTCTCCTAAAACTCTGGGAGAGTCAAAGCCTGATGATGGCCTTGTGAAGTCAGAAGTACATCACTTCAGGTTACAGCAGCGGAGGAAGGCAGACACATCCAACAGTAGTGCTGAGGTCGCTCATAATATTCCACTGTCATCCAGCTCTCCTCTCATGCTACAAGGCACCAAGAGAACCACTTTTTACTCTCTGGTGGAGTATATTTCAATGAAATTGAACCAGAGTCCGAGCAGATTCTAAGTGCCATGAAGACCGAATTCTGCCCAGTATCCATCTTTTCAGTCTCCTGCACTGAGGTTGCTGGAGCAAAGCACGTATATGCCACCGGAGTGATGGGGCAGGTGGTAATTCTCTACGTCTCCTCCACATCATTCCCTCTTCTGTGTCACAGGGCACTGGGAGAGTTTCTTCTGCGCTCTTTTCGAGTCTCTCCTAAAACTCTGGGAGAGTCAAAGCCTGATGATGGCCTTGCTATGTCAGGAGTTGATCACTTCAGGTTACAGCAGCGGAGAAAGGCAGACACATCCCACAGCAGTGCGGAGGTCGCTCATAATGTTCGTCCCTCATCCAGCTCTTTCTCCCATGCCACAAGGCAACAAGAGAACCACTTTATACTCTCAGGTGGAGTGTATTTCAATGAAAATGAGCCAGAGTCCGGGCAGATTCTAAGTGCCATGAAGACCTAATTCTGCCCAGTGTCCCTCTTTTTAGTCTCCTGCACTGAAGTTGCTGGAGCAAAGCACGTATATGCCACCGGAGTGCTGGGGCAGGAGGTAATTCTCCACGTCTCCTGCACATCATTTCCTCTTCTGTGTCACAGGGAACTGGGAGAGTTTCTTCTGCACTCTTTTCGAGTCTCTCCTAAAACTCAGGGAGAGTCAAAGCCTGGTGATGGCCTTGCTATGTCAGGAGTCCATCACTTCAGGTTTCTGCAGTGGAGGAAGGCAGACACATCCCACGGCAGTACTGAGGTCGCTCATAATGTTCCTCTCTCATCCAGCTCTCACTCCCATGCCACAAGGCACCAAGAGAACCCCTTTATACTCTCGGGTGGAGTGTATTTCAAACAAATTGAGCCGGAGTCCAGGCAGATTCTAAGTGCCATGAAGACCTAATTCTGCCCAGTGTCCCCCTTTTCCGTCTCCTGCACTTAGGTCGCTGGAGCAAAGTGCTTATATGCCACCAGAGTGCTGGGGCAGGTGGTAATTCTCCACGTCTCCTCCACATCATTCCCTCTTCTTCCGGGTCACAGGCCACTAGGAGAATTTCTTCTGTGCTCTTTTCGAGTATCTCTTAAAACTCTGGGAGAGACAAAGCCTGATGATGGCCTTGCTATGTCAGGGTTCATCACTTCAGGTTACTGCAGCGGAGGAAGGCAGACACATCCCACAGCAGTGCGGAGGTCGCTCATAATGTTCGTCTCTCGTGCAGCGCTCTCTCCCATGCCACAAGGCACCAAGAGAACCACTTTATACTCTCGGGTGGAGTGTATTTCAATCAAATTGAGCCGGAGTCCGAGCAGATTCTAAGTGCCATGAAGACCTAATTCTGCCCGGTATCTGTCTTTTCAGTCTCCTGTACTGAGGTAGCTGGAGCAAAGCAGGTATATGCCACCGGAGTACTGGGGCAGGTGGTAATTCTCCAAGTCTCCTCTGAATCATTCCCTCTTTTTCCGTGTCACAGGGCATTGCGAGAGTTTTTTCTGTGCTCTTTTCTTTTCTATCTTAAAACTCTGGGAGAGTCGAAGCCTGATGATGGCCTTGCTATGTCAGGAGTCCATCGCTTCTGGTTACTACAGCGGAGGAAGGCAGACACATCCCACAGCAGGTCTGAGGTCACTCATAATGTTCCTCTCCCGTCCAGCTCCTTCTCTCTCCCATGCCACAAGGCACCAAGAAAACCGCTTTATATCTCGGGTGGAGTGTATTTCAATCAAATTGTGCCGGAGTCCGAGTAGATTCTAAGTGCCATGAAGACCTAATTCTGCCCAGTGTGCATCTTTTCAGTTCCTGCACTGAGGTTGCTGAAGCAAAGCACGTATATGCCACCGGAGTGATGGGGCAGGTGGTAATTCTCCACGTCCCCTCCACATCATTCCCTCTTCTGTGTCACAGGGCACTGGGAGAGTTTCTTCTGCGCTCTTTTCGAGTCTCTCCTAAAACTCTGGGAGAGTCAAAGCCTGATGATGGCCTTGCGAAGTCAGAAGTCCATCACTTCAGGTTACAGCAGCGGCGGAAGACAGACACATCCAACAGCAGTGCTGAGGTCGCTCATAATATACCACTGTCATCCAGCTCTTCTCCCATGCCACAAGGCACCAAGAGAACCACTTTATACTCTCTGGTGGGGTGTATTTCAATCAAATTGAGTCGGAGTCCGAGCAGATTCTAAGTGCCATGAAGACCTAATTCTGCCCAGTGTCCCTCTTTTCAGTCTCCTGCACTGAGCTCGCTGGAGCAAAGCACGTATAGGCCACCGGAGTGCTGGGGCAGGTGGTAATTCTCCACATCTCCTCCACATCATTCGCTCATCTTCCGGGTCACAGGCCACTAGGAGAATTTCTTCTACGCTCTTTTCGAGTCTCTCTTAAAACTCTGGGAGAGTCAAAGCCTGATGATAGCCTTGCTATATCAGGAGTTCATCACTTCAGGTTACTGCAGTGGAGGAAGGCAGACACATCCCACAGCAGTGCTGAGGTCGCTCATAATGTTCCTCTCTCGTCCAGCTCCTTCTCTCTCCCATGCCACAAGGCACCAAGAGAACCACTTTATACTCTCAGGTGGAGTGTATTTCAATGAAATTGAACCAGAGTCCGAGCAGATTCTAAGTGCCATGAAGACCTAATTCTGCCCAGTGTCCCTCTTTTCAGTCTCCTGCACTGAGGTTGCTGGAGCAAAGCATGTATATGCCACCGGAGTGCTGGGGCAGGTGGTAATTCTCCAGGTCTCCTCCACATCATTCCGTCTTCTGTGTCACAGGGCACTGGGAGAGTTTCTTCTCCGCTCTTTTCGAGTCTCTCCTAAAACTCTGGGAGAGTCAAAGCCTGATGATGGCCTTGCTATGTCAGAAGTCCATCACTTCGTGTTACAGCAGCGGACGAAGGCAGACACATCCTACAGCAGTGCTGAGGTCGCACATAATATTCCACTCTCATCCAGCTCATCTCCCATGCCACAAGGCACCAAGGGAACCACTTTATACTCTCTGGTGGAGTGTATTTCAATCAAATTGAGCCAGAGTCCGAGCAGATTCTAAGTGCCATGAAGACCTAATTCTGCCCGGTGTCCATATATGCCACCGGAGTGCTGGGGCAGGATGTAATTCTCCACGTCTCCTCCACATCATTCTCTCCTCTTCTGTGTCACAGGGCACTAGGAGAATTTCTTCTGCGCTCTTTTCGAGTCTCTCTAAAAACTCTGGGAGAGTCAAAGCCGGATGATGGCCTTGCTATATCAGGAGTTCATCACTTCAGGTTACTGCAGCGGAGGAAGGCAGACACATCCCACAGCATTGCGGAGGTCGCTCATAATGTTCGTCTCTCATCCAGCTCTTTCTCCCATGCCACAAGGCACCAAGAGAACCACTTCATACTCTCAGGTGGAGTGTATTTCAATCAAAATGAGCCAGAGTCCGGGCAGATTCTAAGTCCATGAAGACCTAATTCTGCCTAGTGTCCCTCTTTTCAGTCTCCTGCACTGAGGTCGCTGTAGCAAAGCACGTATATGCCACCGGAGTGCTGGGGCAGGTGGTAATTCTCCACGTCTCCTCCACATCATTCCCCCTTCTGAATCACAGAGCGCTGGGATAGATTCTTCTGTGCTCTTTTCGAGTCTCTCTTAAAACTCTGGGAGAGTCAAAGCCTGATAATGGCCTTGCGATGTCAGCAGTTCATCACTTCAGGTTACTGCAGCGGAGGAAGGCAGACACATCCCACAGCAGTGCTGAGGTCGCTCATAATATTCCACTGTCATCCAGCTCTTCTCCCATTCCACAAGGCACCAAGGGAACCACTTTATACTCTCTGGTGGAGTGTATTTCAATCAAATAGAGCCAGAGTCCGAGCAGATTCTAAGTGCCATGAAGACCTAATTCTGCCCGGTGTCTATCTTTCCTGTTTCCTCCACTGAGGTAGCTGGAAGAAAGTACGTATATGCCACCGGAGTGCTGGGGCAGGAGGTAATTCTCCACGTCTCCTCCACATCATTCTCTCTTCTTCTGTGTCACAGGGCACTAGGAGAATTTCTTCTGCGCTCTTTTCGAGTCTCTCTTAAAACTCTGGGAGAGTCAAAGCCTGATGATGGCCTTGTGAAGTCAGAAGTACATCACTTCAGGTTACAGCAGCGGAGGAAGGCAGACACATCCAACAGTAGTGCTGAGGTCGCTCATAATATTCCACTGTCATCCAGCTCTCCTCTCATGCTACAAGGCACCAAGAGAACCACTTTTTACTCTCTGGTGGAGTATATTTCAATGAAATTGAACCAGAGTCCGAGCAGATTCTAAGTGCCATGAAGACCGAATTCTGCCCAGTATCCATCTTTTCATTCTCCTGCACTGAGGTTGCTGGAGGAAAGCACGTATATGCCACCGGAGTGATGGGGCAGGTGGTAATTCTCCACGTCTCCTCCACATCATTCCCTCTTCTGTGTCACAGGGCACTGGGAGAGTTTCTTCTGCGCTCTTTTCGAGTCTCTCCTAAAACTCTGGGAGAGTCAAAGCCTGATGATGGCCTTGCTATGTCAGGAGTTGATCACTTCAGGTTACAGCAGCGGAGGAAGGCAGACACATCCCACAGCAGTGCGGAGGTCGCTCATAATGTTCGTCCCTCATCCAGCTCTTTCTTCCATGCCACAAGGCAACAAGAGAACCACTTTATACTCTCAGGTGGAGTGTATTTCAATCAAAATGAGCCAGAGTCCGGGCAGATTCTAAGTGCCATGAAGACCTAATTCTGCCCAGTGTCCCTCTTTTCAGTCTCCTGCACTGAAGTTGCTGGAGCAAAGCACGTATATGCCACCGGAGTGCTGGGGCAGGAGGTAATTCTCCACGTCTCCTGCACATCATTTCCTCTTCTGTGTCACAGGGAACTGGGAGAGTTTCTTCTGCACTCTTTTCGAGTCTCTCCTAAAACTCAGGGAGAGTCAAAGCCTGGTGATGGCCTTGCTATGTCAGGAGTCCATCACTTCAGGTTTCTGCAGTGGAGGAAGGCAGACACATCCCACAGCAGTACTGAGGTCGCTCATAATGTTCCTCTCTCGTCCAGCTCTCACTCCCATGCAACAAGGCACCAAGAGAACCACTTTATACTCTCGGGTGGAGTGTATTTCAATCAAATTGAGCCGGAGTCCGAGCAGATTCTAAGTGCCATGAAGACCTAATTCTGCCCAGTGTCCATCTTTTCAGTCTCCTGCACAGAGGTTGCTGGAGCAAAGCACGTATATGCCACCGGAGTGCTGGGGCAGGTGGTAATTCTCCGCGTCTCCTCCACATCATTCCCTCTTCTGTGTCACAGGGCACTGGGAGAGTTTCTTCTCCGCTCTTTTCGAGCCTCTCCTAAAACTCTGGGAGAGTCAAAGCCTGATGATGGCCTGGCTATGTCAGAAGTCCATCACTTCGGGTTACAGCAGCGGAGGAAGGCAGACACATCCTACAGCAGTGCTGAGGTCGCACGTAATATTCCACTCTCATCCAGCTCTTCTCCCATGCCACAAGGCACCAAGGGAACCACTTTATACTCTCTGGTGGAGTGTATTTCAATCAAATTGAGCCAGAGTCCGAGCAGATTCTAAGTGCCATGAAGACCTAATTCTGCCCGGTGTCCATATATGCCACCGGAGTGCTAGGGCAGGAGGTAATTCTCCACGTCTCCTCCACATCATTCTCTCTTCTTCTGTGTCACAGGGCACTAGGAGAATTTCTTCTGCGCTCTTTTCGAATCTCTCTTAAAACTCTGGGAGAGTAAAAGCCTGATGATGGCCTTGCTATGTCAGGAGTTGATCACTTCATGTTACAGCAGCGGAGGAAGGCAGACACATCCCACAGCAGTGCGGAGGTCGCTCATAATGTTCGTCTCTCATCCAGCTCTTTCTCCCATGCCACAAGGCACCAAGAGAACCACTTTATACTCTCAGGTGGAATGTATTTCAATCAAAATGAGCCAGAGTCCGGGCAGATTCTAAGTCCATGAAGACCTAATTCTGCCCAGTGTCCATCTTTTCAGTCTCCTGCACTGAGGTCGCTGGAGCAAAGCACATATATGCCACCGGAGTGCTGTGGCAGGTGGTAATTCTCCACGTCCCCTCCACATCATTCCCACTTCTGAGTCACAGAGTGCTGGGATAGATTCTTCTGTGCTCTTTTCGAGTCTCTCTTAAAATGCTGGGAGAGTCTAAGCCTGATAATGGGCTTGCGATGTCAGCAGTTCATCACTTCAGGTTACTGCAGCGGAGGAAGGCAGACACATCCCACAGCAGTGCTGAGGTCGCTCATAATATTCCACTGTCATCCAGCTCTTCTCCCATGCCACAAGGCACCAAGAGAACCACTTTTTACTCTCTGGTGGAGTGTATTTCAATCATACTGAGCCAGAGTCCCGGCATATTCTAAGTGCCATGAAGACCTAATTCTGCCCAGTGTCCCTCTTTTCAGTCTCCTGCACTGAGGTCGCTGGAGCAAAGCACGTATATGCCACCGGAGTGCTGGGGCAGGAGGTAATTCTCCACGTCTCCTGCACATCATTTCCTCTTCTGTGTCACAGGGAACTGGAGAGTTTCTTCTGCACTCTTTTCGAGTCTCTCCTAAAACTCTGGGAGAGTCAAAGCCTGGTGATGGCCTTGCTATGTCAGGAGTCCATCACTTCAGGTTTCTGCAGTGGAGGAAGGCAGACACATCCCACGGCAGTACTGAGGTCGCTCATAATGTTCCTCTCTCGTCCAGCTCTCACTCCCATGCCACAAGGCACCAAGAGAACCCCTTTATACTCTCGGGTGGAGTGTATTTCAAACAAATTGAGCCGGAGTCCAGGCAGATTCTAAGTGCCATGAAGACCTAATTCTGCCCAGTGTCCCGTTTTTCCGTCTCCTGCACTTAGGTCGCTGGAGCAAAGCGCTTATATGCCACCAGAGTGCTGGGGCAGGTGGTAATTCTCCACGTCTCCTCCACATCATTCCCTCTTCTTCCGGGTCACAGGCCACTAGGAGAATTTCTTCTGTGCTCTTTTCGAGTATCTCTTAAAACTCTGGGAGAGACAAAGCCTGATGATGGCCTTGCTATGTCAGGGTTCATCACTTCAGGTTACTGCAGCGGAGGAAGGCAGACACATCCCACAGCAGTGCGGAGGTCGCTCATAATGTTCGTCTCTCGTCCAGCGCTCTCTCCCATGCCACAAGGCACCAAGAGAACCACTTTATACTCTCGGGTGGAGTGTATTTCAATCAAATTGAGCCGGAGTCCGAGCAGATTCTAAGTGCCATGAAGACCTAATTCTGCCCAGTGTCCATCTTTTCAGTCTCCTGCACGGAGGTTGCTGGAGCAAAGCACGTATATGCCACCGGAGTGCTGGGGCAGGTGGTAATTCAACGCGTCTCCTCCACATCATTCCCTCTTCTGTGTCACAGGGCACTGGGAGAGTTTCTTCTCCGCTCTTTTCGAGTCTCTCCTAAAACTCTGGGAGAGTCAAAGCCTGATGATGGCCTTGCTATGTCAGAAGTCCATCACTTCGGGTTACAGCAGCGGAGGAAGGCAGACACATCCTACAGCAGTGCTGAGGTCGCACATAATATTCCACTCTCATCCAGCTCTTCTCCCATGCCACAAGGCACCAAGGGAATCACTTTATACTCTCTGGTGGAGTGTATTTCAATCAAATTGAGCCAGAGTCCGAGCAGATTCTAAGTGCCATGAAGACCTAATTCTGCCCGGTGTCCATATATGCCACCGGAGTGCTGGGGCAGGAGGTAATTCTCCACGTCTCCTCCACATCATTCCCTCTTCTTCCGGGTCACAGGGCACTAGGAGAATTTCTTCTGCGCTCTTTTCGAGTCTCTCTTAAAACTCTGGGAGAGTCAAAGCCTGATGATGGCCTTGCTATGTCAGGAGTTGATCACTTCAGGTTACAGCAGCGGAGGAAGGCAGACACATCCCACAGCAGTGCTGAGGTCGCTCATAATGTTCGTCTCTCGTCCAGCTCTTTCTCCCATGCCACAAGGCACCAAGAGAACCACTTTATACTCTCAGGTGGAGTGTATTTCAATCAAAATGAGCCAGAGTCCGGGCAGATTCTAAGTCCATGAAGACCTAATTCTGCCCAGTGTCCCTCTTTTCAGTCTCCTGCACTGAGGTCGCTGGAGCAAAGCACGTATATGCCACCGGAGTGCTGGGGCAGGTGGTAATTCTCCACGTCTCCTCCACATCATTCCCCCTTCTGTGTCACAGTACTCCGGGAGAGTTTCTTCTGCGCTCTTCTCGAGTCTCTCCTAAAACTCTGGGAGAGTCAAAGCCTGATGATGGCCTTGTGAAGTCAGAAGTACATCACTTCAGGTTACAGCAGCGGAGGAAGGCAGACACATCCAACAGTAGTCCTGAGGTCGCTCATAATATTCCACTGTCATCCAGCTCCCCTCTCATGCCACAAGGCACCAAGAGAACCACTTTTTACTCTCTGGTGGAGTGTATTTCAATCAAATTGAGCCGGAGTCCGAGCAGATTCTAAGAGCCATGAAGACCTAATTCTGCCCTGTGTCCTTCTTTTCAGTCTCCTGCACTGAGGTAGCTGGAGCAAAGCACGTATCTGCCACCGGAGTGCTGGGGCAGGTGGTAATTCTCCTCGTCTCCTCCACATCATTCCCTCTTCTGTGTCACAGGGCACTGGGAGAGTTTCTTCTGCGCTCTTTTCGAGTCTCTCCTAAAACTCTGGGAGATTCAAAGCCTGATGATGGCCTTGCTATGTCAAAAGTCCATCACTTCGGGTTACAGCAGCGGAGGAAGGCAGACACATCCTACAGCAGTGCTGAGGTCGCACATAATATTCCACTCTCATCCAGCTCTTCTCCCATGCCACAAGGCACCAAGGGAACCAATTTATACTCTCTGGTGGAGTGTATTTCAATCAAATTGAGCCAGAGTCCGAGCAGATTCTAAGTGCCATGAAGACCTAATTCTGCCCGGTGTCCATCTTTCCTGTCTCCTCCACTGAGGTAGCTGGAAGAAAGTACGTATATGCCACCGGAGTGCTGGGGCAGGAGGTAATTCTCCACGTCTCCTGCACAGCATTTCCTCTTCTGTGTCACAGGGAACTGGGAGAGTTTCTTCTGCACTCTTTTCGAGTCTCTCCTAAAACTCAGGGAGAGTCAAAGCCTGGTGATGGCCTTGCTATGTCAGGAGTCCTTCACTTCAGGTTTCTGCAGTGGAGGAAGGCAGACACATCCCACGGCAGTACTGAGGTCGCTCATAATGTTCCTCTCTCGTCCAGCTCTCACTCCCATGCCACAAGGCACCAAGAGAACCCCTTTATACTCTCGGGTGGAGTGTATTTCAATCAAATTGAGCCAGAGTCCAGGCAGATTCTAAGTGCCATGAAGACCTAACTCTGCCCAGTGTCCCCCTTTTCAGTCTCCTGCACTTAGGTCACTGGAGCAAAGCGCTTATATGCCACCATAGTGCTGGGGCAGGTGGTAATTCTCCACGTCTCCTCCACATCATTCCCTCTTCTTCCGGGTCACAGAGCACTAGGAGAATTTCTTCTGCGCTCTTTTCGAGTCTCTCTTAAAACTCTGGGAGAGTCAAAGCCTGATGATGGCCTTGCTATGTCAGGAGTTGATCACTTCAGGTTACAGCAGCGGAGGAAGGCAGACACATCCCACAGCAGTGCTGAGGTCGCTCATAATGTTCGTCTCTCGTCCAGCTCTTTCTCCCATGCCACAAGGCACCAAGAGAACCACTTTATACTCTCAGGTGGAGTGTATTTCAATCAAAATGAGCCAGAGTCCGGGCAGATTCTAAGTCCATGAAGACCTAATTCTGCCCAGTGTCCCTCTTTTCAGTCTCCTGCACTGAGGTCGCTGGAGCAAAGCACGTATATGCCACCGGAGTGCTGGGGCAGGTGGTAATTCTCCACGTCTCCTCCACATCATTCCCCCTTCTGTGTCACAGTACTCCGGGAGAGTTTCTTCTGCGCTCTTCTCGAGTCTCTCCTAAAACTCTGGGAGAGTCAAAGCCTGATGATGGCCTTGCGAAGTCAGAAGTACATCACTTCAGGTTACAGCAGCGGAGGAAGGCAGACACATCCAACAGTAGTCCTGAGGTCGCTCATAATATTCCACTGTCATCCAGCTCCCCTCTCATGCCACAAGGCACCAAGAGAACCACTTTTTACTCTCTGGTGGAGTGTATTTCAATCAAATTGAGCCGGAGTCCGAGCAGATTCTAAGAGCCATGAAGACCTAATTCTGCCCTGTGTCCTTCTTTTCAGTCTCCTGCACTGAGGTAGCTGGAGCAAAGCACGTATCTGCCACCGGAGTGCTGGGGCAGGTGGTAATTCTCCTTGTCTCCTCCACATCATTCCCTCTTTTTCCGTGTCACAGGGCATTGCGAGAGTTTTTTCTGTGCTCTTTTTGATTCTATCTTAAAACTCTGGGAGAGTCGAAGCCTGATGATAGCCTTGCTATATCAGGAGTTCATCACTTCAGTTTACTGCAGCGGAGGAAGGCAGACACATCCTACAGCAGTGCTGAGGTCGCTCATAACGTTCCTCTCCCGTCCAGCTCCTTCTCTCTCCCATGCCACAAGGCACCAAGAGAACCGCTTTATACTCTCGGGTGGAGTGTATTTCAATCAAATTGAGCCAGAGTCCGAGCAGATTCAAAGTGCCATGAAGACCTAATTCTGCCCGGTGTCCATCTTTCCTGTCTCCTCCACTGAGGTAGCTGGAAGAAAGTACGTATATGCCACCGGAGTGCTGGGGCAGGAGGTAATTCTCCACGTCTCCTCCACATCATTCTCTCTTCTTCTGTGTCACAGGGCACTAGGAGAATTTCTTCTGCGCTCTTTTCGAGTCTCTCTTAAAACTCTGGGAGAGTCAAAGCCTGATGATGGCCTTGCTATGTCAGGAGTTGATCACTTCAGGTTACAGCAGCGGAGGAAGGCAGACACATCCCACAGCAGTGCGGAGGTCGCTCATAATGTTCCTCTCCCGTCCATCTCCTTCTCTCTCCCATGCCATAAGGCACCAAGAGAACCGCTTTATACTCTCGGGTGGAGTGTATTTCAATCAAATTGAGCCGGAGTCCGAGCAGATTCTAAGAGCCATGAAGACCTAATTCTGCCCAGTGTCCATCTTTTCAGTCTCCTGCACTGAGGTTGCTGGAGCAAAGCACGTATATGCCACCGGAGTGCTGGGGCAGGTGGTAATTCTCCTCGTCTCCTCCACATCATTCCCTCTTCTGTGTCACAGGGCACTGGGAGAGTTTCTTCTCCGCTCTTTTCGAGTCTCTCCTAAAACTCAGGGAGAGTCAAAGCCTGGTGATGGCCTTGCTATGTCAGGGTTCATCACTTCAGGTTACTGCAGCGGAGGAAGGCAGACAAATCCCACAGCAGTGCGGACGTCGCGCATAATGTTCCTCTCCCGTCCAGCTCTTTCTCCCATGCCCGAAGGCACCAAGAGAACCACTTTATACTCTCGGGTGGAGTGTATTTCAATCAAATTGCGCAGGAGTCCAGGCAGATTCTAAGTGCCATGAAGACCTAATTCTGCCCAGTGTCCCCCTTTTCAGTCTCCTGCAGATTGAGGTCGCTGGAGCAAACCACTTATATGCCGCCGGAGTGCTGGGGCAGGTGGTAATTCTCCACGTCTCCTCCACATCATGCCCTCTTCTTCCGGGTCACAGGCCACTAGGAGAATTTCTTCTACGCTCTTTTCGAGTCTCTCTTAAAACTCTGGGAGAGTCAAAGCCTGATGATAGCCTTGCTATATCAGGAGTTCATCACTTCAGGTTACTGCAGTGGAGGAAGGCAGACACATCCCACAGCAGTGCTGAGGTCGCTCATAATGTTCCTCTCTCGTCCAGCTCCTTCTCTCTCCCATGCCACAAGGCACCAAGAGAACCACTTTATACTCTCAGGTGGAGTGTATTTCAATGAAATTGAACCAGAGTCCGAGCAGATTCTAAGTGCCATGAAGACCTAATTCTGCCCAGTGTCCCTCTTTTCAGTCTCCTGCACTGAGGTTGCTGGAGCAAAGCATGTATATGCCACCGGAGTGCTGGGGCAGGTGGTAATTCTCCAGGTCTCCTCCACATCATTCCGTCTTCTGTGTCACAGGGCACTGGGAGAGTTTCTTCTCCGCTCTTTTCGAGTCTCTCCTAAAACTCTGGGAGAGTCAAAGCCTGATGATGGCCTTGCTATGTCAGAAGTCCATCACTTCGTGTTACAGCAGCGGACGAAGGCAGACACATCCTACAGCAGTGCTGAGGTCGCACATAATATTCCACTCTCATCCAGCTCATCTCCCATGCCACAAGGCACCAAGGGAACCACTTTATACTCTCTGGTGGAGTGTATTTCAATCAAATTGAGCCAGAGTCCGAGCAGATTCTAAGTGCCATGAAGACCTAATTCTGCCCGGTGTCCATATATGCCACCGGAGTGCTGGGGCAGGAGGTAATTCTCCACGTCTCCTCCACATCATTCTCTCCTCTTCTGTGTCACAGGGCACTAGGAGAATTTCTTCTGCGCTCTTTTCGAGTCTCTCTAAAAACTCTGGGAGAGTCAAAGCCGGATGATGGCCTTGCTATATCAGGAGTTCATCACTTCAGGTTACTGCAGCGGAGGAAGGCAGACACATCCCACAGCATTGCGGAGCTCGCTCATAATGTTCGTCTCTCATCCAGCTCTTTCTCCCATGCCACAAGGCACCAAGAGAACCACTTCATACTCTCAGGTGGAGTGTATTTCAATCAAAATGAGCCAGAGTCCGGGCAGATTCTAAGTCCATGAAGACCTAATTCTGCCCAGTGTCCCTCTTTTCAGTCTCCTGCACTGAGGTCGCTGTAGCAAAGCACGTATATGCCACCGGAGTGCTGGGGCAGGTGGTAATTCTCCACGTCTCCTCCACATCATTCCCCCTTCTGAGTCACAGAGCGCTGGGATAGATTCTTCTGTGCTCTTTTCGAGTCTCTCTTAAAACTCTGGGAGAGTCAAAGCCTGATAATGGCCTTGCGATGTCAGCAGTTCATCACTTCAGGTTACTGCAGCGGAGGAAGGCAGACACATCCCACAGCAGTGCTGAGGTCGCTCATAATATTCCACTGTCATCCAGCTCTTCTCCCATGCCACAAGGCACCAAGAGAACCACTTTTTACTCTCTGCTGGAGTGTATTTCAATGAAATTGAACCAGAGTCCGAGCAGATTCTAAGTGCCATGAAGACCTAATTCTGCCCAGTGTCCCTCTTTTCAGTCTCCTGCACTGAGGACGCTGGAGCATAGCACGTATATGCCACCGGAGTGCTGGGGCAGGTGGTAATTCTCCACGTCTCCTACACATCATTCCCTCTTCTGTGTCAAAGGGCACTAGGAGAATTTCTTCTGCGCTCTTTTCGAGTCTCTCTTAAAACTCTGGGAGAGTCAAAGCCTGATGATGGCCTTGCTATGTCAGGAGTTGATCACTTCAGGTTACAGCAGCGGAGGAAGGCAGACACATCCCACAGCAGTGCGGAGGTCGCTCATAATGTTCCTCTCCCGTCCATCTCCTTCTCTCTCCCATGCCATAAGGCACCAAGAGAACCGCTTTATACTCTCGGGTGGAGTGTATTTCAATCAAATTGAGCCGGAGTCCGAGCAGATTCTAAGAGCCATGAAGACCTAATTCTGCCCAGTGTCCATCTTTTCAGTCTCCTGCACTGAGGTTGCTGGAGCAAAGCACGTATATGCCACCGGAGTGCTGGGGCAGGTGGTAATTCTCCTCGTCTCCTCCACATCATTCCCTCTTCTGTGTCACAGGGCACTGGGAGAGTTTCTTCTCCGCTCTTTTCGAGTCTCTCCTAAAACTCAGGGAGAGTCAAAGCCTGGTGATGGCCTTGCTATGTCAGGGTTCATCACTTCAGGTTACTGCAGCGGAGGAAGGCAGACAAATCCCACAGCAGTGCGGACGTCGCGCATAATGTTCCTCTCCCGTCCAGCTCTTTCTCCCATGCCCGAAGGCACCAAGAGAACCACTTTATACTCTCGGGTGGAGTGTATTTCAATCAAATTGCGCAGGAGTCCAGGCAGATTCTAAGTGCCATGAAGACCTAATTCTGCCCAGTGTCCCCCTTTTCAGTCTCCTGCACTGAGGTCGCTGGAGCAAACCACTTATATGCCGCCGGAGTGCTGGGGCAGGTGGTAATTCTCCACGTCTCCTCCACATCATGCCCTCTTCTTCCGGGTCACAGGCCACTAGGAGAATTTCTTCTGCGCTCTTTTCGAGTCTCTCTTAAAACTCTGGGGGAGTCAAAGCCTGATGATGGCCTTGCTATGTCAGGAGTTCATCAGTTCAGGTTCCTGCAGCGGAGGAAGGCAGACACATCCCACAGCAGTGCTGAGGTCGCTCATAATGTTCCTCTCTCGTCCAGCTCTCACTCCCATGCCACAAGGCACCAAGAGCACCACTTTATACTCTCGGGTGGAGAGTATTTCAATCAAATTGAGCCGGAGTCCAGGCAGATTCTAAGTGCCATGAAGACCTAATTCTGCCCAGTGTCCCTCTTTTCAGTCTCCTGCACTGAGGTCGCTGGAGCAAAACACGTATATGCCACCGGAGTGCTGGGGCAGGTGGTAATTCTCCACGTCTCCTGCACATCATTTCCTCTTCTGTGTCACAGGGAACTGGGAGAGTTTCTTCTGCACTCTTTTCGAGTCTCTCCTAAAACTCTGGGAGAGTCAAAGCCTGATGATGGCCTTGCTATGTCAGGAGTTCATCACTTCAGGTTTCTGCAGTGGAGGAAGGCAGACACATCCCACGGCAGTACTGAGGTCGCTCATAATATTCCACTGTCATCCAGGTCTTCTCCCATGCCACAAGGCACCAAGAGAACCACTTTATACTCTCGGGTGGAGTGTATTTCAATCAAATTGAGCCGGAGGCCGGGCAGATTCTAAGTGCCATGAAGACCTAATTCTGCCCAGTTTCCCTCTTTTCAGTCTCCTGCACTGAGGTTGCTGAAGCAAAGCACGTATATGCCACCGGAGTGATGGGGCAGGTGGTAATTCTCCACGTCCCCTCCACATCATTCCCTCTTCTGTGTCACAGGGCACTGGGAGAGTTTCTTCTGCGCTCTTTTCGAGTCTCTCCTAAAACCCTGGGAGAGTCAAAGCCTGATGATGGCCTTGCGAAGTCAGAAGTCCATCACTTCAGGTTACAGCAGCGGCGGAAGACAGACACATCCAACAGCAGTGCTGAGGTCGCTCATAATATACCACTGTCATCCAGCTCTTCTCCCATGCCACAAGGCACCAAGAGAACCACTTTATACTCTCTGGTGTGGTGTATTTCAATCAAATTGAGTCGGAGTCCGAGCAGATTCTAAGTGCCATGAAGACCTAATTCTGCCCAGTGTCCCTCTTTTCAGTCTCCTGCACTGAGCTCGCTGGAGCAAAGCACGTATAGGCCACCGGAGTGCTGGGGCAGGTGGTAATTCTCCACATCTCCTCCACATCATTCGCTCATCTTCCGGGTCACAGGCCACTAGGAGAATTTCTTCTACGCTCTTTTCGAGTCTCTCTTAAAACTCTGGGAGAGTCAAAGCCTGATGATAGCCTTGCTATATCAGGAGTTCATCACTTCAGGTTACTGCAGTGGAGGAAGGCAGACACATCCCACAGCAGTGCTGAGATCGCTCATAATGTTCCTCTCTCGTCCAGCTCCTTCTCTCTCCCATGCCACAAGGCACCAAGAGAACCACTTTATACTCTCAGGTGGAGTGTATTTCAATGAAATTGAACCAGAGTCCGAGCAGATTCTAAGTGCCATGAAGACCTAATTCTGCCCAGTGTCCCTCTTTTCAGTCTCCTGCACTGAGGTTGCTGGAGCAAAGCATGTATATGCCACCGGAGTGCTGGGGCAGGTGGTAATTCTCCAGGTCTCCTCCACATCATTCCGTCTTCTGTGTCACAGGGCACTGGGAGAGTTTCTTCTCCGCTCTTTTCGAGTCTCTCCTAAAACTCTGGGAGAGTCAAAGCCTGATGATGGCCTTGCTATGTCAGAAGTCCATCACTTCGTGTTACAGCAGCGGACGAAGGCAGACACATCCTACAGCAGTGCTGAGGTCGCACATAATATTCCACTCTCATCCAGCTCATCTCCCATGCCACAAGGCACCAAGGGAACCACTTTATACTCTCTGGTGGAGTGTATTTCAATCAAATTGAGCCAGAGTCCGAGCAGATTCTAAGTGCCATGAAGACCTAATTCTGCCCGGTGTCCATATATGCCACCGGAGTGCTGGGGCAGGATGTAATTCTCCACGTCTCCTCCACATCATTCTCTCCTCTTCTGTGTCACAGGGCACTAGGAGAATTTCGTCTGCGCTCTTTTCGAGTCTCTCTAAAAACTCTGGGAGAGTCAAAGCCGGATGATGGCCTTGCTATATCAGGAGTTCATCACTTCAGGTTACTGCAGCGGAGGAAGGCAGACACATCCCACAGCATTGCGGAGGTCGCTCATAATGTTCGTCTCTCATCCAGCTCTTTCTCCCATGCCACAAGGCACCAAGAGAACCACTTCATACTCTCAGGTGGAGTGTATTTCAATCAAAATGAGCCAGAGTCCGGGCAGATTCTAAGTCCATGAAGACCTAATTCTGCCCAGTGTCCCTCTTTTCAGTCTCCTGCACTGAGGTCGCTGTAGCAAAGCACGTATATGCCACCGGAGTGCTGGGGCAGGTGGTAATTCTCCACGTCTCCTCCACATCATTCCCCCTTCTGAGTCACAGAGCGCTGGGATAGATTCTTCTGTGCTCTTTTCGAGTCTCTCTTAAAACTCTGGGAGAGTCAAAGCCTGATAATGGCCTTGCGATGTCAGCAGTTCATCACTTCAGGTTACTGCAGCGGAGGAAGGCAGACACATCCCACAGCAGTGCTGAGGTCGCTCATAATATTCCACTGTCATCCAGCTCTTCTCCCATGCCACAAGGCACCAAGAGAACCACTTTTTACTCTCTGCTGGAGTGTATTTCAATGAAATTGAACCAGAGTCCGAGCAGATTCTAAGTGCCATGAAGACCTAATTCTGCCCAGTGTCCCTCTTTTCAGTCTCCTGCACTGAGGACGCTGGAGCATAGCACGTATATGCCACCGGAGTGCTGGGGCAGGTGGTAATTCTCCACGTCTCCTACACATCATTCCCTCTTCTGTGTCACAGGGCACTGGGAGAGTTTCTTCTGCGCTCTTTTCGAGTCTCTCCTAAAACTCTGGGAGAGTCAAAGCCTGATGATGGCCTTGCGAAGTCAGAAGTACATCACTTCAGGTTACAGCAGCGGAGGAAGGCAGACACATCCTACAGCAGTGCTGAGGTCGCACATAATATTCCACTCTCATCTAGCTCTTCTCCCATGCCACAAGGCACCAAGGGAACCACTTTATACTCTCTGGTGGAGTGTATTTCAATCAAATAGAGCCAGAGTCCGAGCAGATTCTAAGTGCCATGAAGACCTAATTCTGCCCGGTGTCTATCTTTCCTGTTTCCTCCACTGAGGTAGCTGGAAGAAAGTACGTATATGCCACCGGAGTGCTGGGGCAGGAGGTAATTCTCCACGTCTCCTCCACATCATTCTCTCTTCTTCTGTGTCACAGGGCACTAGGAGAATTTCTTCTGCGCTCTTTTCGAGTCTCTCTTAAAACTCTGGGAGAGTCAAAGCCTGATGATGGCCTTGTGAAGTCAGAAGTACATCACTTCAGGTTACAGCAGCGGAGGAAGGCAGACACATCCAACAGTAGTGCTGAGGTCGCTCATAATATTCCACTGTCATCCAGCTCTCCTCTCATGCTACAAGGCACCAAGAGAACCACTTTTTACTCTCTGGTGGAGTATATTTCAATGAAATTGAACCAGAGTCCGAGCAGATTCTAAGTGCCATGAAGACCGAATTCTGCCCAGTATCCATCTTTTCATTCTCCTGCACTGAGGTTGCTGGAGGAAAGCACGTATATGCCACCGGAGTGATGGGGCAGGTGGTAATTCTCCACGTCCCCTCCACATCATTCCCCCTTCTGAGTCACAGAGTGCTGGGATAGATTCTTCTGTGCTCTTTTCGAGTCTCTCTTAAAATGCTGGGAGAGTCTAAGCCTGATAATGGGCTTGCGATGTCAGCAGTTCATCACTTCAGGTTACTGCAGCGGAGGAAGGCAGACACATCCCACAGCAGTGCTGAGGTCGCTCATAATATTCCACTGTCATCCAGCTCCTCTCCCATGCCACAAGGCACCAAGAGAACCACTTTTTACTCTCTGGTGGAGTGTATTTCAATCATACTGAGCCAGAGTCCCGGCATATTCTAAGTGCCATGAAGACCTAATTCTGCCCAGTGTCCCTCTTTTCAGTCTCCTGCACTGAGGTCGCTGGAGCAAAGCACGTATATGCCACCGGAGTGCTGGGGCAGGAGGTAATTCTCCACGTCTCCTGCACATCATTTCCTCTTCTGTGTCACAGGGAACTGGAGAGTTTCTTCTGCACTCTTTTCGAGTCTCTCCTAAAACTCTGGGAGAGTCAAAGCCTGGTGATGGCCTTGCTATGTCAGGAGTCCATCACTTCAGGTTTCTGCAGTGGAGGAAGGCAGACACATCCCACGGCAGTACTGAGGTCGCTCATAATGTTCCTCTCTCGTCCAGCTCTCACTCCCATGCCACAAGGCACCAAGAGAACCCCTTTATACTCTCGGGTGGAGTGTATTTCAAACAAATTGAGCCGGAGTCCAGGCAGATTCTAAGTGCCATGAAGACCTAATTCTGCCCAGTGTCCCGTTTTTCCGTCTCCTGCACTTAGGTCGCTGGAGCAAAGCGCTTATATGCCACCAGAGTGCTGGGGCAGGTGGTAATTCTCCACGTCTCCTCCACATCATTCCCTCTTCTTCCGGGTCACAGGCCACTAGGAGAATTTCTTCTGTGCTCTTTTCGAGTATCTCTTAAAACTCTGGGAGAGACAAAGCCTGATGATGGCCTTGCTATGTCAGGGTTCATCACTTCAGGTTACTGCAGCGGAGGAAGGCAGACACATCCCACAGCAGTGCGGAGGTCGCTCATAATGTTCGTCTCTCGTCCAGCGCTCTCTCCCATGCCACAAGGCACCAAGAGAACCACTTTATACTCTCGGGTGGAGTGTATTTCAATCAAATTGAGCCGGAGTCCGAGCAGATTCTAAGTGCCATGAAGACCTAATTCTGCCCAGTGTCCATCTTTTCAGTCTCCTGCACGGAGGTTGCTGGAGCAAAGCACGTATATGCCACCGGAGTGCTGGGGCAGGTGGTAATTCAACGCGTCTCCTCCACATCATTCCCTCTTCTGTGTCACAGGGCACTGGGAGAGTTTCTTCTCCGCTCTTTTCGAGTCTCTCCTAAAACTCTGGGAGAGTCAAAGCCTGATGATGGCCTTGCTATGTCAGAAGTCCATCACTTCGGGTTACAGCAGCGGAGGAAGGCAGACACATCCTACAGCAGTGCTGAGGTCGCACATAATATTCCACTCTCATCCAGCTCTTCTCCCATGCCACAAGGCACCAAGGGAATCACTTTATACTCTCTGGTGGAGTGTATTTCAATCAAATTGAGCCAGAGTCCGAGCAGATTCTAAGTGCCATGAAGACCTAGTTCTGCCCGGTGTCCATATATGCCACCGGAGTGCTGGGGCAGGAGGTAATTCTCCACGTCTCCTCCACATCATTCTCTCTTCTTCTGTGTCACAGGGCACTAGGAGAATTTCTTCTGTGCTCTTTTCGAGTCTCTCTTAAAACTCTGGGAGAGTAAAAGCCTGATGATGGCCTTGCTATGTCAGGAGTTGATCACTTCATGTTACAGTAGCGGAGGAAGGCAGACACATCCCACAGCAGTGCGGAAGTCGCTCATAATGTTCGTCTCTCATACAGCTCTTTCTCCCATGCCACAAGGCACCAAGAGAACCACTTTATACTCTCAGGTGGAGTGTATTTCAATCAAAATGAGCCAGAGTCCGGGCAGATTCTAAGTCCATGAAGACCTAATTCTGCCCAGTGTCCCTCTTTTCAGTCTCCTGCACTGAGGTCGCTGGAGCAAAGCACATATATGCCACCGGAGTGCTGGGGCAGGTGGTAATTCTCCACGTCCCCTCCACATCATTCCCTCTTCTGAGTCACAGAGTGCTGGGATAGATTCTTCTGTGCTCTTTTCGAGTCTCTCTTAAAACTCTGGGAGAGTCAAAGCCTGATAATGGCCTTGCGATGTCAGCAGTTCATCACTTCAGGTTACTGCAGCGGAGGAAGGCAGACACATCCCACAGCAGTGCTGAGGTCGCACATAATATTCCACTGTCATCCAGCTCTTCTCCCATGCCACAAGGCACCAAGAGAACCACTTTTTACTCTCTGGTGGAGTGTATTTCAATGAAATTGTACCAGAGTCCGAGCAGATTCTAAGTGCCATGAAGACCTAATTCTGCCCAGTGTCCCTCTTGTCAGTCTCCTGCACTGAGGTCGCTGGAGCATAGCACGTATATGCCACCGGAGTGCTGGGGCAGGTGGTAATTCTCCACATCTCCTACACATCATTCCCTCTTCTGTGTCACAGGGCACTGGGAGAGTTTCTTCTGCGCTCTTTTCGAGTCTCTCCTAAAACTCTGGGAGATTCAAAGCCTGATGATGGCCTTGCTATGTCAAAAGTCCATCACTTCGGGTTACAGCAGCGGAGGAAGACAGACACATCCTACAGCAGTGCTGAGGTCGCACATAATATTCCACTCTCATCCAGCTCTTCTCCCATGCCACAAGGCACCAAGGGAACCAATTTATACTCTCTGGTGGAGTGTATTTCAATCAAATTGAGCCAGAGTCCGAGCAGATTCTAAGTGCCATGAAGACCTAATTCTGCCCGGTGTCCATCTTTCCTGTCTCCTCCACTGAGGTAGCTGGAAGAAAGTACGTATATGCCACCGGAGTGCTGGGGCAGGAGGTAATTCTCCACGTCTCCTGCACAGCATTTCCTCTTCTGTGTCACAGGGAACTGGGAGAGTTTCTTCTGCACTCTTTTCGAGTCTCTCCTAAAACTCAGGGAGAGTCAAAGCCTGGTGATGGCCTTGCTATGTCAGGAGTCCTTCACTTCAGGTTTCTGCAGTGGAGGAAGGCAGACACATCCCACGGCAGTACTGAGGTCGCTCATAATGTTCCTCTCTCGTCCAGCTCTCACTCCCATGCCACAAGGCACCAAGAGAACCCCTTTATACTCTCGGGTGGAGTGTATTTCAATCAAATTGAGCCAGAGTCCAGGCAGATTCTAAGTGCCATGAAGACCTAATTCTGCCCAGTGTCCCCCTTTTCAGTCTCCTGCACTTAGGTCGCTGGAGCAAAGCGCTTATATGCCACCATAGTGCTGGCGCAGGTGGTAATTCTCCACGTCTCCTCCACATCATTCCCTCTTCTTCCGGGTCACAGGGCACTAGGAGAATTTCTTCTGCGCTCTTTTCGAGTCTCTCTTAAAACTCTGGGAGAGTCAAAGCCTGATGATGGCCTTGCTATGTCAGGAGTTGATCACTTCAGGTTACAGCAGCGGAGGAAGGCAGACACATCCCACAGCAGTGCTGAGGTCGCTCATAATGTTCGTCTCTCGTCCAGCTCTTTCTCCCATGCCACAAGGCACCAAGAGAACCACTTTATACTCTCAGGTGGAGTGTATTTCAATCAAAATGAGCCAGAGTCCGGGCAGATTCTAAGTCCATGAAGACCTAATTCTGCCCAGTGTCCCTCTTTTCAGTCTCCTGCACTGAGGTCGCTGGAGCAAAGCACGTATATGCCACCGGAGTGCTGGGGCAGGTGGTAATTCTCCACGTCTCCTCCACATCATTCCCCCTTCTGTGTCACAGTACTCCGGGAGAATTTCTTCTGCGCTCTTCTCGAGTCTCTCCTAAAACTCTGGGAGAGTCAAAGCCTGATGATGGCCTTGCGAAGTCAGAAGTACATCACTTCAGGTTACAGCAGCGGAGGAAGGCAGACACATCCAACAGTAGTCCTGAGGTCGCTCATAATATTCCACTGTCATCCAGCTCCCCTCTCATGCCACAAGGCACCAAGAGAACCACTTTTTACTCTCTGGTGGAGTGTATTTCAATCAAATTGAGCCGGAGTCCGAGCAGATTCTAAGAGCCATGAAGACCTAATTCTGCCCTGTGTCCTTCTTTTCAGTCTCCTGCACTGAGGTAGCTGGAGCAAAGCACGTATCTGCCACCGGAGTGCTGGGGCAGGTGGTAATTCTCCTTGTCTCCTCCACATCATTCCCTCTTTTTCCGTGTCACAGGGCATTGCGAGAGTTTTTTCTGTGCTCTTTTTGATTCTATCTTAAAACTCTGGGAGAGTCGAAGCCTGATGATAGCCTTGCTATATCAGGAGTTCATCACTTCAGTTTACTGCAGCGGAGGAAGGCAGACACATCCTACAGCAGTGCTGAGGTCGCTCATAACGTTCCTCTCCCGTCCAGCTCCTTCTCTCTCCCATGCCACAAGGCACCAAGAGAACCGCTTTATACTCTCGGGTGGAGTGTATTTCAATCAAATTGAGCCAGAGTCCGAGCAGATTCAAAGTGCCATGAAGACCTAATTCTGCCCGGTGTCCATCTTTCCTGTCTCCTCCACTGAGGTAGCTGGAAGAAAGTACGTATATGCCACCGGAGTGCTGGGGCAGGAGGTAATTCTCCACGTCTCCTCCACATCATTCTCTCTTCTTCTGTGTCACAGGGCACTAGGAGAATTTCTTCTGCGCTCTTTTCGAGTCTCTCTTAAAACTCTGGGAGAGTCAAAGCCTGATGATGGCCTTGCTATGTCAGGAGTTGATCACTTCAGGTTACAGCAGCGGAGGAAGGCAGACACATCCCACAGCAGTGCGGAGGTCGCTCATAATGTTCCTCTCCCGTCCATCTCCTTCTCTCTCCCATGCCATAAGGCACCAAGAGAACCGCTTTATACTCTCGGGTGGAGTGTATTTCAATCAAATTGAGCCGGAGTCCGAGCAGATTCTAAGAGCCATGAAGACCTAATTCTGCCCAGTGTCCATCTTTTCAGTCTCCTGCACTGAGGTTGCTGGAGCAAAGCACGTATATGCCACCGGAGTGCTGGGGCAGGTGGTAATTCTCCTCGTCTCCTCCACATCATTCCCTCTTCTGTGTCACAGGGCACTGGGAGAGTTTCTTCTCCGCTCTTTTCGAGTCTCTCCTAAAACTCAGGGAGAGTCAAAGCCTGGTGATGGCCTTGCTATGTCAGGGTTCATCACTTCAGGTTACTGCAGCGGAGGAAGGCAGACAAATCCCACAGCAGTGCGGACGTCGCGCATAATGTTCCTCTCCCGTCCAGCTCTTTCTCCCATGCCCGAAGGCACCAAGAGAACCACTTTATACTCTCGGGTGGAGTGTATTTCAATCAAATTGCGCAGGAGTCCAGGCAGATTCTAAGTGCCATGAAGACCTAATTCTGCCCAGTGTCCCCCTTTTCAGTCTCCTGCACTGAGGTCGCTGGAGCAAACCACTTATATGCCGCCGGAGTGCTGGGGCAGGTGGTAATTCTCCACGTCTCCTCCACAGCATGCCCTCTTCTTCCGGGTCACAGGCCACTAGGAGAATTTCTTCTGCGCTCTTTTCGAGTCTCTCTTAAAACTCTGGGGGAGTCAAAGCCTGATGATGGCCTTGCTATGTCAGGAGTTCATCAGTTCAGGTTCCTGCAGCGGAGGAAGGCAGACACATCCCACAGCAGTCCTGAGGTCGCTCATAATGTTCCTCTCTCGTCCAGCTCTCACTCCCATGCCACAAGGCACCAAGAGCACCACTTTATACTCTCGGGTGGAGAGTATTTCAATCAAATTGAGCCGGAGTCCAGGCAGATTCTAAGTGCCATGAAGACCTAATTCTGCCCAGTGTCCCTCTTTTCAGTCTCCTGCACTGAGGTCGCTGGAGCAAAGCACTTATATGCCACCGGAGTGCTGGGGCAGGTGGTAATTCTCCACGTCTCCTGCACATCATTTCCTCTTCTGTGTCACAGGGAACTGGGAGAGTTTCTTCTGCACTCTTTTCGAGTCTCTCCTAAAACTCTGGGAGAGTCAAAGCCTGATGATGGCCTTGCTATGTCAGGAGTTCATCACTTCAGGTTTCTGCAGTGGAGGAAGGCAGACACATCCCACGGCAGTACTGAGGTCGCTCATAATATTCCACTGTCATCCAGGTCTTCTCCCATGCCACAAGGCACCAAGAGAACCACTTTATACTCTCGGGTGGAGTGTATTTCAATCAAATTGAGCCGGAGGCCGGGCAGATTCTAAGTGCCATGAAGACCTAATTCTGCCCAGTTTCCCTCTTTTCAGTCTCCTGCACTGAGGTTGCTGAAGCAAAGCACGTATATGCCACCGGAGTGATGGGGCAGGTGGTAATTCTCCACGTCCCCTCCACATCATTCCCTCTTCTGTGTCACAGGGCACTGGGAGAGTTTCTTCTGCGCTCTTTTCGAGTCTCTCCTAAAACTCTGGGAGAGTCAAAGCCTGATGATGGCCTTGCGAAGTCAGAAGTCCATCACTTCAGGTTACAGCAGCGGCGGAAGACAGACACATCCAACAGCAGTGCTGAAGTCGCTCATAATATACCACTGTCATCCAGCTCTTCTCCCATGCCACAAGGCACCAAGAGAACCACTTTATACTCTCTGGTGGGGTGTATTTCAATCAAATTGAGTCGGAGTCCGAGCAGATTCTAAGTGCCATGAAGACCTAATTCTGCCCAGTGTCCCTCTTTTCAGTCTCCTGCACTGAGCTCGCTGGAGCAAAGCACGTATAGGCCACCGGAGTGCTGGGGCAGGTGGTAATTCTCCACATCTCCTCCACATCATTCGCTCATCTTCCGGGTCACAGGCCACTAGGAGAATTTCTTCTACGCTCTTTTCGAGTCTCTCTTAAAACTCTGGGAGAGTCAAAGCCTGATGATAGCCTTGCTATATCAGGAGTTCATCACTTCAGGTTACTGCAGTGGAGGAAGGCAGACACATCCCACAGCAGTGCTGAGGTCGCTCATAATGTTCCTCTCTCGTCCAGCTCCTTCTCTCTCCCATGCCACAAGGCACCAAGAGAACCACTTTATACTCTCAGGTGGAGTGTATTTCAATGAAATTGAACCAGAGTCCGAGCAGATTCTAAGTGCCATGAAGACCTAATTCTGCCCAGTGTCCCTCTTTTCAGTCTCCTGCACTGAGGTTGCTGGAGCAAAGCATGTATATGCCACCGGAGTGCTGGGGCAGGTGGTAATTCTCCAGGTCTCCTCCACATCATTCCGTCTTCTGTGTCACAGGGCACTGGGAGAGTTTCTTCTCCGCTCTTTTCGAGTCTCTCCTAAAACTCTGGGAGAGTCAAAGCCTGATGATGGCCTTGCTATGTCAGAAGTCCATCACTTCGTGTTACAGCAGCGGACGAAGGCAGACACATCCTACAGCAGTGCTGAGGTCGCACATAATATTCCACTCTCATCCAGCTCATCTCCCATGCCACAAGGCACCAAGGGAACCACTTTATACTCTCTGGTGGAGTGTATTTCAATCAAATTGAGCCAGAGTCCGAGCAGATTCTAAGTGCCATGAAGACCTAATTCTGCCCGGTGTCCATATATGCCACCGGAGTGCTGGGGCAGGAGGTAATTCTCCACGTCTCCTCCACATCATTCTCTCCTCTTCTGTGTCACAGGGCACTAGGAGAATTTCTTCTGCGCTCTTTTCGAGTCTCTCTAAAAACTCTGGGAGAGTCAAAGCCAGATGATGGCCTTGCTATATCAGGAGTTCATCACTTCAGGTTACTGCAGCGGAGGAAGGCAGACACATCCCACAGCATTGCGGAGGTCGCTCATAATGTTCGTCTCTCATCCAGCTCTTTCTCCCATGCCACAAGGCACCAAGAGAACCACTTCATACTCTCAGGTGGAGTGTATTTCAATCAAAATGAGCCAGAGTCCGGGCAGATTCTAAGTCCATGAAGACCTAATTCTGCCCAGTGTCCCTCTTTTCAGTCTCCTGCACTGAGGTCGCTGTAGCAAAGCACGTATATGCCACCGGAGTGCTGGGGCAGGTGGTAATTCTCCACGTCTCCTCCACATCATTCCCCCTTCTGAGTCACAGAGCGCTGGGATAGATTCTTCTGTGCTCTTTTCGAGTCTCTCTTAAAACTCTGGGAGAGTCAAAGCCTGATAATGGCCTTGCGATGTCAGCAGTTCATCACTTCAGGTTACTGCAGCGGAGGAAGGCAGACACATCCCACAGCAGTGCTGAGGTCGCTCATAATATTCCACTGTCATCCAGCTCTTCTCCCATGCCACAAGGCACCAAGAGAACCACTTTTTACTCTCTGCTGGAGTGTATTTCAATGAAATTGAACCAGAGTCCGAGCAGATTCTAAGTGCCATGAAGACCTAATTCTGCCCAGTGTCCCTCTTTTCAGTCTCCTGCACTGAGGACGCTGGAGCATAGCACGTATATGCCACCGGAGTGCTGGGGCAGGTGGTAATTCTCCACGTCTCCTACACATCATTCCCTCTTCTGTGTCACAGGGCACTGGGAGAATTTCTTCTGCGCTCTTTTCGAGTCTCTCTAAAAACTCTGGGAGAGTCAAAGCCGGATGATGGCCTTGCTATATCAGGAGTTCATCACTTCAGGTTACTGCAGCGGAGGAAGGCAGACACATCCCACAGCATTGCAGAGGTCGCTCATAATGTTCGTCTCTCATCCAGCTCTTTCTCCCATGCCACAAGGCACCAAGAGAACCACTTCATACTCTCAGGTGGAGTGTATTTCAATCAAAATGAGCCAGAGTCCGGGCAGATTCTAAGTCCATGAAGACCTAATTCTGCCCAGTGTCCCTCTTTTCAGTCTCCTGCACTGAGGTCGCTGTAGCAAAGCACGTATATGCCACCGGAGTGCTGGGGCAGGTGGTAATTCTCCACGTCTCCTCCACATCATTCCCCCTTCTGAGTCACAGAGCGCTGGGATAGATTCTTCTGTGCTCTTTTCGAGTCTCTCTTAAAACTCTGGGGAGTCAAAGCCTGATAATGGCCTTGCGATGTCAGCAGTTCATCACTTCAGGTTACTGCAGCGGAGGAAGGCAGACACATCCCACAGCAGTGCTGAGGTCGCTCATAATATTCCACTGTCATCCAGCTCTTCTCCCATGCCACAAGGCACCAAGAGAACCACTTTTTACTCTCTGCTGGAGTGTATTTCAATGAAATTGAACCAGAGTCCGAGCAGATTCTAAGTGCCATGAAGACCTAATTCTACCCAGTGTCCCTCTTTTCAGTCTCCTGCACTGAGGACGCTGGAGCATAGCACGTATATGCCACCGGAGTGCTGGGGCAGGTGGTAATTCTCCACGTCTCCTACACATCATTCCCTCTTCTGTGTCACAGGGCACTGGGAGAGTTTCTTCTGCGCTCTTTTCGAGTCTCTCCTAAAACTCTGGGAGAGTCAAAGCCTGATGATGGCCTTGCTATGTCAAAAGTCCATCACATCGGGTTACAGCAGCGGACGAAGGCAGACACATCCTACAGCAGTGCTGAGGTCGCACGTAATATTCCACTCTCATCCAGCTCTTCTCCCATGCCACAAGGCACCAAGGGAACCACTTTATACTCTCTGGTGGAGTGTATTTCAATCAAATTGAGCCAGAGTCCGAGCAGATTCTAAGTGCCATGAAGACCTAATTCTGCCCGGTGTCCATCTTTCCTGTTTCCTCCACTGAGGTAGCTGGAAGAAAGTACGTATATGCCACCGGAGTGCTGGGGCAGGAGGTAATTCTCCACGTCTCCTCCACATCATTCTCTCTTCTTCTGTGTCACAGGGCACTAGGAGAATTTCTTCTGCGCTCTTTTCGAGTCTCTCTTAAAACTCTGGGAGAGTCAAAGCCTGATGATGGCCTTGCTATGTCAGGAGTCCATCACTTCGGGTTACAGCAGCGGAGGAAGGCAGACACATCCCACAGCAGTGCTGAGGTCGCTCATAATGTTCGTCTCTCGTCCAGCTCTTTCTCCCATGCCACAAGGCACCAAGAGAACCACTTTATACTCTCAGGTGGAGTGTATTTCAATCAAAATGAGCCAGAGTCCGGGCAGATTCTAAGTCCATGAAGACCTAATTCTGCCCAGTGTCCCTCTTTTCAGTCTCCTGCACTGAGGTCGCTGTAGCAAAGCACGTATATGCCACCGGAGTGCTGGGGCAGGTGGTAATTCTCCACGTCTCCTCCACATCATTCCCCCTTCTGTGTCACAGTACTCCGGGAGAGTTTCTTCTGCGCTCTTCTCGAGTCTCTCCTAAAACTCTGGGAGAGTCAAAGCCTGATGATGGCCTTGCGAAATCAGAAGTACATCACTTCAGGTTACAGCAGCGGAGGAAGGCAGACACATCCAACAGTAGTGCTGAGGTCGCTCATAATATTCCACTGTCATCCAGCTCTCCTCTCATGCCACAAGGCACCAAGAGAACCACTTTTTACTCTCTGGTGGAGTGTATTTCAATGAAATTGAACCAGAGTCCGAGCAGATTCTAAGTGCCATGAAGACCTAATTCTGCCCAGTGTCCCTCTTTTCAGTCTCCTGCACTGAGGACGCTGGAGCATAGCACGTATATGCCACCGGAGTGCTGGGGCAGGTGGTAATTCTCCACGTCTCCTACACATCATTCCCTCTTCTGTGTCACAGGGCACTGGGAGAGTTTCTTCTGCGCTCTTTTCGAGTCTCTCCTAAAACTCTGGGAGAGTCAAAGCTTGATGATGGCCTTGCTATGTCAAAAGTCCATCACTTCGGGTTACAGCAGCGGACGAAGGCAGACACATCCTACAGAAGTGCTGAGGTCGCACATAATATTCCACTCTCATCCAGCTCTTCTCCCATGCCACAAGGCACCAAGGGAACCACTTTATACTCTCTGGTGGAGTGTATTTCAATCAAATTGAGCCAGAGTCCGAGCAGATTCTAAGTGCCATGAAGACCTAATTCTGCCCGGTGTCCATCTTTCCTGTTTCCTCCACTGAGGTAGCTGGAAGAAAGTACGTATATGCCACCGGAGTGCTGGGGCAGGAGGTAATTCTCCGCGTCTCCTCCACATCATTCTCTCTTCTTCTGTGTCACAGGGCACTAGGAGAATTTCTTCTGCGCTCTTTTCGAGTCTCTCTTAAAACTCTGGGAGAGTCAAAGCCTGATGATGGCCTTGCTATGTCAGGAGTCCATCACTTCGGGTTACAGCAGCGGAGGAAGGCAGACACATCCCACAGCAGTGCTGAGGTCGCTCATAATGTTCGTCTCTCGTCCAGCTCTTTCTCCCATGCCACAAGGCACCAAGAGAACCACTTTATACTCTCAGGTGGAGTGTATTTCAATCAAAATGAGCCAGAGTCCGGGCAGATTCTAAGTCCATGAAGACCTAATTCTGCCCAGTGTCCCTCTTTCAGTCTCCTGCACTGAGGTCGCTGTAGCAAAGCACGTATATGCCACCGGAGTGCTGGGGCAGGTGGTAATTCCCCAAGTCTCCTCCGAATCATTCCCTCTTTTTCTGTGTCACAGGGCATTGCGAGAGTTTTTTCTTTGCTCTTTTGATTCTATCTTAAGACTCTGGGAGAGTCGAAGCCTGATGATGGCCTTGCGAAGTCAGAAGTACATCACTTCAGGTTACAGCAGCGGAGGAAGGCAGAAACATCCAACAGTAGTGCTGAGGTCGCTCATAATATTCCACTGTCATCCAGCTCTCCTCTCATGCCACAAGGCACCAAGAGAACCACTTTTTACTCTCTGGTGGAGTGTATTTCAATGAAATTGAACCAGAGTCCGAGCAGATTCTAAGTGCCAGGAAGACCTAATTCTGCCCAGTGTCCATCTTTTCAGTCTCCTGCACTGAGGTTGCTGGAGCAAAGCACGTATATGCCACTGGAGTGCTGGGGCAGGTGGTAATTCTCCTCGTCTCCTCCACATCATTTCCTCTTCTGTGTCACAGGGCAATGGGATAGATTCTTCTGTGCTCTTTTCGAGTCTCTCCTAAAACTCTGGGAGAGTCAAAGCCTGATGATGGCCTTGTGAAGTCAGAAGTACATCACTTCAGGTTACAGCAGCGGAGGAAGGCAGACACATCCAACAGTAGTGCTGAGGTCGCTCATAATATTCCACTGTCATCCAGCTCTCCTCTCATGCTACAAGGCACCAAGAGAACCACTTTTTACTCTCTGGTGGAGTATATTTCAATGAAATTGAACCAGAGTCCGAGCAGATTCTAAGTGCCATGAAGACCGAATTCTGCCCAGTATCCATCTTTTCAGTCTCCTGCACTGAGGTTGCTGGAGCAAAGCACGTATATGCCACCGGAGTGATGGGGCAGGAGGTAATTCTCTACGTCTCCTCCACATCATTCCCTCTTCTGTGTCACAGGGCACTGGGAGAGTTTCTTCTGCGCTCTTTTCGAGTCTCTCCTAAAACTCTGGGAGAGTCAAAGCCTGATGATGGCCTTGCTATGTCAGGAGTTGATCACTTCAGGTTACAGCAGCGGAGAAAGGCAGACACATCCCACAGCAGTGCGGAGGTCGCTCATAATGTTCGTCCCTCATCCAGCTCTTTCTCCCATGCCACAAGGCAACAAGAGAACCACTTTATACTCTCAGGTGGAGTGTATTTCAATCAAAATGAGCCAGAGTCCGGGCAGATTCTAAGTGCCATGAAGACCTAATTCTGCCCAGTGTCCCTCTTTTCAGTCTCCTGCACTGAAGTTGCTGGAGCAAAGCACGTATATGCCACCGGAGTGCTGGGGCAGGAGGTAATTCTCCACGTCTCCTGCACATCATTTCCTCTTCTGTGTCACAGGGAACTGGGAGAGTTTCTTCTGCACTCTTTTCGAGTCTCTCCTAAAACTCAGGGAGAGTCAAAGCCTGGTGATGGCCTTGCTATGTCAGGAGTCCATCACTTCAGGTTTCTGCAGTGGAGGAAGGCAGACACATCCCACGGCAGTACTGAGGTCGCTCATAATGTTCCTCTCCCGTCCAGCTCTCACTCCCATGCCACAAGGCACCAAGAGAACCCCTTTATACTCTCGGGTGGAGTGTATTTCAATCAAATTGTGCCGGAGTCCGAGTAGATTCTAAGTGCCATGAAGACCTAATTCTGCCCAGTGTGCATCTTTTCAGTTCCTGCACTGAGGTTGCTGAAGCAAAGCACGTATATGCCACCGGAGTGATGGGGCAGGTGGTAATTCTCCACGTCCCCTCCACATCATTCCCTCTTCTGTGTCACAGGGCACTGGGAGAGTTTCTTATGCGCTCTTTTCGAGTCTCTCCTAAAACTCTGGGAGAGTCAAAGCCTGATGATGGCCTTGCGAAGTCAGAAGTCCATCACTTCAGGTTACAGCAGCGGCGGAAGACAGACACATCCAACAGCAGTGCTGAGGTCGCTCATAATATACCACTGTCATCCAGCTCTTCTCCCATGCCACAAGGCACCAAGAGAACCACTTTATACTCTCTGGTGGGGTGTATTTCAATCAAATTGAGTCGGAGTCCGAGCAGATTCTAAGTGCCATGAAGACCTAATTCTGCCCAGTGTCCCTCTTTTCAGTCTCCTGCACTGAGCTCGCTGGAGCAAAGCACGTATAGGCCACCGGAGTGCTGGGGCAGGTGGTAATTCTCCACATCTCCTCCACATCATTCGCTCATCTTCCGGGTCACAGGCCACTAGGAGAATTTCTTCTACGCTCTTTTCGAGTCTCTCTTAAAACTCTGGGAGAGTCAAAGCCTGATGATAGCCTTGCTATATCAGGAGTTCATCACTTCAGGTTACTGCAGTGGAGGAAGGCAGACACATCCCACAGCAGTGCTGAGGTCGCTCATAATGTTCCTCTCTCGTCCAGCTCCTTCTCTCTCCCATGCCACAAGGCACCAAGAGAACCACTTTATACTCTCAGGTGGAGTGTATTTCAATGAAATTGAACCAGAGTCCGAGCAGATTCTAAGTGCCATGAAGACCTAATTCTGCCCAGTGTCCCTCTTTTCAGTCTCCTGCACTGAGGTTGCTGGAGCAAAGCATGTATATGCCACCGGAGTGCTGGGGCAGGTGGTAATTCTCCAGGTCTCCTCCACATCATTCCGTCTTCTGTGTCACAGGGCACTGGGAGAGTTTCTTCTCCGCTCTTTTCGAGTCTCTCCTAAAACTCTGGGAGAGTCAAAGCCTGATGATGGCCTTGCTATGTCAGAAGTCCATCACTTCGTGTTACAGCAGCGGACGAAGGCAGACACATCCTACAGCAGTGCTGAGGTCGCACATAATATTCCACTCTCATCCAGCTCATCTCCCATGCCACAAGGCACCAAGGGAACCACTTTATACTCTCTGGTGGAGTGTATTTCAATCAAATTGAGCCAGAGTCCGAGCAGATTCTAAGTGCCATGAAGACCTAATTCTGCCCGGTGTCCATATATGCCACCGGAGTGCTGGGGCAGGAGGTAATTCTCCACGTCTCCTCCACATCATTCTCTCCTCTTCTGTGTCACAGGGCACTAGGAGAATTTCTTCTGCGCTCTTTTCGAGTCTCTCTAAAAACTCTGGGAGAGTCAAAGCCGGATGATGGCCTTGCTATATCAGGAGTTCATCACTTCAGGTTACTGCAGCGGAGGAAGGCAGACACATCCCACAGCATTGCGGAGGTCGCTCATAATGTTCGTCTCTCATCCAGCTCTTTCTCCCATGCCACAAGGCACCAAGAGAACCACTTCATACTCTCAGGTGGAGTGTATTTCAATCAAAATGAGCCAGAGTCCGGGCAGATTCTAAGTCCATGAAGAACTAATTCTGCCCAGTGTCCCTCTTTTCAGTCTCCTGCACTGAGGTCGCTGTAGCAAAGCACGTATATGCCACCGGAGTGCTGGGGCAGGTGGTAATTCTCCACGTCTCCTCCACATCATTCCCCCTTCTGAGTCACAGAGCGCTGGGATAGATTCTTCTGTGCTCTTTTCGAGTCTCTCTTAAAACTCTGGGAGAGTCAAAGCCTGATAATGGCCTTGCGATGTCAGCAGTTCATCACTTCAGGTTACTGCAGCGGAGGAAGGCAGAGACATCCCACAGCAGTGCTGAGGTCGCTCATAATATTCCACTGTCATCCAGCTCTTCTCCCATGCCACAAGGCACCAAGAGAACCACTTTTTACTCTCTGCTGGAATGTATTTCAATGAAATTGAACCAGAGTCTGAGCAGATTCTAAGTGCCATGAAGACCTAATTCTGCCCAGTGTCCCTCTTTTCAGTCTCCTGCACTGAGGACGCTGGAGCATAGCACGTATATGCCACCGGAGTGCTGGGGCAGGTGGTAATTCTCCACGTCTCCTACACATCATTCCCTCTTCTGTGTCACAGGGCACTGGGAGAGTTTCTTCTGCGCTCTTTTCGAGTCTCTCCTAAAACTCTGGGAGAGTCAAAGCCTGATGATGGCCTTGCGAAGTCAGAAGTACATCACTTCAGGTTACAGCAGCGGAGGAAGGCAGACACATCCTACAGCAGTGCTGAGGTCGCACATAATATTCCACTCTCATCTAGCTCTTCTCCCATGCCACAAGGCACCAAGGGAACCACTTTATACTCTCTGGTGGAGTGTATTTCAATCAAATAGAGCCAGAGTCCGAGCAGATTCTAAGTGCCATGAAGACCTAATTCTGCCCGGTGTCTATCTTTCCTGTTTCCTCCACTGAGGTAGCTGGAAGATAGTACGTATATGCCACCGGAGTGCTGGGGCAGGAGGTAATTCTCCACGTCTCCTCCACATCATTCTCTCTTCTTCTGTGTCACAGGGCACTAGGAGAATTTCTTCTGCGCTCTTTTCGAGTCTCTCTTAAAACTCTGGGAGAGTCAAAGCCTGATGATGGCCTTGCTATGTCAGGAGTCCATCACTTCGGGTTACAGCAGCGGAGGAAGGCAGACACATCCCACAGCAGTGCTGAGGTCACTCATAATGTTCGTCTCTCGTCCAGCTCTTTCTCCCATGCCACAAGGCACCAAGAGAACCACTTTATACTCTCAGGTGGAGTGTATTTCAATCAAAATGAGCCAGAGTCCGGGCAGATTCTAAGTCCATGAAGACCTAATTCTGCCCAGTGTCCCTCTTTTCAGTCTCCTGCACTGAGGTCGCTGTAGCAAAGCACGTATATGCCACCGGAGTGCTGGGGCAGGTGGTAATTCTCCACGTCTCCTCCACATCATTCCCCCTTCTGTGTCACAGTACTCCGGGAGAGTTTCTTCTGCGCTCTTCTCGAGTCTCTCCTAAAACTCTGGGAGAGTCAAAGCCTGATGATGGCCTTGCGAAGTCAGAAGTACATCACTTCAGGTTACAGCTGCGGAGGAAGGCAGACACATCCAACAGTAGTGCTGAGGTCGCTCATAATATTCCACTGTCATCCAGCTCTCCTCTCATGCCACAAGGCACCAAGAGAACCACTTTTTCTCTCTGGTGGAGTGTATTTCAATGAAATTGAACCAGAGTCCGAGCAGATTCTAAGTGCCATGAAGACCTAATTCTGCCCAGTGTCCCTCTTTTCAGTCTCCTGCACTGAGGACGCTGGAGCATAGCACGTATATGCCACCGGAGTGCTGGGGCAGGTGGTAATTCTCCGCGTCTCCTCCACATCATTCCCTCTTCTGTGTCACAGGGCACTGGGAGAGTTTCTTCTGCGCTCTTTTCGAGACTCTCCTAAAACTCTGGGAGAGTCAAAGCTTGATGATGGCCTTGCTATGTCAAAAGTCCATCACTTCGGGTTACAGCAGCGGACGAAGGCAGACACATCCCACAGCAGTGCAGAGGTCGCTCATAATGTTCCTCTCCTGTCCACCTTCTTCTCTGTCCCATGCCACAAGGCACCAAGAGAACCACTTTATACTCTCGGGTGGAGTGTATTTCAATCAAATTGAGGAGGAGTCCGAGCAGATTCTAAGTGCCATGAAGGCCTAATTCTGCCCAGTGTCCCCCTTTTCAGTCTCCTGCACTGAGGTAGATGGAGCAAAGCACGTATATGCCACCGGAGTGCTGGGGCAGGTGGTAATTCCCCAAGTCTCCTCCGAATCATTCCCTCTTTTTCTGTGTCACAGGGCATTGCGAGAGTTTTTTCTTTGCTCTTTTTGATTCTATCTAAAGACTCTGGGAGAGTCGAAGCCTGATGATGGCCTTGAGAAGTCAGAAGTACATCACTTCAGGTTACAGCAGCGGAGGAAGGCAGACACATCCAACAGTAGTGCTGAGGTCGCTCATAATATTCCACTGTCATCCAGCTCTCCTCTCATGCCACAAGGCACCAAGAGAACCACTTTTTACTCTCTGGTGGAGTGTATTTCAATGAAATTGAACCAGAGTCCGAGCAGATTCTAAGTGCCAGGAAGACCTAATTCTGCCCAGTGTCCATCTTTTCAGTCTCCTGCACTGAGGTTGCTGGAGCAAAGCACGTATATGCCACCGGAGTGCTGGGGCAGGTGGTAATTCTCCTCGTCTCCTCCACATCATTTCCTCTTCTGTGTCACAGGGCAATGGGATAGATTCTTCTGTGCTCTTTTCGAGTCTCTCCTAAAACTCTGGGAGAGTCAAAGCCTGATGATGGCCTTGTGAAGTCAGAAGTACATCACTTCAGGTTACAGCAGCGGAGGAAGGCAGACACATCCAACAGTAGTGCTGAGGTCGCTCATAATATTCCACTGTCATCCAGCTCTCCTCTCATGCTACAAGGCACCAAGAGAACCACTTTTTACTCTCTGGTGGAGTATATTTCAATGAAATTGAACCAGAGTCCGAGCAGATTCTAAGTGCCATGAAGACCGAATTCTGCCCAGTATCCATCTTTTCATTCTCCTGCACTGAGGTTGCTGGAGGAAAGCACGTATATGCCACCGGAGTGATGGGGCAGGTGGTAATTCTCCACGTCTCCTCCACATCATTCCCTCTTCTGTGTCACAGGGCACTGGGAGAGTTTCTTCTGCGCTCTTTTCGAGTCTCTCCTAAAACTCTGGGAGAGTCAAAGCCTGATGATGGCCTTGCTATGTCAGGAGTTGATCACTTCAGGTTACAGCAGCGGAGGAAGGCAGACACATCCCACAGCAGTGCGGAGGTCGCTCATAATGTTCGTCCCTCATCCAGCTCTTTCTCCCATGCCACAAGGCAACAAGAGAACCACTTTATACTCTCAGGTGGAGTGTATTTCAATCAAAATGAGCCAGAGTCCGGGCAGATTCTAAGTGCCATGAAGACCTAATTCTGCCCAGTGTCCCTCTTTTCAGTCTCCTGCACTGAAGTTGCTGGAGCAAAGCACGTATATGCCACCGGAGTGCTGGGGCAGGAGGTAATTCTCCACGTCTCCTGCACATCATTTCCTCTTCTGTGTCACAGGGAACTGGGAGAGTTTCTTCTGCACTCTTTTCGGGTCTCTCCTAAAACTCAGGGAGAGTCAAAGCCTGGTGATGGCCTTGCTATGTCAGGAGTCCATCACTTCAGGTTTCTGCAGTGGAGGAAGGCAGACACATCCCACAGCAGTACTGAGGTCGCTCATAATGTTCCTCTCTCGTCCAGCTCTCACTCCCATGCAACAAGGCACCAAGAGAACCACTTTATACTCTCGGGTGGAGTGTATTTCAATCAAATTGAGCCGGAGTCCGAGCAGATTCTAAGTGCCATGAAGACCTAATTCTGCCCAGTGTCCATCTTTTCAGTCTCCTGCACAGAGGTTGCTGGAGCAAAGCACGTATATGCCACCGGAGTGCTGGGGCAGGTGGTAATTCTCCGCGTCTCCTCCACATCATTCCCTCTTCTGTGTCACAGGGCACTGGGAGAGTTTCTTCTCCGCTCTTTTCGAGCCTCTCAAACTCTGGGAGAGTCAAAGCCTGATGATGGCCTGGCTATGTCAGAAGTCCATCACTTCGGGTTACAGCAGCGGAGGAAGGCAGACACATCCTACAGCAGTGCTGAGGTCGCACGTAATATTCCACTCTCATCCAGCTCTTCTCCCATGCCACAAGGCACCAAGGGAACCACTTTATACTCTCTGGTGGAGTGTATTTCAATCAAATTGAGCCAGAGTCCGAGCAGATTCTAAGTGCCATGAAGACCTAATTCTGCCCGGTGTCCATATATGCCACCGGAGTGCTAGGGCAGGAGGTAATTCTCCACGTCTCCTCCACATCATTCTCTCTTCTTCTGTGTCACAGGGCACTAGGAGAATTTCTTCTGCGCTCTTTTCGAATCTCTCTTAAAACTCTGGGAGAGTAAAAGCCTGATGATGGCCTTGCTATGTCAGGAGTTGATCACTTCATGTTACAGCAGCGGAGGAAGGCAGACACATCCCACAGCAGTGCGGAGGTCGCTCATAATGTTCGTCTCTCATCCAGCTCTTTCTCCCATGCCACAAGGCACCAAGAGAACCACTTTATACTCTCAGGTGGAATGTATTTCAATTAAAATGAGCCAGAGTCCGGGCAGATTCTAAGTCCATGAAGACCTAATTCTGCCCAGTGTCCATCTTTTCAGTCTCCTGCACTGAGGTCGGTGGAGCAAAGCACATATATGCCACCGGAGTGCTGTGGCAGGTGGTAATTCTCCACGTCCCCTCCACATCATTCCCACTTCTGAGTCACAGAGTGCTGGGATAGATTCTTCTGTGCTCTTTTCGAGTCTCTCTTAAAATGCTGGGAGAGTCTAAGCCTGATAATGGGCTTGCGATGTCAGCAGTTCATCACTTCAGGTTACTGCAGCGGAGGAAGGCAGACACATCCCACAGCAGTGCTGAGGTCGCTCATAATATTCCACTGTCATCCAGCTCTTCTCCCATGCCACAAGGCACCAAGAGAACCACTTTTTACTCTCTGGTGGAGTGTATTTCAATCAAATTGAGCCAGAGTCCGAGCAGATTCTAAGTGCCATGAAGACCTAATTCTGCCCAGTGTCCATCTTTCCTGTCTCCTCCACTGAGGTAGCTGGAAGAAAGTACGTATATGCCACCGGAGTGCTGGGGCAGGAGGTAATTCTCCACGTCTCCTGCACAGCATTTCCTCTTCTGTGTCACAGGGAACTGGGAGAGTTTCTTCTGCACTCTTTTCGAGTCTCTCCTAAAACTCAGGGAGAGTCAAAGCCTGGTGATGGCCTTGCTATGTCAGGAGTCCTTCACTTCAGGTTTCTGCAGCGGAGGAAGGCAGACACATCCCACAGCAGTGCGGAGGTCGCTCATAATGTTCGTCTCTCGTCCAGCTCTCTCTCCCATGCCACAAGGCACCAAGAGAACCACTTTATACTCTTGGGTGGAGTGTATTTCAATCAAATTGAGCCAGAGTCCAGGCAGATTCTAAGTGCCATGAAGACCTAATTCTGCCCAGTGTCCCGTTTTTCCGTCTCCTGCACTTAGGTCGCTGGAGCAAAGCGCTTATATGCCACCATAGTGCTGGGGCAGGTGGTAATTCTCCACGTCTACTCCACATCATTCCCTCTTCTTCCGGGTCACAGGGCACTAGGAGAATTTCTTCTGCGCTCTTTTCGAGTCTCTCTTAAAACTCTGGGAGTGTCAAAGCCTGATGATGGCCTTGCTATGTCAGGAGTTGATCACTTCAGGTTACAGCAGCGGAGGAAGGCAGACACATCCCACAGCAGTGCTGAGGTCGCTCATAATGTTCGTCTCTCGTCCAGCTCTTTCTCCCATGCCACAAGGCACCAAGAGAACCACTTTATACTCTCAGGTGGATTGTATTTCAATCAAAATGAGCCAGAGTCCGGGCAGATTCTAAGTCCATGAAGACCTAATTCTGCCCAGTGTCCCTCTTTTCAGTCTCCTGCACTGAGGTCGCTGGAGCAAAGCACGTATATGCCACCGGAGTGCTGGGGCAGGTGGTAATTCTCCACGTCTCCTCCACATCATTCCCCCTTCTGTGTCACAGTACTCCGGGAGAGTTTCTTCTGCGCTCTTCTCGAGTCTCTCCTAAAACTCTGGGAGAGTCAAAGCCTGATGATGGCCTTGCGAAGTCAGAAGTACATCACTTCAGGTTACAGCAGCGGAGGAAGGCAGACACATCCAACAGTAGTCCTGAGGTCGCTCATAATATTCCACTGTCATCCAGCTCCCCTCTCATGCCACAAGGCACCAAGAGAACCACTTTTTACTCTCTGGTGGAGTGTATTTCAATCAAATTGAGCCGGAGTCCGAGCAGATTCTAAGAGCCATGAAGACCTAATTCTGCCCTGTGTCCTTCTTTTCAGTCTCCTGCACTGAGGTAGCTGGAGCAAAGCACGTATATGCCACCGGAGTGCTGGGGCAGGTGGTAATTCTCCTTGTCTCCTCCACATCATTCCCTCTTTTTCCGTGTCACAGGGCATTGCGAGAGTTTTTTCTGTGCTCTTTTTGATTCTATCTTAAAACTCTGGGAGAGTCGAAGCCTGATGATAGCCTTGCTATATCAGGAGTTCATCACTTCAGTTTACTGCAGCGGAGGAAGGCAGACACATCCTACAGCAGTGCTGAGGTCGCTCATAACGTTCCTCTCCCGTCCAGCTCCTTCTCTCTCCCATGCCACAAGGCACCAAGAGAACCGCTTTATACTCTCGGGTGGAGTGTATTTCAATCAAATTGAGCCAGAGTCCGAGCAGATTCAAAGTGCCATGAAGACCTAATTCTGCCCGGTGTCCATCTTTCCTGTCTCCTCCACTGAGGTAGCTGGAAGAAAGTACGTATATGCCACCGGAGTGCTGGGGCAGGAGGTAATTCTCCACGTCTCCTCCACATCATTCTCTCTTCTTCTGTGTCACAGGGCACTAGGAGAATTTCTTCTGCGCTCTTTTCGAGTCTCTCTTAAAACTCTGGGAGAGTCAAAGCCTGATGATGGCCTTGCTATGTCAGGAGTTGATCACTTCAGGTTACAGCAGCGGAGGAAGGCAGACACATCCCACAGCAGTGCGGAGGTCGCTCATAATGTTCCTCTCCCGTCCATCTCCTTCTCTCTCCCATGCCATAAGGCACCAAGAGAACCGCTTTATACTCTCGGGTGGAGTGTATTTCAATCAAATTGAGCCGGAGTCCGGGCAGATTCTAAGTAGCCATGAAGACCTAATTCTGCCCAGTGTCCATCTTTTCAGTCTCCTGCACTGAGGTCGCTGGAGCAAAGCACGTATATGCCACCGGAGTGCTGGGGCAGGTGGTAATTCTCCTCGTCTCCTCCACATCATTCCCTCTTCTGTGTCACAGGGCACTGGGAGAGTTTCTTCTGCGCTCTTTTCGAGTCTCTCCTAAAACTCATGGGAGAGTCAAGCCTGATGATGGCCTTGCTATGTCAGGAGTTCATCACTTCAGGTTACTGCAGCGGAGGAAGGCAGACAAATCCCACAGCAGTGCGGAGGTCGCTCATAATGTTCCTCTCAGTCCAGCTCTTCTCCCATGCCGACAGGCACCAAGAGGAACCGCTTTATACTCTCGGTGGAGTGTATTTCAATCAAATTGAGCCAGAGTCCGAGCAGATTCTAAGTGCCATGAAGACCTAATTCTGCCCAGTGTCCCCTTTTCAGTCTCCTGCACTGAGGTCGCTGGAGCAAACCACTTATATGCCGCCGGAGTGCTGGGGCAGGTGGTAATTCTCCACGTCTCCTCCACATCATGCCCTCTTCTTCCGGGTCACAGGCCACTAGGAGAATTTCTTCTGCGCTCTTTTCGAGTCTCTCTTAAAACTCTGGGGGAGTCAAAGCCTGATGATGGCCTTGCTATGTCAGGAGTTCATCAGTTCAGGTTCCTGCAGCGGAGGAAGGCAGACACATCCCACAGCAGTGCTGAGGTCGCTCATAATGTTCCTCTCTCGTCCAGCTCTCACTCCCATGCCACAAGGCACCAAGAGCACCACTTTATACTCTCGGGTGGAGAGTATTTCAATCAAATTGAGCCGGAGTCCAGGCAGATTCTAAGTGCCATGAAGACCTAATTCTGCCCAGTGTCCCTCTTTTCAGTCTCCTGCACTGAGGTCGCTGGAGCAAAGCACTTATATGCCACCGGAGTGCTGGGGCAGGTGGTAATTCTCCACGTCTCCTCCACATCATTCCCTCCTCTTCCCTGTCACAGGCCACTAGGAGAATTTGTTCTGCGCTCTTTTCGAGTATCTCTTAAAACTCTGGGAGAGACAAAGCTTGATGATGGCCTTGCTATGTCAGGGTTCATCACTTCAGGTTACTGCAGCGGAGGAAGGCAGACACATCCCACAGCAGTGCGGAGGTCGCTCATAATGTTCGTCTCTCGTCCAGCTCTCTCTCCCATGCCACAAGGCACCAAGAGAACCACTTTATACTCTCGGGTGGAATGTATTTCAATCAAATTGAGCCGGAGGCCGGGCAGATTCTAAGTGCCATGAAGACCTAATTCTGCCCAGTTTCCCTCTTTTCAGTCTCCTGCACTGAGGTCGCTGGAGCAAAGCACGTATATGCCACCGGAGTGCGGGGGCAGGTGGTAATTCTCCACGTCTCCTCCACATCATTCCCTCTTCTTCCCTGAGGGCACTGGAAGAGTTTCTTCTGCGCTCTTTCGAGTCTCTCTTAAAACTCTGGGAGAGTCAAAGCCTGATGATGGCCTTGCTATGTCAGGAGTTCATACTTCAGGTTCCTGCAGCTGGAGGAAGGCAGACACATCCCACAGGCAGTGCTGAGGTCGCTCATAATATTCCCTCGTCATCCAGGTCTTCTCCCATGCCACAAGGCACCAAGAGAACCACTTTATACTCTCGGTTGAGTGTATTTCAATCAAATTGAGCCAGGGTCCGAGCAGATTCTAAGTGCCTGAAGACCTAATTCTGCCCAGTTTCCCTCTTTTCAGTCTCCTGCACTGAGGTCGCTGGAGCAAAGCACGTATATGCCACCGGAGTGCGGGGGCAGGTGGTAATTCTCCACGTCTCCTCCACATCATTCCCTCTTCTTCCCTGAGGGCACTGGAAGAGTTTCTTCTGCGCTCTTTTCGAGTCTCTCTTAGAACTCTGGGAGAGTCAAAGCCTGATGATGGCCTTGCTATGTCAGGAGTTGATCACTTCAGGTTACAGCAGCGGAGGAAGGCAGACACATCCCACAGCAGTGCGGAGGTCGGTCATAATGTTCCTCTCTCGTCCAGCTCTTTCTCCTATGCCAGAAGGCACCAAGAGAACCACTTTATACTCTCGGTGGAGTGTATTTCAATCAAACTGAGCCAGAGTCCCGGCATATTCTAAGTGCCATGAAGACCTAATTCTGCCCAGTGTCCCCCTTTTCAGTGTCCTGCACTGAGGTCGCTGGAGCAAAGCACGTATATGCCACCGGAGTGCTGGGGCAGGTGGTAATTCTCCACGTCTCCTCCACATCATTCCCTCTTCTTCCGGGTCACAGGCCACTAGGAGAATTTCTTCTGCGCTCTTTTCGAGTCTCTCTTAAAACTCTGGGGGAGTCAAAGCCTGATGATGGCCTTGCTATGTCAGGAGTTCATCACTTCAGGTTACTGCAGCGGAGGAAGGCAGACAAATCCCACAGCAGTGCGGAGGTCGCTCATAATGTTCGTCTCTCATCCAGCTCTTTCTCCCATGCCACAAGGCACCAAGAGAACCACTTTATACTCTCGGGTGGAGTGAATTTCAATCAAACTGAGCCAGAGTCCGAGCAGATTCTAAGTGCCATGAAGACCTAATTCTGCCCAGTGTCCCACTTTTCAGTCTCCTGCACTGAGGTCGCTGGAGCAAAGCACGTATATGCCACCGGAGTGCTGGGGCAGGTGGTAATTCTCCACGTCTCCTCCACATCATTCCCCCTTCTGTGTCACAGTACTCCGGGAGAGTTTCTTCTGCGCTCTTCTCGAGTCTCTCCTAAAACTCTGGGAGAGTCAAAGCCTGATGATGGCCTTGTGAAGTCAGAAGTACATCACTTCAGGTTACAGCAGCGGAGGAAGGCAGACACATCCGACAGTAGTGCTGAGGTCGCTCATAATATTCCACTGTCATCCAGCTCCCCTCTCATGCCACAAGGCACCAAGAGAACCACTTTTTACTCTCTGGTGGAGTGTATTTCAATCAAATTGAGCCAGAGTCGGAGCAGATTCTAAGTGCCATGAAGACCTAATTCTGCCCGGTGTCCATCTTTCCTGTCTCCTCCACTGAGGTAGCTGGAAGAAAGTACGTATATGCCACCGGAGTGTTGGGGCAGGAGGTAATTCTCCACGTCTCCTCCACATCATTCTCTCTTCTTCTGTGTCACAGGGCACTAGGAGAATTTCTTCTGTGCTCTTTTCGAGTCTCTCTTAAAACTCTGGGAGAGTCAAAGCCTGATGATGGCCTTGCTATGTCAGGAGTTGATCACTTCAGGTTACAGCAGCGGAGGAAGGCAGACACATCCCACAGCAGTGCGGAGGTCGCTCATAATGTTCGTCCCTCATCCAGCTCTTTCTCCCATGCCACAAGGAAACAAGAGAACTACTTTATACTCTCAGGTGGAGTGTATTTCAATCAAAATGAGCCAGAGTCCGGGCAGATTCTAAGTGCCATGAAGACCTAATTCTGCCCAGTGTCCCTCTTTTCAGTCTCCTGCACTGAAGTCGCTGGAGCAAAGCACGTATATGCCACCGGAGTGCTGGGGCAGGTGGTAATTCTCCACGTCTCCTGCACATCATTCCCTCTTCTTCCGGGTCACAGGCCACTAGGAGAATTTCTTCTGCGCTCTTTTCGAGTCTCTCTTAAAACTCTGGGGGAGTCAAAGCCTGATGATGGCCTTGCTATGTCAGGAGTTCATCAGTTCAGGTTCCTGCAGCGGAGGAAGGCAGACACATCCCACAGCAGTGCTGAGGTTGCTCATAATGTTCCTCTCTCGTCCAGCTCTCACTCCCATGCCACAAGGCACCAAGAGCACCACTTTATACTCTCGGGTGGAGAGTATTTCAATCAAATTGAGCCGGAGTCCAGGCAGATTCTAAGTGCCATGAAGACCTAATTCTGCCCAGTGTCCCTCTTTTCAGTCTCCTGCACTGAGGTCGCTGGAGCAAAGCACTTATATGCCACCGGAGTGCTGGGGCAGGTGGTAATTCTCCACGTCTCCTGCACATCATTTCCTCTTCTGTGTCACAGGGAACTGGGAGAGTTTCTTCTGCACTCTTTTCGAGTCTCTCCTAAAACACTGGGAGAGTCAAAGCCTGATGATGGCCTTGCTATGTCAGGAGTTCATCACTTCAGGTTTCTGCAGTGGAGGAAGGCAGACACATCCCACGGCAGTACTGAGGTCGCTCATAATATTCCACTGTCATCCAGGTCTTCTCCCATGCCACAAGGCACCAAGAGAACCCCTTTATACTCTCGGGTGGAGTGTATTTCAATCAAATTGAGCCAGGGTCCGAGCAGATTCTAAGTGCCATGAAGACCTAATTCTGCCCGGTGTCCCTCTTTTCAGTCTCCTGCACTGAGGTCGCTGGAGCAAAGCACATATATGCCACCGGAGTGCTGGGGCAGGTGGTAATTCTCCACGTCTCCTCCACATCATTCCCTCCTCTTCCCTGTCACAGGCCACTAGGAGAATTTGTTCTGTGCTCTTTTCGAGTATCTCTTAAAACTCTGGGAGAGACAAAGCTTGATGATGGCCTTGCTATGTCAGGGTTCATCACTTCAGGTTACTGCAGCGGAGGAAGGCAGACACATCCCACAGCAGTGCGGAGGTCGCTCATAATGTTCGTCTCTCGTCCAGCTCTCTCTCCCATGCCACAAGGCACCAAGAGAACCACTTTATACTCTCGGGTGGAATGTATTTCAATCAAATTGAGCCGGAGGCCGGGCAGATTCTAAGTGCCTGAAGACCTAATTCTGCCCAGTTTCCCTCTTTTCAGTCTCCTGCACTGAGGTCGCTGGAGCAAAGCACGTATATGCCACCGGAGTGCGGGGGCAGGTGGTAATTCTCCACGTCTCCTCCACATCATTCCCTCTTCTTCCCTGAGGGCACTGGAAGAGTTTCTTCTGCGCTCTTTTCGAGTCTCTCTTAAAACTCTGGGAGAGTCAAAGCCTGATGATGGCCTTGCTATGTCAGGAGTTCATCACTTCAGGTTCCTGCAGCGGAGGAAGGCAGACACATCCCACAGCAGTGCTGGGGTCGCTCATAATGTTCCTCTCTCGTCCAGCTCTTTCTCCTATGCCAGAAGGCACCAAGAGAACCACTTTATACTCTCGGTGGAGTGTATTTCAATCAAACTGAGCCAGAGTCCCGGCATATTCTAAGTGCCAGGAAGACCTAATTCTGCCCGGTGTCCATCTTTTCAGTTTCCTGCACTGAGGTCGCTGGAACAAAGCACGTATATGCCACCGGAGTGCTGGGGCAGGTGGTAATTCTCCATGTCTCCTCCACAACATTCCCTCTTCTTCCGGATCATACGCCAGTAGGAGAGTTTCTTCTGCGCTCTTTTCGAGTCTCTCTTAGAACTCTGGGAGAGTCAAAGCCTGATGATGGCCTTGCTATGTCAGGAGTTCATCACTTCAGGTTCCTGCAGCGGAGGAAGGCAGACACATCCCACAGCAGTGCGGAGGTCGGTCATAATGTTCCTCTCTCGTCCAGCTCTTTCTCCTATGCCAGAAGGCACCAAGAGAACCACTTTATACTCTCGGTGGAGTGTATTTCAATCAAACTGAGCCAGAGTCCCGGCATATTCTAAGTGCCATGAAGACCTAATTCTGCCCAGTGTCCCCCTTTTCAGTCTCCTGCACTGAGGTCGCTGGAGCAAAGCACGTATATGCCACCGGAGTGCTGGGGCAGGTGGTAATTCTCCACGTCTCCTCCACATCATTCCCTCTTCTTCCGGGTCACAGGCCACTAGGAGAATTTCTTCTGCGCTCTTTTCGAGTCTCTCTTAAAACTCTGGGGGAGTCAAAGCCTGATGATGGCCTTGCTATGTCAGGAGTTCATCACTTCAGGTTACTGCAGCGGAGGAAGGCAGACAAATCCCACAGCAGTGCGGAGGTCGCTCATAATGTTCGTCTCTCATCCAGCTCTTTCTCCCATGCCACAAGGCACCAAGAGAACCACTTTATACTCTCGGGTGGAGTGAATTTCAATCAAACTGAGCCAGAGTCCGAGCAGATTCTAAGTGCCATGAAGACCTAATTCTGCCCAGTGTCCCTCTTTTCAGTCTCCTGCACTGAGGTCGCTGGAGCAAAGCACGTATATGCCACCGGAGTGTTGGGGCACGTGGTAATTCTCCACGTCTCCTCCACATCATTCCCCCTTCTATGTCACAGTACTCCGGGAGAGTTTCTTCTGCGCTCTTCTCGATTCTCTCCTAAAACTCTGGGAGAGTCAAAGCCTGATGATGGCCTTGTGAAGTCAGAAGTACATCACTTCAGGTTACAGCAGCGGAGGAAGGCAGACACATCCAACAGTAGTGCTGAGGTCGCTCATAATATTCCACTGTCATCCAGCTCCCCTCTCATGCCACAAGGCACCAAGAGAACCACTTTTTACTCTCTGGTGGAGTGTATTTCAATCAAATTGAGCCAGAGTCGGAGCAGATTCTAAGTGCCATGAAGACCTAATTCTGCCCGGTGTCCATCTTTCCTGTCTCCTCCACTGAGGTAGCTGGAAGAAAGTACGTATATGCCACCGGAGTGTTGGGGCAGGAGGTAATTCTCCACGTCTCCTCCACATCATTCTCTCTTCTTCTGTGTCACAGGGCACTAGGAGAATTTCTTCTGTGCTCTTTTCGAGTCACTCTTAAAACTCTGGGAGAGTCAAAGCCTGATGATGGCCTTGCTATGTCAGGAGTTGATCACTTCAGGTTACAGCAGCGGAGGAAGGCAGACACATCCCACAGCAGTGCGGAGGTCGCTCATAATGTTCGTCCCTCATCCAGCTCTTTCTCCCATGCCACAAGGCAACAAGAGAACTACTTTATACTCTCAGGTGGAGTGTATTTCAATCAAAATGAGCCAGAGTCCGGGCAGATTCTAAGTGCCATGAAGACCTAATTCTGCCCAGTGTCCCTCTTTTCAGTCTCCTGCACTGAAGTCGCTGGAGCAAACCACGTATATGCCACCGGAGTGCTGGGGCAGGTGGTAATTCTCCACGTCTCCTGCACATCATTCCCTCTTCTGTGTCACAGGGAACTGGGAGAGTTTCTTCTGCACTCTTTTCGAGTCTCTCCTAAAACTCAGGGTAAGTCAAAGCTTGATGATGGCCTTGCTATGTCAGAGTTCATCACTTCAGGTTACTGCAGCGGAGGAAGGCAGACAAATCCCACAGCAGTGCGGAGGTCGCTCATAATGTTCCTCTCTCGTCCAGCTCCTTCTCTCTCCCATGCCACAAGGCACCAAGAGAACTGCTTTATACTCTCGGGTGGAGTGTATTTCAATCAAATTGAGGCAGAGTCGGAGCAGATTCTAAGTGCCATGAAGACCTAATTCTGCCCGGTGTCCATCTTTCCTGTCTCCTGCCACTGAGGTCGCTGGAAGAAAGCACGTATATGCCACCGGAGTGTGGGGCAGGAGGTAATTCTCCACGTCTCCTCCACATCATTCTCCTCTTCTTCGTGTCACAGGGCACTGGAGAGTTTCTTCTGCGCTCTTTTCGAGTCTCTCTTAAAACTCTGGGAGAGTCAAAGCCTGATGATGGCCTTGCTATGTCAGAAGTACATCACTTCAGTTTACAGCAGCGGAGGAAGGCAGACACATCCCACAGCAGTGCTGAGGTCGCTCATATATTCCACTCTCATCCAGCTCTTCTCCCATGCCACAAGGCACCAAGGGAACCACTTTATACTCTCTGGTGGAGTGTATTTCAATCAAATTGAGCCAGAGTCCGAGCAGATTCTAAGTGCCATGAAGACCTAATTCTGCCCAGTGTCCCTCTTTTCAGTCTCCTGCACTGAGGTCGCTGGAGCAAAGCACGTATATGCCACCGGAGTGCTGGGGCAGGTGGTAATTCTCCACGTCTCCTGCCACATCATTTCCTCTTCTGTGTCACAGGGAACTGGGAGAGTTTCTTCTGCACTCTTTTCGAGTCTCTCCTAAAACTCTGGGAGAGTCAAAGCCTGATGATGGCCTTGCTATGTCAGGAGTTCATCACTTCAGGTTCTGCAGTGGAGGAAGGCAGACACATCCCACGGCAGTACTGAGGTCGCTCATAATATTCCACTGTCATCCAGCTCTTCTCCCATGCCACAAGGCACCAAGAGAACCCCTTTATACTCTCGGGTGGAGTGTATTTCAATCAAATTGAGCCAGAGTCCGAGCAGATTCTAAGTGCCATGAAGACCTAATTCTGCCCAGTGTCCCTCTTTTCAGTCTCCTGCACTGAGGTCGCTGGAGCAAAGCACAGTATATGCCACCGGAGTGCTGGGGCAGGTGGTAATTCTCCACGTCTCCTCCACATCATTCCCTCTCTTCCCTGGTCACAGGCCACTAGGAGAATTTCTTCTGCGCTCTTTTCGAGTATCTCTTAAAACTCTGGGAGAGTACAAAGCTTGATGATGGCCTTGCTATGTCAGGAGTTCATCACTTCAGGTTACTGCAGCGGAGGAAGGCAGACACATCCCACAGCAGTGCGGAGGTCGCTCATAATGTTCGTCTCTCGTCCAGCTCTCTCTCCCATGCCACAAGGCACCAAGAGAACCACTTTATACTCTCGGGTGGAGTGTATTTCAATCAAATTGAGCCGGAGTCCGGGCAGATTCTAAGTGCCATGAAGACCTAATTCTGCCCAGTTTCCCTCTTTCAGTCTCCTACACTGAGGTCGCTGGAGCAAAGCACGTATATGCCACCGGAGTGCGGGGGCAGGTGGTAATTCTCCACGTCTCCTCCACATCATTCCCTCTTCTTCCCTGAGGGCACTGGAAGAGTTTCTTCTGCGCTCTTTTCGAGTCTCTCTTAAAACTCTGGGAGAGTCAAAGCCTGATGATGGCCTTGCTATGTCAGGAGTTCATCACTTCAGGTTCCTGCAGCGGAGGAAGGCAGACACATCCCACAGCAGTGCTGGGGTCGCTCATAATGTTCCTCTCTCGTCCAGCTCTTTCTCCTATGCCAGAAGGCACCAAGAGAACCACTTTATACTCTCGGTGGAGTGTATTTCAATCAAACTGAGCCAGAGTCCCGGCATATTCTAAGTGTCATGAAGACCTAATTCTGCCCGGTGTCCATCTTTTCAGTTTCCTGCACTGAGGTCGCTGGAACAAAGCACGTATATGCCACCGGAGTGCTGGGGCAGGTGGTAATTCTCCATGTCTCCTCCACAACATTCCCTCTTCTTCCGGATCATACGCCAGTAGGAGAGTTTCTTCTGCGCTCTTTTCGAGTCTCTCTTAGAACTCTGGGAGAGTCAAAGCCTGATGATGGCCTTGCTATGTCAGGAGTTGATCACTTCAGGTTACAGCAGCGGAGGAAGGCAGACACATCCCACAGCAGTGCGGAGGTCGGTCATAATGTTCCTCTCTCGTCCAGCTCTTTCTCCTATGCCAGAAGGCACCAAGAGAACCACTTTATACTCTCGGTGGAGTGTATTTCAATCAAACTGAGCCAGAGTCCTGGCATATTCTAAGTGCCATGAAGACCTAATTCTGCCCAGTGTCCCCCTTTTCAGTCTCCTACACTGAGGTCGCTGGAGCAAAGCACGTATATGCCACCGGAGTGCTGGGGCAGGTGGTAATTCTCCCCGTCTCCTCCACATCATTCCCTTTTCTTCCGGGTCACAGGCCACTAGGAGAATTTCTTCTGCGCTCTTTTCGAGTCTCTCTTAAAACTCTGGGGGAGTCAAAGCCTGATGATGGCCTTGCTATGTCAGGAGTTCATCACTTCAGGTTACTGCAGCGGAGGAAGGCAGACAAATCCCACAGCAGTGCGGAGGTCGCTCATAATGTTCGTCTCTCGTCCAGCTCTTTCTCCCATGCCACAAGGCACCAAGAGAACCACTTTATACTCTCGGGTGGAGTGAATTTCAATCAAACTGAGCCAGAGTCCGAGCAGATTCTAAGTGCCATGAAGACCTAATTCTGCCCAGTTTCCCTCTTTTCAGTCTCCTGCACTGAGGTCGCTGGAGCAAAGCACGTATATGCCACCGGAGTGCTGGGGCAGGTGGTAATTCTCCACGTCTCCTCCACATCATTCCCTCTTCTTCCCTGAGGGCACTGGAAGAGTTTCTTCTGCGCTCTTTTCGAGTCTCTCTTAAAACTCTGGGAGAGTCAAAGCCTGATGATGGCCTTGCTATGTCAGGAGTTCATCACTTCAGGTTCCTGCAGCGGAGGAAGGCAGACACATCCCACAGCAGTGCTGGGGTCGCTCATAATGTTCCTCTCTCGTCCAGCTCTTTCTCCTATGCCAGAAGGCACCAAGAGAACCACTTTATACTCTCGGTGGAGTGTATTTCAATCAAACTGAGCCAGAGTCCCGGCATATTCTAAGTGCCATGAAGACCTAATTCTGCCCAGTGTCCATCTTTTCAGTTTCCTGCACTGAGGTCCCTGGAACAAAGCACGTATATGCCACCGGAGTGCTGGGGCAGGTGGTAATTCTCCATGTCTCCTCCACAACATTCCCTCTTCTTCGGGATCATACGCCAGTAGGAGAGTTTCTTCTGCGCTCTTTTCGAGTCTCTCTTAGAACTCTGGGAGAGTCAAAGCCTGATGATGGCCTTGCTATGTCAGGAGTTGATCACTTCAGGTTACAGCAGCGGAGGAAGGCAGACACATCCCACAGCAGTGCGGAGGTCGGTCATAATGTTCCTCTCTCGTCCAGCTCTTTCTCCTATGCCAGAAGGCACCAAGAGAACCACTTTATACTCTCGGTGGAGTGTATTTCAATCAAACTGAGCCAGAGTCCTGGCATATTCTAAGTGCCATGAAGACCTAATTCTGCCCAGTGTCCCCCTTTTCAGTCTCCTGCACTGAGGTCGCTGGAGCAAAGCACGTATATGCCACCGGAGTGCTGGGGCAGGTGGTAATTCTCCACGTCTCCTCCACATCATTCCCTCTTCTTCCGGGTCACAGACCACTAGGAGAATTTCTTCTGCGCTCTTTTCGAGTCTCTCTTAAAACTCTGGGGGAGTCAAAGCCTGATGATGGCCTTGCTATGTCAGGAGTTCATCACTTCAGGTTACTGCAGCGGAGGAAGGCAGACAAATCCCACAGCAGTGCGGAGGTCGCTCATAATGTTCGTCTCTCGTCCAGCTCTTTCTCCCATGCCACAAGGCACCAAGAGAACCACTTTATACTCTCGGGTGGAGTGAATTTCAATCAAACTGAGCCAGAGTCCGAGCAGATTCTAAGTGCCATGAAGACCTAATTCTGCCCAGTGTCCCTCTTTTCATTCTCCTGCACTGAGGTCGCTGGAGCAAAGCACGTATATGCCACCGGAGTGCGGGGGCAGGTGGTAATTCTCCACGTCTCCTCCACATCATTCCCTCTTCTTCCCTGAGGGCACTGGAAGAGTTTCTTCTGCGCTCTTTTCGAGTCTCTCTTAAAACTCTGGGAGAGTCAAAGCCTGATGATGGCCTTGCTATGTCAGGAGTTCATCACTTCAGGTTCCTGCAGCGGAGGAAGGCAGACACATCCCACAGCAGTGCTGGGGTCGCTCATAATGTTCCTCTCTCGTCCAGCTCTTTCTCCTATGCCAGAAGGCACCAAGAGAACCACTTTATACTCTCGGTGGAGTGTATTTCAATCAAACTGAGCCAGAGTCCCGGCATATTCTAAGTGTCATGAAGACCTAATTCTGCCCGGTGTCCATCTTTTCAGTTTCCTGCACTGAGGTCGCTGGAACAAAGCACGTATATGCCACCGGAGTGCTGGGGCAGGTGGTAATTCTCCATGTCTCCTCCACAACATTCCCTCTTCTTCCGGATCATACGCCAGTAGGAGAGTTTCTTCTGCGCTCTTTTCGAGTCTCTCTTAGAACTCTGGGAGAGTCAAAGCCTGATGATGGCCTTGCTATGTCAGGAGTTGATCACTTCAGGTTACAGCAGCGGAGGAAGGCAGACACATCCCACAGCAGTGCGGAGGTCGGTCATAATGTTCCTCTCTCGTCCAGCTCTTTCTCCTATGCCAGAAGGCACCAAGAGAACCACTTTATACTCTCGGTGGAGTGTATTTCAATCAAACTGAGCCAGAGTCCTGGCATATTCTAAGTGCCATGAAGACCTAATTCTGCCCAGTGTCCCCCTTTTCAGTCTCCTACACTGAGGTCGCTGGAGCAAAGCACGTATATGCCACCGGAGTGCTGGGGCAGGTGGTAATTCTCCCCGTCTCCTCCACATCATTCCCTCTTTCTTCCGGGTCACAGGCCACTAGGAGAATTTCTTCTGCGCTCTTTTCGAGTCTCTCTTAAAACTCTGGGGGAGTCAAAGCCTGATGATGGCCTTGCTATGTCAGGAGTTCATCACTTCAGGTTACTGCAGCGGAGAAAGGCAGACAAATCCCACAGCAGTGCGGAGGTCGCTCATAATGTTCGTCTCTCGTCCAGCTCTTTCTCCCATGCCACAAGGCACCAAGAGAACCACTTTATACTCTCGGGTGGAGTGAATTTCAATCAAACTGAGCCAGAGTCCGAGCAGATTCTAAGTGCCATGAAGACCTAATTCTGCCCAGTGTCCCTCTTTTCAGTCTCCTGCACTGAGGTCGCTGGAGCAAAGCACATATATGCCACCAGAGTGCGGGGGCAGGTGGTAATTCTCCATGTCTCCTCCACATCATTCCCTCTTCTTCCCTGTCACAGGGCACTGGAAGAGTTTCTTCTGCGCTCTTTTCGCGTCTCTCTTAAAACTCTGGGAGAGTCAAAGCCTGATGATGGCCTTGCTATGTCAAAAGTCCATCACTTCGGGTTACAGTAGCGGAGGAAGGCAGACACATCCTACAGCAGTGCTGAGGTCGCACATAATATTCCACTCTCATCCAGCTCTTCTCCCATGCCACAAGGCACCAAGGGAACCAATTTATACTCTCTGGTGGAGTGTATTTCAATCAAATTGAGTCAGAGTCCGAGCAGATTCTAAGTGCCATGAAGACCTAATTCTGCCCGGTGTCCATCTTTCCTGTCTCCTCCACTGAGGTAGCTGGAAGAAAGTACGTATATGCCACCGGAGTGCTGGGGCAGGAGGTAATTCTCCACGTCTCCTGCACATCATTCCCTCTTCTGTGTCACAGGGAACTGGGAGAGTTTCTTCTGCACTCTTTTCGAGTCTCTCCTAAAACTCAGGGAGAGTCAAAGCCTGATGATGGCCTTGCTATGTCAGGGTTCATCACTTCAGGTTACTGCAGCGGAGGAAGGCCGACAAATCCCACAGCAGTGCTGAGGTCGCTCATAACGTTCCTCTCCCGTCCAGCTCCTTCTCTCTCCCATGCCACAAGGCACCAAGAGAACCGCTTTATACTCTCGGGTGGAGTGTATTTCAATCAAATTGAGCCGGAGTCCGAGCAGATTCTAAGAGCCATGAAGACCTAATTCTGCCCAGTGTCCATCTTTTCAGTCTCCTGCACTGAGGTTGCTGGAGCAAAGCACGTATATGCCACCGGAGTGCTGGGGCAGGTGGTAATTCTCCACGTCTCCTCCACATCATTCCCTCTTCTTCCGCGTCACAGGCCACTAGGAGAATTTCTTCTGCGCTCTTTTCGAGTCTCTCTTAAAACTCTGGGGGAGTCAAAGCCTGATGATGGCCTTGCTATGTCAGGAGTTCATCAGTTCAGGTTCCTGCAGCGGAGGAAGGCAGACACATCCCACAGCAGTGCTGAGGTCGCTCATAATGTTCCTCTCTCGTCCAGCTCTCACTCCCATGCCACAAGGCACCAAGAGCACCACTTTATACTCTCGGGTGGAGAGTATTTCAATCAAATTGAGCCGGAGTCCAGGCAGATTCTAAGTGCCATGAAGACCTAATTCTGCCCAGTGTCCCTCTTTTCAGTCCCCTGCACTGAGGTCGCTGGAGCAAAGCACTTATATGCCACCGGAGTGCTGGGGCAGGTGGTAATTCTCCACGTCTCCTGCACATCATTTCCTCTTCTGTGTCACAGGGAACTGGGAGAGTTTCTTCTGCACTCTTTTCGAGTCTCTCCTGAAACTCTGGGAGAGTCAAAGCCTGATGATGGCCTTGCTATGTCAGGAGTTCATCACTTCAGATTTCTGCAGTGGAGGAAGGCAGACACATCCCACGGCAGTACTGAGATCGCTCATAATATTCCACTGTCATCCAGGTCTTCTCCCATGCCACAAGGCACCAAGAGAACCCCTTTATACTCTCGGGTGGAGTGTATTTCAATCAAATTGAGCCAGGGTCCGAGCAGATTCTAAGTGCCATGAAGACCTAATTCTGCCCGGTGTCCCTCTTTTCAGTCTCCTGCACTGAGGTCGCTGGAGCAAAGCACATATATGCCACCGGAGTGCTGGGGCAGGTGGTAATTCTCCACGTCTCCTCCACATCATTCCCTCCTCTTCCCTGTCACAGGCCACTAGGAGAATTTGTTCTGCGCTCTTTTCGAGTATCTCTTAAAACTCTGGGAGAGACAAAGCTTGATGATGGCCTTGCTATGTCAGGGTTCATCACTTCAGGTTACTGCAGTGGAGGAAGGCAGACACATCCCACAGCAGTGCGGAGGTCACTCATAATGTTCGTCTCTCGTCCAGCTCTCTCTCCCATGCCACAAGGCACCAAGAGAACCACTTTATACTCTCGGGTGGAATGTATTTCAATCAAATTGAGCCGGAGGCCGGGCAGATTCTAAGTGCCATGAAGACCTAATTCTGCCCAGTTTCCCTCTTTTCAGTCTCCTGCACTGAGGTCGCTGTAGCAAAGCACGTATATGCCACCGGAGTGCGGGGGCAGGTGGTAATTCTCCACGTCTCCTCCACATCATTCCCTCTTCTTCCCTGAGGGCACTGGAAGAGTTTCTTCTGCGCTCTTTTCGAGTCTCTCTTAAAACTCTGGGAGAGTCAAAGCCTGATGATGGCCTTGCTATGTCAGGAGTTCATCACTTCAGGTTCCTGCAGCGGAGGAAGGCAGACACATCCCACAGCAGTGCTGGGGTCGCTCATAATGTTCCTCTCTCGTCCAGCTCTTTCTCCTATGCCAGAAGGCACCAAGAGAACCACTTTATACTCTCGGTGGAGTGTATTTCAATCAAACTGAGCCAGAGTCCCGGCATATTCTAAGTGCCATGAAGACCTAATTCTGCCCGGTGTCCATCTTTTCAGTTTCCTGCACTGAGGTCGCTGGAACAAAGCACGTATATGCCACCGGAGTGCTGGGGCAGGTGGTAATTCTCCATGTCTCCTCCACAACATTCCCTCTTCTTCGGGATCATACGCCAGTAGGAGAGTTTCTTCTGCGCTCTTTTCGAGTCTCTCTTAGAACTCTGGGAGAGTCAAAGCCTGATGATGGCCTTGCTATGTCAGGAGTTGATCACTTCAGGTTACAGCAGCGGAGGAAGGCAGACACATCCCACAGCAGTGCGGAGGTCGGTCATAATGTTCCTCTCTCGTCCAGCTCTTTCTCCTATGCCAGAAGGCACCAAGAGAACCACTTTATACTCTCGGTGGAGTGTATTTCAATCAAACTGAGCCAGAGTCCTGGCATATTCTAAGTGCCATGAAGACCTAATTCTGCCCAGTGTCCCCCTTTTCAGTCTCCTGCACTGAGGTCGCTGGAGCAAAGCACGTATATGCCACCGGAGTGCTGGGGCAGGTGGTAATTCTCCACGTCTCCTCCACATCATTCCCTCTTCTTCCGGGTCACAGGCCACTAGGAGAATTTCTTCTGCGCTCTTTTCGAGTCTCTCTTAAAACTGTGGGGGAGTCAAAGCCTGATGATGGCCTTGCTATGTCAGGAGTTCATCACTTCAGGTTACTGCAGCGGAGGAAGGCAGACAAATCCCACAGCAGTGCGGAGGTCGCTCATAATGTTCGTCTCTCGTCCAGCTCTTTCTCCCATGCCACAAGGCACCAAGAGAACCACTTTATACTCTCGGGTGGAGTGAATTTCAATCAAACTGAGCCAGAGTCCGAGCAGATTCTAAGTGCCATGAAGACCTAATTCTGCCCAGTGTCCCTCTTTTCAGTCTCCTGCACTGAGGTCGCTGGAGCAAAGCACATATATGCCACCAGAGTGCGGGGGCAGGTGGTAATTCTCCATGTCTCCTCCACATCATTCCCTCTTCTTCCCTGTCACAGGGCACTGGAAGAGTTTCTTCTGCGCTCTTTTCGCGTCTCTCTTAAAATTCTGGGAGAGTCAAAGCCTGATGATGGCCTTGCTATGTCAAAAGTCCATCACTTCGGGTTACAGTAGCGGAGGAAGGCAGACACATCCTACAGCAGTGCTGAGGTCGCACATAATATTCCACTCACATCCAGCTCTTCTCCCATGCCACAAGGCACCAAGGGAACCAATTTATACTCTCTGGTGGAGTGTATTTCAATCAAATTGAGCCAGAGTCCGAGCAGATTCTAAGTGCCATGAAGACCTAATTCTGCCCAGTGTCCATCTTTCCTGTCTCCTCCACTGAGGTAGCTGGAAGAAAGTACGTATATGCCACCGGAGTGCTGGGGCAGGAGGTAATTCTCCACGTCTCCTGCACATCATTTCCTCTTCTGTGTCATAGGGAACTGGGAGAGTTTCTTCTGCACTCTTTTCGAGTCTCTCCTAAAACTCAGGTAGAGTCAAAGCCTGGTGATGGCCTTGCTATGTCAGGAGTCCATCACTTCAGGTTTCTGCAGTGGAGGAAGGCAGACACATCCCCCGGCAGTACTGAGGTCGCTCATAATGTTCCTCTCTCGTCCAGCTCTCACTCCCATGCCACAAGGCACCAAGAGAACCCCTTTATACTCTCGGGTGGAGTGTATTTCAATCAAATTGAGCCGGAGTCCAGGCAGATTCTAAGTGCCATGAAGACCTAATTCTGCCCAGTGTCCCCCTTTTCAGTCTCCTGCACTGAGGTCGCTGGAGCAAAGCACGTATATGCCACCGGAGTGCTGGGGCAGGTGGTAATTCTCCACGTCTCCTCCACATCATTCCCTCTTCTTCCGGGTCACAGGCCACTAGGAGAATTTCTTCTGCGCTCTTTTCGAGTCTCTCTTAAAACTCTGGGGGAGTCAAAGCCTGATGATGGCCTTGCTGTGTCAGGAGTTCATCACTTCAGGTTACTGCAGCGGAGGAAGGCAGACAAATCCCACAGCAGTGCGGAGGTCGGTCATAATGTTCCTCTCTCGTCCAGCTCTTTCTCCTATGCCAGAAGGCACCAAGAGAACCACTTTATACTCTCGGTGGAGTGTATTTCAATCAAACTGAGCCAGAGTCCCGGCATATTCTAAGTGCCATGAAGACCTAATTCTGCCCGGTGTCCATCTTTTCAGTTTCCTGCACTGAGGTCGCTGGAACAAAGCACGTATATGCCACCGGAGTGCTGGGGCAGGTGGTAATTCTCCATGTCTCCTCCACAACATTCCCTCTTCTTCGGGATCATACGCCAGTAGGAGAGTTTCTTCTGCGCTCTTTTCGAGTCTCTCTTAGAACTCTGGGAGAGTCAAAGCCTGATGATGGCCTTGCTATGTCAGGAGTTGATCACTTCAGGTTACAGCAGCGGAGGAAGGCAGACACATCCCACAGCAGTGCGGAGGTCGGTCATAATGTTCCTCTCTCGTCCAGCTCTTTCTCCTATGCCAGAAGGCACCAAGAGAACCACTTTATACTCTCGGTGGAGTGTATTTCAATCAAACTGAGCCAGAGTCCTGGCATATTCTAAGTGCCATGAAGACCTAATTCTGCCCAGTGTCCCCCTTTTCAGTCTCCTGCACTGAGGTCGCTGGAGCAAAGCACGTATATGCCACCGGAGTGCTGGGGCAGGTGGTAATTCTCCACGTCTCCTCCACATCATTCCCTCTTCTTCCGGGTCACAGGCCACTAGGAGAATTTCTTCTGCGCTCTTTTCGAGTCTCTCTTAAAACTGTGGGGGAGTCAAAGCCTGATGATGGCCTTGCTATGTCAGGAGTTCATCACTTCAGGTTACTGCAGCGGAGGAAGGCAGACAAATCCCACAGCAGTGCGGAGGTCGCTCATAATGTTCGTCTCTCGTCCAGCTCTTTCTCCCATGCCACAAGGCACCAAGAGAACCACTTTATACTCTCGGGTGGAGTGAATTTCAATCAAACTGAGCCAGAGTCCGAGCAGATTCTAAGTGCCATGAAGACCTAATTCTGCCCAGTGTCCCTCTTTTCATTCTCCTGCACTGAGGTCGCTGGAGCAAAGCACTTATATGCCACCAGAGTGCGGGGGCAGGTGGTAATTCTCCACGTCTCCTCCACATCATTCCCTCTTCTTCCCTGTCACAGGGCACTGGAAGAGTTTCTTCTGCGCTCTTTTCGCGTCTCTCTTAAAATTCTGGGAGAGTCAAAGCCTGATGATGGCCTTGCTATGTCAAAAGTCCATCACTTCGGGTTACAGTAGCGGAGGAAGGCAGACACATCCTACAGCAGTGCTGAGGTCGCACATAATATTCCACTCACATCCAGCTCTTCTCCCATGCCACAAGGCACCAAGGGAACCAATTTATACTCTCTGGTGGAGTGTATTTCAATCAAATTGAGCCAGAGTCCGAGCAGATTCTAAGTGCCATGAAGACCTAATTCTGCCCAGTGTCCATCTTTCCTGTCTCCTCCACTGAGGTAGCTGGAAGAAAGTACGTATATGCCACCGGAGTGCTGGGGCAGGAGGTAATTCTCCACGTCTCCTGCACATCATTTCCTCTTCTGTGTCATAGGGAACTGGGAGAGTTTCTTCTGCACTCTTTTCGAGTCTCTCCTAAAACTCAGGTAGAGTCAAAGCCTGGTGATGGCCTTGCTATGTCAGGAGTCCATCACTTCAGGTTTCTGCAGTGGAGGAAGGCAGACACATCCCCCGGCAGTACTGAGGTCGCTCATAATGTTCCTCTCTCGTCCAGCTCTCACTCCCATGCCACAAGGCACCAAGAGAACCCCTTTATACTCTCGGGTGGAGTGTATTTCAATCAAATTGAGCCGGAGTCCAGGCAGATTCTAAGTGCCATGAAGACCTAATTCTGCCCAGTGTCCCCCTTTTCAGTCTCCTGCACTGAGGTCGCTGGAGCAAAGCACGTATATGCCACCGGAGTGCTGGGGCAGGTGGTAATTCTCCACGTCTCCTCCACATCATTCCCTCTTCTTCCGGGTCACAGGCCACTAGGAGAATTTCTTCTGCGCTCTTTTCGAGTCTCTCTTAAAACTCTGGGGGAGTCAAAGCCTGATGATGGCCTTGCTGTGTCAGGAGTTGATCACTTCAGGTTACAGCAGCAGAGGAAGACAGACACATCCCACAGCAGTGCTGAGGTCGCTCATAATCTTCGTCTCTCGTCCAGCTCTTTCTCCCATGCCACAAGGCACCAAGAGAACCACTTTATACTCTCAGGTGGAGTGTATTTCAATCAAAATGAGCCAGAGTCCGGGCAGATTCTAAGTCCATGAAGACCTAATTCTGCCCAGTGTCCCTCTTTTCAGTCTCCTGCACTGAGGTCGCTGGAGCAAAGCACGTATATGCCACCGGAGTGCTGGGGCAGGTGGTAATTCTCCACGTCTCCTCCACATCATTCCCCCTTCTGTGTCACAGTACTCCGGGAGAGTTTCTTCTGCGCTCTTCTCGAGTCTCTCCTAAAACTCTGGGAGAGTCAAAGCCTGATGATGGCCTTGCGAAGTCAGAAGTACATCACTTCAGGTTACAGCAGCGGAGGAAGGCAGACACATCCAACAGTAGTGCTGAGGTCGCTCATAATATTCCACAGTCATCCAGCTCCCCTCTCATGCCACAAGGCACCAAGAGAACCACTTTTTACTCTCTGGTGGAGTGTATTTCAATCAAATTGAGCCAGAGTCCGAGCAGATTCTAAGTGCCATGAAGACCTAATTCTGCCCGGTGCCCATCTTTCCTGTCTCCTCCACTGAGGTAGCTGGAAGAAAGTACGTATATGCCACCGGACTGCTGGGGCAGGAGGTAATTCTCCACGTCTCCTCCACATCATTCTCTCTTCTTCTGTGTCACAGGGCACGAGGAGAATTTCTTCTGCGCTCTTTTCGAGTCTCTCTTAAAACTCTGGGAGAGTCAAAGCCTGATGATGGCCTTGCTATGTCAGGAGTTGATCACTTCAGGTTACAGCAGCGGACGAAGGCAGACACATCCCACAGCAGTGCGGAGGTCGCTCATAATGTTCGTCCCTCATCCAGCTCTTTCTCCCATGCCACAAGGCAACAAGAGAACTACTTTATACTCTCAGGTGGAGTGTATTTCAATCAAAATGAGCCAGAGTCCGGGCAGATTCTAAGTGCCATGAAGACCTAATTCTGCCCAGTGTCCCTCTTTTCAGTCTCCTGCACTGAAGTCGCTGGAGCAAAGCACGTATATGCCACCGGAGTGCTGGGGCAGGTGGTAATTCTCCACGTCTCCTGCACATCATTCCCTCTTCTGTGTCACAGGGAACTGGGAGAGTTTCTTCTGCACTCTTTTCGACTCTCTCCTAAAACTCAGGGTGAGTCAAAGCCTGATGATGGCCTTGCTATGTCAGGGTTCATCACTTCAGGTTACTGCAGCGGAGGAAGGCAGACAAATCCCACAGCAGTGCGGAGGTCGCTCATAATGTTCCTCTCTCGTCCAGCTCCTTCTCTCTCCCATGCCACAAGGCACCAAGAGAACTGCTTTATACTCTCGGGTGGAGTGTATTTCAATGAAATTGAACCAGAGTCCGAGCAGATTCTAAGAGCCATGAAGACCTAATTCTGCCCAGTGTCCCTCTTTTCAGTCTCCTGCACTGAGGTTGCTGGAGCAAAGCACGTATATGCCACCGGAGTGCTGGGGCAGGTGGTAATTCTCCTCGTCTCCTCCACATCATTCCCTCTTCTGTGTCACAGGGCAATGGGAGAGTTTCTTCTGCGCTCTTTTCGAGTCTCCTAAAACTCTGGGAGAGTCAAAGCCTGATGATGGCCTTGCGAAGTCAGAAGTACATCACTTCAGGTTACAGCAGCGGAGGAAGGCAGGCACATCCAACAGTAGTGCTGAGGTCGCTCATAATATTCCACTGTCATCCAGCTCTCCTCTCATGCCACAAAGCACCAAGAGAACCACTTTTTACTCTCTGGTGGAGTGTATTTCAATGAAATTGAACCAGAGTCCGAGCAGATTCTAAGTGCCATGAAGACCTAATTCTGCCCAGTGTCCCTCTTTTCAGTCTCCTGCACTGAGGACGCTGGAGCATAGCACGTATATGCTACCGGAGTGCTGGGGCAGGTGGTAATTCTCCACGTCTCCTACACATCATTCCCTCTTCTGTGTCACAGGGCACTGGGAGAGTTTCTTCTGCGCTCTTTTCGAGACTCTCCTAAAACTCTGGGAGAGTCAAAGCTTGATGATGGCCTTGCTATGTCAAAAGTCCATCACTTCGGGTTACAGCAGCGGACGAAGGCAGACACATCCTACAGCAGTGCTGAGGTCGCACATAATATTCCACTCTCATCCAGCTCTTCTCCCATGCCACAAGGCACCAAGGGAACCACTTTATACTCTCTGGTGGAGTGTATTTCAATCAAATTGAGCCAGAGTCCGAGCAGATTCTAAGTGCCATGAAGACCTAATTCTGCCCGGTGTCCATCTTTCCTGTCTCCTCCACTGAGGTAGTTGGAAGAAAGTACGTATATGCCACCGGAGTGCTGGGGCAGGAGGTAATTCTCCACGTCTCCTCCATATCATTCTCTCTTCTTCTGTGTCACAGGGCACTAGGAGAATTTCTTCTGCGCTCTTTTCGAGTCTCTCTTAAAACTCTGGGAGAGTCAAAGCCTGATGATGGCCTTGCTATGTCAGGAGTTGATCACTTCAGGTTACAGCAGCGGAGGAAGTCAGACACATCCCACAGCAGTGCGGAGGTCGCTCATAATGTTCGTCCCTCATCCAGCTCTTTCTCCCATGCCACAAGGCAACAAGTGAACCACTTTATACTCTCAGGTGGAGTGTATTTCAATCAAAATGAGCCAGAGTCCGGGCAGATTCTAAGTGCCATGAAGACCTAATTCTGCCCAGTGTCCCTCTTTTCAGTCTCCTGCACTGAGGTTGCTGGAGCAAAGCACGTATATGCCACCGGAGTGCTGGGGCAGGTGGTAATTCTCCTCGTCTCCTCCACATCATTCCCCCTTCTGTGTCACAGTACTCCGGGAGAGTTTCTTCTGCGCTCTTCTCGAGTCTCTCCTAAAACTCTGGGAGAGTCAAAGCCTGATGATGGCCTTGCGAAGTCAGAAGTACATCACTTCAGGTTACAGCAGCGGAGGAAGGCAGACACATCCAACAGTAGTGCTGAGGTCGCTCATAATATTCCACAGTCATCCAGCTCCCCTCTCATGCCACAAGGCACCAAGAGAACCACTTTTTACTCTCTGGTGGAGTGTATTTCAATCAAATTGAGCCAGAGTCCGAGCAGATTCTAAGTGCCATGAAGACCTAATTCTGCCCGGTGCCCATCTTTCCTGTCTCCTCCACTGAGGTAGCTGGAAGAAAGTACGTATATGCCACCGGACTGCTGGGGCAGGAGGTAATTCTCCACGTCTCCTCCACATCATTCTCTCTTCTTCTGTGTCACAGGGCACGAGGAGAATTTCTTCTGCGCTCTTTTCGAGTCTCTCTTAAAACTCTGGGAGAGTCAAAGCCTGATGATGGCCTTGCTATGTCAGGAGTTGATCACTTCAGGTTACAGCAGCGGAGGAAGGCAGACACATCCCACAGCAGTGCGGAGGTCGCTCATAATGTTCGTCCCTCATCCAGCTCTTTCTCCCATGCCACAAGGCAACAAGAGAACTACTTTATACTCTCAGGTGGAGTGTATTTCAATCAAAATGAGCCAGAGTCCGGGCAGATTCTAAGTGCCATGAAGACCTAATTCTGCCCAGTGTCCCTCTTTTCAGTCTCCTGCACTGAAGTCGCTGGAGCAAAGCACGTATATGCCACCGGAGTGCTGGGGCAGGTGGTAATTCTCCACGTCTCCTGCACATCATTCCCTCTTCTGTGTCACAGGGAACTGGGAGAGTTTCTTCTGCACTCTTTTCGACTCTCTCCTAAAACTCAGGGTGAGTCAAAGCCTGATGATGGCCTTGCTATGTCAGGGTTCATCACTTCAGGTTACTGCAGCGGAGGAAGGCAGACAAATCCCACAGCAGTGCGGAGGTCGCTCATAATGTTCCTCTCTCGTCCAGCTCCTTCTCTCTCCCATGCCACAAGGCACCAAGAGAACTGCTTTATACTCTCGGGTGGAGTGTATTTCAATGAAATTGAACCAGAGTCCGAGCAGATTCTAAGAGCCATGAAGACCTAATTCTGCCCAGTGTCCCTCTTTTCAGTCTCCTGCACTGAGGTTGCTGGAGCAAAGCACGTATATGCCACCGGAGTGCTGGGGCAGGTGGTAATTCTCCTCGTCTCCTCCACATCATTCCCTCTTCTGTGTCACAGGGCAATGGGAGAGTTTCTTCTGCGCTCTTTTCGAGTCTCCTAAAACTCTGGGAGAGTCAAAGCCTGATGATGGCCTTGCGAAGTCAGAAGTACATCACTTCAGGTTACAGCAGCGGAGGAAGGCAGGCACATCCAACAGTAGTGCTGAGGTCGCTCATAATATTCCACTGTCATCCAGCTCTCCTCTCATGCCACAAGGCACCAAGAGAACCACTTTTACTCTCTGGTGGAGTGTATTTCAATGAAATTGAACCAGAGTCCGAGCAGATTCTAAGTGCCATGAAGACCTAATTCTGCCCAGTGTCCCTCTTTTCAGTCTCCTGCACTGAGGACGCTGGAGCATAGCACGTATATGCTACCGGAGTGCTGGGGCAGGTGGTAATTCTCCACGTCTCCTACACATCATTCCCTCTTCTGTGTCACAGGGCACTGGGAGAGTTTCTTCTGCGCTCTTTTCGAGACTCTCCTAAAACTCTGGGAGAGTCAAAGCTTGATGATGGCCTTGCTATGTCAAAAGTCCATCACTTCGGGTTACAGCAGCGGACGAAGGCAGACACATCCTACAGCAGTGCTGAGGTCGCACATAATATTCCACTCTCATCCAGCTCTTCTCCCATGCCACAAGGCACCAAGGGAACCACTTTATACTCTCTGGTGGAGTGTATTTCAATCAAATTGAGCCAGAGTCCGAGCAGATTCTAAGTGCCATGAAGACCTAATTCTGCCCGGTGTCCATCTTTCCTGTCTCCTCCACTGAGGTAGTTGGAAGAAAGTACGTATATGCCACCGGAGTGCTGGGGCAGGAGGTAATTCTCCACGTCTCCTCCATATCATTCTCTCTTCTTCTGTGTCACAGGGCACTAGGAGAATTTCTTCTGCGCTCTTTTCGAGTCTCTCTTAAAACTCTGGGAGAGTCAAAGCCTGATGATGGCCTTGCTATGTCAGGAGTTGATCACTTCAGGTTACAGCAGCGGAGGAAGTCAGACACATCCCACAGCAGTGCGGAGGTCGCTCATAATGTTCGTCCCTCATCCAGCTCTTTCTCCCATGCCACAAGGCAACAAGTGAACCACTTTATACTCTCAGGTGGAGTGTATTTCAATCAAAATGAGCCAGAGTCCGGGCAGATTCTAAGTGCCATGAAGACCTAATTCTGCCCAGTGTCCCTCTTTTCAGTCTCCTGCACTGAGGTTGCTGGAGCAAAGCACGTATATGCCACCGGAGTGCTGGGGCAGGTGGTAATTCTCCTCGTCTCCTCCACATCATTCCCTCTTCTATGTTACAGGGCACTGGGAGAGTTTCTTCTGCGCTCTTTTCGAGACTCTCCTAAAACTCTGGGAGAGTCAAAGCTTGATGATGGCCTTGCTATGTCAAAAGTCCATCACTTCGGGTTACAGCAGCGGACGAAGGCAGACACATCCTACAGCAGTGCTGAGGTCGCACATAATATTCCACTCTCATCCAGCTCTTCTCCCATGCCACAAGGCACCAAGGGAACCACTTTATACTCTCTGGTGGAGTGTATTTCAATCAAATTGAGCCAGAGTCCGAGCAGATTCTAAGTGCCATGAAGACCTAATTCTGCCCGGTGTCCATCTTTCCTGTCTCCTCCACTGAGGTAGTTGGAAGAAAGTACGTATATGCCACCGGAGTGCTGGGGCAGGAGGTAATTCTCCACGTCTCCTCCACATCATTCTCTCTTCTTCTGTGTCACAGGGCACTAGGAGAATTTCTTCTGCGCTCTTTTCGAGTCTCTCTTAAATCTCTGGGAGAGTCAAAGCCTGATGATGGCCTTGCTATGTCAGGAGTTGATCACTTCAGGTTACAGCAGCGGAGGAAGGCAGACAGATCCCACAGCAGTGCGGAGGTCGCTCATAATGTTCGTCCCTCATCCAGCTCTTTCTCCCATGCCACAAGGCAACAAGAGAACCACTTTATACTCTCAGGTGGAGTGTATTTCAATCAAAATGAGCCAGAGTCCGGGCAGATTCTAAGTGCCATGAAGACCTAATTCTGCCCAGTGTCCCTCTTTTCAGTCTCCTGCACTGAAGTTGCTGGAGCAAAGCACGTATATGCCACCGGAGTGCTGGGGCAGGTGGTAATTCTCCACGTCTCCTGCACATCATTCCCTCTTCTGTGTCACAGGGAACTGGGAGAGTTTCTTCTGCACTCTTTTCGAGTCTCTCCTAAAACTCAGGGAGAGTCAAAGCCTGATGATGGCCTTGCTATGTCAGGGTTCATCACTTCAGGTTACTGCAGCGGAGGAAGGCCGACAAATCCCACAGCAGTGCGGAGGTCGCTCATAATGTTCCTCTCTCGTCCAGCTCCTTCTCTCTCCCATGCCACAAGGCACCAAGAGAACTGCTTTATACTCTCGGGTGGAGTATATTTCAATGAAATTGAACCAGAGTCCGAGCAGATTCTAACTGCCATGAAGACCTAATTCTGCCCAGTGTCCCTCTTTTCAGTCTCCTGCACTGAGGTCGCTGGAGCAAAGCACGTATATGCCACCGGAGTGCTGGGCAGGTGGTAATTCTCCACGTCTCCTCCACATCATTCCCCCTTCTGTGTCACAGTGCACCGGGAGAGTTTCTTCTGCGCTCTTTTCGAGTCTCTCTTAAAACTCTGGGAGAGTCAAAGCCTGATGAAGGCCTTGCTATGTCAGGAGTTCATCACTTCAGGTTACTGCAGTGGAGGAAGGCAGACACATCCTACAGCAGTGCTGAGGTCGCTCATAACGTTCCTCTCCCGTCCAGCTCCTTCTCTCTCCCATGCCATAAGGCACCAAGAGAACCGCTTTATACTCTCGGGTGGAGTGTATTTCAATCAAATTGAGCCGGAGTCCGAGCAGATTCTAAGAGCCATGAAGACCTAATTCTGCCCAGTGTCCATCTTTTCAGTCTCCTGCACTGAGGTTGCTGGAGCAAAGCACGTATATGCCACCGGAGTGCTGGGGCAGGTGGTAATTCTCCTCGTCTCCTCCACATCATTCCCTCTTCTGTGTCACAGGGAACTGGGAGAGTTTCTTCTGCGCTCTTTTCGAGACTCTCCTAAAACTCTGGGAGAGTCAAAGCTTGATGATGGCCTTGCTATGTCAAAAGTCCATCACTTCGGGTTACAGCAGCGGACGAAGGCAGACACATCCTACAGCAGTGCTGAGGTCGCACATAATATTCCACTCTCATCCAGCTCTTCTCCCATGCCACAAGGCACCAAGGGAACCACTTTATACTCTCTGGTGGAGTGTATTTCAATCAAATTGAGCCAGAGTCCGAGCAGATTCTAAGTGCCATGAAGACCTAATTCTGCCCGGTGTCCATCTTTCCTGTCTCCTCCACTGAGGTAGTTGGAAGCAAGTACGTATATGCCACCGGAGTGCTGGGGCAGGAGGTAATTCTCCACGTCTCCTCCACATCATTCTCTCTTCTTCTGTGTCACAGGGCACTAGGAGAATTTCTTCTGCGCTCTTTTCGAGTCTCTCTTAAAACTCTGGGAGAGTCAAAGCCTGATGATGGCCTTGCTATGTCAGGAGTTGATCACTTCAGGTTACAGCAGCGGAGGAAGGCAGACACATCCCACAGCAGTGCGGAGGTCGCTCTTAATGTTCGTCCCTCATCCAGCTCTTTCTCCCATGCCACAAGGCAACAAGAGAACCACTTTATACTCTCAGGTGGAGTGTATTTCAATCAAAATGAGCCAGAGTCCGGGCAGATTCTAAGTGCCATGAAGACCTAATTCTGCCCAGTGTCCCTCTTTTCAGTCTCCTGCACTGAAGTTGCTGGAGCAAAGCACGTATATGCCACCAGAGTGCTGGGGCAGGTGGTAATTCTCCACGTCTCCTGCACATCATTCCCTCTTCTGTGTCACAGGGAACTGGGAGAGTTTCTTCTGCACTCTTTTCGAGTCTCTCCTAAAACTCAGGGAGAGTCAAAGCCTGATGATGGCCTTGCTATGTCAGGGTTCATCACTTCAGGTTACTGCAGCGGAGGAAGGCCGACAAATCCCACAGCAGTGCGGAGGTCGCTCATAATGTTCCTCTCTCGTCCAGCTCCTTCTCTCTCCCATGCCACAAGGCACCAAGAGAACTGCTTTATACTCTCGGGTGGAGTATATTTCAATGAAATTGAACCAGAGTCCGAGCAGATTCTAACTGCCATGAAGACCTAATTCTGCCCAGTGTCCCTCTTTTCAGTCTCCTGCACTGAGGTCGCTGGAGCAAAGCACGTATATGCCACCGGAGTGCTGGGGCAGGTGGTAATTCTCCACGTCTCCTCCACATCATTCCCCCTTCTGTGTCACAGTGCACCGGGAGAGTTTCTTCTGCGCTCTTTTCGAGTCTCTCTTAAAACTCTGGGAGAGTCAAAGCCTGATGAAGGCCTTGCTATGTCAGGAGTTCATCACTTCAGGTTACTGCAGTGGAGGAAGGCAGACACATCCTACAGCAGTGCTGAGGTCGCTCATAACGTTCCTCTCCCGTCCATCTCCTTCTCTCTCCCATGCCATAAGGCACGAAGAGAACCGCTTTATACTCTCGGGTGGAGTGTATTTCAATCAAATTGAGCCGGAGTCCGAGCAGATTCTAAGAGCCATGAAGACCTAATTCTGCCCAGTGTCCATCTTTTCAGTCTCCTGCACTGAGGTTGCTGGAGCAAAGCACGTATATGCCACCGGAGTGCTGGGGCAGGTGGTAATTCTCCTCGTCTCCTCCACATCATTCCCTCTTCTGTGTCACAGGGCAATGGGAGAGTTTCTTCTGCGCTCTTCTCGAGTCTCTCCTAAAACTCTGGGAGAGTCAAAGGCTGATGATGGCCTTGCGAAGTCAGAAGTACACCACTTCAGGTTACAGCAGCGGAGGAAGGCAGACACATCCAACAGTAGTGCTGAGGTCGCTCATAATATTCCACTGTCATCCAGCTCCCCTCTCATGCCACAAGGCACCAAGAGAACCACTTTTTACTCTCTGGTGGAGTGTATTTCAATCAAATTGAGCCAGAGTCCGAGCAGATTCTAAGTGCCATGAAGACCTAATTCTGCCCGGTGCCCATCTTTCCTGTCTCCTCCACTGAGGTAGCTGGAAGAAAGTACGTATATGCCACCGGACTGCTGGGGCAGGAGGTAATTCTCCACGTCTCCTCCACATCATTCTCTCTTCTTCTGTGTCACAGGGCACGAGGAGAATTTCTTCTGCGCTCTTTTCGAGTCTCTCTTAAAACTCTGGGAGAGTCAAAGCCTGATGAAGGCCTTGCTATGTCAGGAGTTCATCACTTCAGGTTACTGCAGTGGAGGAAGGCAGACACATCCTACAGCAGTGCTGAGGTAGCTCATAACGTTCCTCTCCCGTCCATCTCCTTCTCTCTCCCATGCCATAAGGCACGAAGAGAACCGCTTTATACTCTCGGGTGGAGTGTATTTCAATCAAATTGAGCCGGAGTCCGAGCAGATTCTAAGTGCCATGAAGACCTAATTCTGCCCGGTGTCTATCTTTCCTGTCTCCTCCACTGAGGTAGCTGGAAGAAAGTACGTATATGCCACCGGACTGCTGGGGCAGGAGGTAATTCTCCACGTCTCCTCCACATCATTCTCTCTTCTTCTGTGTCACAGGGCACGAGGAGAATTTCTTCTGCGCTCTTTTCGAGTCTCTCTTAAAACTCTGGGAGAGTCAAAGCCTGATGATGGCCTTGCTATGTCAGGAGTTGATCACTTCAGGTTACAGCAGCGGAGGAAGGCAGACACATCCCACAGCAGTGCGGAGGTCGCTCATAATGTTCGTCCCTCATCCAGCTCTTTCTCCCATGCCACAAGGCAACAAGAGAACTACTTTATACTCTCAGGTGGAGTGTATTTCAATCAAAATGAGCCAGAGTCCGGGCAGATTCTAAGTGCCATGAAGACCTAATTCTGCCCAGTGTCCCTCTTTTCAGTCTCCTGCACTGAAGTCGCTGGAGCAAAGCACGTATATGCCACCGGAGTGCTGGGGCAGGTGGTAATTCTCCACGTCTCCTGCACATCATTCCCTCTTCTGTGTCACAGGGAACAGGGAGAGTTTCTTCTGCACTCTTTTCGAGTCTCTCCTAAAACTCAGGGTGAGTCAAAGCCTGATGATGGCCTTGCTATGTCAGGGTTCATCACTTCAGGTTACTGCAGCGGAGGAAGGTAGACAAATCCCACAGCAGTGCGGAGGTCGCTCATAATGTTCCTCTCTCGTCCAGCTCCTTCTCTCTCCCATGCCACAAGGCACCAAGAGAACTGCTTTATACTCTCGGGTGGAGTGTATTTCAATGAAATTGAACCAGAGTCCGAGCAGATTCTAAGAGCCATGAAGACCTAATTCTGCCCAGTGTCCCTCTTTTCAGTCTCCTGCACTGAGGTTGCTGGAGCAAAGCACGTATATGCCACCGGAGTGCTGGGGCAGGTGGTAATTCTCCTCGTCTCCTCCACATCATTCCCTCTTCTGTGTCACAGGGCAATGGGAGAGTTTCTTCTGCGCTCTTTTCGAGTCTCCTAAAACTCTGGGAGAGTCAAATCCTGATGATGGCCTTGCGAAGTCAGAAGTACATCACTTCAGGTTACAGCAGCGGAGGAAGGCAGACACATCCAACAGTAGTGCTGAGGTCGCTCATAATATTCCACTGTCATCCAGCTCTCCTCTCATGCCACAAGGCACCAAGAGAACCACTTTTTACTCTCTGGTGGAGTGTATTTCAATGAAATTGAACCAGAGTCCGAGCAGATTCTAAGTGCCATGAAGACCTAATTCTGCCCAGTGTGTCCCTCTTTTCAGTCTCCTGCACTGTGGACGCTGGAGCATAGCACGTATATGCCACCGGAGTGCTGGGGCAGGTGGTAATTCTCCACGTCTCCTACACATCATTCCCTCTTCTGTGACACAGGGCACTGGGAGAGTTTCTTCTGCGCTCTTTTCGAGACTCTCCTAAAACTCTGGGAGAGTCAAAGCTTGATGATGGCCTTGCTATGTCAAAAGTCCATCACTTCGGGTTACAGCAGCGGACGAAGGCAGACACATCCTACAGCAGTGCTGAGGTCGCACATAATATTCCACTCTCATCCAGCTCTTCTCCCATGCCACAAGGCACCAAGGGAACCACTTTATACTCTCTGGTGGAGTGTATTTCAATCAAATTGAGCCAGAGTCCGAGCAGATTCTAAGTGCCATGAAGACCTAATTCTGCCCGGTGTCCATCTTTCCTGTTTCCTCCACTGAGGTAGTTGGAAGAAAGTACGTATATGCCACCGGAGTGCTGGGGCAGGAGGTAATTCTCCACGTCTCCTCCACATCATTCTCTCTTCTTCTGTGTCACAGGGCACTAGGAGAATTTCTTCTGCGCTCTTTTCGAGTCTCTCTTAAAACTCTGGGAGAGTCAAAGCCTGATGATGGCCTTGCTATGTCAGGAGTTGATCACTTCAGGTTACAGCAGCGGAGGACGGCAGACACATCCCACAGCAGTGCGGAGGTCGCTCATAATGTTCGTCCCTCATCCAGCTCTTTCTCCCATGCCACAAGGCAACAAGAGAACCACTTTATACTCTCAGGTGGAGTGTATTTCAATCAAAATGAGCCAGAGTCCGGGCAGATTCTAAGTGCCATGAAGACCTAATTCTGCCCAGTGTCCCTCTTTTCAGTCTCCTGCACTGAAGTTGCTGGAGCAAAGCACGTATATGCCACCGTAGTGCTGGGGCAGGTGGTAATTCTCCACGTCTCCTGCACATCATTCCCTCTTCTGTGTCACAGGGAACTGGGAGAGTTTCTTCTGCACTCTTTTCGAGTCTCTCCTAAAACTCAGGGAGAGTCAAAGCCTGATGATGGCCTTGCTATGTCAGGGTTCATCACTTCAGGTTACTGCAGCGGAGGAAGTCCGACAAATCCCACAGCAGTGCGGAGGTCGCTCATAATGTTCCTCTCTCGTCCAGCTCCTTCTCTCTCCCATGCCACAAGGCACCAAGAGAACTGCTTTATACTCTCGGGTGGAGTATATTTCAATGAAATTGAACCAGAGTCCGAGCAGATTCTAACTGCCATGAAGACCTAATTCTGCCCAGTGTCCCTCTTTTCAGTCTCCTGCACTGAGGTCGCTGGAGCAAAGCACGTATATGCCACCGGAGTGCTGGGGCAGGTGGTAATTCTCCACGTCTCCTCCACATCATTCCCCCTTCTGTGTCACAGTGCACCGGGAGAGTTTCTTCTGCGCTCTTTTCGAGTCTCTCTTAAAACTCTGGGAGAGTCAAAGCCTGATGAAGGCCTTGCTATGTCAGGAGTTCATCACTTCAGGTTATTGCAGTGGAGGAAGGCAGACACATCCTACAGCAGTGCTGAGGTCGCTCATAACGTTCCTCTCCCGTCCATCTCCTTCTCTCTCCCATGCCATAAGGCACGAAGAGAACCGCTTTATACTCTCGGGTGGAGTGTATTTCAATCAAATTGAGCCGGAGTCCGAGCAGATTCTAAGAGCCATGAAGACCTAATTCTGCCCAGTGTCCATCTTTTCAGTCTCCTGCACTGAGGTTGCTGGAGCAAAGCACGTATATGCCACCGGAGTGCTGGGGCAGGTGGTAATTCTCCTCGTCTCCTCCACATCATTCCCTCTTCTGTGTCACAGGGCAATGGGATAGTTTCTTCTGCGCTCTTTTCGAGTCTCTCCTAAAACTCTGGGAGAGTCAAAGCCTGATGATGGCCTTGCGAAGTCAGAAGTACATCACTTCAGGTTACAGCAGCGGAGGAAGGCAGACACATCCTACAGCAGTGCTGAGGTCGCACATAATATTCCACTCTCATCTAGCTCTTCTCCCATGCCACAAGGCACCAAGGGAACCACTTTATACTCTCTGGTGGAGTGTATTTCTATCAAATTGAGCCAGAGTCCGAGCAGATTCTAAGTGCCATGAAGACCTAATTCTGCCCGGTGTCCATCTTTCCTGTCTCCTCCACTGAGGTAGTTGGAAGAAAGTACGTATATGCCACCGGAGTGCTGGGGCAGGAGGTAATTCTCCACGTCTCCTCCACATCATTCTCTCTTCTTCTGTGTCACAGGGCACTAGGAGAATTTCTTCTGCGCTCTTTTCGAGTCTCTCTTAAAACTCTGGGAGAGTCAAAGCCTGATGATGGCCTTGCTATGTCAGGAGTTGATCACTTCAGGTTACAGCAGCGGAGGAAGGCAGACACATCCCACAGCAGTGCGGAGGTCGCTCATAATGTTCGTCTCTCGTCCAGCTCTCTCTCCCATGCCACAAGGCACCAAGAGAACCACTTTATACTCTCTGGTGGAGTGTATTTCAATCAAATTGAGTCGGATTCCGGGCAGATTCTAAGTGCCATGAAGACCTAATTCTGCCCAGTGTGTCCCTCTTTTCAGTTTCCTGCACTGAGGTCGCTGGAGCAAAGCACGTATATGCCACAGGAGTGCGGGGGCAGGTGGTAATTCTCCACGTCTCCTCCACATCATTCCCTCTCGTGCGTCACAGGGCACTGGGAGAGTTTCGTCTACGCTCTTTTCAAGTCTCTCTTAAAACTCTGGGAGAGTCAAAGCCTGATGATGGCCTTGCTATATCAGGAGTTCATCACTTCAGGTTACTGCAGTGGAGGAAGGTAGACACATCCCACAGCAGTGCTGAGGTCGCTCATAATATTCCACTGTCATCCAGCTCTTCTCCCATGCCACAAGGCACCAAGAGAACCACTTTATAATCTCTGGTGGAGTGTATTTTAATGAAATTGAGCCAGAGTCAGAGCAGATTCTAAGTGCCATGATGACCTTATTCTGCCCAGTGTCCCTCTTTTCAGTCTCCTGCACTGAGGTCGCTGGAGCAAAGCGCTTACCGTATATGCCACCAGAGTGCTGGGGCAGTTGGTAATTCTCCACGTCTCCTCCACATCATTCCCTCTTCTTCCGGGTCACAGGCCACTAGGAGAATTTCTTCTGCGCTCTTTTCGAGTCTCTCTTAAAACTCTGGGAGAGTCAAAGCCGGATGATGGCCTTGCTATATCAGGAGTTCATCACTTCAGGTTACTGAAGAGGAGGAAGGCAGACACATCCCACAGCAGTGCTGAGGTCGCTCTTAATGTTCGTCTCTCGTCTAGTTCTTTCTCCCATGCCACAAGGCACCAAGAGAACTGCTTTATATTCTCGGGTGGAGTGTATTTCAATCAAATTGAGTCGGATTCCCGACAGATTCTAAGTGCCATGAAGACCTAATTCTGCCCGGTGTCTGTCTTTTCAGTCCCTGCACTGAGGTTGCTGAAGCAAAGCACGTATATGCCACCGGAGTGATGGGGCAGGTGGTAATTCTCCACGTCCCCTCCACATCATTCCCTCTTCTGTGTGACAGGGCACTGGGAGAGTTTCTTCTGCGCTCTTTTCGAGTCTCTCCTAAAACTCTGGGAGAGTCAAAGCCTGATGATGGCCTTGCGAAGTCAGAAGTCCATCACTTCAGGTTACAGCAGCGGAGGAAGGCAGACACATCCAACAGCAGTGCTGAGGTCGCTCATAATATACCACTGTCATCCAGCTCTTCTCCCATGCCACAAGGCACCAAGAGAACCACTTTATACTCTCTGGTGGAGTGTATTTCAATGAAATTGAGCCAGAGTCCGAGCAGATTCTAAGTGCCATGAAGACCTAATTCTGCCCAGTGTCCGTCTTTTCAGTTCCTGCACTGAGGTAGCTGGAAGAAAATTCCTATATGCCATCGGAGTGCTGGGGCAGGAGGTAATTCTCCACGTCTCCTCCACATCATTCTCTCTTCTTCTGTGTCACAGGGCACTGGGAGAGTTTCTTCTGTGCTCTTTTCGAGTCTCTCTTAAAACACTGCGAGAGTCAAAGCCTGATGATGGCCTTGCTATGTCAGGAGTCCATTGCTTCAGGTTACTGCAGCAGAGGAAGGCAGAAACATCCCAGAGCAGTGCTGAGGTCGCTCTTAATGTTCCTCTCCCGTCCAGCTCCCTCTCTCTCACGCCACAAGGCACCAAGGGAACCACTTTATACTCATGGGTGGAGTGTATATCAATCAAATTGAGCCGGAGTCCGGGCAGGTTCTAAGTGCCATGAAGACCTAATTCTGCCCAGTGTCCCTCTTTTCAGTCTCCTGCACTGAGCTCGCTGGAGCAAAGCACATATAGGCCACCGGAGTGCTGGGGCAGGTGGTAATTCTCCACGTCTCCTCCACATCATTCGCTCTTCTTCCGGGACACAGGCCACTAGGAGAATTTCTTCTACGCTCTTTTCAAGTCTCTCTTAAAACTCTGGGGGAGTCAAAGCCTGATGATGGCCTTGCTATGTCAGGAGTTCATCACTTCAGGTTACTGCAGCGGAGGAAGGCAGACACATCCCACAGCAGTGCGGAGGTCGCTCATAATGTTCGTCTCTCGTCCAGCTCTCACTCCCATGCCACAAGGCACCAAGAGAACCACTTTATACTCTCGGGTGGAATGTATTTCAATCAAATTGAGTCGGATTCCGGGCAAATTCTAAGTGCCATGAAGACCTAATTCTGCCCAGTGTCCCTCTTTTCAGTCTCCTGCACTGAGGTCGCTGGAGCAAAGAACGTATATGGCACCGGAGTGCTGGGGCAGGTGGTAATTCTCCAGGTCTCCTCCACATCATTCCGTCTTCTGTGTCACAGAGCGCTGGTATAGATTCTTCTGTGCTCTTTTCGAGTATCTCATAAAACTCTGGGAGAGACAAAGCCTGATGAGGGCCTTGCTATGTCAGGGTTCATCACTTCAGGTTACTGCAGTGCAGGAAGGCAGACACATCCCACAGCAGTGCTGAGGTCGCTCATAATGTTGCTCTCCCGTCCAGCTCCTTCTCTCTCCCATGCCACAAGTCACCAAGAGAACCGCTTTATACTCTCGAGTGGAGTGTATTTCAATCAAATTGAGCCGGAGTCCGAGCAGATTCTAAGTGCCATGAAGACCTAATTCTGCCCGGTATCTGTCTTTTCAGTCTCCTGCACTGAGGTAGCTGGAGCAAAGCACGTATATGCCACCGGAGTACTGGGGCAGGTGGTAATTCTCCAAGTCTCCTCTGAATCATTCCCTCTTTTTCCGTGTCACAGGGCATTGCGAGAGTTTTTTCTGTGCTCTTTTCTTTTCTATCTTAAAACTCTGGGAGAGTCGAAGCCTGATGATGGCCTTGCTATGTCAGGAGTCCATCGCTTCTGGTTACTACAGCGGAGGAAGGCAGACACATCCGACAGCAGGTCTGAGGTCACTCATAATGTTCCTCTCCCGTCCAGCTCCTTCTCTCTCCCATGCCACAAGGCACCAAGAAAACCGCTTTATATCTCGGGTGGAGTGTATTTCAATCAAATTGTGCCGGAGTCCGAGTAGATTCTAAGTGCCATGAAGACCTTATTCTGCCCAGTGTCCCTCTTTTCAGTCTCCTGCAAGGAAGTTGCTGGAGCAAAGCACGTATATGCCACCGGAGTGCTGGGGCAGGTGGTAATTCTCCACGTCTCCTGCACATCATTCCCTCTTCTGTGTCACAGGGAACTGGGAGAGTTTCTTCTGCACTCTTTTCGAGTCTCTCCTAAAACTCAGGGAGAGTCAAAGCCTGATGATGGCCTTGCTATGTCAGGGTTCATCACTTCAGGTTACTGCAGCGGAGGAAGGCCGACAAATCCCACAGCAGTGCGGAGGTCGCTCATAATGTTCCTCTCTCGTCCAGCTCCTTCTCTCTCCCATGCCACAAGGCACCAAGAGAACTGCTTTATACTCTCGGGTGGAGTGTATTTCAATGAAATTGAACCAGAGTCCGAGCAGATTCTAACAGCCATGAAGACCTAATCCTGCCCAGTGTCCCTCTTTTCAGTCTCCTGCACTGAGGTCGCTGGAGCAAAGCACGTATATGCCACCGGAGTGCTGGGGCAGGTGGTAATTCTCCACGTCTCCTCCACATCATTCCCCCTTCTGTGTCACAGTGCACCAGGAGAGTTTCTTCTGCGCTCTTTTCGAGTCTCTCTTAAAACTCTGGGAGAGTCAAAGCCTGATGAAGGCCTTGCTATGTCAGGAGTTCATCACTTCAGTTTACTGCAGTGGAGGAAGGCAGACACATCCTACAGCAGTGCTGAGGTCGCTCATAACGTTCCTCTCCCGTCCAGCTCCTTCTCTCTCCCATGCCATAAGGCACCAAGAGAACCGCTTTATACTCTCGGGTGGAGTGTATTTCAATCAAATTGAGCCGGAGTCCGAGCAGATTCTAAGAGCCATGAAGACCTAATTCTGCCCAGTGTCCATCTTTTCAGTCTCCTGCACTGAGGTTGCTGGAGCAAAGCACGTATATGCCACCGGAGTGCTGGGGCAGGTGGTAATTCTCCTCGTCTCCTCCACATCATTCCCTCTTCTGTGTCACAGGGCAATGGGAGAGTTTCTTCTGCGCTCTTTTCGAGTCTCTCCTAAAACTCTGGGAGAGTCAAAGCCTGATGATGGCCTTGCGAAGTCAGAAGTACATCACTTCAGGTTACAGCAGCGGAGGAAGGCAGACACATCCAACAGTAGTGCTGAGGTCGCTCATAATATTCCACTGTCATCCAGCTCTCCTCTTATGCCACAAGGCACCAGGAGAACCACTTTTTACTCTCTGGTAGAGTGTATTTCAATCAAATTGAACCAGAGTCCGAGCAGATTCTAAGTGCCATGAAGACCTAATTCTGCCCAGTGTCCATCTTTTCAGTCTCCTGCACTGAGGTTGCTGGAGCAAAGCACGTATATGCCACCGGAGTGATGGGGCAGGTGGTAATTCTCCACGTCTCCTCCACATCATTCCCTCTTCTGTGTCACAGGGCACTGGGAGAGTTTCTTCTCCGCTCTTTTCGAGTCTCTCCTAAAACTCAGGGAGAGTCAAAGCCTGGTGATGGCCTTGCTATGTCAGGGTTCATCACTTCAGGTTACTGCAGCGGAGGAAGGCAGACAAATCCCACAGCAGTGCGGACGTCGCGCATAATGTTCCACTGTCATCCAGGTCTTCTCCCATGCCACAAGGCACCAAGAGAACCTTTTTATACTCTCGGGTGGAGTGTATTTCAATCAAATTGAGCCAGGGTCCGAGCAGATTCTAAGTGCCATGAAGACCTAATTCTGCCCAGTGTCCCTCTTTTCAGTCTCCTGCACTGAGGTCGCTGGAGCAAAGCACATATATGCCACCGGAGTGCTGGGGCAGGTGGTAATTCTCCACGTCTCCTCCACATCATTCCCTCCTCTTCCCTGTCACAGGCCACTAGGAGAATTTGTTCTGCGCTCTTTTCGAGTATCTCTTAAAACTCTGGGAGAGACAAAGCCTGATGATGGCCTTGCTATGTCAGGGTTCATCACTTCAGGTTACTGCAGCGGAGGAAGGCAGACACATCCCACGGCAGTACTGAGGTCGCTCATAATGTTCCTCTCTCGTCCAGCTCTCTCTCCCATGCCACAAGGCACCAAGAGAACCACTTTATACTCTCGGGTGGAATGTATTTCAATCAAATTGAGCCGGAGGCCGGGCAGATTCTAAGTGCCATGAAGACCTAATTCTGCCCAGTTTCCCTCTTTTCAGTCTCCTGCACTGAGGTCGCTGGAGCAAAGCACGTATATGCCACCGGAGTGCGGGGGCAGGTGGTAATTCTCCACGTCTCCTCCACATCATTCCCTCTTTTTCCCTGAGGGCACTGGAAGAGTTTCTTCTGCGCTCTTTTCGAGTCTCTCTTAAAACTCTGGGAGAGTCAAAGCCTGATGATGGCCTTGCTATGTCAGGAGTTGATCACTTCAGGTTCCTGCAGCGGAGGAAGGCAGACACATCCCACAGCAGTGCGGTGGTCGCTCATAATGTTCCTCTCTCGTCCAGCTCTTTCTCCCATGCCACAAGGCACCAAGAGAACCACTTTATACTCTCGGGTGGAGTGAATTTCAATCAAACTGAGCCAGAGTCCAGGCAGATTCCACGTGCTATGAAGACCTAATTCTGCCTAGTGTCCATCTTTTCAGTCTCCTGCACTGAGGTCGCTAGAACAAAGCACGTATATGCCTCCGGAGTGCTGGGGCAGGTGGTAATTCTACACTTCTCCTCCACATCATTCCCCCTTCTGTGTCACAGGGCACCGGGAGAGTTTCTTCTGCGCTCTTTTCGAGTCTCTCTTAAAACTCTGGGAGAGTCAAAGCCTGATGATGGCCTTGCTATGTCAGGAGTTCATCACTTCAGGTTCCTGCAGCGGAAGAAGGCAGACACATCCCACAGTAGTGCTGGGGTCGCTCATAATGTTCCTCTCTCGTCCAGCTCTTTCTCCTATTCCTGAAGGCACCAAGAGAACCACTTTATACTCTCGGTGGAATGTATTTCAGTCAAACTGAGCCAGAGTCCCGGCATATTCTAAGTGCCAGGAAGACCTAATTCTGCCCAGTGTCCCTCTTTTCCGTCTCCTGCACTGAGGTCGCTGGAGCAAAGCACGTATATGCCGCCGGAGTGCTGTGGTAGGTGGTAATTCTCCACGTCTCCTCCACATCATTCCCTCTTCTTCCGGGTCACAGGCCACTAGGAGAATTTCTTCTGCGCTCTTTTCGAATCTCTTAAAACTCTGGGGGAGTCAAAGCCTGATGATGGCCTTGCTATGTCAGGAGTTGATCTCTTCAGGTTACAGCAGCAGAGGAAGGCAGACACATCCCACAGCAGTGCGGAGGTCGCTCATAATGTTCCTCGCTCGTCCAGCTCTTTCTCCCATGCCACAAGGCACCAAGAGAACCACTTTATACTCTCTGGTGGAGTGTATTTCAATCAAACTGAGCCAGAGTCTGAGCAGATTCTAAGTGCCATGAATACCTAATTCTGCCCAATGTCCATCTTTTCAGTCTCCTGCACTGAGGTCGCTGGAACAAAGCACGTATATGCCACCGGAGTGCTGGGGCAGGTGGTAATTCTCCACGTCTCCTGCACATCTTTCCCTCTTCTGTGTCACAGGGAACTGGGAGAGTTTCTTCTGCGCTCTTTTCGAGTCTCTCTTAGAACTCTGGGAGAGTCAAAGCCTGATGATGGCCTTGCTATGTCAGGAGTTGATCACTTCAGGTTACAGCAGCGGAGGAAGGCAGACACATCCCACAGCAGTGCGGAGGTCGCTCATAATGTTCCTCTCTCGTCCAGCTCTTTCTCCCATGCCACAAGGCACCAAGAGAACCACTTTATACTCTCGGGTGGAGTGTATTTCAATTAAAATGAGCCAGAGTCCAGGCAGATTCCACGTGCTATGAAGACCTAATTCTGCCCAATGTCCATCTTTTCAGTCTCCTGCACTGAGGTCGCTGGAACAAAGCACGTATACGCCACCGGAGTGCTGGGGCAGGTGGTAATTCTCCACGTCTCCTCCACATCATTCCCTCTTCTTCCGGGTCACAGGCCACTAGGAGAATTTCTTCTGCGCTATTTTCGAGTCTCTCTTAAAACTCTGGGGGAGTCAAAGCCTGATGATGGCCTTGCTATGTCAGGAGTTCATCAGTTCAGGTTCCTGCAGCGGAGGAAGGCAGACACATCCCACAGCAGTGCTGAGGTCGCTCATAATGTTCCTCTCTCGTCCAGCTCTCACTCCCATGCCACAAGGCACCAAGAGCACCACTTTATACTCTCGGGTGGAGTGTATTTCAATTAAAATGAGCCAGAGTCCAGGCAGATTCCACGTGCTATGAAGACCTAATTCTGCCCAATGTCCATCTTTTCAGTCTCCTGCACTGAGGTCGCTAGAACAAAGCACGTATATGCCTCCGGAGTGCTGGGGCAGGTGGTAATTCTACACTTCTCCTCCACATCATTCCCCCTTCTGTGTCACAGGGCACCGGGAGAGTTTCTTCTGCGCTCTTTTCGAGTCTCTCTTAAAACTCTGGGAGAGTCAAAGCCTGATGATGGCCTTGCTATGTCAGGAGTTCATCACTTCAGGTTCCTGCAGTGGAAGAAGGCAGACACATCCCACAGTAGTGCTGGGGTCGCTCATAATGTTCCTCTCTCGTCCAGCTCTTTCTCCTATTCCTGAAGGCACCAAGAGAACCACTTTATACTCTCGGTGGAATGTATTTCAGTCAAACTGAGCCAGAGTCCCGGCATATTCTAAGTGCCAGGAAGACCTAATTCTGCCCAGTGTCCCTCTTTTCCGTCTCCTGCACTGAGGTCGCTGGAGCAAAGCACGTATATGCCGCCGGAGTGCTGTGGTAGGTGGTAATTCTCCACGTCTCCTCCACATCATTCCCTCTTCTTCCGGGTCACAGGCCACTAGGAGAATTTCTTCTGCGCTCTTTTCGAATCTCTTAAAACTCTGGGGGAGTCAAAGCCTGATGATGGCCTTGCTATGTCAGGAGTTGATCTCTTCAGGTTACAGCAGCAGAGGAAGGCAGACACATCCCACAGCAGTGCGGAGGTCGCTCATAATGTTCCTCGCTCGTCCAGCTCTTTCTCCCATGCCACAAGGCACCAAGAGAACCACTTTATACTCTCTGGTGGAGTGTATTTCAATCAAACTGAGCCAGAGTCTGAGCAGATTCTAAGTGCCATGAATACCTAATTCTGCCCAATGTCCATCTTTTCAGTCTCCTGCACTGAGGTCGCTGGAACAAAGCACGTATATGCCACCGGAGTGCTGGGGCAGGTGGTAATTCTCCACGTCTCCTGCACATCTTTCCCTCTTCTGTGTCACAGGGAACTGGGAGAGTTTCTTCTGCGCTCTTTTCGAGTCTCTCTTAGAACTCTGGGAGAGTCAAAGCCTGATGATGGCCTTGCTATGTCAGGAGTTGATCACTTCAGGTTACAGCAGCGGAGGAAGGCAGACACATCCCACAGCAGTGCGGAGGTCGCTCATAATGTTCCTCTCTCGTCCAGCTCTTTCTCCCATGCCACAAGGCACCAAGAGAACCACTTTATACTCTCGGGTGGAGTGTATTTCAATTAAAATGAGCCAGAGTCCAGGCAGATTCCACGTGCTATGAAGACCTAATTCTGCCCAATGTCCATCTTTTCAGTCTCCTGCACTGAGGTCGCTGGAACAAAGCACGTATACGCCACCGGAGTGCTGGGGCAGGTGGTAATTCTCCACGTCTCCTCCACATCATTCCCTCTTCTTCCGGGTCACAGGCCACTAGGAGAATTTCTTCTGCGCTATTTTCGAGTCTCTCTTAAAACTCTGGGGGAGTCAAAGCCTGATGATGGCCTTGCTATGTCAGGAGTTCATCAGTTCAGGTTCCTGCAGCGGAGGAAGGCAGACACATCCCACAGCAGTGCTGAGGTCGCTCATAATGTTCCTCTCTCGTCCAGCTCTCACTCCCATGCCACAAGGCACCAAGAGCACCACTTTATACTCTCGGGTGGAGAGTATTTCAATCAAATTGAGCCGGAGTCCAGGCAGATTCTAAGTGCCATGAAGACCTAATTCTGCCCAGTGTCCCTCTTTTCAGTCTCCTGCACTGAGGTCGCTGGAGCAAAGCACTTATATGCCACCGGAGTGCTGGGGCAGGTGGTAATTCTCCACGTCTCCTGCACATCATTTCCTCTTCTGTGTCACAGGGAACTGGGAGAGTTTCTTCTGCACTCTTTTCGAGTCTCTCCTAAAACTCTGGGAGAGTCAAAGCCTGATGATGGCCTTGCTATGTCAGGAGTTCATCACTTCAGGTTTCTGCAGTGGAGGAAGGCAGACACATCCCACGGCAGTACTGAGGTCGCTCATAATATTCCACTGTCATCCAGGTCTTCTCCCATGCCACAAGGCACCAAGAGAACCTTTTTATACTCTCGGGTGGAGTGTATTTCAATCAAATTGAGCCAGGGTCCGAGCAGATTCTAAGTGCCATGAAGACCTAATTCTGCCCGGTGTCCCTCTTTTCAGTCTCCTGCACTGAGGTCGCTGGAGCAAAGCACATATATGCCACCGGAGTGCTGGGGCAGGTGGTAATTCTCCACGTCTCCTCCACATCATTCCCTCCTCTTCCCTGTCACAGGCCACTAGGAGAATTTGTTCTGCGCTCTTTTCGAGTATCTCTTAAAACTCTGGGAGAGACAAAGCCTGATGATGGCCTTGCTATGTCAGGGTTCATCACTTCAGGTTACTGCAGCGGAGGAAGGCAGACACATCCCACGGCAGTACTGAGGTCGCTCATAATGTTCCTCTCTCGTCCAGCTCTCTCTCCCATGCCACAAGGCACCAAGAGAACCACTTTATACTCTCGGGTGGAATGTATTTCAATCAAATTGAGCCGGAGGCCGGGCAGATTCTAAGTGCCATGAAGACCTAATTCTGCCCAGTTTCCCTCTTTTCAGTCTCCTGCACTGAGGTCGCTGGAGCAAAGCACGTATATGCCACCGGAGTGCGGGGGCAGGTGGTAATTCTCCACGTCTCCTCCACATCATTCCCTCTTCTTCCCTGAGGGCACTGGAAGAGTTTCTTCTGCGCTCTTTTCGAGTCTCTCTTAAAACTCTGGGAGAGTCAAAGCCTGATGATGGCCTTGCTATGTCAGGAGTTCATCACTTCAGGTTCCTGCAGCGGAGGAAGGCAGACACATCCCACAGCAGTGCTGGGGTCGCTCATAATGTTCCTCTCTCGTCCAGCTCTTTCTCCTATGCCAGAAGGCACCAAGAGAACCGCTTTATACTCTCGGTGGAGTGTATTTCAATCAAACTGAGCCAGAGTCCCGGCATATTCTAAGTGCCATGAAGACCTAATTCTGCCCGGTGTCCATCTTTTCAGTTTCCTGCACTGAGGTCGCTGGAACAAAGCACGTATATGCCACCGGAGTGCTGGGGCAGGTGGTAATTCTCCATGTCTCCTCCACAACATTCCCTCTTCTTCCGGATCATACGCCAGTAGGAGAGTTTCTTCTGCGCTCTTTCGAGTCTCTCTTAAAACTCTGGGGGAGTCAAAGCCTGATGATGGCCTTGCTATGTCAGGAGTTGATCACTTCAGGTTACTGCAGCGGAGGAAGGCAGACAAATCCCACAGCAGTGCGGAGGTCGCTCATAATGTTCGTCTCTCGTCCAGCTCTTTCTCCCATGCCACAAGGCACCAAGAGAACCACTTTATACTCTCGGGTGGAGTGAATTTCAATCAAACTGAGCCAGTGTCCGAGCAGATTCTAAGTCCCATGAAGACCTAATTCTGCCCAGTGTCCCTCTTTTCAGTCTCCTGCACTGAGGTCGCTGGAGCAAAAGCACATATATGCCACCAGAGTGCGGGGGCAGGTGGTAATTCTCCACGTCTCCTGCACATCATTCCCTCTTCTGTGTCACAGGGAACTGGGAGAGTTTCTTCTGCGCTCTTTTCGAGTCTCTCTTAGAACTCTGGGAGAGTCAAAGCCTGATGATGGCCTTGCTATGTCAGGAGTTGATCACTTCAGGTTACAGCAGCGGAGGAAGGCAGACACATCCCACAGCAGTGCGGAGGGTCGCTCATAATGTTCCTCTCTCGTCCAGCTCTTTCTCCCATGCCACAAGGCACCAAGAGAACCACTTTATACTCTCGGTGGAGTGTATTTCAATTAAAATGAGCCAGAGTCCAGGCAGATTCCACGTGCTATGAAGACCTAATTCTGCCCAATGTCCATCTTTTCAGTCTCCTGCACTGAGGTCGCTGGAACAAAGCACGTATACGCCACCGGAGTGCTGGGGCAGGTGGTAATTCTACACTTCTCATCCACATCATTCCCCCTTCTGTGTCACAGGGCACCGGGAGAGTTTCTTCTGCGCTCTTTTCGAGTCTCTCTTAAAACTCTGGGAGAGTCAAAGCCTGATGAGGGCCTTGTTTTGTCAGGAGCTCATCACTTCAGGTTCCTGCAGTGGAGGAAGGCAGACACATCCCACAGCAGTGCTGAGGGTCGCTCATAATGTTCCTCTCTCGCCAAGCTCTTTCTCCCATGCCACAAGGCACCAAGAGATCCACTTTATACTCTCGGGTGGAGTGGGATTTCAATCAACTGAGCCAGAGTCCGAGCAGATTCTTAGTGCCATGAAGACCTAATTCTGCCCAGTGTCCATCTTTTCAGTCTCCTGCACTGAGGTCGCTGGAGCAAAGCACATATATGCCACCAGAGTGCTGGGGCAGGTGGTAATTCTCCACGTCTCCTCCACATCATTCCCTGTTCTTCCATGTCACAGGCCACTAGGAGAATTTCCCATGCCACAAGGCACCCAGAGAACCACTTTATACTCTCGGGTGGAGTGTATTTCAATCAAATTGAGCCCTAGGTCAAACCCAGGCAGAGGAACCTCAGATGTCATAGAATCATAGAAAAGTAGAGTTGGAAGGGCTCTACAAGGCCATCGAGT